>JAFBMS010000041.1:1475000-2776226 GCA_019788955.1 Albula glossodonta
CGGGGAGTGTGTGGAGTGAATCTGAGTTTATGATGGAATATGCAAGTGTGTGAGTTTGTATGCTGGGCACTGCGTGATTACTAGTCAATTGTGTGTGAGTGGAACGTAGTCCATTCTGTCTGTGGGAGAGGGTCTACAATATATTTTGCCTGTATATGTGAGTATATGTGCTGTGTCTGTATAAGAGAGTGTGTGATATATTTATGTATGTATTTATGTGTGCGTGTGTATTGTGTTTGAGTGTGTGTGTGTACACGTATGTTCTGTCTGTGACTGTTTATATGTGTTGTCTTTGTGTGAGAGTGTATATTGCGTAGTGTATGTTTTGTATATATGTATTATATGTTGCATCTGTGTGAACATGTGTGTATATCGTGACTGTGTTAGTGTGATTTTATATCGTCTATGTGAGTGTTTGTGTGTTTGAAATGTGTCTGTGTGAGTGTGTATATATTGTATATGTATTGTGTGCGTCTGTTATTATTTTGATACGTTGGGTGTGTGTGAGAATATGTATTGTATAGTGTGTTTGTGTGTCTGTGTGCATGTATATTGTGTGTATATACATGTGTATATGTTGTGTCAGTGTGTGTTTGATGTGTTGGGTCTGTGCATAATACAATGTGGCTGTACAAAAACCAGTTCCCATAACATACTTCCACCTATTTAAAGTTTTATCAGAGTAAATAATTTACAACATTAAATAAAATATGTTTTACTCTGGATAACTGAAGCTGAAGTTTCCACACTTCATTAGTAGCTGGGTAGAAAAGGTATCCCTGCATTGCTGGAATCTACTAAAGAATATGCTGGAGTTTTATCATTGTCAATATATTTTTTCTGAAATGATATTCCTTCAAGTCCAGGGTGAAATCTGAACTAAAGCTATTATATCAGAAGATAAAAGAATATAGGTTTTAGAATTCACTGTTTGTAGTAGAATATTAATAAATCATTCTTCTAAAAATTTTGTATGCACTTTGCTCCTCCAGCTATATTATGTCTTTGAAATTCATTTTCAAGTTCCTGGAAGATTGTATATTAGAGATGAGGTGTTGTAACTACACTTGTTCAGAATAATTTCAAAACTGAGTTGAATTCAAAACTACATCTTTAAAAAATTGAAGGTATTGGCCTGAATTCAGTTGAATCTGATTCGCAATTAAATAGAAGTGTCAGTTTCCAAGTTGAACAAGTTCAGAGATTACCAAAATCAACTCACCAAACTATGTTTGTCAAGACAAAAAATGTAACACAATTTATGAACAAATACAAGTAGAATCCAGGCCATTGTTTCAGGCTCACAATGGAGAATGGAACAGCATATTGACACACAAACAGGCTTGACGAGGACATCGTGTTGTTTGGTCATTTGCCTTTGTCCGTCTTCCCCTTTTCTGTTTGCAGTTGTACGCCGCACCACTTCCTTCCCTGTCATCCCTCAGTGCATATTTCTTTTTCAATTTTTACGCTTTCTTCCCTTGAGGTTACAGTTTTATCTCGTGGTCATCTAACTGTCAGGGTGCCCTTTATTTTTTATGAATGCTACAAGAGAAGCTCTCAACGTTTTCTTCTTACTGAATCTGTAAATATAAATTTACACTTCGTTTTATTGATGCATGCTGTTTTGTAACCAAATTCGATGCATTGGCAATGTTTACTTGTTTATGTGTCACATCAGTGTAGGATTTTGAATATAATTTAATTTCACTGAAATGTAGAGAAGAGAGACATAAATTGAATTGATGGAATAAAGTAAAGAGAAATGTTAATGGGAAAGGGAATAAGTTGAAGAGATGCATAACTGAGAGACAGAATAAATAAACATGCAGAAGTTCTTGAGTCCAGTAAGTTTATTTTATTAAAGAAATATGACTCTCAGTACAGATCTAAAGTGTATGGGAGGCTATCTGCTTGCGAGAGTTCCTGTCGGGTCATGTTTGCTGTAGTATAGGTGGAGGATGTGGTGGTACGTTACCATGGTGACAGCATGGTGATAAGTCATGCCGCGCCAGCAGTTAGGAACAGTGCTAAGGGCATGTGAGGTTTGTGAATTCAGAAAAGGCGGGGGGTGCTGGTCTCACTCTTGCTTTTTTAATAGTTAGTCACTTGTTCCTACAGCGGAAATAAGAGGTGTACTTCCTGTGCCACCTGTTTGAAGTTAAACTGTTCTACATCCATTTGTGAAGAATTACAAAGACATTGTAGATGTGTGTCATGCCCGCTGAAGGTTGAGCAGTTGAATTCTGCAGTGGTTGAAAAAAACCAGCAGCACAGTCTGTCGATCAGGCCGTTAGAATTGAAATTTGTCTGTATTTTGTTGATGGATTGACTCATGAGTGTATTTTTATAATTTGTTATGTCTGTTCTGGTGATTGGTTGAGATGTGTCCATACTTTGAAGATTGATCGAGGTGTGCTCGTATTTTGATTGGTTGAGATGCGTCCAATTTTGATAATTGGTTGAGATGTGTCCATGTTTTGATGATTGATTGAGTTGTGTATGTATTTTTATTGGTTGAGATGTGTCCATGCTTTGATGATTGATTGAGTTGTGTATGTGTTTTGATTGGTTGAGATGTGTCCATGCTTTGATGATTGATTGAGTTGTGTATGTGTTTTGATTGGTTGAGATGTGTCCATGCTTTGATGATTGATTGAGTTGTGTATGTGTTTTGATTGGTTGAGATGTGTCCATGCTTTGATGATTGATTAAGTTGTGTATGTGTTTTGATTGGTTGAGATGTGTCCATGCTTTGATGATTGATTGAGTTGTGTTTGTATTTTGATTGGTTGAGATGTGTCCATGCTTTGATGGTTGATTGAGTTGTGTATGTATTTTGATTGGTTGAGATGTGTCCATGCTTTGATGATTGATTGAGTTGTGTATGTATTTTGATTGGTTGAGATGTGTCCATGCTTTGATGATTGATTGAGTTTGTATTTTGATTTATTGTGACTTTGCTGTACATACATGGTTAGCTAAGAGGATCGTCTGTACTCTTTGCATGTTGTAGCTCTCGCCTGATTTCACCTATCGTGTCCAGGATGCTGACAGTGGCTGGGAGCTGAGACAGGTGAGTGGGCAGGTCTGCCATGGCTAATCTGCGCTGATCTTCTCCTCCTCCTCCTCCTCCTCGTCATCATCATCATCATCATCATCATCCTGGAGCGATTCACTATCAGTGATACACAGTACCAGCAATTAAATACATCTCTTTGACTAATTAACGTTGGGAATTAAATTTACCACTTCATTTAGGTATTTTAAAGACACTCTTAAACATTATATACTTTTTACATAATATTCTTTCACACTACTGGAATTTTACTTAACCGGTTTGAGCTAAATACTTTACTCAAGTGTAAAACTGCAATGACCCACAAGGGAATCAAACCTGCAACCCCAGAGCCTTAAGGAGGAGGTCATTTTGTGAAGTACAAAGGAACACTTTAGCCCTTTCTTTACCTCTTCTTACAAGAGAATGATGGGAATATTCTGGGAATCGTTATCCACAACCTGCCAGCTATGGGGAGAGGAAATAAATAGCCTAAAATTAATGTGGGTTGCAGTTTGCATGGAACCTTAATTATTGTAATTTACAAATAACCAAAATCATGCAAAAAAGACCAGGTTTTCTCTCTATTATAGATCTTTGCATTTTGGGGGTCCAGGAGAATGAAGAGCTGGTCCATGTGAAGGGTCTGAATGAAGTCCCTGTGTTATCATAAGAAGACACATTTAGATTTTTCAGTCTCGTAATACGTTTATGTTGAGGAACATGACCATATTGAAATAAAACAGGAAATACTCTTTGGTTAGCCACTGGAACCAGTAGCTTTAGGTTTTGTCATTTGCTGTGGTCAGTGAGCTCAGTGCTCTGCCCGAGTCCATGGTCCTTTGGCATGGTCACTAGGCGTCTCTTGGCAGAAGGCGAACGCCGTGTGGCCGCAAAGGTCAGGGATTGGTGTCCGCGCGGGAGCCGGACCACACCCGGCCATCTGTTCGCTTTCCAGGAATAGTGATGATGTGTTGCTGACGTACTCAGGCTTTATCTCTGAATTCTCTGTTAGCGGGTCTGACTGGTACCTACAGAGACGCCATGTGCTGGTAAAAATCTGATTGGCTTCACCATCACAAATCCACTCTGAATGCCCAATTAAATGCTGCCAAAGAGAACTGAGTTGGGTTTTTTTAGCCTGACAGTAAAATGAGAAGATGTCAGTGATTGGTTGTGCTCTGCTGTCCTTCTTCCTCGTCAGAGCATGCAGCGCGCCGCCTCCTCTGACGCACTCAGCAGCGCCTCCTACAGCTCCAGTCCAGCCCCGACTCGTAACTCAGCCTCGATGAGGGTGGGCGAGCCTTTCAGCCACTCCCGCTCCATGATCCTGTCCGAAGCACCAGGCTCCAAGGTAACCGCCGCCCGACGGCCCGTCCCTGAGCCTTGCCAGGGGGCGGTCCGCCCAGGTCTAACACCCGGCATGTCCCCGTTTCTCCCCCCCCAGCAGTGCAGGGACATTTCCTGTCATGTGACCTGTGTGGGTATGGACTCCCCCTCTCCTGTCAGTTCCCCGGACAGCTCAGAGGGCACCACTCCGGTGAGCCTGACCCTTCCCACCCCCCCCCAAAATCTCACTCACATGCATCCCACCCAGAGTCACCCAGTACAAAACATTTTCCATACACCCAACAGACCTGTAAATCTCCTCCTGTTACTAACAACGTTGAACGAAACAACTGTTTTCACCAGTGTTTCCTGGTTTTCTTTGACAAGCCTTAAAGAGAATCTTTAGGGGTGTTTCAGATTTACCGTAATTATACGAGGAAAAAAATATTTCATCTTAAATCTTAATCTAAAATTAAAATAACATAAAGCTGAGTTTCTGAAGTGTTTCAAATTCATATATGACCCTGGTTTGGATGATAATGCAATATTGCCATTAAGGTAGGGGTTACTGGTAGTACTGCTGCTACTACTACTGTTACTGCTACTGCTACTGATGCTAATGACACTACTGCTACTGTTACTGCTACTAATGCTAATGACTCTATTGCTACTGTTACTGCTACTGCTACTGATGCTAATAACACTACTGCTACTGTTACTGCTACTAATGCTAATGACTCTATTGCTACTGTTACTGCTACTGCTATTAATGCTAATGACACTACTGCTACTGTTACTGCTACTAATGCTAATGACACTACTGCTACTGTTACTGCTACGAATGCTAAAGACTCTACTGCTACTGTTACTGCTACTAATGCTAATGATACGACTGCTACTGCTATGAATGCTAATGACTCTACTGCTACTTTTACTGCTACTAGTTCTAATGACACTACTGTTACTGCTACTAATGCTAATGACACTACTGCTGCTGTTACTGTTACTGCTACTGTGATGGTTACTGTTGCTATTCCTAGTATTGTTACTGTGTTTGTAGGAGCTGGAAAAGGCGGGGCTGCTGAATAAGACAAAGATTGCAGAAGGGGGCAGGAAGCTGAGGTAACCAAACTTCCTGGACCTACTAATCAAACTGTGCCGCATTAGTGCAATGTTGTAAATTCCAGTTTTTGTCTTTGTCACAAACATCTCTCATGAACTTCGTAACCTGCATCAGTAGTATAGATGGCGCAGTGCATCCTGGGCGGGGCAAATGAGCTGGCCAGCTCGCTGCCTGCGTATTAGCACAGTCCATCTGCCTCAGCTCATTGGGTCTGTGTTCCAGTGTGGGGCCACATATGGGTATGTCACTGAGTCACTGTGTCAGGGTGTCATCGCACTTTGACAGTAGCTAGGTTTCCGTTAACAGTGACAGATTTCTTTTTTGTCAATGCTAAAATTACACGACACACTGCTTCTGTGGACCGTTTCTATCAATGTGGCTCGTCTCCAAAAAAAAAGCTGAATGTGTTTTCATCACCAAATAGAAAACAAAAATCTGAGCAAAGAATGTTGAATGTGCATTATGCCGTTTTTGAGTTTTACACAGTACATTTGGTAAAAGCCTGTGTTCCCTGCTCACCTGTTTGTTTCATGTTTATTAGCCTATCTGAGTTTCAATACCAAACAGAAATTATGCAGCATTTGAATGATATATATATACCAGATTACAGAAATTCTTTTGAACTGGCTTGTTGCCACTGTTTTTGTCATAGCCCATAGACATCTGCATGAAAAGCAAACATTTTATTAATTTTTACTCAGATTAGCTCCTCCATCATGCTGTGTGCGGTGTGTGGCACTGTGCTCATTCATTCTGGGAGGTGGCTGTCCTCTGGCAATTTGATGAGACTTTGTGGATTGAGCATTTCTAAATATGTGAACCGCATTTGAAAAACAAACACGGTCGCTTCTTAAAGTGATGACATCATATGTACTGTCTTCAGACTTATTCTGCAAGCACAATGTGTTTGCCCAGAGAACACTGTTATGATCATTTTATGTAGGACTAAAAAAAGGAATTGGAAAATAAAACGATATTAATAGGGGCCTCCAGGTGGCTGTCACTGTAAAAGCGCTTGTTCTTGAAGCAGAGTGAACCGTGAAAGTTTATGGCTGGGGCGATTCAACAATGCACCCAGCATTTCTGGGGAATGATGGTGGGTAAGCTGGGTACCTCCACTGGTCCATTCACTCTCGATTGGCCATGTCAGGTCAGGCGAAGTGCCCGCTGCAAGATCTGAGAAAATGCCGGCCCTGTAATCCTCAGACAACATGGACCGTACGTGGTCAGTGGGGGTGTCTGCAGCGTGTACAGGAACTCAAGACTCGTCATCACATGATTCGTATGAGTCACATGTTCCCGGCTTCCTCCTTCTGAAGGCTGCAGGGATGGTTGCTGCAGGAAATCGACTCGTTTGGCCCAAGTTCAGTTTGGGGGAAAAAGGGGGGTTATAAAACACCCCAATCAAATCTTCCATCAAAAATAGTATATACTGCGATGTATTTTGTGTAGCCATGTTTGTGGCACAGACATAGGTTATTGGAGGCCTGCCTTGAGCGTAGATGTTGGTGTTTTGCAGGAAGAACTGGACCCCTTCATGGGTGGTGCTGGTGGGGAACAGCCTGGTCTTCTTCAAGGATCCAAAATCTCAGACTCCATCCAGCTGGGTAAGATCCATATCACTGAACAGCCGTGCACCAGTAAACCTATTATGGGCAAGCCAGCAGTTACGGTGACCGAATGAAAAGAGAAACGGTACATTCAACAGATGTCGTTGGGCTTGGAGCTTTGAGGAATTTTCTATGAATCCATTAACAAGTAATAGATTCCAAAGGTAGTCTGTGTTTCTTTGTGTGTCAGAGAGAGCGAGAGAGAGATGTGGAAATGTGGGAACAGCAAGCGTATATTCATATTTCACATTTTCATATCATATTTCATCGACACGTGGTGAGAGGCTTACTAATGGTTAGATTTTCAAAGACTAGGGCCAAGCAGCTGGTGAAGTAATGCTTGGTTTTGGCTATCATTGGCAGCTGCTTTATATGGAGAGGGTGCTGCTCTCTCAATCCTTATATTGAAGTATGATATTTTTATTTGTGTGTGAGAAATGTTATTTAAAATAGTTAACACACTCTATAGTGAAAAAAGTCCTAATAACCATATATGAAATGTATTGTTTTGTTTCTGGCATATAAATAAAGAATTCAAATGTGTGTGTGTGTCTGTGTGTGTGTGTGTGTGTGTGTGTGTGTGTGTGTGTGTGTGTGTCTGTCTGTCTGTCTGTGTGTGTGTGTGTGTGTGTGTGTGCGCATGTGTGTGTCTGTCTCAATGTGCGTTGTGTGTGTGTGTCTGTCTCAATGTGCGTTGTGTGTGTGTGTGTCTTTCTGCCTGTGTGTGTGCGTGTCTTTCTGCCTGTGTGTGCGTGCGTGTGTGTGTGTCTGGGTCTGGGTGTGGGTGTGTGTGTGTGTGTGTCTGGGTGTGGGTGTGTTTGTGTGTGTGTGTGTCCGTGTGTGTGTGTCTGGGTGTGGGTGTGTTTGTGTGTGTGTGTATGTGTGCATGTGTGTCTGTCTCAATGTGTGTTGTGTGTGTGTGTCTTTCTGTCTGTGCGTGTGTGTGTAATGCAGAAACCTGGTAACAGCAGGCCGGAGAGCAGTGTGGATCTCAGAGGAGCCAAGCTACATTGGGCTAATGATCTGTCCAGCAAGAAGAACGTCTTCAGGGTGAGACAGACAGGGCGAGAGAGGGAACAGTAAAGAAACACAGAAACAGAAAAATATGCCCTCTGTGAGAGAAAGCTGAATCCTCTCTGTAACAAACCCTGTAACACATAAAACCATAACCTCAGGCATAAACAAGTCAACCCTATGACATTTTTCCACATAATTATGTGATTTGTTTATTTTTACACATTAATTTGAATTATAAATGATAACTTGTAATTAATTCTGGAACGTATGTGTTTTTCTGTATGTGAGGTAACACGAGGAATTACTCAACTCAGAATCATTACTCAACTGTTTCCTCCTGAGTCAGAACCTCAGAGGGACAAGGTTATTTTTATTTCCTCTCACCGCGTTTGGGAAATGGGCTGTTCTTGTAAAGTTGCTAGCCCCTGATTTCATCAAAACTGCTCATTCTTGTGGTGAATCTGGTTCTTTTACTGTGGTATGTTTTATCTGGGCTATTGATGGTTAACAACTGATCTCTCAGCTAGTGACACTTATTTCACAATCAAATGATTGACACAGGGTGAAATTTCATTGGACGTGGAACTGTTTTTTTTTTTTTTTCACAGGTTCTTAATGCAGTTTACATGGCCATATGGAGACATGACAGACCTAAAAACAACCTTCAGACATCCTAAAATTTAAATACAAAAATATCAAAAATTATAAGTAAATGGCTTGCATAAAAATATAAATTGAAGTGAATATTAAATGAAAACAGGGCCTTTTTACCCAAACCCTTCTTAGTGCTACGATCATCTTAGAACCAATTCAAAGGTACTAAGGTAGACAGAGGGTGAAACAGACTCCTGGTCATTTCAGTGCATGTAACATTATCTTTGTAGTCTTTGAGTTAAAGAATTATTTTTGTGTAACTGTACATCTTGTTGTGCAATTATCCCTTACATAATGCATTTTCACTCTTGCTGATACATGTACAATATGATACCCAGGATGTCAAACAGTTTGTCTTTCAGGAATTAACAGCTTTATACAGTTGAGAAGTGTGTGAATCCTTCAGGTTTCCTGTATGTGACGCCTTATGACTGATTTCTGATTTCTGTTTTTTTTTCCACTTTTTTTCCCAAGATTTAGTTGTTAGAAATGGATAGTAAATAGCTGTCTGCCTTTTTCAGCCTTGACCAATCATATTGTATGTGTAAGCGGATTTATGCGAAATGCTTTGCGCTAAAGCGGATGTTTCCTCTGTTACCGTGTTTAGCTGCGGACGGTAACGGGAAATGAATTCCTGCTGCAGTCGGAGACTGACTCAGTGATCAGAGAGTGGTACAGCACCATTCAGAGTGTCATCGACCGGCTGGTGAGGCTTCCTTTCGCCTGTGTGTGTGTGTGTGTGTGTGTGTGTGTGTGTGTGTGATTTTCATACCTGTAAGACCGTAACCTGCACACCTGCCAACACAGACACAAAACCAAATAGTATTTTCCCTGTTATCAGATGTAAATTGTCAGACAAAAAATTTCCGCAAACCTTTTCATGGTTTAAATGTACATGAATTTAATTAATTCTGTTAATTAAATATCCCAATTTGGTCATCTGACATTTTGTTATTTTACGCAATCTTAGTGCAGAAATGTATACTTGTGCTCATGTAACTCATGTGTTTGGCAGTATGTAATACTGAAAGCATGATTAGACATTTACTTTACTTCTTTACATTATGTAAAACTTGGAGTAATCAAGGTTAAAAAAATGGGTATACATTTCATCAAAAGTGCCAAAATCAAAGGTAAATCCCCCCTTGGGCTCAGAGGGACATAACACAAAAGATGTTGATGTTGTGCATTAATATTTTTGTAGTTTAAACATATACATAGTGCAAATTATAAAACCAGGAAGGGTCAGGAAGGGACACTGGTTGATTTCTGATTGAATGACCTTAATGTCTGTATTTGTGTGTGTGTGCATGTGTGCATGCATGCGTGTGTGTGTGTGTGTGTCTGCATGTGTGTGTGTTTCAGGACCGTGAAAACCCTCTGGACAATGTGCTGCTGTACTCTCTGCGGAGAGCGGGCAGCGTCGAGATGCTGGATCACAGCGGGGACGAAGACGAAGGGCACGGCCGCAAGACTTCCCGTGAGTCACGCCAGTCTTTTCACACCTGGGTTTCTCTCTGCCTGTACCCCTATATGTACCCCCGTGCCTCTCTCTCTCATCCATACGCTCTCTCTCTCCCCCTTCCAGTTCCACGCTCAAGCTCCAACCTGGAGAACTCTGAGAGGAAGAGGGTGAGGAGCCGACTGAAGAAGCTCATTCTGAAGAGACCCCCATTGCAGGCGTTGCAAGAGAAGGGCCTTATTAAAGGTGAACTCTCAACCAATCACACTCTCACATGGGCTGATCTTAACCAATCATGCTCTCAAATGGGCTCTTCTCAACCAATCATGCTCTCACATGGGCTACTCTTGACACACATGCTTCTTGAACAAGTAATTAACTTAATAAACAAGCAAATTTCCTTGCTCATAGCCTATTGAATAGCTAGCAAGCACATAGATTGAAGCACAACCTTATAAAAAAATTTGCTTTTTTAATCACACGCTCTCATGGGCTGCTCTCAACCGATCACCAAACACACTTTCACAACCACTCTCGCTGTCACACCTCAACGCACAGACATAAGCTACTCTCAACTAACCACACTCTTAGCAAATGCTATGTGATTGTCTCCCATCAGCTGATCGTTTTGAATTTAATTATAAATTTAGTGCCCATCAACGGCACAATCAAGACTAAACACACACTCTGGTTCTTTTACAACATTAGTAAACTCGCAGACAGTTGGCTTTTCAAATCTCAGTGACTACAGTGGACTGTATTTAGCACTTCTCCAGAGGTGGAAAAATAACCTTGAAACCGGGCCTAGACCTGGGACGGCCATGATATTGCAGGTTCATTGCTCAAGCTGTACGTGACTGGCGTATCACTGCAAAGTCAGATAGGATTTACATCAGCAACATGCAAATATGTGAAACATGTAAGCTGTGCGCAAGTTACGCCAGACGACCTTAGAGAAAGGAGCTATCTGCACAATGGAGATGTTTTATTGCAGGTGCAAAAGAGACAAAACAACTATAAAAGAATACACACTTTATTTCTACATAAACACAAGTGTTTTATTGCAGAATGCCGACGTTGCATTGAGTTTTTGTTCCTTTGTACCCTAGATGACCTTAAATATGTTAATGAATGTGTTGTAAGTTGCTGTACTTTTGCACCAAGGTCCTTGTATAATGCACTGTTTAGTCTTACCTTTTTTTCCATGTACACAGACCAGGTTTTTGGGTGCCGATTGGAGACCCTCTGTGAAAGGGAGAAGAACACAGTGCCCCGGTTTGTCAGAATGTGCACTGAGGCCGTGGAGAGGAGAGGTGAGCCAACCCTTTCCGCTTGAGTTTGGGAGACAGACATTTTCGGTGGAGTCACATGATCAGGTGTCAATACAGGTGTGACGGAGTCAAAGGTCCCAATGAACAGCAAACTTAAATGGTCTTTCCTGAAAATGGACACCATTCAAAAACAGTCGCACACAACAATGGGCTTACGATAGCTCAACCCCATTCCTGAGCTGGCTTTCGAATGCTTAACTTGTGAGAACAATTTTGTTGAATGGCCATTGCCAGCAGTTCACTGAAATGATATTCAAATATGGGCCATTACAATTTGAACTGTTAAAATGATACCAGGTTTTGTGTCCATACAATAATGTTTTAGTAAAGTCTTTGTTGTTGTTCTCCTTTGGTCCTGACATTTATGTATTTATGTGTGTGTGTACCGCAGATTAGCTAATGCAGTAAAAGCGTATTTGTGAAGGAACTGTGGTGGCGGTGGTAGATGACTCACAGGGGTAACCTCGGCTGTGACTGAATTTCAGGGCTGGAGACCGATGGGATCTACAGAGTGAGTGGGAACCTGGCGGTCATTCAGAAACTGCGGTTCATGGTCAACCACGGTAAGAAGGAGAAAGAGAAAGCTGGAGGGAGCGGGTGGGGTGTGGGTGGGAGAGGGAGAGAGAAGGAAAGGGCGAGGAGGGTTTACAACGAGGTCTGGTTTGGTCTGTCGTGTGGTCCGTGCCCTGAACTGCACTTTGTCGCCACCTGGAGGCCAAAAAGCGGAACTGCACAACATGTGGCGACATCACAGTAAACCAACTGTTGATTCTTGCAGAGCGCGCGGTGACCACGGATGGACGCTATCTGTTCCCTGAGGAGCTGGTGCAAGGTAGAGACAGATAGACAGACAGGGAGCGCTACAGAGCAACTCGGCTTTGGCCAAAAAAATGCTGCCTATCTGTGTCTATTGCAAGACTTCACATATGTATATTGACATTGGTCAAATCTTTATTTGAAATACTCTACACACCAGTAAAACCCCTGCAGATTTCTGAAATTCGGTCCATTTTTGGAACAAATTTTTTTTTATTTGTAAGATATTTGCATTTCTCAGGGATCTGTAGACTGTTTTTATTTCAAATATGTATTTGACCATAGACTTATGCTTACACAATTTCCCACGCTTGCTGCTCACTATATCCAGTTCCTCTGATGGTATTGGATCTGCCGTGTGCTTGGGAGATGGTGTTCTGCAAAAACAGAGACTCCCATTTCACTAAAGTCAAGTTGCAAACAGCCTTCATTCCTTAACAGTGTCAATGTTAGCAATGCTTGAGTGTGCCATGTAGTGTCTAGTCCAAGCTGCGCAAAACTCCCCTTCAGCTGAAACTAATGTCTACTAAATTAGAGATTCTCAGCCAGATGTCAGCTTGAGCAGGACTCAAAGAAATAGAAAACAGTTAACATGTTTCGATCTTATTTTCCGATCTTCTGCTCCTTCATTGAGCTGTACAAGCTGGCAATTTGTAAATGATGCTGGCACATGAACATTTAAAGAATAAAAACAACTCCCGCAATCTGGTTCCCCTTGTCAAACTCCCCAACATTACCATGACAGTTAAAAATGAAGGTCCTCAAATTTCAATGGTGTTTTTGACATAAAGATAAAATCAAAGAAAGTATGCTGGAAGAAGTAAAATCATTGGATCGTAAGACTCTATTTGACCTTGATTCTTCAGATAGAATAACAGGACGTGGCTGGAAAATATTCAGCGTACCCGGGTTTATAGTGAGGTTGAGAACCTGAGTGGAAGGCTGTGTGCTTTTCTGTGTGTGTCATTGTGTGTTTCTCCAGCAGAGGGCAGCACCTCTCTCTGTCTACCTCTCCAGCAGCTCTCCGCCCTGCTGCTGCTGCTGCTGCACCTCTGGCTCTCATCCCTACAATGTCTCAGACCAATGTCAGACTTGCTGAGTTGCCTGAGAAGTTGTAAATGTGCCCTGTTTCTCGGTCTCTCTGTCCCTGTCAGAGGAGAAGCTGAATCTGGATCATAGTCAATGGGAGGATATCCACGTAATCACCGGCGCGCTCAAGCTCTTCTTCCGGGAGCTTCCGGAGCCTCTCGTACCCTATGGCTTCTTCACTGACATCGTGGACACCGTCAGTGAGTGCCCTGCTGACATTAATACCCGTGTGTGGCTATGGTCGCGTATGATCTGTGTGTGTGTCGCTATGGTCTAACCATGTGTGGTTATTTTCCACCTAGAACCTGTGCGTGTGGTCATGTTCACACAAGATATGCATTTGTGTAGTTCACACAGGTACCTGTGTGTGCTTTTTTTCACACATGTACATTGCTTGTGTTGTTATGGTCACACATATGCATGTGTGGGTGGTTATGTGTGAACATGCGCACATGAATTTCAAATGTAACAGAGAGAAATGGACCCAAATGGTACCGGTAGATAGAAGTGGATGGGGTAGTTTATTGTGGTTTCTGTGGTTATGCTAATGGCTAATTTAGCAATTAACCTTTTATTGACCCTTTGAGAAAGGCCAGTGTATGATGTAAATATGACTGTGTTTGTGTGTGTGTGTGGTTTTGTGTGTGTGTGTGTGTGTGTGTGTGTGTGCGTGTGTGTGTGTGTGTGTGACTTTGTGCTGCAGAGATGTCTGACTATCTGGACAAAGTGGACCGTATGAAGTGTCTAATCCTGAACATGCCGCCACCCAACCATGACACCATGAGGTTCATGTTCCGCCACCTGAAAAGGTAAGAATGACGCAAACACGAAGGAGGTCCCCACTTTGCAGTCAAGCGTGAAAAACGCTCCCCGCACACCACAGCGAAGTGTGAAAAACACTCCCTGCACAACATACACTAGTGGGGGGGAGATGCTCTCGCTAGTCAGGACGAGCACACTTCATTTGGTCGATGCCAGAGAAGCAAAATGCATCGACGCAAACCCCTCTCTCCTAACTGTGTGGAAGGGTAACATGAAAACTTATCTTTTCTTTAAATGGTCTTTAGGTGATCTTTCACTAAGTAGATATTTAAACTGTTACGCCATTTTCTTATTAAAAAAGGAAAAAAAATATTTTCTTTAACACATGAAAGGGCATACCTTGCATTTCACTGTTTGACAAATCCATCTTATTCATGTATAAATATGTATAAATATATATACATGGGATAGAAAAATGGAAACGCCAAATAATATGAATCGAATGTATCGAATAATAAGGAGGTAGGCTGCTCTTCTTCTTCAGAACGGCTTCAGTCCTTGGAATATTGTTTAACAGGTTTTGACCTTTTTATAGCCGAGATATTGGACCATTCTTTGAAAGAAAAGCCTCCAGTTCTTTGAAGGCTCAAGGTGGAAATCTACTCTACACTTTACATTCCACATTCCTCCCTATAAAGGTTCAGTAGTGTTTATGTCTGGTGATTGGGGAAACCATGGAAGCTGTCTGGCTTCCTCCTGGTATTCAAGAAGACATTGTCGAGTCAGTTTGTAAGTGTGTTTGGAGGCTTATAATTGTGCAATATGGGAGCATGTTTAGAAAACACCATAGAAAGCATGTTTGTACCACAGAGTGCACCACACATTTGGATCGTTCCACCGAAGTATGCCCCCTGTGGCAGAAATGGTCACATGTAAATAGTGAAACTTGAAATCAAGATAGGCAGATGCAACATGCTTTAGCAAGGTCACGTTTCATGTAAAATATACAATGGGCCCTTATATTTTGGTCTTGTTTTAGGCTAATGAAATTTGTAGCATTTTGAACCCTGTTTACCCTAATAATGATGACCAAATTGAGAGATTATATGGATGGAACCTAATATCTTACCTACTTAATACCTTAAGCATACATACACACTGTGAACACTTTTATACGGCTTTTCTTGAACAATTTACATCTGGCTTTAGTTTAGTTTTGTGTTGTGGTTTGGGGGTCCATATTGACAGGTGTGAAATGTTCTATGCATATGAAAGACACATATCAAATTAAAACCTACCTCTGCTCTAAATTTTAATGTGTGACTGAACATGTAGCCAAGGTCCTTTGTGCCATAATGAGCTTGTTACCCTATGCCTACACAACAGAGATCTGGGAGAACGCTCTATTGACATGTGGGATAGATGCTTTATCTACCTATCACATGGAGAACCAGCTCTTAACCTTCACTTGGGAACCGAAGTTCACATGTAGCCACAATTTCTTCAGTAACTACACTGCCAAATGTATGAAAACTGGTGAGAAATAACAGAAATTTGTTCATATCAGCTAACGGGATGAACGGTTTGTTGACATTATGTATTTCAAGTGAAAGAAGGCTATTCTCTCTAAACGATGGTTCCTGTCACAGTACCCATGATTCATTCTGCTTAGAGAGGTCTGCCAAATTCTGCTGTAATTTCACTCATGGACAGTGAGTGGCAGCAAACAGATTTGTCGGCTGACAAAAACAGGCAGTGATGTGTGTGGACTTGAGCAATGTTCAAAAGTGATCATTCCCACATTGATAGACACTAAAGCTCTTTTAAAGACTGCTCAAACTATATTTTCAATTCTCAACATAAAATGTTCATTGTTCATTAAATGAACAATTAAAACATGCAGATTGGCTTGTCAATACCCCTGCTTTTTAATTAGAGTGAAAATAAAAAAAGTCAATCGCTATTAACCATTTATGATTGTTTTATGTTAAGAAGCAGTACTAGGCTTTTCACACTAGAGGGAGACATGTCATTAGCGGTGTGGTGGAATTTACTCACTTGGCAAACAGGTGGGATGCTTGAGGAAGGTGTGAGGTTGCCGAGGTGACCAAGGAAACTGAAGGAGAGTGAAGTGGATGCTCAGATTGATTGGGGGTATTGGGGTATTTCAGTGTGTTGGTGCAGGGGTGTATAGGTCCAGCATGTCTCTCTTTCTCTCTCTCTCTCTTCTCCTGCCTCTCCTGTTCATTTCCCTATCTGTACCCCTGTATCTGCCTTCACTCTCTCCCTCTCTCTTTCTCTCTCCCTCTCTCTCCCTTTCTCTCTCTCTCTCTCTCCCCCTCTCTCTCTCTCTCTCTCTCTCTCCCTCTCCCCCTCTCTCTCTCTCTCTCTCTCCTCCCCCCCTCTCTCTCCCCCCCCCCCCCTCCCCCCCCCTCCCTCTCTCTCTCTCACTCTCTCTCTCTCTCCCTCTCTTCCCCCCCCCCTCCCTCGCCTTCCCCCCCCCCCCTCCCAGAAGAAGGATCTCTCTCTTCTCGAAAGAGAGAGAAAAGATCCTCTCGAGAGAAGCTCTCTCTCCTCTCTCTCTCTCTCTCTCCCCCTCCCCCCGCCCCCCCCCCCCCCCTCCCCCCCCTCTCCCCCCCTCCCCCCCCCTCTCTTCCTCTCTCTCTCTCTCTCTCCCCTCCCTCTGCCCCTCTCTCTCTCCTCTCTCTCTCTCTCTCCCTCTCTCTCGTGGGAGCGCTGCGGCTCGTCTGCTGGAGCTGAACGCCAGTGCTGCCGCCGCCACCGCAGGAGCCTCACTCTCACTCGCCCGCTTTTTTCTTCCCTCTCTTTTTCCCCCTCTCCTTTTTTAATGTGGAAGTTTTGAGCAATTGCTGGCTGCCTTTGTGGCTCGGTGGGAATGGCATTTTTAGAAGAATGCCTCATTCTGTGGCTTTAACCCCTTCCTGAGTCTCACACACACACACACACACGCAGTGTGCCCGCTGCAGGAGGGTCAGTGCGGACACCATCACAGCCCTGAAACTCAATCCAGTAACGAAAACCATGATAATTATAGAAATAATGAGTCTTATTCTTAAAAGTTACACATACTGACTCTTATTCCTAAAAGAGTAACACAGACTGACTCTTATTCCTAAAAGAGTAACACAGACTGACTCTTATTCCTAAAAGAGTTACACATACTGACTCTTATTCCTAAAAGAGTAACACATACTGACTCTTATTCCTAAAAGAGTAACACATACTGACTCTTATTCCTAAAAGAGTTACACATACTGACTCTTATTCCTAAAAGAGTAACACATACTGACTCTTATTCCTAAAAGAGTAACACATACTGACTCTTATTCCTAAAAGAGTAACACAGACTGACTCTGATTCTTAAAAGAGTTACACATACGGTCTGACACAGCCGACTCTTATATCTCAAAGATTTCTGGCTGGGAGTTTCACATCATTCAATCTGCCCTGATGCAGAGCAGAAAGATTCATTCTTCATTCAGGCTATAGCCGTTATATCCCCGACAGTACTTGTCCTCATAAATATAAGATTTGTATAACATGATACATCATAATGTGTATAATAATATTTTATTATTAATACATTATTTTGTGGTTGTAATTTTTGTGGTTGATTGGTAGGTTGACTTTTAAATTCCTGATGCTTTCTTACAAGCCATTATATATTCTGAATCTAAACATAATTGTGCAATGTTTTATCTCACAGTCATTGAAAATAAAGGTAAATTCTGATGTGATGACATACTTATAGGTTCCAGACTTCAAAGAAAGAACAATCACACCAATGCCTTCATATGCACATATACCTTCCTTGCGATAGTATGCGCACACACAAATGCATGAATGTGCTTGACTTTCTGTTAAAAGGGACTGTATCATTTGTATCTTCAGTGCAAATTAAGGTACTTCAGCTCACTAAATGAGTTAAATACCTTACAATGGATATATTTGTGTCTTTTTTCCTTATGGCCAGCTGCTTGTCACAGGTTGACGTGTTGTGTGTCTCACGCTCCTGTGTGTTCTCTCGTCCCAGAGTTATGGAGCACTCGGACTGTAACCGCATGACCACCCAGAACATCGGGATCGTCTTCGGGCCCACGCTGATGCGGCCGGAACGGGACAACGGCAACATGGCCATCAACATGGTGTACCAGAACCAGGCTGTGGAGCTCATCCTCGCCGAGTTCGACAGGGTCTTCGGACCCGACCCCAGCGGCTCGCTCTGACCGCGACCCGGAAACCCGGCCGTGGCCTCAAGAGCATGGGATCGGGAAAATCTGGAGCAAACTGAATACAGGCGGAGAGGCTTCCCATGCTAAGATCGCGAACCAGAAAAGGACTCAGTGAATCAGTCAAGCCATGCAGTTTTCATCCTGCTAATTTTACATTACCGCTATTGGTGGGGTAGACTTAATTTAGGAAATGGCTATAATGTTCTATGACGATTTTTCATTTAAGGAGTTACATTTCAATACATGTTGCGAACTGGCCTGATATGGCACTGGGGTTGGGCAGGGGGGTTTGATGGGGGGCAGTGACACCTATGGGCACATTTTGTGGACTTTATGGGTCTGAGTGAGACTCTGAAGCCCTCACTGTGTGAAATTGGGACTCGTACGAGAGCTAAAGGAACAGCAGACCTGAGCACTGATCAGCTGTGACTGTCGCTGATCACTGTCACTGATCCTGTCCTTCTACATTCCTGTATCTTTGTAGGTTTATGTCAGTATATCGTTATTTTCCTGTACCAGTTGGTGCAGCTATTTTTCTGGAGGAAAACAAAGCTAGACGTTCTTTCACTGTTTCCCCCAGGCCATAGAATAAGTGATGTTTTATACTCTTCCTCTTAATGTATATTGTTGTTCAATATAACCAAGCACTGAGTCAAATCGAAAGTGGGACCTAACAATGAAAGAAATCAGTTATTTTGAAGTATTTAATTGTTTGGGAGGCACCAGTCATTTGTAACTAACGACACGCACACATGCGCACACACACACACACACACACACACACTTAGCGTGAACACAAACACTTCCAAGCATTTGGTGCCCTCGCAGTCTATTGGGATGTATTTGATCTCTATTGTTTCATTCCCCTGCAACCTGCATTTGACTCCATTTCACAGCTTTTTATTTCCATCGTTTTCAACTGGGCAAACATCTGGGCATTTTGGCACCGTTTCTGCTTTTTAATTGGACATTTAAAAGTCCTCATTTTCTTCTGTTCTCTATTGTGCTCTGTCTTTTTGAGTTACACACTGTTCCGAAAGTATGACACAAACAATGTCCCTGACAGTTCACCTAATGTATGGGTACATAATGTTATGTCAGTAATTACCTAAGAGATTTAAAACGAGAGTTATACAATGTGAATCAAGATGCATTCTGTTACCTTTAATGCAATGAAAAGAATACCAATCAATCATTTCCCAATTCAAAATGGTGTGTAGTGCTGCTTCTCACTGTGTTTTAAACTTGTTTTCCTGTGGTGTGTTTTTTTTGTGTGTGGCTTTGCATGAGAGATAGGGGGAGTGTGGAGGTATGTGTGCCTCTGTAAGAGAGGGGCGGAGTTCTCCCCTGTGATTGGCGCAAATTCTGCTTTTAATAACAGAACAAAAGAAGAACTAGAAATACATATGTTTAAAAAATGTGACCCCCCTCCCATTCCCATCTCCCTCTGTGGTTTTGGTAATTTTATATTGACTGTGGGTTTGGCAGCGGACAAAAAAGCCCGAAAGAAGAAAAGGAGAAGAAAGTGTAGAAGGATTTTAATGTTTTATTTTATATATTTATTTATTTTTATTTTCTTATTATTGCAAGCCTCTAGGGAAGGGAGGGGAGGGTTTTATGTGTTGCCAATGCACAGTTGACTGAATCTACATATTATTATTATTATTTTTAATTATGGGGGAAAAATCACGGTCGTTGGTCTGCGTTTTCTTGTCCGTTTTCAGGGTTGCCCTGTCTTGTCGGCATAGAAGTTTAAATTTTAAAACTGTTCACGCAGTTCAGAGAATAGACAACCACCCATCTCCTTTATCTCTGTCCAGCTTAGTGCTGACTGATCTGCATTTGGAGAGTATGAGAATTTATCCCGAATTAATAACAAAAATTCTTATGATCATTCAGTACGAATGTATGACCCTACAGAAGCAAGAGTCACAAGCATCTATAAAAAAGTGTCCTGAATAAAACCTGTCAGTACAGGTAATTAAAACACATTTACATTACTGTTTTTGACTCCTGACATTCAAATTAGTCTCCAGGAAAAATATATTTGTAACACTCGTTTTTGACTAATTATTTTTGTATGACATAATGGTGATAATTATGCTTTGTTCCTGATGTGCAGGTTTAAGTGAAAAACCACTTACTGCCTGTATTTAAAATGATGCTGTTATTTTAGAAAGAGGAGAACTTTCTTTTGGAAAATGATGTCCAGTTGTCTTGAGGCAATTTAATGTTTTTTTTGGTCACACAGCTGATTTTTATGAAACTTTTAGTATGTGTACAGTCCTTTTTCATTCTAGATTCATTCCAATACCATATTTCACATGCAATCAAAAAATTTTCCTACCTCCCAATAATATATAAAAATTAAGCTCATTGTATCAGAGGAAAAACTTCAAAAGAAAAAAACAAACATAACACATAACCCACTTGTATTTCAGGTTTACGTTTAATGTGAAGACCTTTCAGTGAGAAGACCTGAAGTCTCTGTGCATATATCTTTAACTATATTCCTGGAACTAGTATCTGCTTACTGTATGTGTACAGCACTGAAAAAATTAAAATCCTAGATGATAAATTCTGTGGACCGTGGTTTCTGTGTAGAGCTCGAGTCTATAGTCACAAACCACATTGATCTTTGTATATTTTTCATCATTGTACGATGGGATATTGAAAATGTCTGTGTACGGTTTGGCCACTCCCATCCTTACTTTTTTTTCGTTTTGTGGCTTTCTTTTGTCAGTGAAATGAAACTACCTTACCGGTGACCTTAAAAAAGGGTAGGCCAAAGATGGCAGGATGAGTGTTCTGGGGTTGGGTTCTGATACACACACACATGCACATGCACATGCACACACGAGTCAGCTGTAGGCTTCAAACGAGAGCTTCACTCGGACCGCCTCTGAATCACTATGCAAATGGGGTCTGAAGAGGGGAGAGGGGAAGCCGCCGGTCCCCCCTCCGTCTGCTGACGGTTTATGGTAAGAGGAGGGGTTAATGGTTGAGGGCTGAGGGTTTTATCGGAATAAGACTAATAGATATACGTGCTCAGATATGCTTATCTCACAGGTTTTAGGTCCACAATAATGAAAAAAACATGCGCCTCCCATGTAGTTCAGATGGCGCTGGCACACAATCGTCTTGCATACATATCTATATGTGATTCCTTCAGTAGCCTTGAGGAACCTCTGTTGCCTTGTTCCTGTCTCAGCAATATGTATCCCAGCCCACAAGCTAGTGCGTATGTTGTAGCCTCGCCTTTTTCCACATGTTACCTGCCTCCAACTGTAGCCCTTATATACTTGATATATTTATATATATCTGAAATATATTTTCAGATATTTACTTTTACAAAAGATTCAATACATGCTGGAATGTCAATACACTTATACCCTCCAAATGTTCCATGTACACCAAGTTTTACACGGATGAAAAGACCTTTTAGTCATTTGATTATTTCTCATACTCGTATTGATGAAAAACACAGCATACTTTTGTCTTCGGCGTTATGTGTTTTTGGTAGTATCATATGTAGTTCATTATGACTAAATGGTATATGTTTACGAACGCTTATGAAACCAATACTTTCTTTTTCTTGTGTGAAAATACTTAAGAAAAATATGAAATCTCAAATAGCTGATTTTGGAATTTTAGAATGGAAAAGATCAAAACGTCATATAATGTACATTTTTTATTAAAAGTTATTTTATTAAAAGTATTTACAAATTAATGTAAAATCAAAATAAAGGAAAATGTTTAGCCTAGTCAATTAAAAAACAACAATGTGTAAATACATTAAGATAATTATGCAATTTATTCATTCTTAAGTCACAAAGATATCTAGGAAATATTGTACAAAATACAAGAGAGGACTATAAAGCAATCAGAATTTTGAGCACCCATGTTTTAAAGGCCCATAACATACCGTAGCATTTGATGTTTTACGCTCCAAATGGCAAAGGCTAAAGTCCATTCCCTCGAACGCAGAGACATCTGTGCTTGGTGCATTGAGAGTCCGCAAGGTTGGTAGCACTTGTGAGGACATTCACGTAAATCTCTTTAAGGAAATCTTTATCTCACGACCAAACCCTGGAAGACACATGAATTATGGGTTGGCGTGATCTGTAGATTCTTTGATCACTTTCATGATCGGCCTCAGTTCGGCTCCAGAGGTTCAGGCTGTCAGGTTTCACTCAATTGTTAGTGACGCCTTAGTCCCTGTGTCTCTGTGACGTGCACGTCGCCATAGGGAACCACTGAACGCCACACCAATGCGGTTACACCAATGCAGGTATATAAGGCACCTCAGTGTCATTCAGAAAACATGCATTTCATTTGCTTTAGTTAAAGATATAAAAAAAAAAGATCCAGCATCCGAGTTTGATAAGTAAAGCGAAGAGGCAATTGCACTTGAATACGTTATTCAAACATGGACAATTCCTAAACAGTGCAAAAACATCCACGTTTCATTTTCTTGTGCACAGAACAGCAAGTTATGCTAGAATTGAAATGAAAAAAATCTAATGTCCTTACCCTTTGCATAAAACTCTGTCAAGAAGCATCGTCTGTGCCAGTTTGCTGGTGGACAGAGTGTCACTAAAGGCACTGATGAGCTTCCTTATGCAAGCAGTACAGTACAAGTTCAGCATATATAAAGAAAGCACGAGACAGAAGGCCTGTCAAATTTGTCACTGAATAAAAGGGTTTCCTTTCTATGAAGGCATTTTTTGATTGTGGAAATGAAGAGAGCTTTTCTCTTCAGAGTTTTACTTCTGTCCTGTTTGAATAGCATAAAGTAGGAAATACTAGTATATGTGTATTGTATTGAATAGAGTCTCAAAATGGGAGTTTATTTCCTGGAAAGTATTATATGGGAATATTATACCTTGTCAAAACTTGTTCAGTAGGAAGCTGATATATGTTTTATCCAGTTGTAGCTTATGTAGCTAAGATTTCTTCTTGAGCCCCTGTGTCTGGATGAATCCCTCCTGACCATCCTTGTCTACAAACATAATCACAGCGAAAATGCTCATAAAAGTTACGTTTTTTCGAAAGAGCACTGAAAAGCAGTACTACCTCGGTGGTTTTCCGGTTGACTCTTGAGTTTGATTTCACGGTAGGTGAACTGTTTATATTCTTCTTTCCAAACAGGAAGTTACCTCTTATCATGGTTATTGTACTGCTTCTTACCGAAGAAAGAGTGAAAGGGAAAAATTCTGTGAGTCTGAGGTTATACTCCGTGCTCACTTTATTGCTGGTTTCTCTTTGTTTTCATGACCAGGTTTATTGTGAGTAAATACAAACCTCCACACTATTCTAGATACTCAAGGTAGAGGCAAACCAATCTAACACATTAGATTTATATAGTATTATCTATGTCTTTTAAAGTTTTCAGATATAGGAATGCCCAAGCTATCAACAATAAAATTCAGCCAGAATCCCTTATCAGTTGAATTAACAAACAACTCTGTCACGTTATACTGCTACTTGTATAGTTAATCCTACAGTTAATATTTTTGAGTCCCCAGTTGTGAGGCAAGGGCTTTGCATCGAGATGAACGGGAATTTGAGGAGTACATTTTCAAATGGCAGCGTGGAAGCAGTAAAGGGAAAATGGCTAAACAAAAACGCCTCCTCACTGAAGAAACCGTCCCTTGTAGTTTGATATGCGACCCAGTGGGGGCCAGGTCTTAGCCTGCAAAGACGAGGAGCCAGGCTTACTGTATGTTCATGTGCAACATGATTCTGATGGTTATAAACACCCAGTTCCAGAAACACTCTCCTGGGCTTTCCACCTCTTCGCAGCGGTGCTCCACAGGTACGCAGAACCTGGCTCAGTGTGTGAAACCGCTACACTGCTGCCTCTGTTCGTTTGTCTCCGGCAGTCTGTCCCAGCTGGCAGTAGCCAGTGCTGTGCTCTCCGTTACGCTGCTGCATCTCTGTCGGGTGGAAGCTGATGTCCCCCTGTCTGTCTGTCGATTGGTCATCCTGCTCCAGCCCTCTCTCCGCCCCGCTGCCCTCGCTGCCGTCCTCGCTCCCTCTCTCCCCCCGCAGGGATGCCCCGCCCCTGCCCCCGCCCACCCCCAGCCCCTCCCCCCTCTCAGCGCTTCGGGTCCTCTCCTCCTCCTCCTCTCTCATACCCCCATCCAAACTCGAGTCGCTGAAGAACCTGGGGGGCGCGCCCTCAGGCCCGAGCCCCACCCCCCGGGGCCCTGGTCCCAGGTCCAGGCCGCGCGGCTGACAGAGGGCCATGGCCCCCATGGGCAGCTCGTCGCCAGTGGCGTCGGGGTCGGGGTCGGCGTCCTGGTCGCGGCTGCAGTAGGCGTAGCGGTGGTTCATGTGCTGGGAGTAGGAGCCGGAGTGGGAGAAGCGTTTGCCGCACTTGTCGCACTGGTAGGGCTTCTCCCCGGAGTGCAACCGGCTGTGCTCTATCAGGTGGTGCTTGTGCTTGAAGGCCTTCTTACAGATCTGGCACTCGTGTGGCCGCTTACCTGGGGGAGAAGAGAGCAAGCAAACCTTTACAGCACCCCATGGGAAAAAACGACAATACCAAAATGAGCCAATCATGTTTGGAGAGAGATTTCTTTCAAATGCTATATTAAAGAAAGGAAACCCTTGCCACTTTGTTCATGAAAGAATCCTGAATTTGTAGGAGGCAGTCTGTCTCTCCACCTCTCCCTTTTTATTTTTTATTTTTTCTCTTTATTTCAGACAGCAGAGAGGTTAAGCGTTGAAGAAGCTTGCAGTGTAACAAGGAGTCTGAGCCAGGACTGGAACCCCAGCCATGCAGGCATTACTATGGAGGGCTGAGCCTCTGCTGCCTTACGGACTACACCCCATGGTCTCACCCAAATGTTTAGCAGGTAGTGTGATGCATACACAGTTAGTGTGATGTGTACACAGTTAGGGTGATGCATACACAGACAGTGTGATGCATACACAGTTACTGTGATGTGTACAAAGTTAGTGTGATGCATGCACAGTTAGTGTGATGTGTGCACAGTGTGATGCATGCACAGTTAGTGTGATGTGTACACAGTTAGGGTGACGCATACACAGAGAGTGTGATGCGTACACAGTTAGCGTGATGTGTACACAGTTAGTGTGATGCGTGCACAGTTAGTGTGATGTGTACACAGTTAGGGTGACGTGTACACAGAGAGTGTGATGCGTACACAGTTAGAATGTGTACACAGAGTGATGTGTACACAGTTAGCGTGATGCATACACAGTTAGCGTGATGTGTACACAGTCAGTGTGATGCGTGCAAAGTTAGTGTGATGCATACACAGTTAGCATGTGTACACAGAGTGATGTGTACGCAGTCAGCGTGATGCATACACAGTGTGATATGTGTACAGTTAGTGTTACATGCATACAATTAGTGTGATGCATACACAGTTAGCATGGTGCATATACAGTTATTGTGATGCACACGCAGTTAAGTGTGATGCATACACAGTTAGCGTGATGCACACACAGTTAGCATGGTGCATACACAGTTAGCGTGATGTGTGCACAGTAAGCGTGATGCATACAAAGTTAGCGAGATGCACACATAGTTAGCATTATGCATAGACGTGTGTCAACCTGAGCCTGATGCCTACCTGTGTGCTCATACTTGTGACGCAGGAGAGAGCTGCTTTTCTGGAAGGTCTTGTCACAGATGTCACAAGCATATAGACCCTCGTCTGTCTTCTTTAGCCTCTTCCTGCCTGCCCCGCCCTCCCCTTCTGCTCCGTCCTCCATCAGAGGAAGGTAGTCCAGACAGCCTCGGCTCATTGCTTCACTCTGAAACGCCATAAAGGGGCCGTGGTCAGGGTCTCACACAGACAGCCACAGAACAGCCGGCACACATCCTAAAAGGCCAGCAACAAACCACATCGCCTACACCGGAGTAAGCAAAAACAGGGCGCCAGCAATGAACGACCTGCACGGAAAACATAATCAGCATCTATCAGCTGACTCAAATAGGGTTTTGGGGAAGGAGTGAGAATCAATTGAACAATTGTGTGGGTTGTCTTACTTATGCATTCATTCCAGTAAATTCCACTCTGCGTAGTATTTAGAAAGTGACAGTGCAATGTGAAGTTTAGGTGTTTAGCTGTGACTCCCCTGGACACGGCTGAAAAGGCAGGTCTCTTTGTACACAGGACTGGAATTCCCCCTGTCAGTACCCTGTAAGCATGATAGCTTAGCACGAAGGAAACCATCTGGAGTGGCCTTATAGAGAAGGCCCACACGAGAGCGAATGATGCATGCTGGAAATGTCACTACCAGTGACGTGTTACGCGTTTTCATTCTCAGCTACATTGACAGGTTTTTGTCAGAGGAGCTTTTTTTTTCTTTGTGGTTTTGTCAGAAGATCTTTTCATATTTTGACACAAACACCACACAAGATTGTAAACACACACTTAAAAGGAACCGACTGAAAAATTTGAACTTTTACATTTACTGACAGTTTAAGATTTAGGTTCAAGATATTAAAAAGCCAACAATTGCAAATTTGATAAGATATCTGCCAGTAATTGCTAAATAAAGGGGTCAAAGGCCTGCTTGACTCACCCTAACATTGTTCAGCTATGTGTCACATCCTATAGTGTTACACAATGATCAAAGTTGAAATCTGACATCTATTAAAGTTTAAGTGTTTTGGCCCTAAAGGTTAATTTTCTGACTTCCCACATGCCATCGATTATGTTCTGCCAAATATTACAGGTTTAGTAATATTGTGAACACAATAACTAAGCAAATGAGGGGGCTTTACTTTTGCATCTAGTTACTGTGAACCCCTATATCCACCACTGTGTTGCTCTCTGCTCTCACTTTGCTTTGCTTTGAGTAAAATCTGGAAGTAAGTTTGGGGGAGTGGGCCATTCAGAAATGAATCTGACATGGTCGATGGTTTCTGGCACTTCTAGACTATCAAAACCGTCGTATAGGTGGTTATGCTGATGACTGTAGGACTAAAGTGGCAGGATTCCTCTCCTGTAGACTGAAAGCAGTTTCATCTGTATTCATGTGCACTCATGATTATACTGGCACTGCCTTTTGGGGGGCTCGTTGAGGCTTATGTTTGTGGTATAGCTGCGTGTCCCTCGGCTTGCTGTTGTAGACCTCGCTATGCTGTCACTAGCTGTAGCTGGCAGGCCACATGGGGCAAGAAAATGGCAACAACCGGTTCATCCTAGCTAGGTGGAACCAGGGGTTAAACTAGTTAAAATCGTCAACCTCCTCTTCTTCTAGCAACACTTGTAGGCTTGCAAACTGATCAGATGTTTTCTTTTTGTTGGGGTAACACCAGGGCTAGCACAGGGCAATTCAGGTGGACAAAAGTGGGCCAGTAATGGGGGACGACATTCTCAGCTGTGATTCGATTCAGGGTAATGTTCTCAACACATTGCGAACAATTGAATTTCACCATTCATGTGAAGTGCTCACAGCAAGACAACGGCGATGCAGATGAAACAAAGTGAGAAACCCTTAGTATGACATCAAAACAGTACTGACAATTTCTATAGTATCCCACTCAATTTCTAGCCGGCCTTAAAATGAGTGTTCTTTGGGCAGACTATATTTAAGAATGTAGTTATATAGCTATATGACTTAAGTAGTAGGTGATGGTTTTCACTATGCGTGAGTGGGTTATTACTCAATATAAAATTAAGATATTACACTTTTTTATATATCCGATATTTATCTGATGCTCTTATACAGAGCGACTTAAACGGCTTACGTTTTTAGCATACAATCCATTTATACGCCTGGATATTTTGTAGCTCCACCTGAGAATACGACTGGCAATTTCTGACTTACAAGCCTAATTCCCTAACCATAATACTACACTGCCTACAAAAGAGGTCATCCATCATCCACATTTACACATAATAATCTCTAAGAATAATTATCAGATGGTCTCTGATTGATTGATCATTTACAAATGTGTTACTTCATGTTTCTTCTCAAGGCAGTAAAAAAGCTAATATTTGGGAGGAGAGCTGGGGACCCTTTTATTTAGCTCACTCCACCATGAAGATTCTATTTGTAATCATAATTTTTAATTTATATGTGCATGTACATGTTTAATTTCTTGTTTTATTGTACAGAGTAAAAAACATGTAAATTTACAACAAGGCCTTGAGACACAAAAACAGCGCCCAGTTCAGTTTTGGAGGGAACAGGGTACGATAAAACATGGTGGATGCTACAATATTATAGTATTTACTTTATGACTAAAATTTATGTAGGACTGCAAGCATAAGTTAAGCATACTGAGTTGCATTTGGTAGACAAATTCAGGTCTGCAGGAATGTGGAAAAGACACTGATTAAGTGGAGCTGACAGACATTGACAAAATCTGCTGTGCAGAAATTTATGGTAAGATTTCCTTCATTGCATTGCTACCATATGCAAACAAGGTATAACATTCATATATTATGCTTTTGGAGGAAGCAGATCTAGATGATAAACAAACAACTGGCAAGACAGTGCTCCTGTTTTAGCAAGCTGCTTAACCACACGCTAGCATGCTACTTACATAACAGTACTTAGGCTCATAATATAAAATAAGCAGGCAGATTGGTTAGAGTCTGACTCATTTAAAGTCTTGGGTCATTGGCACCAATTAATCTGGTGATCTATTAGCAATAAGTTACTTCTCTGTTCATATCACGGGCATTTCCATTTTTAGTTGCATGGAATTTAATATCACATTTTCCTACTGTCATGATAATTTTAAAATACTGTGTTACTCATTTCTCTGCTGATTACTCATTTCTACTGAAATAATGATGCCAAAACTGAAGGGGGCACATATACTTGCACAATGTGCAATGTACATGTAAGTTGCGCCCATGTTTTTGAAACTAAAAGGACAGAACAGGATAGAATCTGATTAGTAGTACTGTTTGTTTGAAGCGTTACCATGAAGGCCTGCCTTTCTTGGTGAAACCTCTTCAGGAAGGACTCTGTATCGGACTCCAGCATGTAGGACATGGGGGTGAGGAATCCGGCGCCATGGGAGGGGGGGAGTGAGGATAGGCTGTCCTGGTGTCCTGAGCCCCCCAGGCCGGTGGGCATGATGGGGTTAAAGAGGGGGAAAGCGCTGTACATCGAGCCTCTGAACAGGGGCGTGCCTGGGTAGGCCCCAGGCCGCTGGAGTGGGGGAGGGGCCACCCTTCTACCCTGCCCCTCCGACTCCTTTCTCTCCATGGGCGGAGACGTGCCATTGCAGCCCCTCTCGTCCTCGGGGTCCCAGCGCTGCTTGGGCAGGGAGAGGTCGAGAGGTTCGTTCTGGGAGCCGGCCGAGCTGGGGGTCCCACAGGAGGGCGTGGGCCTGTTTGGGGGGGAGGCACTGACAGACAGGTCCAAGCACAGGGGTGAGCTGAAGCCCTTCGGCAAGCCCCGCCTCTTCTCCAGGAATGGGGAGGCGGGGATTTCCAGGAAGGGGCTGGTGGGGTGGGCGGGGCTCGTGGCCTCCTGGCTGGACCAGAGGGGGTGGGGCCCCAGAGAGTCAGGGCGGAGCGGCAGGGGTGAGCGCATGGAGGGGTGGGGCAGTGGGGGCCAGGAGGCCCGACGCAGCGGCGACCTGTCCCCACTGAAACCGTTGGCTTTGTGGGGTTGGTGTGCCTGGAGGTTGGGCCGGGAGAAGTTGAGGGGCACACTGTCTTTGGCCCGCGGACCCTCCAGCACCTCCACGGCATCCTGGTTCATCTTGCAGAGGTAGCGCTCATGCTGGAGCAGGACAGCGGGGCTAGGGAAGAGCTGTGAGCACCAGCGACACGTTACCCCGCCCGCCAGGGGTTCCCCTGGCCCCGCCCTCTCGCCTGCCACACAGCCGTTTGGGGAGCCCTTCACCACACCCCTGCTCCCACGCCCCACAACATCCTCCACCCCCAAAGGAAGCCCCTCCTCCTGCACCCCCCTCCTCAGCATCTCCTGCAGCACATGCTCAAACTTCTCCCCGGAGTGCAGGTACGGCAGCAGGGTGGTGTTCTTGAATATTTCTGAGCGGTAAAACTCTGGGGTAGGTTCCCACAGCCGCTGGGGCTTCTGGCTCTGGGCGAGGGGGGAGCTGGGGTGCTGGGGGCCGGAGCTCTCCATGGCCGTCAGCTCCGGCTGTACCGCGGCTGTCTGGAAGAAGAACGGGGAGCCCTTGCCGCTGTTCCTGCCACCGCCTACGGGGGGCGAGCTTGGGGAGGAGCTGTTGAGGTACGTGCTGTACATCTGTCCATTGAGCATCCCCCCACCTCCCCCTCCCCCTGCCCCGCTCAGACACTTCTTGCTGCTGAGGTGGGAACTGTAGGACCCTGAGTGAGAGAAGCGCTTCTTGCAGTTGGTGCATTCGTAAGGCTTTTCACCTGCAGGAGGACACACACCTTATTACACAATATTCGGCGATGCTGTGGGTTTTTGTTAACCTTTAACAGACGCCAGGAAATGACCTGATGATGAATAAGTGCTGGGTCTTACCGCTGTGAATGCGAAGGTGTTCTTTGAGGTGGTGCTTGTATTTGAAGGCTTTTCCACACTGCAGACATTTGAACTTCCTGTTCTCCATGGCATGGTCGAACGCTGGATGCTGTGGAAATGCACACACACGCACAATGAGCTCTACAACTTGGTAAGCCAAATTAAAAATGCACATTTTAAAACGAGCCTTTGCTGTGTTTGTGGAGTCAGCACCGCCCAGAATTGGGGTCAACCTGATTCAACTCAATCCAAATTCAGGAAATGTATTGAAATTGAGTTTATGAATTGAGTTTATTCTGAGTGAGTTTAAATGGACCCTGGCTCCCGGTCCATGGCGCGCTGTCCCGCTTGCCTTGTTCTGGGCCTGGGTGTGCATCAGCGCGTGCCTCTCCATCTGTGCCCTGTGGCTGGCCATGTACCCGCACAGCGGGCAGATCAGGTGCCCGCTGTCGCGCTCATGGCAGAACCGGATGTGCTCGCGGAGGGCGGCGTCGCGGCGGTAAGAGCGCTGGCAGAACGGGCAAGACTGCAGGGCCCTCATGGTGTCAGGACTGGAGGGGGAACCTTCTGGAAACCAGAGAGCAGGCAACTAAAGAGCATGCATGCATAAAAAACATTGCATTACAATCACTTGCTAACAATAAGTCAATAAACACCTGTATTTTGTACAGTACCATTTACACCAGTAGCAGTACTCAAGCGGGAGAGCTGTTTAGTGAGAGGCTGAAAAGGTCACTTTTGAGTCTTGATTTAGACACTAGATGTTTTTGCCTCATGCACAATCTAGAGGAGGTCATTCCTAAGAGAGAACTTCTTACTACAGCTTTGACTTTGTGTGCAGTAGTTACTCTTAAGCAATTGTGATCAAAACCCCATTCATCCAATAATGTTTCCATTTGAATATGACCCAAAAGTGCCTTATCATTTTATTTTCTATTTGTTCTAAATCCAGTACAAATCCCCCGAAAGAAGAACTAATGTGCCATAACAGACAAATGACCAAGTCTGGCTTCGACATTTTTTTTTTTTACATTTCGTGTGGTTAAATTAGTGTGATGATAAAGCAGCTTTCTTTAGCTTTTTTAGCATGGCTACATGCATACCTGATGATGCATTCTGATAGGACAAACCCACTTCCTGCTTTGTGGGATTTGTCAATAAATTAGCATATGCGTAATAAAATGTGCTTTCAGCATGTTTTTCATGTGTACTGAATGATGGAGAGAGAAAAAGAGAAAGAATGTGAGCGAGCGAGTGAGTGTTTGTTGAAGAGCAAAATTGCTTTCATGGTCTGTGCCTGGGCTCGGCCTGTTTCAGGCTGTATGATGAAATAACTGCATCAGCCTGCGACAAACACAGAATGTAAATTCTCGGGGCTGCATTTCAGTGCAGAGCAAAAAAGAAATCAAAAAGACATGAGACGAAAGAACATACAGCCTCGTTTTTGCAGAAGTGCACGTGACATGATGTTACTGTAAGGGATACGGGTGGGGCTACTTTCATTTGCAGCCTAAATATAGTCTCTTGAAAGGGCAGAAGTGACTCTGTTTTCAAGTGGTGTGATAAAGGTTTTGCACCCTTCCTAGTAGAGCAAGTTACTGTTATGAAATATTGTGTAAAAGGATAAAACTAAGGAAGATTCAATCACAAAACAACTACACCGGTGATTTTCTTACCCAGCATTCTGTGTCTAGGGTTAATATGGAAGCCGTTTACATAGGCAGGATTTCACTGAAGCATTCTGGGTAACCTGCTTCGCTGAAGCAATGCAGCGGCAACATCCCAAGTGGGAGGCAGGGCAATACCCATCTCCTCCGTGAAATTCAGTGAATTTCAGTGATCAACTTCAAACCCAAACACTCTCCTACTGTGAGGAGCTCTACTTATCGTTAACTTTTCCCAAAAGGAATAAACAAATTCATAAGGGCTTAATATCAAATAAAATAAGCCTTCTGTGATTCAATGTACCATGTATGTTCCAAGTCCCACTGTTCAGTGCCTGACAATTTCTTTGCCATCTATCAGAGTAGTGTAAAACAGTTTGAAGCAAGAGCTTTTAACTGTTCTCCACCTCATCACAGAAGTACAGCTAAAAGATGCTCTTTTAAATCCGTCCATACAACTCAGTCCGTACTGAGCCTCATTCTCTTAGTTTAGACATACATCTGATTCTCATTATTTATCTCTATCCTGTAATGTTTGTATGAATAGCTCCATATTGAGAGCTCTTATAAGCTGTATTGACCGTATTGTGCTGAAACTCTATTGTCCACTCCCTGTTTGGTCAAATGACGCTTGTTAGCTGGTGGGCATGTTGTGTTTTTAGACAGGGGGTTCTGGTTATTAACTTCCCAGTGTTGCTGTTCAGCACATCCTTTGCCATGGTATTTGTTCTTGGGCATTCCTCTTAACTAATTTTCCCATGATGCACCAAAGTGAAATATATAGGGAGGTACAACTTTGAACATTAAGACTCTGGTGCCGGTTATCTAGTTGAACTACAGAATCTGTGTTGCCTGCCCTTACCTTGTCTATCCGGTGAGACATGTGTCCCTGGCGACCAGCAGCCTGGGCGGAGTTCGCTGTGGGTGGGCGCTGAGCGGTAGATGGCGGCGGTGCCGTTGTGGGCCAGGTGTTCGGGGTGCCCACCGGACGCCTGTCTGAGCTGCATCAGGAAGTCATGTGCCAAATCCTCCAACCCTCTGGGGTCCTCCCCCTGACCTGGAGACCACAGGAGAGAGGGCAACGATGTCAAACCGGGCCCGATTTAGTCACTCACTGAGCTAGTCAGTCGGCAAGACTGTTTCTCACAGCCCCAAGACTTTGAAAGCAATCTCCACCAGCTGATATTGTGAACTGAGCCCAATTCTATTTCAGGTATGAAAAATCAAACTAAGATGGACTGAATTCCAATTAACTGCCTAAAAATCTCATAAAACATTTGAGGTATTTTTCCATCCATGCATAGAATTTCAGCTCATTTCCAGAACTGAAATGCAGTGAAATGAAGTGAAAAGAAAACTCCAGAAGTGTGTATTTTTTGATTGGCATATCCGATGCTTAAAAGACACAAACAATGAATGAGTTTGTGGATGGGCGCACGTGTGTGCGGTATATTTGTGTATGCTCGTATTGGTGCCAGTCCAAGCAGAGCCAGTTGAGCCTCCAGTACGTTTCTGACTCCTTCCACTTCAAATGAAATCAGTTTGGGATCCAGTCATCTCTAATCCCGTGATTATGATTAAAATGTCATTCTCTCTGACTGTTTTATTTCTGAGTGTTGAGGATTGCACTGTGTGAGTGGCCTTAGTCACATACAGTAACTCTGGCTGATGAAAACTGTCTGTCTGATGAAGGACAAGTTAACTAAACAAAGGATAACTTAACCATGTGGCCCACGGCTCTGAAAGGGAGACTCAAGAGGCCCTGCTCAGTAGCAGGGAAGAGCACCACGTCTCCCTTTCACAAATTAGGTACAAAAATGGAAATTTAAACAAAATAAAACATGGGTTAGACTGCTCAGACCAGCAGTTTATGAAGTGAAAGCCACATACAGTATAATAACCCCTACACTGTATGCTATGGTAATATTTATTTGAATACAGCATTTTAAATGAGTTGAAATGAATTGGAAAGATGGAGAAGGACAGAGAGAGAGAGAGAGGGAGAGCGAGTGACTGAGAGATAGCGCAAACACTTCAGATCGAGGCCTGGGCCTGAGCTGCAATGGGGGACTTTGCAGAGGATTTTTCAAATGTTTGCAGATGTTGGCATATTTTGATTTTCTTCATGTGGTGTGGGAAGAGTCGGCGTGTTTCAGAGTTGTAAAATTCAGCAAGCTCAGCCTGTCTGACCTAGGCGAGAGCGAGCCTCTGTTTGTAGGCGACTCGCATCGGCCTTTGATCTCACCAAAGTAAAAGGCAATCTCATCTACCGAGTTTTGATTTCTGTTGTGGAACACCATGTCTTTGATGCAGCAGAGTGCTGCCCTTGTGTGGGATGAGTTTTCATATTTCTGTCATATTTCTAGCCTGCAGAATATAAAGGGCTGCACAGTCTGAAAAAGCACAGTGATGAAATAACCTATTTTTAACTGGGGTTGCGATCATTACGCAACCGCGAGCATGCCCCCTGTGGTTCCGACAGAGAGAGGGGATCCTTCACTGTCCAGCCCCTCCACTGAGGAACTCAGGACACACCCAAAAACAAAAAAACTGAGGGCACCGATATGTCCATGTTCAGTGTTAAAATCAACAACCAATTTAATATGAAGCAGGCAATTAGGCAGAAATGCCCTGCTGTCTGAGTTTGTGGGGTACGCATAGCGCTGTAGAACACAATAGATGGCATGGAGAAAGGGCATGAGAACACGGAAAACAAAGCTGTTCTTTGAATGAGCTGAAACATATTATCATTCTGACAACCAAATTATATGAACCATATGAACCACCAAAAGCTACTAAAGAGAAATATTTCCAAAGTCATAATTTACATCGTACATATACACACACACAAATACACACATACACACAAACTGTTCCCAAGTGTATTAATATATACATACACTTAATAAATGAAACATGAACCCACAAATAAAACATGAACACCTTTTTTCCTTGCAAATGTGGAGTGTCCACATAAAATCTCTAGAAATCTAAAAGGAATACTTAAAGCAGAACATAACAGACAGGAAATGTGGATTTAAGGTTTTTCCCCAAGGTTATTTCAACTGAAAAATTAAAACTGAATTTGAATGCACTTCTCATTCACATTCAGTGAATGCAGCTATTTAAAAATTTACTTGTGTTTCTTATTTGCACATTGATATAGCACTCTTTTAAGATGTTTTGCCTCTTGAAATTATGTATGACAACTATAACTGTACAATCAAATATATATGCTGAAATGATTACCATTTAAACAAATAACCAATGTGACAATTCACATCATTTGGCTGTTCTTTTAGAGGAGGGTATCTTTACGGTGGTGAAGCCATGGGCAGATTTAGGATTCAAATGAGCTTGAAATTAGTATCCCTGAAATCCTCATCAATCTGCTCACCTCTAGTTTACTGTATGACTGAATTTGGTCACCTATGATCAGCCAAGTCACAATTTAGTAACGCAACATGGGACTATTACAATGTGCTGCTTATAAATTGAATCAAACTTCGATCTTACAATGCAGTTTTAGCAAATGGATCCTCATCGAATTCTGCATGTATGTGCATAAGAAGAAAATGAGTATTTAGGATAAAGGTGCATGTTTTTTAGTGCCCAGGAGGTTCTGCTGTCGTGACCATCAGTGAGTTGGTTTCAGTGCTGCTTTCTGCCCGTCAATAAATGAATAAAACTACAGAATTTAAATCAATTATTAGAAATGAGTTTAATGAAATCTGAACCAGAACTGAAATTTCAAAGAGTGGGAAAAGTGAAAGAAAATGTTTAAATGCTAAGAAATAAAAAATATTGTGTACTCATTAATTACCTTATTTCTTAGGTCTAAAATTTCTCCGCAATTATATAATAAATAAGACTCATCCAAAAACACTTGCCCACTGATATGCAGGCAGTATAAAAGGAAATCCTTCATCATTTTGATATTTCATATTTCAAGTGCTTTGAACATGATAAAGCGCTACTGTTGCTACCTTGATGTGCACTTCTCAGCTCCCATAAGCTGTCATACCGCTGTACCTGCCTATAACACCTTTACCGCCCATGTTTCCTTCCTATTTCCGCTGACACAGAGATGAACGAAAGATTTTAAAAAGTGTTCTTTTCTCAGCAGCCTTTTTTCCTGGTCCCCAAAGCATGCCGTCTCCCTGTGTTATAAGTTTACTGACCATAAGACATGGGCAGCCAACTGTGGCCCAGGTTCAGAGTCAGGAAACCTGGTGAGGTGACTTAACTGCGTGATCAGAGTTAAAAGGGAAATCAGCAGACCCTGCAGCCCTCCAGGACCAGGGCTTGGGACCCCTGCCATACTTCATCTGTTTCTCTTACACTTAATTTCATATTTGGGTCAAAACAGACCCATTTCAGCTTTTTATATCACAGGAATAATGAGGTCTAATCCTCGACACAGAGGATACAAATCTGTAAAAGTGAATTTGGCTCAGTTTATGTTTTATCGCTACACGATCAGGGCACAAACATATGTTAAAAAGTTGGCCCAGTGGTTCAGGTGCAGTTTGCACTGAAGATGAGTGGACAGTCATAAGGTGAATATAGTATCTTCAGGCTATGTAATTAAAACAAAACACACCTGATGCAACCAAAACAGGGACGGAACAGGAGGGTTAAGTGTGCTCACCGTAGATCATGAGTGAGCCTCGGCCGTCCTCCCTCTCTCCCGGGGCGATGATGTCACTGGGGCTCAGGCTATGGGAGCGCGTGCAGGGGGCGGGGCTGCCTGAGTCGGTGCCCTCGCTGGCCGTCAGGCTGGTCTTGTCCTGGCTGTCCTGGGCCTCCATGCCCCACAGTACTCCCTCATCTTCCCCCTCTGACCCCAGGACGCTCAGCTTCTCTATGTCCACTGCCACGGGGAGAGAGAATACCTGTTAGCGCTCACCTGAGTCACTCAGAACACAGAGCACCTTTGATTTCTCACCTGGGTCACTCAGAACACAGAGCACCTGTGAGTTCTCGTCTGGGTCACTCAGAACATAAGGCACCTGTGAGCTCTCACCTGGGTCTCTCAGAACACAGAGCACCTGTGAGCTCTCACCTGAGTCACTCAGAACACAGAGCACCTTTGATTTCTCACCTGGGTCACTCAGAACACAGAGCACCTGTGAGTTCTCGTCTGGGTCACTCAGAACATAAGGCACCTGTGAGCTCTCACCTGGGTCTCTCAGAACACAGAGCACCTGTGAGCTCTCGCCTGGGTCACTCAGAACACAGAGCACCTGTGAGCTCTCACCTGGGTCACTCAGAACACAGAGCACCTGTGAGCTCTCGCCTGGGTCACTCAGAACATAAGGCACCTGTGAGCTCTCACCTGGGTCTCTCAGAACACAGAGCACCTGTGAGCTCTCACCTGGGTCACTCAGAACACAGAGCACCTGTGAGCTCTCACCTGGGTCTCTCAGAACACAGAGCACCTGTGAGCTCTCACCTGGGTCACTCAGAACACAGAGCACCTGTGAGCTCTCACCTGGGTCACTCAGAACACAGAGCACCTGTGAGCTCTCACCTGGGTCACTAAGAACACAGAGCACCTGTGAGCTCTCACCTGGCCAGTTCAACCATCAAAGTTTGGAAATGACCTCCCAAACAACCAAAATAGTAAAAAAAAAAAAAACATAACAATTGCATTTATTTTTGAATAAAATGCTGACTGAATGTCAGCTGACCAAGGCAATTTGACTTACTCCCTTAGGCTAAAATGAGAAAGGATCAGTGTGTCTGTGTTGCAGTGTTTCACATATAAAACTGAGCACATGGTGATAAAAATATTGCAGCAAGCAGTTCAGACTAAACATTTACAATTCAATGAATTAGTCATGAAAATAAATGATCGAAAACTAGATTGTGTTAATTAGTGTGACAACAGAATATCTGAGCGAAACGGCATTGATTTACAAAAAATACAATGAAACAATTGCACTCTTAGTTCTATTAAAAACTATACAGCTTAAAATATTTAAATTCTGAATGAAATGAATACTGAAAATACTCTCTATCTTGCTTTTGGAATGAAGTAGAAGACAAGCATAAAGAAGTCAAGCCGATTTATATTTAAAACATCCACCATGGACATAGAATAAGAACATTTGGAGATATGTGAATTATTACAATTGAACAAGTAGTTTTTTCCTTACACAAAGGTAAAGATAATTTCCAGTAACTGTACTTATGACTGAATATTACTAATATCAAATATTGCTAACGCTAGCAAATGCTAGCGTTAGCAATATTTACAGTGTCACACAGCAGAAATCCTGGAAGGAGGGTAGATTACAGGGGACTGAGATACATGAGGGGGACAGAGGGGGATATTACACGCGGTCTCGGATTCAGACAGCAGACTCCCACCACACAGATAAAAAGACAGCAAGCACAGTAAGCTGTTGCTCAGATGTGAAAAGTTTTTTGTGAGTCAGTAGATCCTCTTTAAGAGTTGAGAATTCCCCGTTCCTCAGAAACACCATTATTCCGTACCTCTCAGATACAGGTCATCATTGCACAACAAAACCTCAAACAGCAATAGTAAAATGCAGTTATCGCAGGTCATTACCCACCTGACAGACTGATCTGCTACCAACACAACGATAAAAAAACTCAACCCAGAAGGCTGTGTCATTTATACTCAGAATGTAACAATACAACACTCAGAAAAATTTAAAATTAATGCAGTTATCCTGCTGTTTGATCATATTCCCACTGTGTAACACAATGTACAATATTTCACTACAAAAACATAAACAGCGTTTACTCTGCAAACTAAAGGAATGTACTGCATAATCTGGCATTTTACAGTGCAAGGGTATGGAGCTGAAACGCCCATTCACTCTGCAGCTTGAAATGATTAGTTTACCCAAATATCTATTTAAAATGGCTCAATATTTTTATACAGAGTGGTGATCTGAAATGAAAAGTGGGGATCATATAGTGTTATTATATTTTTGAAGCTATCTGAAGTAGTTTTTGATTCACTGCAGATTTGTTTGTATTTGCTAACAAAACTTCAAATGATATGATTCATTTCAAAGAGAAAATGTTGGCAATGACTTCGAAAATGACGGTTTATATTTTGCTCTAAAGCTCTTTCAAAGTGAAAAAATCGCTTAAACAAAGAAATAAATAAAATGCAGAGATTTTTAAAAATTGGAAGAGCCGTCCCTGCTCCCAGCAGGGATTTTGAGTAGCAGCAACAGAAAACGTGCTGTCCTTCCTGGCGCCATGTGCTTTAGATATTCCCTTGATTCAATCTTTACAGATGCAGTCAAACTTACATTTTCGTTAAAATAGTATGGATTTCATTATTTATTCTGTGCCCCTGCTCGGGATTACTATGCCCTTCAAAATCAACAATGTTCAGATCTGTTCTGCCCCCGTCTTATATTTCTTTCAGAGCAGCGCCTGGATATTTGTCAGAGCTGCTACAGGAGGGTACAGCCGCCGCTTTTGGGGGTCTGTGAGGACGGTGTGGCGGCCAAAGAGTCTGAAAGGTGGGTTCCTCTGGTGGGCTCTTTGATGGGTGTGTGTGATGTGGGCGCCTTCTGCCCTGACCTAGATAAGTGGAACAGGAGAGAGCCAGCTGACTAACTGCAACTCTGCTGAGTCTCCTCAACCAGAGTGAGTTTCGTTCTGAATCCTTGGTCCCCGAGGCCATGTCCCGCGCGCTCGTGACTGTGCATTCTCTCCCACTCACCACCGCCATTGACGCAATAGGTGTGTTGATATTTCATTTTACATTCGCAGTAAAAATGAGTGTTTGGACCAGTCATTGTGGTGATACGGTGACGTACTCTGATGGAGAATGAAAGAGGCTTGGGGCTGGCACTGACCCATGCTGGCCATACCTCACACTGTAACTGCAGGGGCTCTCAGCGCAGTCACACCGCATACTCTCACACTACAGCCAATAAACGCCGATCATTAACACATGTACCGAATTACACGCACTCGCATTCTCCAACCTGTTCTGTCAGCTGTGACTGCATTCATTTCTCTACCTGATCACTGAAAACCTGAAATTAATTATAAAAAAACTGGAGTTGTACATAAATATTACAACTTTCTAAAGGAGACATGCGCACATACACTTTCTGTCATTTTCAGGTGCTTCATATCATATTAATATTATATTCAATATTAATATTTATGAATAAATATATAGAGTGTGATGAAATATGTAGTTAGTAATACAACACTAAAACATAACACAATACTAAAGAAGTTTTAAAAATAATAATAAATTATTATTGTTATCATTACATCAATACTACAGCTAATATCAACAATGGATATAATAACAATAAATAGAAATAAAAAACAAACATCCTAACAAAAACATCACAATAATTAAGTGCTCTGTGGGAACAGGAATTAATCTGTTACTGCATAACACCCCACATATTCAAACCAATCGGTCCTGTAATTTGAGAAACTAATAATTCAAGCAACACACTCTAATTAAACAGCTGGGCTTAAGGGTTTGAATGTTAAGTTTATGCGCCAATGTGGTTTAATATCGAATTTGCCGACGTATGCCTTGTGCCTCTGTCTTCACTGTATTTAATTCAATCATTTGTGTTGTTCATACTATATAAACTGATAAGCAAAGGCTTCACTATTTTAAGCATACCTGAATAATATGACATAATTCAAGGGCTGGAGATGTAAAGGTATGTTTAAGCATAGGGAGGGATTTTAATTAATACAACATAGTTCAGCAATTAAGAGAAATAAACCATTTAAACAGAACACACTACTTCAGACTGGAAAAAGTATTTTTAGTCATGTAGGATCACAATTAAAATGCTACAGCTAATGAGAGTTGAACATTAAGAATGAAACTGTAAATTATTTAATTAACTGCAACATATACTTACAGTAATAAAACATTAAATGATCAATCAAATGGCATATCTACCCACAGAAAGATTCCTACGACCACTATATATAAGATATATTAATATGATTCTTTTAATTGACTTGTTATAAATATATACTACTTTGTTTGCTTAATATAGTCTATCTGCAACCTTTATAAAAATCACTATATCTTTATATCAAAATAAAATGCAAATATAACAAAGCTCCTGAGTAGTCTTGAATATAATTGAAATATTTTTGCTATATAATTTTTATCACCAATATTAAACTTGAGCTATTAGTATTTGTTTACCTGTCGCTTGTTTCCGTAATTGAATCGGTATGTAAAATAAATCTTTAAAATGACTCAAACAACGTCCACCACTTTGATTTGTCATCTTATGACTTAACCCTTCATGAAAATTCTTCTTATGGCTTTATCGCATAATTAATAATTCAATCTCGGAGCGGTGTGAGGAGGATGGGGTTTGCATTTCCATCAGCACAAGGTGCAGCTTGTCTCAAACTGGTTTCAGTTTAACTCTTTGAAGCTCCTCTTGAGAACGGAAACAAACAACAACAGAGCGCGAGCCGCGCGGCGGCCTGTGCTGTCAGAGGAGTGGTGACAAAGGGCCCCCAGCAACTGGGCGATATGGCCGCCCCCCCCCCCCCCCCGACAGACCTATGCCATTTTAAAAATGAGTAATCCCTCCACTGCAAAACACCTACGGGCCCCTTGCATTTTTTGTTTTTGTCTGCAGTGAAAAACACACCGTCGCATACAGCACAGATCCAACGGTCTGACCTTTCAGTTATGACTGTGCATCTGTGCTGGGGGGTGGTGGTGGGGGGGGGGGGGGGCGGTATATGGTGCCGAAAAAGAGCCCAGAGCAACTGTAAGGCGCTCACTTCCAGCGCTCTGTCCTCTACGGGGGGGCTGAGGGGCGGACATGCGCTCGGCTGGCAGGGGGACCTGAACTTCCTGCAGTGTGAGAGGCTCCGAAAACGAAGGCCAGAGACCTGCCGGTGGGTCAGGCAAGGACGTGAAGTGGCTCACGCAATGCACACGAAAAAACGTTCTGTGTAGTTTACACTTTCCATTAACACACAGTCAATTTAAACATCGCGCACCGCTACCTATAGCACACAAGCAGCTGCTGTGGCATGAGCTAAAAACAAAGTCAGGAACACATTATCCACAGAACCCTCTCACATTACACACAAAATGTAAACTACTTTATTTTAAGTTGTGCATATTTCAATTGAAAAAAGATTTTAAAAATCTATTTTCTACATATAGATGCTGAACATATGGTAATTCCAGGAGGATGTAGGCATAAAAAACTCAAGTTTAAAAATGTAACATTTATTATATTTTTATTGAATCAATTAAATAGAAACAAAACGAAATAAAATATTGACAGTCATCAAATGTGACAGACAGTAGGATAAGCACATCTGTTCCCGGAGAGGATGGCTGGGTGACTGAGGTGGATACACAGCTGAGCAGAGGGGAGTATGAGTGTCGTGTTAAAACATGCTGACTTAATTCAAACTTATGTGACACGACAAACTTGAACGTGAACGATATTTTGATAACCACGTAGAAAGGGCCAAAGGGTTAATTACAGATGCATTAAATTGATTGTGAGCTAAAAAAAAATAAATGATTGATGTGGTAAGGAACATACGGCCAATCGAACGCTAATCATATCGTACTTATGTCTTTTAAGTACACAAAAAGGTCCAGAAGATAATACCTGCGCATTCAAATTGACATATATAGACAATGTTTATGCCAATTTATTCAGGCTTATTGCTAGTCCTGTACAGATCTGTGCAAGCCGTGCACCCTGATCACCACAGTCCCTGGTCTGGTCTAAATTACCAGCAAATTGAGTCTAATTTTTACTTTCATGAAAGCAAGTGACACCATGGCGTATGTGCTGTCATTAAACCCGCATTGTGCAGGGATGGATTTCATTATCTACGGTACTGATTTATTTATTTGGATTACGACTGCATTCTTTAGGCGGTCTTTTATTCGAATAGGTCCAATAAATCTCTAAACAGAGCAGGAGGCTGAGAGTGGAGTTACTGGAGGCCTGACAGTGTTGTTGGATGGGAGATCACTGAGCGAACTCCTGAAGTTTTGATTCGCCTGCGCTGTACTCAACATTAAAGTACCCGTCGAGCGATTCTTCCCCAGGGGCCTCTTTCAACATGACTGACAGCGATGACATTAGAAATATTTACATTTGCATTGTGGTAGTGTTTGTTTTTCTGCTCTGTTATTATTGACTCCAATGACAGAATGATCAAGGAGACAGAAACGGACTGTGTTCGTAATTAAACTCTTGGAGTCTATGTCACTTACTGCACAAAGGCATAGCACCGCATAGCTGGACGAATACTAAAGCACTGAGGAAACCATATTGCCTCTGAAACGAGAGATTAAACTGCATCCAAAACCAACTTGTCTGAGGGATATAAGAGACTCCTCTGAACTTGTGCCTAAATCGAATGACCTGAAAATCATATGAATTCCATACTGAGTGAGTAAAAAGACAATGCACTACAACAAGTAAGGATTCTCAAAGGATTCTGGTAGGAAAAAACTATGCAAAAACAGTAAAAAAAAACCCAAACTGGTCTTTCAAACACTTAATCATAACAGTCAACAGCATTAACACAGATACACTTTCATGCACTCTGTTGGGAAGTGAAATGAAAATAATGTGAATATTATTAAAGTAGGTCAGTGTCCAAGTCACCCTGTGACTGACAGTTCATAAATGGGTTACTATACACTATAACACAGATGTCTATCCAGCCTAAACATAATGAGCCTCTTAATATTTATATTTATATTATATTATTTTTGCAAAGTGTTAATTTTTTCCATCGGTAGGCCCTGTTTTTGTAAAATTCAGTGACTGCTGGGTTGTATATGTTATGAAATATACAAATCAATTACATAAAGTGTTCATAATTTATAAAAATAAAATAAGTGCAAATTCTTGTGTCAAATTTGCATTAGTTAGGTTCACCAGATGCTTCAGTTTTGACCACAGCTCTGTGGTGTAGAGAATCATTCCTGTGAATCAGATTTAACAGATATAAGAGCAGTATTTTACTCTGGTGGGAGAAACCTGCGTCTAGCTCGAACCCCCCGTGCAACAGGTCTGTGTGGAACCGGACAACAGGACGGATTATGCGACACCTGACACTACCGTAAAATGTACACACTTCACATCTTATAACTTCCAGCTTGCAAGCTGTGGTGGCTACAGGGTAGCAGCCGCAGCTGACGGTCCAGTTCTTGGTCTAGTGTAGTGTGGAGTTCATAAGTAGGATGCAGGTGTAAACTGTGACCAGGTTCTGTACATAATTGGTCACAGTCGCCAATAAGGAAAGGATTTCTCCAGGAGATTGTGTATTTCCCACCTTGGTACTCGACAGGGCCTCCTGTAGTTCATGCGTTAAGCTCTAAAACATGCCCAAGAAATTATGTCCAGTGAATTTTCCTTCGCAGAAATGATTTGAAAAACTAAAGAAATAAAGAAGCACATCTGTAGAACTTTGACGTTAAAGCATTAATCTCTCACTTAATTTGACTTGCAATTGTAAGTTTTTCTGGATAAGAGCTTGTGCTAAGTCACTGTAATGTAATATTTAACAGTCTTCTCCCCGCCCAAATAATTGCGAGGTAACAGTAAATTGGGATGTAAACTGGTGTTCCTATTCGGTGCAAAAGATGAATTTGAAAATACAGTTAAGCATGCATTGTCATGGAAACTATTCATTGGACCTCATTGCTGAGGCCTTCAGACTTGCAGTAGTTCAGTCCGTTGCTTGTAGAGCGTAGCTGGTACACTGGCTGTGGACAGTTGCAGTGTAGTATAATATAGTATAGTAGTATACTACCACCTCACAGGAGGTGGGTTCGGTTCCCAGGCAGGGCACTGTCGTTGTACTCATGACCGAAGAACTTAGCCAGAATTGTTTCAGTAAAAAATACACAGCTGTAGAAATGCAAATAGTGTATGTGCCTGCTGCATAAGAGTGTCCACTAAATGCACAGTGGCTGTGCAGTGTTGGTGGTACACTGTAGAATGAACAGAAGCAGTGGGGCTGGCCATGCATTTTAGCAGAAGTGCCAGCTAGTCTGTGCCCTCCTAAGCATGCCAAGGATGCCGCTGCAGATGAAAAGGTTCTCAACTTTTATTTAAAAAAGCTAAACAGTGAAAAATAATATTTATGACAATCATGCAATAAAACTTGCCAGGTACATATGCATAGGCAAGAGAATTTAAGTTAACAACCAATTGTCAAAGGGAAATCTTGACCTCATTACTATTTTTATTATTTTTCTATCTTTCTAGAAGAACTTTCTAACTTTTCAAAGACATCCGATTTTCAGTAACCTTCTTATCTTTGCAGTCTTTTGCAAACGGAATGAATTTAGTTTTAACTCTACATCATATACTGTATTCTTTAGTTTGATATACCCATTTGTCTAATTTTCATAATAATATGTTTTAGCTGGCTTTTTTAGCAACTGTGATAATGAGAACAATTATAAAGAGTCGCCTACTTGTATATGTTAGATCTAGAATTTCATTCTGATTTGGTTGATAGTTTAATCCTTACCCCAAGTTTACAACACAGCCTGACAGTAAGAATGACACGTCAGCAAACAGCCTGCAAGAATAATCAAATCAACATAAAATAGCATTTATGCAATTTGCATTGCCTTGCCAAAATATGATATATTCTATGTATCATTTTCATTTCATTTTCAGAAGTCTTTTGACAATTAAGCAGATACGCTTTCTTAGTGAGAAAAATAGTCTAGACCTAAACCAATCTGATTACTTCCCCATGTTTCACAATCTTTTGAAGCATAAGATAAAAATATACTTTCATCCTTTATTTCATCTACCTCGATAGACATATTAGTCTGTGCTCTACAAAACCGAAAGTACGTATAAAAATATGAAAAATATCAAGAGACTCAAGAGTCAGGGAATGGCGATATTGATGAGACACGCAGGTAAAATTCTAGTTAACTTCCTGTGCCAACGTGATCAGGTAAAATGTCCTCACCAGACGCCCTGCAATGTAACACAGCTGGTCTCAGGCCATACCACTGCTGTGGCTTCAGATGCACAAACCAACCGGTTCAGCCCATGGCAAAGCGAATACCTTCTAATGTCATGGACGAAAATGCCACCAAACACTTTAAAATTCAGTTTACAGTATGTATGACTGTCATTTAAATATTAGCACATAAACATCAGAGCCGTAGGTAAACTCAGCAATCAGAAAGCAGTACACATTTATAATACATAAATACATTTCATAGGAGTGGCAGAAACATTCTGAATCACCAGAGAGCATCACGGAATGGATCACATTTGATAAGCAGCAAACCAGAAATGAACAGCTCAAGAAAGAAATGGCCTTGCTTCGGTCAAAGCTTGTCATTGAAATCCAACCCTATTTTTATTTGCATTTTTTCAATTCATAAATTGCAGCAAGTTATTTGATCACTAAAAATGAATTAAAATATATTAAGCACTGTATGCACACAAATGCATTTTCAAAAAGTCATTATTAAAGACACATGTTACTGAAAACTGAGTGAAAAACATCTTGTAAATCAGAAGGTGCAAATGTGTGCTGTTGTTTTTTGGGGTAGAAGGCTGCTGTTAAGTGGGAGGGGAGGTAAAAGCCATTAACATTTAAGGAGGTTTACCTCCCCGAATTAGTCACAATTACTCAAAATGAAGATACCAACTAAACCCCCACCAAAAAATACCAACTATACGGATACATATATATATATATGTATATGTACGTATGTATTTCATCATTCTGTCAAAAAGGAGGAAATCCACAAAAGCTACCGATTATGCAAAACATGAAATACAGACCAAAACAAAGCAACTATATTAATACAAGTTCAAAGACAAGATTCATCCATTAAATCATTTGTCATGTGCTATGTGCCTGTACAGACATGAGTATATAAAATAACTGTGTCTTCTATAATATCATATATATATATATATATATATATATATATTTTACTCTTTCTCACTACAGCAGGATACAAATATAAAATCTTGGATTCATTTGTCAAATTGACTTTAATGCAAATTTATACAGGAGGATTGCATTTTGAGAAATATTTTTATTACTTTAATATTCACAATCAACCAAGTGGTTTCAACTCATTTCTAAATGGTGACCTCCTTAAAATGTTCCTTCAATGAATGAACACTGAGAAGATTCAAGACAGAATTCGCAATTCAAATAGGATGAAAAACAAAACTCTTATTTTGATGTAGAGTCAACGATCAAAAGACTGTGACAGTAAAATACTTGACATTCTAAGCAAGAAGCGGAGACTCAAGACACTTAGTGATGGCTACTTCCACTACCACAACAACCCCAGCAAGGTTTCTAGAAACACACGGAGGAGAGAGAAACAGCAGGAAATATCTTTGGTAATTACCTCCTTTGATTTTGCTGAGAAAGAGCTCGATTTGTGCCTGAGAGTTGGTCCGCGATGGTACCGCGGTTGGTGGGAAGGCTTTTTTTTTATATTTAAGGAATCAGATAGCCCGAAAATACATGAAAGCACAAGCTAAATTATTTGAAGCCGCTATTTCACATTCTGGCAATGACTTGAAGCCACCACATCTGAGCCTAGACACCTCCCACTCGATCTCATCAGAAAACACACAGGCCCTGGGCCCTGCCCTCCCACCGCCCCCCCACCCCCACTCCCCCCCTGCTTCGCCTGCCCTGGTCTGAGCTTAGAGAGCTCAACAGAGGACTGAGACCCAGGAAAACCCCCAGGTCACCACGAGGGAGAGGCCGCAATCTCACATCTCACTCTCGCGCTATCTATCCCACCTGCAAGGCTCTGCTGCACTACACAACCAAACACACCAGCGTTACAACCAGCTCCTGTCACTCTGAGAAGGAGGAGCTGGGATTTAAAGCAGGGAAAGTCACATTGGAAATACAACAGCCGGGGCTCTCAGACCGGTAAAGCATGTGGCATTTCCAAACATGAAGAGCCAGGAGAAGGTGTTACAGATAACAGTGTCCTTTTCTTCCGTACACAATAGAAATGGGCAGTTTCTACTGCACCTCTTCCACACACTGTGCATGAATTATGTTCCACCAGGGTATCGGAATTTTTGTTGAAAATTAGAATCCAAAATGGAAGCCAGGGGTATTCCTGGCTTCAATCAAGAAATTTGCAAAACAGAGCTGACCATGATTTTCTCCAGGGCTTTGGTTAGGACCCAAAAATGGACATACCCTGACAAATGCTTCTGGTAGACTGTGCTAAATGGTTCGGCCAATAGTCTTGACAGAGTAAAAAAAAAAGTGTAACCCTGTAGTGGAATTAGCACCAGGACTTCCTGCAGGAAGTGATGTGAGAGGAGAATGCTTCACTGAGTTTCCTCAAAAAGACTACTAGCCTCACTTCAAATTAGCTTTTTTTAAGAACCAGACACTATGACTAGTGACTAAATGAACTCACTAGCCACATGCTAGTTTTATGTGCACCAATATTTTTTTACAGAAAACAAAATCTACATATTGTGCTAGTTTCACATTGAGTTAGGCCCTTTCGTTTTTCACACAACAGTTTCCATTTAGCACTTAAACCTCAATGACGCAGCACCAAAAAAAAAAACCCAAAGAACAGACAATCCCATGAGCTTAAGTGGACAATAAGCCATACCACACTTAAATACAATTACCTAGTACGAATTGTTTTTCATTTGAACTAATAACATAGTATGTTATTAGCCAGAGACTGACTGTAGTTTGTCAGTACTTTCCTTGATAACAGCATTCCATCATTGTTATTACAAATTAAACAGCTTGGAAATTACCATTAGCTAATTCATGCTTTCATCTTGACCATAAACAATACATTACTGTCTGTTCTCGTACACCTCCACAAAATATCTGAGCAGGATCTCCCCGGACAGAATGAATATTCCTCAACACGGTTTTGTTCTTTTCTAAACCAGATGCCTGTATTTAAGGACCTGGTGCTGTAGGAAATGAATTATCTGTAAAATTGTCATGAGCATAAAGACAGTATTCAGAACAACACTGTTGCACCACTTCAAGCCCAATGCTCTCTTTCTTTTCCCATTGGCATTGGCATACAACTTTTATATCACTGATAAGTGGTGTGCTTTAACTCAGTTTGGGTGTTCACAGAAACACCCAGTGTAATGTCATGTAAACTAACCACTACAAGTAACTTTTGCCTTCATTTGGTGGCAAGGTAGGTGTACATTTCAGAAGTAAATAGTGTCTCCAAATTCTGTATGAGACAGGTCAGATAACTTTAAATGTGCTGTAAAAGGTAAAACAAGACAAAAACTCATTTTGCGTTCAGTTGCATAAATGCATTGATTCTATGTGTCGACTAATAAAATACAGAAAAGGAAAATGGATTTTGGGAAATCCATAATCCAGATCATTTGTGTGTGTGAAACACTGATATCAATAGTATCAACAACAAAAACTTAAAGCAATTGAAAATAATATCACTGAAAGTTTCTGTCTTGTACAATTTAATACACTATATTTCAGAGTAACTCTCTTCTTGGTTTCAATTGGGACTTTCACATAGCTTAATAAGAATAGTTTTTATTTTTGTTTGGGATGATTAAGGCTGTGCTGCATCCTGTTTGTCTTTATGACAGCCAAAGTTAAAACCACTGCAGTAAAACAGCGGGACAGTGAGGAATTAACACAGATAAAAAAGTGCAGATGCAAGTGGCACAGTGGTGTGGTGTGTGTGTGTGTGTGTGTGTATCTGTGTGTGTGTGTGTTTGTATGCTTCTGCACGTGTGTGTGAGAGCAAACCTATGCATGCTTGTGTGAATGTGGGCGAGTGCATTTTAGTGAGAATGTGGTTGTGCATTTTGGAGTGACTGTGTGTGTTTGTGGGACTGTTTGCATGCTAGTTTGTGAGTGTATATGCATATGAGTTTGTGGGGTGGGACCATTTGTGCATGTATGTGAGTGTGTGTGTGTGTTTATGTGAGCGTGCACATTTGTGAGTCTGAGTGTGTGTGTTTGTGTGTATGTGTGTGTGTTTGCGTGACTGTGAATGTTTGTGAGTCTGTCTGTGTGTGTGTTTGTGTGTGTATGACTGTGCGTGTTTGTGAGTCTGTGTGTGTGTGTTTGTGTGACTGTGCGTGTTTGTGTGTATGTGTGTGTGTTTGTGTGAGCGTGCATGTTTGTGAGTCTGTGTGTATGTGTGTGTGTGTGTGTGTTTGTGTGACTGTGCGTGTTTGTGAGTCTGTGTGTGTGTGTGTTTGTGTGACTGTGCGTGTTTGTGAGTCTGTGTGTGTGTGTGTGTGTTTGTGTGAACGTGTGTGTTAGGCTGGCCCTGCCTCAGATCCGCCCACAGATATTAAAATGACAGAGCGGGGAGAAAGGTGTTGGGGAAATTCCCTGGGCTCACTCCAGCAGCCAGTGATACAGCACATCTGCAGCGAGAGACACATGCCACTCACCCATCCGAGCCCTGCCCACACACTCATACTCGCGCCCCTGCTGCTTTTTCACTTTCTTTGTGTTCGCCCCAATAAATGCAACACCACCCTGTCTAGAAATGTTACACACAACAGAGCAGGAAGCACCAAGTCTCTGTGGTCCCACATCTGCTCTTAAAAAATTAAAATCAACAACAATGCAGAAATGCTGCTCCTCTCCGATAGTTTCTTGTGGGAAAGAGTTATTAATACCCCTGAGTTTGAGTGGATGCCCACTGCTTGAGCCTGCATCTAACCGTGCCGTGTGACTGCAGTTTCTCTCGCGTCTCTCTCCTCTGCGTCTTCTCACAGCCACAGCTTAGAGGCTTGCTTATTTTCTCATCTCCTCTAAGCAGCTGACACTAGTCCTTCCATTTGCACTACGGCACTGTGCACCAATATGTATGTTTTCAAAGCTTGTTTCTGTGTTAAAAAAAACTGCACATTAAAAAGCACAACAACGACAGTATCTAGTGTCAGCAAACATGTATGTATCTTATTGAAGTTTTTTTTGAGTGTGTGTCAGAAAACTGTAATTGCTGAAGAGCACAGACAGTATCTGATGTCACGTACAAAGACAATCCCCTGAAGAACATTGATGACTCGAACACTACTCAGATCGGAAGTTCTTGAGCCATTTTTGCTATCAATGAGGAAACTGCGATGGAAAATGAAAAAAGAAGATGAGAGAGAGAGATAAAGAGAGACTAATATCAAAAACATAATGTAGTAATGACTCATTTTCCATGTAAGTAATCAAACCTTTGAGAAAGTTAGCATTTAACAGATTTTTTTTTGTTTTTGTTATCTTTTTTTTATGTTCTCTGGTCAGGGCAACGTGCCATCATTGCATACAGTGCTATGTACAGTCTAGATTGTGCCTTTAGCTGTTGTTCGATTGTGCACCGCATTGTAAAGACACTTTAGTCAGAGGCAGAGCTACTCTGTTCTTCAAATCCTGGGCAGGGAGAGTGGGTCCAAAAACACACTGAAAAGCATCTGCACTTAATTAGGAGCTGAATTGATGACTTTGTTTTTCTCCCTGTCTCCTGTCCTTGTGTCACATTGTCATTTCGCTTCTTTTCATGTTAGCGTGTGTGCGCCTCGCTCAGAGTCAGGGGGACGTGGTGGAGCAACACTGAGAGCCTCTCTGATTCACACATGGGCCGCTCTCTCTCTCTCTTTCTCGCTCTACCGATGTGTACACACAACTCACATATTCCCCATTAGTTACAGTAAGTGTTTCTGTTGTCATTGTCTTTGAAAATGAAATTTATTAGACTATAAGAACATAAGTATTGAAGTTGGTGGACAATTACACATGAATATGGGTGGTATATTAATTTGAACATTTAACTGGCTTAAATTTGTTGTGGTGGGCATTTCAGTGTGCAGTCCTGGGTGAACTTTGTATATGTATGTGATGATTGATATATGTGTGTTTGTTTATATGAATATACAGTATGAATAATGGGGACAAGGTGATTTTATAATTGTATTTTCTGTAAAACTGTGTTTGTTTCTACACATAATTAACTGCCACACTGTAGGTTTAATATGAGCTGTTTTTAGAGGTCCAGCTGTGACAGCCCAATATTTAGATTAACTATTCTGTTTTCATAAGGGATAATTCTCAATAATTTAGACTCAAAACAGTCAATTAATATTTCAACATTAGTTTTAGTTTTACTGTTTTACTCCTTTGATGATGACTCACATACTAAGTCATATATAAGTCAAAACATATAGTCAAAAACATATAGTAAACTTTACATTACACGTTGATCATTTTAAGCATTTTCAGATTAAAAAGTAGTTGTTTTAAAATTTGATTTAGCATAACTGCTTACACAGCTACAATAATAACTGCTAAAATACTGTTAAAGCTATTATTTCTCTTTGTAAGCTACAGTGTCATTTTGATAAGAAACATGATTTCATCATAACTGTTGATGAATTAATTACAACACTGTGTGCATAGTTTGAGGATTGGAAGCACCCATGTTGTGTAATTATAGATTCCTCAGTTCTTCTAACATATTAATGTAAAAAGAAATTAAATTCAAAAGTAATTTATCAGTTCAAATATTCATACATTCATACACCATGACAGCACACTCATTTTTTAATTTAACAGCAAATTTCAACAGCCAGTTGAACAGCATATTTCAAATGTATAAAATGAAGTATGTCATATGTGAAGGCATGTTAAATGTACATTTTAAAAAATGATGGGAAATCTAATGTCAATATCAGAAAATGTTTACCAAACCCAGATTAATCTTTAACGATCAGTGAGATACACTGCTGGTTGTTAATGGGGAAGGTTTTTATCTGAATTCTGACTGATATCCCCACCACTGCTTATCAACTTTTTAAATGTTCAGTTGAATCAGTAAGGTGAGATAACCTCTTAAACGTAAAGTGATAAAACGTCACGCAAAGCTACTCAGTATAATACGTCCACTGCAATACATAGCCAAGAGCTTCAGCTACATCACTTTGCTCTGTGGTATGCATAACCATAATTTAAAAATAAGATTGTTTTTTTCCGAGTACCGACTCCTCCAGACTGCTGTGTCAGAGACGATGTACAAGATAGAGGCAGAGATGACGAGAGGAAGCAACAATGTGAAACACAGTGAAGAAGCCTTAGTCAGCCACCTACTGTACCAGCATTGCCTTTCACCCACCTCACCTCCTGTGATGTCTCTTGCTTGCAGTCTTGCATGCGCGAGTGTGAGTGTGTGCGTGTGCATTTGTGTGTGTGTGTACAATATGTACCATTTCAGTTTGATACAATCAGATTCCAAAAGTTGTGGGGGGAATCTGCTACCTATCCCCATTCCCACCTTGTTTCATGCATTTCTCTGACTTATATACTACCACATTATTGTACCACTAATATTATTTACATTAATAGCAACATATATTTACACTAACTCCTCCAAATTCAGTCTCCAAAGCTTTATGCACAAATGACTTTTGCTGTTTTATATTGGAATATCGGAGGTTACCTATCTAGTTACACATCACATCAGAATCTTGAAAGTGATTCAATCTTGTGTGTAGTAAATCAATATGAATATTATCAATAATATAGCTATATTATAAGAGATGTGAACTACTCACAACATAATTAAATTACTTGGTACTTTTGATTAATGGTTATGTTAATAAATGAGCAGACAACAACATCAATTAATTATTTATAGGCATAATAACTTGCTGTGCATTAGGGGGTGTACCATCAATAAATAAAGCTGGCTATTGAAACCATAATGTAATCCAAAGAGAGTACTAGATACATAGTCAGCTACCTCACAAATCTGACTGCCTAACTTCCTCAAATCATTCAACACTCACGTCTAGTTTTGCAAAGCAAATATCCACTACGTATACGGAGTGTCGTTGTGGACAATATATGAATGCTGTGGCTAACGTTTACAGGAAGCAAAGCCTGCCATCGCAAACATGTCAAAACCAGTTTCTGCCACAAATAATTATGATGGCTGACTAGCTAACATTGACTGGAATTACTGTGGCACAAGGCTTAAATTAGCTTAATATTCATACATATTCCCTCACCCTTACAATTAGCTGGTAAGTCCCTGCATGTCTCCATTTCTTATGAAAACCTAAACTGTCCTTCTGCGCCTCAATCTGTTTATATATGGCCCTATTGATGTTTGTCCTGCGATCTAAATGCACAAGTTATTTTTCAGAACCTTTGTCACCGAAAAATATAGATTTTATGACTTTTAAAAAAGCACTGGGAACAAAATATGCCTTCTAGAAAATGTGCTGGAGAAATGGAAGCCTATGTACCATACTGAGAAGGTGGCGCAGTACCCAAACTGCTGGAGATGGTCAGTGCAGAGTGGCTGCTACACACACAAGGCCAAAGACATGGAAGCTATGACATGACAACTAAAATGTGCTTTCCAGTATTGGAAGCCTGTGGCATTTTGACTGTGTCCAACACAGGTTACACTCCACTCCCACAAATAATGCTTCCAAAGCCAAAGTCTTGTGTTTACAGAAAAGCAGCTATAGTGGTCCAGGCTTTTTGGAGATGAACACACTGCAAAAATGAATTTCTTGTGCGGTTGTGTAAAAGCAGGGCTTTTCTGTCTTCATGGAGATAAGAAAGTCCTTTGAGCGATGCGAAAGCTAGGAAAGCAGAGCAAGGTGAAACAGAGAGCGAGAGAGAGAGATATTTCCTCTGGCTGCCATCTGCCTCTGGTGGTTTCCTGCAATGTTCTTTCATAAAGATTCACCACATCACTGTTTATCACAGGGACAGGCCTCACCTAGGCCGCCACTTACTGTCTGTCTGGCTTCCTAGGGCACTCTCTTAGGGCACACTCTTTGCTTTACTTATTTATATACGATTGCTCCTCACACTTACGACAGGGGGAGTCAAGAGGAGACAGTTCAAAACATTAAAATATATATGGGGATGATCCAGAAGACAGGTCATTAGATTCCTTAGCATTAGCATCAGATTCCGTCGCATCAGAAGACTGGTGTCGCCCGATTTGTCTATTTTAGAAGACATGCGCATGAAATAGCTATCCCGTTCTTGGTGAAGCAGCTAACCCCTATGGTTAAAGAGCTCTACCCGTCTTGACGAAATGGCTAGTCTGCTCTCGCACACGGTGTAGCCGCACGGTAACCCGCGCGGCTACATTCGGATCGGGATGCAGGATGGTCTGGAATGCCATAACGGGCACGGACAGACCCACGCGTTCACCACACTGTGAATCAAACCCAAGCTCAAGTTCATTAACGTCATGTCATTCCACATTCTCTCACAGCGCTCTATAAATACCCCCGTGGAGTTTCTTCCACCAAATGTTTTTTTCTTTTTTTTGTCACACATGAAAATGTTGCTGCGTCTTCCAGCCCTCTGATGTGGGTCCTTATTTTGTACATTTGCTCAAACCACACAATGCCCACTCTTGAATATTAAAACATTCTCAAGAAACACAAAAAAAAGTTTTGAAGTTTTAATAGGAAGCGCTAAATAAAACATCTATTTAAGCTAACTGCTTTTTAATATGTGCCTTGGGTTCCTTCTGCATGGTTTGCGACTTTTCTGTTGTGCTTTGAGAAATTAGTTCTGAGGCTTAACAAATATGCCTGGTATCTTCAACAGTAAATCTGTCACTTTAAAAACTTTTATGCGAAACGCAATGAGGGTTCTTACGCCAATGTGGAAAGTCACAGAGGTGTGCGACTGTAAGAACCAAATTAATAAGCCAAAACCAATTTTGATGTAATTTGTGCTTGACTTTTTATCCAAGCACGCAGATGCAGGCGCAGACTCTCAGTGAAAAATGAGATTTTCAGTGGCCGCGTGGTCAGGACGATTTAGGTCGGTTTTCTCTGAGCAAAGCCAGGTCAGGCTCCAGTTTTGTTTCATTGGGGGCCAGAGACATTCTATCGACTGTGATGCACGAGTGCATGGTACTTCATACACTGCTGGAGGAAGTTGACGGGGGGGGGGGGGGGGCTGTAGTAGAGAGCCTGTTCTGTACACTGCTGTGTCTTGTAAATAGGCCTGTTGGTGTGGTTACTGTCAGTGCTCAGGGCTCCATTGAGCAGCTTTACAGTAAGCTGAGGGAGTGTATGTAAATGTGTGCCTGTTAGGCAAGGGGCCTTCCTGGCACTGCTGGGGGAAACAGCTGGGATGGCTGGGTGAGTCAGTGAGTAGTGTGTGTGTAGGTAATTCCCCTATAGGACCTGGAACACCACAGCTTTCTGTGCTCTCAACAGGCACTCAGTCTGCACAGGCTACCGAACACCTGTGTACTCACACTGTCTCCTTCATGTTACCTCTGGAGATTTACAGTACTTTTACTGTACATCTCCTTTGTACTCACACTGTCTCCTTCATGTTACCTCTGGAGACTTTTACTGTACATCTCCTTTGTACTCACACTGTCTCCTTCATGTTACCTCTGGAGACTTTTACTGTACATCTCCTTTGTACTCACACTGTCTCCTTCATGTTACCTCTGGAGACTTTTACTGTACATCTCCTTTGTACTCACACTGTCTCCTTCATGTTACCTCTGGAGACTTTTACTGTACATCTCCTTTGTACTCACACTGTCTCCTTCATGTTACCTCTGGAGACTTTTACTGTACATCTCCTTTGTACTCACACTGTCTCCTTCATGTTACCTCTGGAGACTTTTACTGTACATCTCCTTTGTACTCACACTGTCTCCTTCATGTTACCTCTGGAGACTTTTACTGTACATCTCCTTTGTACTCACACTGTCTCCTTCATATTACCTCTGGAGACGTACAGTACTTTTACTGTTTTCATTCAATGCAAATAGCATCTACTACACAGCCACATAGCTCCCTCTTCAACTTCCTCATCTGTCTCACTCGCCACTATAAAAAGGTATGTTTTATAACTTTGTTGTAATGTTGTGTACTTTTGTTATTTGGTTGGGGTGACTAAATATATTACGGCAACATTTCTACAATGTTTTTAACCACCACCCCCAGCCACAACCTTTTTGCGTCATTGTCAATTGGTGTGGATCAGACTTTACACAGCATTTTCAATTAAATGTCATTGGAAACCACCTCTTCACTTTTCTATTTTTGTCTACCAACGAGTAAAATTCAAATTCACTTAGGGTTTTAGATATAAAGAGCAACTGAGTCAGGCATTTATGATATGATACTACAATATTGGAAAATATATATATTTTAACAAAATCTCCTGTTTCGTAATCATTGTGAAATCAGTACCTGAAAGCTATATTCTTAAACTCTGTTACTGTGATCCCATCTGACCTCTTGTCTGAGATCTTGATCAGCTTGCACTTAACGTGTAGGCCTCAGCACCGAAACACATGTGAACCCCATGTCTTCTGAACGTGCTCGCAGTCCTGTTGCAAACAAACTAGGCGCCACCTTCTGGGCTCTTCCTGTACTGCGCTCTCCTGTCACAGAACAGCTCAGTTATCTTCTGTCCTTTACAGGGGTGGCCTGCAGTCGTGGTCATGAAGTGCCAAGAATGTTCTTGATTTCGTTCCATCTGGACCCCCCCTCCGTTTTTATTATTGGATTGATTCCTGGGTTTAATAAATGCAAGTGATCGCATGCTAGAGGTACTCAGTGTTTCAGTGTGCAGTCCGTACGCATTCTGGCTCTGTCTCTTCACAACTGATCAAACTGGGATCAATCATTAGAAGCTCTGAGAGGACAAAGGCTCCAGAGGGGGGGAGCCCATCGCTCTGCTACAGTAAAAGGTACCCCGTGGTTTTGGGGCTGCAAAGACACATCAGTGGAGCTTCTGGTGTTTATGTCAATGCAAAAATATTCATTTGTTTGTTTGTTTTTACATCCATTCTTTTTGGCCTGCACACAAGCGATTTTTAACTAGCTAAGTTGGTCTTCTTTGCAAATGCTGACAGTGTTTGAGATTTATCTGAAATCATACAACAAAATATAATAATAATGAGTAAAGACAATACAATGCCACTACTTCAACTGAGCTCAATGACTCTGTATAAATTAATGGTACTTTATATATCTGGGGTTTGCATGTATCTTGGTAATTTACCTTACTTTCTGAATGTTTCTATGACATCACTGTGACATCATACATCTGCACTCTGCTGGGGTCAGAGAGGGCCAGAGAGGAAAGGATTAAAGTGAACTTTGAGAGGTAGAACTGTAGGTAAGCTTCACAAGTAAACATATGGAATCCCTGAATTAATGACTGGTAAAATAGCAAGCCCAAAGGTAACCTGGTTTGATGGAGCCCTGATACAAAACTATGGATCAGGCCAAGACTTTACCATCGCTCTTTGCTGGAATTTCACAACATGCATCACAGAATACACACTGTCACTTTGCCATACTAAAGCATTACTCATGTTGTGTGTCTTAAAATAATGCATTTGTCACATGTAGCACAAGGACTTGAATTCACCGGTTGGCCTGAACACGCGTCAGTCATCGACACTCAGGTGCAGATAAAGTCAGAGCACTTAAACAGACGATACCGCTGAGGGAGATAATGAATGCGAAAGCCAGCACGAGGCAAAGGCCTGCTCCGCAGCGCACTGTACAGTCGCCAGCAGCGTGCATACAGTGCAGGGTATGCGATCTGAAGTGTTTGGAAACGCAAGGTTAACACTGAGCCACTTCCTTCTCCTTCTGCAGTTGTGCAACCAAGTGGGAGGAGAACTGCATATTAGCCGATGCAACAAAGTAACACATTCACCGTTCGAATAAAAATGAATAATCATCTCGTCTCTCTGACATACTTTGCACACTTCTTGCACTTATTAAAATCATACTTCTAAAATGATGTGTGCTTGTCTATCAAATGTGTGTGTGTGTATGTTTGAGAGGATGCATGTCTAACACTTCTGTGTGCATAACATTACATGTGCATCCGAATCGATGAATTTATATGAATGTTATTAAAATGCAGAGAAATCACAAAGTGGGAAGACGGTCCCACCCACCGGTGTGCGTATTTCATAAGTAACACCGACTCCACCGAAAGAGAGTGAAAAAAGAAACAGAATAGAAAAGAAATCCAATGGAAAAAAAAGGGTTTTTAAAAAGCAAACTCTGAATTTAAGAGGATCTTTGATGTATATCACAAGAGGAAAGCGGGCCCTGTGACTGGGATTAGAGAAGCATTAAGTCGAAGCAGAAGGCACGCTGGCCACGGATCTTTGATGGGGCTGTTTGAAGTGGTTTTGGGGGGGATGGGAGCAGCGTGTGGCGTCAGTGGGACAGAGGCGCGGTGGGGGGAGGCTGGGTGGTGACAGCACGGGCCGGGGGACCCAGTTGGGGGGAGGTTGGGGGGGTGGGGGCTACAGTAAACCCACTCCCCCCCTCCCACAATCCTCACAACCACCGCCTTTACAACGCGTTCCAGTATGACAACTTTTCCATGCAAGCGCGGGTCAGACTTAACTCAGTTCCTTCTCACACCTACCCAGTGACTATCTTTCAAATGATGACAAAGCAGTTTCAGACCCAGTCTGGATATTACTCATGCACAATTATTTCCTATATACGATCTGCAGTGCCATCTTTGAGATATCAGTGACATTCCTCTGTGTCTTGCTCTAAGTAGCATCAAGTAGCACTTACTTCTTTCAATAAAGCAAAAAAGAGATAACCAGTAAAGAAAGAGTTATCACTGAGTGAGTCATGACCACTGTGTGTAGTGCTAAAACTGACCACAAGAGAAAAACTAAGGCCTCGGATTGAGGCGCCATTTTGTTTGTCTGTGTTCTCTCTAATTAGCTTGTCCACCTGTGGTAAAACTGCAATCAGCATGTCATTTTCTTCAGCAAAAACAGCAGAAACAGGCATTCCCTGTTTCACAAGACAATTCAGATATTGCAGTAATGATATTACATATCATTAATGATCAGTATATGCAATGATTGTAACTGTTGCTATGAGGCAAAACAAAAACAACACAGCTTTTTGTATCATGAAGGCTTCACAGTGTATGTTAGCAAGTGCTAATTAGCAAGTGAGGTAAACAGATATCTTTAAATTAAACTGACTAACATGTTTGCTTCATATAATAGTATTGCTATATGCCACGCTATACACTGCATTAAATGGAGCACTATAAAACAAGCTAAGACTAAAAGGAGAACTATTTTAGATCACTTGTGAATTTTCAGGGCATTTTCAAAGATATCACTTCTCTAACAAAATCTTCTCTACCCGCTCCCTTTATCCACAGGAAGACCTTCCGTATATTGATGGACAGCTTTATATAAAACACCAAAGGGATTAATGCCGAATTGAAACTGCGACTCTCACCATGCACATGCAGAACAAAAGTGATGCAAGGAGTTTATTGATCTAAAGATCACAGCCCCCGTCCCACAAGACTTCAAAATTATGCACCAGACTGAAGAGCACATATTTTCTAATTCTCACAGCAGCATATCGTCTGTGTACAACTGTATATTAAAAGGCATGGTAATTTCAGTATTTCTTCCATAACTGATGTCCAGATGTTTGAAAAAAAAATATTTGCGGTGATGAAATTTCTACAGTTAAGCATAAGATTGTGAGATGAAAGGCTGAAAGCACACATGAGAGCTGGGGACCTTGAAACGCTGTGCTGTCCTATTCGTGGCTCGCTAGCTTTCCTAACAAGTTAGCTCTGCTGCTCTTGGGGAGGATAACTGACATTGGTGGAGGACTGTGTGTGAGATTGGGAGACAGAGAGATGTTACTGTGGACTGAGAGTGGGAAACCACAGAGATTTGGTCACCGGGCTCTGCCATTTGGCTTATGACCCGTGCAGGATCCATACATGGTGTGAAGTGGTCCAGCCAGTGGTCTAATTAAGACCTGGACTCACAGATTTCATCTGCCAAGCCCTCCTTAAAAACCAAAACATGGTATTTTTAAAATTCTGACAGTTTGCTATTATATAACCAAATACCGATGCTGAGTACCATCCGGGCTCATATATAATTTTCCCCTTGAGCATAGGACTTCTGAACAAACATCTGAGTCCTATGCAGAAGTGCTGTCTCTGTTGCGTATCTGTATTATTTGATGCAAGTGCAAGATGTGTTAGATGTAGATTATATGTCTTTTAAAACTTAATAAAATGTAATTTTGTGTTGATTATTTTGCTGATGGCTGTAAGACACAAAACGAATTTCCAAATAAAGGAATCTATCCATTAGAGATCGTTCTAAACTCTCAGGGTGACTTAGTCCAAGGTGAGAGGATAAGGACTGGGTGTGTTGAGAAATTTAAATTGCTGATAGCGCTGAACCACAATTGCTGGGGTTTAGAAACTTCAAACAGTTTATCACAAAAACAAGAGAAGCACAGGTTTAACCAAATGACATTATGTATCTATGCAAAATAATCAACAGAATAATCCATATGAACTAATTTTCCCATTGCAGGACACAGTAAGTTACCACACCTGAGTCAACCATGTATTTCAGTAACTCTTAAGATGCACATAAAATATCAAAAACACTCCCAAAAGATCTGTGAGAATCTTCAGTAAAATATATTATGTTATGACATGCTATTATGGAGGAGGAATTCACTCGTGTGTAATCTGCAGGGTACGAATAAAGTGCTTCAAATAGTCATTTGATTTAGGTCTGTGAGTTACAAAGACCTGTCCAGAGATGAGGGTCACTGTAGCTCTGGAAAGAAGCCGAGGGATTCCCCAAATGTAATCGATGATGAGTCAGCCGGCCTTGAAACGCTGGGAGTGGAGGGGAAAACATGTCAACTGAGTCAAACTGAGACAGGGGTCTTAAGCCCGGATATTTCCTGGTGGTAGGACAGCTCTCTTCCTGCTGCTTATTCAGAGCCTGTCAGCGTTACGATGTGTGGCTCCTGACCATTTCCCCATAGAGATACTGTCATCGGTGGGCGGATGCTAACACCATGATAGTGCACCCTGTGAAAGAGCCTTAAAGGGGTAACGACGGCGGCTAACACCATGATAGCACACCCTGTTGACAACACACCATGACTTAAAGGAGTAATGACAGCGGTCAGACCCAGTGTCATTTCCTGTGTGATAAACAGAATCAACCCTTGGAGATCCTGTTTCTTATCATACCTGTGACTGATATCTTCTGCACATCAAGCAGTTTCCACACATACAAAGTCAAAAGATCAACCAGACTCATTCACAATACTTTTAATATCATGATGCATATATAGCAACCTGCTAAATGCAATTTCACTTTAAGTGACTGGAAACATTAAAGTAAAGGCAATGCAGTGTCCAGCTGTTTGTGCAGCTGGTTAGAAGTTACAGATGTGATCACTGGGCCTACTCATAGCAAGCCATTGTAACTGTGATAAGCCTAAAAGGTCAAAACACGGTTCCTCTGGTGAATACTTTTTTTTCTTCAGCAGCTAACACTGCAGGAACCTGTGCCTGTCTCTGGTCCTCCCACCTGGCTGGGGCACCTTGCTCGAGATAACCTGGAGCACTCAGCCCTCTGGAATGCCCTGTCTATCGCTCCCTCGCTCGCCCACTCGCTCACCGCCTCATTAGCTAACGCTGAGGTAATGAGCTCGGGAGTTGCGCAGAGCTTCTCCAGGTGGTACCTGTAAACTACAGGTACAGCACAAGCGAGGGAGAGAGCTCTCCAATCTAAACTCTTCTCCCTCCCTCATTCTCTCTCTCTCTCAGTACATTCCAGTTCAGTAATGCTTTATTGACAGGACTACGCGGCGGCTTTTCTGATCTCGCCTCAATGAGAGCCCACTTCAGAGCTACTATATGCAAATTTATAATGTGTGAGAATAGAAGAATCAGACATAATCAGTGGTGTTCTGAAATGTTGTAGAACAGATAAGAAAACGATCTTGGAGTGTTCAGAGAAGACAAAACAAAATCTGATCAGATTTTGAACGGTATGTGGACTGAGCAAGAGCTTATCGAACAAATGTAAAAAACTCAAAAAGTGGATTTGTATGAATTTCCAAGGGAAATAGCTAATGTCAAGCATCCACAGATAATTGGTAGGGCGTATGCACTCTTTCTGTACAGGACTGTGAAAATAAGTCAAATTCAAATGTGCATCACTGGCATTACAAGGAAAACGTACATGCATGATACACACATTCACCATATCTCTCTGTGCAGTGATGGGCCTGCTATCTCACCCTACCAAAGGGCCCTGCTAGGGCCCTCATACTGTCAGTGCTCAGCTGCACTCGGCTGGCTCTCACAGGTGCTGGTGAAACAGCGCTGATAAGTCATCAGAGAAAATCTCTCGCAAACACCGATACGCTCGAAACAAAAGCCAAAATCAACTCGCTCCTCCCACAAACCACTCTCCACTTAGGGTTCCCCTGACAGCAAATACTGACACCAGCTCAGTGAATAAGCACACAGATGTGAGAGCTTCAGTCTCCGAGCTCTGCTACCATCTGGGACCAGTAAGAGACCACACTCGAACTTGGGTTTCTAAGATGAGAGCATGATAGCAGGCATCTTATAAATCAATTAATTACATAGCAGACTGAATTAAGACAACATTAAAACTGATTACACAGGCATTTCACTTGACGCTCGACACAGAAAGATGAATGTACCTTTCTGCATGTGTGCGTCTTAAAGCACGTATGCGTGCATACATGCAAGTGTGAGTTTGTGAGCGCGTGCTCAGGTGTTTGAGGTGTGTACAGGTGTATGTATGTGTGTCTTGTTGTTTGAATAACCATGTGGTTGTTTACTCTCATCCCTTCGCCTTTAACTAGTTATTTAACTGGTAAGCTTGAAACAGTGTGGACACAAACATTACCTGGAAGCCCATCTTTACTTTCAAACCATTCCATTCACCTCCTTTAATGATGAAAATGGATTTACTGAATAATTGATACAGATGACATTTAGTGATCACCAGTTAAATGTCATGATAGCATTACTGATCTTTACAAATATGCATGGAATTTGTTATATTCACAGAACAATTTAATCTCTGGATAGTTATAATCTTCATTCTCTGAATTAAGGGAGTATGTGTGCATCAATATGACCTGCAATAAGATTAATAAAAAATAGTAAGATTGCTTGAGAATCGCATGTGATTGAAGGAGACAGTCTGGGGGGGATTGGGGGGGTCACAGCATGTGTGGTTTGTCTGTGAGGCGAGGTGCGTACACACACCTATCTGATATCTAGAACCTCGGGCCTGTTTGCTGTGCCTCCCGCAGCTGTATCCCTGACGGCCACATGCTGATTGTGGACTTGTAGCAGCGGTCTTTCCCCCAGCTCTTTTCATTCATGCCTTGGCTCCGTTCTTCCCTCCTTCCTCTCCTCCCATCAACTCCCTCTAGTTAAACGGTTTTACTGTCACAGTCCGGTGGCCCGTCCTGCTCTCTTCTCTCTCTCCCTGTGATGTTGCGCTGTGGTGAAAGCTGCTAATAAAGCGTGGAGCCTCAGCTTCTCCTCACGTCTCGCTGCTGTTTTTCCCTTCGCTCGGGTGTTTGAGCCCAGTCTAACGGCTCTATAACGCTCTCTGTGACTGCTCCTCTGTGAGTGCTGCGTCGCACCAGTCCTGTCCCTCCTCTGTGCCCTGCAGCAGCTCCCTCTCTTCGTCTATCAAATTTCAGTTCAATTCAATGTGCTTTACTGGCATGACAATTTTACACCTATAGTGCCAAAACTCTCACTCTGCCCACTGTAACACTACATCTATCTCTGCCCACTGCTACAGTGTTACACTGCTCCTCCCTCTCCAGACTGTAACACTGCTCCTCTCTCTCTCTCTGCCCACTGCTACAGTGTTACACTGCTCCTCTTTCTCCAGACTGTAACACTGCTCCTCTCTCTCTCTCTGCCCACTGCTACAGTGTTACACTGCTCCTCTCTCTCCAGACTGTAACACTGCTCCTCTCTCTCTCTGCCCACTGCTACAGTGTTACACTGCTTCTCTCTCTCCAGACTGTAACACTGCTCCTCTCTCTCTATACCCACTACTACAGTGTTACACTGCTCCTCTCTCTGCATGCGGTAACACTAAAACACTGCTCCCCTCTTGGCCTACTGTAACACTGCTCCTCTCTTTGCCCACTGTAACACAGCTCCTCTCTCAGCCCACTGCAACACTTCTCCTCTCTTTGCCCATTGTAACACTGCTCTTCTCTCAGCCCACTGTAACACTGCTCCTTTCTCAGCCCACTGTAACACTGCTCCTCTCTCAGCCCACTGTAACACTGCTCCTCTCTCAGCCCACTGTAACACTGCTCCTCTCTCAGCCCACTGTAACACTGCTCCTCTCTCAGCCCACTGTAACACTGCTCCTCTCTCGGCCTACTGTAACACTGCTCCTCTCTCAGCCCACTGTAACACTGCTCCTTTCTCAGCCCACTGTAACACTGCTACACTGCTCCTTTCTCTCCACACTCTGAAACACTGTAACACTTCCTCTTCTCTCACATTCCACTGTTTCACTATAACACTGCTCCTATCTCTGCCCATTGTGACACTGTAACTCTGCTCCTCTCTCAGCCCACTGTAACACTTTAACACTCTCTCTTCTCTCTCTACTCGCTGTTATGCTGTGACACACTGCTCCTCTCTCTCCTCTCCGCACACGGCGACAGCACTCCTCTCTCGTTCTCTGCCCACTGTGACAGCGCGGTGCCAAAGTGGGACACACAGCCAGACACACAGCTGCTCCCCAGCTGCACACAAAGACTGGGGTTTGGAAATCAATGAAGGAGAAAAAAGAAAAAGGGAAAAAGTTTAAATAAATTGGCACTTGAAAAGAGACATGAAGAAAGAGTGAACCAAAAACAGAGCAAGAGAGAGAGAGATAGAGCGAGCAAAAGAAAGAGGGAAAGAACTAAACCAGGACCAGAAGATTCCAAAACAAGAAAATACTTCTTGCAGTAAATTGCTGCAAATCCATTTCATGTTGGAGCAAAAGATTAATCATACTCTGCGTGCCTTCATCACTCCAGCGATTCCAAATGACCTTGACCAATTATACATCAATGTTATTGTAACTTTTACACATTACTCATCACTTCCTGCTCTTACTTTTCCCTAGTCTTGAGAACTAGTAGCATAAGTGATTCACAATCACTTGTCCTCAAGTGACATACCTACATGTTTGCCTGTGGTGTGTCTGAGTGCGTGAATTCACTTCAGTTTTAGAACAATAACCTTAGAGAGATTACAGTGGACTTCAGAGGTCTGGCGACCGGCTTCTTCTTCCACAATGCAGTAATGAGTAATTTTTAGATTATTCTTTGCACCCCTCCTAGTCACCATTTGTTCCCCCACAGCCCCCCCCTCCCCCTCCCTGTTTCCTCATATGTCACAAATTGATTCTCTGCCTGCAATCTGCCAGCAACGAAAAGCAATAACTTCTCCACTTCACTCAAGATCTGTGAACATCCAGTATTTTATTCGAGACACAGACTCACTATTAATCAACGTTGTGTTAGGGAGAAAAAGAAAGGATGGTTAACTTTTTTTTATTTCAGGATGGAAGTTCTAATCTTTTTTTCTGGCTTTTGTCTCTACGTGCCAAGCTCATTTCGTTTCATGTGCGCCCACACTCCCGACACGCAATGCTGTCCATGATCTAGCACTTTCTCCCTCCCCTCAGTACGCATGGGCTGCTCACGAACCTCTGGCGGAAACAAAACCCGCCAAAGTTCGGCATAAACCCCCGCCATTGTGTGACCAACCCACTGCTCTTATCCACACAGCAAAATGTCCAGTGCTAATTTAACACTCACAGTGTACATATGAGAACAACTGGTCTCATATGTACACTGTTAGTGTTAAATGAACACTAGGCATTTTGCAGTGCAGCGTTGAACTCGCTTAACTGCAGTACACTTTTCCTGAGACATCATGCACATACCTATTACAGAACTCATGTTGGACTGTGGACATGGCCATGGATCGTTCTGAACTTTGATGGGTGTTCTCTCTAAAGTCAGTTCCATCTGTATTGCATATGAGTTCAAACATCAGAGAAAAAAAAGAATAGATGTGTTAGCTTTCCTGGTTTGTTTATTATTTCGTTTGTGATTCGTAAGACCCAGTGTAATATGCTGGGTGTTACATGCACAGCATTTTAAGATCCCACGGAAGGTAATTTAATATTCACTCAATACACATTAGGCATTTTTACAATTACTTTGTTTAACTTTTTGCAGATGCTTGCAGCAGTTGTTTTATAAGGCAGTCATATGCTCCCTAGGTCATTACACTGATCTGTCCTTGGTATGTCTTGGCTTGATTTGCAAAAATCCTACTAACTTTTTATTACACAAGAATATATAAAACTGCTTTCAAATTCATTCAAATTTTTATGTAAAATATAAATCTCAGATTAAACAGCGATTATATTTCAGAAAACAACCGACGATGCGTTTAAGCTTTTTTTGAGGCCTACATTTATTCATTAGTCATTAAAAGCATGGGGTTATCAAGTGAAATGTCATTCTAAAAAACTGTTTTTTTGGCATAGTAAGATGTCCTGTGGTGAGTTATCTAATCTCGACCGAGCCAGTGCCAACTGTAGCTTGCCGCAGTGTGGAACATCCCATAGTCAGCCATAGTGACGCCCAGGGAGCTGGGAGTCTCAGGTTGACCCTGTCATCACAACAACATCACCATCACATCTCTCTGGGTTAAGGCGGCTTTTTCAGTTTGCTAGGCCCCAGCTGCATGTGAAGCATACTCCTTCTATGCAACGACAAACCACCTCAACTGGTGGACAAAGGAAAAACGCAATGGTGGGCTGCATATACCTCAGACAACAGTATGTTTGCGCCCTACCGAACTGAGAGAGGGTGTCACAGCGATGAGATGGGCCAGCAAACATGACCACACATTCAAAATTGGGGAAACGAAGTGTGAATAAAAACATGACTGCAAAAGTTATATGTTTCAAGGTGCCATGCATCTTCCATCATGTTCTAGTGGCTGGCATCGTGTTGCACTACAAATGGCTTTCCGGCGAATAGAGGAACTTCACTGGTTGCTCAGTGCCATTCAGCATATTTGGCTTTACTCAGACCGAGGGCCAGTGTGACACAGAGTGGGGTGACAGGGAGGGGTCATCCTATGTGAGGCGCTTTCACTCTGGTGAGCCAGTCAAGGCCCCATGCTAAGCTGGACATAAAATGAGGAAACACTTCAACCCACAAACCCACTGCCTGTACAATGCTTATAATAGCACGTGGCTAATCTTGCTGTGCACAGCTACAAGCCTTAGGGTTAAAATACAGTACATGCCCATGATTTTATTTCTTCTAATTGTTTTAACATTTCACCGCAGTTTCAGTTGTATGCTTTTGGTTGTATGCAAGTGCTGGCAGTTACATTTAAAGCCGTTTCGCCATATGTTACATCCCCATACGGTTCTTGCACGTGTTTATATGTGCTTGTGCGTGTGAATACATGTGGGTTCCCACCATTGCTTCAAGCTGCACCCATTTCTCTGTTCTGTGCTGTGCTCATCAAATGGTCTATTAACAGTGATAAAACACACTAACTAACAGCAGGTCTTACAGTACTAATGCCCTCTATAAACTCCATGGGCTCTCCCTATTGCATTGTCTAATTGGTTTGTCACTCTGCTATTTATACAAGCTAAACAACAAATCATTTACCAACAACAAAAGCATTAGCATTTTCTTCCCTGAAGCTTAATTTTTAATATAGTTAAATAGATACCGTTGTGTGTCATTGTATTGGTGTAATTTTCAATTACAAACGGTTTGCTGAATGTTTTGAGCATAAATTATATTGTTAAAACAGAATGAACATTGGAGGAAGAGACATGCATTACAAGTTCAGGGTATAGAGCACTAGTGAGAGGGTTCGTCTCCAGACTGCGTGTGCACAACAGTACACATGGGTAGAGACGGAAAAAGAAAGTGACAGTCAATAGTTTTATTTTTCCACCGCAAGAAAACCCGAAGAAGTGCCTGAAGAGTACAAAGCTGATTGCCTACTGATTAGAGCTGGTCGTGGTCACTCAGCCACCCTGGGGCAGAGGAACCATTTTACTTAAAACATTTAGGCCATGTAAATGTTCTCATGGCTTGTATCCAGCTTTGGATTATGCCAATGCATGTTCACAGAACATGAAAATCGTAGGCCTTCGCGGTTTGTGAGTTACAGTTGCATGTTTGTTCGAAACTAGGTTTTGGTTGCTCATATCTTATGTTGCTGTCGAGGGACACATTGCCATGCTGAAAATAAACATTGTTTTGTGATATGCAGTTTATGCGCTGAACCAGGAGTGTCCTCGACATTAGCGGATTTCACACATTTCATAGGCGCTTAGGGTGTGAGGGCTTGCGCTCACTTCTTTAATGTACTTCTGGGTTAAGACAGAAGCAACACGGACCGTTCAATATGTTTAATTTCACAGCAAAGCCCGTTTACAATAGTGGCCAGTTGAGTTTACAATGTAAGTTCTTAATCTATCAGTATTATTCACTTGCTGTCTCAGCAGCACTTACTGAAACAATTTCTGTATACCTTAAAGCTCGTTTCATTAGTTCGTTCTTATGTGGTAAACATTTGTAAATACCATATAAATATATAAAACAATCGTTTGACTATTTTACTCAAAGACACACTACTCGTAGCAAAAAACGCAACTCGAAACAAAATACACAAACAAATAAAATAAATTCACTGAAAAAATTCATCTAAAACATAAAATGTAGTTAATTCAGTTTCCAAACAGGAGAAGGCAGCAATTTGATGACATTTCTCCACTGGAACTGTGATAGCTACATGTCATTTAAAAAGTCTTAAGTATGAATGATCATTTCTCAGAATTATTTTAACCCTTCGGGAAGCACTGGGAATTGTCAGTGGGAATTAAAACATACATTACATGATTCCCACCTTGGAGAGAGATATCCGGAGTCCAGAGAATTTCATGGAAAATAGGATTACAAGTATCAATATGTAAAACTAAAAGTTGTATCGTATTGGCTAAAAATGTGAGGGACTCTACTGCAGGTCTTACTGACTTTATTCGTACCAATAATGTTATAACAATAAAAAAATATTATTAATAAACATGAAATGTTGTTTTTCGCATCTCCCACCACGCACTTCTAAACGAATTGCCATTTTAAGTTATGGTAGGAGGGCATGCGATTGAAGTAACCCACGCTTTGTTCTGTTTTTACGTGGCCCTTTATTAAGTGTAAGGCAGTCGCGTATTCTCATTGAAAATGTTAAATTTGAGCATGCGGAAAGTTGCTAGTGGCGCATGGAAACGCTAGAATTCATTATCAGAAAGTCAATCGTGCATGACAGTAAAAGTGCAACCTAAAAACCATCAGCCTGTCCAACTGCATCAGCTAAATTAAACTTCCAGTAAGCTTCACTGCGAATTGTCAGAAAAAAATATATGTGAACTTTTAAGTGATCAATTCTTAATAATATTATTTTCACGAATAGATCTGAGGAAAGAATTTCAGGAGGTGATTTAGAATCCCTGTCATAAATAAACAATCGCACATGGACGTACTTCATGAAGTTCAGACACGGGGGCTTCCTGTACGATATTTGGATAACAGACCTTAAAGTGTATGGGCACGTGCTGGTGATAAAACTTCAAGACACGCTTAACATATCGACGGATACATTTCTTTTCTGACATATAAATGGTCTCGTCATGTCATTAAATCACTTTATACGACTCTTATTACTGTTAAAACATAGTGAGAAGCGGAGCAACACCCTACCTTGGTTTCTCCGCGGGTTCGCTTGTTTTCTCCGCTTTCCCCGGCTCTCCTCTGCCATCCTGTCCGTGGTGGTAACTGTCCGGGAAAAATGCGTTCGGCCGTGTGCGTTAGAGGAGATGCTACGAGGGTGCTCCACATCGCCTTCGCCCACAGCGGGTGTCTGCGCGAGCCCTGCCGAAAACCCTGCGTCGCTGAGCGCGAGGAGGAGTGATGTCATCAGAGGCAGACCTTGTCCGTTATCCCAGGCCATCTGAGGGCGAGTACTGTCCCTCTGACGCTCAAGACAGTGATCGAGCTGTCCCTGCTTTTGTCAGTCAAACTTCATTATGGATCTTATAAACTTTTCGTTTGAAAATGAATTTTGATTCAATCAAAGTTGGGTTCAATTCAGACGAAACCCCTTTCCAGTTATCTCTTATAATGTATTTTGTCTCATTCTAGTCCAGAAACTGATGTGTGCGTTACCAGGAACAAATGATTTTACCTATGATGTCAAACTAATATAATGTAATACATTAATAATAATTCATTGTTAATAAATTACCTTGTACCATTGCATAAGTATATTACTGTACACAGAAAGGATATGTTACTTTTTAGTTTGTAGTATGATGGACTTTATTCAATTTAGCTGAATAACGGCGTAGTGTATGCAAAAATCGCATTGGGCTTTTATCTGTCTTTTGTTCTGGTTTAAATGTGGTATTTAGATGCATTTCCAACTCATCTCTGAAACTTTTTTGTGAAATGTCACTAGCGAACATACAGTAGAAGTAAATTTAAAAAATAAAAAAGCATCGATGAATACAAAAGTAGATGTAGGGGCACGTTTCTGAGAACACAAGAGAGACTCACTGGTACTTGTGGGCACGAATCACACCTGCGCTTAAAAACTCAACAGACCCCCCTGTGCCGCGAACCATTCTCTGCTCAATCGCTGTAGGAAGTGCTGCATTGACTGTCTTTTGTGTGGGTGACTGGATGGTAATCTGTTTTACAACTCAAAAAAACATCCGCAAAAACACTAACACACCATTACAGGACCCCTGCCATGGCATTCGGACACACTCCTCGCTCTCTTTCCAGGATAATGCAAAAAGACAGAATGGGGTATTTTAAGAGCGCATCTAAACCCAGCTAAAGTAAACTAGATACTACTACACACAGCCACAAATAATAATAATAATAATAATAATAGGCTAATAATAATAATAATAATAATAATAATATAGATGCGCACATGTATACACAGACTGGATACAATCAAACAGTCATTAACAATCTTTGATTTATGGTTTATCTAAGTTTTTACAATATGTGCATCCTAATTGGTGAATAAGAAAATATGCAATCTCCAATAAATTTGCGCATTTCTTCAGAAGGTCTATTTTGGCTACGATTGGAGTTGCCAGTTCAGTTAGTTTCAAATTGAGAGGCCAGTAGTTTGCGCGTCAGTCCAGGCCTGTTGACTATTTGTGCAGTCATGCGAGCTTGAAGACATGATTCCTCTATTTCACTTTTCAAACACAATGGCTAAAGTTACTCATTGTTTTAGGAAAAACCCCGTAATGCTGCGCTGTGTAGCTATCCAATGCGGCGCTAATTGACACCATAAACATTGTACTTTGAGAAGAGAGTTTGATTTTAGGAAAGACCGAATGGGAGGGCGGTGTGTAGTTGGTAGTAATTTGCAATCAGAGCTTTGTTGTTTATTTCTTTGTGGGTTTACACACAAGCCGGCATTTATACTGGTATAAAAAGAGGTGAGTGCGATTCGTGTGTAATTGCAATGAAATTTGTGGTTCTTTTGAATTCCTATTACATTCCCAAGTAGGTAGACTGGTTTTTCTCGTGAGTCATACACTGTCCCATTACAATGTTCTCCATCTTGATCATTTAAAAAACTGGGTCTACTAGAGTTCGAGAAAGTTGGGAGATACCGCTTTAAAACCAACAACAAATGTATTTGATTTAATCTTTATTTAAATTCTTTTGTCTGGATGACTCAGAATAATGTAGATTAGTCATCTTTATTCATCATTTCTATCAAGCTAGTGGTTCTATTTATTGGTATTTCTCAATGTTTTCAAGAAACTGGCTCGATTGGGGAACCAACCGCATCAAAGAACGGCTGGCTCGGGTTTAGGCTTTAGTTAAGACAAGACTCATGATTTAACTAAACCAATCATCACGTTACCAATCACGACCTTGATTAATTGATGCTGGGCTAGAACTAAAAGCTTGCATCCATACTGGAACTACTAGGACACGACTGGAGACCCCTGTTCTCGATGTTCTTTGCACCATCCATCCTCTTCATGGCCATTTTATAAATGTATATGTTAAAGCATATATGTAGGCCTATACAGTAGCTCTACCGCTAGCTTTATTGCTAAATAGAGGTGCTACTAATTTGCTGCTGTTCACACCACGACCAATAATGACAACGACAATACTAATACTTATAATAATAAAGACATGAATAAAACATGGCAGGCTTCTCAGCATTCTCATATAAAACTCTGAAAGGCCCTGAGTTTGCGCTTTGTTCAAGATGAAGAAAACCAGGTGCTTAAAGAGTAAGAGAGGGAGGAACAGAGAGGTCACTGACCAGGTCACTCAGTGGTATGGTGCAATAAACTAGCAGGGAGTGGGGCAGGGAGTGTGTGTGTATGTGTGTGTGTGTGTGTATGTCTGCCTGCCTGCTTTTATGTGTGTATGCTTTTTTGTCTATGTGTTTGTGTCTGCTCACAGTAATTTAAAAATGTAATTTTTAATTTGAGTGTTAAATCAGCTCTGATTAAGTCCATCATACTCCGATCAACAATATGATTATATTGGATTATAAAACCGTTACTAGAGTTAAATTAACCCCAAGAATTTTATTGTGTGTTTGTGCATGCGTGTGTGTGGGTGTGTGCATGCCCATGTCTCATAAGTATGTCTATATGCCAAATGCAGTACAATGAAAATGTATTTGCCCTGTCAGATTTTTTCAAAATGATCACTTTGAGTTTGCTAACTGTTGGTGCTGTATTAGCAGAGGGAGTCTGGGAGAAAAATGACACTAATGGCATCATTGATGCTGATTCCATTTGCTTGTGGTGTGCAAGTAGATCAAACATGCAGTCCTCAGGTGTGAAAAAGTCGTTTTACTTCCCCTCCCCCTAGTTAACTCAACCCAATTAAAGGGATAAATATGGTCTGCTGTTAGGCTACATTGGTAAATAAAGAAACATTTTTCGGGTCACCGTTGTAGTATACAAAAAATAATTGTCAATCTGGAAATGGTTACAAAGTGGTTTGTAATGCTCTGGGGTTCAAGTTTGGGGCTTCAAGTTTAAGTACTGAATCTTTTCAGGACTGTCCATCCTGCCAGACCTATCTTAGAGAGCAAGAACTAAAATCGTCCGGGAACTCCCAAAGAACCCTAGAGCGATTTCCAAGGATTAGCAAGGCCTCCTCTGGCTCAGCTAAAGTCAGCGCTCATGCTCCACCATCAGAAAGACCCTGGGCAGAAATGGGATTTTTGACATAGTGGTTAGGAGCCACTGCTTCTGAAGAAGAACATGAACATGGCCGAAATTCACCTGGGGGAGCAGCAGGAGGTCTGGAACCACGTTGCATGGACAGATGAGTCAGAACTGGGACTTTATTGAGCAACAGGGACCTTATTATGTGTAGAACAAAACAAAACTACAGTTAAAAACCTCTGGCAGCTTCAGGAGCTGAACGACTTGACATCAGCGAAGCAGCCGTTTATTCTTCTCTATATCAGAGAATTCTACAGGATGGTTTCAGAGCAGCCATCCATAAGCAGAAGCTGAAGCATAGCTGGGTCATGCAGCAATACAATGAACCGGGACGTACAAGGAAGTCTATATCAGTATGGTCGAACAACGAGAAACGTGAAGTTTTGGAATGGCCTAGTCAGAGTCCAGACTTATATCCCACTGGGATGTTGTGGCAGGACCTGAAAGGAGCAGTTCAAGCTCTTAAAACCACATTTGTTCCTGAGCTGAAGCAGTTCTGCATGGAGGAGTGGGCCAAAATTCCTCCACAATACTGTGGGAGACTAATCAATAACTACAAGAAACATTTGGTTGTAGTCATGGCTGCTAAAGGTGACGTAACTCCGTTGCAAGGGGGTGGCTGCTTTTTCACATAGGGGATTGGGTGTTACATTACTTTTTTAAACAAAGAAATCCAATAAGTATCAGCAATTTGGGTTGCTTTGTTCCCCAAAATTCTATTTTTATCTAACACTGTGTTTGATTTTTGTGGAAGGTCTCATTAAATTCAATGTAAAACATACAGACTAATCAGACAAATTAGTCAATATTTGTTTGTTTCAGGTGTGTATTTATAGCGATATGTATTGCAAGCTTTGAATTAATGTTCAGAAGATTTTTAAGAACCTCTACATGGTAATGATTAGATCAAACAATGATTCATGTTTAATCAATTAGAATAAAAATCAGTTTTTTATTTTTGTTTTGATTCTGTGGTGGTTTTCCATCAAAAAGAAATTCGTTATCACTTCGCCGATAAGTCTAGACTTGTTCAATGTATTTGTTTTTGTTTATGTGTATGTATTGCTAACCAAAAAAAAAAACAGGTGTGAGTTATTTGAGTGTGTTAATGCTTGCTCCTGTGTACGTGCGCGCACACACACATACTCTCTCTCACACACACACACACACACACACACACACACAGCGTGTGTCTCATTGGGGGGTGCAGGGGCAGTGTCCCACTGGGACTTTGTCCCTGTCTGTGGTTGGGGTTCAAAGCAGGGATCCCGGGGAGGAGACCCCTTTAACTGCATATTAAGGAAGAGTTAATAATATGCCAACCGTTATGACAAAGGGAAAGAAAAAGCTTTCACTTGAATGGCAAGTAAAGAAAAGGAAAAGTCATTATGCTCCCTCGCTTTTTTGCATTTGAAAACCTTAGTTCTTATTTTGGCATTTCCATTTGTATTCTAATGCTCGGCGGAGGTGGCTCAAACCGTGTAGCTGCTAAGGGGCTCTGCCTGTGCGCTGACTGTCTTTACCTCCTCATCATTAGCATTATTTTTTAGCATTATTGTAATTTCCATCTCATTGTGAAAAAGGCTTATTCACTCCTGCCCTAAAAAAAGCCCATCTCTCCCTCTCTTTCTCTTACCCCCACCACCCCACCACCCCACCCCCCCACAAGCTCAGAGGGTCAGATGAATGTCTCTGAAAGAAGCTGGTTGGTTAGAGAGTTTGTCTTGCGACAGTTAATAGCGATGCTGATCAACAACACCAGTTTGCACCAGTCGCGGGCCTCACAAGCCGTGTTTAATTGACATCCTGTTGGCTCCGGCCAGCATGCTAAGCACTGGCCTGATAGAGTTCTGTCTTGCTCAGCGATGAGAGAGCAGTTTGAGGCACAAGGGAGTGGCCCACACTGCTGTCAGTGACAGCACATAAGACGAAGGGAGTGATTAACGCGTCTCCAAAAATTGCATGTTAACAGAACTGGGCCACAGTGAACAGCACGGACAAGTGGTAAAATGCTGCTGTCAATCACAGCAGTGCAACACTGACCCACAGTGTAGCCAAAGAAATATAAATGGAACATAGTGAGGGAAATGAGTAGTGAGCTTTTTTCATCCATTTTTTAAATATTTTTTTCTGGATGAGTCAGTGATTTTCCTATCAGATGTACTCCATAGCTAAGGACTTACCCAAGAGAAATAATTACTAGCAATGTTCTGATAAATAAGTTCCAACCCAGTAAGATATACTGTGGATTGTTTGTTTGCTGTCGAGTGGAGGACTTGTTATCTTCTTTATAGACTGTGAGGAATATAGAATGGGGATGGAGGCTTAACTTTCCTGTGTGGAATGTGTGGACTCATTCAGAATGCATTCTGTTCCCAACGTGCAGCGACTGGATGTGAAAGAATTAAATAATGCGGAATGGTGGTATGCCCTCAGTGCAAGCAGAGGTCACTTAGGGGAACAGGGAATGGGACAGGAAGAGAGAGGGAGGGTGGGAGAGGGGAGACTGATTGACCTGCTGTCATGAATCAGTCTGTCCCTCTTTCTTTGTCTGAGAGAGTGAGAGAGAGAGTGGGGGGGGGGGGGGAGTGCAGAAATAGAGCTCCTTGGTTCTTAGCGTACCCCAGAGATATTACATCATATCAGAGAACATTTATTGACTCAACAATGAGTGAACCCTCCAATCCGGTTTGAGGAAAAAAAGGAACGGGCACACTGATTAATGAATACTTGTCGCGCTTTAATGAAATGAGTCACAGTCTCCCTCTAGTGGCCGAAAAAAGTAATGTCAGTGAATATAACGCAGCCAAATGAGCCTATCACTTTCTCCTGTAACTGGAGCTTGGTGTGTTCATAATACACATCATGTTAATGCATAAATACTGACCAAAGGAGATTATGTATTGTTGGGTAATGCTTCTATGCCATGGGACAGTCATTTGTGAGAGAGAACAGGAAAGTTGGCCTTTTTTGACAAATGCATTTTTATAAACTTGCTTTTAACTTAGTTGTTAAAAGTTGATTTGATTGTTATTGTTGGTGCTTACTCTTTTATCATTATACCATTGCTCAGAAAATGACCTTGCAAACTTACAAGAAAAGTCCTGACAAAACATATTTACTGTAATTATAACTATAAATAGCTTGCAATATTAATAGTAATAGTTATAGTAATAGTTACAGTAATAATAGTTACTGTATTTCTGACACCCAGTATTTAAGTAGAGCTTTGTGGGTATTTGGGAAGTAGGTCCTGTTACACACCCAAATAACACTGATTTCACCCTGCTCGTTTTCTGAGGTAAAACCAACCTAATTTTCCATTGTTTTAGATGCCATTATTTTCCAATGTTTTAATTACCTGGGCTAATTTAAACAAATATCATTTGGATAAAATGTCACATCCTCATATCTCAAATGTACTCTTTTAAACATACATTTCACATATACAGCCAGTAAGGATTTCAGCCAATAGGGTGTAGATGCCAGTCAAATCTCCTGTGTATTTCATCACTAAAATCCCAACAGCTAATAACCAAACATGGCCTTTAGTCAATAATATAGCAATTACCAAACATTTAAAGATTTTGGAGTTTTTATTGGTTGGAATCGTAATTTTTTTTGCCAATTCTTGCTCATTTTGTTGACCGAGTAGCTCCGTCTCTTTAACCCTGAATCAGATCAGTAGTATAGATGATCTCACCAGAAAAAATTTGTGTTCTCCTTCTGTGTTGCCTTTGCAAACAACACGTCTCCTTTCCAGTGGCGCAAAATCTCTGGCTTATTTTTTTGTGACTTTAATATTTTAAGTGTTTCTATTAATCATGCAAAGCTCAAAGAGCTAAGAGCTCAGTATTGATGAGAAATCTGGAGTAAACATACTTAGCTACCTAGATACACAGAGTTAGCAAGCTGTGATAAAATCATATATATATATGTGTGTGTGTGTGTGTGTATACTTTGATCACAGCTTGCTGACTCTCTCTCTCTCTATATATATATATAATCCTGCACACGCACACAGAAACACGCACACACACACAAACACACATACTAAATTCCTTGTAATGAACACAACACTTAACACGTTTTGCGTCCATCACAATCTGAACGTGTTTATTTATAAACTGGTAAAATATAATACATTTATATAAAACAGGAAACAGTACACAAAAATATATCACTTGGCTTTCTTGTATAGATGAAGTAAATGCTACTATTATTACTTTTGTCGCTATATTTACTGCTCTTTTGCCAGCAAAAACTTTGATTGAACTGTGAAAGATATCAAAACACACAAATAAAAAAAATCCACAAAGGTTATGGTTATATCAAAAAGGAAAAATGACCATATACCGTTATTACATTCTATGCAACAGGACAGTCAAACCATTTGCACATCAATTAACTGCAGTTGTTTCGCAAATGTACATTTCATGGTGCGTCGTTTTGTTCTTTTTTCTGTTTCGTAAAATTTTAGTGTCAATTCAAATCATCTTTGGTTGGCCAAGCACAGGAGACTGCCCGAGTAAAATCAGACCAGGTCTTCAAAGTTCAGATAAAAAAATAAAAATACGAGCAAACCTGACCTCGCAAAGCAAGGTTACGGGCCTGCTGCTGTCAGTAAGGATCTGGAGACATAGTCTTTTGTGGGATGAGCTTCATTTTTTGCCATGCGTTTTTAACTGACTGCGCGAAAAGTCAGAAGTGAACTACTTAATGGGACTGGCAGGGTATGTTCCATGGGGCCTGTTTGTTTTATCCAAATTCCCACCTCTCTCCTCCACAGCTATAGCCTTGTCCCATTACCTCTGTTATTCCTAAACGCTGATACCAACGTCTGAGGAGTCTCTGGAATCCATTTCCTCCAAAAGTTACTGTCTAAAGGTGTTACAGCTAGAGAATGAATAGCACCTGCATAACAGTATATTCAATCACCTTCTAGATTCAAATAAAGAAGAGTTTTAATACTATTACAGTGTTCATACAAACCCCCTTTTCACTGCAGGCTGCAGTATTTTCACTGAGAAAAACTTGCTTAAGATTTGTCAATACTGTCATCGTTTAAGGAGAGCACAGGAAACAGGCCAGGGTTTGATCTGTAAGGTTGACCTGCAGAACGCTCTCTCTTCTGCTGCAGCCCTTTTTCCGGTAGCATCTGGTTACATGTCTCATAGATTGTTCCGGAGGTGATCTGCGCAAACAGCTGCCTTTGAAGGGAAAGGCACTTTATTTTCTCTGGATCGATCGGAATACAGTCCAGACCAAAGAGCTTAACGGATATACAAAACTAATAAGAGGGGATACATGTTCTCCATTGTGGCAGTACACACCCTCTGCTCAGAGCACGGGATTTCAAATGTTTGTAAGACTGACGTACCTTCTAAAAAAACACATAATGTTGTTAAATTGTATGTACCTATAAGGTTTAAGGCCTCTGATCCATGTATACAGGTTAAAAACATATCCCTGTGTCTTTTCAGGCAAAATTCTTGGTACACAGCTTGTCTCTTGCCTGTCTGAGAGGGCTCTGGGTCTTTGTGGTTCTCCTTTAGGGCTGCAAGCTGCTTCCAGGTCCAATAGCCCTTTAAGGTACAGTACTTGTAACTCAGGAAGTAGTTACTCTCTTCTCAGTCAGTATCACCATATACACAGCATATGTAAGCGTTTAACTTATTTACATCAAATGTAAACTTTCAGTACCACCATCGCTATGGCGCGCGTGTGTCCACGCTTTTGGGCGCTTCCCTAAGGAAATATTCTGGACGCCGAAGCAGGAGAATAGCGCTGCTTCTTGAACGGCACTGATGAGCTGAAGAGCGACTGCCGTGGACGCTCCAGGCAACAGTGCGGGAGTGTTTGTCAGGCACCTTTGGTTTGATCTGAAGGCAGTGGGCTTTCGTCATGTGTCTGTCCTGGCTGGGTCTGTGCTGGAGGGGTGCGGTGGAGGGTTTAGCTCATTAAGGGTTGTAAGGAAGACGTCCTCTAAGACAGCGTGTTGAGATACTTGTTCTCCCCAGCCAGGGAAGAGAGCACGGATGTCATGTCGCCGACGGCCATGTTGGAGAGGCCGGAGGGCAGAGAGAGGGACGTCTGTGGGGTGGTGAGGCGGGATGAGGTCTGGGAGGAGGAGGGGTGCTGGCCCCCGTGAAGGGGGCTGAAGGACGACGGGTCGGGGTCGTCGACGATGGCGGCGAAGTCGATCTGCGTGTTCTCCAGGTCCAGGTTGTCCAGCGTGTTGGACATAGGGGCTGAATCTGGGTATGCCAGCGAGGCTGCCTTGCTCTCCATCGCCCCCATGTGGTTGAGGCAGGGAGCGCTCTGCGGGTCTTGGTGAGGCAGCTGCTTGCCCATGTCGGGGTGCATGTGGATCTGGCCAGAGTAGTACATGGCGTTCATGGCGTCTGGGTGGGGCTGCGGGGGCAGACGGACCCCCCGGCGGGGGCTGGCGGCGGAGTGGCTGGGGCTCAGGTGGGGGGGGCTAGATAGGAACCCCCCACCCTGCTGCTGCTGCTGCTGGGACAGGCTGTTCTGACGGCTCAGTGGTTTCCGTCCCTGGGGGGGTCGGGGGGCCACCATGTCCATGCTGTAGCAGGAGCCCTGCAGACCCATCATCTGGTCTTTTGGCTGCACCCCCCCGTTGTGTGGCGACGGGCTCATTATGGTCTGGCCAGGGTAGCCCTGGTAGCCGCCACTGTTGTAGAAGTTCTGCTGGGGACTGTGCTGCTGCATCATGGAGGCCTGCCTGCCCATCTCCATCCCATCTGCCTTCCCAGAAACCCCGGCGTCCTGCTGGCCCCTGGGCTCCTGCTGCTGCTCCCACAGCAGAGCCTGCTGGGATTGAACGTAGTTCCGCACCATCATCTCCTTCACCTGCATCATGGGCGTCTGGGACCTGCGGCCGTCAGCCAGCGGGGAGCCGGCGCAGCCCAAGCTCATGCCCCCGGGGCTGGGGAAGGGGCCCTGCTGCTGGGGCTGGGACGGCTGGGGTTCCATCTGGCCCTGGAAGTCACAGCTAGGGTTGGCCGATCTCAGCATCCCCGGGCCAGCCTGCTGTTGGGCGTAACCCGGTGGGGAAATGGGTGCCGACTGGAGCTGCTGCTGCTTCATGTTCTGGCACTGGCTGGGGGCTCCCAGTGATGGGTGGTACTGCTGCTCCGGTTTGATGGCCAGTTTCTGGCCGGTGCTGGGGTTCCGGGGGAAAAGGCCCTGCTGGCCCACATGCGGTCGGGGCAGCGGAAGGCCCTGACCCTGGTACTGCATCCCCTCGTGCTGGGGGTTCTGCATGGAGTTCTCGCCCCAGGGCCCGGACATGGCCTCGCCCCCTTGGCCCTGTCCCAGGCTGGGGTAGTGCGGGCCGGAGGGGCTGAGGTGGCAGGTGCTCATGCTGTACTCGGCCTGCTGCAGGAGGCTGCCGGACATCCCCTCGGCCTGGAGGGCCTCTGCCGCCCCCATGTCCCTGCCCGGGCCCTGCAGGTGCCCCTGCCCCACGTATGCCTGCTCGGGGTGCCCCAGGGAATCATGGCCTGGGGACAGCTGGTGGTGGGGATGGGAATGGGGGTGGTAGCCGCCATACCCAATGTGATCAGGAGGGGGCGCCATGGGGCCATCGGCCTGGCCCTCCCCGCCGCCGACGGGCCCCTGCGGCTCAATGGCCATGGCCTCCATCATGACGTTCTCGGTGATGCTGGGCGGCCGCGGGGAGTACATGTGGCGGGAGAGGCTGGCGTCGGACCCGCAGTGCGGGAGCGCCACGGTGGCGTTGCGCCGGCCCGTCAGCGCCACGTTGTTCAGGCTGTTGAAGCGCTGCACCTTGGGCAGTGACTGGGCCTCCCCAGCGGAGCGGACAGGGTCGCTGGCCCGCCGTGCACCGTTCCCGGGGGCTTGGTGCGGGTAGATGATGCCCGTCCCGTACTCGGTGTTGGCGCTGTGGCGGCGGGTGGAGGCCTGCTGCAGGAAGGGGGGCAGCGGCTGGCCGTGGTACTCGCTCAGGAAGCCGGCCATCCTGCGGGGGGTTCCCGGAGCCTCCATGCTGGGCAGCGGGATGGGAGGTGGCCCCCCGGTGGCGGCGGCGTATTTGGCCTTCAGGCTGTACTGCTGGGCTGGGGTGAGGCTGGGGAGACCCGGAAGCCCCCCACCCCCCTGGCAGGACCCCGCCCTGCGGCCCGCCTCCGGGGAGAGGGGGTGTCCCCCCTGCTCTGGGCCCAGGCCGTGACCTCCCCCTCCCCCCATCTGGGACACCTCACTGGAGCGACGGCTGGACAGGAAAGGCGAGGCCATGGAGGAGCGCCGGCTCACAGTGTAGGCGGAGCTCAGGCTGCTAGTGCCGCTGCCCCGCCGGTCGTTGGGGGGGCAGGTCATGCCCCCGGGCCCCACCCCCAGCTCTGGATTGGACAGCTCCATCACACGGCGGTTGGACAGCATTGGGGAGGGGGCACACATTCCCAGGACATCCCCACGGCCTGCAGGGGCAGCAGAGAGCAGGAAAGATGGCTGGAGTTAGTATCTGTCTGTCATCTTGTAAAAACTAACAAAAGAAATTCAGCAAATATTACATTTATAGTATCCCTGAAAAATTTACCATGAATAGAATTACATTTGCCTCTTGGAATAGACTTCAGCAAAACTCTTGGCACAACACCATACCTAATGTCACAATGTCTACTGGCAGTAGTTAAAACGGGACAGAGTCTGGTATTAACTCCTTGAGCATGACTGTTTAAAACACAGCTCATTCTCTGAGGGGGTACCTGTGAGTGCGGGCAGTTTGTTGTTGCCAGGGTTACTGCGTCCCGGGGGTGTTGGGCGGCGGATCTGCTTCAGCTTGTCAATTTTCAGGTTTTCCAGCCGTTTGAGGGCCTGGGCGGACATGCCCATCCCCACGGCCCCCATGCCGCCCCCCGCCTCGCCCCCTCCAGCCCCGCTGTCTTCCAGGGCCGTCAAGTCCTCCAGGCTGCCGCCGGCATTGGCGTTCATCTCCACCCCGCTGTCATTGTTGTTGGCGCTCCCTAGTGGTGAACGCTCGCTACTGCAGGACGACTGACCACCAGGGCTGGGTTGTGATTTCTGAAGGAGAGAGGGCAGAAAAGAGCAACGTTAGGAGTAGAAAAGCTTTCAAGTGTCTCTGTCTCTGCCCTGTATGTTGCAGCTGCATAATGAACTATCTGCACAGGCCAATGGCAAACACCATCTGTCACTTCCAAGGGCACAATAAACGCATATGCTTTAAACAAGAGGCAGAATAAGATCTGATGGGAAGAGGACTGTCGTTCCATCCATGTTTGTGACTTACTCATATTATTGACCTGGGCAGCATGAGTTCATTCCCTGGAGATCGACCTACCAGGTGGTTTCCCCTTTCTTTCTCCTGGAGCACCACTTTTACACCATGACAAAGGGTTTGGTAAGCTGAATTAAGGGGGTGATTTGAATCCAGGAAAGTAGATCTCCAGGACCAAACCTCAGCAGCCCTGTTCTAGAGTATCCACCACTGCATCCAACCTAGAGCTCCGATATGCCATTACCCATATAACTGTCATAAAGGTAATTTATGACACAAAATTGTTAGAATTGTTGAATGCTCTCATTGCTTAAAGACCGCCTCTGGTCAGCTGTTAAATCGATCTGATGTCCTTGATAAGTGAAATGGTGTTGCTTCCATAAGGTTCATATATATAAATATTTAATAAATAAATTGAGTGAAATAAACACGTGACACATTGTAATTTATGTGAGATCAGCTGTTAATGGGGAACTTGACTAGATGGGGGCCAGAAGGCTGCCGGGTTAAGTCAAGCTCTCGTCACTGGGCGCAATTCTGTCCGAGCTGTGCCGGCGCTAACCGGGCCGAGCCCTGGACCCACCAGTCCGCTATCCGGAGCCAGCAGTTTGCAGTCCTCCCGTCGGCTCTCCTCCTTCTCCAGGTGCATTTCCGAGGTCTGGCCAGCAGAGGGCAGCACAGACCCGGGAGGGCGGGGCCCGGTGTCGCCGCGGTGCTTCTTAGTGATGTGCGCCTCAGGGCCGTGGACGGTCTTCACGTGCTTACGCAGGGAGCTGGGGTCCGTGTATCGTTTGGTGCAGCCCGGGATCTTACACACGTAGGGTTTCTGTGGAAAAACAATTTTCACAAAGCCTGTGATCGCATCATGCCTATTCAAATCTGATTAGCATTAGCCATGACTTTTAAATTACTCCTTTGAAAGGGTGAACACAGAGTTTTACAAGGATTTTGTAATGCTGTGGGCTAGGCTACACTGGGCATTTTGTAGCATAGCCAAAACATTTTGCTTCTACAAAGGCACATACATTACTCTACTAATCAATGACTCTGGCAATGGAATTAACGTATGAAATAGAGCTGTTGTTACTAAATGTATGAATTTCCGTTGATACAAAAATTTTATGGCCTATTTTCCATTATTGCTCTTGGACAAAAAAAATCACTTTGCATGTTTCTTGTACCACATTTTAGAATGCAAATATTTCCAAAGATTTTCAAGGGAGAAGATTATATAGAATTGTTCAACTTTAAAGGTGTAGACAACTAACATCACTTACAAAGGATCAGACAGAACATTGCGGAGTTGGTGGAAGTACAGTATATTTACAATAGAAAGCTAAGCCTCTGAACTCCTATTTTACCCCATAGTCAGGAACAGTAACGGTACGGTTGGGCAATCGTAAACCTGATTCACGTCCTTTATTTTACACACTGAGTCAACACTGAATGTGTGTAGCTGTGATCCTTAGTGCAATCTTTGGATCAGTACCCTGTCTGCGTGTATGAGGCTCTGATAGTTTGTGCAGTTGTTGGGTTAGTAACTCGGGTGATTCTGTACAGTTCAGATCCTCTGACCGGTAGCTGGGTCAATACCTCATTTGAGTGTGTGCGGTTCTGGTGCTTGGCCCGGTCGGATGCGTTGGAGAAGGCTTTGTTGCAACCTTCGTGCTCACACACGTACGGCTTCTCCCCAGTGTGCGAGCGCAGGTGTGTTTTCAGGTTCTCCAGGCGCGAGTACGCCTTATTACAGCCCTCAAACTGAAACAGAGACACACAGCTGGCATTAACACACACTCACACACACACACACACACACACACAAACATACACATGCACACGCACGTGGTTTGCAGGACAGAAACTCAGACGACTTGCAAACAAATACAAGTGCAGACTTGAACCTTGAACAGAGTCAGGACAGTTGTGAAATGGCTGGTTCCAGGCTGAAGCATTCAGGTCATGTAGATTGGATTTTGGATTGTGTACTTTAGGGATATGGTTCAGTGGCACTACGGTCAAGATGGCTGCCCTCACCCAAAACACAGACAGCTCGCATCGCTCGTGCTGAAGCAGGTGTCCGCTGCACCTTTTATTTACTTTTCCCCTCTCCCCCCACCTGAGCTGAACTATGCAATCAGCTCCGACTGTGCCCCCCCCCCCCACATTGACTCAGGAAGAGTCGCCTAACTCATCAGTCCTCTGAATCACATATGACTGGTGTTCCGATATTTTTCACACTGCAGAGGAGACACCCAATCACAGACTTGGCTGTATTCATCTGAGCTCACAAACCTGCAGGCATCTGTCTGACCAGGAGATGCCGCTAGAGAGCAATGAGGCTGACGAGTAACAGACTACACAGACTTGCTTTTTGGGGCTGAGCCACTTTTTAAAGTCACTATTGTGGACCTCAGTCCACAGGTAATGCTATTCATGGGACACACAGCCATAGCACAAGCTTGTGCGGTTACTCACTGACCCACACTAGGCCCACTATCTGTTCTTTAGTCCTTACTTTTGAAAATGTATTTTAAAGGATAGCACGCACCCCTTGTTTGATCAATTTGAATTGCTGCCACTGAAGGACATGTTTTAAGGCCCGAAAACAGCAAAGAATAATTATAAAAACACATTCATCCCCACTGCAATTGGAATATTAAATGCACAATTATAGATCTCCTTTCATGTAATTTCACTTTGCTTTTGACATGGTCTACTGACACTGTTTTTAATGATCAATTGTATGCTGTGAATGTTGCATTGCTCTGTATGTTCTGGTTTATGTCTTACAGCTATCATGTGTTTGCGGTGTGGTCAAAGACCACTTTCCACCATGGTGGATAATAAAGTTGTATTATCGATATTATTATTATTATGATGATGAATTCCAGACGTGGAGTTGTGCAATATAGATGGAAGAGATTAAGAGAGGAAGGGGCGAGAGGGGAGAGGGGGAGGGAGGCAGAGGGAATGAGAGAGGGGAGGAGACTGAGGAGGCGGTGTAAGAGATGGGGGGGGGGAGGGAGACAGAGGGGGGCGTGGTGTAGCGGGTGTCGCCCGGGCGACGGCGCAGGGACTCACAGTGCACTTGTGCGGCTTCTCGCCGGTGTGTCTGCGCATATGCACCACCAGCATGTATTGGGCCTTGAAGGGCCGCTGCTCGCGAGAGCAGTCCTGCCAGTGGCACACGAACTCCTTCTTCTCCCCGTGGATGTGCTCGTTATTGATGTGCTGCGGGACAGAACGGAGCAGAACAGCGCAGGGTTACCTCAAACCTGAGGAGCAGCTTTGCCCGGTGACAACGCACAACCGTCTCCCCTCTCGTTTCCGTCCGATACGACCTCTCTCGTCCGATACGACGAGAATCAGGAAGAATGAAGTAAAATCACTTCTCTTTCCCTCCTTTTCTCTGTCTTTACAGAACAACTAACTTCTAACAATAATGTATTCATATTCTGTTATAACCTCAATTAAATCATTCTGTTTCTATGATCCACTACCAAAATACGTATTATCACAGTTTCTATAGACCCACCAAAACATAGCTCTGTATTCTTCACATGGAAATTTTAGTCTCCCTGCCGTTGAAGCCAAGCATTCCACTTTGATGATTATTAAAATTCATTAAGGTGTACATTCATTAAGGACAATACTGAAGCAATGAACCAATATGTGAAAAACTTCTTACCAGCCGGAAATCCCTGTGAGCAGAATACAAACAACGTAAAAGGAAACAGTAGATACACTAAGTATCTGGTGAGTCCATAAAATTTGAGCATTTCTACATTCTAGAGTTATTCTACATTGCTGAATATGCTACCCATTTTTCACCATGTTCTAGATATGGATTGGAGGGGTGTTTATGTTTTGGGTGTTTAATCAGCTGTGAGGAACATTTCTCACCCCTCCCCCCCATCCCTTCACCCCACCCCTCCCTCTCTCACATGAACGAGCTGCTCCTGGGTGTCAAACTCCTTGCTGCAGCTCTCCCAGTGGCAGTTGGTCTCGTACACGGCCTCGGGTTCGGGCTTCCCGTCCTCCTTGTCTAGGTCCTCTCGTCCCTCCAGCAGCCCCAGCAGGGGGTCCTGCCACCGTCATAACGCAGTTACGCATCGCTCATACATTCGCCAATACATTCAATAGTACAGTGAACCCTCGTCAAACGGGCCAAATTGGGGGGAAGGGAGTACGCTATAACCGATAGCACGATATGACCAGGAGATAATAAAAAAACACACAGTAGTCCCACCTCGGCTAATGGTACCAAGTCATATTTGCTCAGATTTTGGCGTACAACAATGCCCGGACTGTGTCTGTTTAATTAAGTTTCCAAAGAATCCTTTGTGATACGATGTGGCACCAACTGTAATAGCTACCGATAACAACGAATATTAAGAGAAAGAGGGAAGAGAGAAAGAGGTAAAGAAAAATACCGAGTAAGTAAGGGAAAGAGAGAACAGTGAAAGGAGATAAGAGGTACGGAAAGGTGAGAAATAGAGGGGAGTAAAGAGAGAAAAAGAAGATGACAGACAAGTCTAAGGGAGAGAAACAGGGAGATTTTAACCGGTAATAACCAGAATAGACCACACATGTTTTTACAGCAGAAATAGTCCATTATAACTGAAATCCATTTTAATGAGGTCCACTATAACGAGGGTTCGCTGTACATGGATTCATGAATTTGCATTCAGTAGGTGTATCTCAGCTTGGGATCAGTAACTTGCATTGATGCTTTAGCAATGTAGCATATATACTTGCAGCTCTGGAAATGTAGTTAGCCGGGTCTATTGCTCAGACGACCAGGCGACTGCATTTTTGTTCTGCCACATCTTAATCACTCTAGATAAGAGCATTCACTAATTGGCAGCAATGTAATGTAGTAATGTTCAGTAATTAGTATCAGTACAAACAGGACACAATCACACATGCATATATGTTGTCTGTGGGGTTGAATGTCCAGTCTGTCCATGGCAGTTTACCTGTGTGCCGGTGGAGGAGGGACTGGCCACGTCTCCCTCGGACCTATCCTCCAGGCCCTTCACTCCGAGACCGTCCATCACGCTGCCCAACACCGGCTCCGTCTTCATCTGCGCATGGCCGGGAGAACACACAACACAGCCACCGCCTTCAGTACAACTGCAGCTCGAACCCTGACAAGCTGGTCCCTTATGTGGATGTTTTCATTAGCGCTGCAGCTATCATCTCACAGACTGACAGCACAAAGCACGCATGGAGATGAGACTCAAACTCAAATATGCTTTAGTGGCATGTGGCATAGCGTCACATCTGCGTAACATAGCACAGTATTGCTAAAACCCATCAATTACATGAAATGTACATCAGCAATAAAGCACATCATATCAGTTACGTAACAGATACTTATACTGCTAATTGTCCCATAAAAGTCCGTCAGAAATGGCACTGTGTACCTGCCAGGATGGGGTCAGAAAGGGGGGGGGGGACTCACGTGGCAGTGCTTTGGGGAGCCGTGGAGGCGGGGATTGTGGGGTACCAGGCGGGGCGGGTGGCAAGGTCCAGAGGGGTGCCCTAGGGGGGGTCCCCCACCGTACACATTGCTCGGGGGTCTGGACTGGTAGTTCATCGAGTTTGAGTACCCCATTGAAGGACTGAAGGAGGAGAGACAGGCAAGGTTTAAACGACTACCCCCAATGACAACCCACTCGTGCGGAATCTGTTCTACAGCGGCAGCCTTACTTAAATCGGTAAATTACTCCATTAGCTCTTACTAAAGTCATTTACAAGTCCTGCATGCAAATCATGTTTGGGAGTTTGGAAAATGTACAAAATGTGTGTGTGTGCGAGTGTTTGAATTGTGTGTGTGTGTGGAGAGTGTGTATAGCAAGTATGTGTATAGTGTGTGTTTAGGCATAGCATGTGTGTGTATGTGTTTGTGTGTAGTGTGTGTGTGGGTATGGCATGTGAGTGTTTGTGTGTGTGTGTCTTTACAGTGTGTGCGTGTGTGTTTGTGTATTGTGTGTGTATAGCATGTGTGTGTCTTTACAGTGTGTGCTTGTGTGTGTGTTTGTGTATAGTGTGTGTGCATGGGTATGGCATGTGTGTGTGTGTGTACACGTATAATCTCTAACCTCATGGTGCTGACAGACAGGTGTCCGTAGGACCCTGCGCTGTTGGGGCCGCAGCGTGAGTTGACAAAGGCCACCAGCGAATTGGGCGACGTGCGGATCACCGTCTGCAGATCCACGCTGGCGTCAGAGAGCGGAGAGATGGACAACGCTCGCTTCTTACTGAGCTTGAGCATGGAGCGTGGAGTAGAGAAGCGGGACCCTACAGAGGCAAGCGTGCTATAAGATCTCTTCAACTACACTACTTAACTACAGCTACAGGTATATAAATACATGATAATGGTAATTTACCATAATTTTTTGCATGACTACACTTTTTAATTGTCACTATCTCAATATCTCAAAGACATTAAAGCATGTAGTAAATAGGCAAAAATAATACACCGATTACAAGTAATGAAAAATACAAGCTAATGTAATATAAGGTAGAGAGAGGGAGAGCGAGCGAGAGAGAGAGAGATAGTCTGTAGCTGATGATGTCATTGCTTTGCTGGGTCTCCTCTTACCATCACCTGCTGCGATATGTTCCATGGCGGGCTGCCCCAGGGCGAAACTGTGATGGGATGACATCAGATTGTTCTGGCTGCAGTAGGTGGAGCCGTTGCCTCCTGGTGGGCGGGCGTACACACACACACACAATACCTTTATCATGACCCGAGTTGCATGCACACACAAGTCACAGATCAACTGAGCCAACGCAAAACGCAGATCAGAGACTGCAACACCAAGCTCCATACAGGACTCACCCTCACTGGGGGGTAGACCCCGATGTCCCAGCATGCCGTGGGGCGGATGCACGGGAGGGGGCCGAATGAAGGGGTCCATGCAGGGCCCGGGGGTCATGTTGGGGGTCAGGGGGTTGTACATGGATCGGCCGTCCAGGGGTTGGTCGTTATGGGCAGGGTGGCGGAGCGAAGAGGCATCGATATACGCTGAACTTCCTAACGGGGTCAGGCTGCATGCACAAACACACGCACATACACACACACACATGCAAAAGTTCAGACTCAGTTCAAAGTGACTGGGATTTCAAAGGGGACGTATGTATGCACTTGGTGTCTGCAGTGCAATAACGTTCATCGTCCACCAGATGGCGCTAACAGCCTTGCGAGCAGGTTAAGGCGATGTCTATGTGAGCATGCCCACGGTCTGGAGAGCCTGCTGTCACACATGGTACAGAGGGGAAGGAGCCGCCTGGAAACTCACCACATTCCCAACATTTCACTCTGCACTAGATCCACAGCTCGCCCCTCCCTTTTACTTTCTCAGCTTCCTGGCACTTTCATCTTCTCCTCTTCTCTCTGTTCATCTCTCCTTTCTGCTGCTTGTTTTCCCCACACAAGTTTCACATTTACAGCCTAATCCGCTGTTTCTGTTGCCACATTTGCACCCTCTATCTCCCTTCCTCTCTCAAATTCAAATCTCTCTCTTTCTCTGCCTCTGTCGCCTTCACTTGCTCTCCCTCACCCTCTATCTCTTCCTCTTTCACTCTCTCCCTCTGTCTCTCTGTCTCCCTACCTCCCTCCGTTCCCCTCTCCTAGTCTGTCCGTCTCTCTCTCTTTCTTTCACTCTCTCCCTCTGTCTCTCCTTACCTCTCTCTGTCCCCCTCTCTCTAGCTCTGTCCCTCTCCCTCACCCTCTGTCTCTCCCTCTCTCTTTCACTCTCTCCCTCTTGTTTCCTTCTGCCTCCCCCTACCTCTCTCTGTCCCTCTCTCTCTCTCCCTCCCTCCCTCTCTCTGTGTCAGGGTAACCTAAGTGTAAGAGAGTCAGTCATGCAGAGCGGAGCGGAGCGAAGCCCGGAGCAGGGCCCGGCACAGTGGGCGCTTGCTCAGCCCGTAATTAGCAGCTGTCAGAGAGAGAGAGAGAGGGGCTGACACAGCTCCACAACCTGGGTGGCATGCAAGGCGGACTGGGAGGGGGGCGGAGACAGCGGCTAAGCTACGCTAAGCTATCCCCACAACAATTACAGCGGCAGAGACTCCGGCAAGCAGGGACCGCGGCGAGGGGCCTACAGCCTTTTACTCTCCACATTCGGTGTCGCTCCCAGCGCTCTTAACAGTTAGGAAACAGCGCTGTGAGTAAATAGCTCACATTATTTTAGCATGCGTCATTAACAATGCATTTTTATAGTATTAGACAGGATTTAGAGTGTAAGTGCAGCACGAAAGCAAAAGTAATTTGTTGTAATTTTGGAGAAGGGAGACAGAATGAGAATAAATTGCTGAATAAGTACAAGTGGAAATGGAGTTAAAAATAAACTGAGCAGTCATCAAAAAATGTATACGAATACTTGTTGTTTCTTCATCGTTACAATATTCTGTATGTTAACTTTGTATGTTAATTTCCATTTTTGTTATTATATTTAATATGTATATTTTAAATGACCATTGCATGATTTTACTCCTAAAGTGGGAGGCGATGGGAGGGGAAGGATGGATGGTCGTGTTCCTGTCCTAAAATTCTTTGGCAAAACTGGATAGCTGCTGTCATGCTAATAAAGCTACTTTGAATAACTGTGTCCTGTGAATAGACTGAGAGAAAGAACATGGAGGAGGGTTGGGGGGGAGGGGTGAGGGGTCAGTTGCTCTCTTACCCTCTGGACGGCTGGTTGGGTGCAGACTCAAACTGATACAGCCCCTGGTGCGGTTGCATGTCCACTGGCATTGGCGCTCAGCACTCTGGGATAGCACCTTCCGGCCCTAAAAAAAAAAGGCGAGAATGGCCGTCATAGGACGTTCCCTTACAAAACGCGGCTGGTGGGTTTCCGTCAGGCCACAGGAACGCCTACGCGGGCCAACGGCCCTCATGGCAGGTTGCTACGGATGCAGACAGTGTTTGGAGCAGTAACTCATCGGCAGGTGAGCGGCGACACAGAGGTTTATTTAAAATGGCCTCTCTGAGGTTCACCACAGACCTGAGTACACAGGGAGCCACTCAGTGTAGCGCTCATTCAGACGCACAGGGTCGGTTTATACGGGAGCCGAAATGGCCGACGAGGGGGAGGAGGAGAGTGGGGGCTTAGATAGAGTAAGCGGGAGCAGGGCTGTGGTTTGGCACTGCTGACCTCAGGGGAAGCGGCAAGGAAAACAAACAAAACAACAAGAGGAAAAAAAGGATCGACTCAATGATGGGACCGGGGGGAAAGAGGGGGAGACGAGTAAATGACAGCGGAGGAGAGACACAGACGCACTTTCACCTAACGTTGTACACAAGGCACCGAACGAAAACATACTCCAAAGATATTATTTTTTAATAATTCAATAATAGCAAGTGAAGTGACATTGGATGACAAAATTCCAGCACATCACATTGCTGTTACAGAGTTGGTATGGACATGTACACACACACACACACACACACACACAGCACACTCACCTCACACACTCACACACACACACTCACTCACACACACACACACACACACACACACTCAGCTCACACACACACACATACACACACACTCAGTTCACACACACACATACACACACACACTCAGCTCACACACACACACAGTCTTACATTCGGTTCACAGAGGCCGTCTTACATGCAGCGGACTGTGGATAACGGACTGTGTCAGTTCACAATTAATCCTCAGAATTCCTGCATGAGTGATAAGAGTGCATGTAGCCCATGGCTACGCTAAGGAGGTGTGGCCGTGTGTATGGGACACACCGTGATGTGGCCTGGTAGCGGGGTTATTAGTGTTCACACTGTGTGTGTGAGCTGAGTGTGTATGACAGCAAGTGTGTGAGCGTGTATGATGAGTGTGCGTATGTGTGAGCTGAGCATGTATGAGTGTATGTGGGTGTGAGCGAGCCTAGTGTGACCACCTGATAGCATGAAGATGCCCTGTAGCATTTTACTGTCTGTATAGCTGTGAGCCCGTCGGCTCAACACCCACATCAGACAGATGCCTGTGAACGCAGCGGAAGCGCTAAATAGAGATCTCTGACGACCCCCAGCTGTCCGGCCCAATAAATACCTTAATGGAGGTCCTGAGCCTCTGACACATACCACCGCACCTGTCAGAGTGCGGGGGGGGGGGGGGGGGGGGGGTGCGATAATGAATGTGTCTGTAATTAATTAATGCAACTCTGCAGGTATATATATATATATATATATATATTTACTTTCTGTGCGTGTGTGTGTTTGTGTGTAAGGAAGTATGGCCGTGTGAGGTTTAAAATAAAACTGTGACTTTAAAATAAAAAATAATACTAAAATTGAGCTGGGTGTACGTGCATGTGTAACTACATACAGATGGCAGTGTGTACATAAGTGAACTGGGGAACACGATTTGACCGCATACATGGTGTCGGGTTTTACTGACGTCATCCAGTCCATATTTGCCCATGTGAGAGACTGAGAGAAGGCTGGTTCAAAACTGCATTTACTTTGAGCCACACTCAACAGCATCTGAGCTAAGATATCCGTCCTCCACAAAGATCTGCAATACAGGCAACTTCATATGAACTGCTGTAGCAGAGTGGTTTCAGTACCAAAATTTTAATGAAGACCATAAACTTCTACCTAGTACCTAAGGCTTCTTCTGCTATAATTGCTCGTTTTTTGGTAACCTTAGCAATCAGAAGGTATTTTTTCCTATAATTAAGTTTTAACTTGAGCTAATATGTTAAACACATGCTGTAGCTGCTGACAATGCAAGAGCTACTGCTGTTTGTCTTTATTGGATGGCTACATATCTTTAGGTTGGTGAAATAGATACTTTTGCTTTAGATAAACTTTAGTTGCCTATGTGTTATGCTCTATAGTGACCAGTGGTCAGGGAGGTGGGTAAGAGAGCGATCAGTATTAATGACGCAATTGTCGCATGTTAAATCCAAAGGCATTACAACCAATGCGTTGTGTATTTATGAGGTTATGTGTAACAGAGTGTACATGTGACAGTGTTTGTAAATGAGTACACACTAAGAGGAGTCTGCTCTATAGACATATCTTTTGACTGTTGATAGCTTTGGTAATATTGTTAAATTCATGCCAAAAAGTGTTATTCAACCAAACTACATGATAGAGAGAGGTGTGCGTGTGTGTGTGTATGTGTGTGTATGACAATACGTATGTGTGTGCATGTTCTCTCTGCAGTCTTGGTTGGTGTACATTTATAGTATATGTGTGTGTCGGTATGTGTGAGCATGTCTATGCGTATGTGTGTATGTGTCGGTGTGTGTTTTCTCTGCAGTCTGGGTTGGTATATATTTATAGTGTGTGTGTGTTTGTGTGTGTGTGGTATCTCCAGGTGCAGTGATCTCTTTCCCACTCAATTTTACGGTATGATGAATGAGAGAAGAGTGGACCCCCTGCAGGAGTCAGGAGGGGTGATAATCCCACAAATCAAAAAGCTTCAGCCATGCAAATTTCCCTGAGGACGGCTGAAAAGGAGACCCAGCACTGAACATCTCTGTTTCCCCCAACTTTCTCCCTGGTTTGGATTAATTGGCCATAGCTTTGTGTGCCAGGCTTACACCATTCAGCTAAAAGCCTAGAAAATCATTGTAGTTCAGAACAACAAACACGCCCACATCTGAGATGTAACCGACCAATCACGTTGATGCAGGGAAGCTGAGTCGGATGTGACAGAGCTCTAAACGTGATCTGAACCAAAAATATTCATCAAACAGCTGTCTAAGAATCTAGATACCATCTACGCTGCCACCTCCCCAGTGTGGTTATTGCTGCTGCAGTACATAACGTCTCTGAACAGTAAGATGAGAGTGAGATCCGCCTGGATGCCAAGACTAGACAGATCCTAACGCCCTGTGTCAACGTGAAGCATGAACTTTCCCACTCTTCCCTGCATCCTCTGGCCACTGCACCAGGTAGGTTGAAGGTGCTCAATTGGCCAGAGGGGGTGCTGTTGAGTAATGAGGACGAGGCCTCAGGGTGAGGCTAGCTAGTGGCCAGCTATGGTGGCTATGGCCACGGTGGGCGCTAGCATGCTCCACATTTCAAATGCGGCCAGAGGGGTACAGGAGGTCTGCAGCCGAGCCTGTTCATATGTGGCATGTTTATTATATTATTGTTATACTTATTATTACACTGTACAAACTGCTGCTCATGAAACAACACCATAACAACATCTTCAACAAGCTACAAGATATTACAGTTCAAATCCTGTGGCGCTTTTACATGGCAGAGACAAAGAGCTGGGGATTGTAAGATGCCACACTAAATCCACCACTCTTGAAAGGTCTGGATACTGAAGGCTTTCTCTTCCATTACGTCATTCTGACATGATGCGTCCACTGGTGCATTAGTTGTGCAACCAAAGTTTTTGCTCCTTCCTCTCTCCTTTATCTCAATTTTTTTGGAAACCTTGCCAAAAGTAGCCATGTCTCCTTGGGGAGCCCTATGGCCCTTCTTCTTCTTCCAGAAAGATCCATCTCACTGATAGCGTTCCAGCAGGTCAGACGCTCAGTACTGAAATACGGCCTCTAAGCTCCCTGCTCTGGCACCGTAACACTAAACTGGTTACACGGCGTGGCCTTCTCAGACAAGGGAGTCACATTAAAACGAGTACTGTCCCTGTTCCTCTCTCCAGCTTCGCCCAACATCTCCTAAGGCACATCTTACACACAAAAGGGCTTTCGCGTTGATCACACGCACTCACACGCTGACACACGTACGAGAAAAAAAAAAGCGTAAGAACTTTTTAAACTAGCCAAGGGTTAGACATACTCATCTGAAAGTATTTTGTTTCTCTCCCTCTCCCCCTCCCTTTGCCTCAGCCCATTCCTGCTCCCGCGACCTCTCTCTCCCCCCCGCTCCCCCTCCTCCCTCCCTCCCTCCCATGTGGAGCAGCCGTCGAGGTGGGTGTTCTGGGGCTGTTATGACTCGGGAGACGATAATGGCGGCTATAATGTAGGCAGCCGTTCCTGATGTGGCTCGGCCTGTGGGGAATACTGTTGTGCTTGGGCCAGCGAGAGAGAGAGAGAGAGAGAGAGAGAGAGAGGAAGAGGGAGGGAGATAGAGGGGAGGGCCCAGGATTGGGCCTGACCAACCACAGCCAGATTCTGACTCCTTACTCTCCCAACTTCTTTTTTCCAAGCCCGTTGTTGTTCTTAAGTGGTAAACTTTGTTTTAAAATTCTCTCCCTGTTTTTTTAACCCCCCAACTCCGACTTCTTCTGCCACTCCTCGTCCACGGTCTCTGCGCTTGTACCGCAAACCATGCGAGGTTCTCTCCCCAGTGAAATCCTACCAGTTGCACTCTAACACGAATACCAAACAAAGATGTCCCGTTATTAGTGAAAGTCGTATGTTCTCTTTAAGAGCTCTAACTAAACATGCTTTTTTTTCTCCTCTCAAGAAATAAATCCCAATTCTAAAACCATTACAACTTTTTAACTGGCATGTTAACAGGATTTTCACAAGGTAACAATCCCAAACATGGTCATGTGCTTTACAACACACGCACAAAACAGAAAAAAAATATTTAACTGACTACACCGAAGAATTACTCAAGTAAACATCACATTTCATGGAGATACGTTTATTTAATGTTGGCAAATTTAAGGAAGACCATCAGAATGGGTGCATCTGTTCATAATCCAGTTTTATTTCTCAGTCATGCATATTTCCCCATTGTTTTTTTTAAATGATGCCTTCATAGACAGTCATAAGTATACATTTGAGACCATACACCACACTCATGATATAAAACATTTCATGTTACAGACATCAAGACACAACATGCTGACTGGTACGTTTTTGCGGAGTTAACTGCCAAGGAGTAAGTGAAAGAAATAAGCGTGCAATACCATTAATGCTTTTCTTGTTACAAAAACATATCAAGAGCTGGTTAACTACCAGCTGGTTAACTAGTTAGATATCTATGGTAGTTAGCTTTCTATGTTACTAGCCTTCTAGGTTACAAGAAAGAGGTAAGCCACTAACAAATATTAAAAAATAACCAAAAAAATATCACATAAATCACCCACTTTTAAACAGTATAGTTTTAATCCCCTGATATATTTTGTAACTAACACAACTAAAGTTTTGTGATTTTAGTGTCAAGCCTAAATAACATTTTCAAAAACAAAAGTTTTCAAAGGCAAGTCTTGACTAGAGATATACCTCATATGGCAAACATTACTAATGGCTGAAATTACGTTTTATGAACTTGTTTTACTTAACTGTTAGGGTAAAGCTACACTCAGTTGCCATTGACTTGTCTAAAATATTTTTCTCCTCACAGGAAATGGAATGACTGGACCAAATCATCTCTGACACTATAAGCTTCTTCTGTTTTTGGTTCAATGAAAAGTCACTTCCTCAGCCCAACCAAACACCTCTCCTCTCTCCATCTACACGATCTACGTCAGCCAGCTACGTCTCACAAAAGTAGAAACCTGTTAGAAACACATCCCTTGTTTCGATGCACACACAGGCCTCCTCTGTGTGGTCTTTTCCACCACATAAATGAGACACTCATCCTTTGTCACCTGCGTGCAGGACAATGTCATGCAGAATGTATAACAACTAGCGCAGACAAATCAAACACACTACAAATGCTCTCCAAGTATAAGTGATCCATCCAAGTGTTCAATAGACGGTATCGTCTGCCATTACTATTCAATGGACACCCAACCCTTAGCTGGTGTAGACCTTCAATGCTTCCTCTTCTACACCGCCACATTGGCCAGCCCCTTTACTCCTAACAACATCCAACAGTGTAGAGAATCATGAGGACGTTTAATCACTACGAAGAAACCATGAAACATACAGTGTAATGACGACCATGCGTAACGGAAAACATAGGAAAACCAAAGCAACACAAAAGGCCAAAAAACCCACAGCCCAAAGAGGGAAAACTACAAGTTTAAAAATAGCCACACTTGTCATTTTCTTAACCTTACAGTGCTTTGAGCCTGACCAGGATAACACTCAGATATGAGAATATACCGCCCAACATCTAGGAGTGTGCTGAGCCAATGACCAAAGACTCCTCCACTGAAAAGGAAGTAAGGAATGAAAGGCTAAAGAACACCTTGCCGATACTATACTATACTATACTATACTATACTATACTATACTATACTATACTATACTATACTATACTATACTATAACTCACTCAGGAGCATGGGCTCAATAGGTAGGACTTTAAACTCAGGAGTATTCCCTGAAACTCAGTGATATTAAGAAAACAAACCCAGTCAATCACATTGGGCCAGTTAGGTTATATGAAGCACATATCACAGGAATGGCATTCGCAAAATCAGATTTATGAACTTATCCCAATGCCTAGGTCATTTCCTCCAAGAACAAGCTTTTTGAACCAAACAGCTGGCAGAGACCATCTGCTTGCTTACGCTGAGCTCACACAGGCCTGTCCCTCTGTCTCTCTGAGCTCATGGAGGTTTGTCCCTCTGAGCTCACGGAGGCCTGTTTAGCTGACGCTTTTTTATCCAAAGCAACTTACAGATGATTAAGCTAACCAAGGGCCAGTCCCCCCTGGGAGCAATGTGGGGTTAGGGGCCTTGCTCAGGGGCCCAACAGCACTGGGTGGTATTCTTGCTGTGGCTGGACTGGGGCTTGAACCACCAACCTCAGCGGTCCCAGTCATGTAGCCTAGCCACTGACTACAGGCCGCCTGTACCTCTGAGCTCAAAGAGGTTTGGTCCCTCTGAGCTCACGGAGGTTTGGTCCCTCTGAGCCCACGGAGGTTTGGTCCCTCTGAGCTCACGGAGGTTTGGTCCCTCTGAGCTCACGGAGGTTTGGTCCCTCTGAGCCCATGTAGGTTTGGTCCCTCTGAGCTCACAGAGGTTTGGTCTCTCTGCTCTCCGCTCAGCAGAGGCCCTCTCAGATAATGAGAGTCAGAGTGAACTGAACATCATTTCTTTGATGACACTGAATCTGATGTTGCTAAGAGTCACATAAAACATATCATGGCTTCCATACCCATCCCGCTGAGTGCAGTTACCTCACTCCACACTCCTTTTTTCCTACATTCACTCTCTCTCTCGCTCTCTTTCTTTACCACCTCCCACCGCTTTCCCACTCGTCTTCCCACTCCTGGTTTCCAGACCGCCCACCCACCCACCATCAAGTACATACCTGTGGTTTCCTGTCCCCTCTCTCTCTCTCTCTCTCTCTCACACACACCCTCTTTCGCTCCTTTCCCCAAGCACCTCTTCTTTCTTCCCTCTCTCCCTCCCTCATCTTCAGCTAGCCCCACTGTTTAAAAATCATTACCCCCTCTCTGGCTCTCTTTGTGCCCTGCATCAGGTAGTCGTTCTTGTAGGGCCCAAACCGCAAGAATCTTTTTGAAGTCTGCTTTAAGGAGGGGAAGGGGCGAGGGAAGAGGGAAGAGAGGAAGAAAGGGGGGTGGGGGGGGTGGATAGAGAGGAGGAGGAGGAGGAGGAGGAGGAGGGAGTTCAGCCTCCACTGAGCAACTGTGAATCACAGCTGGCAAACAGCTGTAGCGCACACAGAGCAGCACTGAATAAACGACCAAAAAGAAAGAGGAGCGAAAGAAAAAACACACCCTCACCAAAAAAGAAAATTTGTTGCCGTAAATCCAAAAAACACATATGCTTACCCTTCACCTTCACCATCGTCTCCCCCGCCTGGCCATGGGCTCTACCTCTCCCTCTGTCACTCCCTCTCTCTCTCTCTGTCTCTCTCTCCCTCGCTCTCAGAGCAAGGTCACTGCTGTCACTGAAGTATGCGCTCTCCAGCAGAGCCTCGCTCACCTCCGGCAGATGGGACGGACCGAGACGAGCGCCGTTTGACAAACTGCCCCACGGAGTACGACTGATGGCTGAACAAACCAAACACCAATCCCTGCAATTTACGCAAACCGCTGCCATTGGAGTAAAAATAATATCCATAACGACTCTGGGTGGCCAATGGGTCTGTGTGTCACAATTATATTTAGCAGGACTGTGGCCCTTTTTACCGTATGAGAAAAAATGATTTGTACTGCATGAAACCGTAAGAAAAAGGTGGAGATATCTAAACTCCAATGATGCTGAGGGGGAAACAGATTAGTGAGGACAAGGCCTAAGAACAAGGCTAAGACACAGTGCACACACAGAGACACACACACACATACACACTGGTATCAACACTGTTGATAGAGCTCCACTGTCCAGTCTCAATGGAATGTACTGGAATAGGTGAGGCAGCTGACCAGCCTGGACTAGGTGCTTGTCATTGAGTAAACTAAATGCCTGGGTGAATTCTTAAGATTTTACATAGCACGATACTGAAGATTGACTGCTCTGGAAGAAAATACTCTGTATTTCCAAATCAGTTCTCTTGGACATGAATTCAGGGACTTGATCTGCTTACATGTAAAGACCTGTTAGGATGTCAGATTGCTGTCAGTACAAAATTTGTGTGTGTGTGTGTGTGTGTGTGTATGTGTGGGTGTGTGTGTATATATGTGTGTTTATCTGTATGTGTCTGTGTGTATCTGTGTGTGTGTCAGTCAGATGTTATGTCATTCTGTTTATGAGGAAAACACCCTTTTCTGAGATCCAGTGCAGGCTGCAAGGGGAGAACGACGGCGAATTTGAGGCCTATTATTTCCAAATGTAGTGGAAGACAGAACAAATGATGAAAAACAAACATTGATCTTGGAAAAAAAAACTCCAGTGCAATCACATGCCCGGTCACTGTCCACTATAAAGTTTATACAATTCATTATTCACTGTTATCCGACTCTTACTTTGAGAGGAAAACACAAAGACTGTAGGGAAAGCACGAGGCAAAAATATCTGCCTGCTCTGGTCCTGACTCAGTCAGAAGGGAACCCAATCCACTGTGCTCCATGGTCACACACACACACACACACATACACACGCAGGCGCGCAGCCACTCCGCACGCTTCTCGATGTGTGGTCCCGCATGTTCATAACTAATATAGCTCTGAAGTTTAATACACAGATGTGCGGAGAGGCCAGGCATCCGGTACTGCATTAGCTTTTAATTCGCCGGGAACACTGAGCTGATGTTTGGGGCAGGGCGGATGAGTCACCGTCTTGGCTCCGGATCTGCGGAGCTGCCAGAACACATTCTGCCGCGCGGGGAGGATGGGAAGCGGCCTGTAGCGGGGAGCTAGCCGCCCGCACAGTGACTCCGCGGAACACAAGGCGACACATCGGCGGGGTCTGGTGCCGAACTCTCATGAGCCGGGGGGCTGATTACGCACCCTCTTTCCCACACGGGCAACCTCTTTTTAATGCTACACAGAGCTGGACCCCCCCCCTTCCCCCACCACCACCATGGAAAACCTGCTTTTTTAATCTCTTTAAGTATGAATATAATGCCACTGGAGTCCTTATTATTTTTGTTTTTACTGGAAATCACAGTGTTACTACTTATTTGTTTTTATTTGCCATGTTACTATGTGGCAGTGTAAACTTTGGCAATGTAAGTGCATTCTTGCTATGCCAATAAAGCCAGCTGAAGGGAATTGGTTTGAACTGACGAAGGTGGGAAACTAGGCCAATGGTCCGATGAACAAAGTGACGAAAGGAGGCAAACCATTGTGCCTCGTCTCTAGTCCCTCCCTGGCTCATCTCATGACCATCCTTCCCTCCTCCTAACAAGCCCCCGACACCGCCCCCCCCCCTTTCGCCAGTCAGCCACCCATCCCCCAAAAGCCCCTCTCTGGCTGGGGACACCTGTGTGAGGGGCAGGGTGTCCCTCCAGCCCCTCAGCCGTGAGACTCTGTGTGAAAGCCATTGTTCTCCCGCTCCTAAATCCTGGCATTCCATCACTGCTCATGCGGGGCAGGCCGGGGATCACAACAGGGCCATAATTAAGTGGAATTTACATAACTAAGAGGCAACAAATCACCTAATCAACTCTCTACAGAAAGACCCACCGGGGCCAAATGGCAGGACTGAACTGGGGGGAGACAGCTTGTGAAAAACGGGGATATCACGGCCCACAATGTGCTAAAACCAGCAGCTCTTGACACAAGTGCTTGCACACCCTCTTGTGCAGACCGGCAATGAGGTGAACGAAACTCTCTTCACAAACGGTCTCCAACACACAGCAAACACTAAGGGGAAACTCTCCACCCACATGTCTGAACGACCAGATGTACAGATCACATCCAGACTACTTAACCCATCTTTTTTCTTATAAACGTGATTTTGTTCTTTTATTTTGGGATTGGTTTATTCTCGTTCTGTCCACAACAGAACCTGCTGGCGAAGGCTCGACAGAATATGACTCGATATTCAGCACTGTGCCAATTCACATGCGGCTACACACACAATTGTAGATGCAGCTCAACTGCTGTCTTTGCTCACTCTTCACAAACATCGATACACACGCACAAATTAACTCCACTGATAGAAATGGGTAGACATTAGAAGGGAAAAAAAGAGTAGAAAAGACAACTTTAGTTCCCCCTGAAATCCCACCCTCTCCCCTTCCCAAAAAAAAAAGAAAACACAGTGCTCGACATGAAATGGAAAAAAAAAATCTGGGAGCAGAAAACTGGCCAGGCAGTGAGTGAGTCAATGACTGTGTGTGGCATTTGGGCCCCCTCCTCTTCTCCCAAAAAAGGGGGAGTAAGACAGAGTTACAGAGAGAGAGAGAGATCGCGAGACGAGAGCAGTGTGGAGGTCTATGCTTCAGCGCTCCCATTCAGCTGGGGAGAGAGAGAGAGAGAGCGAGAAAGAGAGAGGGAGGGTTGCTGAGTTAGGGAGAGAGGTAGGCTCTGTTCTTCAGTGTATTGTCTGGCCTCTTTAACATGTGGAGGATGGGGGGGTGGGATAAGGGGTTCACATCCCATAATCTCTACAACTTATCACAATCATTCACTAGTGCGTCAACAGTGCGTCGACGCTATGTCAACAGCGCAGGTTTGGGAGCGGACCCGACACTGCACGGTCCGCTGTCCCATCCCACTACAAGTTCCACCCTCAGAAGCTCCAAAGTACTACAGTGAAGGAGAGAACTGTTTATGCTTGCTCAACAACAGTTATTACACCACTAAATACTCAAAACAAAAAAAGAGACCAATGCTAGTTTACACTCACTCTCACTTTTTAGCAAATTGTCACTTCAGCTTGTGCGGTAACAGAAGCCCTAAGCGTTTGTGTTCGGGCTGTTAGTCCTCCAATGTCCGACAACCAAAGGAGCGCAGCGAAAAAAAAAGGAGCAATTCCACCTGCCTAATTTTCCGTCTTCAAGCATTTCCTTGTTAAAAGTGAATAAAAAAGGTGACGCAATCGAGAAGGCTTTCCGCCCTTCCCCTCTGCCCCCCAACCCCCCTCCCCACCCGTTCTTGAGGAAGAAAGGGAGGAGGAACCGCTTGATAAATGAAAAGGTTTAACTCTTAGGCTGGGCCACGGCCACTGAGACAGCCGGAGGGGGGGACCTGAAGAGGGGCAAACATTTACCCGTCAGGAGCTGTGCAGAGAGGAGGGAGGGAAAAAAAACCAACAGTTTGCCGGAGAGACCCGGGGCCGCACTGAGTGCTGTCTAGGGCTCTTGGGAAGTTTGTCTTGTAATTGAGTCAATTGTTGACCTCCTGTTCGGCTCGCCTCTGCGCTTCTTGCGGGGAAAAGCGGAGAGGAATAATAAATGTTCTCTCTCTTTCCATTCATCTATCCCCCGCTCCACACCCCTCCCTCGCTCCCTCCATCCCCTGTTGTCTCAGGGGTAATTGCATTGCAACTCAAAGGCGGTGATTTAGAGAACTACTAAGGGATCTGCTGCGTACAAGAGAGGCTTACAATCTTTTCAGAGGAGACTTTTCTCTCTCTCTCTCTCTCCTCTCCTCCTCACTCCCTCTCCCGCGTTTCTCTCATTTTCATTCTTCTTTTGTTTGCACCGTGGGATGAATTTTAATCACCCTCCCACCTCCCCATTCAAACCCCCCCTCCCCATTCAAACCCCCCCCACTCCGAGCCCTTCTCCACCCTCTCCTGCTTCTAGACCACCGACCCCCCCCCCCCACCTCACTTCACTGTACAGATCCCCCCTCTCCGCCTGCACAATATACGGCCAGCACTGAGCAGAGACCCCCACACGGCCTGCCAGACACTGGGCCGCGGATTCTGCCATGTAGAGCCAAGAAAAATTGCAAAATTGTAAAAAAAAAAACAATACAACAAAAGTCTGAGTTTTGAATCACTGCAAGATGATTCTGGTGAGCCTCACCTTCGAACAAACCCTTGCTTTAAAAACAACAGCTGCACTGGTTTGCCCCCTCTGTCCCAGGGACAGGGACGGGGCCTGAGTCTTACTGAGATATCGCTCCCTCGCGGGCTACACACCCACACTCATAGATCTCCCAACATTAGAGTCCGCTTTCCTGTCTCTCTCTCGCTCTCTCTCTCTCCACAGCCATAAAGCAATGCCCCACTCCCAGGCAGTGACCTGGCCTTAGATAATGTCCTTCATTCTCCTTACCCTGTGGATACCTGTGGAAACGGCCACAGGCTCTGAGATATTGCTAAGTGGGAATCCTGGGTTTGAGGTGTTTCCCTAAGTGGGTCTGCCCCCATCACCCTGTCTGTCAGGACCCTGAGTGTGTAAGCCCAGAGCTTCTGGCCCCTCCTGAGCCTCACTCTCCCCGTCTTGTCTCTCTCTCCCAGTCGAGTGTTTGTTAGGAAATCCTGAGCAAACCGCGGCTGTTTGTTCTCTCTTTGTGAACGAGGGGTTTTTATAGACTTCCACTATTGACAATCGCGCAGCTCCTGTTGGCCCTGCAGAGGCTGGATAACACTGTGCAAATATGTGTATGTACACACTCGCAATCTCTGACACACACATACGCACACACACACACACACACACACACACGGACGCAAGCACGCCAGGGTGTGCGGTGCGGAGTGAGGGGAGACCCCGCGCACGCTTCACCCATGTCCCATACGGCACGCCACCTCACACCTGAGTGACTAGGTTGACTCCCACCCTGCTGAGACTCCACTCCAGGCAACACAGACAGCCTTCACGGCAATGTCCCGCCCCCAGTCTGCACGGCAACCATCACCTGCATGCTGCTCCTGACTATACTCTTAATGAAATCAATGAGTAATAACTTACTACTAAAAATAATACTGACACAACTATTACTGCTGCTGCTACTACTACTACTTATATTAACAATAGCCAGAGAATTTTGACACAAGACATGATGGGTGATCACAGATTAATATACAGTAAATGTTCTGTCAGTTCAGTCCATTAAGGACAATCATTGAAACTTGTTAATTGAAAAATCCCCAAAAATCAAAAGTGACTTCCTGAGTTGAATTCGAACCGACCCCATCCTTGGTAAAAAGTTACCCAGTAGGTGTCTGAGAGCAGCAATCACAGGGAGACAAGGGCGTTCCCCTTAGGGCAGCGAGTACAGCTAAAGGCACAACTTAGCTGGAGGAGTGCGCCAGTGGTGAGGAGGAAGGTTGGGACAGATTGTCAATTAGCGTAACTTGGCCGCAACAGAGCCTGGTAGCTGAGCTGCCATTCATGTCAATGGAGGGTATCATGGAGGCCGGCGGGGGGCCCGGGCCACGGCACAATGGGCCCCCAACTGGGCAGAGGGTCTTAATGCTGATGCTCCCATTTCACACATCATTTCAAAGCCTTATTACCCCCCCCCCCCACCCCCCCCCCCCCCCCCCGCCAGTCTCTGATCACAGCCAGATCACAATGGTGAGAAATCCTCTGCGTTGGCCATCAGGATACCTTGTCATTGTGTATTGGGGGACAATGCTGACATCTCACTCGGGTAATGAACACTTCCTCTCTCTCTCCCCGGGGGGGCCGGTGGCTCACAGCTCCCGCTAAATGGGTCATTATCACCGCAGAGGTAATGACACCTCTGACACTGAGAGGAACGGGGTAAGATCTATGACCCCTCGCTGATATCCGCTTCCCCGATTATCATGCATAAACCGGAGTGAGAACTTCAGTGACAGCACTGGAAGCCTCATTTACAGTATTTTCAGTTCAGTTTTACTATAATTCCAGTAAGCACCTTCTAAAATGTATTTAAAAAATTAACAATTTATTCAAAAGTTTTTACAAACTTTTTGCCATTTGAGGGCACCTATTACATCTGTAACAGGTCAAATTTTGGGTGATATTTTATGAAAGTCTTTTCTGGCCAAAGTTTTTACATTTTCTCTTATTTTAGGTTGAAGACCTGTTGCAAGCTTTGTTTGCAGCCAACTCCAGGCTTTATAAGCACAGATTTACAGCAAATAATAAAAATATACAACTTGAAAACAAATAAAAGCATCGCTGGTGAAAAGTCTTTTAAGAGTTTCTAAGAGTTTACAGGACAATGAGCCTCAACATCCCAATAGAAGGTGTGCCTTTGCGTGAGCGGTAAGAATGGGCAAGACGGTTAGCGTTAGTGACCGCCACTTTGGTCCCTCGAAAAGCATTAGCATTTTAACTGGCTAGCCAGAGTCCTGGCTGAAGCCTCTGGCCCCTGCTCAGCGCAGACCTTCCTCTTTATAAGGCCCTCCAGCAGCCGGCCTGGTTGCTAGACAATGTGCTTGGCTATGCGGGTTATGTAAAGACCCTCTGGCAGCACAAAAGGCAGTGTGGGGGCGCCTGTTTTGCAGGGCCCTTCAGAGCCTGGGGTCAGTTAGCAGGAGAGCTCTAGTGCTACAATCGGAGAGTGCTCTCCCTTTCTTTCCCCAGTTAAAAAGTTTGCTCTTCCTTGTACTTGGAGAGATGGGGCAGTGAATTATCCCGTCTCGCCACTGCCGCACGTTTCGGTCAGGGAAGCTCTGACCAGTGTCTCTCAGCAGCCAGTCCACCCAGCTGATGACGCCCCGAGGGGCCCTGGAAAGGTCGGTGAGTCAGACCGCCCCCCCCACCCCGTGTGAGGGGGGGGACAGCAGACAGCAGACAACCAATCATGGCTGCAATCGCAGTGGTGAGCCACACGCCACAGGCCAAGAGTGTGTCAACAATGAAACATGACGAAGGTGCTGTTCAAATATTGGGAAGGCCTGGTGATTTACGTTGTGGCAATTCGCTTTGGGGCAGAAAAAATGAGGGGGTAACGATTTCTGCAGCACCTGTCTTCAAAGCTCACAGAACAGTAGGCCTAACCCCTACTGTGTCCAAGTCTCAACCTTCGAACATCCAAAGTTTTGAAAGACCTTCAGTTTTCACAGTGTAGCCTCAACATGGCTGCCACAAAGTGAATCCCTCCTTGCGAACAGGGACTTCCCCCTCACCATAAAGCACATGGAGTGCTGTACTGGAATGCCTCCATGCAGAAGGACAATAACATGACATGGAGCCTGTCTCCGAGCTGAATTATTGTTTTTTTGGCTTTGTTTATTTCTACTGTAATCAGAGGAGACAACATCTGCATCTTTTAAAAGTCATGTGGGAAATTTGCTCAACCTGTCTGCAGAACAAGAGGGGGTGAAATTCTTGCACAAAAGGCTTGTTTTCGGAAAACCAAGACAAATGGTCTGAAAGTGCTCTGCGGTGAACTTCAGAGAATTAATTTCTGTGTTTTAGACAGATTCCCCACCCACTCATCCACACAACCCGCGCCCGCCCGCCCCCCCCCCCCCCCACCCTCCCCACTCACCACACACACATTCATTCTGACACGCTGGAGCTTGTTGGACTGAACTCTGTCCCGATCAGTGAAGATTTTAATACCTGCAGGCTTACAGCACAGGAAGCTCAAGCGTGAAGCGACAGAGACACAATGTGACAGACTTCCGTACGTAATTATGCATCCCTGAGACTAACATTTTTAATGTTTTCTCCTCCCCCGCCAAAAAAGCACATTTCCGTAAAGAATATCCCCTTAATACACAGAGGATACTGCAAAAGAGTGGGAACAGGAAAGCAATTTATTAACACTAAATTCGCAGTCATCATTTCAAACAATCCTTCATTGTGCTTTGTTTTCAGCCTGTTACACAACCAAAGATATGAATAAATAACGACCTGCTAATCTTTCGGATTTAATCATTGGTGCTTCAACCTTTTTGAAATTTGTTGCTGTTTGCTAGATTTCACTTGATAGGTTTCATCCTCCTGAATAGGAAACCTGAGCGAATGATGTGTTCTCGCAATACACACAGAGCCCGAACACTAGCCTGCTGTACTGCAGAGCTCTGTGTGCCGTCATACTTGTTTATCATAGCTACACTTTTCCAGCACCACCTAGGAATTTCCCTTTTCCACCAGAGATGGAGAGTGAGGGAGAGAGAGTGAGAGCGAGAGAGAGGGCTAAATATGCAGCGGGTTAAACTAAATAATGGAAACAACAAACAGCATATGAATATGTATTAACCAATAAGGAACTGGGCTGCCCTTTGCATAAAGAGCAGCTTCGGTATTCCATGGAATGCTGTTACACAAGTCTGAACTGTTTCTCGTGGGATACTGAACCATTCCTCAAGAATAAAAGACTCCAGTTCTTTGAAAGATGACGGAGGTAAAAAATCAACTCTGCTCTTGGTTCAGCAACATCTCAAAAAGGCTCGAGGATGGTTAGATCTGGTGAACATATGGATATCGGACAGTGTTTGAATTCATCCTAGTATTCATTAAACTATTCTTGTATCTGTTTAGCAGTGTGTATTGGGAGTGTTATTGTCTTGGAATATGGGAACATCTTGAAACAATGTTTGCTCCATAAGATGCAACTGGTTACTAAAATCACTTTGTACTCCTTGGCCCTAATTCTACCATGCAGAGTAATAATGCCGTGAGATGGCTGCCCAGACCACAACAGATCTACCATATTTATTAGTTAGGAACAGACAACTCATCAGACCATACCACCTTCTTCCAAGTGTAGGTTTGGTGCTCACTACACTTGGTAAAGCATTGCTGTACACTGGCCGGGGTTAAAGGCTGATTCTGAATTGATGTTCTCCTATGAGCTTTATGAAGTTAACATTACCTGGAACACCACCACTCCCTAACTAGCTCATTTATAGCCACATTATACAGCCATTAACTTTGGTAAGACATTAAGTACTTTAGTGTCCTCACCTCTGCTGCATATTCATGGACAAGATAGTATCAAGAGAACCCCCAAATCCCCTCTGACTTCAAGTAAGTATCACTCTGAAAACTGAAATTTGGCTGTGGAGCACAACTGTGACTTATGGCAATCTGATTCTGATCAACAAACCAACATCTATGCATCACTGAAGGCCAATTCTGTGGGCAGTTTAGGATCTACAACATAATTTTCCCCACATCCACAGACATCAACCTTAAAAATGGGAATGAATGAATTGCACCTTTGGGGAAATATTCACTGTATCACATTCACCACTTCCGTTCAGGATGAAAAATATTTAAAGTTCTCTAAACATTGTACAGGAACTGAAACCTATAGAAAAACAAATGTCTCCTAAAATCCCTTACTCATATTCATATTCTTATATTCATGGATTTCCCCTTTCACACCCTAGGAGCCCAATGATGTAAACCACATTTGAAATTTGAAAGAATAGAGAATTTAACCCACTCATTCTATGCAGCTCAACAGAACTTGGAACATGAGCTCCTTTGTAAAAACCCACCCTGTCTCCCACTCCTTCCTCCTTTTCACCAAACCAGGGCTGGGCAGGAGTATTGTAGGAATCTGCACCAGGGTTACTGTTCGGCTCAATACGAAGAGTACTGCAGTTCTATAGGGGGAGTACTGTATGGATCTGTACCAGGGTTACTGTAAGACTCTATAGGGGGAGTACTGTATGGATCTGTACCAGGGTTACTATAAGACTCTATGGGGGAGCACTGTGGGGTTCTATAGGAGGAGTACTACAAGGCTCTATAGATGGAGTGCTGAAGGGTTAAATGAAGAGAATACTATAGTGCTCTATAAGGGTTGAAGAGTAGTGCAGGGTTGCAGGGGAGCAGCACTGCAGCGCTATGCTGTGTGGAGTTGCACCTTCTCACCTAAAGCAGCATATTAAGTCCGAGTCAGAAATGAACCCATGCGTGACTACACACACACACACACACACACACACACACAATCTCACAAGCACACACACACATACTCACACAGCCACATGTGCATTTCAATCATAACACATTGTGTCTCTCTGCTGTGCGAATGCTCCCAGAGCAGGGAAGCCCAGACAGAAAGATAGAGTGGGTACCCTGCCTGTGGCTCAGGGTGCTGCTGGCTGTCTCCCTGCTTGTGGGAGGAGCAGCTCCCAGTTCCAAACCACACACAGACAGAGCAGCTTAGCACAACCTGCCAAGAACGCTCTCCACACCCACCAGAAGGCATCTCCCAGCCCTCAGGGGCTTTGGCCAGCCTCGCTCAGCCACCGCTGCGGAGCACTGTCACCAGCGTGAGGCTCGTTTGCCTGCTGGGTGATCCACCAGAGCGAGGGGGCCATGGACACACAACCTCTTTCAGAGCCGCGAGGAAAGAGGACAGGGACCGCGCCCATTCCGTTTGAAGATACCTGAGCTTCCACACGATGGGCAGAGGCTCAGTGTCTGCACCAGTGAGAATGAATAGACTTGCAGATATCTCCTCTATCTCCCCTGTGTCAGTGCGTAAGCCGCTGGGTGAGGGGTGGGGGAGGGGGGATTCCCGTGCTCCTTGTTTGCAGCACCTGAGCTCCCAGGAGGAATGTCAACAGCGCTTGCGTACTTGGCAGGTGATACCTGGAGCTTTTACCACTGTTTGACCAGGTGTGGGGGGTGGGGGGTCAAAGTGCAAGCCCTTATCTCTCAGGTCCATGAACAGAAAACAGCAGAGCCAGAACAGATCTGAATAAGTACACCCCAATGAAGTGCAGCCACAGAGCGAAACTTCAACACCAGGCTAACATCCCTTTCTAAAAAGGTTGCTACACACTGGTGCTGGCAGAGGTAAACTTCTGCCAAAAATCACTGTAAGGTGTGTGCCTGAGTTGAAAAGTGCTCAACAAATGGAGGGAACTGACCGATAGCTCCATTCCCATCAGTGAGTCATCTATCTGACATATTTACAGCCAACAGCCATACTTGATTAAGAAAGTCCCCAGAGGCTGTTGATATGTGCGCCACATGAAAGTCGTCTTAAGGAACAGAACAGAGAGAGTAAAGCCACAGCTCTGTGGGATGTGAGAGGATCATGGGTGACCTTCTTAAACAGGGTGTGCATGAGCGTGGAAAAGCTGCTCAACAAGACCCAAGAGGCTCCGCAACACAAGGACACAACGGGCCTGAAGATCAAAGAGTAACCACACGCTGTCTCCCGCCCTCTCTTCCTAACGCTCGCGTGCGGACAGAAGACCTCTCTTCCCCTCTGTTTCCTGTTCCCTCGTTCCTTCACTCTCTCTGTGGCAGGTGCGTGTATTCCCCCCCCTTGGTGGAAGGAGAAGGTGCAGGGGTTGGCGGCGGGGGTTGGTTTGGTGTAGAAGATGATGACTCGATAGTAGGATGCTCTCTTCTACTGAAACAACAACAGCTGCCCCGTAGTGCTGCAAGAACATTTGCTGCATACCGCCTCCAGCCTGAGTGATCACTCTCATTGGGGAAAGGGCTTTGAACAAACCCAGCAGGGAGCCAGACGCTAGCCGGCCCACAAGCAACTCAGACAATCACCGACAGTCGTCTCTTCAGTTGGTTGACTGCTGGGTCTCAGTTGTTTCATTTTGGTCTACTCAGCGCAAGCTCTCGAGTGTACAAATTCCTTGGTTATTAAAAAATAGATGTGTCCATCCACATAGATATGCTGTATCCTATTTTTATATGGGAATATGTCTTTTTCCCATGTACAGAGGTCACCAGCTCAAGAGAATCCCTTCTTGACCCTGTATTAGCCAAGCGAAAGTGAAACTCTTAGCCATTCAAATATTTTCAATACAACTGAAGGTCTTCAAGGATTCACAACCTCTTACGAATACCAGCTTAACATCTTTTCAAACATTTACGTAGATTTAAAAAAAATGAAATATGTGCACATTTTTCCTCTTGAAGAAAAACAGCTTCCTCCCTGTGACCAGGTGCACAGTAGCTCTTTTCATCACTGCCCGCTTCTCTCCCGCGGCGCGAAACCATTTGCCCGGGTGTGACCAGCCCTGCCGACCTCCAGCCAACCAAAACATGCAGGTGAGAAAAAAAAGGGGGTTTATGCAAAGGAAGGGGAAAAAGGGACGGCGGTAGCTTGGTGTGTGGTCAGGGCAGTGAGATGCAAGGGGCCAGGGCTTGTCTAACCATCCGCCTTCCCCCTGGGTCTGACCCCTCCCAAACCCATCCTGCTGTGCTTCACACAGTCTGCTTTACCGCACACGACACAATCCCAAAAACTACTGAAATAACCCCATAAAACTCCATACTGACTTCAGAAACAAGCATATGAGCAGGCTGGAATTCCACCTGCATGCTATATTCATTTCCTCAGGGCACTCGGTGCTTGATGTTTGTAGCTAAGACACGCCTCTTATTGGAGACCCCACAGTGCTTATTGGCTGCAGAGCTATCCCTGTGGCTTCTGCCCCAAACAGAGAGATTTACTGGATGTCTCTAATGACCCTGTATGTAATTAATGAGCTCAATTAAGTAATTCAGCCAGGGTCAGTGATTGAAACCAGATGTCTGCTTAACACTCAGCACTCAAAGTTTCCAAACACAGTGCAGACAATGGGGGTCACTCCCAAGATATCCAGATTCAGGGAGATCCCCACTGCAAACAACTGCATTATGGGTAACTACTACCTTACTATAATTACAATATACTGTGTAACAGACTGCATTGGTTGTAAATTCTGCAGAATTTGATAGTAAGCGAAAAATATAGTCAACATTGCGCACATACTTTTATAGCTCCCACATGGGAGAAAACAAATTTGCCCGTACAGGACAGCAAATAAACAGCAGTTCAATAATCACCCTGACACCTGATCTCATCTGAGAGCCACAGTGGTGTCCTGCTACCATGTGGTTTCATTGTGATTCACTGGCTGCCATGTACCTTTGATGTGTATACATACACTTTCCAGGTTATAAAAGCCAATAGATCCCCATTATTCTCCATTCTTTAACTCACTCTCTGATAACTTACATAAATTACTCTATAAAAATGGAACTGCTCTTTCCCACCAGGGAATCAAAGCTTTGGCTCTCATATATGGAGTTGTCTCCTGCCCGTTGCTTCACGCAGCTGGCATGTCATACCAAAGTCTTGTTATGCCCATCCTGTCCTGTGCATTTAAGCTAAGAGGCACACAGGCTTTGGTAATGAGGCCGGATACACGTGTTATAAAATAGCAGCCTTAGTTAGAGGAGCTGTAAACATGATACAGAAGAGTGCACCCTGGCCTTCTCCTGCCTCTGCTCTGAGCAGCTCAATCTCTCTGCAGAAAACTGTAGTCACGAGTCCTTCGGCGAGCTGTCTTGCTCGTTCTCCTGCGTCACATTCGTGGAACTGTACTTTCATGTTCAACTGATCAGCACAATGAACTCTTATCTCATGGGATAGCAGGAATAGTGATTCATGGGTGATTGGAGCAAAGATACCTACACAGAACTGAGAGCTTGTCACTTTTCAGGTTTTTTTGCACTCTAAGTTTTAACATAGATTAACTTCTGCAATCTCCAACATTGTGTAAACATATTGAATTCAGATTCAGATACAAACTTACAAAATTAAGTTCCACAATCAGCTTCCAAACATTGTTTTCTGTTTCTGTTTTCTTCCATACCCTCTTTGTATTCTGCTTAGTTTACACAATTAATTCTCCTCAGAGGATAGCAACAATTACTTCTTCCTCTATCTACTTAATGCAGTGAAAAAATCTGTACAGTGTCCAGTAACAGGACAAGGATATGCACATGTGATGCTCATTCATCCAATAGAACATCTTAAAAAGATGGACACCATCTTTGTTTTTTTCTGGAATCCAGGCCAACATAATAATGACATGAAGCAAAATACTAATTTATGCAGCCAGAAAAATTCCTTTCTAAAAAGCATTCCTTACATTTGAAAGACCAAGGTAAGATATAAAACACTGGACGACATATTCAGTTACATTTCCAGACACAAGTGTAGCCACCTAAAAGCCCAAAACTCTGTTTCATTTCTAGTGACTAGCTGACTAGCGACCTAGCTACACAGCAATCCATTAAAGCAACCTAGGAGGCAATACTGAAGCTAGCTAACAGGAGAAGTATGCCACAAATAAACTCTGTTGGAAGGGTACTCCATCTTCCTGATTTCCTAGCTAGCTAGCTCTACTCCTGTTGTTCTTTACAGCAGGTATCAACTGCTAGCTGTTTTTCTAAAAGTTAGCCATGAAAGATGGCTTTCCGCAACAGCTCAAAACAATTTAAACTGAAAGGTATAAGTTGAAACTTTATTTAAATTAAAGGAAATAAATGACAAAAAAACATGCATGGAAGTAAATGTCACCTTTTGTAATGTTACTGCATTTGTTATGAGAAAAATACAAAATATGTGCTGACAAATGGCTGTTGATGCCACCTGTCAGACATGTTAAGACTTAGCATTAGCATATGTGTTGTGTTCTCACTCTGGATTTCAAACGAATGCACTTCACTGGATCCATATTCAGTATGACACACATTTCTTATTTGTGTCATTCTTACTTGTTGCCAATTCTACAAAATTTAACATATTCAACAATTACCAAGTTTTACAAAAAAGAATGTACTGAAGAGAACAGGCTACTGAACCAATTATTTCAACATCTTCAAAATCATACACATACTAATATCCTCACTACACGACAAAAAATGTGATATCTCAACATAAACATTTTCAGCTTAAAGGATATACTGTATACTTGCACATGCAAAGCATGTATTCGCTGTATATATGTACATTTTTTACTTCCAAGCAACATCTAAAGTTTCAATAATGCGCTTCACAGAATTTAAATAAGCAATGTTCCCTACAATGCTACCCATATTTGAGTACAATTGTTCAAGTGACCAAATTCAGGAGTCATGTGTTTACAAAAATATAGAATATATGTTCTGCACAAGTAAGTTGTTTGACTTTTTCAAACTGCAAACTTTTTTGTTGAGATCTTAAATACAGGAAGGGTTAATTCAGAGAGAGATGAAGAGATGCGGGTACAGATTTTTCTCAAGCTGTGCAAAACAAACACTGGATACTGGCACGAAATGCAGAAGAGGAGGAATTACAGCTTATCAGATCTGAGGCCTACACTGGAAACTTGCGTTTCTTCAACAACGTCTTTCAGATGGCGAACACGTCCCTCCAGTACAGAGAGCTATATTTGGTTAAAAACTCCTTCTAAAAATTTCTTCTCATTCTAATTACAGCACTACATTGACACTCTGAACTCTGTAAAATTAAAATGAGGCAACTTTCCCTTATTTATGATGGCTAAAAACAGCAATGAACAAAACTGTATCTATTACATGCTAGCAATGACAAACAGACTCGCTATCGTAAATAAGCAGGACTGGTGTTGTCTGAATTAGGGGTTCAAAGTGAAGGCTGACTCACTTTGCAACACAGAAAAGCGTCCATGCAAACACAGGAATGTGTGTGTATACGTCCGTAGTAAATTCGTGCCTTGAGCCTTCACCTTCTTCATTCCTTTCCAGACTTCTAGCAGTCAATTTTCAGCACGCACTCCCTGACAAGCCATAAACGGCACCAGAGCCGGTGGAACACTGAGAAGCAGTAGATGCTTACGAACCAAAAAGTTGTGAGATAAAATAAAAAGAGGAAAAAATATGCGTGGGAAGAGAGCGATTGACAGGGGCGAAGCGGAGACAGGAGAGGGAGAGCAGAGAGGCAGACGGCCAGTCAGGACGGTGGAGTTTGGAAATGTGCACCAGCAGGAAGGCGAAGCTGTGGAGCGCGCTGTCTGGAGCCTGAAACTTTCCCCGCTCCAGCGCGGCAGCTCCATCCAGCCCACCCAAGAAGCAGCCCATGGGCATAAATTTGAGAGCTTGACTCACTGCGGATTTAAAGCAATCTGCGTCTCTCCCTCTCTCTCTCTCTCTTTCCCCCTCCCTCCCTCGCTCATTCCCCCCTTCTCCTCTCCCTTGCTCATTTTGTCCTCCCTTTCTCTCTTTCTCCTGCGTACTTGTACCTTGGCCAAAAATCCCAATGGTAATGAAACGAAACTCTTTCTCTGGGCCTGCCAATGATATTATTTTTGTAAAGACTTAATTGGGTTTGTCTTTGAAACGCAGTGAATGAATGCAAACAGTATGCGTGTGCATGTGTGTGTTAGGAGGGGGGGGGCTCTCACTCTATTAGTGCCACCATTTGAAGAGTCTTTTATATAAAGAACACATTTGTCAACGCTTAAACATCGGGATTAAAAAAATATGGTTTCAACAGTTTGGCTCTACAAGGTTGTTGATTAAAAGAGGCTCCACACAATTTTTGCCAATCCTGCTGGCTGCCAAATCCAAAATTTTAGTGGCTTTAAGCACAAAAAAAACCGTGTGATCACTTGAACACATAAGAACAGTGCAAATGTGTGAAGTATAAATACACATACTATGAGATTCACTTAGAAAGTGCTGATTACTTCACAAAGTCTCTTTATTGTCAATAAAACATACCCAAAAAAGTAATTCATTGCTAACCTGTTGATAAGATAAAGAATATAAATCTTGCAAGATGATACCGACTATTGTTGTCAGAGCAAACACAATAAGCTACTTTTCCCCTGCAATGCTCTAGGGCCATTGGCTTTCACCATACCTGAAAAATGTTAAATATTTTGTTTTTGGTATTGTGAATTTGCAACCGTTCATGGATGAAGCACTTAAGGTCTTCTGGAATTGTTGTTCCTATTCCTTGTTTGAAACAGTATCATATAGCCTGTTTAATACTTTCTGTTTATCCTTAATTTTCTATAACTTTATAGCACCAAAACAATTAAGAGAATCCTTGTGATAGTCAAAATATATCAAGAGCTTTGGTAAACATTCTCACTAGACTAAATAAAAACAAAGTAACAATTTTGTTTTTTTTTGTTTAGTGAATCAGTGTTTCATCCTGGCTAAAACAACAAATCCATTTCAAAACATATCTTATGGATGCTGACACAAGTCCACCCTGTTATGAGAGATCTCCTGTAGTTTGCACATGTCTTTTGTTAACTTACAGTGCAAGGCACAGACATGAGGATGTGAGCTAAAACAAAGTTTAGTATAGAATGCACATGGCATTTTTGTTGTTTTGGCCATATCTTCTATGTAAAGATGTCTTAAAAATAAAAAATGATGAAATGATATGTCAGTGTATCATGAAATTGATTATAAAATAATACAATATTTTATACTAATAACTTAATTGTCCACAGTGGACAAAGGCAACAAAACTTATGATGCACTAAATTTGACTCAGTATAATGGAGCACATTTTGCTTGTTTAAAAATAAAAAGCACACAGTTCCCAGGCAGCAAACACTTCTTGAACCAACATTGAAGCCAGCTACACTGTAAGAGCACATGGGTACCTGTAGTTGACAACTATAAAAAAACAGCGGCCATCTTGAGTTCTCAAAAAAAGTTTCAAAACTTAGTTTTGGTGAACAGAAATAACTTGTGTGTATATTTAGGCAAAACAGAAAGGTATTACAAAATAAAAGCTCTCGATAGAAGGATGCACAAGGAAGACCATGAGTGTAAAACAAGTGATGGTTCTTACCGTCGCCTAAAATACACTACTGGCATTACTGATCAACTCAGAGAGTACCGCTGCTGCTAAACCTCAACTTCTGTTGATTGTTTACTGTTGATTCATCAATGCCTTTGCTACAGTGTCAAATGTTGCATAAAAAAAGCATGTGCTGAATTGTACATATCTACGCTCCATTGTGTTTGCTGCATTTTACTCTTCCTAAAACTAGCTACATTTTAGTTTGAACCCCTAACTCACCAGTAATGAGAGGGGAGGTATATTTTGAATTAAAAGTGTGATCGATTTTGATTTAATGCTAACTTTTTGTATCATTGACAATAAATATATAATTTATAAGACGGTCAGTCATATAGCTAGTTCATTATGTTAACATAAAAATAGTGTGTGACATTTTAGTGATCATTAGTGCAGTTTCAGAAAAACAGTAAAATATTGTCTTGACACAGCAGCTTAAAATGCAAACTCCGTAGCAAAACAATGAAGCTGTAGATCAGCCAGTTAATAGAACTTTTTAAACAATTTTCAATTTACAGAATTGGACTTGTTTTCCAATGCGTTAACTGCCTTGTGAGGCAGCTGTGAGGTAAATGTAACCACACCCCAGGGATTATCAAATGGCAACCCCCAAAAGTCCAACCAATAATGAACCAAACCTTCATCTCACTAATTTTACCCAGAGACAGTTACACTAAAAAGTGAGCTTGGACAAGAGTGTCCAATTTGGCCACTGTCAATCATATGCCCTGAGCGACAGAGATACACCCACTACCTTGAAAACCCATGCCCCTTGTCTGCTTTCAACATGCCTTCCCAGGCAAGGAGATCGCTGGCTTGATTGCCTGTACCACTTCAGAGTAGAGTGAATCCTACGGGTCATTCGGTAAAATTCGATTTTATTCCACGCACAATCTATAACAATGGTTTGATGAAGGAGTTACAAAACCATTTTGACCGTACTCAAGAGATGTTCTAGCATGTTTCCAAACAGGTTATGGTAAAAGCACTGCCCTCAGGGAATCTGGATTGGTTTTGAAATTTGAGGGTTTTTTTCCCCTCATTGTCTCCACCCTCTCAAACACATTTCCACCAGTAATCCTTCTGTCCTCTGTCTGAGCCTGGCAAATACGAGGACCGACTAAGTCTTGAGACAATCCTAAAACCAGCTGAAACATCCAACTACCGATACTGCAAACTAAGCTTTACACTTTCCCATAAAATATGAGAAATGTTCTTTTTTTAATACAAAGTGTACAAAAATAAGTACTATCATTTACTACAATGTGATGCGTTGTTTTTCATACTACCTAAGGAGCTAATTGTCAGTCTATACAGAGTACAATTAGGATGTTGACAAACACTCTTGTGTCCACTTTATTTTAGATTAATTACGAGCTAATTTCATGTTTATGATGCTGCCTGAAGAACCCATTACAGCGCAAAATGACTGGCATGTATAATTAACTGGCTGTGAAGGACTTACAGGGAGCATTGTCACATTGTGGAGAAATGCTTATTCATCAGGCTAGTTTTAAGGAATCCTTAGTGGAAAGTAGAACACATCAGGAAGCAATAAGGAAAGAGTAAGAAATAACCTGATTTTCTTAACACCACGTTGGATTCTCTCCACCAGCTTCTCCATGCAGTAACAATTAAAAAGGATACACTTGTCTACAGATTAAAAATTCAACTTCTAACCACTCCACCCTGTTTTACATTATAATTATTTTAAATACTAAGGTTAAGATGATGAAAAACCTTGGCAGATAGATATTTTTCTAAGTCTGTTACGCATACAACCAATGCTAATGGGAAAAACATATTAAGCCTTGATACATATTTACACTGTGACTCCCATTATTAAATTAAATACAGTAGCAAATGTTTATGTCCAACTTTAGCTTCCATCCCGGAATCTGGCCACTGCATTGAGTTACCGTATTACCTCTAATAGCTTGTCTCCTGACATTACGGCTTATGCTCGTTTTTACCATTTACAGTAGTGTTTCTCTGCGTTTCTACTATGTAAGGAAAATGTTAAACATTGACAGTAATGGTATTGCAATGTGTAATTAAGGTAGAACATTACCCCAAGTCAACAAATACAGTTATGTTTTTGGTTTAAAAACCAAAAGAAAAAAATGATTAAAAATGTAAACAAAACAATGTAAATTAAGAGAGATAAAAAAAACTGAAATGCAACTCAGCTGTTTTGTAATAATTATAATTATGAATAGCGGGAAGATTTTAGTGGGTTCAATGCTGCCATGAACCCATAAAAAATGGTCTCCTTGCAGCATTCTATGGTGTCAGCTGTGAACTTTGACCCAAAAAGGGTTAATGTTGCTAAGGGGCTGTTTTAGATGTGTTTTGTCTGTTGTGAGAGTGAGCCATGTGCTCTCTCAATTCTTCACTTCAGTAGTTAAGACTCATTCTGCTTTCTTCATTTCAATCTTTTTCTGGTATATTTCATTTTTTTATAAATCTCTTTAGTGTCCTCTTCCTCTTTAAGACTTTGGGCATTAGGAAGAGAAAGAGAGAGAGAGGGAGAGAGAGAGAGGGTGAGACAGCTTCTTCTGTGTGGGTGTGCAGGACTTTTGTGAGGACAGAGCTGATCAGGACTGCTGCCAGCTCTAAGGATCTTTATCTCCTGTGAGAAGATAGCATATTTGTTGTTGTTGTCATGGTCTGTATCAGTACACGCAATGTGCAAACGGCCAAGAACTTGCATCTCCCTTTGGAGGTTACAGACGATAGGCTACAGCAGTAAAGTGTGGCAACATATCATATACGAGACTGATGAAATGCACCCATCTCACTGAAGCTAGTTTGCAACCATCCGTGTACAGCAGTAAGCTGTAAAAAGAGGTGTTTTCTTACATTTGAATTTAATACAGCGCATTTTTGCACAAAGCAATTTTCAGCTGGCAAATTATGCTGTGAAAAAAAAGCAAAACCAAGGCTTCCAAAGTGTTATGCTAAAGGAAACAGGCTGACTGGCGATGACGCTAGGAGGTAAAAAAAAAAAAGGCCCCGTCTCGTCATCATCACCGTCAGCCCAGAGGGAGGGCTTCACAACCATGCCGTCCTTCATTCATCACACATACACACACACGATCAGAGATTTACAAACACACACATACACACAGATATACACAGATTAAGACACACACACACACACAGATACGCACACACAAACACACACACAGATATACAGATACAGACACATGCACACACACACAGATACACAAATGCACACATATAGACATACACGCACACACACACACACAGATATACACACAGATGCAGACACACACACACGCGCACACACACACACACAGATACACACACGCACACACACAGACATACACACACACACACACTCACAGCCCTTCACACTCAGCACCTCCCATACCCAGTCATACTGTTCCAAAGCCTCCATTCACTGATGCTCCTCTCACACATCCCCCATGTTGCCAGGCCCCCTTCTGTATTTCACAATGTTTTCGGGGGCCAGCGTTGCTGGCCAAGGGCCACACAGCGGGGCCGGGCTCTGCAGATCTCAAGCCTGGGCCAACAGAGCAGGTTTCCCTGCCTTTCAGATTCCAGTTTTAACCTTTTTTGGTGAAGCACCAAACAGAACCAAACCCTCCTTTACAAAACAATCTTGTTTTTCCGCTGGTGGTTTTGCATGGGCCTGACAAGAGGTCTTTGTGTACAGAGAGAGGTCATTAAACCCTAAACTCCTTCAAACCTTTCACCCGCTCCTCTCCCCCCTGCCCCCAACTGCCCACCGATCAATCTGTATTATCTTTTCATTCCCTCTGTAGCAAGTGTTTACACAACACTGCAAGACTACTGCGATATGGATAAAACACAGTCAAACTACCCACAGTACAGTAAATTAATTAGAGAATTTACTGGGTTCTTGAAATCTCAGTTGTAGATTAGGCTGCTTTTCTTCTATATCAAAGTACTGCATCTGGTATTTATACACATTATAGCTACTATGATAAGAATTATGTGAAAAAAGATAGGGCTTTGCAGTTCTATCATTATGTTTCAAATTTCTGTTATGTCATTAAGCCGTGCTTGATCATGTTCACTTTCACTGTTTATGTGTCCATAGAAACCCAGAAACTTCCAATTTAAGAAATCTATAAAACTTCTCTAATACTCAACTTTAATACATGATATTCCGCCCATATAATGATTTCATCGTATCCAGTCAAGTCTTGAAGCGGGCATATGAGGTGTAGGTGTTTTATATTTTATTTTGCTCATTTAGTCACATTAGCCAACTGTTTCAAAATTGGACCCGAGCTCTGATTTCACAGGCCATAGGCTTCGGCAACAGGGACCTCCTCTCCTCATCCATCACACAGAGATTGTGTTTCTCCTGGCTTTTGTGCCGCCATCAGCCTCCTCAACCTATCTCCCCCCCTTTTCCAATTCGTCCAGAGCCCCTGATCAAAACCCCTTTGTGACGGGCGAAGCTAACATAACAGGGAAATGAGTAAAGATCACTCTTGCATAAGATTCCTATTTTGCCTTCACCTGGTTCCCATTACCGTTTGGGTTTTATTCCTAATAAATCCCGCATGAGATCCCGCTCACTGCCACCCATATTCAAAGACCCATCAGGACAGGAGGTGGGGGGACATGCCCCCCTTGCAGAGAGAGTTTCTCCCCTCAGCCTGTTGCGACCAGCACTCCCCGGGGAGACTGGCATACATGTGGTCACACACACACTGAACAGCCATACGAACTAGCATGAGAACGAAAACATTCACCAGCACAAAAGGATAACAGACACTCTGTGTTTATACCAAATGGGTAACACAGTTCATGCACATACACACATATCAAACACCTACGAGGCTTGTTTTGAACACGACACTCCAAGCCAGCATGGAATCGATGCAGGAACCTCTATGAAATCTTCTTGATTTCGTACGGTAAAATGATAACTTGACAGTCACAAACGTTCAGTTATCACTGGCTTTCTTGGAATTCCTTCCGGACGGTCTGCTTGTGTAATTGGCAGTGAGAATTGTCAGAAGAAGCATCCTCTAAGAAAGAAGGGCATTCAGCGAGGGCAAACAGGATGGACATTCATGGGACAGCGACAGTTTAAATCTTTGAAATCTTTTTTTTTTTAGTCTTTTCCGCTGTGATGTCTTGTCCAGTTGGAAGAATATTTCCATACAGTCCAAAAGGCACTGCTAAAGCTCATTTGTTTCAATGTTTTCAACGCCTTGGTCCTCTTATGACAACCAGCTGTTTATCAGAGCCCAATGTAAGAGTGTAAGAGTGAAGAGTCACTTGCCAGCAGTTTGGGATCAGGGCACACTGAGGAGAGTGAGAACAGCCTATGGGCTCTTCCTCCCCTCCCCCCAACGTTACCCCCGGGTTCAACCCCATGGGGTCACAGCATGAGTCCGATTGGTTTAACCTTACACAGCGCTGCACGTAAGAGAGGAGAAACGGCCCAGGGAGTTAACCGAACAGAGGAGGGCACCGGGGAGGAGTGGGAAGTGAAGAAGGGAATGGAAGAAAAGGGGAAACACAGGAAACGGGATCGACAGAAGAGGGGTACGAGAGAGTGAGGCCAGGGGAACCCATTCTCAGAGGCGTATTCCACTGTAGGAAGTTGCTATTTTTAGCTTGCGTAACTGTTTTGTGAAATTCCTATTTAAGTACAGTAGATGCAAATTCCCTTTCATGAATGTACTTAAGGAAGCAGGTCTTAGCTAATCTGTGCTTGTTATTCAGAAATAGATATTTATGAAAATAAAGATGAAGGGGTCATCTTTAAATGCTAAAAATATGTCTTTCGTTGCATAAAAATCGTGTCTAATATTTGGATATATTGTGACGTTGACATTTGAGAGAGAGACATGACATAACAATTAAGTATAGTGTTGTTGCACAATGACTCTGGAAGAAACAAAATTCATCTACACTCTCCTGAGTCAACAGAGTATCTTGCAGTGATTAGACGCTATTGCAAAATGACTGGGCATTCCAAGCTGGAAGAAAAAAGTAAGAAGGAAATTTGATTCAAAATGCACAACATCATGCTCCCAAATGAGTTTTTTTTTCCATCGAAATATCTTAGTTTCAGCACCTACATAACGACTTATTGGATATGCACACTTCTCAGACCTTAAATAATTACATGAAATAAACGTTATATGAAAACAAATGGATATATTTCAAGTTAGGCACATCTATGATGGCAAAGAAGGGTAGAGGACAATGAGGTCATGCATGTGTGCAAACAGGTGTCTGAGAGCGAGACGGAAAAGAGTGAGGGGGGAGGAATAGAGGAACGAATGGGGAAATAAGGAGAGACACCAGTGTCTGGAAGAGGTGCAGAGAGCAGGGAGCAATGGGGATGGTGAGGGGAGCGCAACCGCAGGGCAGGGGAGAGAAAGAGAGTGAAAAAGAACAGAGTGGAAGGGTAGCAGCGGGACAGAGCCAGGTTTTGGAAGAAGATAAAACACAGACAGAGAAAAGGGAGCACGGAAAGACAGAAACGAGCAGAATGGGACCACAGCTTTTCTTTCCCTTATCCCTTAAAAAAGAAAAGAAAGAAAAAAGCAATGGAGAGAAAAGGGTTGGGGGGGATAAAGAGAACAGGGTTTGAGTACATTGTGTGTATGTCCCCCTAAAACCCCCTAACACCCCCACCACACACACACACACATACACACACACACACTGACACAGCAGTGAGGACCTATCACCACGGACAGACAGCTGCTATTAAACTCTAATTGTTTCAGGTTCACAGGGTGTGAAAGGGGCTGATTGAGGAGCTCTGATCCCAGTGAGGGTGGTCTGTGGCAGGGTGGGGTGGGGAGCGGGGTTGGTGGGTGGGGGGGGGGGCATGTGTCATGTGACACGTTTCTTGCTGCGCAGCAGAAAAAGGAATCCGGGGGAAAAACATACCACTTGTTGCCGCCTGCCTCGGTCCCTCCCCTCGTTCTAACGGCTTTGAAAAGCTCAGCATCAACAACTCCTTCCCTCTCTTATCTCAACCCCTATTTCCTCTGACAAAACGAAATCATTTCTTTATACAGGTCAATTCACTATTTTATCTATGCATTTTGCAACTTGGCCCAAACAGAAGGATCTTAATAGGAACTGTTGTGGTACATCTTTGTGGAATTTGTGGTGAAACCGATCAGTGTGGTATACTTGTGATGTAACAGAATAGTATGACATGTTCATGTGTTCTACATATTTCACCTTGAGAGTTCCCCATTATCAAAAATGACTATGGCTAAGAATATAAGCAGAGATAATTCACTTTTGTCACTAGGATCAGGTCTCATTTTTCTTATATAGTAATACTGTATGTCATTTAGATATTGATAACTAAACTCCATATGGCCAGTAAAGCAAAGTAATGATAGAAATGTTATTAATAATTTTATTGAAGTAATATTTCCATATTATAGAGTTGGCCCAAATGAGCTTTTCTCAATATTATTCTACTAATGTTTGTTTCCTATGTTGAAAGCCCAATAATGGTTTGTTTATAAGTCATTGTCTTTTCTGCGGTGTCCATCAGCCAGGAATTTAGAGGAACACAGAGAATTGGTTATCATGTCTGAGTCTAGCACTATTGGGGATTACAGCAAGTACTTCACTCCACTGTCTATCACCTGAGCTGCGCAGCCATCGCAGGCCTGAGCGACATATGCAGCTGGCGCAGGCAGACTGCAGCTGCCTGACTGACTAAAATGAACCACAACGAAAAAAGGAGAGAAGGGGTTTTCTCTTCACAAACACTGGCACTGTTACCTGTGGGCCATAGTTTACATAGTTTGTCCATGCAAGCCTTAACATTTACAAACAAGGTCATGACATGTAGTACTGAATGGTTTCCAGCACACCTTTTCAAATATAACATTGGGCAAATACAACCACTCACCTATTTTAACCTGTGGCAGTGCTAGTCTGATACCAAATAAATACAGTGCCTACTAATAATTGTTTTGTCAGTTCTGATGAAAATAACTTAATTTGCATAATATTCAACAGTGTCAATAATTATGAATTTCAATAAAATGATTATTCAACTGAAAGACAGAGCTGAGTTGTTTGAAGAAAAATATTTACACGATTTCATGGTTATCATTGTTCATATTTTACTAGTCATTTTAAGTGGCCTTGAAGCTGAATATAAGCTAGCTATTTGGTTAGCAATACCAAGCACAAATGTAGGTGTGACTCATAAAAGTTCACAATATCCATGTTACACATACAACAGGCTTGCTATCGAGTGGCAGGAAAGGTGTGATGGTGGCAGTAATGGGATACAAACTGCAGAAATTGACTAAAACAGACTGTGATTTAATTTACTGCAACGTGGGGCAGACTGTGCAATTCAATAAATTATTATGTTAAATGAAAGAATCAGATGAAAGACTACTTATAATGGAACAAACAGCAACACTGAAAACATTGTGCGCTGCACTTGTGAACTACAGACTACTGCATTTAACGTTTTCACAGCACAATGTCAAACCAAACCACGCCAAAAGGCTAACCACCTCATGATGCTAAAAGTAATATACAGTGAAGTAAAACAATGACAAATTTTCTTCCCCTGAGAGACATGTCATTATAAAAGTCCTTCTCCTTTTCTTTCTGGAGGTGGCATGCAGCTGAAGACGTGACTAAACTAATACAAGAGCCATTGTAAATGACAGGACAGAATGAATGTTTTAACAAGACGAAAAACAGGGCTACTTTTCACGTTTTTTTAGATTCCCTCTTGACTTTTCATGAGGAGTTCATCTTGCTGTCTTGCCAACAAAGGACTGAATTGCTGACTGTAATACCCTATCAATGACAAAACACAGAGTGTGAGAGTGTATGATAGCACCTGTATGCGAGTGCGTGAATTGGGCTTAATTATGGCTGATTACGACAGTCACACCTCCAGGAAGGGACTTTGGCTACTTGTGAGACAGATCTTTCTAGCATTTTCTAAAGCTGTGCCACCAGGATCAGTTCCTTTCAGAATCACAGGAGTTTGGGCTGGCATTCAACAGAAATCTGGGCACTGTATACGTGGCTGACTTCTTAATATCAGTGTAATAACGTATGGAAGTATCGATGTGCTCCATTCTGTGAGGAGAGGCAAACTTAAATGCGCTTTCCACGTTGCACAATTTGACTCGTATGAGCTCAGGACACAGGCTAAACTGCAGTGGAAACCGCACAGTGTGTTGCTGGCTTTTTGAAGGAAAATAAATCACATTAAGAACACAAACCTAATCTGATCACTTTTAGGGGTTAAGCAGACTTTCAATTAGGATAAATACTCAGATTAGTCAAGATTACATAGGTTTTACCCACAACCCCACTCTATCTATAACTCATTCACACACAAAAAAAACACACTCGCAGACACATAAGAACATGCACACAGAAGTTTGTTGTAACAATACAATATGTACTTTTTACTATAAGAATGTGGTATGCTAAGACACAAGATGATACTGATACAGCCTAATTTCCGTTATTCCAAAGATGGGCTACAGACGTTAAGCCTGAAATGATTCTCAAAGGAATTACAAGGAAATGACAAGTAAATAGCGATGGCAAAAAATGGAATGTACGGAAGCAATCCTGAATTCTGCAGAGTGTTGTATACTCTATTAACTTAGAGGACACATTATTATACTCTGTTGATACTCAAACTGATTTACATGTGAAAAGGAGGTGAATATTGCAGGTTTCAAACAGAGGCACACATTTGCATTAGCTTGTTGTTTAGCACCAAAAGCACACTGTAAACACACACACATACACACTCACTTTGAATTCAAATCCACCAGTAGGAAAACTGAATTACACAGTGTAAATAACAGGTGAACAATTTACAATTTTTCTTTTAAAAGTGCACACCTTCCTATGTTCACTAACAAAAACAATGCAAAGGTCATATCCAACTTGATTCCACACAAAACGCATGTAATAAATAGAACAATAATGAAATCACTAAAACATAAGACCCAAAAAACCGACGTATCCTTGTTCGGTGTTAAAAATGAGTACCAACTACATGCATAAATATATATTATAATATATATGTAGGTATAAATATATATTACCATGTAATTGGTTGAAGAATCTTTGCCATTACACACTGGCTAAATCTGCACTCTTTGTCTTTGCTATTGTAACAGCTGCCCTCACGGCATCTTCTTACTTTAGCACACAAATAAGCTAACAGTTGATTATGACGATAACTGGTAGATGCATAGTTAGTGAGATGTGTATTTTGTGATTTTACATACACGTTTAAAAGAGATGAATTTAGCGAAAAATCAACAAGCCGTTTAAACTGTACCCAAGGGAACGTGCTCAGGTGTGCTTAAACACACCAAATACACTCCCCAAATAGGGCTGTTAACAAGCTCATTTATAAATGTTTACTACAGCAAATTACACTTCACATGAAATAACAGCCAAATGTACAAGACAGTTTTATTTTCTATACAACAACCCACAGGTGTCTTTTTACAACTTCAATGTCTTGTGGGTATGGACAAGTATAGGACTTTGTTTTCAAGGCAACGCGGTAAAGTGGCCCTCGTAAGCATGTACATGTCCTATTATTTACTGTAATTACAGTTTTCTCTAACCCACATCAATGTTCCCTCTAATTCCAATATTGCTTCCTTGGAGGATAAAAACTATGCCCTGCCAAAAAAACACTCTCTATCTCAGATACTGATTTGGGCCATGCTTACTGCTCTCATACCATTGTTCCACCGCCAGAGAAAACTTAGTTTAGTTCAGGACGGGTCTGCTTGTTATGTGAAACATTTGAAACGTCTGTTCGGTTTTGGTCTGTTTTACCCGACTACTCCCTCACCAGTCAAACAGGCAATATCTTAAATCATATTCTGACGGGCACCAAAATCTCACCTCTACTGCTTTTCGGTTCTGCCTTCTGCAGCTTTGAGCAGTACAAGTTCCACCAAATGCATAGGTACAGTATAATTAATTTGTAACTGCAACACTGATGTAGCTGACCCACATAAAATGCTAGCGGCTTGATTTATCAATGCCTTTAGCATGTTAAAATTCTTGCACATGCTATGTCAGTGACGTATTTTGTGACCAGAAAAGTACCTTAACCAGTCGCATGCTCTTTTAGACTTCTGCACCAGCAAAACAGTTTTGTACATAAATCAGGCCCCAGGTTTCTAAGGGACACAATGTTTTCCACTGACCATATTTAAAATGAAGAGGTTTTCGATAACAACATCAAAGCAAGTACTTGTACATTTTTCTTTCCAAACAGAATAGATACATAAAAGTTCATTCAAGTACCCAGATAGTCATACCTAATCACTTCCTCATTCAAGGAGTCCAATCATTCAACAACTGCCAAACACTAATGTTGTTCAAGAGGTTTGGACTTGTCCCTTCTCTGCTTCCACAATTGGTCAAAACAAACCTACTCAGACTAAACATATTTTAAAAATATGATGCATCACTTGGAAAAGCTTGTTTTTGAGTGAATAATATGCAGGTGGTTATCCATCAGCTAAACGTAGTTTAGAATACCAAGAAGCTAAATAAAAATGAACATTTACCAGAGAGATTGACCTGGAATTCCAAACAGAATGTTTCTCTACATCACCAAAGCCAGTCTAAACTCCCACCAGCTTCAAAGTCAATTCATTTGAAATAATTGCCAGGCTTTTCTAAGCCTTATCAGAAAACCAGAAGGTTCCTTAGTTACACTGGTGCAATACCTACTTCTTACCACGAGCATTATGAGTAGGTATAAATCTGTTAAGAGTAACTGTTGAGACTTTGTTAAAAATATAACAATAAATAAGTTGGTAGAAAGACACAAAAAGGTTTCTAACATAACAAACTTTTCATGTTTCTAAAGTTTTGAATCTGGACTTTGTAAAAGTCAATTGATTTAGTATATAAAGTGAGCTTCCATTATACTGAATCTACGTAGAGCCTAACACAAATCAAAAAATACTCCACATTAGCAATTAACATTTAAAAATTTTCCCCATTTAAAAATTTGAAAAACACTGCATGTTCCAATGGTGGATTTGCTGATGAAAATGACCTTGGTCAATGCATCACAAGACTAATACTCTAACCTGATATGTTGATGGTTTATAGGTTTAGTCTGATATTTAGTTAGGCGCATTGGCAGATCTTGTGATCAAATATGGTCTTCCCCCGTTAATTTAAACTGAAATAACTACAAGCTTTGAATAAGAACATACTGCAGAATATAATTATTATTTTAAAATATTTCTCTTGAGCAGGACATGGTAGTATTTAAAGAGAACTGTGCTTTGCCCTCGACATGCTAACCTCTAACTGGGCAGGAACTGAAGCTACAGGGGTTCAACCATTTTAACCATGCTGAACTGCGGCACTAATCTTATTTTTGGTACAGAGGTTTTTTAACTCTGTATCCCGCAAGCATATAACATCTGCTAACTATTACTATGACCAAATACTGGTGTTATCTAAACATGTTGTTAGCCAGCTTGCCTGTACTTTTCATTACATACATGCTGCAAGGCTACAGCTAATTTTTAGGGCTGGAATCAGTGAACTGAGCTCCACTATGGTATAATTGCAATACTACTGTCCATTCAAGTTCCTTGAAATGTGTCAATACAGTGCAAATTGATTTGTGCACCCATACAAAGCTCTAATTTAACAATTAGGTGAAGTTAATCTTTATATGTTTTTGAGGGGTAGTCAGAGTGAACTAATAACTCAGAAAATTGATTTAAACATCGATTCCCGCATTGTGTGTATATGTTAACCACAGAACCATGTTTGTTTTCATACACTACAAGGGGCATGTTATTTTCTTAAAGTCCTTGTGTACTGACCATATTAGGCTATGTCTCATCCTCCAGTCACTGAGTTGTGTCTCATTACTTGCATAATTCAGGAGAATCTTCTGCCACATCACCAACAAACTAAAGTTTTCCAACATGACCATCAAACAGCCACTCTTCATCCACATGACCACATAACACCCATCAAAAATGCTTTCACTCCTTTTCTGAGTGACCTCAATCAAAATGGATATTTATGATAAATACTGTCAGTCTTTTCCTTACACCTGAACACAAACAGCAACTATCAGAAGAGGTCCAAAACAAATATTCTATATTTGTAAATACTGGATGGTTAATTAGACCATAATGAAGGTATTCCATGCATTGCCTACTAAATTCCAAACATCAGATTAAGAATGCCAAACCTATAATACAGACAATATTTTATCACACACAAAAATTGTTTAAAAACTTGGAAATAACTTAGCTGCAGACAGCTCTTTAATGTTGAGGTTTAAGGAACGGGTGAAACAGGCATTCAGTCATTTTAAGCAATCACGCTACAAATAGCCAACAAATTAGTTAATCACAGGGTATGGAGTTGAATGACAAATCAGTTCAAATAAATCCAACACAGATTACCAGGCCGATCCAATGCAGTTATGTCAAATGATAATACAGAAATATATACACGCTAAGTGGCAGATATCTGTTATTTAAGACGTTTTAAACACATTGATTAACATTGTCGCTTATTTGAATCACGATCCTTCTCTTCAGTAACACGCATCTTGAGTTTACAACTCAGTAAACTCCACTCAGTTTGATTCCAACAATCCCACTGGCACATGTTCCTTATCTAAACATTTAGTCATAACTTTCGTTTTCATTAAAATTAATCAGAATATTAATGTTTAGACTAACTCTGAAATAAGGTATCCAGTTTTTTTTTTTGTTTTTTTAACCAAACCAAATATCTTCTTGCCATATAGGCCGGTCAACTGTTGCCACTTCATCAAGAATACCATTTTACAGCATGGAAATAAAAACCTCCAAGAACTCCAATACAGGTAAATTACATCATGTATTAATAAAATAAAAAAATCAATTTACTGTGTAATATTAAATTTGTCTTGTTTTCTATTTTCTCGACACTGCTTGATTTCCTCAGTCGATGCTGTTAACGCCGTTCAAGTGACATGTGGGCAGAAGACTGTGTCAAGTATTTAACAGTTCGGATCTAAAGTTTTGACATGTTGTTTTCACGCAGTTCAGCGAAAAGAGTTGTACGCGATAATGATGTCTTTTTGTGGTGGGTCCTGACAGATACCGACATTTGGAAAAGATATTGGCACCCCAAGCATTTCAGGTTACAAGAAACAGCTGTTACGAGGCTGCCCTACGACCCTCGGAGGAATTCTCTACCCTCCACACACACGAAGACGGCTTCTTACTGTGGGTTATTCTTTTCAGAAACGTATTTTTAAACGTATTTTTAATTTTAAAAATTAAATCAAGGTCGGAAACATATGGAAAAAAAACAAAGCCACGGGGTATAGGTGTTTCTTACATTTCGTTGATTTTTCCCCCCGTTGAAACAACTTGCCTATGATGAACATAAGTTGATTACTTAACCATGTGAGCTGTCTATAGTTACACAGCAAGCTACATGAATATAATAAACTGTAAAGTACTGTCTTTGGCTAGCACTACTGACAAACGAAATCTGCCCATAAAAGTGTAGTTATGACATTCTAGATATAACAGAGCGAGACTGTTTCCCGCTAGTAAAACTCATACAGTAACAGTGACACTGGTAGGTAATGCTTTGTAATGTTTGCAACTGGTAGGCTATGGTGAAACTATGTAATGACAAAATTCGAGAAATGATACTTCACCGATAAGAGCCTCTACTTTTATTTTGTAGCTCAGTGTTTGTTTTGAAATTTGTATCCTCCTTTGAATACACAGATTACTTGCGAGTTCTGGTTAATGGCTAATTAATTTGCACGACTTGGTCTCAAAGAATTTTGTTCCTTAAAAGGGGTGCTTTTCATGTGCGTTTGACTTTATTTCCCACTCATGCTAGTCTCATTCACCCACAAATCAAATGCGTTTTATATTAATAAAAAACAAAACCTATCAACCGATAACTCTGTTTCAGCGCTCATGACCATACTGACTGTTCCTGTTGCAATCACTGATCAAGCATTTCAGTTGATCCGTAATACGAGGACTCACAGACTGATGAGAAAATGTCAGTTTCACCAAATATACATCTATCTTTATCAATAACAAGAAATCTGCACAACTGTAGAGACAAAGGTAAAAAATATAGGTACCTCTTATGGAAAGTTGAAATTGCATCAGTTGGTGGCCTTAATTTGATCCCAGCAAACTCAGGTTTCCTTGGAAGGACTTTGGAGAAGAGGGCTGTGCGCGTCCCGCTGGGGGTTAGAGAATTTCCAATAACGCTCCCCCTTCTTTTTCTTTCTCGGACGGACACAATTCTCAGATACAGATGGAGACAATCGGCGATCCAACACTTTTCGGGTTCCCCCTGCCTTTCAGTCCGAGTCTATCTCTCTTTTTGCTGTAAATCCTTTAAAGTTTCATTACAGTTTTGTCTCAAAACAGCGGCAGGAACAAAATAATGACCCACATTCGGTAACCGTGTCCCGCAAGCCCGAAGTAGCAGTCTGTGCAAAACTTCTCTCCCTCCCTCCCTCTGTTTCTCAGACTCCGTGGACCACCCCGAAACAGGAAGTTAACTTTTTGTTTTTCTTAAAAAAAAAAAGCCTGCGCCGCTGCTATGGGACCGCGACTGTAGGCTTCCCTTGGCATCGCTCATTAAACTTTCACAGAAAATCAAGAAATGGCACGCTAAATATAGATAACCTTCCTCTTATTTTTGTAATTATTAATAATTATTATTATTATTATTAATAATAAAAATAATAATAAGAAGAAGAATCAGCTACCAATAGCCTTGATCCGGTGCACCATAGTGTTCTTGATACTTAGTTCATTGGCGTTATGTATTTGCTTTGAAACAAAAGTTTTGAAATAACTTTACGAGTTTTACACAGTGGTCTTCCTGTGCAGTTGCTGCGTGTGTGGCGAGGGATGCTGAAGCTTTCCCTCATCTCAGCACGCCGTCTCGCCAGAATTCAGAGCTGATCGGAAAACCTGGACTGGAGTTGGCGCACCAAGTCCAGGGACTAAACAGGGCCTCCGGTATGGGCCTGTATCAGCATGTGGAGAATTTATTTAAATGTGACTGAAAAAAGGAAACATTTCCTATGTTATAACTTGAAGATCATTTTTCTCTTTGGCAGCTGAATTATATTTAGTAAATAATGTTAAATTAGGTTTTAAAGGTGATGAGAATCTTGAAGAGGCTATTTAGCTCAATTCTACGAAGATAAAGTACCGATAAGTAACTGACTGGTATACAAAGATAGATTTTTTTAACCTATAATTGTGTCTGTCTATTTTTGGTGTTTGTGGAGAAGAATAAGCATAATTTAATGTAATAGAAAGAAACACATGTTTTATATTGGGTGAACGAACATCCATCTTGATCTACCTTGCAAAAGTAGTCTTGGTACTTGTACTTTTTGGAAATAGGGATAGTGCAATAATACATTTGGGAGGAATGTAAGTGCAAAGTGTATGCAAACAAAGAAAGTAATCACCACACCTATTTGCGTACAACAAACATTTCATTTTGCGTTTTATAAAATCCTAATTTGCATATTATTTGTCCTTCATTGATGATCAGACAGATGAGATATATGAAAATGAATACTTTGTGTATTTAAACCTGCTCTGTTTATATTGTATCTCTGAATTGCACTGTCATGATTTTATACGTAATTATACTTAACCCACTAATAATAAAAACATATATAAAATATAAAAATATATCATAACTTGCAAGGTAACCTGTTATCTATTAAAGCATTAATTGCTTTAAGCTTTTATTTAAAATAGATTGTAAAAACAAGGGAGCCATTTCTGTCCGTGAAAGCCTATTTAGACACTCACAGTGAGTGAGCGATGATCACATGGGGCTCAACAAAGGCTCAAGTTCAATTGGCGTATGTATTGTGTTCCTCTGAAATATTCTCTTCCTTCCTCAAAAACTATCTTTGCAACTGCCCTTTTTAACTGTCAATCACGTGTTACCAACCATCTCAGTGATCAGTTTATGGGTGAAACTAGCGGTCAGAGCAATATGGTATCTGAATGTAATATGGCATTGGAAGGCCAGCAATAATACATTAATACTGGTAGAAAAACCTATAAAAATTTAGCAGCACATTTTCTTTCAGAACAAAAGGGTGAAACGATCACGCACTCTTTACACTCCCTAATTTTTGACTGGGACTGAGACTGGGACGCGGTGCTCCAGGAATGTGTGCCTTTGCTGTAACGTTGGTTGTTTAATTGTCGTACCAAAAATGTAGGAGCATAGAAAGTATGTGATAGTTTATGAATTTTTCAATTTTCAGCACCTTGTTAAAAATAGTGTTCATCTCCCTCCTTTTTTACTTTTCAGAACGTTGTAAAATAATGTACAATTAAAAGTTATTAAAGATGTTCTTTTGAATTGTATTATCTACAACACCATGTTTTAGTTCCTGTGGCAGAATATTACGCAAAGACAGACAGTTATTTCGCCAAGTTATGTAGATGGTGTGACTTAGCCAATTTATGTTAGCAAGTTACTTACTGTAAGGGTCTAAGCTAGATGCTACAGCTACATTTTTTTAAAATGACAATTAATACCATTATTTTGATTACATTCAGTTGCACTCTAAGCAATGTTAACAGCAGCTTGGAAATAGTCTAGCTAGCCATCTATGTTTGTGCTGCAAAGTTTAACTGTGCAGGCCTACTAATGGAAGTTAGCTCTTTGGCTACATAGACATGCCAGCATGATAAACACATATGATCTTCCCTCCATTTATACCACAAACAAGGTTTACACAGCAGTTAATTGTTGGCTTTATGACTACAACAGGCTGCAGGTTTCGCGTCTACAGTTACTGTTTAACATTTCTGCTCCATTTAACCATCTAGAACAGAGAAAATTATACAGTGCTTCTTTAGTCATCTAAAAGTTCCTGAAAATGAACACTTTCCATATTTCCATAAAACACTTTCCACTTTCGTACTGCTGTTTTTCACCCTTCACAGACAATTGTTCACTTATTATAAGTGTGTAATAACAAATATTGTCACTTTTGGCACTTGGGACTTTACTTACCTCTAAGTCTTTTGGAAGTTTTGTCTCTGACATATGCACTTTGCATTGTAATGTGCTCTGGATAAGAGTGTCTGGTAAATACCCGTAATTTAACATAATGTTATTTCTGTATAATTATTTAAATCTAGACATAAAAAAACCATTTGTTTAATTTCTTTTTATATTTGTGCAATTCTTCTACATTGTTAATATATGTTTGTCATTGGGGGGGCGGCGATGATTTAGCCCTGCTGGTGTCCGCATCCCACAGCCTGGCTGTAGATCTATCTTTGGCCTTACAGAACCCAATCAGGATCAAGGATTCCTAATTATGCAAATGTGTTGTGTGCAGCCCCGCCCACTTCTTCCCAAACACACACCTCCCTTCTAGGTTACATACTTCTACAGCTAATTCCTGAATGGAATCAGGAATGACCAGCTCAAAAGCAGAAATTAAATCTGTGAACCATTCTGATTGACCTTAAGGGCTTCACCATCATGATTGAGAATGTTTTCCAGTGTCTGCTGGACTGCCATTCTTCTGTCCAGATTTTGTCCTCTCTCATAAAATGTGACTTTTGAGTCTCAATTTAAAATGAAAACTGCTTCTTTTAAGATGTAAAGAATGCCATTTCAGATTGTGAGTGCTAGAGCTGAAAGCTCTGCCACTAGCTTGAGCTTTTGGGTGTAGTCAGACCAGTTAATGTCAGCTGGGGGCCACATCCTGTGATCATAGGGTCCATTTTGGTTGATGCAGAGAAATACGTTCACTCAAGTATGCTAGTGTCTGCAATGTGTGAATAGTGGTAAGAAGTCTCTATTCCTTTGCTGATAAAAAAAAAGAAACAAAGTGGTTTTTGTGAAGGGAACCAAAATTGCAATGTCAAGGAAAACACATGCAAGTACAGAAAAAAATGCATTAAAATGTCAAAGAAATGAAATGTTGAAGATTACAGAATTAGACATGGGGAACATTCCATTAGGTTCCCATTTGGTTGTGAAATAATGTTATGACAGGAATGTTCTCTAGACATTCTTAGAGTGTATTTACTTCCCTGAACACCAAGATATACCCTAAATAATATATACATAATGTACTAATAATGTTCAACAAACCAGTAAATTTGTCCAGTAAATCTGACAAATTAGCATTCTGTGAATGTTTGAAATGTCCTTATAGGAAAGTGTCAAGGATGGCTGAACATACAAGGAATGAGTTATGAGGGCTGACTCAACTCATGATTGACACATAACTGGTTACACACTGTCCCAATAGGAAAGTCAAAATTTAATGCCCTAAATAGGGTTGGTTAATCAAGGGGAGTCTTTATGCATTAAAATTTGTGTTATTCACAGTAATAATCCTAGTGTGCAAACTGGATGGATCATACCCAGTTACTGCTCTGAAACTTCACTGACATTAAAAAATATATATTTATGGTCCCCACAATTTGATGATAATTAAATGTTTAAACTTTTCTGCCATTTTTCAAATAAAAAAATAAATTAAAAATTTGAGGGCCTCTTGAGTGTTTCTTGTTTCATGGAGACCCTTGGAAGGACAATGATTTGCTATGTTGTTTAAATAAAATTGGGACAGAGGCTAATGGCGAATGTGGTCGAAGATTCTACACGGTGACAAATAATTGGATAGTGTGATTCCAGAAGGGAAGTGTTTGAGATGATTCTCACATGTCATCACTCTGCGGTGACTTCCCTGGCTGAACGGATGTTTGCACACCAATCGCACAAGCTGCATCCATTTTGCGGTCCTCCGGCGCAGGAACTGCGACGGGTCAGCTGGTGGATTGCAGATTGAAAAGAAGCAACAGCTGATGAAGTGCATCGCACAGAATGCACTGGCTTACACAATGTTTATGTGCCGTGATGGATGAAATGAATTTCCATGACCCCCCTTGGGGTGGAGCTACACTCAGCTGTCAGTCATTGACTCATCTGAACCAATCAACTATATTTTGCTCTCCACAGCCAAATCAATCATTGGTCAAAATCATGTATTCACTGTTACTGTATGGTAGCTCCCCCAATTTTTTCGTCGCTTGGACCAATGGGGGACATTGCAGCAGAAGGTCACATGATGGTAAGCACGACATTATTGGTAATAATTACATATGAGTCATATAACACACAAGCTGAACAAAAAACTTTAATACTGAGAGTTTTTGGGACTAAAAAATACTCACATTCAATGTATGACTGCACATGCATGAAGGAGAGGGTCCCTATCTGACCCTCAAAAATTCCAAATCCTCCATGGAGAAGAAAATTGGTGCACAAGTCTGGCTACACAACATGTAGTGACCTACCACACATAAAAAGACAGGAGTGACACCTAATCTCCACCAATTCCCATTGTGTTTTAGTTCATCTAGTTGTGACTAATTAATTAAAACTATATTGTTGTTGTTGTCAGTTGATTCATAATTCTATATGCTTTGGCCATGCACGTTTGAATGTATGCTATGTCAATAATGCGTTTAAATTGAACTGAAAAAGAAGAAAAAGGAAGTGTTTGTGTGAATGAAGGCTGTAGACAGTGGAGTATGGGAGAGTGGGTTACCAGTTGGACGTTGGTGTCCATTGAGAGCAGACAGGTTGTGATTAAAGCATTAAAGGAGATTGTGAATGAGAGTTATGGCTTAAGTCCCAGCAAGGGAGTAGGAATGCCCTAGGCTTATTCCCCTTGCAGCTGCCCGGGCCATATGCTTCATCCAGATAGGACAGAACCTGAAGCACCCCTCTCCATTCATGTCAGGTGTGGAGGTAGTGCCTTCAATGGACCAGGATTACCACGGCGATGGGACCAGCAGGCACTGGGGTGAAGCACGTGGCTGATACAGCTTACAGGTCCAATCGATCATTCATAAATATTCTCTTTTTACCTGTACTTTCCTATATTTTATACAGAAAAATGTGTTAATAGAGGTAAATTCCATTTTTGAGGTGTGGGAGTTAAGAGCAGAGTTGTCATTTTTTTATTTAAATAAAATTATAGTTTTTCAGAAAATGTAAATCGTTACAGCTATTCAGAGCCATTTGTTGTTGTTGAAAGGCAGCAAGGTGGGTCCTGCAGCTCTGTTATTCAGTGATAAGATCTCAGGTCTGTAAACACAATTTAAGTTACCGAAAGTTGCAAAATGTGACTTGCGCTCTGCAAAACATGACTTGTGCTTGCAGCTTGATTCTTAAGGTTGCAGGTGTCCATTCACATAAGTCTGTCAAATCTCATTGACAGCTTACAAACCTTGGCCAGATTACTGAAAAGGCAAGTACTGTCCCTAAGCCTGTTCACACGGTGATATGGCCAATCTATTCAGAGTTGTGAAGTGAAAACAGGACCATGTAACAAGCTCACTTTCCAACCCCTATTTAAGCCTGAAGAATGAGCCAAGATAGATCACAGAGCAAGTCCATTTTCTCACCTGCGATAAAACGTGGAGACAGAGACCATGGAAAAAATTCAAGAAAAAAAACCTTGTGAATGAGCGATGTGAATATGCTAAGACAGAATTCATGCTCTAAGAAGACTGTCCTTCATACAGGAAAATCCTGTTAAAAGCAAAGTAGATGACATCAATAACTCCATCTTAAAGACACAATATATAGATACACCTATTCATGAATGTAATGAATGCTTTAGTGTATTAATTTAGATGGCTGCACAATCTGTAGAATACGTGCCCTAAACAGTACCTGCATTATGAAACATAAGACCGTATCTTAGTAAACTATTTCATTCACATCATGAGCATGTCTTTGCTTGTGCACGAATCGAATCTCAGGACTCCAGTACAGAACTCAATGAAAGTGTCAGCGTGTGACTGTGAGAATGAGCTACTCCAGAGTTTCTCTGAGGTCCTGGACTTGTCGCGGTGAGGGAGCCCTGCAGGTGAGGGAGCGGACGGCGGCTCCCTGCAGGCACTCAGTTCACCCTGGGATAGGGAGCATGACTCCAGTCAGGGGAGAGGGACAGGGCATCTGTTCCCAGGGAGTGGGGCAGCTGTGCGGTAAAGCACTAGAAACCTTTACAGGATTTTCTTTTTCCGTTGCAGATGGTGGCGTGCACATGTTTCCCTCTCATTGGCTTGGGGTCGTGCACTGCCTTCACCAGCCGCGGGTATAAAAAGGGCCCTCTCCTCTCCCGCTGCTCCAGCCATGGCCAGTTCAGGGAGAGACTGCCCCCCAGTCGTCTCAGCTCAGAGGAACGCCAGCGCCAGACTCCTCTCTCAACCCTCACACAGGTAAGAACCGGCAAGAGTCTGATCATACTGGGACTCACATTTGTATCATGACTTCTATTGTGCATATTTATCAAGAGCATAATTTCATAATTTTTTTTCAGTTTTTAAATACTCTTCCCTTCACAATAATTTCAAAGTTTTTATTCAGGATATTTTAATTGATAAATGCTACTGAAATTAATGCTGAGGGAGAAAAAAACATAAGTAATTCAGTAATTATGTGCCACGGATTCAGTAATTTTGTGCCATGCATGCAGTCTGTAAATAATTGTGTGCAATTATAATCATTGCATATAATTATATTGATTAATTTGTATGCATCTATTCAGCTGACAATTCTGACATGACATGGCATATTAAATACTTTAGAGTAGAGCAGAGCATATGCTTTAGAATAATTTTTATAATTTGTCATGTTTGAAAAATGCATTTACATTTTAATACATACAAACATAAGACCTGTAAATGAAACACAGGCAGATAAATAGAGCACATATAATGCACATCAATACAAAATGAAGAATGATAAAGTACAGTTTTAATGTCCTAATGAGCAATTTGCTTTGCAATATGTGAAATATAACCGAGATAGACTATCAACTACTTAATACAGCACAATAATTTTACAGCAGCATAACAGAGACAAGAGACAATTGTTTAGGTACAGGATTGCAATAACTCCAGTCAATAGACTTTAAAGTACTGAAAATCGTTAAAACAAACAATAATACTAAAAGCATAGTTCCCACTGTTCCCTCTGGTATTCTGCATGATTTCAAGTTAATACATAAAATAGTATTTTTTTTTGTTTGTACTGCAGACATACACACCACATAATTAGTGAAACACAGAAAGAAATGGGTTTGTAGTATTGTGATAACGATGGTAGGTTAATTGATTTCTGCCTGAAGGCATAGTCACCAATAAAACATCTGACACATAAAATATTACAAATAGTTGCTAGCATATATACCATTAATAGTCTACCATTTGGTCATAGTTCCATTAGTCCTTATTGTCACTGTCTCACATGAAATTCCATTTTTTTGCATTATATCAAATTATGTCTGATTTTCAATAGATGTTTCAGAACAAGCACAAAGTCTGCAGCTTGCCTCTATTAAGATTAGACAGGTTTTCTTTTCTCTAACTCCTTATTTGGATTTCATAGTTCCTAACAGTATTGCTAGAACCTTACAGACATTTAATGAAGTTTACAGCCATTCGTCACAGTCTGTAAATACTTATTTTGTACTCATGACAGAGTGACGTTTCACTGAAACAGAAATGGGAGGAGTTACTACACAGTATCAGTGACTTGATGAAATGGACCAATGATGGCTTTGGCTGTGAAGAGAAAAACATTTTTGATGTCAATGATTGACAGCTGAGTGTAGATCCATTCCAAAAGTGTAAATGGAAACCCGATTTAAACCATCACTCCTTATTTGTCTCTGCATTTTTTTTTTTTAAATTATGAACCCTTAATAGATATTACCATTAGATATTGAATGGAAGAACATGATGTGAACTCCATATTTGCTGAAACTTATCGCTCAGTGGCAAATTCAATTTCAATTAAAAAGGACGCAAAAAGTTTTTAAATGTGAAAGTAAGCATCAGTTGCTGCTATGTTTTTAAAATCAGCACTTATATATCAGGGTTTATAAACAAACATGAAATTGGTCTAATTGTTGTGAATAAATTACAGATGCATCAGTCACAGAAATGGCAATATCATCCCATGAGTCAAGGGGAACAATGCTGAAAATCATGACAGTACATGCTCTTAAAGGAACAAAATTCAAAATTAATAAAGAGGAGCAAGAGCTGCAAGTGGGAGCTGGCCAACAGATGGACAGTTAACAGGATAGCAGCTAAAATCCACAAACCATGGCCTTAGAAATACCACAGGACTGAATCTACATCTTGGTTACACAGTCTCAATAAAAACCCAACCTTTTCCCAAGTCAAAATCTCATCTCAATGTTGGCGACATCGTTTAAACTTTGCTATGACACTGGCTTGATAACTTGTCTGGGATGTTGGTATACCAACATAGTGACAACATTATCACAACATATGGAATATGCAAGTGCAGGCCATTGCCTCAGACAATAGCATAGATTTTTTTTCTTGAATCACTAGAGCCAATGTATAAAAAAGGGTTTATTTTGATGGTAAGCTTGAGAACATACATATAGCAGATACACCTAAGTTCATATAACCAGTTACAATTTCATTTCATGCTTATTTAAAAGAATTTTAGAAAGGCTACAAACATTGCCACTCTGTTTTGCAAAAGGTTGCAAAAAAAAAAAAAAAACCTGAGACATGACACCTGTAATTAAGTAGGCCCACAATCACTTACTTGTGTGCATTCCTTTCAATTAATCCGTTTCCAGGTAAGACACCAAGCTGGCAACTACTCAAATTGACTAAAAAACGCACCTGCCATTCACATTTAACAAGCAAAATCCACAGCCATTTCAACAGTGAAGGCTATGCCTTCATAAACAGGCATTATATTTTCTGTAGTTATAATCCAATTCTCAATGTCAATAAAAACGATTTTATAAAAATAACAGTTTTCGCTGGTTAAAATTCAATTCATGATATCAATAATGAAAGACTCCATTGAAACGAACATTTGAATTATAACTTATTAGCATCTTGTATAACTTGTTTAAAAAAACCATGTAAATATAAAAAATAACTGCTTGCCATATATTATATCTACTTAATGCATTCGCCCGGCATGTTGCCTGTTGCACGCTATCACAGCGCGTGACTTTGCAGGACAACCGTTAGTGGGCGCATGCACTCTTCCATCAAGTCCAAGTCCAATTTATGCTAACTTGTCAAACAGTTGAAGTGAGCCACTTACCATATCGTCTGAGCTGTTTGAGGTAAGTGAATCATTTCGTAGTTTTACAAATTGTTATTGTAGATATACATTGATAAAAAGTCATACCGTACAAACGATACTTGGTGCTAGTGTGTTATACTTTTGAATTTCAGTCAGGCCTGGTCGAGTGAAGCAAGTTTATTGTTAGCCAGCTAGCTGGTAATTTACTTAGCAAGGCTATTTGCCAAAACTTGAGAGGGTGCAACAAGGAGGTGGGGGGTGCCATGCGGGACCACCTTCCGTATATGATACCTTCCGACCAACATTGTGACAGGAAAAATGCCTGCTGGGGAGTTTCAGAAAGCTGATATTTCTGGTTGGGCTGTCAATCGGAAGCTGTTTGTAATCAAGCCCAGTGTGAGACAATGTTATTTCCCTTCAAATTATAATGGAGGAAGATACATAATGTGACTCGTTCCACATCAGATGAAATTTATTCCTGAATGGCTGTTTCTGCAAACTACGGGGAGTAGACAGAATAATGGAAACATGAAACGTAAAAGGAATTATGTTTACACTGAACTAAATCACAATGACAATCGAATCTACAATGTGTTGCATGTGTGTATGTTTCTTGTTAAAAAAAAAAACAAACATTTTAAGTGAATTTATACAGCAATATCAAAGATTTAACTGATGTTGAAATAAATCAAATCGCTAGTCCCCAATTGCTGATGTCACAGAAATGGCCTAACTATTTAAAGACCCACTCCAGCCAAACACTCCCTGAACTACTCTTACAACGCAAGCATACAGTAACGATGCATAACTTTCGTGAATTATTAAGGAAAGTAATGGCCCTTCATTGATTCAGAAAATGTATGAACATAATAGCTACATCACGTCTGTACTTGTATATGATAACACTTCTTGGCATGTGAGAAATCACTTTAGAAAGAAGTTAGAGAGTCAGAAAGCAGTCTAAAATTCATGTCAATGACAAAATGAAAATTGGACCACTTTCTGATTCTCTAACTTCTTTCTAAAGTGATTATCACATGTCATGAAGTGTGATCATATACAAGCATAGACGTGATGTAGCTATCAGGTACTGCAGGTACAATACAGGTAAAGTAAAAATATACAGGTACAAATGTCATAATGACTCAAGTGGGCTTTCAGTGTGTTGAAGAGAATAGCTGAAAATCATGACAATATATTAAAAAAATACAATTAAAAACCACATCAGGAAAGAGGAACAGTGTCACAAGTCAAAGCACTCCAGCAGAAATAATACAGACACTTGACCGAACAGCTGCTAAAAACAAACCACAACAATGAATATTTATTATGTAATGAAGATTTGGGCCACCCATTGCCTTTAGAACAACTTGACTCCCAGTGGTATCGCTGTTATAGATTGTCCAGTGTCCTGCATAGCTAAGGTTTGTACTGTTATCAGACAGGCTGTGATCTGCCTTGCAATCTTCACAGCTGTACCACAAGTACTTTGCAACTGTGCTTTGATGGTGGATTGCAGACTGAAAACAGTTTCTGGTGGTATATTAGACCATTCTTCAAAAAGGAAAGCCTTTTTTTAAAAAAAAAAAAAAAAAAAAAAGATGGAGGTAAAAATATATCACACACTCTATGTTTCAGAAGTTCTCATTAAGTTTCAGTGATATTTAAACCTGAATTGAAGTCAATTTGGCTGACATGGAACGTGTTTGACTCCCTCCTGTTTTTCATTAAACCGTTCTTGAATAGCTCGTTCCACCTCATAAATGTACGGCTCTGTATTTAACAATTTTTGATTAAACTGGTTCACTAAGGTATAGATTCAGCCATATGTTAATTTTTAGGTTGTTTTGTGTGTTATAGCAGCTATCCTGTTAAATGGCCATCTATCCCTGTTGCTCAGCTTCCACTCTAAACCATTCTTCCTCTTTCCAGGTGTAGTTGTTCCTTGTTAGTGCCATGATAGGTTTTGACACTGCTCCCATTGACACATTCAACAATTTTGCCTTTTCTGTCACTGATGCACCTATAATTTGGTCACATTCTCTCTGACTTCTTTGAAAATCTGTAAAATGTCTTTGGTTTAAAAAACTCCCACACTAAAGTGTTGATTTATATCTACTTATATCTGCTTCAAAATATGTTTTATAGCAGACAAAATATCAGTAATTAGTATTGACAATAAAATGATTGACATATGTGGATCTCTTTTTAATTTAAATTCAGATACTTCAGATAAGAGTCCTTATTCATTTTGGTTTGGCTTTTATTTTGTCTACCCCCTGCACATGCTGTTGGGTGGTACATTGGTTGTGGTTTGTTTTGGCTTGAAAATGCAAATAGTTTGGCCTGTTGCCTGCACAGGTATGGTTTTTAACATTGTCAGACAGACTATGGTCTGACTTGTGATGTGCAGAGGTGTGCCGGGAATGCTTCACAACTGTGTTTCTGCTGGTGATGATGATGATAGCTCGGGGAACGAAAAGAAGCTGCAGCTAACAGCTTGCAGCATTTTGGAGGCTGTGCGCTTTCTCAAATTGATGGAGGGTACTGTAGAATTGGGGCTTTCCAAGAATTATGATACACTATGTGTACATAATCGTTTCATAACATCTCTTCTGTCGAGTAAATTTATAAATCACGATTCTGACTCACTTTATTTGCTAAAAATCTCATGACACTTATTGCAGAGAGAAGGGGTTCATTGGTGTCTTTGTAAAAATTCCCATCCTGGCTCTCTCCATTTGGCCACTTAAATGTTACTCAGTGTAATTGGCCCAAGATGGTGAAGTCTCTGGCACAATATAGCTGCCATGTATTACCCAGGTGGGTGCTGTACATTGGTGATGGTTGAGTTGAGTTAATCCCCTCTACCCTAAAGCTCTTTGGGTATCAAGACAAAGACCCATATGAATGCCATCTATCTGTTGCATATCAAGAACAAGCCACCGAATTTCACACTGATCATTAAATTGGGCATCATGCACTGTAGAACTTTGGGAAGGGTTTGGGAATTGTTGTGTTGCACTTAAAAAACCCCCCTTTGAAACAATTCTTCATTCTGTCATGTAACCCTAATTCACTCATTGAGAGCCCCTGTCTAAAAGACTTAAAACAACTTGCACCAGGTTTTCTTATCAGGCAGAACAGGTTTATAATATTTACTGTTAGTACATAATTTATATATTAAATAATTTGGTAATTTGACCCCAATTTACTAATTTTAACATTTATAATTTAAGTGAATATTTGACATTTCAGAATTCAGTGCACCTTATGTGTGATGTAGCAGCTGTGTTGAAACATATGGTTTCCCTCATCTTAAACTTGCATTTACTTAATGTACTTACTGGTTGTGTGATAGAGAAGCTACACTTTGTGCTTCTGAATGGGACCACCCAAATAAATCTGACTCCAGCAGAAGTGGACCTCAGGTGTGATATCTAATAGTGGCCACCAGAGGACAGAGCTGCACAGGGATAGAGAGGGAGTGAGGAAAGGCTGGAAATATGTGTTGGAAAAGACAAAAAAATCTGCACAAAAGGCACTTTTAAATCATTAACTGTTTACTGACTTATTTACTTTACATATACACTTCTATAAACTTGGTCCTTTTAAAATTAGATACAGATTACCAACATTCTGGGATAACCAGTTTACTACTACTTAAGAGTTATTCATTCATGACTTATTCTGTGAGACATTTTTTTATTTTATATTTTTTGCACATTGTTTGACCTTACAGGCCTTTGGAATTTATTGCCTCTGCATGTATTTTTCTATACCTGTCTAGTTCTGTCTTCATATTTGCGTTATTAACAAAACTGAACCCAAAACAAAACTGACTAAAGTACTAAAATGCAGATAGTGATTGCCAAATGTCTGCCATACATTAGTGTCAAAGTAAGAAACAATCTTCAATGAGAGTATAATAAAAAACATGCTGTTGCATGACATCTTTGAATCTTTTTTCCCCTTTTATTTGCAATGTTTGTGTAAATTTTCAATTCAGCATGTAACAAAATATTAAAAAAATGTGTGAAATATAAAAAATTAAATAGAAATCACTATTCTACTAAAGTTTCAAACAAATAAATATTGGCCAAAAATGTGAATATGGTCATAAATATAAGCACAAAACATATAATACTCTTTAATCGTAGAACTATTTGAATTGTAGCAGCGGAGATTGAGTCTGTTGTAGGGACCGGTCAGCAGCATGATTATAAGTACGGTTTTCTGGTTCGTGTCTGACTTTTCATACCCAAACCACCTCCATGCGATAGAAGTAGCCCCTCTTTTAGGTACAAGCTTCTCGTTTTGTCTTAGCTGGTTGGAGTCCTTCTCCTGTTCGGAATTACCCCATTCTGTGTCATGTTCACTCTCCTCCATGTTTGTTTGTGTTGACTTCATGCACATTTCTGGCCTGCATCCCTGCTGTGTGGTAGAATGCAAAGCGTTGTCCAAATTGTGGTCCAAATTAGAAAAAATATTGCCGTAAAGAATGTGATTTGCGACACAATGGAATAAACGATAGACATTTTTCTATCGTCACACAACATATATCGTTATTTTGCACAGCCCTAGTTCACCAGTAAGCGTACTTTTGTTAAGTGTGCTTTTAGTGGTGTTTGGCGTTACAGTAATGGAGCCTCTATCTCTATATAACAGACTAGTTTATCTTTTTGTACTGTTTTATTGAATTATTGACTGTTTTCTTCTCTCTCTTCCTCACTTTCTTTTTCGCTCTCTCTCTCACACACACATATGCACACACATCAGACATGCAGATTCTTTTTCTCTCACCTGGTTTGTCTTTTTTACATTTGCTTATGTTTCCAGGAAAAAATATTTCAGGTTGTGATGGAGCCAGAACAGTCAACTGAGAAAGACCCATGATTCCCTACAGAAGATACCTGGGCTCAGTGAACCAGCCAACAAGGAGAACCCACTTGACTGTGAGTACCTCAGACACACAGAGGAATGAAATGAGCACACCTGACTTTTCATGTAACACTAACCTACCATTGTTAGTTAGGGAGAATACACTGCACTGAATGGCATACACTCCAAACACAGCGTCTTCCCACCTTCAGCTTGGCTTCAACATACAGGTAAGAAGGGGAACAGGTACACGGCTAGGTGTGCTACAATGCTAACACAACCAAACACAGTCACAACACAACTTAAAAGCATCCCTTAACAGCTTCTTCCAGTAGTAGTACAAATCAATACTGTACTGTATACTCTTAAATGAACTAGATTGCAGGAAATATACATGACTAAACAAACGAAGAAATATGATTGTTGCCCTATATTTTTTTGATCTGTTAGCGTTTCATATCTTTAGACTATCAGTTTATAGTGTACAAGTTTATTTGCCGAAATGAAAGGAAATGTTTATTGAACAAATGCTAAAATAGGATGTTTAGCTTCTACCAATTGCTACTTGTGAAGTGGAATTCTGAATATAACCTGTTCAGATATGGCCTTGAGTAGGAGAGAGCCTTCTCCTTTCACTGCTGTATACTTGTATTTACAGCAGGGCCCAGCTGAGCCGTTTGCAGCACTTCCTGTCTGCCACATTCGTTTGCTGTCAGCTTAAGAACTGGAGTGGACCGCTTGTTAGTTTCCATTCACTTTAACCTCAAAGAATTAGGCCTTGACAGGAAATTATGTGTGGAGCACAAGGAGAGCCAGTGAGGGTTTAGGGATGAACAACAAGGGCTGTGACATTAATTCCCTGAGCTGTGCTGATGCAAGCTGCGTGTGGATCAGAGACTATTTAAGTTTAGTAGCCTCTGTCCTCTTTAGGCCGATCCACACCCCACCTAAGCTTTTCTGATTGTGTAGAGACTGACATCTGCAGGGCATAGTGAAAGTGATTGAGAGTTACAAACAGGGAGAAAAAAACTGATAGAATATATGTAGAATAGAAAGATCTGGACACAGACATTCATAATTAGAAACAGAGGGGCTGCATATGAAGTGAACATTATCATGATGTTCAAGTTGGGTGGGTAGTCAACTAGAATATCATTCTGGACACTGCTTACAGTTCCAAGGCTACAGCTGTGAATGTACTGTAATGGCAATTTTGTGGCTGACAGCAGTCAGTCTCCCAGACCAACCCACAGCAAAGCATGCAGCCATTCCCTTACATTGTTAGTTCACCATCTTGTACACTTTCTAATGCTAAATCCAAGCGGGGCTGCTCATGGTAGTACATGAAACAGAAATGTACTGGAAACACTAGCTACTTCTGGATGGGGTGTTGGTGAACCTTATGGGAGTATACTCCCATTTGGATTAGTAATCAAGCCCCCTTCATACCCTAGCAAACAGCATTATACCTCTCTGCTAAAAACCTACACTCTTAAAAAGAGGTCCCTCAATGTTTCTTTTTTGCCCCCTGGAGGAACCCTGAAAGGTTCTTCTCAGATACAGATCTCCCTGAAGGGCCCTGTGTCCAGCCATATTCTGAGTTCTGAGGGCTCCTCAACAAACCCTTTAGAGATGTCAACATCCAATAAGATCACTGAAGGATTCTTCTTGATGAACAAATGAAGAACCTTTTCAGGGTGCCATACAAAACCTTTTTCTACAGCTGAAGTGGTGTGGTTCACATTGACAAACCCACCCACATAACCAATCACATCAATTTGGTGAAGATGGGTCTCAGATGAAAATGACAATTCAAACCACCAGTCCAACATAAAATATATGAAGAGAAGGTGTGTGTCAACAACATCACACTTGCACAAATCTCTTCTTAAGAATCTGACTAATGTCTAAACTGTCATAATACTGGTTATTGTGGTTGTTGCTAAATATTGTTCCCAGATAGTGTCTTGTGTGCTTTAACAGTGCTGTCCTACAAATGAGATGCCTGACTGAATCTCTGATCAGCCGTGGTCAATAAAGACCCATAGCACTTTTCAGAAGATGAGGAGTGTGCAGGTGGCTCACAGAGTAAATGTGTGGGGGGCAGTGGGTTTTTGAGTCCCATTAGCTCTATGGCTGGATGTCCACATTAGCAAGCCAACAACTGGCTCAGCACCACTGGGAAGAACAGGAGTTATGCCGGTTAAAATACCCAGTCTCAGATTTCCAGTGGGCTCATGCTGTTTACCTGGGAGCCCTGTGGTGGGTGTTCAAATCCTAGCTGTGCCATTACTGAGTATGGCTGGAGATCTGCCTTTGGCAAGGCAACAACTAGCCTAGCTGTTGATAAGATGATAAAGATCATCACTCTGTAGCAGCCACTGCTGGTCACACTGGGTGCTTGTAGCAGCACAAACTGAGTGTTCACTGACTTTGCCTTCCTTTGTCAACATAGGTGGCATTCAGTTAGTGGTGCAGCTACAGCATGGAAAAATATGAGACTGTTGTCACATGGATTGGAGGAGTCATGTGCCTTCATGAGCTCTCCTTCAAGAGTTGGTAGAATAGTTACTGTGGTGAGTCCGCTAGTTAGGCCAGAGGTTGGGAAAATCTTGGAAACAGTTCAAAACAAAAACCTCACAGTCTTATTATCTCCCTCCAAAGACGCAGGCAATGCGTAGAAAGAAGTGTGGGCTCATGTGATTAAGAGGAGGCACACATGTACAGATTGCAACACCCAAGTCTTTGTGAGACAGTCTCTTAGCGGAGCTGAAAGAAAAGTAGTTCAGTTTGGGTGGGGAAAAGGCGAAAGCTGACTGGTCCACCTCATCACCCTGGTATCTGATTGGCTGCAAAAACCTCTCATTCCCCACTTTGAGTCCTCTGGTTATCACTGCAAAAGAGTCAGAAACCACAGGGGGAGCACCTATAAGGAATAGTTTAGGATAGGGAAATAAAATTCATATTATTTCATTTGTTTGCTATGTACAAACAAATGAAATAATATGGTTGGTGATGGTCATCTCTTTGTTGGTTAAGCTGTATAGACCAGGCCAGTCAATGTCCAGCAGTAATTGGCCCAGCAGTATCTCAGGTTTTAGGTAAACTTTGTGTTTGCAACAGTTAATAATGATTTTGTAAGTTGTTTTCGTGTTTGTCGCCAAGTCTGGATATTATGGAAGAGTAGAATTCAGCAGTCTGTTTCAGCTGTTGGTTGGATAATACTTAACATGCAGTTGCAAGTTAAATGGAGGTAGCAGGTATGTTTTCTATGTCTACTTGCTTGGTGTTCTGTTGTAAAGAAGTAACCAGTGGAAAGAAACATAGTCAAAAGTTCCAGAGATGATGCTCAAAACTTCAATAAAAAACAAGAAAAGACCTCATTTGCTCCTATTTGCAACTCTTGAAAGTTGGTATTGCTCTACCGGTTCCCTGGGAAGAGGCAGTTGGTAAAGCATTTGAGTGCAAGAGGCTGAAGTATTCTGACCTTGCAGCAGTGGCAGGAAAGAAGGGCTGGTCCTCCCAGTGGAAGTTAGCTGCAGAGGTTTTGTAGCCACATTTTCTACTAGACTGCTAAAAGCAATGGGAGTCTGAGGAAACACCCTCCAACAGGCAATCAAGTTACTATCAGAGACTGCTGAACGAAGCAGCAACTGGCTCTGGCTGAAGAGGAGGGATCCTGTTGGGGCTGCACAATGACCAGTTGCCAGCAGGAGGGGTAAAAGCAGACAGGGGTGCACCTGGGATGCCAGATGTCAGAGTTGAGCCCTCAGGAGAACACGTGGGCCTGTCAACAAAACATCAAGGTAGGAGGGTGCCCACCTGATGACCCAAATGATGTGATTACCCCTACCACCACTTAGACTTCACCAGTGCTGATTATCATAAGAGGGACTGTAGCACCAAGTCCTGTGAACTCACTCTTGAAAGCTGGTATTGCTCTTTTGCTGTCCCTGCACTTACCTGTTGCCCTCACCTGTTGCACTTACCTGCTATACTCTGTACAAATTGTCTCTGAGCAAAAAAGCACTCAAATCTGTCCCATTTTATTGGAGACTGAATGTGTCAAAAGTATGAGAATGGAATGGTATATAACTTGAGTGTGTTTTCTCTTTGTCAAGTGTTATTAGTCTCCATGTTTTTACCATGATGCCACAGACAAATTCCCACCCCTTTGGATGGACAATAAAGTTAAATTCTATTCTATTCTAAATTAAGTTTGGTATCTCATCATCTCTGTGGCGTCTGACTGGTGTTTTTTTTCAGTAACTAGTTTCAAGTTGTTTATGGACTAGCAAATTGCACTAAGGGCTAACATGGAAGGTTACATTTAGGTCTTTGCAAGCAATGTTGGAACATTGTTATTATATAATTAGATTTCTAATGAATAAAAACTGACTGACCGATAAATTACCCAAGACCAACAGAGTAGAACATGATTGGGAGAGGAAATGCATCGGGCCAAATGGAATTCAGAACATTTTCTTCTTCAGTTGTTCACATATGAAGTCCAGTTGCAGTATTCATGTAATAAAGTTTGTGGGCTCTGTGGATTTGTTTAGATGTTGTTGCTTAACAAATTCATACTAAGGCACTTAAAACTGCAGGCCAGGTGGCCTCCGGATGGCTCATGGGGGTAAGGCCTTTGTCTGGGAGCCCTGTGACTGGATGTTCAAATCCCAGCTGTGCCATTACCAGCTATGGCCAGAGGTCTATATTTGACAAGGCAATGGCTGTCCCACCCTTGCCGGGGATGATGGGGGGGGGGCTTATCTGGTTAGGTTAATTGGTCCCTCTCTAGCGACCAAGCTGAGCGCCTGTAGCAGCACAAACTCAGTGTGTGCTGACTTCACCCTCGTCTGACAACATAGGCTGTATGTGAGTAATGGTGCGGCTGCAGTGTGGGAAGAAGCAAGATTGTCATCATGTGATTTTGAGGAGTCACATGGCAAGGCCCCCCTCCTGAAGTTGGGTGGTTTCTGCAGTCAGCTAGTTTGGTTAGAGTTGGAAAAGAGGGAAAAACTGAGGAAAAAAGAAAACGGTAAATAAAATTGCAAATCAGAGTGCATTTCCACTCAGTCTTACTGAGGCTAAATACTGCCCCATCCAGGCATGTCTCATGTGCTATCACAACCATCCACACTTTCTCTGACTGCAGAATCCTTGATGGCAGTGTGTCCTGTGTAAAGTGTCCCCCAGCTAATTGGAATGACAGCAAAGAATATTCTTTACAGGGGACCACAATCATCTGAGCTGTATCTAGATGATCACACCCAACTGCACTTTGAGCCAACAGTGAGAGCAAGCAATTAGTATGTTTGTGTATTTCTTCTAGCATTGTTTACTTGATCACTGCAGATCATCATAAATTTAAGCATACACATTGCGCATTGTATGACAGTGGATTATCTTGATGCTGGAACTTATTTGCCTGTCATTAGGGACCCCTAATAACAATGAATCTACTTCTTAAGTACTCTCTTCTGTCAGTGAATTGTTAGATATCCTTAAACAAACTCATTTGCATCTTGTTTGTAAAGTAGTCAATAATGGCTTCATGACTAGAATACCACTCAAGGCTGCATCCATTGGTTGGGTTTGGCTTTCTCAAGCTCATAGTCGCACAGAAGGCTTCGACAAAGCCTTTTCCATCTTGTGGAACCAGTGGGCTTGACTTAATGGAGAAATACTCCTGCTCTTCATTTTGTTATAGTCAAGTGACAAACACCTTATGTTCACAGTACCACCAATTCTTGAAATAATGGTATGTTCTTCTGTATACAAATAAGAGAAAGCAGCACAGACAGGTTATTTATTGATAAGTTATTTATTAATGTTGTTGATGTATGGGACATCAATGTCACTGAGATTTTGGAGTGAGTATTATTCAACATTTTGTTCATGCCAACTAACCATTGACAACTCAGTGTATTTCCTTTTAAAAAGAAATAACTGATTATTTGGAATAGATCCTGAGAATTCATTTTTATGGTTTTTAATCTCTGTGATGAGGTTGGAGAAAAGGGACAGGTGAAAGTGCTGTCCTCATCCCTGTAGAAGTACATCAGGGTTATGGAAACATTTATTTCTGTCATGGCAGGTGAAAATTGAAAAATGTTAAAGTAAATCTGATAAACACCTGCCCCTGGGTAAATGTAATACTGCCCGTTAACCACAAGATGGCACTGTTTCTCCCCAGTGCATGAATGTACTCTGCCCCCTAGTGGGCATACATAATACACAACCTGTGTATCAAACTATACCAGATGACCTCCTTGCCTTTCAGGGTCGTACACCTGTGAGGACCAGTGAATAAGCTTACTTTTTGAAGATGCCCGGTTGTCTCACCACAGCTAATGTTCAGTGTTATTGTAACACTCATGCCTTTACTTTGGGTCCAGTCATTGAATATCCAACATGTAAGGGGCATGTTACAGAAATGTGATGAGTAACGTTTTATATTTATCATGATTTTAAGTTTGATGGTACAATTTTTTTTCAACTTTCATAACATTTATGCTTGAAGTTTGACGTTCATCTCATACTGCCAGGTCTGTTCAGTGCTGCAGAGTCATATTTTCCTGATCTTGCACCTAGGTTCGCTTCCAGTTTATCCATATAATAAATTCAGTTATGGTTATAAGAATGTCTTTTTTGAATGCAATTTAAACTTTAGGTCTTCTGCTTCATGTTTTGCCTTTTCTGTTAAGTAGGTGTGGTTTCTCTTGATTAAATTTCTGGTTTGTGAACTCCGCTGCCCCACCTGAAGTTCACCTGGAAACACCAAAGTACCTCTTCAACTGGTCTCACCAAGAGGTGAGCACTGTTGTACTTGCAGACCTGCTGCAGTATGAGCCTCCTTTTGGAGAGCTAACACATGATCCTCTATCTCAGTGTAGGGTGTTTCTGAAGGTATATTCTACCCTCATTATATTGCAAATGTATTGGATCTTAGTTTATCCACACCTCAAGATTGTGGTTAAGCTAATACTCAAAAGCTTCACAATATAATGTCCACCTTTACCTTTTTGGATTGGGTTAGGGTAGTGTTTGAAGTCATAGCAATTTCTGCACTATAGGGAATGATGCCGAAATTGCATTTGTGTTTGTCTTGGTTGCTCTTGTATGTCAAACCTGTCCTTGGTTATGTTGATAGATTGTCTACAGATGTTACTCATAGCTGAGCCTTACAGCATTAGTGTTGAGCTGGTGCAGGCAGACTGGAAGTGGTTGATATAGCAGAGGTGTTGCTCTGTGTGATATGGCAGAGACTACTCTCCGGACAAAAACCCTCCGTCTTTGAGCAAAGCTAGTGCTAGCTATGCGTTACTCTGCCAGACCTCTGGCCATAGTCAGCTCTGATACTGTGGAAAGTATTGCTTTCCACGGTATGGGACACACCACTGCAGAGAAGAATAGTTCCATTTCAGGATGGAGAGCGTCCTTTTCAGGGTGATGTCAGTGTTGTATATGTTTATGAGGCATTACAGTGTCCTACCCCGTTTGTGTACCACATAGAGCTTTCCGGGAGTTGGTTTTATCTTGCATCTCCATGACTAACAGAGACATCTACTAGTTTTGTTGTCCAGAATGTTTCCACCGGAATCTCGGTGGACAAGTCAGTCTTGGTCAATAGTCATTTTCGTCATTCTGTAGATGCTCTCATCCAGAGCAACTTACGCTAACTGGATGCAATTACAGTTAGTTATACCAGATACTTCAATCTCAGCAAGTGTATCCTGTCATCAAAAAATAGCTGTTAGCTACAAACACAGTGCTAGTTGGACATTATAAAGGAACAGGAAAAGCAAAGACATTGTGTGGGTGGGAGAGTAAGAGAGGGTAGGTGCCAGCAACAAGGAATTGCTTGGAGGAAGGTTAAGAGGATGTAATCCCAGACAAAATCTGTAGAGATGGGGTTTTTGGTCTGCAGTGGTTGGCAGTGGGAGGTTAGCCTTGAGGCTTGAGGGTAAGGAGGAACGATTCCCCTCTCCTTTAGGCAATTGCTAAGAACTTTAAACTATTACAAGCTGCTTTGAAGAGCAAGGTTAACATGAATATTTTGGATATATTGAGCACCAGACAGGCTGAGCTACTAAGGATGAATTTCACCAGTCTGAGAGCACACATAGGTAGGTGAGCCTAAAGAGAATCATGATAGTCCTTATAAATGATGAATACTGCATGGACCAGAAGCTAAGAGGAATGGATGTATCCTCTAGATGTTGTTGAGAAAGAATTTACAGGACCAGGTCATCAATGCAACAGTTGCTTTCCTGGTGACTTTGCAAAGACCACTGACACTTTCCATATGTTCTTTCCTGCTTTTGAAATGTCGCATTACCATTAGTCGACTTAACATGCCATGAAATGGTGGATGCACCATCAGCTGAGTGAATGCATTGGTCTCCAGATATTTGACTCAATGGATCCTCAAGTTTGGTGATGGAACCTTAGTTTGTCAAATGTGGATTCCTAGGTTTTTGATTGCTTGGAACCTTACTTGCATGATTATGTACGTTTAATGGTCTGTCCTAAAATCTGACAAAGGATCTTTGGGTTGTTGATTCTGTTTGTCCTGAGGGCACTGAATATGATATACTCCAAGGACTAACAGAAGTATATGATGGTACAGGAAAGCTCAGGTGTGTGGACCTGTATAGATCCTCATGGATTGACAGTGTGACACTTCTGATATGTGACGCAGGGTTGCTTTCCACGATATGCACGCAAATCTGTAGGATGAGGACCAGTTTTGCGAATGTACAAGTGAAAATGTTGTATCCTTATGGTCATCAAATCTTTATGTATATGGACTATAACAGTCCTCGGGTATCATTCTGTATGGCGGTGTTGGTTCTCAAGTGTAACCTGGGTTGATCCTTGGAATTCACAAGATGTTGTGCAGTTTACATAGTAATACCAGGAATAAAAGGGTATACATTTCCAAACTAAGTTAAGTAATCACACTCTTATAGCCTGCGCAGAGGTGTCATCACAATGGTTAGCAGACTATGCTACATTTTTACCCTGTAATCTTTAAAAAGGCAAGGTATGGACAATTTTAAATAGTTAATGTGTTTGTTGACATAGGGCGGTATACTTTCAATTGTCAACATGAAGGTTAATATGGACAGACAATGGGATGAGCATGTCCAAAGTATGGTACCCCTGAGGAAACAAGGTTTCTGTCCACTAACTGACCATAAAGTGATAGATCTGGTATAGAGGGGGTTGTATCATTATCTCTTTCTGAATATAGAGTAACTTTAAAAGGTTTAGAAAACAAGGACAGGTTTGAAAGGACATACTCTCATAGGTACCCTCGCTGCATTGTAAGCGTAAACTGTTATGATTCAGTTGACTAGTAAATTAATGAGACTAGCTTTGCGCTAATCACTGCTAGGTGGCTTGGCTGCTTGTTCGGTTACATACAGAACGTCCTCTAGTTAGGGAGCACTAGTGTTTTGGTTGATATTACCCTGTGAGCTGTGCTAAATTGTGATCTGTTGTTTTGTAGTTTTAGGCTTGCTATGGACAAATGCAGTTTCTTTTAGGCACCATGGATGTAAGACTAGAAGGGGAAGTTTCTGCTCTTGCTGATTCAGTTAGCTTGTTTATAACTTTTTAATGGATGGCACTGGATTTTACATTTTTTCCTGAAAACAAAGAAACAAGAAATATTTGATCTAAACCGGTATAAACTATCTTAATGAATTATTTTTTTTACTTTTCCCCATTTTCCCAACCTGAACACAGCCAAACAGTTTAGCCCACCGGAGGGTGCCGTGGCACGTGATTCCTCCAGATCATGTAATGACTGGCCCCTCGCTTCTGTCCATGCTGCAGGGGCTGTTGCCAGAGGGTTATTCAATGTGTGTTTGATTCGTGCACCTGCAAGCACCCAGCCACGGTTGCTAGAGAGCAATGAGATTAACAAACTTTAACTGGCCTACACCCCTACCATCCCCAGCAAGGCTGGGCCAGTTCTGGTGCCTCTGGCCATCAAACACCCAATCTTGGGGCTCCCATGCAAATGTTTTCCCTGTGAGCCAATCAGAGACTAATTCAGGTGTTTTTAATATGTTGTTTAATGTATCAAAAGCTGTCTGCTTGTACTGTGCTGCTTTCTGTTTAAAGGATCCTTGCTTTTAAATGAGTCTCATACTCTTATCCTTCTATCTAACACTTTACTCAATTAATTAAGGTTCTCTGAAAAATATGCTAGTTATTTTCATTCACCATTTCAAACTATGGTTTGTAACATTTCCATTTTTTAAGGCAAAAGAAGAATATTATTTTTGCTGTTAATATCTGCCTGCACTAATATGTATATAGGGGGTGTGACTATGGTAGCTAGCTGATAGCGAGTCCTGCTGTTGGTTTGATTGACTCTTATGCAAAGTTTTTGGTCAAAGGATTAAAAATCATTAAATTGCATTTTTCATGTCACTTTCAGGAATTCAAAACTTTCAGTAGTCTGCAACATCCCTGATTCGTAATTATTCAGATTTCTGAGGTTCTACTCTTATCTATTGAGTTAGTTGTAGGCTAGGTACCATTTTCCACATTACTAAATGGTATTGAAACACGTCTAAACAATAAAAACAAAGCAGCAAATTGAGAGAGTGGACAAGGAATGCTTAAGCACTGACACAGAATCTGGAATGTGTATGCTGTTATTCATTCTCTCATAATCATGCCAGCACTCTTGCCTGTTATCGTAGAGGAATAGCTTGCTCCTTCTGGCATGAGCCAGACCCTTCCTTTGTTAAATGCAGTTTTGTGGTCCCTATTTGTATTTGTATTGTGTTAGTCAGGAAATGTTTCATGTCCTCAAAATTCATTGCTATCATCATTCCTATGAAATAGCACCATTATTTATTTATTTATTTTTATGACCAGTCTTTACAACTGGACACCTGCGTTTTTTTTCACGCTGCAGGTGCAATACCAATCACACACTGCCTATGTTGTTGGAGGACTACACAGTCAGCATATGTTCAGTTCATGCACTTGTGGGTGCCTGGTCGAACAGGACAGGTCACTAGAGAGTGATGAACCAATGAACTTTATCTAGCCTACCACCCTTCCATCTGCAGCTAAGCTGGGCTAATTGTTGCCTCACCAGTACAGACCTCTGGTCATGGCCGATAATGGCTAGGCTGGGTTGCATCACCCAACCTCAGGGCCCCTAGGCAAATGTTTTTACCTTGTGAGCTACTCGGAGGCTGAAGTAGCACCATTATTTTATTTAGAGAAATTACCTTTCAGGTTAAAAGGTGGAAATTCTACACAAAAGCTATGTTTAAGCTGATATTGGCAAAAGCTGGCAACTCATGGACTTCATGAAATAGTGAAAGTTTGAATCTTAGCAATCCAAAGTGAGTGCATATCGTACATACATTATACTCAATCCCTGAAAAACCTTGACAGTGAAGATCTTTTTCGTGCCAACAGAACAACTGACCTAGAACTTGACACCTGCCGGAACCTTCTAGAACCAATGAGACCCCAAGAAACCTCATGAACCTTAACTTCCAGGAGCTCAACAATAAGAAGGCATTGAGTAGTGATCCTTCATTGCATGTTGCTATATAAGAGTTGTAATCATGTGTCGTAATTATATTCTAAAAAATGTAGTGATTTTACACTGGACTACAAGATGCTTGATCACAGCCCACTGTAAACGAATGACTCATGATATCATAGCATTTAATGCAGAGTGGATGGAGGCTGTGAAGTTACATTCTTGTGTATAGATGAAGATTATTGTGCTGTCTTTTTGAATACACTCTTTGTAGATCATTGTACTTCTAGTAACTTCTCTGCTATCACTGAGGAGCTCCCCCTTTTCAGTGAACTGAGTCTGATGTAATGACCGGGATATTTCAGGTAACTGGGTCTGTCATAATGGGATCAGCCCATGGATTTATCAGTTATTTGTAGCCGTGTGTGTGTGGGGGTGCATACGTACATGAACTCATGCAGTGTGATAATTGTGTTTACAAATTGTGGTATCTTTGGGTATGCGTATTTGACATCTTATGTGACTTCTGGCTGGTATTTGTAGGTCTCGTATGTTAGTGTGTTTATGCTTCTATTACCACTTATTGTTTTCTCATAGACAGCCACCAGATTACCTGATTTAACACTACTTACAAATAAGCAAAAAGCCAAAAGTCATTTGGTTTGATGATGACTGCTTGTGAAAGTGAGCTTGGTTTACTACCTCTCAGGTCCCTTTCTTTCCTGTAGTGTATTGCTGTTTCCCCTTTTGCGGGGAGGGGGTTCTACTTCACCTTTCACTAATCAATTTGATCTGTAATAGAAGATGAGGGTCACAGTCACCTTGTGAAGTAGACCACCTGAGTGGTACCACATGAGTTTTGTGCTGTGCAGGCTCTCTGGGCTCTGTCCAAGCTTGTCTAAGTAATTTAATTATTGAGCTTTCCTTTGGGATAGTGACCTACATGTTGTAAATGAACAACACCATGTGAGGAACACAGATTATCCTGGATAATGTTAGCCTCTGAAAGTGTCGTCATAAATGGATTAGGACATCTGACAGATCAAACACGGCCATCAAAAGGACCGTGGCCTTTGGCAAATGCATTCATCACCAAAAAAGTCTATATATTTCAGATATTGCGGTTAGAGACTGTAACATTACAAGTTGATGTTTCTGACACAGTTTTGTCTTATTCACTGCAAAACCACTCTGACTTTCTCTGTCTTCAGGCAGTCCCCTCTCCTACTGTATGTCCTCATGTTTGAAATAAAATACAGTACTGTATGTTGTAACAAGCGTTACACACATAATTTGGTACGTATATGTTAAAGTACATACACCTTATGAAAAATTCATATAAACTGATGTCTTTTCATGATACAAAAATCATGCAAAAGATCATGCAAAAATCATGCATGGTAATTATAGTATTGTAGTTTATTATACTATAACGTCTTAGTTCTCACATATATTTTCAGTAATATATTTAAGATAAATCATGAATGCATTTTCTAAAATGAAATGCAATTTTAATGCATTTTTGGTAACATGCTTAAAAATGCAATTGTTTTTGGCATATAGTTTTGTAAAATTGTTTGGGTGAAGTGCTGTTTTGTTATGGTACAGGTGAGGACATTTACTCACGCCTGAACTGTCTTGAAGGATTTGCAGGATTGACTAGAGTGTAGGCAGGATTAGTTTATTTGTAGCTTGTGGTGATCACTAGGTCTCTAGGTCAGTGTGTTAGTGTATCATTCAGTCACTAGGTTTCACCTTAATTCATTGTCCATTCCATTAAAAGATCAACCAGCAAACTTCCTGGGTTGGGGAGTATCCCTGTCCACATCAAGTTGTCATTCAGTACATATCACTCTTTACAGAGTTCACCTGCACCAGATCTGCCATCAGTATACATGAAGGGAAGAATTAAAATCACAAATAAACTGTCACTCTCCCCTATTGAATAGTGAGTATACTTATGACAGTCATTTATTTTTTTCAAATTCCAGTAGTATCAAAAAGAAAAATCAAATAAAACACATTTTTACAGTGCGGATCATAAATATATGTCAAAGTTATCATAATATTCATTTTATGCTTTTGTATTGTATGTCAGGGATGCATAAAGAATTGTTAAGTCCCCATGGAACAAGTGAATCAGAATGAGGAAATTGACTTTGTTACCTTTTGATGTGAAACAATTATGTAAAGCCCTATTAGAGTAAGGAATGTGAGGTTTTAATTAAGTTTATTTATGAATTCATATACCAAGAAAATGTGAGCATGGATATTATATGTTTCTCTGAAAGGAAATCCAGGTTTAGGAGATATCCAATGAAGAAATGGTCTTCTTAAGGTCAAGATTGCCAAAATAATCGATTAGGACACATGCAGATTGCACAAAAAGGGAAATTAAAAAGCAAACATTCAAGTTTACAAGACAGTGTTATCAGTGCTAACATAGTCAATAAATTTTGAAACATAAAAAGCATCAAGCAGAAATGGTAAAAAAAAAAAAGCTACAGTGATGAAAGAAGCAGACACAAGTCATCATTCATTAACTTTAGGTAAAGAGATTAAAAGCACCAGTATCCAAATTTTTTTGTTTTTCAGGCATTAATTATTTTAATACCAAGATGATGGAAATAGATTATTAGCAGATTGTGTAAAAATAAATGTACCAAGAGTATAAAAGAGAGAGAAAAGTGTACTTCAATGGTGAAGAAAACAGTATAAGTCAAGAAATGATTATCTTGAGTCTTTGCTATATTATTCATATTATAGCAAACATTCTTATGAGAGTGCATCAGGTTGTGCAATAATTTCACCTTTAAGATTTGAAAACAGCAATTGTCTGAGCATGTAGTGAAACTGACCAGTTTTCTTTTTATGTAATGCAAGAAGTTCCTCAATTTGACTACCTTTGTCCCTTCCAAACCTTGTCGTTTAAATGTCTGTGATGTAATTCTATGCCTCATAAATAAGAATTATTCATTGCCTTTATCTTTGAAACCAAAGCGCACTGAATCAACAAATATACAAAGAGTCAAATATACAAAAACAAATATGAATAAAAACAGCTGCATGAATGTTTACAAAATAACGGAAACACCAAAGGTGTTGTAACTGTGAGTCCGCAGATTCGATTTGGAGGTAACGTCCAGGGAATTCAGCGAATGTCCAGCTGCACTCATACACTGCATAAGTCTGTAAGAATAATTTGTGCAAGTCATTCTGAATGTGAACATCTGCTAAATGCAAAAATGCTAATGGAAAATATGAAGTAACGAAATTGCAACTATTAAGGAGAATATTGTAATAATGTGTTTTATATAAATGATAATAGGAATTAACAAAATAAGAGTGGTTTAAAAGAATTAAAGCAGTCAAATATTTAACTTTTATTGTTTTTAAAAATCTGAATTAACAGTTTGACTGGAAAAAAGTTCTTATTTTAATTTTATTTCTAAAGGGAGGTCCTTAAAAGCTCCCTTTTTTTTTTCAACTATGGTTTATGTTGGAAAGATAGTTGCATTTTTGCAGCCAGGGAATTCAAGGAGAGGTTACTGGTAAACTGTACATCACCAAATCAGCTGGCTTCAAGTCTGGAACAAAATGGCACTGTTTGTTAATCAATGACTTGGAATGGGAAAATGTCTCATTTTAAGAGCCCACAAAAAAGTAGTTTTGTTTTTTAGTTCTGCTGTCTGTATAAATTTCCTATGAATTAAATATTTGGAAAGCTGCTGTAGCTTTTTGGTCATTCCATATCAAAAATGTTTGATGTCATATTATTATTGGTTATCACATTGTTTTTCTTTTTTAAAGAAATCAAATCAACAATGCTAAATGCTAAAAACCAATGCTAAACACCAAAAAATAATACCTCCCTACATTTAATACATTTAAATATGGTTTAATATTGCAACTGTTAATTTGAAGTGCATGTCATCTCATCTTTTAAATATGTTATGAAAACCATTATAGAAAAAGCTGTGAATATGTTAAAAATTTATATCAGCAAATGGAAACTTGTCAACTGCTTCTGCAGTTTTGCATTTTCACATGGATACATATATGTGTCCATGTGAAGGAAAGAATAACCTGAACAAGTAAAAAAAAATGGCATGTTTTCCCATGTTTGATTAGAGTATTTAATTAGGCTTTTTAGACTTTCAAGTGAAAAAATATAAAGTAGTTATGTTCTTACTGTATTACTAAATTTTGTTTTACTTTACTTTTTGTTTTGTTTAACATATCATACCAAACTCAATGTAATGTATTCAATTGTTTTATTGTATTGTGTACATGAATTATCATAATCATATGACAGTCTCCTGGCTCATGGTTCATTCATCCCACTCCCTCCTTTTTACAGCCTGCAACGACTGTGCCAGTAGCATTTGACAATTGTTTGCCAGATAAATACAGGCAGTCTATAAAACACACTTCAGCTATTTGTCCAAGCAAACACGCTCTTTGCCTTTCAGACGTTATTGATTTTACACTTGGATAGAAATCTCGCTTTTTTCAATATTCAAATTGTGGACACTTGGCATGGGCGTTGGCGTACCTATTTGCGAACAAATTATTTAAACATTTTTAGAAATATTAAAGCCTGGCAAGAATACTGCATTGACTTCTTTGTATAGCATCTGAATTTCTAAACCTGCATGGAAACAAGCATGCTGGGAGCTCCTTGGGATAATGAGAGTGGAACCGTTTCAACAACGTTGAATGAATGTTCCGGTTAGATTTCACTTTGGTTGTGCAATTACATGATGAGAATTTCCAATCTTACAATGCATTTGTTGTTCCAAAGTCCTCTGTAAGTCACTTAAAAAAACAAAGCTTCCAGACATGATGCATGATACAAACTCATCAGTAACATTTAGTCACTGAAAAACATCATAGACAATGTATACAATTACTTTTTACAGTGCACTGTTATCGAATGCATGGAGAAGAGTCAGGATTGAAGAAGTGTAACGTTTAATAAATTGTAGTAGTAGTTGTAATTATATATATTGTAGTTATGTCTGTGATGTCCAAGATTTACAGCATATACAGGCTATTGGCCAGGAAGTGCAGCACAATTGTGAGAAAATTACACTTAACAAGCTTTGAAAAGTGTGGGGAAATTTCTATGCTTGCTATGAGCAATGATTTTAACACTCTGGAGCAGGGATCTTCAATGAATTAAAGCAGTCAGTTACACAGTTATCTCACATTATCATGGTTTCTTGCGACACAAAGAGACATATTCTGTGAGTTTTGATGACTCCACAACAGTCATAGAGAGATTTTAACTTTACATTTTTTTTTTCAGTGAAACAGAACATAAAGTACTCAAAGTATGCAATGGTTGGACATACATTGTTTATATCCATTGTGTTTAATTTTATGGGTTGCACACATTTGATTAATTATTTTATATCATATATTCAGGTATTTTTATTAATAAGAATATAATATTATTATTCATGCATCCATTAGACAAATGTAAATTAATTACTTTCCATCAAAATCTTTAAAGTTCACATTTCCTACCCTAATTCATTCCAACAAAAAATATGGTATGTTGATCTTAAAACAATACATTCACAAAATATTAATGTCTTAAAAAATCTGAACTTGGCTATTTAAATTGAAACAAAATATGTTGTTTTTGCTGTATGTCTAGATTCACAATACATGTACAGATGAAAGCTCAGACGATAACTGCTTAAATTTACAAAACTCAGTTTCTTCATTTTAATTAAAAAATCCACAGATGCTGTGGAAATTTGGCTGAATACATTACAATTTATTCTATATTATTCTATATAATTAATACTTTGTAAGTGCCTTTAAACGCCTCATAGATTTTCCTAAAATGTGTCTTTTAATCTGTGTCTGGGTTACTTCAGCAAAAATCTTTAACTTGGATCTGATGTATATTGAATCAATATAATTTATTTTCAATATTTTTGTTGACTCAACTTGACTGACAGTCAGAGGAGGTGATATAATTTAAAATGGTAGTGGAGTGGAATACCTTATACATTTTTAAGTTGAAACAACTTCTTTTTCTGCAGTGGACCAAGTCATGCTGGTTAGAAAAATTAGAGGGTTAATATGTTTGTACAGATCTGTTAAATGAAGCAAATGCCAACTGGGAAGCCCCATTAAAAAAAAACAAAAAAAAAAACAATATAGTTAGCTAGATGTAAGAATAAATCAGCAATACATACCGTGTTATCTTTATTAATGAATAATCAACAAAAACAACAAGAGCTTTTCGTGTACAGTATAACATACATTTTTTAAGTGATTGGTTTAGGATTTTTTTTCTATTTTTCAGCAGTGCTGTGGATTGATTGGCACAATGTTGGAATTTGCTGGTGTCATACATATAGAGTTCCTTCACTGGTAGGTGTTTTCATCATTAACCACAATGCTAAGGAAGTAGTGGGGTCACGGTCTTAGTCTACCCAAAAAGCATCTAAGTGGATAGTCACAGGAGGCCACCAAAACTCAGTGGAACCAAAGTTTATGCTCTTCATGCCACCGAAGAGTATTGTGTGAAGGAGCCCAGTTTAGCTAAACCATAATAGTCATTAAAGGGACATTTCATTTTGGTCGCACCTTAAGCTCTATAGTTTCCTTACCCCTGGTATGTCTTCATGAAAGATGTAGAATAATTTAACTACAACATTGACATAAGCAAGAATACTTACTATAAAGTGTTGTGCAGGTAGGGGATTGAGTATGTGCTATGAATTGAAGTATTGAATTATGTTTTTCAGGTTATTTTGTGAAATGAACAGAAGTGAATAGGAAGGTAGGGTGAGGCCTAAATGGACTTGCACAAGACTTAGTTCAGAAGACAGGTTTCTTAAAATCTATTAAAATCAGATATGAAAATATGCTGCAGGTTGGAGGGTGAAGTTCCTCTTGCTGCCACAAAGGCAAGGGATCAGGGATTTTTGTTTTATGTGGGCTGCTATTGGAGCCAGTGGAAGGAGATAAGGAGAGGCATGATATGCATGTTTGGATAACTGTAGACACATGGAATAGCAGCAAAATGTATGAGTTGAAGAGGCCTGATGGCATATGCAGGGAGACCAGCAGCGAGAGAATTTCAGTAGTCCAGTTGGGGCATCACAGGTCCTGGACAATTAGCTGGGTAGCAAATGTGAAGAGAAATCAACAGATTTAGCAAATATTATAGAATGAGGAGTGACAGGATCAGGTTACAAACACATTGTATTCTGAATAAGACACGACATCATGATTTTTGCTGTCTGGGATATTGGCATTATTGTGTTACTAAGAGTAATTGAAAGATCCTTCATGATGGAGGATTTAGCTGGAAAGTGTATAGTTGATCAGTTTTGGAGAGATTTCCGGGACAAGACATCGGCTAAATAGACTTGGATAAGTCAGGCACTTTTACCTCAGTGAGCAGAAGAGAGAGAATCAGATGTTTATCATCTGTATAGCAGTGGTAGGAAAAGCCATGGGATGAGATAATTGAGCCAAAGGGGTTTTTTTACAAGGAGAAAAGTGGTGGACCAAGAACTGATCCCTGGGGGACTCTTATCCTGGGGCTATGTAACTCTGAGAGTCACACCAAGTTACCTGATATGAATGGCCACAAAGATAAAAGGTTAACCATTAATGGTTAGATCTTGAGATACCCATGTCTGCTAGGGTTGTAAAAAGGATCCGATGATCCACTGTAAGGATTGCAGCTAAGGGATCAAGAAGGACCAAGACTGAGGACAGGGATGCAGAATTTGCAGTTCTGAGAGTATCTCTCCCTGAGCGGTGCGCTATCTCTGATCAGTGGTTGGACTTTAAGATGGACTGATTGATTTCAAGAAAGTTAACTGTTAAATATTGTGTCACTTGGAGGGACACAACCCATTCCAGAGTTTTAGGGAGAAGTGGGTGGAGGGATATTGGTCGGTAGTTTTGGACTAGTTTGTGGTCTATGTGTTCTTTTTTGAATTGGGGTGTCACTCAGACCTGCTTGACTTCATACAGCCAATGTATAAGGAGGAGCTGATCAGAGAGCAGGGGAAAGGTAGAGGTGCAGGTACAGAGGATTGCAGGAGGGGAGGGGAGATAGGGTCCAGTTGGCAGGAAGTTGGGCATTTGCAAGTTGAGTTGCAGGAAGTCAGCGTGGGGAATTACAGAAACTGTTGAGAAACCAGGTTCAGGTCGTATGGCAGCAGGAGCCGTAGCCATGAGGTCTTCAAAGTGAGCCTGAAGAGAGCTGCGGACATCTTTCTTTTGCGAATTGAAGTATGAAGCAACGCCACTCTGGGTAAGACCATCTGCCGAATGCCTAAATGCACCTTAGCTTCTAAGCTAATCGTTTGACTCATAAAACGGATTTCGATAACACATCTTTAGGTGAACTAGCTCCATGCTCACCAAGTTTGCCAAAGAGAATTCTTTAGCAATGGTGCCGAAGCATGTGACTGTGTACAGTTATGATTGTATTTACAATGCATATCATCAAAACAGAAGGACTTAGGTCTCCACCTAGTGGCAGAAATGTACATTTGCTACATGTAACTGATGCAGCACATGCAACGAGTCACCTCGTTACAGAATTCTTGGTACTGTAGCTGATGCAAATGTTTGCTCTGACATAGCTGCTGCCGCCCATGTTTGTTTTCCACCTCATGTTACGTAATGTTACATCATGCTAGGTGAAGCTGCAGCTGGTGTAGAGTTATGATGATGAGCTTTGAATGAGTTTTATGATGATGAGATGAGAGGAGCCCTAGCACACTTAAAGTGGCAAGTTATAATGCCTAATTTACAAATTTAGTTAATGTAAACCCATGGCCATCCATTGATTTCTAATCCATGATTCTAACCTTCAGAATGAGTAATCAATGAATACTTTGAGTTCTCTCAAATTATTTTGAATGCACTGTAAATCTGTTCAATAAGAAAGTAATTTTGTACCTCATTTGGCAAAAATTTGGTGTTTCAGTAGTTTCAGGAGGAGGTTCTCATTAAAACCTAAGAACATCTATGCCCTACAGCATGCCCTACTGGTTCACATCAGCACGCTTATCCATTGCAAGTCTGTCACTTCAGACTCAAGTTTTTTTTAAAAAAAAAGTAGCTGGCATAGCACAGATAATGTGTCATTGTTAGCTGAAAAAGTAACACTTCTAGATCTGTCCACTTACAGCCATGTTAAGACACCAAAGGTGACTTTCAGCAATGACTGAACAATGAAATTAATGATAGCTAAGATCTGACAAATGCGAAGATCATTTGAATAGTTGACAACATATTGATTAGCTAGTTTTTTGGGGGGAGGGGGGTTATTGTGAAGTTAGTCTCTTGAATCTCAGTTGCCTTGTTAGTACACTTTTGAATGGGACCTAGCCATAGGTAGAACTGTATCTTAATGTGTTCCATACAGAAGGCGGTTAACCTGTGGGTTTAGCCGCAGCAGAAAAGAACCCATCGCTATAGTAACCTTATCCTCTTGCTGTTTCACTAGCATTTATGCCGCTAACTGAAAATTTTATCCACTCACCTCAATGCAATATTATAAATTTATAGCACTACTACTGTCAGTGAAAACTTCAGTGGTAAAGAAATTTGCTCAGTTAACATTAAGTTATTTGTGCACTAAAAACAGGTACAAGCTTAGGTCTAGTAAAAAGGTTAGGTCTCGCAATTTTCCTGTCTGTAAATTGTATTAACACCTAGATAATATAACATTATGTTTGACCATCTGTCTTGCTTTCTGTTTGTTGATGAATTGAGGACCAGCATATAAATTTTTTCAAGAGAAATTAGACATTTTATGAATTTCAAACATCAAGTCTCCCACATACATTGTTTGATCTACCATTTAAAATGTCAAATTTTAAAATGAATTGAAATGTTCAATTTAATTTCAGTAAATGAGTACGATGTAGCTTATAGTCACCGTTTCCACATACATACGTTTGAGATGACGGACAGGAATGTAATGTTATCCACTTCACTAGCTAAGCGGACACTGTGTAGCTAGCTATATCAGAAATTTCTAGTTAGTGGGCTAAGTTGCTGTAGCTAACTTACTGTGTGATGTGCACATATTGTAATATAAAAATAATATTAAAAAATAACAAAATAGTAGCCTACATTAATATGAGTGCTTAATTATATCTTTGGTAAGTAGTCATGGTATAAGCAGAATTAACCACTCTTGGCTTCGCCGCGGGGCCACACCACCCCACCATGTTGTGGTTTTTTTCCATAGAACTGCACTGCCAGTCGTGGTTTATTCCTTACTAATCCTAGTAAGCCTGTCCCTATTAGAGGTTAATTTCACCCCCTCAAAAGCAAACATAAAATGGTGTCTTGAAACAGCTTGTATAATCCCTGGACTGCTGTGTGTGAACCTGTAGTAGTAAGTATAAGTATTTAATGGACCGAGGAATGGTGTAACCCAGCTCCTGACATGGGTTGCCTCCATGCTTCCTAGAACAGGGATCTCCTGGCGTATTTGAGAAAGTATCCTGGCGTATGTGAGAAAGTAAATGTCAGAGGTTGTAACAAGGTTTAGGGTAGTTTCGTTGATGTATGCGTAATCTACATAATTATTGGTGAAAATTATAATTGAATCCATCTATACAGTGTAGCAGGTAAGCCGGCTTGCTTCAGTTGTTGTTAGCCTTAAACGCAAAACCATCAACAACCACTTACCTTTATGAGTCTGTCTTTTCTGGAATGACTGCTGGAAAAACCAGGCTAAGAGGCAGATTTGAACACGTTGTGTGTGTCTTTGTCATTATCTTGCCCCGATACAAATGGTTGTAGGCAAACAAGCCAAGGTGTCTTAACTGACACAAATTTCGCCATGTCAATGATCACAAAGAAATTATGGCTGCATGTGGACTTTGATATGAAACTGAAGAGAGTAACCCTTTAATGTGGTATGTTTTTGTGGACTTAACACCTATCCTACATGCTGACAGAGACCTCCCCCCCCAAACATGGAATTTTTCTAGATTTAAGAATGAACAGATACATGTCTGACGGGCTCCTTTAGACAGACAGGATCTCTGATAGATATTTTAGTCAAAGGAAGTCCTTTCATTTAAAATGCTTTCCATACGCATAGAACTTTTCCTGATTTCAAATTTTAAAGTCTCGGACAAAAACTGTGCAAAACTATTGTCAGTGTGTATGCATATTCATTTAGGCTGCATATTTTCACTGTACCTAAATTTAGTCATCATACGATGATTTTGATAAGCAAAGTGAGTAGCATGTGTACTTTTAAAACTCGTGTCTGCATATTTAGTTTTTTTTATTTACAAAATCTGAAAGAATGTGAAACATTTTTACAAAATCTGAAATAATATGAAACAGTGCTACAATTTCATGTCTTAATATTTTTAAATGATGAAATAATCAGGATTATATTACAATAAGTAGCAACGTACATAATAATATTATTATGTTGCTACTTAGCATGACTTTGAGAATTGGCTGTATAACAATCTATATGGTGGAAATATTTCACTTTATGATGTGTAGGACGATGTCTGCTGTGCTTGAGCTCTGGTCTGTATTGGGCCCTTACTGCGCGAGCTGCATATAGGACAGTGGGTGACAGGTTGAAGTGAGCACTGTGATAAAGGCTTTAACTGCACATCATACTCCTGACAGCGGTGTGAGTCAAATCTGCTCCAGTTATATTAATAATGAGCGGGTCACATAAAACACTTCCACTCACTAAGTGGGTCAGGAACACAAAAAGCATGGGCAAAACTGGTGCAGAACGATGGCGGTCACTGGACATGTTGGTTAAGGTTAGATACCTCCAGAAAATCTGTAGGGTAAGAACTTTATTTTCATCGAATTTTGTAAATATTGTAATGTATTCATGGTTCTTATTTCCCTTTTTCCTACTTTAAAATTTTCACAAAGCCTAATTTCCTTTTTTGTGATGCCAAATCAGGTCTTGTGTAAACTAAATCAATGAATAATACTTTACATGAAATTGCACCTGTACTTCTATAGTTATATCAGTTACAAGAATTTATACCTGAGAAAACTCAAAGAATAGAGAACAGAGTTCTCAAAAATGTAACAACAAAGCCAGCATGATTTAGTTAAGTACAGTAAGTTACCATTATAACAAGGAGGCTGAAATTCTAGTGGTTTTTGCATAGTCCAATAACATAGATGTATTTATAAGATACACAGTATATATCAGTGGTGGCTGGTGAACTCAAAACAGGGGAGGAACAAACTTTACCTTTATACCTATCATTATGTTTAATATGTCCTCATATATCTTCCTTGATTAACAATAAAACAATTGATTCATGGAGTAATCTACACCAATTGATGTAAATAGAGTAAATGGTTTTTTGGTTTAATTTAGTAATAGTAGCCTAATATTTTTCTTTACTAAAATGTGCTATATTTGTTATACCTACATATTATTGTAGGTTAATTTGTGTTTTAGTTGTTGACAGATTAAAAACCTAAATGGATATAACAAACAACCCTAGTTTGCAAAGAATAGCAATTCTATTACAAAATGAAATAGGTAACCCATGTACTCTATTTATATCAGCTGTTGTTTATTACTCTGTGAATTGTTTGTTTTATTGTTAATGAAGGAGGATAAATGGGAACAGGTTGAAAGTAACGATAGGTTTAAAGGTAAAGTTTGTTCCTCCCCTGTTTCTATCTCACCAGCTGCCTATATTTATTTATATATATATATATATATATATATATATATATATATATATATATATATATATATATATATATATATATATATATGTGTATATATATATATATATATATGATATTTGTACCCAGGTATAAGTTACTGATATATGTATTTCTAAATTAATGAAACAAACATTTTAAAGTCAAAAATATTTATTTGTGAAAAAAAATGATTGCAATATAATTATGATATACAGTACAATAGGTCAGATGTAACATAGTCATACAATGTTTTATATCTCTATCTAATAAATTGTTTTATCATGTATGAAAATACAAGAGGATATCTCAAAAAATAGAAATTATCTTTGCATAAATGTATATTTGGTCAAAGGCTGGCTGTATCATCACCAGTTACAGTATTCAGATGTTCTTTCATAATACTCAAAAACAGACAACATCATTGCTTTTTACAAACGAAACAAAATTATTACACTTACATTCCCAAGTCACTGTGTACTTTCTTCAAAAAGCCATTTCTTAATTTAGATTTCAGAAATTCCAAAACCAGAACTGGTGAATGCTGTATGTAGCAAAATGACAGTAAATACAGTAAATAAAGTGCCCATACAAAAATAATGGCTGGCTAAGAAATTTCACAACATAGAGCTATTAAAATGAGACTAACTGTGCTCAGTGTGCTTTCAATAAGCGATATGACAGTATCTATGCTATGTGTATGAAGAAAAGGGTACAGATTTACACTAAATGAAATTGATTTAACCCTTGACTATGGTCTTAATTGACGCTTTACTCCCAACTAAGAACAACACACATTTATTTGGGGAAAGAAACATTTTCACAGAGTTTAGTTTCAACAAGGCTTTGCTTGTCATGTAATACCATAAATAGAGAAATCACAGTTTTAAGACTTGAGGCTTGATTCAGTCCAATTTGTCAGTCCAGTCTGATTTGCACAAAGAAATGTAAGCACACATCAGTCCCTTGAAAACTCCCACAAAAACTTGTGAAATAAGAGAAAGTAAGTGCCGAAGCGTGTTGAGGGCGAACAGGAAGCGCTTTGTCCTTTGGGTTAAGCAGTATGAGGTTTTGCAGGATCTCTCAGACATTGAGTGAGAGGTACAGAGAAAACTCAAAGGCAGGCTCTAACTCAAGACACTATGTCGCAGATTCAAAACTCAATTGTTTTACATTAGGGAACAGTATGCATTTCCCCACTGACATCACCCCAAACTTTAGACCCTGGAAACAGCAAATACCGACGTGCCTCTACCAAATGCCCATTGACCTTTATGCCACAGGGACCTTCACATTTCCTGACACTGTGGAAATCCAAATGTTTACACGCACTATTGAGTAACAGCCCCAAGTTCATGATGCCGAGAGCCGTTGCTTAACAGTGGCTCTGAGCAAATAATACAGTGCAGCATCAGATTTTCAAAATTTAACCTCTCAAAATCTTCCTTTTAGCTGCGGCCTACATGATTCTGAGGACAGACTGATCTCTGTTTTATTACAGTCACTGCGACAAAAATACAACACAGCATAATTCATTGTCAAGCAAACTTGTGCTTCCATTTATAAATTCAGTTTCAAGTTATTTTGTCTCCTGCTATTATGGAATTGCTCATGGAATTGAAATTTCTGGCGGAAGATATATGTAAGGGTGTGGCTTGGCTCAACAAACCTAGTTTTCCATAAGTTTATAGTTTTAGAGTCAAGATTTTTAACCAAATTATTCATTTGAAGGGGTCAGGTATACCACAGTGAGTAAAAACCCATTTAATCAAGGAACATCATTATATAGCTCTTATCCCCATGCTTGATTGATTTTTCTCCAGAGGGCGTGTCATTATGTTTCATTTGCATATGGATTTAATATCCTTGTTAGGTGAGAACACCCATCCATATAAGGACAGTAGGCTCTAAAGTCATGGGTCTGTTTCTGTCTTTTTTTTCCAGGAGCACAAGGCAATGGTAGCTTAGTTTGGCCAACATCAGTTTTATGGTGCAAAGCACCCTGAAAGAAATGTAATGAAGAAATGTAATTGTAATATATATGTTATATATGTAATGGCTATATGAATGGCATTGGTTAAGAAAAAGGAAGGCAGCAGTTAACCTAACTTTAAGCAGTTACATCATTTTTTCTTCAGAATTACCTGTGACGTTGTTCATTCTTAAGTAAGTACTTAGCATTGCACATGCTCCCATTCTTTTATGTCACAAATATTTACAATTGTAATATTTGAAGATAATACCTTGCATTGGATAGCTGCAGCTTAACATCCATATGCATTTTACATTCAAGGTGTTTCCACTGCCTGTTTATTGCATTAACTATTTATCGACAAAAGGGAAAGAAACACCCTGAGCTATTGTGAAAACTTTTTTTGCTATATTGTGGAAGTTGTATCAAAGTTTGTAGTTTCCATCCAGCATTTCTGATAATTAGATAATGCCTATAAACATGCTTGTTTGGAAACATGGCTTTTGTCTATGGCTTTTGTCTGCTACACAGATAGTGTAGCACCCCATTCTCTCTTATCTAGGCCAAGCAGGGGACAAGGCACGTTTCACTTCAGTATTTAAGTTTGTTGAGCCATTATTTTTGGATTTACTCTAACAGGCAATTCATGACTTATGTGATGAAACTATTCTGCATATATGATCAGAATTTTGAAGGTAACGTAAACGTCATAATAATAAACGTAATACCCTGTGCATCGGTAATCACAAAATAAATATATAAACCTTATGATCAAGACCACTTGATAAGTTCCTGGAAAGAATTCACTGCCAGTGACTGTAGAGTGACTGACTGTCAAAGCTTAATTAGTAGTTTAGAAAAGCATCCCATTTCTGTCTTTGGGAGATCCTCTCCATGTGTATCTGGTTGGAGGCTCATAATTTCCAAGCTAACACCAGCTTAGCAAAGATGCCACCTAGTTGGGCCCTTGAACCCGGGCCCTCTTCCTAATCTCCTCCCTTACTGCATTAATCTCACAGCTCAGGCACTCATCTCTCTATGCCAACAGCATTTTTAGACGCAGCTCATACAAAAGACACAGTCAAGGGAATGAACATACAAAGACAGGTCTAAAAGTAACTAAAATAAAAACACTTTAGTTGTGGAGATTTAGTGCTTGAGATGAAGGCTCAATTTCTTTTGGTTTTTGCCTTTATAGCTTATTTGTCTGAGGCTTTAATACTTGCTTAAATTCTCTTAATTACCCACCTAAACATACATGGTATGTTTTATCTTGTTTTATCCTGTATGTGTATGTTAACCTCTGATAGTGCATGTGGGTATTGAGACATTGGGTTTGTTCACAGCTGTTTGAAGCCTGATCGAGATTTTAAGATGTTGCAGGGGTCTAACTTGCCGCCCCCCACCCCTGCCCCCTGTCTTTGCCCCAAATCTACGTGCACCCGCAGGACTCCACGATCATGTCGGGGACATCGGTCTTCACGATGCTGTGCTGCGAGTTGAAGTAGACCATGGAGAGGGGCCGGCGCTGGATGGGGACGCAGCAGGATGATACGGCCGTGTGGATGCCGTTGGCCTTCAGCTGGCTGAACACGGTGGCGTGGAAGGAGGAGGCGATGCCAGGCGAGCCGGCCAGGTGCTGGGGGCACTGGCCCATGCAGTAGTTCATGTGGTACCCCTCAGGTGCGATGATCCAGTCCTGCCACTGGATGTCCCTGAATTTGATGTAGAAGTCCTTCTTGCAGCAGACGCTGACGTTGTCCCCGCACTGCAGCGAGCGCTTGTTCCGGGCGTGCTTGGCCGAGTCCTCGCGCAGGCGGACCTGCGCCACCAGGAAGGGCTGGTGGGAGGTGTTAGCGGCCACACCCAGGGCGCACAGGTCCCGCCCACCGCCAGCCCCACACAGCACCTCCAGCCTCAGCCGCCGCTGCCCGCTGTCCAGGAAGGCCTGCAGGGTGTGGGTGACCGGGAAGGTGTGCCAACTGCCCTTCTGCACCTCCAGGGTCTTCTGCAGCAGCAGGGTGCGGTTGGCGCCGCCCTGGCCGGAGAGGTAGATCTGGGCGACGGTGCGGGAGTCCTTGGTTGCAACCTCGGGCGGGTGCACGTACAGCCACAGAGCCGACTGCAGGACCTGCATGCTGTGCCCACGCTCCTCCAGGAACTGGAACGCTAGGCTGGGGCGGGTACCACTTGAGTCCAAATCATCTGCGCAGACATTGTAAGAGAAATGCAGTCAACAGTTTGCACCTTCATACATCCAGTCTCTCAGATCCAGACTGAAAGAAATCTGTGCCATTAGTCAGCAAATTAAATGGGTCAAGATCTATGTCTAAAGTCAATTTTAAATTGATCAGGCATTTTTATAATATTTACAGAAGCAAACCACATTAGACATAAATCATTTACGGCACATACCATATTAATTCCCGATAGGGAATTCTTGACCAAGTAACACGTTTAAACAAAAATATTGCATTGTTCATTTAATTTAAATTCTGAGGAAAAGCAACTTAGCATTTGACTTAATCTGGGTTTCAGTGTCATTAAATCTGAATAACTGGCTTTGATTTTTCCGTGGAAAGACCGTATCTTGTTTGCATATTCATTTTTTGTTCGGATGGAGAGAGCGTTTAAGTGGCTGCGGCATTATCAAAGGTGTAAGTGCAGCAATATTACCCGCTGTCTGACTGCATTGTGACAGATCAATGACGGGGTCGTGTACCTGCCTTAATGTCTGATCCTCTCGATTGTGTCCCTGTTTATTCGCACAAGCTGTCAGGTCAAAGCTTGTCTAAGTATTAAGAGATGTTAGTTTATTGGGTACTACCCGTGCCTTTTACGTATATGGGTGAAAGCTAGTCCAGCTGGCCTTATTTGTTGTTGGTGGTTCATTTTGTCGCATCAGTGCTAGGTTGGCATTTGTTTATTGTATGCCTCGGTCTTTGCTTAAATGTGAGAGCCAGGAGTTGCAACAGTGAGCAGTGGTACACTGCAAGAATAGTCAGCTTTTAGTATTTAAAAAAAAATAAAAGATTTATGAAGAAAGGCAAAGCTCACATACATGGACAAGGTAGTGAAATATTTCAACTACAACTTGTAGCCTTGCCTTGGCACCGCAAGGCGATGTATGTCACGTTTCTCCATATTCAGTAATGGATGGCAGATAGAAAAACGGCACTGTCAGTGCAATGCATTTTCAAGTACTGTGCAGAGCTGGAACCATACGGCTCCATCAACACAGAGTACAGTTTTTACATGCAACTTTAGAACAAAGTCCCTTTTCGTAACATTATTTTGTAGTACATTGCATGACATGACAAACAGAACTCTGTAAGTCTAAAATGTAGTTTTTCTAACCTGCTTAAGGTACCAAGTTCAACTTAGCCGCAAATCTCAAGTGAACACCAAACGTGCTGTCTGAAAAGGCTGTTTTAAATATGGCGATGGATAATGTGTTCCTATAATATTTAGTTCGTCCTAGGACACGTATTTAATGGAAAGTCAGTGCAAGAAGGCTGTTTTAATACACAATTATCTTCTTTTACAGCAATATGGTGATATTTCATATTCCAGTGAAAAGAAATGCAACGTGACTAAACGGCTTAGTCAAAAATCTAAACTGTTGAAACTTACCCATATCGGCGAAACTCACAACTTCGTACCCTTGATCTCTTGCACGTGCATTCTGCAGGTTGCTCTCTAGGTCGAGTGTGCCGTCCTGTCTGACACGTCCTGCATGAAGCTTGCGGAGAGCGGTGAGAAGAGCTGCCCGCGGCACCGTTTGTGTTATGTTTGGTCGTTCTTTCAGATGTAGTTTGCTTAATATCTGTTGCTTTGCTATTTCAATCATCAGCTTCTCTTCTGAGCTTTTGTCCATCGTCTGCATGCCACAAGACGAACAAGTTGCGGTGTTCCCACTGACAGCCGCAGCCCCCAATCCCTCGACCACTAGGACGGCAAGCACTAGGAGGGTTGACAATAGCCAAGAGTGTAGCTCTCTACGCACTTGAAAGGTAAATGTATGCATCTCTACGATAGAAGGGGCTGAAGTTACCATATTAAAAAGCAACCCTAAAACCATCTGCGTAACCGTATTGTTCTTCTTTTCTCCTTCGTTCCCTATTCTGTTTCCTCACGCCTGCCTCCCACTAGACAGTATAAAGCGGGAAGGGCTATTGTAAATGACAGTGACCAGTCTACCTGCTTGAAGTTCGTAGTGATGCTGATGCTCATCAGTCGCTGTGGAGACTGGAGTAACATTGGACGGGAATGACACTTCAACACCTGAAGATAGAGGATCTAGGGTAATCCACCAAAACTTGTGACACGTTAGACGGAAGCACCAATGAACGCCTCCGGAACGTCAGCAAGTGAAGCTGGGAGGGGGAAGTGGTAGACGGGGGGTAGGGAACCCAGGCCAGGTGAGGTAACATAACCTATAAAGACGTAACACTGTGAGGGCGCAAACGACACATTTTGCACGTGTGACCTGCTGAATCAGATAAATAAATAGATGTTGGGAACATATTTCATGGGTAGAGATAGAATTGCCAAGCGTTTAGATGTTGAGCCAGTAATCAATAACTTTATTTAATCACTATCTGCACGCAAGAGACTCGTGGTGTTACCGTTTCGAACCAGGGATTGCGATATGGCAACAAGCCGATTGCTACGCGCTGAAATCAAAGTACGAAAGCTTTGCCCTTTGATCCATTAACCTTTCTCTGTCCCACTCTATGCACATAGTTTTTATAAGGGAAAAGACATCACGTGTATTTTAAATATGATGCAATGATTTAGGCATGGGAAAATGACATTTCCACGAAGAAAGAAGAAAGTGGGCTTTTTTGAAACCAAGCTGTTTACAGATAGGGGTCAAATCATAATTCTTACCTTATTTTGGTTTCACATCAGGTTTATAATACGTTAAAATGAAGTGAATTAGAAACACAGCAGTGGTGGTAACAACTTGAAGCGCCAAGTGTTTCAGTATTTTGGTGCCCAGAATGTTGCCAGAGAGAAGATATAAATGATAACAATGTATTTACTTATTCACAAGCGATGCATTTTTTATTCTAGGGCTATCATTCCGTGTGCAAAGTATTTTGTATATTTACCAAAAATACAAATGAAGTTGTCTTTTAAGTTTTTAGTTTGAATTTCTGTTTTTCAGATTACCATAAATGTATCAGAAACATATCCACACCACATGCTGTTTGGATCACAGAACAATCATTTTGAAAGAAATCTAATTGTATAAGATGGTTGACTTAACCATTCTAAAGATGCAAGATCTTTATTGTGGGTTAGGGATCTGGGCTTGTACCCCACAAATTTGCACATTAAATTCTTGGTAATTTCACTGCTGTTGTACCCTTGAGAAAGTCACTTGACCTCAATTGCTTCAGTAAATATCTGGCTGTATTCATAGATAGAATGTAGAAATGTGAACTCTGTAAGTTGCCCTGGATATGAATATCTTCTAAACATGTTACTGTCCACAAAAATGTGAATAAAGTGTGTATGTCATTTTCTTCCTTCTTAATATTGGATACACGAAAGGTATGAAAATTAAAGCTGTGTTTTGAAACAGCATTTTATGTAAGAGTCCAGTCTTGCTTGGTTTAAGTGTTAGAGTTAAAAAGCAATGAGCACTTCACATTTAAAATAGGCCAATTGTTACATGGAAACACATATCAGGACATGTACATAATTTAGTTTATTCAATGGCCATAATTCCCATACACCAAAATTAGTATTTTATGTTAGCAGTTAACACTAACTGTTGTGTTTGAAAGCCATTTTGGGTTAACTCAAGTACCAAAAAGGGGGTACGAAAGAAAACGCCTCCTAACAGTATTTCGCACTTGCCAGCCTTTATACATAGTTTTTGAAGATGGAAAACTAATATATGAAAAAGTTCTCTTTTAGCAGTGCTTGAACATAAGTTAACTGCCCTTTAAGAGCACTAAATGGCACTTTAAGGCTTTAATTTTAAGAAAGAATAGTGTATGTCGATACCTTGGTCACTGATACAGACACATGGAGGAACAGTGAGGTCAGGTCTCTGTCCAGATTGCAGGTTGTGCCAGATATTTTGAGCTTCAGTGTGTAAAACAAACTGACCTGACTGCAAATGGAAGTTTGTTTTCAGCACTGGCACAGAAGTGGCCTTTTAAGGAATGTGGGTTAAATTTTTGGGAGTGGGGACACTGGCTTCTCTGCTTCTCTAAACACACATTAAATGGAGTTATCTAAAATTTGTCAAATCTGGTAAAGGTACAAACAAGTAATCCCAGTGACACCATTTCTATTGTAAAACACATTTCATAGATGAAGGATGCCTTACATAAATTATGTCAATCAACCACATAGGTTCTATTATTGTTACTGTTGTTGTTATTGTCGTCATAATTATGTTCTGCTAAAGAATGCTGGTAGGAAAAAACTGGATAGCAAAAGCTAGTAGTTTATCGACAGACTGACTGTTTTAATCCATCAAATGAGGCAAACAATTGTCTAGCCAGCTAGGGTACAAAATAACTAGATAAAATGAAGAAGAACAGTGAATTAAGATAGCTAGCAAGCTACCTATGAGAAAACCAAAAATATCTAGTCTCTTGTCTTTATTATCACCAGTGCAAAAAGGTGAACATAAAACAGAAGTTTTGCACAATTCAATGTGGCAACAACAAAAATCATGTTTTAATGCAAGTTTTGATGCTTCCTGCTCCACAAGTGCTGATTCACAATAAGGATCCTTTCTTATATCATCTTATGTCTTACTCCCTGTAAAGCATGTTCCTTGGCTCTTGCTTTCTCTGAAACATACCCACAGACATTTTTTTTTGCATCAGCTACCAGTACCCTACACATGACTACTTAAGGAGTGTAGCTATGTTAATTCTATGTTAATTCAAAGTAACTCCTGCTGCTGGTTTTATTGTTGATTGTTGGTAGCCTATACAAAATTGGGGTAGCCCATTTGAAAATATGATGACAAATACATTGTAAAGATTTCAGTCAATAAAGGATTATTATGTTTGACATAATTATCAGTTACAGAACCTCTAGTGTCATAAACCACCCCTGGTCCTGAGGAGTTCATCTATATCTACAATGTTGCACCGTACAACCAAGAAGTAAAGTACACCAATGGTCATAAGGATCATAAGCCCTTTACACTGCATACATCATTAGGCAAGCAACCGGAAACAAAGTTCTAAAAGTGTTCATCAACATCATGTGTTTAGTCTCACTGGTCTTATGTGTTTCATGAATTATATCCATGCAGCACTGGTTTAGCCATGATTCTGGACCACACATATGAAACTAATTCTTTTACTGTACTTGCCAACTAACTTTACACAGTTAATTGATGCTGTTTATTTTATGAAGCAGATGGGAAACTGTTTTTCAAATGGAAGATTATATCTCTGAAATCACTGAGGCCTACTGTTTGACACCTGATGGTAAGGGGTTTCATAAAAAAAAAATACAATTCAACAATTTATCAGTGAAGCATGATAGCCTAATTTTAAATGTTTAAAAGACAAAACATGATCTTCAGAAATGTAAATATAGCATAACTTGTGGACATACAGGTCCCTGCCATTTGCTATTCGCATTATTATCTGCTGTGCGATTATTAATACATTGCTAATAGTGAATAAATTGTAGCATTGCATCAGTCTAAATACTGTCCTCCACCATTACAACTTCTACATGCTAGTTTCATTGAGATATTGCATTATTTTGCTTGTGAATAACACAACTCACCTACTCATCCATACATCTAAGGTAACTGATAGTATTGGCATTAGTTATATATGTGAAATATTGTTTCTATTTCCTTTGCTAATAAACTTTGAAGGATCTCAAATTCAGAAGTGCTCACAGCAGTTATGTGCCCATTGACATCTGAAATCCCCATGTATAATTTTATGGTGGTGTCGGATAAGCTTTTAATAGACTTGCTCATCTAAAATGTCCTCAATATTAGGAAATGTCCAATATTAGTAAATTTGTGTTGATGAAGAAAGAAAGTGTGTTTTTGATCATAAGGACTATACACAGCATGTTTCAACCAGGATTTACCTCCTCCTAATATTGTCAGCCTAAGTTGTATTTCTGTTAAGAAATTTCCCATGACTTACATTCCAAGTACAGCAGAATACAGGAGATAAACTAACAATGTGTTTTCCATGCGGTGCAATCTCGCCGTCCTGTGGTAAGATTTTAGAACTGCACCATTTACATCTCGGATGTCTTCTATTTGTCGACCACTACCTTGCGTGTGGTTGACACAGCCGTTGTTTTCCAGAGCAAAAGTGTGGACCCTTTTGAATTAAACTCTTAATTTCTTTAGGGAAATTCTTTGTTTCAAAATACAGCCACGTGTAATTTTATTTCTGATAAATAAATTGTTCAATACAGGGGTACCCATGTAGTGGTCTTAGATTAAAGCAACGTAACATTCAACTTGTCTCAACATAAATAATATCTGCTGTCTCTGTAACGTTGCTTTAAATGTTTTTTAACGAAGATATTTACGTTCAGGGGCAAAGAATATAAACATAATATTACATACATTACATATTATTGTAGTAGTGTGCTTGGTAGTGCATAATGTGTTTTCGTGTAAAATGGCAAACAGTGAAACTCAGTAAAGAAATAGCGTAATACAGATGCATCTATTTAATCTGTTAATTAGTTTTTTATGTATCGATAACAACGTGCAGCCTACCTATTTTCCAAAACACGACGTAATGAGAAATCATTTGAAGGCGAAGACCGCAGGATGTGCTGACGTAGAACACTCGTGCATGAAGGAGTGACGCCATACACATAGAAGCCGGAGTCGAGGGGAATGGTGTTTTGTTTCTTTTTCTTTTAGTTTAAACCCAGAGTCTTTATTCTTTAGTCACTATCATTTTCATGATTCATTTGATAGTTGTAGGTTTTCTCTGTCATTTGGCCTTCATTTAGCAATATAGCGTTACGTTTCCTCCCACGCGGTGCTGTTTTTGACAGTCGGGGTCAGGATCAGTTAGCTACAAGGCGAGCTGAGCTAGCTCTTAGCCAGCTAGCTGTAGCCAGCTCTCGATAACACGTTTTTTGTCATCCAATTAACAAGTAGCTGTAGCTTGCTACCAAATGAATTAATTTGACGAATAAAGACAGTGTAGCAAGCAAACCAACGTTAGCTTTCTAGTTACCAGGATAGCGCACATCGCCATTTGAATCTAAATTAGCCACTGTAGTTGGATAGGAAGCTAATGTTATATTGCAGATTTTTTTTTTATTTGTTCAGGTAGTAGACTGGTAAAATTAACATTTTATACGCTGTCACCAGCCGCTAATTATAGTTAAGCTAACAGACTAGCTTGCCAGTTGGCTATTGCTATCGTCGTGTCGAAAGAGGGGAACCCAGCTCGGAAGTTCACTTGTTTTGGTGTCAACTGAATGAAAACGCATTGAAACGGTGAGTTGTGATATTTTCCAGAATTTAAAAATACTGTTCTGTTCAAGACATTGATATATGGGTACAATCGTTAGCATTTAGGTAGCAGGCTACGTTTGTATTTCAGCATTAGCTTGGTACTAAGTTGATGAGCCATATGAAGCCAAATGTCATTTGTACAAATTTTGTAGGAAACCTAGCATTTGCTACAACTAGGTATTTAGTAAACGGACTTGGTTTGCTGTGACTTGGAAGCTGTTTCAGCCGAATAGAATAGATTTCAGTGTGGGCCTTGGGTATGTTGGCCTCTTCTAACTATCTTATGATATGTGGACTGTTTAGTGAATGCAGCACTAAAGCAAACTACCTATCCAATCCATAGATTGTGGGGCGTTCAAGTAATCAAGCAAGCAAGCAGGCTTCATACTGCTAAAATGCCGGTCTGGTGTCACATCAGTCAATTGGAAATGAAATCACATGAATATTACGTCTGTAATCTGTTCAATCAAAGGAACGTAATATCTTTTTGTATTACTCAACGTAATCCGTATTCTTATGCTTTTCAAATGTAGCTAAGAGTTTTACCCCAGCAAGTGAGGCAAAGTTAGCTGCTTAGAATCAATGATAACTCAACTCAGCTATGTACTAAAAGTTAACCATGTCTTTCATTCTAAGATGGTGTGTGGGTGATGTTTAATTTTTGTCAGGCTTGGGTTTCCCTGAACTTGAATAAGAGTAAACACGCAGGAAAAATGGCACACTAATTATGTTTCTTATCGATGTGGTTTGACAGTCGTAACAATGATAATATAGTCATTTTTTTTGTCATAGCTTTACAGCTGTGCAGAGTAGTATGCTAGAGGTCCATGTGCAATGTTTTGGGTCACTCGTAGGTCTCTGAGTCGTCAGGGCTGTGGTTTACCGGGCACTGTATCAAAAACAGCTCAAGGAAATGAGTGCAACGTTCGCCTTGAGTGGGCCCTGGTCCAACTCTGGCTTTGAGCAAAAAGCTGGTTTTATTCAAGACTCTTAATAAAATGAGTATTGCTCTTCCATAGCTTTGAGGACATTTTTATCCCTATATTACCTTAACAACCTGACATCACTAATGACATTTTCTGCACATTTATATTGAGAGGTCATGATATATGGACAAACCTAGATTTAAATGAATGCAAAAAAGATTTCTTAGGAGTGCAGACTAATTCTCTTAGCAACATGTATTGTACTGTTACTACGCTGCAGTGCATTCAGAATGTCATGCTACTGGAAGCTGGTAATAGCTACAAGCTATTTTCTCTGCAGCCATAATATCATTACAGGCTGTATGGTGATTCTCAGTTGTGAAAATAGTGAAACTTGACTATAAGCCAAGTATTATATTCCCATTGGTCACCACCAAAGCACATATTATCTACTTACCATATGTCTCCAAAATTGTCTCAGCTCCAGTTTGATGCAAGAGCAGACCTCGAGAAGCTATTTAACCAAAAGCTGTCCTGCTGAACCCCAAGCTTACTCTTAGCTCTAGAGCTGAACATGTAGATTGTAAATAAAGAATAAGATTTTCAACACAGACAACCAAGTGAAACACTTTTGGACCTGCATCTCCATTGCTACATAGAAATGTTTTGCTTGTGTATGAGGCTGTCAGCTTCAGACATTGTTGTATGTTTGCAAAAGTCTAGTACTTGCAAATATTAGCAATACCAGGAGAGTATACCATGAAGTGGTTTCTCTGGATATGGTAACTTAAGAAGATATTATGAACTAAATAAAGCTTTTTGTGCCACTACATCAATTTTAATGCATTCAGAACATACATTTAGTGTAACAACTGTTTATCTTTACACAGAAGCTGCCTGTTTGTCATGTTTGTCAGAGTTTGCCTCAGTGGTATACTTGCTATACAATCAGTGTTTATTAACAAGTTGAGCCACTGACTAAAATGCTTCCTGAGAGTGCCATATTCATATGAGCTTCTTGAGTAAATGTTATGTTGTACTTCCATTGCTGGCATTTCCTTAAGTAAGGTCCACCCATTCCTCCATTACCAGCTACAGTCTACTTTAGAATATGAGCCACAGGCTGTAGTTTCCAGGAAAATATCCCTCCTTATGCATAGCAGAGAAAAGGGTAGTGAGCTCTGCAGAGGCTGTTTTATAGTATGCACACAGTGTATTCTTTTGTGCTCTTACTATGTGCTATGCACTGAAATTTACTATTGATTTAATTGTTGAGTGTCAATTATTTGCACATACTTTAACTGGCAGTCATTTCTAGTTTGAAAATAACTTGGCAGAATTGGTTGCAAAATGCTTCAACAGTTTTGTTACATATTGAAATGTCTAACCATGCTTCATGTAGCCTTGCTATCTTTAGCTGCTTTCACACCAAATGCCACGAATACTGGCATCACACTTATCCCATTCGCACTTAAGCCAGAGACAGAGACATTTCTAAACAGTTTAACAGCCGCCATCTATTACCTACATAATTATACGCTCCTAAGAAGATTTCCATCATCACCCTTTATGCAGAAGTAATTACAGTTATTTTCAGGAAACGTATTTCTACAGGTCTTTGTATCTTGAGTCATCTTGAAGTGAATCAAGTGTGTCACTGAAATCACTAATCGATCACTTAGGTCATTTCATAATACTTGTAAAATTACAGACATTTTCTGTACTTTTTAAGAGCAGGAATAACCCTCAATAAAACAATTAATATTAGGCTACATTTCCTGACAGAAACTGTGAGTAAATGCCAGTCTCTCTACTGAGAAAGAGACAATAGTTACACAGAGATGCAGTTCCTTACAGTCATTGGAATAATGCAAGGCTCAAATCTCTCAGCAGTCTGCCTTGGAAGCTCATAAATATATGGGTGTCATATTGTTTTAAATGCACACATGTATTCACTATGACGGCTTTCTTATATATCAGTTAACATGGGCAATATATTGCTAACTAGTTTTGAATGTGAAATTTCATATTCTGGCGTGTTTGTGTTAGCTAACTGCCTAATGTTAATTCTGTGAAGCAAGGTACTAAACTATCTTGTTAGCTTGCAGAGTTGAAATCCTAGTGAGATTAAGTTTCTTGTTTTTTTACTGTTCATAAATAATGTATATGGCTGAATATTGATGTGTGTTATTTGGTTGATTGCTTTGTCAGTATAAAGTATGTACTGAAAGGTTACGTTGTTCACAGATTATACATGTAAATTACTAGACATAATAAAAAAAGTTAATAAATTGCATAGTGATAATGAGAAATGTGTCCCTTGCCAGCCACTTAGCAAGTTATGTTACTGTGAGTATGTACACTGAACTATGATAGAATTACACGGCCTGAGTCAACAGTTTATTCAATCTTAAAGTACACAGTCACAGAAATGAACAGTGACATGGGCATCTTATCTAACAAATGAATGCAGTTTTCCAGCAAGCAACATCGGGGTTTATTGGGGGTATGGGAAACTTCCTCAGCAAGGAGTGGAAAATGAAACAAAAGTCATTTTCTCTTATAAGCTCCTCTGAAGTATAACAGGTTGGTTGACGAATTATTGCATGTAAATTTATTTCTACTTACCAGCAGTGCTGTTAATCAATACAGATTAATTTCATCCATGCTGTCATTCATATCAAGAACTTTTACTGGTTAGCGTTTTCTCTCCAGTCAAAATACTAAGAGCAAGTAAGAGGGGTACAAAGTCTGAAACGTTAATTAACAAAACAACTAAAATCTATATATAATCAAATAGTCAAATTAATCTTCATTCTTTGGCATTGTTCTTGAGCTCTGAGTGTTACCCCACAGCTCCCCTTGTGGATGGACATAGTTGACCATAAAGACTACGTTATTTACTAGGCATTAACTACTACTAACAGCCTAACTGCTGTACCAAATGCGTGCTTTCACAGAACAAGAAAGTAATGGCATACGTTAAGTCAAATTAAAATGTCATTTTTTTTTTTTACTTTATTTTACAGCTATGCTTATTTCCGTCAAAGTCCATATAGCCGGGGCCTCTGTGTGGCTTGCAGGATAAGTTGCTGCCTGCAAGCCCTGAGGTCTGGGGCTCAATCCCCAGCCCCAGCCTCACCATCACCAGCCATGGTCAGAGGTCCCCCTGGTGAGGCAACAGTCGGCTCCATCACCCTCCCCGTCACGCCTGGGCACCTGCAGCGACACAAACTGATTGCACACTTGAGAGAAGGATTGACCACATCCTCCTCTGACGTCATAGGTGGTGTGCAGTTAGTGGTGTGGCCGCAGTGTTAAAAGAAGCTCAACCTCTCCTCCCAGAGCCGTCAGGGCAGGTGCTGCATGAGGTCAACCAGTTCAGTTGAACATTCAGGTTGGGAAAAACTGGGAAAATCAGGGTAAAAATAATTTAAAAAAGAAAACATCCTGATAGCGTTGTTGCTCTGCACAGCAACTGTAGGGTGGTAGTTTGTAGCAATACTAAACAGCATGCAACAAACCAAAGGACTGGATTTTAATATTTCACTGAGGGGAAAAAAAAAAATTAAGTGCATTTGCCAAAGTTCATAGCTGGCCTTTAGTAAATGAAAAAAAAACATGCAATACTTGTATGGATTAGTAACACTGTAAAACACTTAGTTGGAAGGAATAAAAATAAATGCTTTGACTGGATGCTGGGATCAAATTACTGGTGCTTACATGACTGAGTTATGTGAGTGGAGTTGCTGTTTAGGGGATGCTATAGTGGCAGTACGTTTCATTTATATGTAAGTTTGGCTGTGTTGTGGAATGCTGCTGGTGCTTTTTCATGTTGTCTTTTAAAGAAAATTTTGGGCTCTATAGGGTGGGTCTGCACTGTTGGTTAGAGGTTTTGTGTCACATTGCTTGTTATCTAAGATTGCTTGTTTCTTGTTGTGAAGTATTGGACTGAAATATTAAAATCTTAGGAATAAGCTTTTGTCTCAACATGATCAAACGGGGAACCCCTCCTTATGGTGAAAGTCAGTAGTATTGGTGTAGGAGGTTCGTTGGAGGAAGCTTGCACCGGTGTTAAAATTTCACTACTGTGACAGGCCTGTTAAAAACTTGAATGAGCATAGATGGGCTGCAGTAGGAGGTAATTTTGCTTTAAATGTCCTATGGTGCTCTTTTGTGTGTGTGTATGTGTGTGTGTGTATGTGTGTATGTGTGTGTGTATGTGTGTGTGTGTGTGTGTGTGTGTGTATGTATGTATGTGTTTGTATGTATGTATGTGTGTGTGTGTATGTGTGTGTGTATGTGTGTGTGCATGTGTTTTTTGGACTGAGATTCCTCTTCTTAGCATTGCAGCTAATGAGGAGCACTAACCAGAGAAGATGCTCCATAAAGACAGCATGGATAGATTAGAAAATAATTTGCCTATCCTTCAATTATAAGTATTACTGGTAGGTTGAAAAATGTACAGAAGTCAAAATGCCAAACCAAATTTTGAACCCTTTTATCATGTCTGATACTCAACTTCTGCACATTGCAGAACCCCTCTTTCTGGAGCCTGTTATCGTGATGTTAAGTGAATTGAGGAGCTTCAGAAGGTTGGGCCTCTGGTTAGGGACTGAGACAAAGTGATGAGAGTATAGTGATTGTGTTGTAAGTATTAGAAAAGCTTTTCCTCCATCTTTGTTCTGCTGCTTCTCACCATCCTTGCTTGACTGTTAATGGAACTGAATTGTGTCTCCATTTTGAATGATGGGGTATTCCAGCGTAGAGTTAAAAAAACATAAAGCCTTCATAAATACATTCTTCGCCTTGTGAATAATTTAGTGGAAAAGTCGATGTGTAAAATTACAGCATTATTTATTTATTATTATTTAGTACTTTTCTTGGCATCCTCATTACTGATGATGAATACTCCAGTCCCAGTATGTTGTTATGAGCACAGATCTAGTGATTTCTAATAGTCAGAACATATGGATTTAAATGTGGTCCAAGGAGTTTGTGTAAGGTTTAAGCACGGTGATTGAAGGATATTGAATTGCGAACATTGTTGTGAAATTATTTGTTTTTCAGCGGGGTTTAGCAAATGGAATGATCCCTCTCCTTTCCAAGATATGATTTGCCTAATACATGATTTACAAGTGTTGGGAACAGAAATTCAATCCCCAGAGTCTGTAAAGTCACAGCCGAACACAGACAGACGCAAACATGTGGATAAATAGCTTGGCTGTGTTCAGCTTGACTGGCAATGTCTCATTTTTTTTTTTTTTTTGTGTAATCAGTGCTCAAAAAGCATAATGGCAGTGCTTAGCTCAACAAGCAATGCTGCTAAATGAGATGAATCATCCTGTTAGTATCCTCAAGCAGCGAGACAGAGTCTAATTGCAGCCTGTAGCCCCTCCCTCACCTTTTGCAAAATTGAGATAGTGTTGGCGAAGACTTCCATATGGAGTGGGGGCTCTTTTGCATGTCCACCAAGTGTGGGGGGGTGGGGGGGTGTAGGAGGGAGTGTATGTCCCTAAAATTTTTTTATATATATATATATATATATATATATATATTTACAGAAGACACTGGTATTCAGCATTTGTGTTTCATTTGAGCAGGATGGGAGCCGCTCGTCAGGAGCCCTCTGCCTGATTAGCAGACGCACTGGCAGCACTGCCCTGGTAGCGCCGCGGCCTCCTGCTGCGTGCACGTTGGACAGGCCGTACACCGCGGCCCTCCCCATCAATGCTTCGCTGCGCAAATTTCAGCATAATCTGTCATACCCAAGAACCAGACCCACAACGCACAGGCAAAATGGTGCAGCATGCAGGGCCTTTTTCAGAGCAGTTATAATATACTGAGGAATTATATCCTGTGTTCTTGTCTTAACTGTGCTTCCTCCTTCATTAATTTTGATTAGCGCATCATCATCTTTGCTTTATCAGGGTCAATTAAATGGATCCTCAACAGTATCAATTAAATGAAAGATGGCCCGTTGCATTCACAAGCGCATGTTTGATCGCTGCGAAAAACTTATTTGGAAAGGTGAAGACAACTGTAAAGCATCTAGAGGAAAAATAGACGACCCTTGCACCAGCTTTTTGTATGTAGTAGCAAAATTAACGAACTAGTTAGCAGACTAGCCGACAAGCTTATCTTGTGCTTTGTCTTGTTAGTGTGCATGAATAACTTGTGAGCCTCAGACATCTTGAGCTACGCTAATCCTTCACCAAGCGCAATTCAATTTGACTGTGTTTATGAATTACATCAGATATGGTCTTCTGCTTCGATTATCCATGGCTCAGCAAGCATCTGTAAGAACCAGTATGGTAATTCTGTTTTCCAATTAATTTATTAGCGCATAAAATGCAACATCTTCATTTTGAATGAGAAAATGTTTCTGCCTTGTGGTTTATTGAGCCTTTGGAATGCGTTTCTGCAGCACCACTCTGTACGTTGCCAGGGAGTTGGTCAGGGTTGTTAAGGAAAGTCTGTGACAGTGGTTGAAGGGCAAGCACTGATCAGCATCAGCCTGGACAGCTTGTCTACTGTTAATATTGTCCCTCTCCAGACTCCATAGACTGGAGGCTATTTCCAGGAAGCTGTAGTTTTTAAGCTTCCTTTGCTATCACTTGAGGGGTCTTGTAAATGTTATTGAAAGGTTGTATTAATTTTCTTTGTGTAATTGTTACAAGAATTAATGTTTGCCTCTCAGAGATTTCTCTGTTACACCCGTTTTGGTGTGTTTCTTTTAGAATTGATTTTTAGGGTTCTCTCATTGGTTTTTGAAGAACTGAATGCTTTAGGACCTGAGTATATGGGTGACTGTTATGTTCTGCAAATGCATCTCTACTTACCATCCTAGTATAAACACCGACTGCATCTACTGCACATTTTAAATCCCAAGTAAAGATGCTTTTTTTTTTACTCTAGATTTTAATTATTTTAAAATAAATTTGATATGATATATTAATTAGATGATGATGCTTATTATTGTTGGTATTGTTGCACCCCAAACCTCCCATTGATTCATGTCATTGCAAGTGTGGTTAGCATCCAACGATATTTCAGTATTACTAGATATTGCATTCATTTTTATTGATTAGATAATACACTAATCATGAAATGAAACGGTTATGGGTAGTCTGAAAATGAGCTCAGTGCTACTCTGCATCATGTCCCTGTCATCTATATTTTGGTTGTAGATTGAATTTAATACCCTCAGTTAGGCAGCTGCCTCTCTAGGTCCCATTCAGGAAACAGGTATGCACCCAACCCTTCATGTTCTTGATAACATTTGCGTAATAAAATTAAAAAGAAAAAAACTGAAGCATGTTTGTTAGATCCAGTCCAAACCATTAAAGCAAAATGCTTCAGATCTGCACTTAGGAACATCACAGTCCATACTCAGCATCGAGTGCTACAAGCAAGACCAATAACCTTAGGCTTGAGAGGTTTTTTTTGTCTGTGAAAAATAACCTTGTTGACTGGTATCTTTGCAACATATGTGATAGGAAAATTAAGATGTAAGGTTGTGGCAGGTTGTGCAAGCCTTAAACTGTTTCCCCATTTTTCATTTCTCTGGTAATCCAAAAACATAACATTTTATGAGTAAAAGCAGCTTTCCAGAGTGTATATGGGGACTATCCAGCGCACATGGGATATTATTGTATCTCATAACATACAGTACTGAAAAATGATCATAGAGTACCATTCACATTGCGTTACGCATTATCTCTGCATTCCTCTGTGTTATTGCGTGTCTGTCCGTTTTAGAACAAAACACCGACTTAGTGTTCAAGGTGGTACATTTATCCTATTTTGTGGTATTGCTTCTCTTAAACATACCGTACGTAAACAATTTTGATTGTTTGCCTTTTTGACATTAACGCTGCTAGATGCTGCTGTGAAGGCATCCTGTGTCTGGCGCTGCCAGTGTAAATGAGCAAACATCAAAGTTTTTATATAGCAGTTGTTACAAGTATGATTATTATAAGTAGCGGTCATATAAGGCATGGTGATCTTAGTACTTATCATTTCAAACCAGTAGGGTTGACATTATCATCTGCTAATAGTGAAAGTCTCTATTACTGTGTTTATCATATATTAAAGAGCTGCAGGCTGTACAGGTGTAGTCCTGAATGATTGAGGTTTCAAATAATACCCCATACTTTCATTATATCTGTACCAGAAACAGTGGTTTCCCCAGAATGTTTTTACAAGGCGCGGCATAATGTCCACCAAACCCATGGAAGTGCAATAAATATAAGCATCAGCTAATTAAAGCACTACAGTCAAAAATAAATGCTCCGTTTCATGTCTTCTCCTTTGTTTCTAAATCAGTTAATGTGGCTAATGTCACATCATGGCACCAGTAGTAGTGCAGTGCCACTATAACATTCCCTAGTGGTTCCCAACATTGGTCCTGGGGTCCACTGTTGTATGCTGGTATTTATTCCAACCACAACTGCAACCCGAGAATCTTAACAAGCTGTTAATTGTTCAATTGTTCATGCTTTTCATGATTAGAGAGATAATTTGCCATTATAGCTATGCATGCCAAGAAGAAAAAGCTCCTATATTCACATTGTGTTTATATGATTTGGCAAACAAATACACAAAAAGAGTAACTTTTTATACCTGATCAAATTATAGATTGGGGTGAATCAATATGCTCCTTAAGTCATTGAACACATGATTAAGCTCCTAATTTTTTTCGTTATGCTTCGTAACACAATGCAGGTTTGGCTCATTATAATTAGCTTTGTCTTTGAATCCTTCAGTATCTACCAGATGGTGAGTTTTAGTGGTCATGTGTCCAGAATCACTCCGGTTTTTAATATGAGTTAAAACATCTTACTTGTTTTCATGCAATTGCCTGCAATATGGCACAATGCCAATATAGGAGCTTCTTCCTCATGACATGCATAGTTATAATGGCAAATTATTTCTCTAATCATGAAAAGCATGCTTTCTGGTCAAAGAATCAGCTGCTCAGAACCTAAAATAGCATACTGTCAACATTGGTGAAATCAGGGAGGCCACCTTAGCTTTGGAGATAACCGCTCCACTGACCGACCCAGGTTCCATTTGGAAACGATTTGGCCTCTTCGCCTTTAAGGGTGAAATAAAGACAAAAGCAAAGCAAGATTGAAACGGTGAAAGCAAAGATTGTATAACCTTTGCCAGCAGCAAGCAACATTGAGGGCACACGTTACTACAGATTGCCCATTCCTGTTCATTTGACAAAGAATTCGCATTTAAAGGGAAAAGCTGAGTTGCACATTGAGTGACACAAGGACTGACTGGCTTACACAGCAGCTTGAGTGGGGCTCGTCTTATCGGTGGCACCTGACAGGAGGATCTCAGGTTAGGCATCAAAAAGCCAGAGTTAAAACCTCAAGCTGTGTGGGACTGTTAACCAGCTAGCCAGCCAGCTCAGCCACTTACTATTCAAACTTTAGAAAGATGTGGATACACAAGTGCACTGGGCTAACAATCAAGAAAACGACGCAGTAGTACATCCACCATTGACATCTATTCCCAATATATTCTGAGAAGCTCAATGATTTATCCTAGATATGATCTGAACAGGAGGCTCAGTGATTTACTGCAGAGATAAGGTGTGCATCTTGGCTGGATGTGTGAGCTAATCTACTTTACGCACATTGTTCAACCCTTATATTTACAATTTAGCAAAAACAACATTCAACAAAACTATTTCACGAGCTACGTTTCCCAACTTTAACAATCGTTACAGTTATGGGTAATATCAGCCAATGATTGGATGGTAATTGTCAAAAAGTCTGTCAAAAGCCCAGCATCTGCAAAGGCCACTTGTATTGTTATCAGAGTTATTCAGTCCCACCCCTGCTAAAAACATGCATGCTGGTAGCTGGTCATTTCCAAAGAAATACCTGTTTTTAATTGTTCAAAATGAAAACATCACTGTGAGAAACAGAAAGGTATCAACTAAGGGAAGATGGAAAGATGGATCAAAAATCCTTTAAGGTGGAGCACGCGGCTTCTGATGCAGCGAACATCGCACTAAAACACTTGTTTTATTGTAACCTCCACAGATTGGTACATGCGGCAATTTTTATCCATTCTTGTCCAGTGAAGCTCTGCTTTTCATTTGATTCCTACATGCAGAACAGAATGATTACCATCCGGAAAGCTGTCTTGATACATATAAGTTTCTCAACCTTGTTCTTACAATAGCAAGGCTTGTTGTTCAGTTGATTCTTTGTACGAAGTGGAGGCATTATTGTGGATCCGTTGTGCATGAAGAGTTTGTAAGTTTGGAAACCCTGAAGAGACTAATTGCACATTATGGTTTCTGTCACCTTGTGGGAATATGGCAGAACTGAGAAACATAACAGAGAATTAGTGAAGCACAAGCTTACCGAAAGCAGTATAAACCTGGAAACGTCACTCTGTTTGCTTCTTTTCAGTTTCACTTTGATGCAAAATATTCAAAGTATGGAGTAGTACACATAAATGTTATCTGAAAGGTAAGAATTAAAGCAAAAGAACCGCACTTTCTTTTGGTGATAAAAGTGAAAAATAAACCTCCCCTACATACCTCGCATGGGTGGGAGTCCAATGAAAAGCATCAAGTTTTCAAAGGAGCAGCTTAATATACCAAAACAAGTTCATTTTCAATGCATGCTGTGGTTTCAAAGTATATACTGAAACATAGGCCTATACAAAACAAATGTAAATGCCAATGCTATGCAATGGGAGTAATGTATTATCAGTAAAAGAATAACGTTGAGATATAACATAGTATTGGAACCCAAAGTCCTTTTTTCCAACTTGTTAGAGACATTTAGATGGAGTTCCCTGTCCCGCACTTAAATCGTGTGGCTAGCTCAGGCATTCATGTTTAATGGGTTTTCCTGGGTGATTGAGGCAAAGCTCATTTTGCAGACGGCTGCTCCCTTTACTGTGCGCAACCAATAAATTGGAGTCCGGTGGTTGAGGAAGGGGGCGCGGAATATGAGAAATGGCATGTCTGCTATAGGTGAATAATTAACCAGCAGTCATCTGCTATTAATTAGCTAGCTGCAAGAAAGATGGAGTACCTATTTCTGTCCTGTACTTTGGCTTTGCTTACTTTTCCCCCCCTGCATAGTTTACTCAGACTTGGCCTGGCGCTGGATAATTTGAGCAATATTACTTCAAGGTTGTCCTGGTTTAAATTTAGCTTTTTGCAATAGGTGTATTGGGTGACAGCGGTGGAAAGGAATCCGTTGAGTGTCGATACTTTCGATATTGTCAATACAGTCCAATGCTTTGGACTGCGGCAGGGTCAGCCTGCAGGGAACTAGACTGAATATGAATCTCATGTGCTGTAATGAGCGAGAGATGAATCGCAGAGCCGAGGTGTCGGGTGGAGATGGTGTGGTGGCCAGATGGTTTCCATCTTGTGGTGATATATTGTGATATATCGTGATTAAAGTAATGGGGTGTATTTTGGCCACCCAGCCTCATTGAGAGCTCTGCGATGGCTTCATAAGTACCATTTTCTGGGCACTGGAATCAGTCACTCGGAGCACTGGCTTCAGTCTGAGTCTTGATTCAGGTGGCTGAATCTGTAGTGTCAGTTTACCACGCAGATTGCTGAACTAACAGCATTAGAACACATGACATGAAGGCACAGATGCCGATTGCCCGATTTAAAATGGGAAGATGTCACAGTGTTGATGAACATAATTTTGTTAACAATTCATTTCCTATATGTAGACCCCTCTCCAGCTTCAGCAGGCAGCAGAAATGAAACAGGCATATTGAACATAATGACCCCCTGATGTATTTCAGATGCATATTCAGTGCCATAGAAACCCTCCCTTCCTTCTCTGTGGGTTTAACTGGTCGATCTTCATCTCCTACACTCTGAAACACTGTTTGCAGCAGCAGCAGAATTGTTTTTTTTTTTTTTTTTTTTTCCTCTCTTTTTTTTTTTTTTTCGAGAGCGATTTGAAGTGCTATTTATAGCTGCCTGCTGGAGAAGCGGCAGGCTGGTGGTGCTGCTGCTTCTCTCTCTCTCTCTCTCCCCTTCGCCTCCCTCCCCATCGCTTGCTTGTTGGCTGTAAATTATTGATCAGAACTGGGAGGAGGTGAGTGGCGGCTCAGCTGTGGGTCCTGGCTCAGATTGGACACGATGGCCTGTCACACCGCGGCACAGGGAGAGAATGGCAGGAGGGCGAAGGGGCCTTGCAAAGCAGTAGCTGGAGGGAAGAGCCCTTTCAACACAACACATTACAAATAGCTCTTGTTTTAATATATATGTGCGTGCGTGCATGTATGTTTGTGTGTATGTGCGTGCATGTTTGTATATGTGTTCAGGTGTGTGCGCGCACTCACGTGTACATGTGTGTGTCTCGTAAACACAGACAAAAACACACACACACGCTCAGGGCAGAACTGAGATACAAAGTGCCTTTCCAATTTGCAAAAGGGTGAGCATTAATCAGAACTACCATACTTTCTATTGTATCACACTTGATAAAAACACTACATCGTGTCACATTTGCACAAAGGGCATGTCTTAGCATAATTGGTAAAGAATGATATTTATGGAAATTAACATGCACAAGGTAGTAGTTCACTTAAAGATCCAATTGCTGTACAGTCCATTTTGTGAGGCAAAGGATAGGCTTGCCAGCTTGAATGGAAAATGGAAAGAGCGACAGAACCCTGATCCTAGACTGAGGAACGAAAGTGAACCTGTATCCCACCAACTACGTGCATGAATAATTGTGAATATGTAGCCTCTTACTATCACCAATGCAAGGAGACAAGGAGGAGGAGAAACTAGTCCAAAATAAGTCATACCTGCTACTGATTATAGAATTAAAGCTCTAAGATCTATCATATCTCCTTTTTGTATTTGTCAATTGAAAATCTGTTTTGCAGAGCATTGGTTCCTACCCACTTGCACAGGCTACAGTAAGACCTGAGTTTATGTGTTGTTTGATGCACCATAAGACACCTTCTTGTCAGTTCAAGGAGCCTGGTTAGACTTATTCTTTTATCTAACCCACTTTTCTGGGTTAAGATCTTTCAATGTGTACATGGCATATGCTGTTTGATTTTTCATTTTCAATTGTGTAACATAATTTTTGAGAATAAAAAAAAATTATAGTTTTATATGCTTTATATATTGTAGTTCCAGTTAATGAAGTGTGATTAATTGCATTCATTTCAATATTAAATATTCATGTAAATAAGACACGCAAATACATATATCCAACATCTTTGTGCACCGCCTTGTCACAGTTGTTCCAAATCGCTGTGTGAAGTGCACTTGTCAAAATGTAACCTCCTTGAAATGTTTCAAAAGCAACATGAAGTTCTGTTTGTTTTATAAATGGCGTAGTGATTTAATGTAAATCAGACCCAATTTATTCAAGGTAGACTGATTGAAAACATTTGAGTGAACACATTGAAATGGATACAGAAAACGTTTAAACTTCAAATTCCGAAAGAAATGACAGCCTTATAGGTTTCAGATATACTTCTGTATATACGTTTGAAACAAGAACAGTCGCTCTCTGTTATATTTTACATGTCATTTTAAAGTACTTAAACTCACAAAACACTGAACCTTTTTCATTGGCAATATTTTAGCCTCTGAACAATTCATTGGGCTATGGTTTGCTAGCTCCAATCTAGCTAGCTTAGAACACTCAGTGAGACCACAAAACATATTGGTTAGAAGTTATGAAACTTCTGGAAGTGTTTAGCTCTGGAATTGACCCTGATTACTACTTAAGTAGCTAGCCAGCTACATACAAGTGCATCTCAGCCCAGTAACCTGTGAACTCCTTCACTTACTCATGTCAGAATTTAAGAGAAACTATGCGTGATATGCTCAGCTAGAAGTGGTGAGGCCGTTGAAAGTTTTTTTTTTTTTTTTTTTTTTTTTTTTTTTTTTTTTTTTTGTGGTTAACAGAATTTTTAGACTTAGACTTCTAAGCGAGGTCTCACCTTTGGTTAGAGCTAACGTGTTGTCTTTGAAGGATTGCTTTGACTTTTGTTCGTTTTGATAAATGCTGACTAGTTTTGGGATGACTTCTCCTGAATTAACAAATAGAAGTCAAAATGGCTTTCTGTGATCTTTGAATTTCTGTTTTCCCTAGTGCAGCAGCTACCATCAAGTCAGCTTATGAATCTAAACGTGGACATTTCTGTTCTGTAACTACGGTGATTGTGTATTACAATGGGGAAAAAAACTGATGCGGTGAGCTTTATGTGTTAGCAGGTCTTTTGACCTGTTTTGACTTTGCATTATTGCCTTCTTCAGTCAGCAGTTAATATCATACTTAACAGTGAAATCAGTGGTAACCTTCAGTATATGACTGTTGACATGGTTAATGAAGTAATTGTTATGAAAGGAAAAACACATCACTACCAAATACCTAAAGTAATTGACTGGGTGGAATATTCCAAACTTTATTCCAAACGTTGAATCATATTTAGCACTTGACTTATGTTTTACTCTGTGTCTGTGTTTTACGCAAAGTTTGTAATACTTTGTGACAAATGTGGAGAGAATTTGGGAAAGTGTTAGACTTCTCGGTTTATTTTTTTCCTTTAAGTATGTCAGATTTTATTACACAGATAAAAATTTTCTTTATAGTATATTCTTATTTTAAAAACAAAATGTTAAAGGGACATTTTCACTTTGGCTAAACCTTAAGCTCTATCGTTTTACCTCTGGTGTATCTTTATGAAGCAGGTAGAGTTGTTTTCTTTTCACTCTGATTTAAGAACAAACTTTTTATGGACAGCAGGAGGGTTTACTGATTCATCCCATGGATCAGCTGAAATTTACTTTATTTTTATAAACAACATATTAAAGCTTCACTCTTTTCCAGTCTTTGATGGGTAGAGGTAATTGAGTTGGCTTAATACTTCAGTACCTAGAATTCCCATCCTTGTCACTTGTGTAACATCAGTAAGCTACAGGTGCTCACCCTCAGCCACCAAAGTTTTCTTGCTCAACTAGAGCAAATTGCAAAGCAGGTGACCTACAGGACAAAAGGAAATGTGTGACTTTCTCCATTTTAATCAATCATTTTGACCCCACATTTTGACTTTCACCTCTCCAACAGTTAGCTCATCTCTCTAACAATACCGTCTTATTTGTGAGCTCTCAATATTAAAAAAGACACCTTGCCAAACCCAAATCATCACTTAAGCATAGATTTAAGTAAAAGACATTTCTAATGTTTGCTGTCTTTTTAAAATAACTGCTATGCTGTGGGTGTCACAAATGGCATTGACTCAATGTATGTTCCCTTAACAGTGAATTCTTCACAGGAGACCTCCATTATGGATTTGATGCTAGAAATAAGAAGCTTGTTTTTGTTCTCCTCCTATAACATTAGTCAAGATGGCCACAGTGTGAGTGAGCACACAAGTTCAAGTTCAAACCAGCATGTTTGTTGAACCATAGTAGTTATATGAATTGTGATTCACTTCTGTTAAAGTCTTGGCTCTAAATAATTTTGCCATCAAGCTTCTTGGCAATACACAAGATAAATTTTGTTTGTTTAGCATAATCGGGCAAGACAATAGATCAACAACATATTTCCCTTCAAACTATATGGGATGCCATACAAAAGATCAAGACTGACATGCTGTCTCATTTTGAGTCAGAAGTTGATCCCATTCAATCTAGATTGACTAACATTCATACCACTTTGGACACCATGGGAGAACATATCTTAGCCCTTAAGCAGTGCACTGGGCAAATGAGATCTCATGACACGCACCAGGCAACTTGAGAATGACTATGTTTACCTGATTGATAAAATTGAGGACCTTGAGAACCCAACTCACCATACTCCTACTGTCCGTCATAACGATAGAGGCAGCCCAAGATCCATTCTGATCAAGTTATTCAACTTCCAAGATCAGGTAAAAATTCTTCGCCTTGCCAGAGATCAGAAGGAGTTGGCGTACAATGGGTCTTGCATTTTTGTATATCCAGATTTCAGTCCAAAATTAATGAGGAGACACCAATGCTTTGAGACAGTCCAGCAGAGACTCCGTGAACTATATCTTAATTACTCACTCCGGTACCCCCTGTACACTGAGAGTGATTGTGGATGGAAAACCACAGATTTTTACTTGTCACAAAGCTGCAGAAGTGGTCTTTATGTCCCGCATGTACTCCCCATCTTTAAGACCGACTGAGAAACTAAAGGACCTGGAGTTGCTAAACTTACGTCTCTTCACCAAAGCTAAATACTCATCTTTCACTTGTGTTTACTTCATGAGGTGAAATCCTGCTGACCTGTTGGTTCTTTTAAAGGGGTTTTAGCTCCTTTACCCCAGGTATACATATGCGTGAACATATTTTACTATGTATCAAGGGAAAAGTCGCAAAGTGACATAGTCATTGCAAATTCTATTTTAATTGCAATTTTTATCTATTGCCACTGTTTAGTAAATTGCATGTAAATACAGACACGTTTTAGCGGCTGCTTTTACACCTAAAAGCACTCGCCATCCTTTAGTAAATCTGGGCCCAAGTCTTTTGATCTTGTGGATCACTACCTCCCTTTAGATAAATTATATGCTGTTGGTTGGTCTCAAACCTCATTGTTTTGGTTTAACTCTTATTTACACAATAGAAAACAGTGTGTTGTCAATCAAGGGAGTAAATCAGATCTGCTGATTCAACAAAGAGGCGTGCCCCAGGGTTCTATACTTGGTCCACTTCTTTTTTTCTATATTCATTAACGATCTTCCATTAATATGCTCAAACTCCTCTGTTCAACTATATGTGGATGATACTGTCTTATATACTTCCAAACCAAATATACTGCAAATCCGAACCATCTTACAATCTGATTTTAACAGTGTGCAAGATTGGCTTTACTCCAACAAATTATTGTTTAGTAAAACAAAATCTCTCACAATGGTTTTTGGAACAAAACAGAGACTTAAATCCAAATCTGATAATCTTGTTACAACATGTAATGATAGTACCTGTTTGCATTGGGCTTATCCTAATGAATAAATTTCATTATATGTTCTAAACTTGATACCTGTCTGTATGACCTGTTTTTTTCCAGACCAGTGATAACGTTACAGTTGGCTAGCCATGGCTTGATGAAACATTTCCTTTCGACTTCAAAAGGGAAAAGTGAGAGAAGGTTATCGCATGTGTTTAAATGAAACCAAAGCATTTCCCACATATGTTTGCTGAAAAAATCACAGCAGTATGTTTCATACATATCTTATCATACCATTATGATTAATGGTAACATTGTAGTAGCCACAGCTAACTTATTTAAATTGTTCACAGTGGCCTCTTAAATTCATTGCCTTGCTGTTTTATGCTGTAGATGTGCTTAAAAACACTTTTTTCTTGTGAAATTTAAATCTCAAAACAGCCATTGTATGATTTTTTTTTTCTGAACATTCTTTTTCTGCCATTATTTGGTTATTTTAGCAACACGCTAAATTTAAGTGATGTAGCTTGATACATTGTGTTTTAATTGTGCAACAAGTGGTTCTTAAAATGTGACTTTCACAGCTGATTTAAAAGCAAACTTCTTTGTCAATGTGATTGTCTGTTATCGGCTACAGCGGTGTGCAGGTGGTGAGCTAGCAGGCTAGCTGTTTCTTGTTTAGTTAGGCTGAGAGGGTGTTCAGGTGAAACCTGTCTTTTAGCTGCAGAACCTGCCACACAGCTAACTGCTCTTTCAACAAGCAGTGCTCTCTGTGCTGCTTTAAAACCTGTAGTTTGCTTCGATTTTTGATACTTCCTGTGCACAAAGGTTCCACTGCCTGGTCATACCTGACCGAGTTCATTTTGACAGAAAGAAAGCATTCTCTGAAGGGTGTCAAGCGGGGGAGATAGGTATTCAGTCCCACTCGCTTTTTTGAACTGAAAAAAAAACATTAAATTTTTACGTGAAAATCTAACGCAGCTTTAAGTAGGGGTGGCAATTGCCAGGGACCCCATGTTGTGATAATACTTGCAATACCTAGGCCATGATATGATAGCATTGTGACTGGGTAGTGTGATTCTGTAAATATTTCAATTTGATCCTGAAATGGTATGTTAAACATTGTGAGGAAAAAGGGTTTTGACTGTATGGAATGATATAGTCATTCTCCTTAAGACCAAAATTTGGTCAAAGAACAAGTGTCAATCAAATTTACATAGACACTTAATTTACAGTTTCACCAAGCTGAACATTTTTACAAAAACGTGTACCAAAGCATCCCAGTGCGACATAATGGAATATGATGGAGAAAATTTTCAAGATACTCAAATATTGATTTTCAATATTGAGTTATATTTGCTGTTTTACTTGCTGTTTTATTTTGCTGATGAGGTCAGATTTGAAAATAACCTGGCACTTTACCTCAAATGCTCCAAATGCTAAGCATGCTGTATAAATGGCCTGGAGATGAATAATGTATCATAGCTGTGCAGTAGATTATTCTCAAATACTGTGACAGCTCCACTACTTTGTGTTGAACCCTGCACTTTGCTGTAGGACTCTCACAAACGGGGATCTTACGTTGAATACCGTGTCATGATCTGGACTTAACATGCGGGCCACGGTACATTACACTAGAATATACCGTGTCCTCAAATTACCGCTGCAGATTTTTCTCATTCGGACTACCTGGTACTTTTACCAGTCGTCGCTCCTGAAATTGTTAAATACTTTTTTGTATGCTGTACAGCCTTGCCCTCTTTTCACACCACACCGGTGGCTTCTGAGAGCTGAGGTGGACGCTGGTGGGCGATTCAGCTGGAGCAGTGCTGTTAGCAGCCAGTTGTGCACCTCAGTCTTTAAGATTTGTACTAGAGCAGTCCATACTGGCCAGCTGTGGGAAAAATACATGTATATACACTGAAATCCCCATGTTTCTCTTGTTTATATTATTTAATAGTTTCTCAGATGTAACGTTGGAAACATTCATACCATTTAGTTAGCGTAGCCCTGTCATTTCCCAACCACTGTTGCTTTTTATTTGTTTTTGGATTTTATCCCATTTTTTTCCCCACTCTGAACTCAGCTGAACTGTTTAGTCTCCCGTGTACTCTCGACATCCGACATAGGGAGAGGCAGGTGTAGCTATATCTGTAAGCACACGTGCTTTGTGTGTTGCACATTTTGTGTGTCTTATATTTTATATTGCGATGACAGTTTTCACTCCACTGTCATGAATATATGGCCCTGTATAGTAGCTTAGCATTGCATGTTCTCAAATGAGTTTGGCTAATGACAGCAATACAGTACATCAGCAGTTCCTGTGTAGCCGTTAACCTAATGGTGCACCAGTGCTCAGCTAACTGCTAGTGTTCAAAAAAGATAAGTTGTTACATGCGTGCATGTTTCTAAGCCCTCAAAGGAGCATAAAGTACTCTCCATTGCAGGCCACTTTATATTTTTTATTTAGTGAATGCTCATTAATGAACATTGCAGTGTTTTGCAGTTTTTGTACTGTCATTTGAAAATTATTTATTAATATTTAAAATATCATGCTTCATTGTCACTGCACTGTGACTTCATGCAGGCATTTCCATGCTAGGTATTCTATAGGACTGGTGGGATTATTCTGTATTGGTGTAATTGAATCAATATCTTGAGTATTTTATTAATGTACATAATTTTATGTACATTAATAAACATCACCTCTTAATGTAGCATTAGCGCAGGTATGTGTCTGAGCGGTCTATTACCACAGCAGACCCCACTTAACTGGAGGGATTTCCCGCCCCGTATTAGCGCAGTTGTGCTGATCGCGTTAGCGGGCAAAGGTGCTTTGGCCGTAGATTAAGGGTTCTATGTATGGATACCGATCAGCCCCCTCACCCCCCCGCAGGGTCACAGTGGGGATTCGGGAGGGGAAGCACAGGCGTGCAGCGTTTCGGGGGGACATGAGCCCCGCAGAGTCTGCCCGGGGAGCACGCCTCCCAGTCCTCCTCTCAGCACGACGTCCTCTCCCCTTTTCACGTCGAAACGTTTGACTGTGTTGAAAATCACTGGACTGTAATGGGGGCCCTGAAATAATCCTCATTTCCCCCTGCTAATTATAATATTTTTCCATGTTACTTTTTATTTATAGGCTACTGCATCTGTCCACCGTGGTTTATTTGCATGTTTGAGATTTCACCCATTGGCAACAACAGAACAATAGATGCGCAGTGATGTAAAGGGAAGGAATTTAGCATCTGTTTTGATTTTGTGCTTGTTAACAGAGAAGGAGGAGCAGGACCTTATAAAGAGGTGAGAGGGAAGATAGCAGTGTTATGAGGTTTGGGCATATGTGGATTTATCATGGCAGTGTCTCCGCAGTTGAAAGGAAACACTGGTGAGAAAACCAGGCAGGGCACTCCTCGCATGTTTTAGACACGAGGTCAAAAGTTTAGCGAGATATCTGTGTGTGTGTGTGTGTGTGTGTGTGTGGGGGGGGGGGGGGGGGATTTTGACAGGCTAAACTTGTTTTGGATTGGCCAGCACATCAGTTGCAACAATAATAGAACGATAAAAGTGAGAGGCAGGCTGTCGGTGTGTGAGAAGTGACTGCACCGGATGCAGTGAGACTGTAGGGAGACGGCTGTGAGATCACAGTGAGCCACAGGCAGGGTCCAGGGGACCGGTGCTGATTCACAGAGCACAGGTGCTGAGCAGCTTGTTGGGGACAGAGGTAGCTTGCGTCTGGCGGCATTGAGAAACCAAAAACCAGTGAGGAGGGAAACAGGACCAAGAAAATCTTGCCCCTTCATGCCCTTTTTCCTCCCTTTTTGCTTTGAACGGCACGTCTGTGTGGGCATCTCCCTGTGACAGGGGCCTCCAAACAGCTGGGCTTTTTAACTAGCCCAGGGCTGCCTGTCAGTGCAATTACATTGTTACTGAGCGCGCGCAAGAGGGAGAGAGGCAGAAAGAGAAGGAGAGAGAAGAGTGGGAGGGAGGCAGGCAGGGAGGGAGGGAGAGAGGGAGTGTGCGCATGATACAGTGAGAGAGGGGGGGAGAGAGAGGGAGCTCTCTGTAGCACTCACGCTTCATTCAGAAAAAAGAAGGGGACCGTCAAAAACAGAGGTGCTCCATCCCTCGTTCACAAAAAAAGGCAAGGCAGGTAGGCTCAGAAGCGGACAGAGGGGGACCGGGACGAGCCACGGAGGGGCAGGACGAGGACCAGATTAGCGTCGCTTTTTTCTTTCTGCTGGGGGGGAGGAGGGATGGAATCTCTTCATGAGATGAAAGTATCGCCAGCGTTGCCTGATTCCTGAGCAGCTTCTCCTGGCTCCTCAAACACAGCACAACTCCACAGGAAAAGCAGGGAGCGCAGCACTCCGTACAGTAAGGTGTGTTTGCGTGTGTGTGTGTGTGTACATTGCGTGTGCACATGCGTGTTCTCGTCCGTGTGTGTTCGTGTTCTGTGCGCGCATGTGTGTGTGTTGTTACTCGAGTTAGCATGCAGTACTCCTGCAGTTCACAGCAAGGCTGTCAGGTTTTATTTGCATTTATTTGGACTCTTCTCTCCCCCCCCACCCCCCTTCCTCCCCATACTGGAGTGTGTGGTGCTGCTTCTCAGCTTCTCTCTGTCCTTTTTTTTTTTTTTTAAGCCATGCTATTTCTGCCCAGAGCTTAGCTCAGTGGATACAGCCATCTCTCAGCATCTGAAGCCTGTAAATATTGTGTTGGGAGTTAATTATGTATCACTAATGATTCTTTCATGTTAAGATGTGTGAATTTGGTGTCCCCTGAAGGATATGTGCTGTAACTGGCTCTGCTGTTCTCTGGCTCTGGAGAGGAGTTGCTCTGTTATTGATATCTGTGTCCATATTTCTGGAGCATGCCAATATCGCAGACTTAAGCTTTTGGAAAAGGTGTTGTTCTGATTTCAGTAAGTTGTGTATGTATGTATGTGTGTGTATGTGTGTGTGTGTTTTGGGGGGATGTGTGAGTTTTATGTTCTATGTGCTTGTGTCAGCGAGTATAATGATGCTTAGGGGCCAGTGTAGCACATTGTATGATGTTGTCTCTCATTGGCTTATTGTGTGTGTGTGCATGTTGTTTGTGTGTTTGTGTGTGTGATCGTGTGTGCACATACTGTGCGTGTGTTTGTGTAAGTGTGTGTGTGTGTGTGGGCGTGTGAGAGGCCTCTGATCTGACTGTAATGCACACTCTGTCAGGGACAGGGCTGAGGTAATGTGGAATCCCCTGCAAGTGCGTCTGAGCGAGGGGGGGGGGGATGCGGGGGATGAGAGAGGCCGGGGGGGGGGGGGGGCAGTGAAACAGGAGAGGGAGGGAGGAGGGAAGAAGGTGTGTGTGTGTTTGTGCGTGTGTGTGCGTGGGTGGGAGGGTCCGTCTGGAGATGGGGATGGACAGCAACCAACTTGGGGATTTTCTAAAGATTCTTCAGTCAAAGACCTTGCCTCCAACCTCACCCACGCATCTGAGGAGATGAAGGATTCAAACCCGCCACAATTACACACACACACACAGCATGCACACATGCACGCACGCACACACGCACGCACAAATACACACACACATCAGGCAAAATACACACACACACACACACAATGCACAAATACACACATACTTCAGGCAAAATACACACACACACACATTGCACAAATACACACATACACACACATGCACATCATGCACACATATACAGGCAACATGAATTTATATTGTTTGCCTTTCCACCTGCTTTCTGAAGAACGCCTTTCCTCTTATTTTTGAACATAATGTGCTGGAACAGGGAGAGTGGTAGCACAGCAGAGCTGAAAGAGACAGAGGGAGAGAGAGAGAGAGAGAGACGGAGAGCTGAGAGAGAGAGAGCACACAGCAGAGCCTCCTGAATAAAAAATCTGCTGCTAAAAATAGACACCAACTCTCATGGCCTCACCACTTTCAGGTTTGAAAAATCCCTCTTCGTTTTTCCCCCTTAATCGCCACTGCTTCCTTTTCCTCTTCTCAGTGCGTTTTTCTGGTGTGTTCAGCAGCTTATTTTTAGCATGTCTGTATAATTTATTTGAGGGAGAGCATGTGTGTGGTGTTGTGTGTGACAACATACCTGTGTGGAGAGAGAGAGGCAGCAGAGTTTTGTAGATCAAAGAGTTTTTGAAGATCACTAGAAATATGCACAATAAGAACAATAGTCAATAGATAATAGTTAATAATTAATAATAATAATTTCTTAATTTCAATGAATTATGTCATAATTCACAATCGATATCCATTGATATTGTTGTAGGAAGCCTTTGCGAATGTATTTGTCAGATGAAAACATTACATATTAAATATGAATAATAATATAACACCCAGTGTATATCTTAAAGGGTGCCTAGTTCTCCTGTGTTTTGTTACCTTTCGGCCAGTGAGTCACTGTAGCAGGTTTAGAACATTCTTATTTCCATGGTGTACATTCTAACGGAATGTACCTCTTCAACACAGGAGCTGAAGGTATAGGCTACCTGCTCACACCTCTATGCCAAATATCATAAGGTTATTGAAATGGCACCGAAGTGGACCCCAAGCCCCAACTAAGTGTAAACTCTTAACCGCAATCAGGACTGTAATTCCCCAGACCTCCACCGTTCAGTTTCCTCCGTCTTCCCTTCGTTTGACGAACTCCCCTCTGGTGTAGTGGGTCGTCAGAAGCCGACAGCAAAAGCCGCCGCGGCAGTCCAATATCGCGGCACTCAGACACTATGGAATTGGCCTGCCCTCTCTCTGCATTTAGTTTGTTTATTTTTTTTCCTGGAGAGCATTAACTAGGTTGTTGGGAGCCTGCGTTGCCCCCTGCATGTTAATGGAAGTCCGTGGGAAAAAGGCAGAGACAAGGAGAGAGAAAGAGAGAGAGGGAAAATCAATAGTGACCCCCCCCCCCCAACCACCACCACCGCCCACCTCCCACCCCCACTCCCAAGGGACCGGCTCCGTAATCGCATTTGAAGTCAGGAGGTTCTCCCTTTTCTCATCCTTTAAACCCCATCACTGCATCTCTCTTTTCCTCTCTCCCTTCATTATCCCGGTGCTCTCTGTTCCCCAAACAGCCGACAATCTGAGCCGGCCTAAAGAGAGACGTACAACTTTCTGTAACCCAAGCCCTAACCCCCCTCTGTCTTTTCATCTCCCTCCACTCTGTCCTTGCAGGATATATTTTGACTGTTGGATGCATTCATAGATTCATTTGACTTTTACTGGGTTCAAAGAAATTTCACTTGTGCAGTTTCAAGTAAAGGGGAGGAGCACATGGAATGACAAATGGAAAGAGTGCAGGATAGGGGAGAGGAGAGGAAGAAGCACAGGTGAGTAAGAAGCCAGGATTTGAGGAGCTGTAGCAGGGAAATGACTGAAGTTTTGGTCTGCAAACCTGTTACAGGGAGCAGTGCTCTGTTGGCTGCCATTTTGAGGGCATTGTATAAGCAAGACCTGACAGATCTCCTCTAGTCTTTGGTGCGACCACATTCTGCAAAGGCAGGTTGTTTCTAATGCGCCTTACAACTCTCACCCCAAGTCTCCCTTGATTCCATGGATACTCCAGATACACCAGATACTCCATTTCTGAGCGCTTTGTTCCTATTTCATATCCATAGGCTCTGGTTCATAGCAGGAGTTTTCAGTGTTGTTTTACCATAAAGAACATGTATTTCTTTATTTTTAGCATCTTTCTTGGTTATGCCGCTTCATTAATTTTCATTTTATGGTACCAATTGGGATGTTGGGACACTGTAACTTTAAAGCTAAGGACGCAGAGCTGGTTATCTGGTGGGCCTAAAGAAACTGCAGTCCCTCTCCACCTGTCTAACAGCAGGGATCACAAGCCCCAGCTGCTCCCGCGCTCACGCACTGCGCACGGAACATTCTGCACAGCCTCACAGCGCTGAGCATGGCGCAGAGAGGGGCGGCTCTGCACATTGGTAGAGCGAGTGGAGAGGGTGCCGCAGGTTTAGGGCTGTGACAGGTGAGCAGATGGCGGCGCGCTGTGAGCGACTGACCCCTGTACCACTGTTAGGGCTGTGACGTGGACCGGGCTCCGTGTTCTGTTTAATTAACACCAGCAGCAAGCCTGTCGTGGAACGCAAGGCCTATTTTTAAAATCGTTTACCTTTCTTTCTTTCTCTCTGTCTTTTTCTCTCTTTGCCAGATACAAGAAATCTGTATGAACAAACCGTATATGATATAAAATCCTGAAAAAATAGCTTGTGTTCTTAGGGAAAATAGCTGCATGTACAGAAAAGAAGTCTGCAATTGTTCCCGCAACGAGTGTGCGTGTGAGCGTGCATGTAAACATATGTACGTACAGTGCCATGAAAAGCATACGTTCCTCTTCGGATTCTTGTCCCATTTTTCACATTTTTACAAATGAATACAGGCAGGTCATTTTTCAACTTGTTGTAGTATATGGGGTACATTTTGGGAAATATAGTGTATTTAGAGAAACATGTGCAAGTCAATCAGACAAGCATGCATCAATAACTCAGCGCTTCTAAAGCGGATTGGATACTTTGGCAAGGTCTGATTTGGGCCAGCTCTGCTCTCTGCTTTGGCCCTGACCATCAGAGTGAAGCTGGCAGCACACAAGATCTGCAGGTATACCATGCCAATTCTCAAATCAAATACCTGAAGACTTCTGGGAAACGGTTTCTGGCACCTGTCAGTCTGGAAGGGGTTGAGAAATGATAAGAAACCATCGTCAGAGCCATATTCTACGAATGGGGAAAGATTGGGATCGTACAGAATCTTCTAAGGAAGTCAGAACCCTAGAGGAACATCCAGAGATCCGCAAGTCTCTCTTGTCTTGGTTTAAGGGCAAAAATGAGATTCATGGTGAAGTAGCAAGGTGGAAACTACTACTCACTAAGAACATGAATGCCCCTCTCCTGGATGATCCTCAAGAGTTCCAGAACAATGCTGTATGGACGGAGAAGCCAAAAGTGGAACCATTTTGTTAGACATGGGCCCTGTTATGTCAAAACCAAACACTGCATTCCAAAGAAGGAACCTTAAACCAACAGTCAAGCACGGTAGTGGCACTTTCATAGTGTGGGGATTTGTTGCTGCATCAGGACCTTGACAAATAGCCATTGTTATAATATCTTTGTATCAGTGAATTATACAAGATAATGCCAGGCCATCCCTCTATGAGCTGAAGCCAATTCGCAGCTTGGTCTTTTAACCAGGCAATGATCCAGAACAAATAAGCGAGTATACACCAGAATGGGTAGACCAAGAAACGAATGGTTTGGATGACCTTATAAAATTCCTAACTTTAAACTCCATTGAGAACCTGAAATTAGCAGCTTATGCTCAAAAACCCAAAAATAAGTAGTTCTGCATGGTGGACTGGGCCAAAATTCCTGTACAGTCAATAATAAGGATCATGGTCAATATAAAATAAGAAAAACATAAAAATAAAAACACTGTTTGAACATGGGGTCAACCTGGAAGTAGCATTTTAAGTATGCCTTGTCAACTCTCATTCAAAAAGACAAGCATGAAACTGGAATGCTAGCACACTAAAAATCCAAAATAATAATGTAATTAGAAAATGTTCTATGTCAATACTTAAAGAAATCATTCGATGAATTAACAAGCTGGCTAACAAATGATAAAGTTTCAGACTGGCAGGACTGAAAGTCCATTTAATGAGGTAAACACTACCCAGTTACATGGAAAAATTGGTAGATTTAAAGTTAAAATTTGTTTGATATATAATTAAAAATAGTATAGATCCAGTAATGTTAGGAAAACAAACGATGTAATTTAGTTGTTTTTAATTTAGATGAATATCGTCATCAGTTGTCGGCTGTGGAGAAAGTGGGGTTGTGCACCTTATAGTATCCACTTCTTAATGGAGAGAACATGACTTTGTTCGTCACGTTTGTTTCTTCACCAATGCTACACTTCATCACCTTTGTGCTGAGCAATAGTTGTGTACAACGCTACACTGTGGTGTTATAAGATCCTTTTTCTTAAATCTAATGGATTCTATTAGCTGGAAATATAAACAGTAATAATGAGAATTATAAAAGACATCTTTGGAAGATTGTGTGCAAATAAGATTCATGGAATATGTTTGGATGTTCCCAGCATTTGTAAAACAGTGACATATTGATTAGTTAGTCATGGAGTAATTTCTATCAGCAATGAAACATTTTTGCTCAGTATGGCTAGATTGTATTAATGAATTATTATAACAGCAGTTTATTTCAATGATTAATTAATTATTATTATATAATTTAATTTCAATAATATTAACCACATTGTCCTTGTCTTTCAAAAGCTTAACTCTGTAAAAAGAATCTGAAATGAATGATTGGGGACAACCTGCCATAATCTTCTTTATATCTGTATGTGTCTGTATTCATTATGATGAGGTACAGCTCATGTCACTGGATGTACTTTATTGATCTACTTACATTTAAAAAGCACCTGTATGAACCAGTATGCTGTTTTTCATTTTATGTTAATGTGCAGTACGCCTCATTTTCTTGTTGGAAACTCTACAACATAATTTTTTATTTTTGGACAGGAAAAATAACACAAACTGAAAGCCACTTAAAGCACATTTAGGAGGTAGAATTGTAGGTTATTCATCTTATGCTTTTTAGATGTTTTTACTCTCTGTAGGATCTTGAGAATTCCCACCTTGCTCCCTGCTTTCTGCATGTTGGGTTCTGATTTTTACCCCTACACCCTACGCCCTAAGTTTGCTGTATGTATGTGCTTCCTATGCCCTATGTTTGCAGCTTAGTGCTCCCTATGCCCTAAACTAGGGCTGAACGATTTGGGGGAAAATATCTAATTGCAGTTTTTCTGAAAGACATTGCGATTTGATTTGCGATATAATTTTTTAAAGTCAAGTTTCAGTTCAGTATTCACCGTGTTATAGATTTAATACATGTGATGGAGCATTACCACATGAGATACCATCAAAATATTAACTGCTCTATATTCTAATGCCAGGATGAGAACTTAGATATGAATTACTAAAACATGTATTTTTTACATTTTTTTAATTTGCATAGAACATAGAGAACAATCGAACATAGAATAATTATTATCAAATTTTAATTATTATAACAATTATTAGCAAAAGCTGTGACTGTGTGAAGTCAAATAAAGTAATAATAATAATGATAAAATAATTCCAATCAGAAAATAATAGGACCTTTCTGTCAACAGTCTCTTGTCATTGAAATAGGTAGGTCATTCACTTACGGTTCAGGAGCAGCATCTAAATATTGCACATTCTGCATTCAAGTTAAATAAAGTAATAATGTCACTGTTATTTTTAGGGCAAATTGTGAATACTTATTAAAATTTGAGTATGGTGTTGTGTCATTTATGACAACAGTGGGTGGAATTCATACTTGGCAACTAAAATGTAAAGGAAATAGCATGTGGTGAGGCGAGGTTTGGGCGATGCTGTGCCTTTTGAGTGATATTGGTTATAATAAATGGTAAGTAGCTACACAAAACATATATAAATACATACATTAAAACAGCATTTGAAAGGCGTCTGTGTTAGCTTTGATGATCAACCGGTGAGAATTACTTTCACGGCAGCAAGAAGACGAAAAGTAAAAACGCGAGTCTTGGCTAGTATTAAGACGTTTTGACGATTTGTTTTGATACAGCTATGCAATCTTATACAGTATAATAACTGGAAATACGTAAGGAAACAAAAAAGAAAATACTATTCCTAGCTCAGTGCTCCCTATGCTCTATATTCCCAGGTCCATCCTCCTTATACCCTGTGGTCTATGCCTCTAGCTCAGAGCACCCTTTTCCCTGAGTTCCAATGCCCTGCTCAGTGGTGAAGTTTTGCATACAGTCTTTTTTGTAGTCTTTAGTCTTTTGAAACAAATGGGTTTTGAAAAATTGATTAGTCTCTTTGGTCGAACACTGGAGTTTTGATCCTGGTTGCTGACTATGCTTAGTCTTTACACCTTGATAGCTCAGTGAAGCGGTGGCAGGACTCTGGTGTATGTGCGTGTGTTAGCATCTGGCCTCTGCTTCACAGCAGCGTGGCTTAACAAGTCATGACATAGGACATGGAAGCATGTTGTACCAGTCATTTCACAGATTGTGACGATCTGTGGTGGATGACTGAGTCACTCATTTGTATAAGGTGTATTCTCCACGTCTCCTGTTTTCGGGCTAGTTATGATGTTTGAAACGGTTCCTGAGTGGTTAAAGGGTTAGGCAGAGTAGCGTGTAAGCATAGCAGGAGAGGCCGGGCAGTCAGGCAGGGGCGTTTAGCAGTGTGCCGTAGCCACGGAGACCGGGAGCACTCGGCACAGTTACTTTTCCCTTCCATCGTTCATGCTTTTCCACTGGTTGGAGACAGAGAAAAAGAGAGGGGGAGAGAGAGAGAGAGAGAGAGAGAGCAGCATTCCAGGAAAGCCCTTAGGTGGACGGACTCTCCTCATTAACAGTCGCTCTGTGATGCATGAAGCGACGTCAGAGAGCTCACCACACCCCCTCCACCCCCTCACCCGCCTCTCCCCAACTCCGCTGATGACCTGTCACAGTCTGTGTACACTAAGCGCTGCGCGAGGCCCATCTATATTAGCTGTGTGGGTGCGGAGCCTGTGAGCCGGAACGGCAGTGTCCGTACACCCCCCCCCCCCCCCCCCCCCCCACCAAAAAAAAACCTCAACCCCAGGTAAATCATTGAGCAAATCAGTCAGGTCGTGGGAAATGGACATTAATGGTGGAAGCTGGAAGTTGAAAATGGCTGGTGCTTTATGAATAAGGGTGAAGTTTTAGTACAGTAACTATGATGCATTCAAGAGTGTGCTGCACTACTGTTCATATACTTTCTCTCTTGGGGATCTGGAAGCACGCAGTCCTCTGTAGCAAGATTATTTGTTTGGTTCAGCAAAAATAAGGGACCCCTTCACTCGTTGCTGTATATGTTCAGGGTTCTTGCCCTGTCTTTTCTGACGGACTAGTTTTGACTGGCCTGTCCCACTCTTCTCCCCCCCCCCCCCACCTCCCCTTTCAGACCAGACAGTGTGCGTCTGGATTTGTGCCCCTCCGTGTTACTGAACGGCAGCCTGTGTAACGGTGAACAGCCATTCTCCTCTGAATACATGAAGCCAGATATAATTGGGGAGGGGGGTGATGTAGAGAGGGATGGGGGTGTTAAGGGAGATCTCTGCTTTTCTCTTGGTGACAGAGCCTGTTGCCATGGAGCTGCTCCTCCGATTGGTGGAGAGGCTCAGCCAATGGCAAAGCAGCAGAGGTTGTTTCATCATTGAGAATATTTTTTCCCTTTCTCCTCTCCTCTTTCTCCCTCCCTCTCTCTCTCTCTCTCTCTCTCTCTCTGTGTCTCGGTTGCACTCAGTGTCTCTATCCCACCAAAAACATTGAGAAGTGGAGAAATTGCATAAGATTTAATGAGGACAGCGCACCTTGCTGCAGCTGTCGGCTTTGGCTCGGCCAAGATGGCTTAACAAATTAAAAGCAGCTGAATGTTGCTGTTCCCTTAATTCACATCTTCACAGCATTAATTGTAATAGAAGTGTCCACCTCTGCAAACAGTAATTGTAGCAGTCTGTTTCCTCACTGTTATAGGTAGGCTGTGTGATGCGTTTAAACCCAGTGAACTGAAAGTATTGTTAATATCGCAAGCCCCGAAAAACAAATCCTCCGTCCTGTATTCATGAAAATCCAAGAGCTACAGGAACTCTTAAAGCAAAGGCTTTGAACTTCAGCTTACATTAAGGGCCTGATATACCGCTAGGTTTACTGTTTATGCTAATCATAATCATAATCCTAGTAAAGAATAGCATAACTCTGCTGATGACTGTTTTGTGGTAATGATAACACTTGATGACTGTGAATAACAGCAGTGGCGGTAATTACAGTATTTCTGATCAGCGATAAGCATAGCCTAAGGCCATCATCCCCGGCCATTTGGCCACGATGGCAAAACTCGTGGCCTCGTTCAGATGCTGAATTTTGTCCGCTTACATGAACTGTTTTCTTCTTGAACGTCTTTATTTGAACATGTCAGATGTATTAGAGGCTGCATTATAAAAGTGCCCTAATCACATGTTTCAGTTGTTTTGGGAAGAACCAGACAAAACAAAAACAAGCAAGTCTATGTGTGTTGTTGTAGGGTTAACCCTTTCCTTTCCACAGATTTTCAGCCTCTCTGAGGGTACGAGCAGAACCTCACTTCCCTTAGTACGCACAGATCCTCCATTGTTTCTGACGTGCGTCTTCTTCCCACAATTTCAGACATGTAACCATGACAACATATAAGACAAACAGTATTGACACTGAGTGTGTTTGTAGCTTGCCCAGCTGCAGTTTGCCCTACAATGGTGGGGCCATTTAAGCGAACAAAATGAATTTAATGTTTTGTATATATTTTGTTGTCGTAATACATAATCTTATGGATATATTTCCTAATTTTTCTTTGATGCGGTTCAAGCATTGCCACAGAAATGGATGTAAGTCAGTGACCTGGTGGCCTGTAGGGAAATAAAGCAGTTAATGTCCGTTCCTGAAGGACAGGTAGGCTCTGCCATGGCCTGCGGCCAGGCGGAATATGTTTTTGTGACTAGGAGCAAACTTTTCTCAGGAAGGGAACAGTGAAGTATTGAAGCCCCCCTGCGTATTAATTAGCTTCAGTGAAGCGAGGCGCGCTGCCCTCAGCCGCTGAGGTTTGAGAACGTCTGCATGCAGCGCCCACACACACTCAGGTGTGTGAACCCAAACAGCAAGGGACCACCCTGCAGGTCTGTCTGTGAGACCAAGGGGAGGTCTACACCCCCCCCCTCCCCACCACCACCACCCCACTGTCACCCGAGCTCCTTTTTTTTTTTTTGTTTGGTTGTTGTTTTTTTTTTTTTATTTTGGGCAGGTTGGCTGTTTATTTTGTCTGGGTAGAGGCCCCTCTTTCCTCCCGTCTCCGTCACCCTCCCACATTCCGGCACTTTCTCCCTCATCAGTAATGCATGGGGAGTCAGGATCCCCCCCCGCCCTTTCTGCCTGTCATTCATTATTCAGGAGGGGGGTGACACCAGCAGCTCTGTCATGTCCAGGCGGACAGCTCCCTGACACAGCTCTGTCTGGATCCTCACATCTCTCCCATGACCCTCGTACCGCTTTTTTTTTTTTTTTTCCCTCTGTCTTTGCGAGGATCCCCCTCTCCTCGCGCCCCTCCTCTGGAGCGCGTTGTCTCCTCTTAAATTGTCAGGACTGCTGACGCCATCCTCCCCCACTCAGCCCACTCACTCCTGTGGGACGAGCTCTGACTCATTCGCTCTTGCCGTCTCTCTCTCTCTCACCCCCTCCTCTGGTCTTTCCTCTGCCAATACTTCTTTCTTTTCCTCCCCCCCCCCCTTTTATAAACTTCCTTCTTCTTTTGCTCAGCCTCTACTGCTGTCCCAATTTTGCTTGTTTGTTCTCTCCCTTGTTCCTGTACCTTTCCATCAGAGCCTTCAGCTTGATGGGCTGTCCTTAATGCTTTGGCACGATGCGTGTCAGCATGTGGACGCTAATCAGGGCTGGTCTCTCATCTCGGTCCCCCTCTCTTTCTTCTCTCCTTCCTCTCCTCCTTGCTTTCCCCTCTTACTCTCCCTCCTCTCCTGTCCCGTTGTTTAGTCTCGCTCCATGTCCTCTGTTCTAAAACTCCCTCCCCGCCCCTCGGACTCTGTGTGACACTGTCAGAATGAAGGGAATCCTCTCTGCCGCAGTCTGTGTGTGGCATCCTTCTGGCATGACCTCACACACCCATACACACACACACACACACACACGCAGAGAGGACCTCTCTCTCTCTCTCTCTCTCTCACACGCGCACATGCACACACGACCATATTCATAAACACAAACAGATACATACATGGTACAGATAGAAATGTAGACAGGGAGACACTCAACACAAGCACATGCATGCAGACAGACAGCATGGCTGGAGGTGTGCGTTTTGGGATTGTGAAATGGGGGAGTGCAGTGGTGCTCACAGCACTGAGGATCACAGAGAAGCTGAAGTAGGTCAAACAGCAGCGCTCCTCTTTCCCACTGCAGCGCCGCGCGGCGTCTCCATTCAGAGAAACCGAGCGCACCACCCCTCATTCATCTCCTGCATTACAGCCTTCTGCAGTCTCTCTCCATTATCAAATCACATCCAATAAGCCCACAGGTTGCAGCTCCTCACCGCCGTGCGAGCACACAGGACAGGGCATGTGTTCATTTCCTCCATTCAGACAGGGCTGGCCTCGCCCGTCCACGCAAGCTTAGATTCTCACCTTCTTATTTATCACTGGCATACAGAAGGATGGCCTGAATCCGTACACTAAATTTGGCTGTATGATACGCTCGTATGAATATACCCACAATGTGTCAACTGCAGATCCTACTTGGCGTGTATGCTCTGAAATAGGATACAACAGACAACATGAATGATCCCTTTGGACTTCATGTCATCACCTCAGACCTGCAGGAGGGGTGGGAGGTGACAGGGTGAATTGTGTCAGGCCGGGGTGTGGAAATGTGTGCTTTGTGTGAGTTGACTGGGGAACGTTGATGTCACGCAAGGTCCCCAAACAAGACCCCACCCCACGCGCCCCTGGAGGCCCAGTGTTTCCACCCGGGCTGGAATAACTCATCTCATTCATGCCCAAATGCTACCTCTACTTTTGCCAGCTTTTTGATCGCTCTCTGAAAAGAAGACGGCGATACACATCTTCCTTTTTCAACCGATCTGTGTTTGTTCCCCCCTTTCTTCACCGCTCTCTCTGCAGTCCACGTATTTATTTTTAATATCATCCTTTTTCCTCTGCCCCCCCCCCCCCCCCCCCCCCCCCCCCCCCCCCCCCCCCCCCCCTTGCTCTCTTTCGCGACGAAAATGGCAGCAGCTGAGAATGACGTCACCATCTCCCTGGCAACCCAGTGTGCCTGTGAAAGAGGGAGGAAAGGCAGAGAGAGAAAGGGAGAGAGAGAGAGAGCGAACAGCCCTTGCCGGCTCATTCATGAGCGCCCGATTCACATTCATTCAGTCGCTTTCCCCTCGCCTCGCCACGGAGGCTTCGCCCCCCTGCCCCCCACCCCTGGAAACGGCACGGTCCGCCCCAGGGACGGTCCCAGCCCCTCACACGGGGGGTCGCCGGGCACACAGCCTTGGATCTGGGCACTCCGGCGTGGGCTCCAGCGTTTGTTTGCGTCTGCAGGCCTTGGGCGGGCGGGCACTGAATGTGTGTGTGTGTGGGTGTGCTGGTCAGTGATGCAGTGCAGCGCTGATGACGCTTGCTGTTTCGCTGCTCGGGTCTTCCCCTCGACGGGAATCCCCGCCTCTATCCTGCAGCACTCTGCATCCTGCAGACTACAGGGGGACAGCAGCCAAAGCCTCTCATCCTGTCATTAATACACCTCTAATTCCTCTCATTATTTCATCATCACATACCTAATACAGCTCATCATTTATTAATCTGATTCATTTTATTTGTATCTCTTATATAATACCTCTAATAATTAGCATGCGTCTTATGCGTCTGATTATTTTTAAGGAGGTCTCTAATGGCCGTCCACACTGTATCGTCCGACCTGTAATTTTGAGGATAGATTCCTTTTTGCTCTCCTTTTTTCAGTCAAGTTCAAGTTCAGGTTGCCCTCACAGATAGGTGAGAATTTGCTTATCTGTACATCTTTAATCAGAGTCTCACAACGCTCCTCTCGGTTTCACGTGGTGTGCCGACAACGGGAGAGGAAGTGGTGTCGTTTCTAGCAGGGTCTGTGACAGATGGAGAGTTACACAATCTTGTTTTTCGTGAAAAGCACGACCAATTCTTCCTGTGTCAAGCACCCAGAGGGCGTTTTGAGTTCCCTCGTCTTGTTTGCTAGGGCTCGTGCAGAAAACAGTGACAAATGAAATGGAAGGCGGTAATATGCACTCGTTAGTGGCCAAAGAAATGCTCTGGATTGAGGCCAGGGGTGGTCTGCCTGTCTGTCGGACTGTAAGACTGTCTGCAGGAGATCATGGGAACAGCACAGTGGTCCAGTGTGCCCCCTTCAAATCTATGTCTTTGTTCCTTTAGATCCTCTGAGAATATTCAGTGAAATGTTATGAAACAAAACTGATATAAGAAACATTTTCTTCTATAGTGTGGAGGAGTGGACCTACCCTGACATTGGAATATTGTTTATTTACTAGTGTTTCATTTGGTAATCTGTACCCGTTAACAAAATGGTCAACAGCTGTGACTAACTTGAGTTAAACCAGGCGTAATTAAATTGTATTTAAAAGTGGAAGTCGGTAAGAAGGAGGGAGTTTGGAAGGTGTTTGCGGTTTTTAAAATAAATGATTTGATTTCCAAGTCTCAGTTCCAAGTTTTTCTCAGTTGTTTTTAAGACTTCTTTACATGCAGGTTTGTGAAAGTGGGTGCTTCTTTTAAAATCTAATGATGTTTGACTGCTTGCTAAATGGTAAATAATATGTCTGCCTGCACTAGCTTTGAGCTCAAGTGAGTGTGCATGTGCCCTCTGGACGGAGCTGCTCATTTGATTGGATGTGCTCTCTCTTGCTCCGCCCCCCCCACTGGTCAGAGCAGCCCATTTGATTGGACGTGCTATCTCTCTCTCTCTGTGTTGTGCAGGAGCCCTGCCTGGCGGCCCTGCGCCATGCTGGAGGAGTGAGAGGCGGAGACTGTGCGTTTCCCCCCTCCCCCCCGGTGACCTCTGCTGCAGCCCCGCCCCCCGGTGCCTGTGTCTGCTATGGAATGCCCCGGCCTCACGAGCCACCCCAGCCGCCCACTGTAGGACCCCCCTCTGCACCCGTCCCACGCAGGAGCTCTCCTCAGCACCGCTGACCTCACTCCACAGGTACCCACCCAAACAAAATCCTGACCAGCTGCAAAATCGTGAATTGTAACCAATAATAAAAACCATTTTGCGGCTGTTTGTTCTTAACTTCAAAGCTGCACGGACCAGTGTACAGGAATGAAGCGTTTCTCCCAAATTAGTTACAGTTTTAGGTGCTGTGGCCTTTGACTTGAAGAGATTGAATATCCCAAATATGTTTCTACCGAACTCAATTTTAAAACTGGCCAATGAAATTCCAGGAAATGAGAGAATGTGAGTGTCTATTGCTCCTGTGTGGGGCCCCTATATCCAGTCAAATAAAATGTAAAGCAGGGTTACCCTCCCTCAAGTAGTGTCGTTCAGTAATTCCACCTTCACATTAAACGCTTTCCCTCCTCTTCTGCCCCACCCGCCCCCTTTCCTCCACAGGAGCTTTATCTGGGTTCTGACCCCACCCTTGCCCCCCCCCCCACCCTCCTCCTCTTCCTCCTCCTCGTCCTCCTCCTCCCCCTGGGAAGATGTCACTGAGCTGCGCCCCAGACATCCTGAAGGAGGGTGAGAGTGGGGCACTGAACGAGCTGTCGGGCGGCCGAGGCAAATCGGCGCAGCAGCCCCCCAGCAAGGAGGGCACGGGAGAGGGCATGGACGGAGAGGAGACCGCCACACAGGACTCCCAGGTGCCTCCCTCCCCTCCGTTTATCGTGTGAATTATTTACTGCATCTATTCACAAAGGACCTTGTTCACTGACAAACCTATCAGCACATTTTATCAATTCATTGTACTAGATTTGGCTACACAGCTCATTTTTATGGCTAGTCTGCTGAGACATGACGATCCCATGAGGTGTTTGTGACCCGGTGTGAATAGGTTTAGGGTGACCTCTCTTTGAGGATAGTCTCAGTTTTTAATGGCATAGGTAGAAACTTGGAAATCTCACATTTTTATTTATATGTATCTATTTCAGGGTACGGTGTCTTTGTTTTTAGGGTGCAGATGAATCATTTTGAAGGGTCTAGAGTCACTGTATAGGTTTGAGGCTTTGCTGTCAGCCTGTAGGTGGATTTATAAAAATACACACGCAGACACAGACAAACACATTGACACATACAGAGCTGTCTTCACTGGGTGAGTATCAATTTGGAGCACCCTTCCAATATTGCCGCCCTCCCCGACATACATCATATTTATGTGTTATAGTTTGTCTTTCATTTATTAAATAAGAAATTAAACATTGAACATTGAAAATTAAACATTGAACCATACCATTGTAGCACTACTTACGGTGTTATATCATAATTTAATCAAGGCCTGTTAAGGGGCAGAAAGTGCTGATCGTTATGACTGTACTGCGCCTGACCACTTGCGGTTTTGAATGTTTTTTATTCTCTGCGTTTGTTTCATGGGGTGGGACACTGTTGTGCTGATGCTCTGTGTCTCACCAGAAATCGAATTATGCGCTCCTCTCATAATGGTGCTTTTTCACTGCTACAGGAGTTCGTCATCACCCAAAATAATCCCAAAGTGCTTACAGTGGAATGGTTCTCTCTGTTCTGCCCCGTGATGTGCTGAGGTTTCGCTTATTGGTGTTTGTGCGTCAATTTTTCCCATACTAATAATTTGGAACTTTCTCTCTTCTTCTGGCTCTTTCTCTCTTTCTTTCTGTCCGACTTTCTCTCTCTCTCTTTGCTCTTTTGCCATCATCCTCTCTCTCACGTGCTCGTCCTTGCAGCGACGGACCCAGAACCATGGACACGGCAGGAAAAGGGCCAAGGTGAGGGAAAAAAAATCAGGTCCCGTTATTGTCACATAAACCCCGTGATTGAAGTCCTGACCGTCCGTAATGTCTGATAAACTCAGTAGGGTTTAGACACACAGGGCCTAAGCAAGTGAAGAACAGGTTACAGTTTATAATTCAGTGTGCATTTATGAACTTGTGTGTATGTGCGCGTGGGTGTGTGTGTATGCGTGGGTGTATGTGTGCTCGCATGGGGGTGTGTGTGTGTGTGTGTTCGTGTGTTCGTGTGTGCGTGTGTAAGTGTGTGTATGTGTGTACATGTGTGGGTGTGTGGGTTTGGGTGTGCATACGTGCATGTTAATAGGATCCCACAGTCTCTTTCTAATGACCTTCCCATATATCCCTGCCATGTATCTGGGTCAGTTCTCTTCACTGAAGAAAATATCAAGCTTTTCCACTGTGTTGACCTGATTTTCTACATACTCTCTCTTGCACTAGTTGGCCAAGATGCCAAGTGTGTCAGATCCTCTACTGAAATTCCCCCCCCCCCCCCCAAGTGTGATTGTTTTACAGTGTCAATCTATGAGTGTACATGGGGACAATGCATTATTCCTACAACGCCAATGTACGTTCCATAATAGTGCTCTAGGCTGCGCCGGTTAGCATCTGCTACTGCGCTCGCCTAGTTTCATATTCACCATCAGACAATTCTGCATCAACAGCACATCAGGGTGATGGAATTTTTCTGTTTACAAATCGATCCCCAATCCCTCGGGAATCATAATTCATATTCAGTCATTTATTACAGAAAATCCTAGTTATCCTTAGGATTACCCATCAAAATGCTGCCGTCCTGCTGTTAATTAAAACCACTCTGACTCACTCCACAGCTGAAACGTAGCTATCAGTATGAAATTAACAGTTTGCTCGAGATTATACAAAGCCAGTAAAACCTCTTGGCATGTGCTACCACCGCTTTCAAAAAAATATGTTGTATATCGCATTTCCATTATATTTGTATGTTACACCTTATGTCAGAGTGCTAAGATACAAAGCATTGTAATAACACTGATAAAAACAGTAGGAAGGAAAACATATGTACATATGGAAACTAAGTTTAATATGCATTATTATTAAATTAATTTACCAGTAACGCATAGGAAACGTCGTTTACATATGTACATAATGCTAATGAATGTTATGAATGTTAATAAATCACGGTAAGGTACAACTGCAGTTAATTTGTTGTTCTATATTTATATGTCATTATAGGGTGTGAGTTATTTCTTATATATGTTTCCATGTACAGTATACTTACTGTACTCTAGTATTGTAGTCAAATCATTGGAAAATGTTTGACTGGATTCACAAAGTGAATGGCTCTTTTGTGATTAGTCAGAAATTCAGCCATATCAAACAACAACACTTAAGAGGGGAGGCAAGATTTAGACATCCTTTGAAACATCTGCAGTTGTGGTAGTTTCTAGCTGTACCCCTAAAAGTAGGGTATAGACTTCAGTGTGAAAGCGAAAACAACCAGAACCAAAATGAACTGCATTACTTTCCATTCTTTTTAAAAATCACTTTTATCATCGCCCTCAGGTGAGGTTCCGTTAAGTGAAATAAAGCGTTGGATAACTAAATACACCCAGTTCTCAGTGGAATAACTTGCATCTGTGTCCCTGCACCACATTTTAGGTGGCGTGTCCTGCAGGCTGATGTTTGGAAAAACCTCTGAAATCACACAACCATAGCTAGCGCTGTGTGTCACTGAGTTATTTTTAAGGTGCGCCAGCAGAAAGGGACACATTGATTCATTGTTGAATCTTTGCTCTCCTTGGATGCATTTCCTCTCTGTGATAGATGGATGTATCATAAAGCTAAAGGTCTCGATGGTGTTATTTCTGCTTCAGTGTTCAGTTATTATTATAGAGACCAGTGTACCGCACACGTTGGGTGAAGCAAGGCCCCGGTGTCACAGTTTTGGTTTTTGCCCGTTGTTTCTCAAGTATTGTAGTGTCTGGGGTTTGTGGTTCGTGTCTTACCTCTGCATGGTGTCTCCTGCTCCACAGTCCAACGCCAAACTGAAGCTGGTCCGGAGCTTGGCTGTCTGTGAGGAGTCATCAGGGCCATTCTCCACCGATGGGCCTCCGGAACTGCACTCACAGGTACTCACCAGTGCGCCTGACAGTCGCACCCCACAAACAAATACACATCTGCACAGAACCACACTAGCAGGTATTCTCTACCTCTTATCTTCTTTCACTGTTCTCTCTTTCCCTTAATTACTCGGTATTTTTTCTTTACCACTTTCTCTCTTCTCTCTTCCTTTTAATATTCATTGTTGTTGGTAGCTATTATGGTGGTGCCGCATGGTATCACAAAGGATCTTTGGAAACGTAATTAAACTGACACAGTCCGGGTATTGTTGCACACCAAACTCTGAGTAAATATGGCTTGGTACCACACCTGAGGTGGGACTACTGTGTGTGTGTGTTTTTTTTTTTTTTTTTTCTTTTTTTTTTTATTATCACCCGGTTGTATCATACCAGCAGTTATATCGTTCTCCCTTTCCCCCTAAATGTTGCGGTTTAACGGTAGAGAGATTCTCGGTACTTGCTTTTCACGGATTGATCAGGCTCTACCCAGATCCAAATGGCGTATTTGGCCAAAGTTAATTAAAGCGTAATGCGTGTCTGATAGAGAAGGAGGAATTATTGTAATATTTAAATAGATCTGAAATTAAGTTGCAGCACAAAGGTATTCTGTCAAAACCGTATTGGGTGAATTTGGGAGTGCAGTTGGTCATGTTAATTGTGAGATATGATATTGGGGTCAAAATACCTAATGGCAAAAAACTTACCTTGAAACTTATTTTAAAATAGTTTGAATAATCAATACATTTTCTAATGAACAGGTACATTTTATATGTTGTATGTCTGGTTTTACATGCTTTTCTGGGAACCTTCTCCTACAGGACATTATCCAGCTGCATATCAGCTGTCCTTCGGACAAAGAGGAGGAGAAGTCATCCAAGGATGAGTATGAGAACGAGGAGAAGGAAAAGAACAAGGACAAGACCCCACGGAAAATGCTGTCTCGTGGTAAAACTGATTTCCCACAATCTCCTCTGTGCCACTTCCAACATCACATGTGTTAAACCTTTCTGTAAACGTTGCGCAGGAATCCACATGTGCATTTGTCACATTGAACATTATATGTGCTCCGTTCTGAAATCCTGAAAGTGCGCAGAGTATACACCCACTCTGTATTGCTTGTCATTCAGGATATATGCCTCTTGGCTAGGTCAGAACTGAAAAGAAATGTCTTTTTTTTTTTTTTTTTTTTTTTTTTGGTGAGTTTCTGATTATTTAGATGTTTATTATTATAATTAAATTCTCTTAATTTGGGTGTCTGCTCTTAAGTCTTCTGAACTTGCTGTCTTGTTACTATATTGAGTGTATCTTTGTTATTCTGCTCTGTCATTGTGGTACGAGTGTGTTTTATTATTCATTCTCATATTAAAGGTTTTATTAATCTGTGTCTGAAAAGTCCATTCACAACTGTCATTGTGCTCATACATTACATTGGGTGTAATCTGTAGCAAGCACTTTGAGCAGTTACGCACTAGACCTGGTATACGGATATTTATGATATATTGTTGTGTATTATACCTAGAGGTCATGTAAGTCCATAGTTAAGTCCAGTCACTGTGGTGTGTCCTCCCCAGACTCCAGCCAGGAATACACCGATTCCACCGGCATCGATGTACACGAGTTCTTGGTCAACACACTGAAAAACAACCCCAGGTAATACGCACGAGCGGAGCCCGATCGATTCGCCGCGACAGACACAAACATGGCCGCCTACCGCCGGCGGAGCTTCTGCCCCGCACTCAGTGACACATGACACCCTGTTAAAGAACGTACTCAGGTCTTTACACGCTCAAACGCTGGAACCAACTGTCCTCAGGTCACATGCAAATGACAGCACCCATTGCCGTGATGCATTGATCTCAGATAGAGCTTTTGGATCTGAAGATGTTTCTCCTTTTTCCCCAACAGGGATCGAATGATGCTGCTTAAACTGGAACAAGATATCTTGGAGTTCATTAATGATGACAAGTGAGACAGATTTCCATACCTCTCTCCTGAATCACACACTGTTTTTTTTTTTTTTTTTTTTAAATTCAGTGTGCCTCTCTGTTTATTTCCAGGCAAACAGTAGTTGAATATGCATCCATGGTCGTAATTAAGTTTGTGACAAGTTTGTCGCTTGCACTGACCATACAAGGTTTATGGAAGGGATTGTTGCCTTTTGTCCCTTTAAACATCTCCAAATGCAAATTCCACTTACAATCTAAAGTTACTTTGCTTTGACAAGACCGTAATATCATTACAAAAAAGGACACGCGTAACAGAAACCAAGAGCATTCTCATGTTTTCAATTGTACTTGTATGAATTGTAAAAAAGCTCAGTGATACTACAAATATATTATCACCTCAGTGTTGCCAGGACAAATGGGTAACGTTGAAGAATGATACAGCCTATATATAAATGTAGAAGTTGTTGTCTTTGGCAGTGGTAATAGATAGTGGAGCTGTATGTTCTTGACCCAGTAAAGAAGGGTAAAACAGTGTCTCTCTCTCTCTCTCTCTCTCTCTCTCTCTGTCTCTCGCTCTCTCTGTCTCTCTCTCTCTCTCTCTGTCTCTCTCTGTCTCTCTCTGTCTCTCTCTGCTCTTGCTGTCTCTCTCTGTCTCTTGCTGTCTCTCGGCCCGCCCTCTGCAGTAACCAGTATAAGAAATTCCCCCAGATGACCTCCTACCACCGAATGCTGCTGCACAGAGTGGCCGCCTACTTCGGCATGGATCACAACGTGGACCAGACGGGCAAGGCCGTCATTATCAACAAGACTGGAAACACTCGCATGTGAGTGGGGCTAAAATATACACTAACCTATAGTTTAGAACAGAGGCAGATGCCATGAACCATTGAAGGGCAGTGCGGAACAGAAACGGAAGCCGTGAGCCAATAGGACGGCAGTTTATAACAGAGGCAACAGCGATGAAACAGTAGGGGGCCAGTGTAGAAAATGTCAGAGTATTTGACTTCTAAGTGAATGTCTGTCAGCGTGAATCTGAGTTGAGAATATGCAAAGAATACATAAATGCGCTTTTGCATTTTTAAGAAAATGTTTGTTCTTCCCCTGCTTTCTCTCTGCTTCCTTGCCTCCCCACAGCCCGGAGCAAAGATTCTCTGAGCACATCAAGGATGAGAGGAACATGGACTTCCAGAAGAAGTTCATCTTGAAGAGAGACGATGCCAGCATGGACAAGGATGACAACCAGGTAGGAGCTGCATGCTTACAGCACACTTTCCACACAATCCGAATGCAAGGAAGTAAAACCAAGGCAAGAACTCTCCAAATGGCTACTCTGACTAGCATTCAGTCATCCTTTATGTCAGGTTGGTATCTCATGAGAAGCTATCATTACAGGCAAGCTAGAGAACAGTGGAGCTCAGGTTTGGCTTACTAACCCAGTGACCAGCCTCAATTACCAGCCTCAGATAAAATGTAGCCTTGTGGTAAAATATTAAATAAAAACAAAATGAGAATTTTGTTTTTCTGCATTTTTGAACATTTTCCGCATCAAATTTAGTCTGATGTTTTTGTGGGTTGTAGTATATACAGTGAGTTGGAGAGAAGAAGTAATGCCAAAGTTTGGTGCTTTTATACATTTTTTTGATGTACGGTATCAAACATGCAATACTTGGGTGTGAAAATGAAAATGTTATTTCCCTCCCGATGTGGAAAAACTTGGTCAACTCAAGTCCCCCCCCAGTCAGCTTAACCCATGTAAGGGAATAATTAGGGTCTGTGGTTTGAATACTTGATCCTTTCATAAGTGTAGGCCCTACAGACACATCATACCATTGTCAGATCAAATACCTGAAGACTTCTGGAAAACAGCTGTGGTCACCTATCAGTGTGGTAAGGGCTACAAAATGACTCTGTGGGTTTACCAAACCACAGTCAGTGCCCTATTGTAAAAACAGAGAAAGATTGGGGCAGTATGAATCTTCCCAGGAGGGGCGAGTCTGCCAAAAATCTGAGTGCAAAGTGTAAAATCATTCAAGTAGTTACAAAGAACACTAAAATAACATTCAGAGAACTGTAGGACTCTGTGCAGAGTATTACTGCAGTAACCAGTATTCGCGAAGAAGAGCATGTACTTATTTCAAAAAGTACATGGATGATTGTTCAGACTTCCAGAACAGAGCTGTATGGATCGAAAAATGGGACTTTTTGGGTAACGCCCTGGACCCTGTCATGTATGGCAGAAATAATCTGAATGTCAAGCCATCCACAGCTGAAGCTGAAGCTGGGTTATATATAAAGACAGCGACACAAAACACACAAGCAGGTTACATTAGAGTGGTTGATGAACAGGGAAACATAGGAATGGTTAAAATCAGACCAGAGCCCAACTGAAATATTGTCGCAGGACCTCAAACTAGCAATTCATGCTTCTGACATTTCTGCTACCAAAAAAGGTGGCATAACCAGTTATTGAGTTTAAGGGGGCCATGATTTATCCACATGGGACATTGAGTGTTGTATAACTTTGTTTCATAAATAAGTATAAATTATTTAGTATTTTGTTTTCTCTAAGGTTCCCCCTTTATCTAATATTTGGGTTTTGGTTGAAGATCTGTTAAGTAAAGAGTAGTGTCAGGTTCCCTGAATTTCTGTAGAAAGGGGTGCTGTAATGTACTGTGTTATTCCATTGATACGTTGTCACCAGCCTCAAAGCCCTTAAGCCCACAAGCTGCCCAGTTCTTCTCAGCCTGTTGCCTCTGTTGCAGAATAGGATGAAAATGATGATATTGGGCTGTAGTACTAGTATGCATAGAAGTTCATTATTATCCACACATAACAGGCCATGCTAGCCATATATGAAATCCCATGTGATATTATATCAAGACCCTACATGGGACAATCAACAGGTTCTAATAGCACAGTGGCATCTTGGTGCTCTTAACTAGTTAAGAACTAACTAAGAAGTAGTTAAGTAGTTGCTAGCACTACTCTGCTTGCCTAAAAGGCATTTCCCAGTATGGGCTAATCCTGTTATGCACTCTGTGTTTACATTGTCCTCTCTAAATTGCACCACAGACAACTCCCCTTCTGAATGCCATCATTAGTGTCACCAATTCTGGGAGGCAAGTCTCAAAATTCCCCACTTAACCAGCTGCATGCTGGGAAGAAAAGTGTTCAGGACAAAACAAGTCACTCTTTATCCAGCTCACTGCCTCCCATCTTTGACCAGGCATGGCAGCTTAGCAGTACTTCTGAAAGAAGGTCCAACAGTACAGTAATATTATCGGTGTTGTTATGAAGAACTGGGGAATAATGTGAATGTGTGTTCTGTAAGGAGTTGAAAGGTGGAGTTGTAGTGCTGCGTGTGGTTGTTCAGCTCCTCCTTTTCCTGAAGTGAGAAGGAAAAGGGGAAACAACGATGTTGTCATCCGAAATCTCCTTTCTCTCTTTTGAGCCGATATGTCCATCCATCCCCCTGCAGATCCGTGTGCCTCTGCAGGACGGGCGCCGCAGCAAATCCATCGAGGAGCGGGAAGAGGAGTACCAGCGGGTTCGAGACCGGATCTTTGCCCGTGAAGTAAGTGCGAGGAAGGCGGAGCCCCTTCCTGCTCTAATCAGCCGTGTTTACCTCCAGGAGAACAGGGCCGATGCACCTGCTCACCACCTTAGAGTTAGAGGGTTCCATCTGACGTCTCTGGCGAAAGTGAGTCCTTAACGTCCTGCTTTGTGGCAGATTAAGCACAACGCAGATTACTTTTTATGCACGATAAAACTGGCAAGGACCCAACACAAAGCAGCGCTATTCCAAAGTTTCATATCTCTAAAATATACATTATGCAGATAGAACCCTATAATTCTGAACTTTCACAATTTCCCTCCTAAAGTTAGACATCAATGTCATTATGGTAGCAATTTTTACGAAGGTAGATATATATAAAACAGAGCTGTCGAATTAAATTACAGTCGCGAGTGACAGCAGAAGAGGGATCTGAGGCATTTTCAGCGGCCAGCCATCAGATATTCATTTCAGGACATTACTTTACCTTTGATTGCTTTTGAAATGAAACTCCAGACTAAAGATGGGTTTTTAATAGGGGTGAATGGAGCTTAGTGTCTGAGACATTGCAGTTTGGTCTTTTGTGACTGCAATGAGAACGTTTTCAGTGTCTGCTCTGGAGCCGGGTTGAACTGTGGAGCTCTAGTTCCGAACCATGCGATTTGGACCTGAACTTTCTCAGAGATTTGATAGACACTGGAAACGTAGTTTGGCATAGCAGCGCACATGTCCAGCTGCAGCCAATCAGGTGAGAGCGACTGTTGTAAGTTGGGTCTGTAAAGCGACCATTAAAAGCTTGAGAAACAAATTGTTATACAAGAAAAAATAGCTATGCTTTGGGTGATAAAAAATATCAACTGCATTTTATTTCTTAACTACCCTAAATGTAGCATGTGTTCATTCCTGCCTGGAATCTTAACAGTTTGTTTGAAAATTTAGCCAGAACGGTGAAACACTTAGATACATCCCTATGGGAGAATCCAGAGTTTAGACACTAGAAGCTTGAATGTAATATTTAATGGCTGCCTTATGATCTTTGCAGTGTGTTGTAGAGTTAGCAAGCTAAGAGCACATATTTCCACAGTAATAGCCATTAATTATTCTGTTTTATCTACTGTGTGTTGCCTGTCATCGTGTTCCAGAAAAATGGGTATTTTTCAGTCTCCTTGATTGGCTCGATCTGGCGGTGGGTAGGAGTGGTCAGAACAGGGCCAATGAAATAGGGACAGGAACACTCAGCTTTAGGGCTACTGGCACCTGGTTCTGCTTCCACAGTCTCAGGTTCTGATCATGGAAACTGTGACTCAATATCCAGGGGTAAAAAAAAAAAAGAAAGAGAAAAAAAAAAAACTCTTGGCAAAACTCATCTTAATTTGAAGATGTTTTTTTCCTTTACAGTCCTCTCAGAATGGATACATCAACGACAACAGGTAATCTTCTGCACAGCCCCAAAGATTTCCCCCATGTGTGAATGTGCAACTCAACCAGACGGACACGAAAAGAAGCCCACTCGGTTTAGACTCACCTATGTTCGAGGTTGTGACACCTCAGGGAGTGTGTGTGAATCAGGGGAGGGTGTATTTTGAATGGAGCGCCACCCATTTTTAGGAAATCTCCCTCTTTACATCACTGTTGTATCAGTTTTAATTGCTGTAGTTACAGTCTGAGTAGGTGGGGTGGACATTTTCTGCACCTATTTGGGAGGTCTTTCACTGACTGTGGGGAAATGTAATGCCTCAGGTACCTGACATTTCTCTCCTGAGTGCTCCTGGGAAACAGATCGACCATATCAGTGTCCACCAGGACCCATGCCTGTTTCCCCTGATGATCAGTGCCTTTATATATAACATATTCCATATTAAATATATCATATGTATACAATACAAACAATACATGCAATGATTACACGTAAAGCTAAGACACACAGACACATATCCATATGGTCAAGAGAAATAGTGTTAAAGGTATGCATGGGTGCATCTTTAAAACAGGAATGATTTGGGGGGGGGGGGGGGGGGGGGGGAGGTCAGGCTGGCAGCAGAGGTTCTACTGTGTGAAGTTGTGTGTGGGGAGGTGCTTTCGCCCCACCCCTTCCACCCCCCCTCCCTCCCTCCCTCCCTCCCTCCCCCTTCCTCCTCAGTAACCCCGGCGTTTCTCTCCCAATGTAACCCCACAGACTTTCCACTGACGGCTATTCCTCTAGCTCCCAAAAGAGGAGGCAGATCTTTAGGTACTGGGGGGCTCTTGTGTGTGTGTTGACATGCCCATCGGGTGGTGACTCTGTGTCCGCTGCTTGGCGTTGGCGATGCGCTGTGGGGCTCCCTCCGCCTGTGCATGGCTGCTTATGTGGTCTCAGGGGGACTCTGCCCCTCTCCATTACCGCCGCATTCTTCTGAACCCCCCATTGCATCCCCCAGTCTTCTGTTTCTTATTTTTTTTGTTATTGTAGTCTGGTTATATTGTATCGTCTGTTGATGCCTAACAGAGATGGCACGCCAGGCTCTAAACGCGTGGCAGGCTAAAAACGTGATCAAGCGGCGGAATTCCCACATCTGCCTCTCCAACCACCGCCTGTCATTTGCATTTAGCTCTTGATGCTCCGCCCCGTAAAATGTGCGCTCCGGCGAGCGTCAGCGATAGCACGGGTAGGCTCGTATATTTGTAGCACACATACGTTTGTTCGCTTGATCCGCTTAGGTCAAGGGACGGGTGGGGTTTTCCTCGAAAGCGGGGGCCCCTAGCCAAAGAATTGCCCCATCTGAGGGGGTAAACCCCGGGCTTGAGCCAGTCCCCCCCCCACAGCCACCCCAGCCTCTGTTCAGATGGGATTTTCCCACGATGCCTAGCGTTCGCTCTGTACCAGTAAGAGCTGTCCTTTGCCGCATCGCTTGCGTTTGAGTGTAATTGGGTCACGCAGAGCAAACAGGAGGGAGCTGCTGTCTCTGCAGCAGCTGAACAGAGCTATATGTTAAAATGCTTCTGAAGAGAGGCTTCCTGTAATGGATGGATTCATAGGGAAGCGTGAAAAGGGAAGGACAGTACCATCTTTTTTTCAGGGTACCTCTGCTTTCTCATTTATTTTTGTCTGCCAACAAGTGAACAAGTGCATCCCCCCCCACCTACTTTAAATAGGCCGGCAAAGAGCTTTAAATAACCCATCCATTAATTACCGCCTCCCTGAAATATTTATTAGCTTGCACCACCGACAAAAAAGCCTACAATTTACAGAGTTCAGTTCCTGGCCCTTGGGTTTATTCATTCTTTAATATCTACTCTTCTTTCTTTACCCTTTTATGCTCTCCAAGCTAGAATTATGCTGTTTTCCGCCAAAACCTGAAGCAGATCCTTAGAGCTGAAACACAGGGTCAGTGAAGTGAGGTTATTTTCAGGTACAGGCTACGTCAAGGCTGATAAGAAGCGATTTATTCTGGTTGCTAAAATGGTTGGTTGTTTACCTTTCCCCCCCTCATCAAATGAAACAAAATGAAGACTGACTTGTGCCATAGTGTGTCTGACAAGTTAACTTTAAGTATTGAAAGCATATGGATCTGTTTCAGTTTTATTGTGGTAATTTTTATAATTATTGGTTTTCTTGGCAGCTGCCCTTACCCAGGGTGACAGCACTGCACGAGACAATGAGTGTGTATACAACAAAGTTACCAAAAATACATAGAAGTGACAGTGGTGACACTGTGTGGTTGATATTGTGTGTTACGTTGTGTATGTGGTGTGTGTGTGTGTGTGTGTGTGTGTACATGTGTGTACGTGTATGTATGTGTACTTGTTTGTGTTTGTTTTTATGTAGGGGAGGTGTATGTGGCGTGTGTGTATGTAGGGGGGTGTATGTGGCGGGTGTGAGTGTTTACAGTGGGTGTTTGCAGGGGGTGTGTGTGTGTGTGTGCGCCATGTGAATGTATATATGTGTGTGCAAGCGTGTGTGTGTTTTTATGTGTGCCCATCTGATTCTTGTACATCTCTGTGTCTGTACATGTGTTTGTTCATTTACATCTGAGTAGTTCAATTTTGTGTCTGTGTGTGTGTATGTATGCGCATGTGTTCATGTGCCTTTTTTTTTTTTTATCTGCGTGTGTGTACATGCATATGCTTTTGTCTTTGTGTAAGGGGTGTATATACTTGTGTGTCTTGAGTTTTTTGTTTGTCCAGTTTGTCTTTTTGTCTGTAGGGGAAGTGTGTGTATGTTTGGGTGTGTGTATGTTACATTCATATTTGTTTAGGAGTGCCCTAGCATTAGGAGATTGTGTGCGCTTGCTTGTGTGTGATAATACATGTATGTGCCAGAGAGTGTGTGTGAATGTGTATGTGTGTATGTCCTTGTGTTGGGGGTTGTGTGCGTGTGTATGGGTATGTCCTCATATTGAGGTTGTGTGCGTGCGTGCGCCTGTGTGAGACAGAGAGAGAGAGTGTGAGTGAGCGTGTTTATGTATGTACTAAACCTCTCTGTTGTGTCAGAGTCTTTGGTGTGCCAGTGATACTGTGTTGTGCATTGTCTGTGATCTGGGCCTTGATGTGGTTCTCTTGGTGCCTCTTCTGTTGTCAGTGCCTTGTTTGTGTGTTCTGGGATCTCTGAGGTTCTCATACCTACTGTGCTTTATTTATGCATGTGTGTTTACCTCACCTGTCAGTAGCGTGCCAGTTACTGATTGTGCTGTGTGTGAGTTGCCTGGACCATTGTCTTAATTAGCCAGCATTCACAGTGGTGTTTTGGAACGTGTATGCCTCTGCGAATCCTTCTGCTGGGCCTCCGCCTAAAACTCTGCCCCGCCTTCTCTCTCTTGTCTCCTCCCTCTCCCATGTCCTCCACCCTCTCCTGCCCCCTTCTTGTCTCCAGGGGAAACCGCGAGAGCTCGAGCCGAGCGAGCAGCAGCCGCCAGAGCAGCACGGACAGCGAGATGAAGTGCCTGGAGCCGCGGCCCTGGAGCAGCACCGACTCGGACAGCTCCAGCCGCACGCTGCGGCCGCCCGTCACCAAGGCCAGCAGCTTCTCTGGCATCTCCATACTGACCCGGGGGGACAGCTTGGGCAGCAAGGGCTCGCAGGGGAGCTGCAGGGGGTCCCGATCCGGTAAAGCGAGCCAAACGGCACCATCAGCCACATAACATTCACAATGTGTAACCATGACATCGCTCTGGGAAACCGACCCTGAGCCAGACCGCATCAACCTCATAACATCTACTAATGTGATGTGTGCTAAATGCATAATTTATAACATAAGTTATGGCTTGAGGCTAAGCAGAATCTTCCATGTAACATCAGTCACATAACACGAAACCATGGTGTCCCCTCTTTCATCGCACATGATCCTCTCTTCAGAATATTTCCTCTATATTTTGTATTGTGACTAGGGGGTTTCAATTTTGTGCAGTTCTTTTAATCGGTAGACGAAACATGTTAATTGATTAATAATGATAAGCTTAATATCTACTTTAACCGATAAAAAGAATGACTCAAAATAGGCCTATCAGTCAATGAGTTGTATTCTATACAAGTTTTATCAAGACAAAACCCCAAAAGTCCATTCAATGGGATTTGAATTGTGCAATAAGGTCATAACTAAAAAATATACAAACATGAATTCGCTGGCTGAGAAATCTGCGTGAAAGAGGAGGATCGCTCACATTTGTATGATGTTAATGGGTAAACAATAGTAACAAGACATTTCTTATTAATGCAGATTACTTTTGTAATAAACAAATAAACTGATGAATGACTCAAAATATCTTTGAGTTGTGTAGTCCTGTATCAGAGCAGTTTTATTAAGACAAGCACCAGAAATCATTAACAGGATAATGGATTCATTTTCTGTAACATGGAGTTACAGCTCGCAACAGAAAAGTAGCAGCTGAAAAGTGCGCCCCCACATCTTAAATTTAAGAGTTTCGCATTTGGACGTTGACATTTTTCCACCATAGTTGATTAACAACAAAATGTAATAGCCAGCATCAGGTTATTCCTTGAAACTTAAGTTTAACAGTTTAATCGCTAAAATTAATCGATTACCATTCTTGTAAAAGTTAACTGTAAACATCCCTAATTGAGACAGTGAGTTTCGTTTTCATTTAGATAGTCATGCACTGCACTTTCTCCCCCCACCCCCACAGGTCTTCCCCTGACGGTGCCGGACGTGTGCCCCCAGCCCCCCGCCCCACAGCAGGGCCGGAGCCTGCTGCCCTGCCCCTCTAACACCCAGCAGCCTCAGGTCCAGCAGGCTCAGCCGCCCCAAACCGCCCTGCTGCCCACCCCGCCCCAGCACCCCATGGGTAACCACATGATGGGCCAGGTTAGCGCCCCGCCCCAGCGGAGGAGACCTTGCCCCTCTCTCTCCGTTCGCTTTTTTTCAGCTTCCCCTTGGGGCACATAGCATATAGTACTGCTGCTATATTCTATGTAGTGTAGCCTCTTCAAATTGCATTTGAGAATTTCAATGCTGCTGTCTCGATCTTAACAAAATGCAATTGTTTGATGCCACCTTTTGAATGAAATATGCTTCTCCTCTTCCCCTTTTTCTTTCTCTCCTTTCCTCCACCTGTGCTCTCCTCTGTTGATTTACCACTCCGTCTGTTTCTTTTACTCTATCCCCCCTTCTTCCGCTCCCTCTCTCCCTCTCTCTCTCTCTCTCTCTCTCTCTCTCTCTCTCTCTCTCTCTCAGCCGGTGGCATCTCTGCAGCCTTCCCCCCAGCCTGTGTCGTACTCCAGCCCCTCCTGCCCCCAGGTCCTCCTGCCCGTCTCTCCTCCCCAACAGTACAACATGGTACCCTTCCCTACTCTCTCTCTCTGTCAGTCTGTCTCACTGTACTCTTCCCTCCTCTCTCTCTCTCTCTCTCTCTCTCTGTCTGTCTCACTGTACCCTTCCCTACTCTCTCTCTCTCGCTCTCTTTCTGTCTCACTGTACCCTTCCCTACTCTCTCTCTCTCGCTCTCTTTCTGTCTCACTGTACCCTTCCCTACTCTCTCTCTATGTCTGTCTCTCCTTCCCTCCTTTTTGTTTCTTTGCCTTTCTTCTCTATGTTGCCTTAAGCCTGTCATTCTCTCCAAGCTGAAAGCCATACCCATGCCATGCCCGTGACAGAAAGTGTCCGTCTTTTTTTTATTTCATTTCCCCCCCCATCCATCATCACAGTCATACACTCCTCTCCATCTCAGCTGATGGAATGACTTCATAGCCATTGTGAAACAGTGCTGTTCATGATGCCAGAGCCGGGTGGATGGCATGTACACAAACAGCGGCGGCGGCATAGTGATTGTAGGCTCGGCCGTGAGAGAAAGCAGGGAGACGGCGCTCAGGGATCCGCAGTAATGAAGGCTGCGCTGTGATCCTGCGCTGTGTCAGTCTCCCTCAGGCTGTGACAGGCCTCTGTAAAGCACGGCCCGGCTCGTCTGCGCGGGACGAGTGGGCGGCGCTTTGGCAGGTCTGGACAGCTTGGACCGAGTGGTCTCATTTCAGCAGGGGAGAAGGGGGGGGGGGGGGGGGTGTGAGAGAAATAGACACGCTCTGAAAACGGCAAACACGGCTCCGTCAGTGTGTTTGACGCAATAGGAACGGCCTGTTCGAAGCATCAGCCTGTTTCCTCGCAACCATACATCTGCATCAACTAATCTGTCACTGTGGTCAGGTGGTCTTTCTATGTCCCCTCTTCTCTTCTTCAGTGGTGCTCCATACCTCTTTGTGTGTCTCTCCTGTTCCCCTCTGTGTCTCTCTGTAAGTCTCTCCTGTCCCCCTCTGTGGTTCTCTCTGTTAGTCTCTCCTGTTCCTCTCTGTGTGTCTCTCTGTCAGTCTCTCCTGTTCCTCTGTGTGTCTCTCTCTGTAAGTCTCTCCTGTTTCTCTCTGTGTCTCTCTGTTAGTCTCTCCTGTTCCCCACTGTGTCTCTCTGTTAGTCTCTCCTGTTTCTGCTTTCTGTTTCTCATTATGTGAGCTCCTCCCATCACTGATGCATACATGAGATTCTGTAACACCAAAAATGGTAGGAGCTATCATATTTCACTCATCAATATAAACCAGTCACTGTCTTTTATTTTAAAGAGAAATCCTTTTGATTGGTTGAAACAAATCAATGTTTTACATTAAATTTTAGCCCCACCCATTTTTGTCATGGTGCTACATTCAACCTTCACTGCTGCACACTGTAATTTTGGCTGTATTTTTTCACTAAGACCCTGGTGGTAGAGAGATTCAGGGTCTGCTGGTATATGTTTTCCCTGAGTAACCAGTTCAGATCCATGGAACTAATAGGGCTGAGTTATGTGTGAAAACAGCTACTTTAACTGATCAGAGCTAACTAACAGTGAAAACCAGTACACCCTGCAACATTCCAGAGAACAGTTTTGTAGTAAAAGGAAATTATAAAAATAAGTTTCCATTTATTTTCTTTCCTGCTCTGTCTGTTTCTCTCTGTGTCAGACGGATGACCTGGCCCCCCAGTTTGGGCAGATGACCTTGAGCCGCCAGGGGTCCAGCGAGGCCCCCGAGCCGCCCTCCATGTTCCAGCCGCCGCCCACCGTCCTGTCCCAGCACCCTCCACCTCAGACAGGCTACATCATGGCCCCCGGCGGTCAGCCCATGCCTCCACCCTCTGGATACCAGCCCAACTCTGGGCACACCCACCCCCCTCCCCCTCCCCCGCCTCCTCCTCAGCCTGTTCTGCAGGCCCCGCCCCCTCCACAGGGGTACATGCAGCCCCCTCCTCCACAGCAGGTACAGCAACAAAGCACCATGGGATACTTCTCTCCAATTAATCTTGACAGATTGTTGGTGACCAATCTCATCCTTCACCCATATATAATACCGATCTCAGTGAGGAGGAAGCCATTTCCTGCATCAGTTCCTAGCACATCCTATTGGATACAGAGGCAAATATCTTCATACATTGTCTCCTCTGAAGGGTCATTATATCGTGACTAAAGAAGAGCAGAAGCGACTCTTGATATTTAAATGAGGTTTCGCAGGCCGATCTGAATTAACAGTTTGTGCTTCAGTACTTGTTTGTGTGAGTCACTGAAAGCACTTAGGCGCATTAGTTTTATGTAACGCAGATATGGGACAGCTGAACTGAGATTATTAAGAAAGTTAGTCATCCTCTCAGAAAAACAGTTTTCGCCAGAGGTGCTGGATTGATTGTGACCTTGTGGAAAACGGAAAATATTAGACACGTCTAAACTTGGATACAATTTCAAAGAAAGAAAATTGCATAAAAGTTTTATGGTTGCTTTTCTTTTTTTTTTAACTTCTTGTCATTAAGAACACTTTGTCTCCTTCAACTTATATGTCTTACATTTCACCAAATGTAATTGGTCTGTATTGGCAAAGATAGAAAGCACGTTGTTACCTCCTTCATGTCTCATACACAGCTTGCAAAATCTGGTCATGGCAGAAAAATGACCTGAGGTGGCTTTGGAGGGTCACAAAAGGCTATAATAATTTTTTATCATATTTTAATGTCTGTTTTTTATGATGAATGATAACATTTCCTGTTCTGCTTGATTTATAAATCTTAGATCAAATAACTCTATACCCACTGAAAAAATGCCAGTCCTGCCTCAAACAGCACAGCGTGAGGTTGTGATGTGCCCTCTCCACCGTCCTGGGCTCCCATGCGGGGGGAGAGCCAGGAATGGCAGTGAAAGATCCATCTCATGCACAGAGCGCACACCTGCCATTGTATTTCCAGCCAAACTGTTGCGCCTTTAAACCACCAAAATACAACCCTGAAGGGCTTACTGTATAGACTGAAACCTGCTGTAACCGGAACACTCCACCAGAACGCTCCACTCAAAATATAGTGATGGCCACCCTGTCCTGTATTGTCTCTGTAACCACAGGACCACTCCTCCTGTATGTGTCTTAGAATCCTGAATCAGACCACTCTTTCTTTAGTGATTTTTGTGCACAGTGAATGTTGTGCATATATTGACATCTATGTGTGTAGGTAAGAAATACATTATACTAATTGTCTCTCTCTCTCCCCCTCCCTCTTCCTCCCCATCTCTCTCTTTCCCTCCCCCTCTCCCTCTCTCCTTCCATCCCACACAGATCCAGGTGTCGTACTATCCCCCTGGGCAGTATCCCAGCTCAGGGCAGCAGTACCGGCCCATGTCTCACCAGGTGTCTTACCCTGCCCAGCGCTCACAGCCACTACCCCAGCCCGCACAGCAGTCTGGTTAGTATCCTGGCTCTGTCTGTCACAGTCTCCGCCCCCAGTCTGTCACAGTCTCCGCCCCCTGTCTCTCACAGTCTCCGCACTCTATCTATCACTGGGATTCTCAGATTTGGAACTGCCAGCCTCCATCCTTTGTACATACTTCCACGTCAAAGTCATCTTAAACACATCAGAATGTTTGGAACATACTTGACAATGTCATCACTAGCGTCAGAATATCTTTGATCTTATGTTACTCCTCCATTGTTGTGCTGGAGGTTGCTAAGAGTAATGATGAATGGTATGTTCAGTGCAGTGATCTATACAAGTATGCATGAATACATGTTAAAAAAATATGGCTCTATCAAATTATATGACAACTCATGATTTAGAATGCATTTGCTGACAGACAAAATGGTGATCATTCATGCTGTTTGGACTAAGTAGGACAGAAGTGTGCAGAAAGGCATGCTGGGTAATGTTGTTCCTCAGCACCTATAAAACTAGTTTCTGATTTTAAGGTGAAAACGTAACTCAGCCACCCCGTGGCTTTCAAAGACTAGGACTCGCTACACCTGCTCTTGTGCTGTCTCATAAGAGATAACAGGTTAAAGATGTCTATTTTTGTTGCAACATCCATGCAACCTCACCATAACTTAACTTAAATCTGAGGTAGTTTTCTGTTAGGTAATCCTTCGTTTCTGTACTTGCATCCAGGCAGCCTGGATGCTAGTCTTCAAAGATGAGCATTTCGAGCCAAACTCATATTTAGCTCCCAGTTTCAGTAGTGTCATGGGCTGCTCGTTTCGCTGTGAGCTCCTCCAGGTTCTCCAATTCCCCAAGTCCCTCCTCCGACTAGGGGATTTTATTTTGTTGCTCATTTTATGCTTTAATACATAACACCAGAAAAACCACCCACACGCTGCTCTTAATGCACTTCCTGTTCTTGCCGTTATTATTGTTACGGCTTTTTTTGGCTCGCAGCCTTATCCCCTCTGCTCATACGGAGCATGGTTGTTATGGGAGAGGAACTGTTACAGAACAGAGCAGAAATAAGCGCAGGGGATTTAAATGCAGTACAGTGTGCGATTCAGGACAAGAAGTATGAAACAGAATGGATTTTTGTAACCGCCTACGCTGAAAAATAACGGCAGTTATGAGCTGGTTTGAAAGTTACTTAAATGTTCGATTGAAATGGGAAAATGTGTTTAAATGTATATTTACATCTTAAATCAGAGTAATAATTCTAGGTACACTGAATGCATAAAAGTAATAATTCTAGGCACAGTGAATACAGAACATGTGGAAATGCCAGCGGCAACATAACATCCCTATTTATAAGATGGTAACTTTTAAAATCAGTGGGTGGGTTTTCATTAAACTTGAAGACAGAGTACTCTGATGGGACTTAATACCCAAGTAAAAAATACCCCTCAAACACCCTGAAGTCTTTAACAGTGGAATGGTGACTCTCACTGTTGTACTGAACAAAATGTGCGTAAGTTTTTCAGCACTCGGATGTCGGAAGCTGTTTAGGGCTCTTTTTCCATCTGGCTCTGCCATTGTGCCCTGGTCATGTCTCTCGTTGTGACGTGGCGTCGCTTGTGTTTGATCAGCAGGTCTTCAGACGATGATGCCCAGCCAGCAGCCCACCTACCAGGGCATGATGGGAGTGCAGCAGCCGCAAAACCCAGGCCTCCTCAACTCCCAGCGAGCTGGAATGGGGGGCCAGATGCAGAGCATGATGGTCCAGTACCCCCCCATGCCCTCCTATCAGGTATTCTCATTTCACTCTCCCCCAGTTTGAAAGGGTGGAGCGTATCCACAGGCCTGTTTCATCGCTGAAGCATACACTGAAAATGTAACTAGCAGACACTGCTTCTCACTTTCTGCCTCATTAGCTGTGCTTCTAGAGCTCTGTCGAATGTTTATACTCTTCGTTTAAACCTTCATATCATTTATCATTTTTGTTTTAGTTAAAAGCTGTCACGTATATTGTTCTACCCTTCTCTTGATAAGAGTTAAAGACTTTACATTGAACTTAGCTGGTCACCTAATTTCATAAATCACTTTCATTCATGAACCTGTTAAAGCATGTTGTATGTTTATTGATTGTTTTAGGTGCGTTGCCCGAGGTGTTTCTGTGCTACACAACAGTTACACCTCTCTGTGGTCAGGTGAAAATGTCACCAAAAATCCATGCATTCTGTATGTATGTAAGGGCAACAGCACCACGCAGTTAGCATGTGATAGATAAAACACATCACCATGCAGGTTAAGAGTACATTTAAGCAGTGCGTTTTAAAAAAAATTTAATTGAAGTTAACAAACATCCTTTGAGTAATTATGTGAGATCTTTTTTCTTTCCCCTGGGGATATGTCACATCTCCTCCGTTTGGAGATGTGATACCTGATCAAGTTTGGCTAAAAAGACAAAACTAAGGAAAGTAAACCCATTGGCGCAAGTTGAACACACTCGTTATCGCCCTACGTGTGTGTAAAAACATGTGCATGCATGGTGGTGTGTAAAGAGAGCTCCACTCATATGTGTGCAGTGTATCCAGTGGCAGCAGGCGTAAAGCCGGCCTGTCTCCTCCCCCCTGCAGGTGCCCGTGGCCAACGATTCCCAGCAGGTGGTGCAGCAGCAGTACCAGCAGCCTGTGATGGTGCCAGCCAGCCAGTCCGTACAGGGGGGGCTGGCAGGGGGAGGCATGCCCGTGTACTACAGCGTCCTGACCCCCACCCAGCAGAACAGCACAAGGTGAGCACAGAGCACTCTGCACCTGCATCGTGCATTGCATTCTGGGTACTGATAACTCTCTGAGCCTGCCTGAACACTGTAGATACAATTCTGTATTTTTCATGGACGACATAATTTTTGAGTTTTCAGCACTCTGTTCATTTGTTACATTTTTGGCTTTTGATATTTGATGCAATACCTGGTTTAGGTACATTAAAACCCCCCCTCTTTACTGAAGGGGTGAGTGTCCATTTCAACTAGGTGATTTCCCCATACTTTCCAGTTTTACTGTGTGCTCTGTGTAGAGGGTCCCTCCTGCCTGTGTGTGATGTATGGCTCTGTGTGTTGCAGCCCGTCTGTGGGGTACCTCCAGCCCCCCAGCACTGAGCAGTACCAGATGACTCCGTCTCCCTCGCCCTGCAACCCCCAGCAGATGCAGCAGCAATATTCAGGTGAGAGAGTTTAGGCTCTTCCCTTAGCCTTCATTTTGGGTGCCGAGCCATTGTAAGACATGTTAACATGGATTATTGTAATAGCATGTTCTGATTGGCTGAGAGGTCCACACTGGCAAGGCAGCAATAGGTTCAGTGTCACTGGGGAAGAATACAGGAATGTACAATGGTAAGTCAAAAAGTATTGGTACTTGGGTTCCAGTTTTAAAATTAGCAGGTTTATTCCAAACAAAATGTGTCCAAGCAAGTCTCTTAGATCAGTGGATGGCTGCAGACAGGTTCTCTCATTAATATACTTGCCTTAGTCTCGTTAGAGTGCCTTCAAGTGGAAATCTTCCCAGATAATTTGGAGGGTTTATTATGAAGAAGTTTTAAGAAAATTGAAAACTGCATTGGTGAGAAAAAGGCCAGGAAAGTTTTGCCAAGAAATTTTTTCCATCACGGAAATGTGCCTGCTCATTCTTCAAGGGTAGTAACGGCTGTCGTACAAGAATTTCGTTGGGAAACCTTACCTCATCCACCCTACAGCCCTGATCGTGCCCCTTCAGACTTCTTTTTGTTCCAAAAACCCAAAAGGTACACGATTTGAGTCCCTCAACTGCCGTTTTGACATGGTGTAAATCGAAGAATGCAGAATTTTTCAGGGTAGGGTTAGAGAGATGGAAACACTGCCTTCAGAAGTGTATAGACCCAGGTGGAGGATATGTCAAGAAAAAATAGCTTCACATTTTGATATTTTTGTTTAATAAATGTCTCTATGATTTTGTAGCAATACTTTATGACTTAGGTTTATGACAGGTTGAAAGTTAAAGGAAAATGATCAGCATCCTCTCAGCCAATCAGAACAGAGTATTAACATATGCCATGTTAACATGTTTTTAAACCTGTGGTTAGGTCTTAACACACAGCACTTCACATTTGGTCTGGTAAGTATCAATAATAAAATACTTTTCTGGGCCTAGTTAAAGCCTGATTCTAATTTAAGCAGAGATATTCAGATCATTTGAGACAGGTGTTAAATGAGAGGCAAAAAAGTGAAATCTGAGTCTTTATTTAAAAACCAAAACAGTGTTGCTTCCTGTGAAGTCTGGGGAATTTCATTGCAAGACATGGAAGCAGAGAAACTAAAATATGGGCCATTAGTTGAAAGCTTTGATATTTTGGGCATAATTTTATCAGACAAGTTGCTGCTACTAGCAAGAATTCAAGTTGAGAAACTGTTATATTTTGACTGGACAAGCCTTCACTCGCGTTTGTGTTCACACTCCGCTGAATCTGTCATCAGTTTTTTTTGTTTTTGTTTTTAAGCAACATGTCCATCTAGTACTGTGGAAGGATATTGCACAAAGCTAGGCACTGACATCTGAGTTTTTAGCTTCTTTTTTAAAAGATTAATTGATTTATTTGTTTACAGAAGCCCGTGTCCGTACTTATACCAACAGGACTGTATGACATATAGATACGCACCACATAATGTCCATTCGGGCAACATCCGACTGCATATAATTATATCCGTGGCCCAAAAAGGTTATAATAGATTTCAGAAATTCTGATTGGAGAACGGGACATAGCAGATGTAACCTGTTTAACCCATATATTACCCTGCCAGATACATTAGCTGAAATACAGTACTGTATGTGTACAGTATCTCGACTATTTAGTCAATACAGGTACACTAAAGCTTTGATAATATGCTGTTCACACAACATCCAAATTACATAATGTCCTATTTCACAAAGTATTGGGGATGTTAAGCGACTCATACCTGTATATGAATCTAAAAGCCAACGTGAAACAAAAGTAAAAAGCGAAGACCCTTGCCATTTAGTCATTGAACCAATGGTCATAATTTTTGGCTGTCAGGAAATAAAATGTGGTGTTTGTTGTCCCACCCAGCTTAATTCAGTGCACTTTTTATGAGGCTCAGATCAGAGCTACAAGAGTAGCCAATATGAGACTTTAACATCAATATCAACAAGGTTTACAAGTTAAATGACTGTTTCGATGGAGGCTGAGCTGATCGGTCTGATCTTTACACTCTGAACTCAAGATTTAAAATTTTGAATCTTCGGGACCACAGCAGTCAACAGCAATCAGTCTTTAACCTAGCGGCGCAAACAGAGCAGCATTTACGCCTCAAATTATTCTGAAACCACCTTGCCCCCTGAAGACATTTTTGATCTGACGTGGTCTTTATTCAGTAGGCATAAATGAATAAACAGAAAAGTGCTGTGAGCCTTAGCAGCATAGAGGCATGCTGAAATGCGTCCTGTGTCACCCCCTGCCTGTGTCTCAGGTGTGCCCCCTCCTGCCCCCGGGGTCATGGTGATGCAGCTGAGCGTTCCAAACGGGCCCCAGCCGACCCAGAACCCCCCTATGGTCCAGTGGAACCCCTGCAAGTATTACAGCCTGGAGCAGAGACCCAGCAAGCCTGGGGACCTGTACAAGCCCGACTCCAGTCCACAGGTAGCCACCCTCACTTCACAGAAACACACCTATCTACTGCACTGATCTCCTTTATACAGGCATACAAAAGCACACACGCACACACACACACACACACACACACTGCAGAAAGCAAAAACTGCACAAACTTTCTCTTATCAAGTTCCACTCCCTCTCATACAGTTTCATTAAACCGCTACAACTCCCAGAAACTGGCAGCAACTTAACTGTAAAACCTGAGACTTGGACCCAAAAATTTGGGGAGGGAGTTCAAAGACCAAACAAAATCATGCCAATGTCTACATGGGCTGGTTAGAGCGAACTGTCAAGATAAATAGAAGATATAATATTTCAAATAAAAGTATATTTGAAAATTTTGATGCAAAACTGATTTAAATATACATATAGTGTATATAATGTAATGTATGTAATAAGTGGGATTTATTGAAATTCTTAGGCTTCAGATGTTCATTTGCAGCAACAAATACCTCTGCCATCCCTCAGAATTACAAGTAGCGCTTGTCTTTGGGAAGCATTATGGTGTCTGTTACTAAGAATAAACAGTTCTATGGTATTTATTTCTAGTAATTAATAAAAAGGGCCACAAACAAATATTTGCCATCGTGAAAGTTGTGACACACACATACTGAGACCTCACCCATGTGTTCAATGTTTAGGCTGGGATATATATGGGTTTATGCATTGAGTGCTGTAGCGGATTGTTGCTAATGTTGCTGTGTTGGTGACTGGGCTGAGGGATTCTGTATGATGCTAATGTTGCTGTGTTGGTGACTGGGCTGGAGGATTCTGTATGATGCTAATGTTGCTGTGTTGGTCACTGGGCTGAGGGATTCTGTGTGATGCTAATGTTGCTGTGTTGGTGACTGGGCTGAATGGTCCTGTGCTCTCTAGGGCAGTAACCAGCTCAGCAGCCCCCTGGCCTCCCCCACACAGTCTCCCACCCCCTCCCCGTCAGGCAGCGTGAGCAGCGTCTGCCCCGGCCTCGGTCCTCTGCCCCTCATCTCTCAGTTCCCACGGCCTGGAGGAGCCACACAAGGTACCCACATACACACTAACAGAATGCGCAACACTCCCCCACACAAACACACACACACACACTCCCCCACACACACACACACATAACACACACAGCCTCAGTCCTCTGCCCCTGATCTCACAGTTCCTCTGACCCAGGGGACCCACACAAGGTACCCACATATACACTTGCAGAATGCGCAACACTCCCACACACAGCTCACACACACACTCATACAAACACACATACACTGTCATACTATAACAGCACAAACACACACCGTAACTGCATGCACACACATACACACACAGTGTACTATTACAGCACAACCACACACACCATTACAGCACAAATATGCACACTCTCACAGTATACTATTACAACAAAAACACAGTCACACATAGCATAGCACAGGCCATCAAACAGTCTCAAGAGAGCAGTGTGGTATTGACCCCATGTGTGTGTCTTCTCCACAGGGGATGGGCGATACTCTTTGCTAGGACAGCCCCTCCAGTACAGCCTCTGTCCCCCACCCCTCATGCACAGCCAGTCCTCCTACAACTCCCATCAGGTAAGTGCCTCACCCATCCCAGTTTCTGTCCTGCTCCCTGACTCACCAACTCACCAACTCCAAATCCACTGAATCCAAATCTCTGATCCACTCTACAAGCGTGTCCCACTCATTAACTCACCCTGCATTTCCAGGTCTGTGTCTCAAATTGGATATTTGCATACTAGTTAGTACGCATATCAAGTATGGAAGTTAATGGTCACCTGATCAAGTGCGTCTCAAACTCAAGTATGCATCCAAGCAAGTACACACAGAATTCACTGGAAGTTTTCTTCGCGTACTCGGGAGGACTGAAAAACGAAGTATGCATCTGAGCGTCATTGCATCCTCAGAAATGACAGCGAAGAAGAAATTAAAGTTAATAAATAAAACTATACCAAGAACCATTCACAAAAAATATATACTGAGCAGCATTGTTTCTCCAACTACTTCACTAGTTAGCAGTCAACTACGATTTCAGTTGCTGTTACTAGTCTAACCATTACCAGATGAGTTTCTTGCAAAGGTCAGAAGAGATATGACATGTTAGTACATCTCAGAAGGATGTCTCAAATTAACAAATTTTATCCGCTCTGTGTACTTGTATACTAAATAGTACATACTATTTAGCATACTTGGAAGTATATATTAACAAGTACACGAGTCTGCAGTTATGCAATTTGAGACTCAGCCCGGGTCCTCAACTCACTACCACTGTATCCACCTCTCTCCTCCATACCACAGCATCTCCCATTCACTAACTCAGTACCTGAGTTAGTCTCTATTACACACTACTTCATCCCCAACTCACTCAGTAACTCTGAATCCCAATGTCTGTTCCAGTTCTGTCTCTCCCATTCACTACCTCACTGATTCTGATTCCATCTCTGTTCCACTCCACCACCTCTCCCTCTTACCAACCTTGTATCCCAGCCTGTTAAAATTAGTATTGACTATCACTGCCATATTTTTTTATTGTAGCATCTTTGTTTTGTTTGTTTATTCATTCATTTCATGTTATGTTTTTTTAATCATGTTTTTTTTTTAACCCAAATTTCAGTCTTGGTGTTATTACATGCTCTTAAGCACAGAGAGCCCGTTGTCCCTGGCCCCAGAATTACACACACATATTCTCTCTCTTCATTGCTTTTGAACTTGAGCTGTATATACGCTTGTGAAATTATGTTTGTTAATAATGAGCAGTGTTGTGCTGGTGATTTATACCAGGGCCAAGGAGGAATGAAAGCAGGGGCCCGGGGGAAGAGGCAGACACTGAAGTCTGCATCTACTGACCTGGGCACTACTGATGTGGGTAAGACAGACCAGACAATCACAGACCAACACAGACGATCACACACTATCACAGACTACCACACTATCACAGACCAACACAGACGATCACACACTATCACAGACTACCACACTATCACAGACCAACACAGACAATCACACACTATCACAGACTACCACACTATCACAGACCAACACAGACAATCACACACTATCACAGACTACCACACTATCACAGACCAACACAGACGATCACACACTATCACAGACTGCCACATTATCTCAGACCAACACACACTAACACAGACCAACACAGACAATCACACACTATCACAGACTACCACACTATCACAGACCAACACAGACAATCACACACTATCACAGACTACCACACTATCACAGACCAACACAGACAATCACACACTATCACAGACTATCACACTATCACAGACCAACACAGACAATCACACACTATCACAGACTACCACACTGTTACAGACCAACACAGACAATCACACACTATCACAGACCACCACAGACTGCCTCACTGTCTCAGACCAACACACACTATCACACTATCACAGACCAACAAAGGCAATCACACACTATCATAGACTACCACAGACCAACACACGCTAACACAGACCAACACAGACAATCACACACTATCACAGACTACCACACTATCACAGACCAACACAGACAATCACACACTATCACAGACTACCACAGACTGCCTCACTGTCTCAGACCAACACACACTATCACACACTATCACAGACTACCACACTATCACAGACCAACACAGACAATCACGCACTATCACAGACTGCCTCACTATCTCAGACCAACACACACTATCACACTATCACAGACCAACAAAGGCAATCACACACTATCATAGACTACCACAGACCAACACACGCTAACACAGACCAGCACAGACAATCACACACTACCACAGACTGCCACACTGTTACAGACTAACACAGACAATCACACACTATCACAAACTGCCACAGACCACCACACTATCACAGACAATCACACACTACCACAAACTACCAGACTACCACAGACTACCACATTCTTTTCATAGACTATCACACACTATCACAAACTGCCACAGACTACCACACTATCACAGACAATCACAAACTGCCACAAACTACCAGACTACCACAGACTACCACATTCTTTTCATAGATTATCACAAACTACTGTAGACTGCCAAGACTATCACAGATTATCACACACTTTCACTGACTACCACTAAAGATATTCACACGTTCTTCTCAGGTGCTAAGGCAAGCATAGCTGAAGGAAGCCATGCCAGTTTATCAGCTAACGGTACACATTTATTGAAGGAGTCTATCTACATATATTAATGGACACAAACTACCGTAGCTAAAGTACCCATTGAAAAAATAAAGTAAATTATGTAAGGTATCGAAGGATTACAACTCTTTAAATTGTGTTTTGATGTCGTTTTCAGTAACCTGAACCATCCCCGCGTGCTGAGGGGTTCAAATCTCTTAGCTTATGAGCTTATGCAGTACCTGCTAATTCTCTTTTCGACGTCAATAGTGAATACGTTTACTTATGAAAATAGAGGTTGTAGTAATGACAGCATATTTACAGCTCAAGTCTATAGTCGTGTGTTTCTGGAACATTTGACCATAATTTCCATAAACTTTCTTGATATTTTACTAAATGCATATTTTGTTTTTATTTCTCTACTATCTGTAAAATTCATCTGATATAGCCATATGTAGATATCACTAGTTCTGAACTCATTCCCTTGTTTTCATGCTAAAGCTCACTAGCGCCATGCTATCCATAGTCTTCTTTTGTCTGGCTACCCGTGCATATTTCACATGTGTATTTCGTGACCTTTTGAATGTCAGTAATGGCATTTTAATGCTGGGGGGTCTTTCTCTCACCTCACCACCTTCCAGAGCCTCACTTCCTGTAAGTAACAGGGTCATTTACCCCTTCGAATATCAAACTACTGAAGCTAAGCAGGTGTGGGCTTGGTTACTACTTGGATGGGAGACTTCATGGGGAAATTAACTAGCTGCTGGAAGAGGTGTCTTGAGGGAAGTATGAGGCACTGTTCCCTCTGTACCAAAGAGAGGGATGTGCTATGCTGTACGAGATACCATGCTACAGATGAGGCATTAGAGCAATGACTCAGTGGTCATTAAAAATCCCATGGGGATTTTGCAAAGAGTAGGGGGTGTTGGGCTCAATTTCCTGGTCAAATTTCCAGAACAACTGTCTGATATAAGTAACCCCTAGCCACCTTAATAACCCCTGTATCTGACTGGCTTCATAATCCCTTGTGATCTACAACTACATTGATTCCCCAGGTCATTACTGAAAAAGAGAATTGAATTCTTAGTTGATCTAATGTGGTTAAATATAAAATTAAATAAGGTATATCTCTCTCTTCTTGTGAACATATTGGTGTTAGAAATGGAATTCATCAAGAGGGTGTCCAATACGGGTAACCATATTCCAAGGGCACAGCTAGTATAGCAAAACATGCAGGCACACACACACACTTCCTATTAATGTACATATGGAAGTGTCCATGGGGCAGAGTTATAGTGACAGCTGCGCCTCTTGGTTGGTGACTGACCGTATGACCGCCCCTCTCTCCCCTGCAGTAGTGAGCCGTGTGCTGGAGGTGACAGACCTGCCTGAGGGGATCTCGCGCCCGGAAGCTGAAAAGCTCTTCAACCAACTGTCGCTGTGTGGCGCCAAGATTCAGTGGCTGAAGGACGCCCAGACGGGGCGGGGAACGGCAGGGGGAGGAGGCGGGGCCGGGGGGAGGAGCGACGGACACGACCCCGCCCACCTCTACACGGTGGTAGCCGTGTTTCCCAGCACCATGGCGGCTCAGAGCGCTTCCTTCAAACTCAACAACAGCGGCGCCAGCCTCTTCAAGCTGAGGGCCGCCAAAAAGAACTATGACCTACGCATCCTGGAGAGGGCGAGCTCTCAGTGAGGCGGGGGGGAGGGGGAAAGGGAGGGAGAGAGAGATGAGAGAGAGAGAGACAGCGGAGACATGGCACGGGGGAAGAAGGGACCGCTCTGATTTTGGAGAGGTAGAAACACAAGAATGAAGTGAAATAAAAATGGAGACTATCGCAGAATGAGGGGGTGGGGATACGCAAACATGAAAAGATTCTTTTGATTCATTTGCCTTTTTTTTGTTTTTGTTTTTACCTGAAGAGCACACAACACACAAGCATGTGTGTCATTGCCGAGCGTTGATGCGTGTAAATTCTTACGCACAAGTCGCGCAACGGGGTCGCGTAGCACACACAAAGGACACACTGGACAGTCAACCTCAGTCGACCCTTCCCCCCGCCCCCCCCCCCCCCCCCAGCCTGCACTGCTCTCTTTTCTAGCCTCCCCATTCTCTCCGATCTCTCCATCTCTTTCTACTTCCCCTCCCCACTCTCTTCTCTTCCATCATGCTGCCGCCTCTCTGTTCCGTCGTACACTCTCACAAGTCTCTCACGTACTTTTATAGTCTTTCATACGCACAGTTTCTCTCTTTCTCTCTCACTCTTGCTCTCTTTCTGTCTCACTCTTTCTCGCTCTCTTGCTTTCTGTTTGCCTTACTGCTGTTGTGGGTTTCTGTATTGCGCTGTTTTTTTCCACAAGATTTTTTTTGTTCTTTTTTTTTTTTTTCTTGGTTCAATATATTTATATAAGTGATGTAAGGATTTAAAGAAATCTATATATTCAGTGATTTTTTCAGTGGATAAGTTTATACCCCTTTTATTCCCTGATTTTCAATCCTTTTCTCCCTCCCTCCCCCTCCTCCTCTCCATCCACCTCCCCTCTCTCCCCTTATCGTGTTTGCATTTTTCGTTGACAGCTGTGCAGAACGTATCAGAAGTATTTAAAAAGTGCACAATGATTGCATATGTCTACTGTAAATTTTATTTAATCTGTTATTTTTTGTTTGTTTTTAAAAATATAAAAGAGGAGAAAAACCCCTTTTGTGTGCATCTCTGGTGTCTTGGTGTGTTCATCTTTCTTGGTTGCACACGGTGGTCTCTGTTGAGTAGTCAACAGAAAGTGAAAGGAGAGCCCTTCACATCCTCACTTGTGATTGGTTCATTCTGAAGACAAACCTAAATGTTGAAGTTAGCCTGTTCTGTGCCCCAATAACCCCATACATTATATATTGACAGAATTATGTTCATAACACTGTCGTATTAACGTTGAGGAAGGTGGGTGGTGATGTACTTCTGTGGTTCTTCCCTGGTCCTGGAGGGTGACAGGTTTTCGTTAAAATGAGCAACCTGTTTACACCTAAGAAACCAGTTGATTGTCAAATAAACGTCTTTAATTGGTTGATAAAGTGTTACGTAACGACCAAAAGCACTAGTACTGTGGGTCCCCAAGTCCATGGCTGGCCTCCCATCATCTGTATATAATAGCAGTAACATTACCGACTGTTGTAATGGATAATGTTACAGTGTAACAGTTGTAATGTTTGATTTTGAAGTTGAGGAAGATGACTGATGGTTGAGGGTGTGTTTTATTGTGTTGTGGGGGGGAGGGGGATTGGGGGGGGTCACCAAGACATCGGCAGTGGAAGAAGAGACAGTGTCCAATTTCTGTCAGCTGTGCGGCTTTCGTGTTCAGCTGTCCCAAATGCTCAGACACACTGAGACACACGCATACACGCACACACACACATTCTGCAACCCGTTACTCTGTCAGTCTCCCACCTGTTGGGACAGCTGCTGGAAATTGAACTGAGTAAAGGACCAAACAAAGGGCTCATAAAGTGACAGGAGGGGGAAAAGACTGGTTGTGTGGCGTTGTGCATGTGAGGGTGTGTACACCATTCCTGCTCTGACCCTCAGAACAGACCATCCACTGCTGAGGGACCGAAACAAAGGACACGCCATTGGTACGGTTAGTCACGCTAACAGTGTGCTGTGCTGACAGCTAACCGTGCATGAGAGTTTGTCTTTTTAGTTGGCATTAGTTGGCAACACTTTATAGATAGGGACTATTGTTATATTACATTCCCTATCTCAGATTTGAACCCAATAGTGCCTGTACATTAACACAAGGTCGTTTTTTTTTTTTTTGTTGTTCATGACATTGTGCACTTTGGACATTTTCCATCTCCAGGCAAATGTGACCAAGTAGTTTCTGTCCGTGTGGTGACAGATAGGCTCCATTTTTAACCCTTAGGAGATCGAGTTGCTGCCCCCCAGAATAGACGCTGGTGTGAGGGTCTGTAAGTGTTGACTGTATGCTCCAGAGATGGAAACAAATCTCCATTATTTGATAGATTTTGCTGTTTGTTTTCCATGTGGCTCATAAATTTTGCTTTATTTCCCAGTTAAATTTTTACTCTTGTGGGACAAAAAGTTCTCTGACTGCCAGTCACTTGCTTGGGGCTCTCCAACCTCAGTTTGTGGAAAATAAACCTATTCTAAAGACTGGTTGAATGTAATGACGTTAACTATGATGTGAACAGCAAAAGTACTAATATCGTCCTGTTGCAGTGGCAATGGAAAATGAGGTAGAAGTGGTAGTGTTAGTAATGTGTTTGGAATGACTGGTAGCAGTGTTCATTTCTCCACAGAGCTCTACTCCAAGGAGGACAGTCTACAGTGAGCCATGGCCCAGTATGACCAGTGAGTCTCGCCTCTCCTCTCCTGTCCTCGTAATGTCTATTTTGTGTAGCTGTTTCCCCTTGGAGCGTAACAGCGCGTCTCCACTGTAATGGATGTGGTTGGATAAGACTTGAAATGGAGATGAAACTCTCATTGCCAGACTCGGGGAGTCCATTTCATTTTAATTTATTTGATTTAGGAAATCGTTTTAAATTCATTCGAACGACGAATCCTCATAGATCATTACGAGCATTTTTCAACTCAAGATTGTATTTCAGTAATTGTCCTATAGCTGAATGAACAAATATGAATTTCTCCACCCCTGGTCAGCACTGTGCCCACCTTGTAGAGGTTGGAGTTGCATGGGTTCCACTGTCTTCCACACAGTTTTAACAGCATCTAGTCTGATCCTGGGCCAAGTTTATGCTCCTTTAATAGTTGTGCCTTCACCATTCATGGTGTGGATGTCACTTCCAAGGAAGTGCTTCCCATCTTGGCCTGGGTCCGGCTCTTGGCCGCCTCCAGTTGTCGTTAAACAGAGAGCAGTTCATGTTCAGCTGTGGCGATTCTAAATACAGTCTCTCGTTTTGGACTATGTAATTTTAAATATAATTGTTTAGTTGATGTTCATTGTTTGAAAGAGAGTCTGATTTTTTTATGTGCTTGTAGAGTAGGATTCACAGGATAAGGGACAGATTTGGTGGGATTTGATATGGTTGCAGTATAATTCATGGGGTATTATAAACTAAAGGCAGTGGGTGTCATTACACTGCTCTCATGCTTGGTTTCAGACCCAAATTCTGTATGAAAGGCATCTAAACAAGCCTACCGCATACTATATGGCTAAGGCTGGGGGACAGGGTTGGGGGGTGGGGGGATCAGGAAATGTCTTGGGAATTGATCACAACGTTCTGCTAATTACAAAAGATTTTTCCATCAAATGATTTGGAAAGAATGACCCAGTTTCCGGGACACACTGCCATGCAGGGACTATTTTTGGTAGTTGATGAGATGTATTGTTGTTCATGTCAAAGTCAAGGGAGAATTTAGGCACTTTCATCTGGCAAAATCTGCTCCCCCAACATATAGAGGTGTATTTAGGGAGACATCCAGGAAAATAGAAATCAAGATGGGATTTATGCCTCAATCATTTTGAAATAACAGTAACCAACATATGGACAATGGATATAAAAATAAGGACTTGCACATATACTGATGAGTGTAGACTAATTATTTACGGTCAATTCAAAAGAAAACATTAAGCAGGCCTAAATAGATATTTTGGGAGAGCACTGAAAAGATCAGGTTTGTTTATGACAAGGACTCATTTCTCAGTCTGAGAAGCAATTTTTCAAATTGTTTCTTTAAAAAAAAAAAAAACAGTTGTCAAAGTCAGGTCTTATGACCAATACATTATTATACAGAACTATAATCGTTCTTGCAAGGCTCTTTTAAAAGAAACCAAACAAATATGCCAGGTGTTAATTGCTCTTAGCCAGGGGCGCAGATGGCAGCGGGGGGATATGTTCCCCCAAGTTTCATACGGACGCCGATCCGTCCCCCCCACTTTTGAGGATAAAAATATACGTATAGTATAGTATAGTATATACTATATGGTAAAATATAGTAATATACACTTTACTATAAGTATATAGTAAAAGTTGAGACAACCCCCCCCCCCCCTCAAAAATCTTTCCTGCGCCGCTGTTCTTAGCTGTTTAATACTTGTAACAAAAACAGTTAATCCGTTGTAGTTTGCTACCTCTGGAAGTGAATGGAAATATTTTTAAGTGTAACCAGTAGCGACATCTCTTTGATCAGCAAAAGAATGTGAAGAAGCTAAGAACGACATGCCGAAAGTCAGAGCATTCTCTTCAGAGAGCTATGTAAGCTCCCTCTGACGTCACACCGACATACGCATCAATTGCTCTGAAGGGCCGCTTGGCCCAAAGCCGTTAGCTCTGCGGTCTGGTCCGCTGTGTGCTAATCTACAGTCTGATCAAAGCGATGCGTTTCAGTCCACAGGAGTCTGAGCTCGCAGCAGACCAGCACTGTTACGCTGGACAGGATTCTCAAATGCATAAATCTGTATTGGTATTTCAAACCTTTGTATGAGTAAGGAGACTAGTGGCGAGGTTTATATTTAAAATGGAAATGGCTTGTCTACACTACAGTAACATAAGTTTGTGTTAATGTAGTTTGTAAGTCGGCATTTCCTCTGTTCATCAATATTACTTACATTTAAATAAAACCCTGTAACTAAACAAATGCCCTCCATACAGACAAATTGCTGTACATTACATTACATTTCACTAGTCATTCAGAAGAGCAACTGACAATGTGGGAGAACATTAAGTGCATCCACCTGACTTTGAGTAATAGCAGCAGATCTTAGCTAACCACATGTCTAGACCATCAAGCAACCTCACCAAGTAACAGTGCAAGTTGGCTATGCCAGTCCAAGTTGAAATACAACCAATAAATTACTTAATAGCAAAAACTAAAGACAATAGACAACAGACATCAAATGGGATTCAGGTGAAGGTTGAGGAGATGGGTTGAAATCCCATTACTGAGGAGCAGAGCAGAGAGACGTCGAGACTGGGTTGAATGAGTACGACGGGAGGGGACAGTTAGGCGCTTTCCTTTGGCAGCTGGAAAACGAGTGGGAATTCAGTGTCAGGTGTGGTCCTCTCTCAGTAGTTGATTCAATCCCATTCCTTCAACAACTGATTTACAGCTAATACTTCACAAAGATGATGTTGTTAATATATCTATTACCAGTTTTTTAACGAGCTGTATGGGTCAACACATTGGCTAGCTCTTTACATTTAATGTCTATCCTTAATGTATGGTCAGTAGTGTGACCAGCAGTGCTAAACTTCAATAGCTAGCAATGAAATGTAGCTGATTTTCTTTCCGTTCTACCCTCTTGGATTCTGAAACTACTTTTTATAAAACACGAACAGCAAACTAACACATCCATAATTCTTCGGTTAAAGGTGGTTAATTAGATGGCTAATTCTAGCTTCATTTTGTCACCAAGGTTTTTAACAGATACTTTTAAAATACTCAGCGTTCAGAACTACAAATGCATATCGACAAGAAACTCATACAACAGCGATGAGCTTGTGGATACTTCAGTCTTGCAAGCCACTTTTAGTGTAAATAAAGTGTAACTCATTATATGCGTAACTGGTTCGCCCTCTTTGGTCGTCTGGGGAATCAATTTGGCTGTTCCAGACTCCAGGCTGAAGACCGAGCTACGGAACAGTCTGCCTTTGGAACAGCGAAGTCAGCTGGATCATTGACTACACCGAAGACGCATTTTTACAGACAAGAGTTCAATGCCTGTTTGGCAGTTTTCAGGTCATTTTATAGCTATCTGTAAGTTCGTAATTGTTTTTGTATGTATGAACACCTTTTCTTGAAACACTTGAAAAGTGGTTCAATAGTTTCAAAATGTGCTTGCTACAAAATTTAGCTCAAGTTAAGTTAAGCACAATTTCTCTCAAAGATGGTAACAGACTCGGGTCAAATAATTGTACTTAATTGTTATTAAATAACCATGATAAAATCTCAGGGTCCTGCAGGACTGTTTTCACCTATATCTAAAGTGTTACAGTATCTTAAATATTTTAAAGAGATTCAAACATTTGTTAAACATTTTTATTTAATGCAGGTCTGAGTGATACTTTCGTTTTATTCAGATTAATGTGCTCGGTTGAGGAGTCGGACTGTGTCCCGTGTATGGATTTGCACTCTTGTATTGACGTTTACATCTCTGTGTGCGTAACTGGCTGTGAGCTTCTCCGCCTCTGTCTGGCTCTCTCATAGACTGTTGCTGTGTATTTATTTCAGACTGGATGACAAGGATTCTCTGGACATCCACGATAACCCACCAGCTCCGGACAATGTCGTAAAAGAGGAGGACAATACGGTTAGTTGTGCGGCGTCCTAACGTTTTGCCTGTTACTGCCAGTCTCGGCCAGTTACCAGCTTTTCCCGCATACAGGTTTGATCCTCTTTTGAAAACCTTATCAAACTGAAAATTAAGCCGCTGAGTGACCGTTAGGTACCTCTCTACCGTATATGCAAAGGTATTCGTCTGTAGACCGGTTTGTCATTGTACCGTGTCTGACACCATCCCTAAATATAATGTGCGGCATGGACTCTTCCTATTAGTTGCAGCTGTGATTTTTATGTCTCTTCTCAGGGCTATTTTAAGAGCCCCCTAATTCCCTAGCTGTGACTGCTGGAGTGATGCAAAGCGTGTGTGTGACAGAGAGCGGGAGTTTTTTTTTTTTTTTTTTTGGGGGGGGGGGGGGGGGGGTATGGGATGGGGAGGCTAATTAATACAAATTAAGACTGACACCCTCGACGGAGGATTTGGTTTGAGGAAGGATGGAAATAGACTGAAAGATAGAAAGATGGCCAGGTGAGAGAGAAGAGAAGAATGCTTTGGATTCAGAGGAGAGGAATTGATGTTGAGGGCATCACCAGCAAGGACAGGATTGCCCCTGTTTTTCCCATGTTAGCAGGACAAGGCATGAGAAGGATCCCTCTGGTAAGATCTATGTCTGTATAGCTGTAGGATATCACTCTCTCTGTACACAGACCATAATACCTTCAGTTAATGTAATATTATGTAACTTACTGAAAAGCGCTGAAGTACTGCGTACAATTACTTTAAACATATGTAACTTGCATACACTGACAAAATTCATAAGTATCATTGCAATACCACAGTTGTTAAAGCATGGTAAACTATTCTTAGTCGTATGTCAATGCATACTGTATATATCGATAGGCTTATTGCATAGGTTTCCCAGGATTGTTGAGAAGAGGGTGTGAGGTGAAAATGTCAAATACTGACTGGAATCAGGATCTGTTGTGCTGGTCCAAGTCTTCTCTTGGACCTTTCTGAAACAGAGTCTGTCTGACGCAGCATTACGTGAGTTGGGACAGGAATCCTGGAGTGTGTGTGGGGGTGTGGGGCTCTGGTCAGTGTAAGTTGCGCGTTGCCTTTTTGTTTCCTGGCACGAAGTATTTGTTTGGTGTACTAGATTCGGATGAGTGTAGAATAAAACTCACTAATGCTCCGCTCATTTGTAATGAATATCAAAACAGTCCACTGCTGGACTTCTGAAACATTAGACTTTCCATTACAGCTCTTCCCATCTTTGCAATATTTTAAATATGTCACCACTCAGATGTTTAATACTGTTTAAGAAGTCACTGCCTTGTTATTATTCGTTACAAATAAGCATTTTATTGATATTTCAATTAAAGGGAGAAATGGGTTGATACTCTACAGAATAAATAAATGCTAATTAATACCTCTGTGTAAGTGAGTCATCAATAGAGGAACATGAGCTGGAAACGCAGACAATTGTACACTTCAAAGGCACCATCTGAAAGCCACAGTCGAATTAGCTGAGGCTTACGAAACAGAAGATCTTTCAAATCCCAGATATACATATGAGAGGAAGGGAGACTGAAGCCTTAATTGGCACCGAGGCAATTAAAATAGAACGTCCGCAGCTGGAGAAGGGTGTTCTGAATTTGGAGGCTCCTGAGGGGGGGGGTAGGCTGAAAACTATGTATCGGCCAGATACCAGGAGAGATTGTCAAACTCCGCAGCGCCTCACAGAAAACGGAGCTTTTTTTTTCCTTCATATTCAAATGACTGACATTGTAGTGTGAATTCAAGATCGTGCTATGTCATTAGCCGGTAACGACCGAAAATCCACAGTGGCAGGCCAAAGCTGGCTTCAATTCATTGGTGGTAGACTGGGTTTATTTTGGCCGGTTACAGGTAGTTTTCAGCACAGATCATCACAGTCAACAGTGTTGCAGGAAATGGGGTCTTTTTAGTATAATATGCCTTTTCAGGCTGATGAACCCGGTTGCCAGACTTGTCTCGCTCGGGCCTTTGATCTGCCATGTCACTGTCCTCTTCCTGAGTCCAGGTGTACTTCATCTACGATGAGGAAGTGGAGGTGGAGGAGAAGGACGAGCCTCCGCCCCCAGAACCCGTCAAGCTCGTGAACGACAAGCCGCACAAGTTCAAGGACCACTACTGCAAGAAGCCCAAATTCTGTGATGTCTGCGCGCGCATGATAGTTCGTGAGTCAAGCCCTGTCAAGTACTAGACAGAGCCATTTAGAGTGCCTATGATGATACCTGTATGAACTCTACACTGTAGCTCAGATTGGGGGGAAACACATTGGCCAGCATACAATCAACGTTTCGTCCTTAACTTTTACTTACAATCAAATAAATTTGTTCTGCTTTTTCCCAACAAAAACAGATAACAGATTTAATTTTTGTGATTGCTGAACTCACCAAACAGGAAGTAAAGATAAAAATAACCACTCATTTGATACTGGACCCAAAGTTAAGGACAAATGTTGATTAAATCCCGGCCATAATGGTCTGAATGGGATAATAATGCACCGTGAAACAGGATGTTAGACCTGGGTGTAATGACCAGTTCAATTTTTGCAATATCACATATTACACAGTCTCGTGCGTTTTGCGTGCACAATTATCTTTGTCTGCTGAGTTATTTTCATGGCCTTGTCACACCTTTTGGTTTTCAAATTATGTCTTATAAGCATCGCCAGGTTGCAAAATGAGACATAGACAGAGCTCAAACAAACCTTTCGATGTTTTCAATTTTAAAAACTGAAAACAATCTATTGATATGGTAATTGGAACGGTAATTGACGTCTATCAGGACTAAAACATTGTGCTATGGCAGTCAAAAAGGTCAACATGATGCTGGGACATGTAGTAAAAAGTATTGGATTTAAATCAGTTCACGCTACATTAATTCTGTACAATATTTTTGGCCTAACACATTTAGAGTTGCTGGTCTAGGATCCTAACTGAGTATTTCAAAGCTCTTGAGAAGTACAAAGAAGAGCAACGAGCAAGAATCAAGAGGAAAAAAAGTTAGAAGGAGCAACTTAAGATACTTAATACGCTCAGGCTAAGTAAAAGGGTTTAGCAAAGCAATTTAACTTTAGCAGAATATTTAGTTGAGAGAAAAGGTAGACTCCACTGACATCACGGTGGTGAATGTTCTCTGGTCTGTTAGTAAATTATGAATGTGTTATCATTATGTTCTCTTATGTGCACAGATACAGTACTACGATGACACAATTATAATGATTCATAATTTAAAAATTAAATAGCAAATAAATAGTACTGCTACTACTACTAAAAATAATGATGATGATGATGATGATTAAAGGTTAAAATGCTCAATTAAAATGATAATACAATGAAATCTCTCTCTTCTTATCTCTTCCTCCACAGTCAACAATAAGTTTGCTCTGAGATGCAAGAACTGCAAGACCAACATCCACCACCAGTGCCAGTCTTATGTGGAATTTCAGAGATGCTTCGGCAAAATCGTGAGGCGTCTCCCACCCTCTTAACTGCACTGACACTCTAGTGTGCTTCATTACCATTCAGAACGGATGACAAAATTGATCTTTTTAGAATATACATAAAACAATACATGCACACTACTTTATGTCAGTCATTTAGTAAACCGTCTTGTTCAAAATGTCTTACAATTTGGGAGAACATGAATTGCAATCATTTGGATTTCTGTGTGCAGTTTTGCATTATATTGAACTGTATATGCAAAATACACAAAAGCACCAATGCAATGAGAACAGACAATGCACATCTACCTTAAAATTTGCTGAATGTACATTTTTAATTGGTAGTATAATATTCAATATTCAAACCTGACAGCTAAATTATGTCATTTTACGGCTGCCGATGTCAGTGGCTGTGATGCACCTGACAGCAGAGGTCCCATGTGGAACCAGAGGTGGAACGCTTGGCTGTCAGGGGGACCCCATAATGGTGCAATTTGGAGATGACATGGGTGGTGACACTGTGACTGTCACATGTGCACTCACATCCTCCATCAGGCCTTTCAAAATCTCTCCCCTGCCACAGCTTCTGGCACCGTCACATTACCTCATGGTAAACATAAAGGAATAGAAAAGATTAAACATTTTTGTGAAAAGATTTTTCACAGCCAGTGAAAAGCTGTGTTAGTCTTTGCAGTGATACTTTATCGTAGTCACCCACCCAGTCATGTCAGAGGCATAAGTCAGGATGCAACATAAGTAATCATAAGCATTTACCTAAATTTAAATAGTGATATACATTGCACAAAATTTCATTTTGTCAGGGCCCAAAATGTATCTTTTTGAACTCCTTAAAGCATGCTATTTATTTAGTCATTGTTTGAAATGGTGTTAAAGACATCTTCAGTGCTTGTTAAACATTTTTGTTTTTGTATTTGACACCCACATTTTGTAATATTAATATATTTCTAACTACATAACACAAATTAAATGTGCAAAAAAAGTAAAACTTTCTATATATTTGGGAGGATCTCTATTCAAAATATAAACACTTAGAAACATTTTCCTCACTTAGTCAAACAGAAGTCGCCCTGAGCTCTGCCAGCCTGACTGCCGTCTTCTGCTGACTGGTCCATGTTGTTTGCAATAAAGAAATAATTAAGAAATAATTTCACAGTATGCACTGTATATTATACAGTAGGTTCACATTTTCAGGGTAACAATCACAATAGCAAATTCAGTACAGTACCGTTTAAGCCTCTCTTTTCTTCCCCATTTCCTCTTTCGTCTCTTTCTCTTTACTGTCTACAGCCTCCTGGTTTCAGACGGGCCTATAGCTCTCCTCTCTACAGCAGCCAGCAGAATGCCACCGTCAAGGAGCTCTTGCCCTTCTGTGAGTCTTCCCCCGCTTGTAGTTCCTTTTTGTAAGTTATCCGCCACCAGCCCATAGTCGGTTGTAGTCTACCTCTTCTGTCGTGTAACTTCTCTTTTTCTGCTTCTCTTCCTCCTGGCCCTCCCTCTCCCCAGCCCAGTCCAACCGCACTGACCCCGTGTTCGAAACCCTGCGCATCGGGGTCATCATGGCCAACAAAGAACGCAAGAAGGGATCGGAGGACAAGAAGAATGTGAGTGTCGAGGAAAAGCAGGGGGAAATAGGAGGGAAAGTTAGTTATGATGGAGCTTAGTCCTGTTTGTTGCAGGAGCGAAAAGAGCAGAACTCTCCTGGGATGATACGGCCTGTAGGTTTGCTGTCGCTGTGTCTTACTCTTATATACTCAAAGGCGTCGTATCTCCAGGGATGTGCGGTCAGGGTAGGCAGTGCCTCACCAAAGGTAAAAATAAATATTGAGATTACATGATAGTTGTATCTATTGATCACTTCTTCCTATTCATAATTCATAATACTATGAATTTTATTTATTTTATTTTAAATTTTCATTATTCATAATTTGACTCGGGATTGCATATACTCCTGTAAAACTAGCCAGAATAGTTGTTTTAAAAGTGTAGTTTGCTCCTTTTGACACAGCTTGCTCCTAAAAACTACTGTTCCTGAATACTGAGGTGGAGGCTATCTGTGCTTCTATCTGCACCAAGGCCAACATGTTTTGTAGATTCGCGCATGCATAGTCGGTTCTCACACTGTGTTGAATGATCAACGTTGAGGCAAAGACTGACCCTGTCTCAGTCCTACAGTCTATGGCTTTTCCATGTCATGTGACATCCACTCTTTCTCGCTAGCTTAACAGTGGTGGTAATTGCATTAATTGAATGTAGACATATGCCACATTGATAGGTCACACTGCCTACCCAAGCAAAGATTTCACCTGCTTACCTCACAACCTACTGGCCAGGGAGAGGAAGTGCATCAAGTGCATGAATTCAGCATAATTGAGCCAAATAGCTTATCGTACTTAATCACTGTACTGCCTCCTCTTATGCCTACACTGTAGATGTTGATGATGATGATGGAAGAAGAAGAGGCTCAGCAGCCCAAATCAGAGGAGGGGGGTGGAGAGGGAGGTAAGTCCTCTGAAACCAAACGCACCAAAAAATCTTACTGAACCAGACCCCGGTCCTGGTTTATAGTCACTGGGTGAAAATAGCTTTTTTTCACTATGTATAACCAGCTAAATCTGAGATCAGTTCATTGTGAAGAAAAGGCTTTATTTGATCAACTAAGTAAGGCAAAACCCTGCAGCTTTGAGAACAGGGGAACCCACTTAACTGCATAATTGAACTCACATCCACCTTTTACACCTATGTAATGGAACACAAAGTCACCATACAGATACAGAGATGTGTCACTGGGTTTCAGTGTGCGGGGGAACTGTGTTGTTGCACCTTTAAATGAGTGAAAAGGGTTTGTGTTCATACCAAATGTGGTGTTTTCACATATCTCTGAACGCGGGACCCGGTTGCATCTTCAGGGTATTGCGCTGAATAATTACTTGTGCAACTTGCGTGTGCTGTGTTTTCCCAGCCAGTCCAGAGGGGGAGAAGAAAGGAGACAAAGCTGCGGCTGACGACAAGGTGAGAGGGATACTGACACCAGTGAGGAGCCTGATCATGAGGGTTATGATGGTCGCAGTGGTGATGGTTATGTGGCAAACTGAGAGTGATTATAACAATGGCAAAGATGAGTACAGTCATAATGATAAGGCTGGTTATGGTGACGGTGACGTTAGGAATGATGATGTTGTACATTACGGTGATGATGCTTGGAATGATGATGCTGGTTGTTATGGTAATGATGTGTACAATAATTATTCTGGTTGTCATAGTGATCATGTTTACTATAATGATACTGGTCATAGTGATGAGGTTTGGAGTAATAATGCTAGGTGGCATGGTGATGATGTTTAGAATAGCGATGCTGGTTATAGTAATGCTTAGAATAATGATCCACATTGTCATGATGGTTACAATAGTGATGTTTGGCGTTATAGTGATGATGTTTAGAATGGTCATGCTAGTTATGGTGATGATGTTGGACATGATGAAGATGGTAGCTGTCATTCTAATAACGGAAAAGATGATTTTTAAGTGTGATAAATATGAAGGTGTTCATGATGATGATATTTACGATAACGATGTTTAATATTAACATGCTTGAAATGGTTTTCATTTTGTCAGAATAAGAAGCCGCAGCCTGGGAAACTGGGTGTGTTCTCACAGTCACACTACTACCTGGCTCTGTACCGCTTCAAAGCTGTTGAGAAGGATGACCTGGAGCTGCAGTGAGTCCACTACGTCTCCCTCACTAGCCCAGTCTCTCTCAGCATATTTACACTGTACGTGTCTCTGTCCGTCAGCACTTAAGAGCCCATCTCTTCAACGAGATTACATGTGAAGTATGTGCAGCTGTCTGTCTCTGTCTCGGGAGACTGGGCTGGCCGGGTGCTTTTCTGTACTGCTCTTTTTCATGTCTGAGGCTAGCTCAGTGCAGAACTCAGAGTGTCTGACTCTTTTTTCAGTCCGGGGGACAGGATCACAGTGATCGATGACTCTAATGAGGAGTGGTGGAGGGTGAGTCTTTGAAGCAACACACACATACACACACACACACAACACAAACACACACACTCACATACACACACATAACACACACACACACACACACACACAACACACACACACACACACACACACAAACACACACACACACACACACATACAGAACATGCACGAACGCACACAGACTACCACACACGCACATGCATGCACACAAGCACACACACACATCCACACGCACACACACACACACACACATACCCATGTGCCTACACACACAGACTTCCACACATGCACATGCATACACACACACACTCACACACACATACATATGCACTCTTATACACACACACACACACACACACACGCACGCACATATCCATCTGCCTACACACACAGACTTCCACACACGCACATGCATACACACATACACTCATACACACATACATATGCACTCATATACACACACACACACACACACTCTCATTCACCCATAAATGTATGAACACATACGCACATGTTCATACATAAAGCCTGTTATATATGTTGCGCAACATGCCAGTCAGAAGTTGGGGCTCATTGTGCGAAGGCTTAACGTTTTGCTGACAGGTTTTTAAGCACAATGATATTTTTACCTACTGACTCATGAATCACCCTCATCTTCATTCACCTCAGAGGAACAGCAAGACAGGTGTAATATTCAACTATTGCCATCATTATTTTAACCCAAAATGAACCCGGCTTGCGTTTCAGGGGAAGATCGGGGACAAGACTGGCTTCTTACCGGCCAATTACATCATCCGCGTGAGAGCTGGCGAGAGAGTTTACAAGGTGACCCGTTCTTTTGTGGGGAACAGGGAAATGGGCCAGATCACTCTAAAGAAAGATCAGGTCAGTATCGTCTGTGAAAAGTCGGTGTGTCTGTGCGGATGACCAATCACAGTGTATGTGTTCTTATGTGTTTGCCAGCTGAAACAATTAGGTGGGACAGCTTATTTCAGTTGGCTTCTACAAATGGATCAGTGCCCAGATTTCACCTACCGGTATAACTGAATCAACTAAAACAACTCATTCAAAATTTAATTGTTTGCCATCGAGCACAGAAAATGAAAATTCACAGCATGTACCTATTTCTGATTTAGTGTGGCCTTAAGAGGGTAAACCATCCTTCAAAAGACTTAAAAGTATCAAACCAGGGACGATCATCAGCTTGTCACGATTCAAATGCTGTCATTGCGGTTGAAATGAAAACTGGGTCCCATGGAGCAGGTTTAAGACCCAGTACTGACCAGACTGAATTAGTCAAGACAGTGGTTCACAAGTTTGGTCTGCAGGACTCCTTGTGTATGCTGGTTTTTATTCCAACTGCAGTCATAACCGCTGAATTATAAGAAGCTATTAACTGCTGTTAATTAGCCATACTTAACGTGGTGAGGGAAGGTTTGCCCTCTTGCGTCAGAAGCAGCCCCACATTTCACATTCCAGGGCAGGTAGACTGTCAGTCAGGTAAAGGAATGCATTAATTCTCTTATAGCGCCGTAAGGCAAACGCTTTGTTTAAGTGTTTAAATTATACATGGACAGGTGGATCAAGAGTCCTAATTAGTGAAAGTGTGGACACCTGGTCTCTGAAACTAAACCGTTTGATAGATAATGAGGAAACCGAGAGGAACCTAAATAGCCATGAGCCAAACCTGTACTGTGTTAATATCAATTTAAGGAAAAAATTGATAGTGAATTTTACATATACGTGTTCAGCGATCTTAATTTATCAAGTGATTGACAAAAACTGGCATACAAAGGAGGCCTGAGGACTAGACTTGAGAACCACTGCTATAAAACATACTTTTTCTATTCAGATTCTGTTCCAAAATTGTTTGAATAATGTTCTCAGTTTGGTGGTGTGTACCTGATTTACCTTCAAATTAAATAATATGCAAAGGAGAGATGTTTAACTGAACTGATTTACGATAATATGCTTGCAGTTGATTTCAGTTGTAACTATTGCCATGTTCACATATATTACACACCCTGTTTCTTCAGATCGTAGTGAAGAAAGGTGAGGAAGTTAACGGATATCTGAAGGTCAGCACTGGACGCAAGCTGGGATTTTTCCCAGCTAACCTGCTGCAAGAGATCTGAGATCAGCCAGGCCTGAAACTGTGGACCAGAGACATCCACACAGAGAACTATGAGAGGGTATCCTCTCCATCACAGAATTTTTGTTTTCACGTGATTCTGAAATTACATCCCTGGGAGTCTATCATGAGCCTGTGCACATTCAAACAGCAGCCGCTTTCTCCTTTTTGAGGGAACTGAGGTACGCTTATTCACAAGCTGCCTCGAAATCAGCCGTGATGGTTTGCAGCTCTGATGGGGCTGGAGCAACGATCAACAAACTTTGAAACGGCAACATTAATGTGTCAGAGTGGCATCGACTAAACCAAATGAACCGTGTGAGTTTCACTGCAGTAAATGAACTGTATAAACACTTTCCTCTCCAGCTGTAATCTGAATTGGAGGGAAATTGTGGCATTTTCGGGAGTCTTTGTGTGAATGTTTTTTTTCCCTGTGAGGTGTGTGCTGGGAAGAGTCAGAGTGAAGGTGTCCTCTTTTCCCCTCCCTCCAAAGGTAAAGCAAAACAATTTAGCAGTTGTTGAAAGGCCTCATGGCTCCAGCCACTTAATTTGAAAGCTAAAATAGAACGCACATGCTGTCATAAGCCCAAACCGCTCATCCACCCCCCAGGACACAGCCCTGCTAGTGATGCTACACTGCTAATGTACGCCACTGTTTTTTTTATCTGCGGGTTAGCTTTGCCAGATTCCTCAGAGTCCTACATTCTCTGTCACATGTTCTGGACGTTCGCTCCTGCTGTCACAATCACAAGTTAAGCTTTAAAGGCAAAGAAGGTTGGGGAATATGCTGTGGAAATGCAGTGTTAGCCTTTGGTTGTCCTAAGTGCCTTATGTACAAAGCCAGAGAGGAACATGGTCTTTACCTCTGTGTAGAGGCAGTATATTCTGCTGTATACCCGAGGTGTAGGTTCTGTACAGGGAGTGTATATCCTCTTTGCGTATAGCTGCTGTAAAGCTATATTATAACTGCGTATAGCTGTGTGCCACACTGTTGCTGCTCTCTGGTGTGTTTCTGTGTGTCGCTGTCCTGCTGCTCTGGCTTGGCTTTGGCCTCACCTTGCAATAAACAGCTTTTTTTATTTGAAATACGTCGCTTGCATTTCACAAGCTTGAAACACAACACAGGCATCATTGTGTCCACCCTTACTGCATAGACTGCTGTCTCACACACACACACACACACATACACAGTGCAAGGGGACCAGCCATCGAGGCAAGTGTGCCCAGTGCTGTCAACGGCTCTCCACAGTGCCAGATTCTTCAGTTGCTAATCCATTCCCAAAGTTGCAATCGCTGTCATGGAACAAAACAATTGGGTCCAATGGGACGCTGCTTCCCCAAAAAGCTCCCAACAGCGCAGACAAGCCGCTGCCTTAGAATGCTGGGGCCCCAGGGTGGAACCTTTGCTGCTGTCTTTCTCTCTCCTACCCCAGGGTCATGTGGCCTGGGGGGCAGGGGGGTTGTCCCAGACTGCCGCGGTGTTTGGCATGGTGCGACACGAACCGAAACGCGAAGGGCTCACAATTTTTCACCTCCCGAGGTCCCTGTGAGGGAAAGCCATTCAACAGAAAAACGGAACAATAAATCAAATACATACTTTTTTTTTTTTTTTGCTAATTTCAAAACCAGTGATTTATTTTACAAAGTGTTTTGCCTCATTTGCTGTTTGCATCTTTTTCCAAACTGCCATAAACCATTTGGCCATTTAGAAGTAGTGATTCTCTGTGTTCATTTTGTTCCTGAATGCAAGAATTTGTCTATCTTGCACTGGACTTCAAGGGAAGTAGGCAAATTCATTATGATGGAATAAATATACAAGCAATATCGTCCCTTCTACCCTTCTAGTAGAAGCTAACTTGAAGGCTATTTCCTCTGAGATTTGGAGTATGTATCTTATGAACTGGTTTAAACTAATGTGTGTAGTTATGGTTTTGTTGGGGTATTGCTCCTCTCATGGTGAGTATTTGTTCCATCCTCTCACTGGACTGCACATCAAATGTGAAGTCCAACAGATTGCAAAAAACATCAATAAATTGAATATAGTATTACATTGAGGCATACAGATTTTAGGGACTCAGCTTTTCCTGATTCACTTTTCCTTACTGTGATAGGTTCAAATGTTAAAAAGGGTTTAAACGTTCCATAGGGTTTAGCAAAGGCCTTCTCTTGGTGTGAAATGAGAGTTGGGCTACTGAAGGGTAGAATGTTGACCATGCAGGCCGCATTCTCTGACTGACTCCACTTTTAACAAAGTGTGGAGAGAGACGGACAGAGACAGGTGGCCCAGCTCAGCCTCTCTGCCATTGGGTAGGAGGTCCAATGACACTGCAGGGAGTGACCAAATAAAGTCATGTTTACTCTACGGCAAAACAAACTCTCATACCACAAATAGCTGAAGGGCAAGTCTTGGTGTTTGTTTAGAACGGAACATCTGCATCTCTTAAACATGGCTGTTGGAAACAATGTGCGCAGTCACAAACATGAAGTTACACACATCTCACATGCAATTAGCTTCTACTTCATGCGTACACTGTCTGTCTATGTCTCTCTTCTCTATCACTCTCTCTCTCAAATTCAAATAACTTTATTGGTATGACAAATTTTACATTTGTTCTGCCAAACGACTACCAGAAACACATGGAAAAACAGAATATAACCCAAAAAATAGTAGCAGAACAATGGTGCTTCACCAGTCCCCCTAGTTTTAGGATTGGAATTGAACTGTGGGATTGGAGTTGCACTGTGGAGTTCAGTAAAGCTCAGTAAAGCTATATATACTCTTTTTCCAGTTGGGTTCTCTGCTCACCATTGAGTTACAGTAAGTTTAAGCCTCTCAGTACCCACAAGACCAGGGATTTCAAACTCCAGTCCTGGAGAACCGTGCTGTTTTTGTTGTTTCCTTTTAATCAGAGGCAAAATTAGACCTTGTAAACCAGGTGTGTGGGCTCTTTAGGTATTCAGTGATTTAAATGAATGAATTAACACTAGATGGTAATCTGTAAGGGAAAAGGTGGGAGTAGAGGGTGTTCCTGTGTATAAGGGTGAAGGAGTCCATGATCAGGTGACGTCATACCACTCTCGAAGATGTGGATGCTCCGACCACTTTCTTTACTAACCTGGATAGGACACCGGCACAGCATAAGCAGATGGTGAGCTGTCCCCCTGATGGGAGAGTTAGGACAGACTGAGAAGTGGCGGCATGCAGTGTTGGTTTATCGTGGAGCTCTGAAGAGCTGGGAACGTTGATGCTGTGAACGCTTCAGAGCTGCCCCAGGATGCCTCTGATGGGACAGGAATACAGACCTGCCCGGGACTCGGACGTCCGTCTGCAAGAGCTCACTGGCACTGAGCGGCAGCTCTCATCTGGACGAGAACCAGGAGCTGATGGGCCGTCTGACTTCCACAAACGTTTTTTGGGAGGGTCTCGAGGGAGACCTTGCAGAAGTCATTCATGAGTCCTTTCAGGAGGGTGTTCTTCCCCAGAGCTGTCAGCCATCTGTGCTCTCCCTCTCACTCAAGAAGGGGGAATCTGGGGTTTTTTTTAGAACTGGAGGCCTGTGGCATTGCTGTGCACAGAATATAAAGTTACTTCCAAATGTCTCTCAGACAGCCTTATTTTGTTTTGGGTGACCTGGTTCATAAGCATAAGTCTTACTGTGTGCCAAATTGCTCAGTCATGGATCATTTGTTTCTCTTGACAAAACTAAGGGGGTAGAGTGACGTTAATAACCTTGTGCACGGATATTTTCTCAAGCCTCATTGGCAAAGGAAATGGGGGTGAGGGGCCCTCTAAATTTTTCGGGTGGGTTGGTGTGGAGTCAGTTGGGGATCAAGGCACCTGGTTTGCATGGTGGTAGTGCTGGGTTCAAGCAGAAGTTTGGTTTCCTGTCTTGGTGGAAGTGGTTGCTTCCCCAGCTATCCTTTAGTGGGAGGGTCTTAGTTGCTAAAACCCCAATCACCTCCTGAATTTGGCACAGGCTGGTTGTTTTGGAGCCACAGGAGGAAATTCTTGCGAATGTGTAGAAGCAGCTTGTGAACTTTTTCTGGCCCGGCCAGCATTGGCTGTGAGCATCTGTCTTCTACTTGTTGGTACAGGAGTGAGGTCACAGGCTGGTGGACACTGCATCTCGAGTTGCCGTCTTCCAAATCCGAGCCACACAAAAACTTCTCCGCCACTGTGAGACGGACTGGCGGGATACCGCTTTAGCGGTGCTGAAGAGGCCCAGGAATATGGAGGTAGGCAAACATCTGTTCCTGCTGAGGTTGGAGGAGGTGGAAATGTCAGGCTTCACTCCATTTTACCATCCGGTCCTCACATCATGGCTGGTCTTGGTCTCCCGGAGACTGTGAGAAGTGAAGCTTTGCCTCCAAGGAGGAGGATCTCGGAGGAGCCGCTGTTTTACCATCCCCTGGTTTGCTCAAGTTTCTAGAGAAGGGCAAGTCTGTGCTCACATCTGGTGGTAGCAGCCTGTGTCATGGTTGACTATCAGATAGATGGGTCTCAGTGGCGAAGTGGGGCAGATGGGCATTCAGTCAGCTCACCTGGTGGAATGATTGGTGGAGCAGGTACATGGGTCCCTCCAAGCTTCATATAGAGCCTTCTTAGTGGGCAGGACTTGTTTGGTTGCTGTAGCGATGGAAGGAAAGGGAGGGGCTGATACTGTCTATTATAGGCTTAGAGGCAGTGTGGAAGGAAGCACTTCATCAGAGTCAAAGTGACCTCCCTTTGGGCGCTAGTGGGACCTCAGGACTAATGGTGGAATGATGTTTTTGGGCTGCACCTCTGAAGGGTGCTGGAGGTCCCTGTACAAGCCTGCGACTGAAAAACAGACAGTTGACCTCCAGTGAAGGATAGTACATAGGGCCATCGCCACTAACTGACACTCCTAGATCCCACAGTCAGTCCTTAGGTAGAAACACCTTTTCATCGAGTTCTCTATTGGTGGGCTGTTCTTGCTGTTGAAACAATGATTTTCCTCATTGGCTAAATCTTTTTTTAATGGGAATGCTCATTATTGGACCTACATATAAAAAAGGTCAAGTGCTACCATATTAAATTACCTGACAGGATTAGGGAACATGGCAATCTGTAAGGCATGTAAAACTGTATCCTTGGGTGCGATTCGATTGACCCTTTGAATAGGATGATTGAGCTGCTTTCTGCCTAACTAAAGGTTGAACATTTGTATTACATTTTGTGGGAAATTGGGCTATTTTAATGAGTATACGTGGTGTGGGAGGCGTCTTGTGTGCTTGGGTGTTGATGGTTCTCTGAGTTTCACTTTCTGTTTTCTTTTATCTTGGTAGTTCATGTTTTGGTTATTAATTCATTTGTTTATGTTTTGTTTTCTGTGCTTCCTTCCTAGGGTTGGGTTTGAGGTCCAGGTTTTCTGTTTTGTGCATCAGGCTCATGTGTACTAAATGGCTGGTGATGTATGTTAATGCCCCAGTAATGGGTGGTTAAAACCTAAAATTCTCTCTGTCTCTGTCTCTCTCTCACACACACACACACGCGCACACACACACACACAGAATGGGAGATGATGTACCAGAATACAAATTGAGCTCATGTACAAAATATATTTCTCATTCGGTGTTGATTGTCAGAAATAGGCTCAGAGCTGACACAGGTAGCTGCCTGACTGGAGGACAGCAGCACCCTTTCAGATGTGGGTCACTTCCCTTTTGAAGCGGCCGCCGCCGTAATTGCCAAAGACGGAGCAGTCTGGGGGGTGGAGGGGGGGAGAGACGGCAGCTCTGCCTGGTCACTGCCGACCCCTGACCCGCCACCGTCCCTGGCATTTCAGTAGGACAGAAGGCAGACACAAAGAAAAGGCACAATAAATGGCAAAGCTGTCATGCAAGCAGGCAGTATAATTCACCAACACTGTCAGAACACTGCTTGAAATGAGTCTTTCAGTTACTAACTACAATTTAGAGTTAAAGATAATTTTTACGATATTGTACTAATTTGGAAAGATTATTGATTTGAATTACATTTTTCTTTAGAAATAAATATTACTGGAAAACCAAAAGGCTCATGAGAAAGTGTCATTTTAGCATATTTTTTAAATGATCATATTAGACTTATTGACATGGATAATTTCAGATGCAGAGTCAGGGTTGACTGACTACATATTACCTACATATTAATACTGGCATATACATTTGTCCAGCTACCAACCAAAACGTAGCAGAATATACAAGAATAAGAGATCATAACCGTAAAAATGTGGACATTTTGAATTCCAAAGTAATGGTGTGTGTGACCACTAGAGGTCGCTATTGTATCTTATTTCATGTTGCTACTGTCAGAAACCATTTAGTGAGAGTCAGTACTAACTTTGCACAGAGGGGGGCGTTTTTGATCCCTGAGTGGAAAAAAAATGCATTTATACAAGAACACACTTCTCTGCCTGAGCTGAATGCATATCACCCAGAGTTTAAATTGCTTATGCATGTTTCTTAATCTCCTTAATTACTTATTGTGCATACACCAAGGCAAAATCTCTTGATGATGTTTGAGGTTGTCACCTGTGTTATTGGGGTTGCCTGTAATGGCTGAAGAACTGGATGTACCTGTGGATTGGTTATATTGGGAGTCATATTCTCCTTGGGTGTATTTGCTGGCCATGGCTTTGTGGTTTCATCACGCTCTCATTCACATACTCCCCCCCACACCTGGCTCTTCACTCACACTTGGGCCTCCAGATTCCCGGTCTTTATCCAAATTTACTCCTCCACATTTTCACCCTTTACTCACACTTGATAAGCAGACTTCATTGCTCTGGCCAGTGGCCGTCTCTTTTGGTTTCAGTGCCAGATGGAGGCAGCCTAAGAAACCAGTCTACCGCAAGGACAGAGCCAGCTTGAAAGGACTCCAGAGACCGACCAACACAACGCGCGAGGTTAAACAAGGTGAGCTGGAAAGAGGGGCTTAGCAATGAATTAACGACTGCGGGGCAGCACATTCATAAAACAAGACACATTCTGCGCACCTTCACTTGTAATTATAGTGACTTGTAGTGTAGGTGCCATTTGTTCACTTTGGTGAATTGCAATCAGATACAACAGCAGAGCAGTATCCAGCTCTCACGTCAGGTCTTCAGCCTCCCCACTCTGTGTTACAGGGCACGTCAGGTCATTACACGCTCAGGTTCCGAGCAGAAACTCCTGAACATCCTCTCCCTTGCTTCAGAGCCATCAGGGGTCAAAGGTTTTTCAGTTTGTGTACACCTTCTTTTCTTTGCGCCCTGAGCCATCCGGATACAGCATGCTAATCTCGACGCTCGCCCCGCAGAATTGAATTAAGTGTCCGACTTCTCAGAAATACGCATAAAAAACCCATAAAACTACAGTTTTAGACTGTACATTTGGCAAATGCATTTTTGAAAAAAAAAAAAAAAGCTATAAAAACGACATTATAGTTCTTCTGAGGCTGCCTGAGCAGGTATTGATTTTTGCGCAATGTTTCAAAGAATCTCTTCCTTGATGTTAATGGTGCTTTCCTTCTAGGCTCTCAAAGCAGACAAACGATATTTCGGCATCATGCACAGGGAATACCTTATTTTTAGACTTTCCCCCTCACAAATTAGCAAAAAACTACATTACAAATTGTAGTGTGTGCTTACAGGTGTCCAAGCATGTGAGTACTTCTACAATGCCTGAATTTAACGTTGAAGGCTATAGAGCATAAATTGGAATCATCTGATATTGTACTTTGGATAATTGCTTAAGAGTAACTACACTTACTGCTTCCCATTTTTCACTGCAGCCAAATTCAGTTATCTCCTGTAATTTATAAGATTATTAATCTTCATTATTCATATGACTGTAATGTTTCACAGATGTGTAAGTTGTGAGGTCCCCACTATTTTACTAGGGAGAAAAAAATAAGATGGAACAAATTAAATTAAATGAAAAGCTCCTGTGCGCAGACCTGTAATTGTTAAAAGTGGAGTGTCCATGTTGGTTTTGTATTCCAGGCCTCATATTTTAATGCATGAGAGGGCTGGAGCAGCTCAGAGTCTCTGCAGGCCATGTACCTATCTGAGCATGTGCACACCTCCGACACTACCACAGAAGTCCACACAACTTAGAGTGTGTGTGTGTGGACTGTGTAGCTTGGCACTCAATGGTAAGACAACATAATGCAACCTTTCTCTCTCTCTCTCTCTCACACACACACACACACACACACAGAGGGCTGAGAGACAGTGCTGCAGAGCTGGGAGCAATTAGACCAGGGGACCTGCACACCTGCACCGGCGCTGCCCTGGGGGGAGGAGGAGTGTGACAGGATGAAGGATCGTCATCATTATCATTATTTACTGGCTTAGCCCAGGCCTTCTCCAGGGCAGCCTAAAATACAATTCAAGAATTACAATGAGTGTGCTTTCAAGTCAAAAACAGTTACAAATGGAAAAAATGCATTTGTCTCTGAAGTGAGGGAAAGTTATGATGCAAACAATAAATACTGTGCAGACTTCAGGTTTGTGTGGGTTTTTTCTTTTGCACTGTAGTGCTATTGATTGTATTCTTTAAATTAATCTGGGTAAAATGGGAAGAAGTTTTGATTTCTTACTTTATTAAAAGTGATCACACCTGGAAGAATGAACTGTGTGGTAAAGTACTTCATACTTTCATATTTTACTTATTTCCTGTTGTGGAATTTGTTGTTGGCCAGTGATGTGGCCTGGGGTGTTAAATGGCGGCTGGAATCCTTATAATACTCAACGTATTTTAATCTGATCTGTTCAGAGTCCCACGGTGACTGATGAGGACCAATCATTGTCGAAGGTGTTGAGGTGGTTCAATAAACAGATGTACAGTTGCAGGACTGCACCCTAGTCCTTAAGTTGCTGTTTCAGCGTAACTTCTCCACAGGCCCTGCTTCATGTGCTGATGGGGTAATAAAGTAGTCCAACACTAAATCTGAACTTGTAATTTACTTCAAAAGGACTTAGAAATAACAAGTATCCTGCTGAATAGTGATGAGTTTGTGTATCAGAGCCAATTAGATTGTCTTCTGAGTGTACAGAAGCATCCAAACAGAGAACTAGGTCCAACCTGCGCTGTAGCTTTTCCTGTTTTAGGTGTCCCTATGTGACTTTAACATATTTTCCTCTTTGTTTTCTACTGACGTAACACATGAGAGAACCCAACCTCTGAAAGAAAGTGCCATACTTAAAGGGTACAGTCATAATCACAGGGTCATTGAGTGGTGGATTCACTTATTTATTGATTAGCACAATTTGATTTTACTTCTGCAGCCAAATAAGTTTTTGTGATGCCTAGTAATATACCTGTGTTCTATATTTAGAATGCATCCATACAATATTTAAAATGCCCATCAGTCATTACGACGAACAAGTAAATGGAAAAAGTAAAGGTAAAAAGTGCCATAAATATGCCTCACATACAGCAACTGACTAATGCAGGCCTTCATGAAATGTCTTATTTGGCTGTTAGTAGATAATTACATTTTCTGTAATTGTTAAGCAGGTATATGTAAATATTTTGACACAAATGACATATTAGAACCAAATATTCTAAATATCTGAAATTTCTCTCAAAAGCGTTTTTGATCTTCACTTTCATCTGTTGTCCCTCGGCGGTTTGAAAGATTGAAAATGTGGACTTCGTCTGAAGTCTGGGACGGGGTGCGCACCGAGCATGTCCGCTGTTACTGCGCACAGCCGATACCGCTCAGGTGTAGCGCATTACGGCCCGACCATCACTCAGGCCGCTGTCTGTCCAGAAGGCCACACGACACCAGCGAGGCTCAATCACTCCCAACGCAAAATCAATAATCTGAGGCGGAATGGGAGGATAGAGGGAAGAGGAGGAGGAGGAGAAGGAGGAGGAGAGGGCTCAAGATGGAGGGATGAGGAATGAGAGGTGAATTTTCCTAGCGTCTCCTAGTGCTGATTTGCTGACTCTCATAACTGTGTAGTCACCACAGGGGATGAGGCAGGGAGCACTGGGCAGGGGAGAGATGGAGGCTGGGTCTTCTGGATGTGTGAGGAAAGAGTTGGAAGAAAACCATCTTTTCTCAAAGGTGAGCAGGACATGGGAAGAAATCCTGCTTCACAAGCTCAAATGAACAACCTCCAGAGATATGACAGAGGCTAGGGGTCTACTGTTGAGGACTAGTACAAGAGCACTCTGGACCTAATGAACTACAAAGGTCTGAGGACGAGATTTACCAAACCATTTGGTTTCAGAGTGAAGTAAACATGACTTGCGATTGGAGCAGACAAACAACCTCAACCAAACACATGCTGCCTTAGTGTTGTTGCACCAGCGAAACAGTTTTGCACAGACCTGATCTTCATCAGATTATTATTTACTTTCATTTACCTGGATCATTGTATGAACAAGAAAATTCAGCTTTTTGCCATCCGCAATACAATTTATATCCCAAGGGGTTTTGTCTGTAGACAGTAAATTTTAGCCTGTAAATGTGGAACACTTACAAATGGAGATCCAGGCACATCTTTAACCAATGCAAGTCTTTCCCTCCATTCATTAATTTATCTGTGTAAGGTCTAAGGTACTGACAGCCTATCAAAACCAGAAGGACATCTACAGCTGTGGTTTGATCCACATCAATGCTACAAAGATAGAGGCGACCTCTTAGGAAAAAAAAAACTTAGCGTCCCACTCTTTTCCTCCAACCCCCCCCGCCCAAAAAAAACACGCCTCAGCGCCCTGCCTTCTCCCTTCTTCATCGCCGGTACGGCGCTCTTGAGTGATGGGACGCTGATGGCGAAGGCTTGCCGATGACAGATGAGTGTGACAAGCAGATGGTTTTGGTTGTCGTCTCTTTAATCACAAGGACTCAGCTGGGCGTGAAGGGAGAGCTTTGTCTTGTCAAGGCAACACAAACAGGAAACAAATTAATCCAGTACGCTTTGCAATAAAAATGAATTTTTGTAAAGGGGGATGGTGTTGGAAAGGTTGGCTAGAGGTGGCTTTCAGAGAACGGGTGCCATATTTCGGCAGAGGTGTGGTCTGTTTGGCTTCGTGGGATGATGCTGTATCGATGGTTTCGGTTTCTTTCATTGTTGAAATCAATATTACAATTATCACTGGCACTACAGCTATGAATATTGGGTACAAGGGGCAATAGTGGATGCTTGTATTTTTCTGAGCATTTCCCCCATTGGTGTTTACCTAAAACATCACTTTTTACCCTGCATGTATACCAACTACATTCTTCCTCCCTGTATTTAAGAGGCTTTGGATCAGGGGTGTCAAACTCCAGTCCTGGAGGGCTGCAGTGGCAGCTGGTTTTTGGTGTGTTTTAGCACTTAATTGATTAATTAAAATCACTGGTTGGCTAAAAAGTCCACACACCTGGTTCCAAGGCTGAAAATGGCTGCCAATTCGAAAGGAAAGAACAAAAACCCATGAAAAAAGGAAAGAACAAACACTGCGGCCCTCCAGGGCTAGAGTTTGACACCCCTGCTTTAGATTGACTCAATGTTGGATATGCAGTTTTGAAATTAATTTCAATGTATTATCATTTATTTGTTTTCAACAATACTTTTTTGAACAATAAATATTTTCAAATGTTTTGATATATAATTAGCTAAAACATTTAGTAAATATTATAAATAAATATTATGCATATGAAATATTACCCATATTATTTACATAACATTTAGCTTAAATACTGATCTTTGCTTCAGACACATCATTTGGAAACAACATTATTTAATATTTAGACCTGTGATTCAAAAAATAAAAACCACTAATACATAAAACCAGAACTTACATTTGATTAATGAGTGATAAAAAGTAATTCTTTTAAATTTGGTGGTTGTAACAATTAAGTTGTACGGTATACAAAAGTAATAATTTAAACAAAAAATAGTCAAATCATTAGATCCACAAATTAGTTGCAAACAATACGAATAGCCGCTATATTTGTCACTAGCAAACTGTATTAACGGAAAGGGTTCTGGTGCAGTTCTGGCAATAACATTAGTGTTGATCTGGTTCTCACTTTGGTGGGTTTTTCATCCAATACTTCTGCTTCTGAGGCTCGTTCAGGCTGAGGTTGACAGGTGCTGAGGTTGATCAGGTGCTCACTTTGCTTCTGAGGTTCATTCAGGCAGAGGTTGACAGCTCCATACTTCATGCAATAAACATCTGTGAACGTATTACAGAAGTCCCTCTGTAAAAAAGAGAATCATGCGGCCTGAAACCTGTGATCTCAGACAGCTTTCCCGTTATGCACCTGGATCTCCTGTAGTTCTAAAACAGCAATGTAAGTTTGACAAGTTATTCAAACTGTGTACAAATACATTAACATAAATGGTGTGATTGGCAAAATAATGAAACATAAGGAAGATGGCTAGAAGTGAGCAAAGTAACAGAAGTTTTTAGGTGAGAAAGGTATGATAACTAATGTTTAACACCTTGGGTATCTCTTCACCATAAAAGGGAGTGGATTTCTGCTACAGCTGTTTCTCAAACCTCTCCATCCCACCCCAACTGCTCCAGCAGAGAGAACTAACTGTAGACCTCCACAGTAGTGTAGAGATAAGTGCAGATTACATAGGCTCTCACTCCACAGACACACTGCTCACCCCACACAGACTCACACACACACACCGTCCATGTCTACTTCCCTGCCAGTGCCTTAAGTCTCAAGGTTATTCTGCCAAGGTTAAATTGACTTTAGATTAATTAACTGTCAATTAAAGGGGTAATTGTTTCGTAACGTGGGCTGCCCCTAGAGCAAGGTGTGTGTGCGTGTGCATAAGTGTGTGTGTGTGTGTGTGTGTGTATGTGTGGGGGGGGGGGGGTGGGTTGGGTGTCAGGGCTGGTTAGCTGTAAGAGAGACTGAGTGCTGCTCCTTGGAGGTTGATGGTAAGAGTGAGAAGGAGCTGTGAAGCTTTGAGGCACCTGACACTATCCCTTAATAATGTGCTTGCCTGTCACTTCACTTGTGCCCTCCACCTTCTGTGTTGATCTGCCTCAGACTGGAATGCCATCGCTGTTTCCCATTCTCACACTGGTATTCAGCAAAGCAGGGACAGGATCTAAAATACCATGGAGATCCACAAAGCTTTATCCTCATAAACACTGAGATTGGCTCAATATAAGTAGAAAGCCTAAAGAGAAAGCGAGAGAGAGAGTGAGTGAGTGAGTGAGTGAGAGAGAGAGAGAGAGTGTGTGTGTGTGTGTGAGTGACTGAGAGTGAGAGAGCAAATGGTGATTGCCTCTTGCCTCATAATGTGTGGCCCTCAGGGTTCGCTCCTCAATAGATGGAGTCTATTGTGGTGCTCTTCTCCCCACATTAATTCTCCTAATTCTTTTCCCTGCTGTCCTCTGTCTCTCCAGTGCCCAGGTGTCCATTACTCACCACCCCCATGGCGACCGCGGTCAGCGGGGCCCGTGCGCGGAGAGGGCGTGACTGTGAGCGTGTAACTGTGATCTCCACGATCCCCCAGGGAGCTCAAGTTCAAGCTCAAGTTCAACATGAGGATATTGCGACAACAAAATGAAAATGATTTCGGTGGAACGGCACAGAATGAGAATGCCACACTTGGGCCTTTTCATTATTAGACGGTGTTCAACATTATTTTTCGGGGCTGGAGAATCAGTGGCCGTTGTCCCTCAGGCTATGACAGGCAGCTGTGTACCCTTCTCCAAGCATAATGCACATCCCGTCCTCCCCAAGGAGCTAAGACATTCTTCTTAAAACTTTGTCAAATTCAAAAAAAATTTGGACGTTTTTTTTTTATTATTTGGGTGGGGGGTAGAGCAGAAATTTTGCTTTCTGGGGTACTTTTTTCAGGTATTTTTTTGATTACTTTAAAAAGTGTGGCTCTGACTCAGCCTCTTGATTGTGTGAGCGTAGTCTGGCCAGCTGTACCTGCAGCACATCATTCAGTATTAATTACTCACAGTCTGAGTGTCTGTCTCTCTCATCTCAACACCAGTCACTACATCTATGGCATCTGGAGAGGAGGCTTACAGCTGATGAGACAAGTGTTCTGCAGTGCAATTTCTATCATATTTTATTTTGCATTTTATTCTGATTCGATATGTAATCAGAATCACAAACACACACATATATATTCTTAAAACAATTCAATCTGTAGAGTTCAAGAATTGGCACAGGATTCCATTGCTGAAGGTTCCATGATGGGTTCCACTGCTTCAAACCGACAAAGGTCATAATTTATCATAAGTAACCTTTTTTTAATCACTAAATCACACCCCAATAACTTATGTAGACTTCTGAAGCTCTTCTCACTATAATAAAAGCTAAATAAGGATTTATATTTATATACTTTCTGGTTTCCCTGCTTTTATTGGACCAGAACTAGCCAACACCTGTATTAAAATCATAACAAAAGCATGACGTCATTGTTCTGAGAAAAGGGCACTCAGGCAGGTTCAATATGTCACTCTCTATGATATCTCATTTTATTTGTGGGGCTTATAACTTTGATACATTTTCAATATCTGATGTGTGTCTTGCACTTGCTATAAATAATCAAGCCCGTTACATGAACGTTGCTGGGGTGTTAGTTTCTCACATATCTCGTCATACTTCACTCGAGTTCAGCCTCTCACAGCGAGGACATCTTTTAAGTCACACTTCAAAACTTGTTTAATTAAGCAGATTGATGTAATCTAATTTAACTGTACTGTCTTCCTTGTATTTGTGTTAGTGTGTACGCTAAGTAAAGCATCATACGGCTTTGTGAAAAGTGGTATGACGATGACGATGGTGATTATAATTATTATTATTTCCCATGTTACTCGGCCAGCTCTCGTGCATGGGGGCTGAAGCAGCCCTCATGGGCTCAGAGTGAACCAGGAGTACTCTGTTGGGTTAAAGTCTGGTGAGCAGCGTTCTCCTCCATCACACACAGTAACGTATAAGGAAGCTTTGACAGTTTCATGCGAAGCAAAGCCATTCATGGTCATGCATAGACGATAAGCTGTTCTTTTGTGCAAATGCTGGTGTAATGCTCACTGGTCAGAACATCGTGTCCATAGTGCCGCACAGTCAATGAGCCATTAATGATGGTTTCAGTCCCTATCACACTGCAGCCCATGCCTTTAAAACACGCTTCTCTGAAGAGCCTTATTCAGCTCAGGGCTCATATCAATAGCAACACATTTTTAAAATGATATGACATCTTTGATGTTATGTTTTGCATTGAATATGCATACATAGATTTGGTTAATCTGTATCATGCTAATTGTAAAACAACAACTCTTATGGTGGTGCTCTATAGTTTAGCCTGTGGTGGCTAACAGCTTTCGCTAAAATGTGGCTTATTTGTCTATTGTGTTGCTTGTTGCTTTATTTTTCGTCAGTTCAATGTGATTTTAAGACAATGAAACAATCTTAACTGTCATTTCATGTCAGTGAAACCACTATATGGAATAAAAATTTTCTGACAGAGCTGACCAGAACACAAGCGTCACTGTTTGTTTTTCTTACCTATCTAAAAGGTTTAAAACACAACACACACACACACACACACACAACTAAACATAAATATTTTCATTATCAACTTGGATTCTCCATACCTGTAACTTTCACCTGTGAGAATGATGTTTTTATGACCTGTTGAAAAGTAGTTGAATAGCTAGCTGGAGCCTTGCTTGTTTTGTCAGGTATGAAGACATGACATAATACTGTATTTCCATAAGCAGACTTTATCTGACTTGTATTTTCTTCCATCCTGTTGTATGTGATGTAAGCAGACTATATATCAGTGGAAAAACTGTTGAAGTGTATGTGTGAAACCTTGACTGTGTAACTGCCATTGGAAATGGTCTCTGGACTCCCCTGTTAAACTGAAGTGGTGCCCATTTCTCTGTGTTGTCAGACAGGGTCCGCAAATCAATACCAAACTAGCACGACCTAGCACAGCACAGCTACCTTGGTATTTAGTGGCAAGAACAGAGGGGCAGTGTCTAAGAAGCCCTGTGCCGCTCTGCTACCCAGCTAAGTGAATTAAATACGCATCCTACTGACGTAGTGGGGGCTGCTAGCCTCTGGGTCCCAATGGTGCCTGTCTTAACCCCACTGGAGAGAGGTTCTGGAGCCATCAGGTGTTCCTCCCTGAGTCTCAGCAAGCACCACCATGAGAAGGGTCGAGTTCCCTGCCCTGCACTATTGAGGTAGCCAAAACAGCGCAGTGCCCATATCAAAGGAGATCACTTACCTGCTTGTGCAGCAATGGGGATATTTTCTCTCTGCCAAAAACAGTCTTCACCCACACTGCCATCACACATCGCAACATTGTGATGGTGCCATGACTGGAAATGAAGAAGCAGAGGCAAAGATTTGTGAGATGGTAGCAGCTGGCATCATCCATCCATAAGGAAGTCACTAGCCCTCTCTGACAGTGCTGGTCTGTAGGGAAAAGGGCTCACTCGAGGTCTGTGTTGACCTCTGCTAGATCAGCGATGTGACCAGAAAATTGGCTGTGACAGTGTCCTGATAGTATAGCAAGAAGACCTGGAGCTTGGTCCAATTTACTACTGGGTGTGGTCAAGGAAGAGCCCAGAGGCCAGCACGAATTGTTCCCCCTTCTCTCCTGCTCTTAAGTAACTGGAGGCCCAGTGGGACCCTGTTCCCTCCTAAATGTTGTCCCATGGCTGCTGCACCATCACTGGAATGACCCCCACTGAGACGACCCACCTCCAGTTTCAACCTGCCATCCTGCAGCTGGTCGATTGCCTACCGAAGTCTGACCGCTTTTGTGTAAAGAAGACTCTCAACTTCAGCAGTGGCTATGCCGTTTAAGGTCTCTGCAGGGCCATGGTGGCAGGATGACCCTGCGACAGTCCCCTTTTGTACTGATGATATGCTGGGGCAATTTTCTTCAGGAATCAGAAATTCCTTACAGCAATGGAATGCTTTATTAAGTGGTTTGAGGTTTACATCATGTCCTTGCAAGAAGTTATCATGGTCACAAATGATCTCCTGGGGGGAGGGTTGGGGTGTTAGTGAGGTTCAGTGTGCCAGAGGGACAGAATGTCCATCAAGATGACCCATACCATCCCAGGTCAGCCTTCCAAGGGTCCAGGTGCACCCCGCTGCCCTGCTGTGAGCAGTGTACCCAGCCACCCTCCCTTTTCCCTCACCAGCCCAGTTTAGGGTTCATCCATCTACTCCAAGCCTGCCTTGATCGTACTACCAGCTCACCTGTGACCATCCTGTCAGTGCCAAGCTCCACTGGAGGAGAAACTATGATACCTGCTGCACTGGGTGTGAGTTCCTGCCACCACCTGATCCATTTCCTTCCTTGTTCAGCTCAGGCCCTCTCCCACCTCGTCCTCGTCAAGCTCCTGCTGTAAGCAATTCATCACCTGTTCCAGCAGAGTGGTCTAGCCCTATCCCTCCACCACCTTCCCGAAGAAATCCTTTTCCTGCTTCTTTGGCCATTCCTGCACCATCAGTGCCTTAACTTCCCTGCTGCGGCTCATCATTATGTATTGTGTGTCACAAAAACTGTTAGTTACGGGACAGTGTTACGGCCTATGATAAACAAGCCTAGACGAGAAAATCCATGTTTGTGGTAATGTCTGATGCCGTTTTTCTGCAGTTCTATAAAAGTGTCCCTCTATGTCATTCCGTGAGCTTCATCTTGTGACTACTATCCTCTTTCTGGATGCAGTTTTTCCTTGTTTTGCAGCTGCATCTTGATTGTCAACACTTTCCCCAAAACACAATCATTAATTTTATGGTTTCTGTGATTGACATGTCTGTAATTAAGGCACTGACTATTTAACCTTACATAACAGACATACAGTGGCAATTAGTTTTGACATTGACATGAATCACCCATAAAAACTAATTTTCATGTTGATGTACTTTTTTGTAAAATGTTGTCTGTATCAAAATCTAAAAATTCTTTGGAAAAAGCTGATGGTTAAGGCACAGTACTACTCTACCTTTAAGGTCATGTTCTAGTCAGTCCTTTACAGTTCTTACACCACACATTACTGGTATTTATATCACCAAAACGTGTTTACATAATGCAAAAAATAATGGTGAAAATAAAGGTTAATGAACAATCATACACAATAAATTATTTTATTTTCCTGTATTTTAACAAGGTCGGCAGTATCCGCTATGCTTACTACGCATATTCCTGCAAAGAAAATAGAAGCATTAACAGAAAAACTAAAGCGTTAGCAGAGAAAGACGAGCATTACCATAAAAACAGAAGCATTAGCAGAGAAAAAAATCACATAAGCCAGCCTTGCTCCTCATTCTCATTCTCCCCGTCACTCTCAAAATTCTCATCCTTGCTTTCCTTCTCTGTTGTTCTTTACCCGTCTCTCCCTCCCTCTGTCCATCCCTGTCAGCAGTTGCCTATCGGAGGGGGAATGAGCCCCCTGTCTGTCGCTCTCTGTCATTCGCACCCTAATTCCTCAACGCTCAGTCTCTGGAGGCCCTGTTGTGCTCTACGCTTCCTTGCCTGTCAATTCTATGAACACAACAGCTCACCGTCTCAGACCACATGGTTTGTTTTCACTTATTTTCCATGAAGTTGTTTTGCCGTCACCAGCAGATGGGCTGGATACACACTGTTGCTTCAAAGTGGAAAGCAACCGGGGGAAGGATGGATTGGAGTTGGGGGGGAGGTGGAGGGTGGGGGATGGGGGGGGGCCGGAGCTGTTGGTGGCCACAGTCAGAGCGGTTCCCTCCCTCCCCTGCTTTTCTCTCTCTCCCCTGTCTGCCTTGTTCAATAGCCTGATGGCGGCTCTTCCATTCAAACCATGTTATGCTAATGAGGCTGGGATATCGCTTCAGTGTTCTTTAACCTTTTATATTAGTTATATTGATCCCCCTTTCGCAGCAAATAATTGTGCAGATACCATGTTATCTATGGAGGGGAAACATAAAAAGAACAGATGGACAGAAAAAGTGAGGAGTTTGCAAAAAAAGGAGGCAATATAAAAGGAACGTCGATAGTGAGTAAGCAGTTTTCCTTCCTGAAAAAAGTTAATGAAAATTAGGAGCCCTTTTACTCTGTAAAAAAATGTTGCATGAAGAAACAATAGGCAAAAAAAAACAAACAAAAATGTGTTAAACATAGAGGTATAATAGAATATTCATACATGTATAAACAACCTTCAATATTGTTCATTGGTCATTCATATTTTGTTAAACAAACTATCTAATTATCCTCTCCCCTAAGGAATAGAATTACCTGAATTTTAGCACCAGAGCCTATAAAGTACTTAACACAACACAATATGACTGCACACAGTGATAGTATCAGATAGTACATCCTAAACTTTGTACCCAAGCCAAAATTGGTAAGAAAGGAAGTTAATGGAACAGCCTTGTCAATCTTACTGAGAATTTCACATTGGTTTGGGTCAGAGTGATAATCGAATCGGACAGAAAATAGATGGAAATGACAACAATTTGGTCACTAAAAAGGAGAAAAATCAAATGGAAGTTTCATTAAAGGGTGTGAGAGGGAACAAAAGAAAAGGGAAAAAGCACACAAAGCCCAGACTAAATTAATTTCTGCCTAACTATGCTACTGCCTAACTATCACACCCCCATGACCCCCCCCTCCCCCATAGGTTTATTAGCCTTAGTGCCTCCCTGGGGAAGCGATTGAGGAATCAGGAAGTGGAGGCTCTGAGTGTTCAACACTGCTTTACAGCAGAAGCAGGAAGTGGAAGCTCTGAGTGTTCAACACTGCTTTACAGCAGAAGCAGGAAGTGGAAGCTCTGAGTGTTCAACACTGCTTTACAGCAGAAGCAGGAAGTGGAAGCTCTGAGTGTTCAACACTGCTTTACAGCAGAAGCAAGAAGTGGAAGCTCTGAGTGTTCAACACTGTTTTACAGAAGAAGCAGGAAGTGGAAGCTCTGAGTGTTCAACACTGCTTTACAGCAGAAGCAGAAAGTGGAAGCTCTGAGTGTTCAACACTGCTTTACAGCAGAAGCTGAAAGTGGAGGCTCTGAGTGTTCAACACTGTTTTACAGGAAAAGCAGGAAGTGGAGGCTCTGAGTGTTCTTGACTGTGGCATGGCATCGTCAGCGTGGGGCCGCTGGCTGCCTCCTGGCCCAGCTCATCAGTTCTCCTCTTTCCCTGGAGATCCCCTCTGGTGCCCTGACCATCCATCAGGGGGTGACATGGAGAGATTCTGTCTGACCTTCACCAGTGCCTGGAGTGGAGGTGTGGGGGAGAGGGGGGTTGGTGGGGGGCTTAGGAGTGAGACTGGAGCACAAATCAGGCCCAGGTAGACCCATCCACTAAGCACTAAACGAAGACCATCTGCACCTAGTTTCAGTGCCAATGGATTTATGAATTACACTATGATGTTGTAAACTAGACTTAAACTACCTCTGAAAATGTATTCACTTAAACCAGCATTTGTTGAGTGGAGTGTCCATATCCAGACTGTGAGCTACATGAAGTTTCAGTTGTTTGTGGATTTCTAGCAGCTGTTGCACAGTGATGATATCTTGGTACAGCAGATGTTAAAACAAGCAGAGTGTTCAAAGGGAAGGAAAACATATATAGAGAATCAGTGACAACTGCAAGCAATTTATGACATCGCTTCATTGCTGTAAAATAATGGTCAATATGCCAAGGACATCATCCAATGCATTTAGTTTCTTTAAGCTCATAAATTTCAAACAAAATGGAAGGTACTTTTTAACTGGCATATGCAATTGCATATTAGACTGTATAATAGTACATTCTCAAAAATGTCCTCAAATACATGCAAAACTGTTTTGCTGGTGGAAAAATAATGCGATTGGTTGAGGCTGTTGGTTTGCTCCAATCACCATTCATGCCTCTGATATTTAATGCGCAAAAATTGTTACATGTGCTAAAGGCAGTTTTTGATTGGGTCCTACAATTTTTAAATGTTGTGGAACCAACTCCATGACACTCATCAGCAAATGTTCCACCTCTCATGAAGGTGATTAGCTAGAGGCCGAGGAAGTGGATTTATTTACCTTAACTTGGCACCACCAGTTGAATTTGGAGGTGGAAAACATCAGCAATTCAACAAACAATCAACAAACACACCTGACTCCTGTATCCAGTCGTTCCATCAAATTTTTTTTTAAGCATATGAGATGATGTGCTCCACCCCACATGCTTACAAATGATGAGGAAAAAACAGTGCTTTAACGCTGCTGTCAATTGTTTAAGTCTTTGGGGAGGTGACAGGTGACAGGAGAGACAAACCTTTCAGACACTGACACAGGGATTTTAACAGCTGCTGTGGAAGACACAAACGGCTGAGAACATTGAGGGAGACATAATCAGTGCACACTCAAAAGGCTGGATCACATCCAGCTGCTCTGTATATCTCCGCGCGTTTGTGTTTGTGCATTTCTGTAAACAGCCTTGCGCATTTACCTCCTAATTACTGACAAACATTTTCTGTAAATTATACATGGAATTCATATTTTAAATATATTCTTTAGTTAACCAGGAAGCCTTGCTGAGATAAGACCTCCCTGGAGAGACTCCTAGCCAACACCACATATGACTTCACAACACTTAGATAGAATCTACATCATACATAAAGGTCTCAGCTGAAATACAGAAAGAGACCCAGAAAAAGACTATTCTTGCAAATAAGAACATGGCATCTTATGATGTCACACAAGTACGTTCCATGTCTGTTATCAAGTAAGCCTGACGTTAATTATGATGTCCCTACGAGAAAGGTGACACAGCAGCTCCCAGAGACACAGAGATGGAAGCACACACAGAGTCAGTCAGTCTGTGTGGCCATCTCATTTGAGAATATGAGGAATGGAGTCCCTCCATTTTGCCTGCCCACGTAGCTCTCAGCTGCCTACTTTGCACCTCTCGCGTTTGTTTTAATTTCACGTGCTGGGACAATCTCAGGACCTGCTGAGACGTGCTTTTTTTTGGGTAAGATATGCAGGGATAACACTGCCTGCTTGGTTAATTAAGAGGACAATAAGAGTGCGGGGCGCCCAGGGTAGCTGAGAAGGCTCGATTTCTGCAGATGGGGAAGCTAGCCACCCTCACTTTGGGACCCGGCATTGTGTGTGTCTGTATTTGTTCAGCTCTGACCTTCAGGTTCCACCCCTCACACTCCTCTAATGGTTCTCTTCATCTCAGATAAATCACACCTGATCACCTGAACCCCCCCAGTCCCTGACATCAGAATAAAATTCCAGGAATACCGAGCAACAGCGTCAAACGTGGTCCTGGTGGAACGAATCTTGGGGCGTAAGAGACAAACGCGTCGGGCAGATGCATCAGTTTTGATGTTGAACAGAAATTCAATTACCGATGAGCTGAGGTTGTTTTTTTTAAAGGGCCAGCTGAATGAATAACATTGAAGTGTTTTCGGTTTACGGGCCAAGTTGAAGGTTTGAACACTGCTGACATCGAGAGAAAGCCATTGAGACGGGACATTATTCATATCACTGATGCAGTCAGACTGGAGGTGGTTTGGCGGTTAACCGTACCCTCTGCACTTTTCATTAGCTTTAAAATTTTGGGCAGTTGTAGAAGACTAATATATACAGAAAAAAACCAGGGAAAATAATCCTAAACTAATACTTTTTTAGAAGACACAGGCAGAGTGCGCTTCACACCAAACTATACTCAGTATTGTACACTTGTTCTCACAAACAGGCTGAGATAATCATATCCCTAAAATTTGTTGAGCTGCCATAGGGTATCAAAGGCTGACTTGAATAGGAATACTTTGCAGTGAAGAACAACAGCTTTTATTTGGTTAATGCAGGTAAGTGATTGATTGTATATGAAAACACCACCCCTGATAAGGTTTGTGAGACTATACTCATGAACCACAAGCTGACAGGTACATTAATGCTAACAAATACACACGCACTTAAAGATTTGCAGCCAAGCCTCCTATAGAATAATGTAATAACTTCATGAATTTGCATTTTTATATCAACACGAACACCGTCAAATTGAATCTTAAACATGTGCCACTCTTGGACACCCCCTCTTAGTTCAATATTATCAACTTTATGCATTATTGTGTTACAACCCCCCACCCACACAGAATTTTCCTTTTTACCCACATGTATTACATTGTGGATGTTCAGACATTACAGTTGTAATACATTTTCTGGCAGATACGTCTTTGAATTGATTATCGTTGTAATTTTCAGATTTCAAATTGTTTCTTATTTCCTCGCCACTAACATTTTGCACTATGACACATTGCACATACTGCAGGTGACACATATTAGACAGGAGCACACACACTGTAGAAGAAAATATATTTTCTTTAATAATAGTGCTAAATTCTGTGGTGTTTTTCTATATGAAAAAAATACCAATTTGACGTCGGGACGAGGAAAAAGAAATTGCAGAATAGAAGAGGGAATTAGCCAAGTGTGAGCGCTCCCTTTGAAAAATTGGTCTGTCATGACGAGAAGTCATAAATACTGTGATAATGGCATCAGAGGATGAACTACTCCTGCAGCTTTGATTTCACAGAGCCAATTAAAAACAGAAGGGAGTGAGTTTGGTTTGCTATATCTAATAACAGAGAAAAAAAAGTAGTGCTATTGGATGTGTGTGTGTGCGTGTTCGTTTGCATGTGCACATATGGAAAGTTTGCCATGCTCCTCTGTGCCATCGTGTGCATGGGTGTGTGTGTGTTTATGAGTCTCAGCTGTTGCCTGTCTTTCCCATCTCACCCCTGTGTGTATGAGTCATTACAGCCACCCCCACCCCCCACCCCCCCATTCCTTCGGGATTTTATCTCAGGGGTTATTTATAGAGGAGGTTCAGCGCTAATTAGATAAATAATGGATTGCATTCCGCTAGTCTGAGGATGGTGGGCTCATTAAATGAAGAAGGATAGTATCTAGCCCGGGTCCTAGGTGTTGTTGGTGCGGCCCACCACCTAGCAGCCGAGTGAACGAACGCTCGTGGATGGCTTTGTAATGAACATCTGTAGCCCGAGGACTGACCACCACGTTCTTTCCCAACCGCCGCCACTCTCGCCAAAGTGCTGAGGTGTGGAAAGTGCGCGGTGCGTGGATCAGCATACAGACCTCTCCACAAGACGATTTTTAGGGAACGCGATATCGATCATAATTCACGTGATTACAGACAACTCATCCAGAAAAATATGCCGTTTTAGCAAACGCTAAGCCAAGCCTCTTCCATATTCATTATGAATTATGAATAAGTATGTCTTTTTTTTAAAAATACAGTCAAGAAAACACAATCTTGCAAAAATTCTTAATGTAACAAAGTGTCAAAATATATTATTACACTGCAATACTGTATAAAACAGACATATATTTCCTGATTACTTTATGAACAGTAGCCCTTTAGCATGGAAGACCCTGGTATATCCACTTAAAAAAAGTGGTAAGCCACTTCCAGTTAAGGATGTAACGCTAAAGGTATACAAGCAAAGATCTGGGGGAGTGCTAAGGAGACTCAAAGCCCGATATAAAAACTTCCTGAAAAACTCCCAGGGAAATTCACCTACTGTACTTTAGGTTGACATGCTACATTACATTATCATTATTTAGCTGATGCTCTTATCCAAAGTGACTTACAGTTGATTAGGCTAGCCAAGGGCCAATTCCCCCTGGGAGCAATGTGGGGTTAAGGGCCTTGCTCAAGGGCCCAACAGCAAGGGTGTTCTTGCTGTGGTTGGACTGGGGCTCGAACCACCAACCTCAGGGGTCCCAGTCATTTACCTAGATTACAGGCTGCCCCTATGTAATATATTGACTTGTAATATATTGAGAAAGACTTATCTCGTTAATACCATGTGTGGTATATCTTATGTTCTACCTTTGTATCCTTGCTTTGTTAGTGACCTTTTCAATGTGTTACTGTCTGCGTCTTAGTCTTGGCTTGGCTTTTGCTGATGCATTGTGTATTATCAAGATTTGGCTGCGTTCGGCTGGTATTCTGAAGGCCAATGAGGAAAAAACTTCTTCAGTATACCAGTACCAGTAATGTAACTATACAAATCGCAATATTTTCAACACAGACTTCATCCAGAATGTCATCTCCATAAATTCATTTAATAAATGAGTAGTCCATGAAGTGAAGGTTAAACATAGAAACAATTCATCTGCAAGTAGCTTTACCAATAGCCCACACTGAAATCAACTATCGTTTAAAAGCGAGGACAGAGAAGGTTTTGCAGTGAAAATGTCACCTGCTATATCTCAGAAGACAATAATTGTTACAGTTTAACAAATATTCCAAGTACTTATATATTCATTCAGGATACGTTCAGGATACATAGCAGTTATCTAGCAGGGTATTTATTAATTTGCCTCATAGTGTGTATGGGGAAATACAGAAGTATAAGAAAACTTAAAATAAGAAAAAATTTTAAGACTCTGCTCATTCATGACACGATGACACATTTTTTAAATAGCAATGGCTTCAGCTTTTCGATAGACAGGAATATCTATTATCTATTAGTCAAGGGAAACCTGCATAAAGTCCAACAATAATATCAGTCTAATAAAAATGATTATCTGAGGGGTCTCATGGTGGCTTACACTGTCACGAATCTGGTTCTGAAAAGCAACGTGTGAATCGCATGTTCAACACCATTTCACGCCATTGCAGGTTACGGCCAGAGGTTTGACCTTTAGTGAGGCTAACATCGGCCTCGCCTGCTAGTTCTCTTTATCTCATCATTCTCAGGGAGCCATGTCTGGACAGGCCTGCAAATGCGCAACCTGAGTATATGCTGTCCTCAAAATCCCCTGAAATATGGTAAGTTTGTGGTGTACCTGCAGTGTGTACAGAAATGAAGGGCTTGTCATCATGTGAATGGCGGGGTCCCCATACCCATAACTTCTTCCTGCTGAAGCCAGCAGCAATGGTCGTTGAAGTTTAGCTAACACATCTCAGTTTTTGTCACCTATACAAGTGTGTCCTTTTAACAGGAACAATTGGCAATTGACACAAATACTAGCATGCATTTTTAACAAAGAAATGAATTCTGTTACTGCTGTGACTGGCACGACTGGTTGAGGGTGACCTCACGGCTGCCTGGGGCTATCCGGCATTTAGCTGGTGGGGATGTACACAGATATCTTAGCTCTGGTGACGGCTGCAGTTTTGCTCAGCGTGAGTTCAGTAACAGCCTTAAAATGTGAAACCAGAGCTGCTACATCACAGGCACTGAGACACACTCAGACGATCCAGATCAAACATTTTGTGGTTGGGTGTAAAACAACTGAAAAGTTGTTACCCGGAAACAGTATCAGGATGTTATCAGAAATATGGGGGACATGATGGTAGCATAATGTTGGAAATGTAGGTAAAGGAAGAGTGGCTGAAAATATTTTTTGCAGTTTTTGGACTATCCATTTCTACAATGTCTTCCATTGTGATCTAGTCAGATTTCGTGTTTGTGTATTTTTATTTCTCCTTTTCCCCTGAAATGAAAATGTATGATCAGCCTATCGACTTCAGAGGAAGTGGGTGCATGTTACTCCTCTGATTTTATCAGGTTATTTTATTATTTCTCAATATTTTTCACATTATGGCTGCCCCTGTAACATTGTGAGAAAATAGTGAGATAGGCATTGGTTCCCCAGAGTGTGTGGCTATAAAAGTTTGTGTGTTTTCCATGTTGAAACTGGTGGATAGTGTCTAACTATCCTTCTGCATAAATACAGTTACTGCTGCGCTCTTTGGTTTACTGGGAAGCTGGGTGGCTGGATGTTGTGTGAAAGTCAGGTAGACATTGCGTTCTGTCTTCTGTGCTGTCTTTTGTCTTTCTTGCATGTTGCCTTCTTAGTCCTATAGTTTAATCTTGGTTCGTTGATTAAAAATCTGTGATGGACACACTGCCACTACTGTTGTGTAATAGTGGCGAGTGATAGAGGACAAGTCGGGACATGCTGGCAGTGTAATTATGCTTTATTATGCTTTTTACATCTGTATAGCAGAGAAAGAGATGAGGTGGGTCCACCCTGGCATTGTTAGAATGGTGGGTAAATCAGGAGAAGGATTTTTTTTCGGTTCTTATGAAAATATTTGCGAGATTTGAACAAAAAGTATAAGAATGCTTATTATCTTTAGTTTTGTTACTAAATCCATAAATTTTACTATAAAGAATTTGTGAATTCAGTCCCAGGTGCATTTTGAGGATATGCATTAAAGCATTGTCACACTAAATGTGTTTAAAGTACTGCTGAGAAAATACTGATTTTGAAAATGTAGCATTTTCCTCCTTCCACAGCTGATGTAAACTTGCAACTTTCCAGGAAAGATAGCACAAGTAAACATCATTTGTGTAGCTGCTTCATAAAATCTGCATTTGTCTGGATCAGGCGTCTGCAACCACACAAATTATGACTGATTTGTGGAGTTCCATGGATTTTTTTTTTCCCAGGCCAGACAAACACACATTCAGGGCTGTCACTATGGACATCTCCTTTAGCCGGGATCTTATCTCACTGGGCCTGCCGGTAATCAGGAGATATAAATGCATCAACCGGCCAACCTCCACAAAGGATCGCCGCTTGCGCCCGGCTCTAATGCGCCCTTGAAATGAGGAATGATACTCACAAAAAGAAGAGCTCCAAACCGCGCCATTCGCTGCCTAATAACGGGACAGAAATGAGTTTGCTCACTGCGTCTCCACCCCCCCCCCCAACCCCCCAAATTACGATTCCAACGGCGTTTATAGATGTGACGGTATAGTGACGGTTGTCAATGTGCTTGCGCGACATAAAGGGAATGTTGCAGTCCTCTCCCCTCTCTGGTTTACTCCATTGTCCTTGACATGGCGGTGCGTGGCGGGTTGAGTCCCTGCTCTGTGCCCTGATCCCTATGCCACGGTGAGTAAATACAGAGCGGCAGGGGGGTCACCTTCCCCAGTCAGACTTCCATTACCCTGCCACTCTCATTATAAGAGCTGGCCCTCGCTGCCCCAAGTGAGGATGTTACCGACGTGCTGCCTACTCCTTCAATTTCCTTAATGTTGTTCTCGATTAAACTGGTTATTATACAACACAGGTTTGCTGGAATTGATGGAAATCCTTTGTTTATCATTGTGAGTGCAAACAAAAAAATCTCAACACACCCTTTTAAATTAAAAAAGCCAGGCTACCTTCATACCTACAAAAGTGTATACTGTCTGCAAAAAATACAAATCCTCCTGAAATATTTCTGCATAAGAAATTATTGTTTTGCTAATGATGTCAAGATCCAACAGGACAGTTTCCACAAAACTTATGGAAAGCGATCATATTGCAAAAACAAGATCCATTCTGTAATTGTAAATCATGAATGATTTAGGCTGTAAGGAAATGTAAATGTCATCATTTGTCCTGTTTTTCCTTATGACTATCTGCTCTCTGAGTATCAGACACACCCATACGCACCCTGCTCCTGCTGAATAGCTGAAGCTCTGCAGTTATTATCTCTGTGCTCTAACGGGAAACCTGGGAAAACTAAGCTGAGGCTGGTCGGCCAGTAGGGGGCAGTGTTCCCCTCAGCCAATAAAGTCCAATGCAGTGACCTGGAAAATGTGCTGTTGGAGATGTCATATTTCAGATGAAACATTAATCATAAGTCACTCCGGTCATTAAAGATGTTGCGATTTTTATGCTAAAGAGAACGGGGTTCCTGGGTGTCCCCACAAAATGAACAGAAACGGCTCATGCGGTGTGCCACCTAACTACGCTCCAGCTCATATTAGCCTAACAAAGTCCCTTCCTCTCCAGCTGAGATGATGAGTGGTGGCTGTTTGTGCTGAAGTAGCTGCTCGTTTGGTGGAGCAGTTCCTGCATTAATGTAACACTGTAAGGCTCTTTCAGATCTTAATGGTGAAAGCTTGACACCACAGTCTTCTGTGTCCATTATTAAAACCCGCTATATAAAACAAGTTGATTGTTACTGGCTTGTGTTTATAAGCAAAAATGAAACATGACATCCTGTGACATTCAAACGTTTATCCTTACTGTCACAGTAGTTAATATTCTGTTAATAATATTTGGCAGATGTGTAACTAAGGTTATGATGACTCAGGCACTTATATATGATGTTAAATAAGATGTAATTGTATCCAGCAGACTGTCATTATTTTATTCAGACAGAGCTGTTCAGATAATACAACAAGTTACGAGCAGCTCATGGGGAGAGTGATGTTGAACCATATTGTTTCCGAATTTTCTGAATGGGAACCCCATACAGGATCAATGTACCGCTCAAAGAGTAAAGGCCCTGAATCTGACCTGGTGTTCTACAACGTTCTGTAAGTGACTGGATCACAAAGTGTTGAAGGAGAGGTGAAATGATATCCATTAGGTAATGTTAGGATATTTTTCCCTTTTGCGTAGAGTGAAATGCAGTATGATGAAGAACACGCTGATGACTTCTCACAAGAGAATGATGAAAGAGAGACATAGTCAGAACATTTGGGCCGCCTGTGCCTGTGCAGACCGAAGTGTGTGTTGTGTTAAATACCAAATGTGGTCATACATATCAAAGAGCTGGGACAAGTTGGTGGATGGATACAACTGACCTCGGCCCCTCTGTGAGAGGCACAAATAGGCCATAAATCGGGACTTTGCAAGATGACCTTGACAGCCCTATGGTTGCCTTGATAAGAAAACGATTTATTTAGAAAAACATACAATTCTCACCACCTGTAGCATTTTCAGCGATAGAATCCCCCACAACTCCAAACCCGAGGACAATCAGTGTTCATTCTCAACAACATGCATTAGCTCAGCGCTAATTAATTGGGTGGTCAGTTGCTAATTGCATTAGCCAGTGGGTTATTGAAGTGGCTTCCCCATAACTCGGAGTCACTGGCGGGAAAGATAGCCAGAGCCCTGAACCCAATCAGTAAGCTGGACCTGAGTGAGTACAAGCAGCGTGGTCGCCATTAACGTCAGTGGCGGGGGAAATATGTTGGGTTATTCAAACCGCTGGAGAATGCGGAGCCGGGGGGAGTTATCATTTGGTGTCATGGTTAAGAGGTGTTGTGGTTTATAGACCGGAGATAGTGCTGTCTTAATGACTCGAGCGTAAAATGCTACACTATCTTATTTATTTATTTTTCCCTCTCCACCCCGGCCTTTATTTTTTGTGATTACATTTAATGATAAGGTACGTGAGCAGATAATTAATTCTGATAGAGGGCCTGTATGGGAGAAAGAGGAGAGGGGATATGGGCAAGAGACGGGCAGGGGAAGTCCTTATCTCAATCTCCACAGAAAGTCCCCACAAAGCGCGGGCGATCAAACCTTTTCACATGCCCCAGGATGGTCGCACACAAACGCACACATTGAGGAAGGACTGGAGTAATGGCCTTGAAACATTTCCCTATGTGTGTGTCTGAGTGATTGTGTTTTTGTGTGTATGCATGTAAGTGTGAGCATGTGTGTATGTTCGAATGTGGATGTGCATGTTTTTGTGCGTGTTCGTATATGTGTGTGTATATGTGAGTGTGTGTGCGCATTTTGTTGTGTTTGGGTGTGAGTGTATGTGTGTGACAACATATGTGAATATGTGCATGTTTTCATATGCATGTGTGTGTGTGTTTGTTTTTCTGAGTGCATGCGTCTGAACATATGTGTCTGTGTGTGTGTGCGCATGGTTTGTGTTTTTAAGCATATGTATGTGTGTGTGTGTGATGCACATGTGGGTGTGCCTGTTTGTGTGTGTGAGTGTATGTGCATGTGTGTGTGTGTGCACAGCCCAGCAGGCAGCAGAAGCAGCTGTGATTAAGTACATTTTATTATCATCTATATTCATCCTACGGGCTGTTGGCAGGGTAGGTGCCTCTTCTGGCTGGCTGTTTTCTTTCAAGTTTTCTTTTGATTTAATTAGATTACTGTCAGATTATGGTTGATGCACTTTCTGCCGCTCGGTGACGTTCATAAAAAGTCCGATGGCTCGGGAAGCATGCCTTGTGGCTTTCAGCACTAAGTTTCTTCATTTGTTTTTGCCCATATTAAATCTCAACGGCCAGGTTACAGAGCAGCAAAATATTAGTCATTTGTACCTGTCACTGAAGACGTACTGCACATTTATTACTGAGATCGTTCAGTAGCGATGAGAGCCGCTGGAAGGAGCAGCTGGGCTGTTCTCCAGGCAGACAGACACCCAGTGAGAGTCAGACAGCTGTAGAGGAAGGTGGATAAAGTGGCTCACTTAAAAAGTTGAGTTTCTCCGATGGAATCCATTTGGAAGTGGCTCGGAATGTATCTTTTATTGCTGTGAGGAGACAGTGGCAGCCGTTACTCATGGAGGAGAGCCGATTCGCTCCTTTAGTCTCGCACAAGAACCTGATGGGTTCTGGGCTGACCGGGGCTGCAGGGAGCGATGGAGGAAACAGGAGGAGTCGGATACTGAGGGCCCCTGAGGGCCGAGCCGAAGCGCAGACCTCTGCGCAGTTAACCGAAAGGGTACAATCACCTAAGCGCTGACAGCATCTGCACAGTTAACCACACAGAAACGGTGGCCTTAGCAGAGTGAAAAGGGCCACTGTGCATTCACATGGACATTGGCATAAATAGCAGCAGAATGACAGGAGACTGCAAAATAGTAAGGTTAACGGGAAAACAGTAAGGTATTGTGGACGGCAAGAAGACACAGCACAAAAATGTCCGTTGCCAGTGGATGTTGCTAGGTGACGCATTCCAAGTTATGCTTCCCATAAAATGTATGTTTTAAAATTTTACTTTCAGTATTTTTATTGATGATTTTATTGTTGTCGGTATCCACAATGTTTTCTGAGGAAGTCAACATCCAGTTTAGCTATAAATTGTGATGGTAGACAGCAAAGGAATTTTTGATGGCAAGTAACATCTACCACTGTGGAACACAGAATATTCTGCGAATATAACTAGCATCATGCTCTTTGGAAACTATGACATCCAGTTTGCTGTCTACTGACAGCAGCATAAACACAAAAAAAATCAGTGTTTAAACCCCCCCCCACCCCCCGATCTCTGTTACTTCGGCTCCCCTCGCAGTGCCTCCAATAAAGCTGCCTCCGTCCCCCTATCTGCCCAGCCGGGGAGAGCAGGAGTTATGAGGCTTGGGTGGCATGATCACCGTGGCGATACGATACGGGAGGATATCTCCCCACAAGAGCCCTGCTCGCCGAAAACCACGGACCGCGGAGGCAATTCCAATTTGTCCGGGAGCGATCCGCGGCGGTCACAGGGAGTTAATGAGCCGAGGCCCTGAGCTCTAACTCATCCTGCCACCACAACCGATCCCACTTTGATTACTGTAATGAAACGGTCAGAGGATTATTAACCAAACTCCACTACGCACAGACACACACACACACACACACACGTAGAAAGAGGAGACACAAAAATGAAAAATACACATACAGTACATATCACATCTCCATCTGACCTGATTCTCTGTTGAGGGGAGAATTTTGGAGGGAGGGAAGGAGGGAGGGAGGGAGTGTGACCTGTCTACTTGTCCTCTTGTTTAGTCAAGTTTGCCCCAACCAAAACAGAATCCCCTCTGTTTGCACCAAACCAGACAGATATTCCCGTGGACTGTTTATCTGTTTTCACTAATCGCAGAAAGATTAGAGGCTGCGGGAGAAAGCAAAGGTGGGAGAAAGCAAAAGAAGAGTAAGGACACTGATCCCTGATTGGTCAGTTAACACGGCTGCTAATCAAGTGAGTTTGAGCATGCCCTGCTTTTCTGACTGAGAGATCGGTATGAGAACAGGGCCAACCTCTTGGCCTCAACTTGGCACTCTGTGACTGGGTGTGGCAGAAAATATCTCCCCTTCTGATTGGCCAGCTTACTTCTGAGCAGAAACTGCTGCATTGGCACTCTATGCTCCCTATAAGGACCAACACTTTTTTTCCACCAAATTATCTCTCCTTAATGACTAGGGAGTGTAATTAAAGCTTTGATTAGGGATCTTTCCTTAAGCACCTTATTGGAAATTAAGCACAATCTGTTTTAAGTGACAGGTTTAGCTACAGATACTGTGCAGCATCCCCCAAACTCCCATTTCAGAGAGCGGCAAATAATTCTGTTTGCCAAAGCACAGCGGGTATCTCCATACGCAAACATATATTTAACCAGACAGTATTAAATATTTCTTACTAATTGTGTGTGTGTGTGAGTGTGTGTGTTAGGCAGCAGCAGGCCAGAGTGGAGTAAATACTCCTCTGTCAGGTAGTTATGTCCTTCGTCACCCCTTCCTCTCCCTGTCTCCTCGCCCTCATTTGCTATTCAAGGTTAAACTTGTGGTTTTTCCAGCTACAGCAGAAGAATTCATCACCAAGTGCCTGAATCCTGTCTTGAAGGACAAGAGAGACTGGCACTGGACAGTGGATGCACCCGACTATACTGTAAAACATTTATCTGAACATCAAGTTTAATTATCGAAAAATTAAATATGTTCAGAATAATTGATTAACTTCATTTTTTTAGTCCTTTGATCGACTGATAGAAATCATTTTTGATTACGTACATGGGGGCATGAAAGATAAGGCACAATGACTGTGTAATGAACTGCCAAAGATAACGTAAAAGGTTATCCATAGGTTGCCCAATAGTTCACTCACTTATGCTATAATTGGCATTATAGAAGAGTATGTCAGCGGTCTCTAATAAATAATACAGGTTTCACACTTCTCTAACATCACAATGCATCATCACTTCCACATCCCCTGTCAGTACAAATGTAAATGTATGTACAAAGATAGAATTTCAAACACGGATGTGCCAATTTGATATTCCCTTTCTGCTTATCCCGGTCTCCATTATACCGCTTCTTTAAATCAATTGCTAACAAATGCTAACAATGTCAAAGGTACTTTGTTAATATGGTGTCTCTTCCCGCCCTCTTGGTATCTGTATGTTCGGTAAAATGCTCTGTAGGATATCAGTGTGGCCTATCTGTGTGCAAATGTTCACCTGAAGTCCACTTAGACATGCCTGAAACATCTTATAAAGACCAGCCCACTGCATCTCAAATGCAGCTGAATTTACAGCAGTGCAACAATACTGTATGGAAGAGGTACTCAGAATTCCAGAATCCAAGATAAATATAAAAAATAAAAACACATTAAGACCATGAAAATGTTATAGAATGTTATAGAATTGCACTGCACAGAACATTACAACCACCATGTTCTTGAGGTGTCTGTTTGTCCTGAAAAAGAAAGAAATGGATGTACAGCATATACATCCATTAGCATATGAACATGCAAATATTTAATAAAAAAAATTGAAATTAACACACGCATAATCAGAAAGCACATCTACACTATGATATTTTGCCCACTTATCACTCTGGGTCTAATTGTGGCAGTGACTTCATCCTACACTCAGGGATCTATTAGAAGCCAAAGTAACAGCCAAGGATGAGCTATGCTATGCACTGGAATGTAATGGTATACCAGGAAAAACTAAGCAGAAATGAAAGAAGTGCAGAAAGCAAGAGCAAAGATCTTGAAGTGGATTTGAATGGCAAAGGTGACCCAACAGAGAGAAGCATCACAACAACGAAGAGATAAGATAAGCTAAGCAGCAGATTTCTATATCGTTTGAAAGTAAATTAAGATGAATGAACACTGCAGGCGGTGAGGAATTGACAGAAACTGACATGGCCAATATCTCAACCAGCACCTGTTTTGATAGGATACAGGATATAAAGAGAATCCAACTCAGTAGATAAATTCTCAATATACAAAGACTGAAAAAGCACTCCATATTGAGTTCACAGGTTTGAATTTTTTTTTTTTTTTTGCAAAATCCCTACCAATTGAGGAAAATACAAGCATGCAGGCATTATAGTTACAAAAGCAAACCATACATGCAACACCATACATTCAATTTAAATCTGCACACAAATTCAGATTGATGATTTCGAGGACAGTACAGAATGTTCACAATTACATAGAAAATTCCTAGAAGTCAGGCTATCCTTGCCAATTATTTTTCAGTCAGTAATTAAAGGCCATCCAGAATTTTTGTAAGAAATCGACAAGGGTAGAGGCTGCTTAGCTTTGGTCCTATAACCTCTTCTTGCCTCCCCCCCAGGCAGTCCCAGTAGGTTACATCATGCTTTATACAGTGAGCCTGTAAGGTTTTATGGATTTCTGTTATCTGTAGATTTAGAGATATCGCTGTTGAATTTGCTAACGTGGTGACCACACAGATGGATCGCGGTGGTCAGTAGTGGAGAGCAGGAGAAGTGGCAATTATGGACCCACAAGGGAGTGTCTCGGCTAGGGGGGAACGGAGCGTGTGGGACGGGGTCACTCTCCGCCCATTCTCTGGGTAGACCTGACCTTTTTTAGGACACCAATTTATCCAGTTAGTTTTGTAGCGCCGGGATATCGAATCCCGATTGCTCGCTGTCACTTCGCCTCGCCGTGGATGTTTCCAAGTGACATCTTAACTAAGTCTGTCTGCATTAATTAGTCTGCGGTGAAGAGAGCAGCTGGCTCGGCGGTCCAAACCTTCCACAGCGAGGGAGGGGGAAGGTGAGAAGGGCGAGCAGGGGTGAGAACAGGAGAGGCGGACGATACTATGGAACTGACATGAATGGTGACTCGGAAGATCCATGTATACTAATGGCATTAATTAAAGTATGATACATATGCTTTAATTGCGTCAAATTACATAATTTTTAGGTAAAATATCTGATATTAAAAGTTTGCCATGTTATGATTCCTTTAGTTACTGGGGAAAGTATTTTCAATAATAAACTTATCCCTGTTGAATTAGTTAATCGGTGAGCTGATCAATATCTTCCTGTGAGTAGATGAGACACTGAGTGTGGTTGAAAGAGAAACATAAAAAAGAGCAGAAACACCCACCATCCACCCCCCCCCCAAACACCAAATGGAAACGAATACTTTTAAACTTAACAGACGTACTTGGGATTAATTAAATACAAATATTTAATTCAGAGATACGGAACAGACCCTTTATCTTTTTTTTTGTTCTAAACAAAAGTATACATTTTCTGTTCGTGTTCGGCCCGAAAGGTTAAAGGTTAACCGAATAACGACAAGGTCACAACAGGCTCCAGACAAGGGAAGTACAACAAACTCAGTAAATATTGTCACAGCAGTGATAAGCAGAATCCAAATGCAGAGCATTTTTAAGTTATGATTAAATTATCCCCATTCACCAACAGTAAGAATGGAACAGACCCACCAGTGTGCAGTGTGTCCATATCCGTCAAAATAGCTAAGGGCTAAAAAGCCTGCATCTCACAAAAAATTAACATGCCCTGAATCAACATATAGAGAGCAGTGAAACTGGAACATTTTTTGTGATGCATCATGACTAGCGGGGACAGGATAGTGATCAGGGAGTGACTAACTAGGCAAAACGGGAAGGGCCTTTCCCTAGTCTGTGAGGAGAAGAAACAATCGGCACAAAATGGAGCTATTATTAACCAGTTTACACACTTTTAAAAATACCGTTATGTCTCTGGAACATTTTAAAGTGAGTTTGTTTTTGTTTTGGTTTCTTTCTCCTGAAAAAGTCCACTCTCTTGAATATTTTATGTTCGTTCCCTGAATTGATCCTAATCCCTGTTTCAGTCAGTATTTCCATAACCAATCATTACATAACTCAATGGGTAAAAGGTCCATGGCATGTGTGAAACAAAACAAGGTAACAATATGACAATGACAGCCACTTACACATCCACAAAAGCATCCAACTTGCAAGTTGCAACAGCTACACAAGGATCTAAGAATACAAACTGAAAATCCAAAACGTGTCCAAAACTATATATCTCAAGTGTATCAGTGGTCAGTTTAGAGACAGTTAATGTATGAGAACCCACGAGAAACACAAAAAGACGACAGGCTGAGGGAAATTAGAATACAACACCTGACACCTTAATATATACTGCCCAGCTAATGGGCATTGCATCTCAATTAGCCACAGATATAGATGTAGTGGGTTCTCATGTACTAGACCCTGCCTCATCAATCTTACCACTGCTGTCCCTGCAACAAAAGAGAGGAAAGCAAATTGCTGCATTTAATTAATGTACTGCCTCGTTTTTTTAACTGCTGTTCAGCATTTTTCCATCCGTAATAAGAGGGGAAAATAACTAATACTCAGTCATGCTACACAATCTCAAACACAGGCAGCGATATTAGCAGAAAAACGGGCGGGTGAGAACAGCTAGCGTCCTCAAACTTTGTAATGAATGTCTCACATTGCCATGCGTGATGGATGAGGCAGGAATGCTGTTTGTCAAAGGATGCGGCGTTCTCGGGATCCCGCTTCCGCGCCACAGCCCTGGGATGGCGCAGTCTTTATCCACACTCAGCCATAATCGCACAATTAAAGCTCCATGATGAAACAATTAACACGTTTGCAAAGGGGTAACAAATATGTCGATGCGGGCTGTCATTCATCACAAGCCATGGGTGGATTATCCGCTGGTGGAACTGCAAAATGTGACACAGGTACACAGTGTTTTACTGGAATTAGCTGGATATATTGGTGAAAGCAGCGATTTCCAAACTTTTGATTGGGGCGCATCAGAGGGTCATCGGAGGGTCTGAGGTGGTGTATCATAAAAAAAACAATTACTAAACAAATTAATTACCTTATAAAATATATAAAATGCATAGCAGTCAAATCAAAAACTGCCGTCATTACACTGTACAAGTGGCCGTTTACACAGATCTTCGTTAACAAAGGAATTTTGATTTCGTAGTGGAACACACGGCCACATCTTAAATATTGGGTGAATCACTGAATAATGAGTGAGTTGCAGAAAATGTATTCGCCCATTAAATTGGTTGTGGGCTGAGACAGTTTGGCAATCACATATAAAATGAACCATTGGATCATTTTATATGACCCACCTAAACGTGTAGGAATCAAATGTCAGCAATGTCCAGTTGTGTCCTTGTTGTGTCCAACTACAGGGATGACACCTGGTAGGCTATTGGCCAAATAAACCATGTGACCTTTAATACTATGCTTCAGCTACTGTACCTGAGTACAGTCTCTGAGGAAAAGAATGTTGCGGTACAACAGAAATTAATTTTTTGTCTGTAATTGGTTAGGTCCATTGACATGCTGGAGAAATAGAATTTGTGATGATAGATACCGAAGGCGTGTTCCAAATAACCCAAAAGAGACCCGGCTGAAAGACTGTCACCGTCGTCACTGTCATTCAGGCATCAGCAGGCTGGCAGCCTGAGAATGTGCCTGGAGCCCAAACATTAAATCAAGAGGCACTGGAGAAGCGTTAAAAAATAATCCTGCTGTGCCGAGCCATTCATGTCACGTACATGTTTTTAGAGCTGAGAATCTGAATTTTTTCAGAGCTCAAGATCCAAATCTTTTAATGCCTGGTTTTCCTCACCACTGCCCTTAGTCACTGCCGTGTTTATGCAAATTCAGCATCCATTCAACCCGTGGCAAAGTGCTTTCACTCTAAAGAGGGGATGTTTTTTTTCACAGAGAACAGTCTGCATGTGGGAGGACCACTATTCCTAAAGCCTGTGTATTAATCTGACTTTATGAAATTATGGTATGATTCATTTTCAGTCAATGACATGTATACTAAGTGCTCCATGATAGTGTATAAGAAATACATCACATATCCCACTGTCAGGTGCATTGGTGAAACTTATAAACAAAGATAACGCATATTCACCAAGACACCATCACAATTGAAAACCATCCTTTGGACAAATAGCAATATATTGCTTTTGTACAAAATTCCTGTACAGATAGTTTCTGTGTTTGATTGCAGGAACCTGAGAATGACATGACTTTTGTGAATTTCTTGTCTCAGCTGCCCATCAAAATCACTAATTCTGTTCAAAAAGTTATTTTGCTGCTTAGGATTCGTCTATGTTTCTATGCATTATGAAGCTGTAAAGCCACTACGTTCTTAAATGATGCCATTCTGCTATGTCATTTAACTCATGGAGTGTTCCTCCAACTGTGAGATCATGACGAAGACAGACACATTGTGAAGAATCCACCGAAGAAAGGAAGCAGAAGGAGCCATTTCCTACTGAAATTGGCTCACTGTCATCTACATGCAACTGCTCCACTGTTACCATAAACAGTTGAATAGCCTGCAGATAAAGACACAGTTTCCCATTTCAAACTGTTTTTGCTTCTCTGCTCACTCCTTGTTGTTGATCGGTGAGTATCCCTTCACGTGATGTCATGTGACACTACATAACATCACACAGAATATCATGCATCCATGCACAAATAGGAATGGGCCACTTTGTGCGCAAGATTTTTCCAGGGACAAGCTAATCAATTGGATGTCTAACCAATATTACATAAGATTAAACAAGGAGCATGCTGGATAATGCTGACTGCTTAGCTATGGTCTGACTTGTGGTTTTTACATTCCAAAGCCCAACTTAGCCTCATCCTGTACATTTAGCCTCAGCCTCATCCTCTACACTCCAGTCAGACTCTTATCTGACTGTTACAATCAGCGCCACACAAAAACAGGCCATATGGGCTATCTGTGACAATGCTAATGCAGCGTTACAATCTGCAGTCAACCTCGGCCACAATACCCCGGCGCTTTCCCCACGCTCTGTCGCGGCCAAGGAATCTCCACTTCATTTCTCAGCCCCCTCTGTCACATTAAGTTTAGCCTTATCCAGTCCTGCCAGGTAATACATTGAAATCCATCCCCATCCTCTGCAGTTGAGCTCCACTCGGTCTGACATAACAGCGGTCTAATAGCGTGATCTATGGATGTGGTCCCACTTCACTTCTGACAGATTGCGGAATGAGAGCTCTCACCCCACCAAAAGTGAAGGAGCCTTCAGACTCGGGCTCGCGGTAATAGATGAAAGTGCAGCGGCACCTGCCAGGAGCTCATCGCCCGGGCCATCTGTATGGATGCGCGTATGTGGACAACGTACACAGGGAGGAACAATAAACAGTGCGAGACAATAACCACAAGGAAATATAAGAGTGAGCAAGACTCACAGACCCAGATTATAGGCTTAATTAAAGACTTACATTTGGACAAGCAGGATGGCAGAGATAAATGACAGGTGAGAAAATTAATATATAGATATATAGAAGAAAGAGGTATGGAGCAAGAGAGGTGTAACTACAATCTAGAGAAAGAGAGAGAGAGAGAGAGAGAGAGAGAAAAAGAGAGATGGAGGAGAAATGCTAACCTTGAGAGAGCCCATCCATTATACTGAGGGTTTGGCTCCCTCTGTCACACTGTCACAGTGATGCCACCTCTGTGCCGCAGAAAAGGTCACCCCGCGCTTCACTCCGCTGGTCTCCGCACACTCCCATCTGTCGAGCTGAGCGAGAGACCTGGCGCGGCGAGCCACCGCTCGCAGCTTTTAAAACAGCAGACCACTCCAGCGTGTGACAAACATGAGGACCTCAGGAAAACCATTTGTGTATCTATTCTGTCATTTTTGCCATCTTTCTAGCAGATGCTTGATAGAATCTCGGGAAAGAAAGATTTTATTAGGTTTACTCAAATTTCATTTCTGATTATTATTACAACTATTTTTTGCTATTATTTTATTACATCATAATGAAGTGTAAAACAATAATTAAAAGGGAATCCACTTGTGTGTCAATTAAGGAAGGCACATATGATATGTAAATAATCAATTACATGGACCAATGATCACCAATAGGGATCTGGACCCTAACCACAAGCATCAACCAATCCAAATCCTGGAACTCTCCAGACAGCTGCCTTTATTGCTGTTGTATTCTTGGGTGTCATACATTATTGGAAGAAAGTCATTGATTTGCATGCAGTGGATTGTGTGTGTACCAGCGATTCAATATTGATGATCTCTTGTACAATTGTAACAGAGTGATCTATCCGCTTTCACGAGAGACGGAGGACTACAGAGGCATACGGAAAAACAAATTCCTTCCGCGTGGGTGCCTCAAAGAAACGGAGGGTGAAAGGACATCACAGAACATTTCTGACCTTTAGCATCGCAAGACGCTGTTTTCTTGTTATTTCCTTTTTCATCAAAGAGACTGTGTTCTGACTGTGTATGGAGATGAGCAGAACATTTCGCATCAGAATGCAAATTATTTATTTTTATGAATAATACTCAACAATCAAAGGTCAGATTTCCCAGATCAGTCTAATTGTGTTAGCGGTTGTTGTAGCATCAATGATGCCCAGTGGGCCCTATCTATAGGTTTAATTCAGTGGATATCTTTCGATTAATGACTTGTCAAAACCTGAATAAATAAAATTGACATTTTGCCAGAATAATGGCTATGTGGATGACCTGAAGGCTCAATGAAAGCCAACCACGTCTATAAGCCTTTGAGTTAATTATCACACGTAAAATGACAGGACATTACAGAGAATGGCTTTTGTGATGTGTTCGGACTTGCTGGAGGGATTGCAGTGGGCTTTCAAGCTGTCTTGTAAATGTCAAGGATGTTAAAACATTTAATTTAAGCCTTTTTGCAAACGCGGAAAATCCAGTTTGAATCGATAAGAATTTGAAGTCTGGGAAATGCAGACCTGAGTATCTGAGTAAACCCTAAAGCATAACGCAATAGCAGCTTTTTCTGGTGGTCATCTGCTCGCACCCCTCTCAGCCTCTCGCTCCTGGCCCTCTAGTTGGTCTCTCCTGTATCCCCCACCCCCCCAAACCTCACACTTCTCCCAGCTCTTACAATCTGGTCGGGCGTTCACAGCACACAGAGAAGGGGTGAGGGGTGAGTGGGAGGGTGTGAACACCAGATGTGCTTCATTAGTGTTGCTTCCTACATTGTTTTTTTTAGGCCATAATCAGAAACTGTAGAACCGTAAGAATTAGCTGCTGAGGCACAATGCTGCTCCTGTCCTTCCAACAATTATATTGCCACCAGGGTATAGTCAGCATCTACCATCGCTGCTTCATCGAGTCACCACAGTCAGGCGTGAACTGCAAACCCGATGCTCTGCCATCCTGGCAGCATCTGAGCAAGAGGGCACACAGGGCATTGCCAAGCCCTCAGCAAAGTACACTCAATCAATGCTACGTGGAAGGAACTGGACGGTAATCTGTTGAATACCCATTCCTATGCTGTGGGCGTTATAATGGCATCTCCTGGAAAGCAGCATATGGGACCTGGTTTCATATAAAATCCCCCAGTCATTCATTTCTGATGGTTTGGAAGCAGTTAGCACTTATACGTTGAGCAGGTGCTGCGGTGCTTTATGCTCCTAATTCAGAATAAATGTGCATGCGCCTGTCAATCCACAAGCACTAGGGCAGGCACAATTAGCAAAATGGGTTCCTCTAATAACCAATATGTTTTCCAAGAGATGAGTCCCCGTATGTGAACAAGGGCGGCATTCGAATTATGGACCCGACAACGAGAGGGCTTAAGAAAGCGAAACGAGAAAATAGAAATTGAACTTTTTTTGGAGGGAAAGTTGGGAGAGAAGACAGAAGAGAAACACCAGCAAAGGTGAAACAAAAAAATGGTACAAAATGGAAGCATTGAGAGAAAAGCTGCTCTCAGCGTGTGCTGGTGTGGAGAGGATAATAAAGTGGTAGCAGAGCTTGGACACTCGAGCTGACAATGTCATCCCCATCTCCAGAGCACCCTCTGTTCCCCTTTGAACGAAAACGACGCAAAAGGTTAATTGTGTCTAAGAATACTTATGGGCGTTTGCATTTTCTATCACTCGCAAGGTGCATCTGTAGGATCCTGACCTTTTGTTATGCTGCCTAATGAAATCTGTGCTATTAATCACAAGCCATTTTTCCTACTGATATTTACTGCTGGTAGTCCCTCACCCCTTCTCCGCTTTTGTCTACAAACCTATAGATTCATTAATAACCCTGACACTCCAAACAGGGAGATAAAGGGAAATGAAGAAGGTAACCTGAGTCTCTCAGTGTGTGTATTTCATCATATCTGTGACAGTAGAGGAAAGGGGTGGAGCCTGTGTGTTTCTCAAAGGGGATTGGATGGATCGATAGAGCCACTGATAGATGTGAAATGTTTCCAGGTGTGTAAGTGTATCTCCATGCCTGGGTATCTCATGCAAATTCACAATGACTTTAAATTACAGTGAATGTATGTATGTCCATAAATTGTGACACACAGTCTCATGTACTCGATTAGTCTATTTTTGTCACTATATTTTTCAGCCTATTAACCTGAAAATATTAGCAACCTTTATTCTTTTATTCTAAAAAGTAATACATAATAAAATTTTCTCAAAAAATAATTAAAAATTAGTAAAATTTGAATTAATACCCCTGAAAATCAATTAAAATTAAATCAAACATAATTACAATTTTAAAAAGAATTCTATTTATTTGTACTGATCTGATTAAACAGTGTACAGTAGAAATAAAAGTACTATAGCTGACTGGAGCTCCATGTATGAAACTTGAGACATTTTACTTGCTCTAGAGGTAATCCACAGCTTACTTACAGAAAAAGGCAAAAGGTCACAAATTACCACATGCATTCACATGACACTTCACACCATTGCAGTCAAATGCACACTGCTAAATCAAAGCAGGTAGCTCAAACAGTATGGAAGACAGTATCACAAAAAAATTAAGCAGTCATTCAACAGTTAAGTTGCAAAATAAAAAAAAAACTGGTTCTAAGCATGATGGTTTATCTATTGCAACAGTAGCTCTCGGGTCACTACAGTATAAACTGCCAAATAAATACCTATTTACTCAGCTAACTTTCTTCAAACACAGCCATTTTTCCTAAAGTTAGATAGCTGGCAGGATACATTTTTTTAGATGCTTTTATCATTCAAAGAAAAAAAAACATACCAATGCATCTGTTCTGGTTTGGTAGCCAGATAGTTATTATATTACTGGTATGTTCAGCATCAGAAAAGTGATGGCTGACAAGAAATTAATCTTATACCCATTGAGTTATTCCTTTGATACTGCCTGCATTTTTAGAAAACTCATTTTACTCAAAATAGGGAAACTTTTTAAGAACAATTGTATTAGAATAAAATACATTTCTTCTATATAAACTACAACTTATTTTGTTTTGTTTGTTTTATATGGTCTGTTTTGTTCATGTTCATCAAGGGTTCAAATTGTATGCTTATGTTGATAGTCATAAGAATGGAATACGCAATAATATTACTCCACGTTCATATCAACGTGATTAGCCATATAAATGAGGGCTTCACCTCTTAAAACAAAGTGTCATGGTCTTCCGGAGACTTCTGTCTCATGCTTGGCCCAAAGCACAGATGAGCCTCATAGCCAAAAATAACATAAATTCAACATTTAATCATTAATAAGCAGGTATTTATCTCATCCCATTACAAACACCCATCTCTGCTTTCTCTTTACAGGCAGGCAAGCAATTAGCACACAAAGAAACTGCATTCAGGGCTCACACCAGCAATTAAGGCAGAAAGAAAAAAAAAGGCTCTCTGTTTTTACAGTAATTGGTGGTGTATGTCACAGCAAAGAAGTGCAGGTCTCCACATTTGGTCCCTCCCTTCCTGCCTCTGTAGAACTTAGCCAATTAGTCTTGGCCAATCAGTGGCCCAATTAAGTGTTCCCTGGCTTCTTCAACCTCTTTGCTGTCGCTGATTAATACAAAGTCATCTCCCAATTAGTGGAACAGAAATTGGGACTGATGAACAAGAAGCAGTGACAGGAAGCATAAAATCTTGCAAGCTTTTTCTCCATGTGTGTGACCGTCGATATAGAAAAGGAGGGCTGCGAGACCTGGAATTTTATATAGGCATTATCTGTTTTGCTTGGTTTACTTGAAAAAAAAAAACCACAGAAGTCCACTTTGAACGTAACATTGGCTTTGAAAATAGACATAATTACAATTGTGAAGCAAAAGGGGTTTTTGAATTAGTCTGTTTGTGGTCTCCTATACGCACACATATTCATGCACATTTGCACATATGTACACATACGTGCACATGCACACACAAAACACAAACGCACATCCATGGAGTATCTAAGTCCGCATGGCTAGTGGGCTACTGATTCTTTTTTTCAGGAACAATGATTCAAGCTGTCCAATAATCCCTTCCTATTTTTTGTGTTTTGTTCAAGCTGGAAGAAGCTCAATGAGACGTGGAAGGTGTCATTTCTCAGCCCGCTCCCAGCGGCTTGGTGAGGTGGGGGTGGTGAGGAGGGAGACGTAATGTAACAAACAGACTGTTCAATTAGGGGCGAGTTGGTGTGAAATTGCCTCCAAACGATAAGCTTCCATTATTCCTGGTTTTCGCCCAGTAGCTGTGTTTTGAGCAACTCGGTGTCACTGACTTTCAGTACACTTAAACATATTGCCTCACAATGCTGGCTGAGAGCTCTGAAAATTCAGCTGGCAAAACAGAGTGGCATGTGGAATAAAGAAAAGAAAACCAAACCTTGAGTTACCCGGGAGAAAGTGTGTTGCTTTTATTTGGAAACATATTTACCATCCCTTAACAAAAGTAAAATATTCACATATTTGTGATATTTTTTCCAAAGAAAGTGGACCATCATTTTAACCAGGGCACAAAAACTTTTAAGTACACTTTTTTGCTCTCAGTGAACTCATTGGAAAATTGTGTTAAGAGATCTCAAGAGATCCTGTAAGATCTTGGTATGGTCCTTAAGGATTCTCACACGGACATTAGGATCCTGTACAGGATCATGTTACATCTTGGGAAGACCCCTCAGGATCCTACAAAAGATCTTTAAGGATTTTAAGGGATCATGTGCGATGTTGAATGGATCCTGCTAGAGGTATTACCAGGGCTTGAGTTGAGGGGGGATGTGGGGGGGATGCCATCCTCCTTGGAAAAAATCTTGACCACAACCACCCCCCTTGTCTTCTACCTTCGCATCCCCTTTGCTTTAACGGAATCAGCAATGCTATTTATCGCCTCATCTTGAAAAGACAAAAACCTGTAAGGTTAGCTAAACTGTTCACTTGAGAGAAAATGAACATGTGAGCTATCAAACGTATTTATTTGCTCGAAATAACATGACTTATTTTACTAGATTCTAATGAGAGGGCGACATATTGAATGCAAAAGGTATATTGAGCAGTAACTTGTATGCGGCTGTGATAGAGTAGAGGTCTGTTTTTGAAATCCCGCGCTCGTAATATCATTGTTGTTATTATATAAATAATCTTTTTTTATACTTTATATTTTTTTAAATGTAGTTATACTTTTTGTATTAATAATACGAGTTAAAAGTACATTTTCTGTGTTTTCTTATTATGCATGAATAAAAAAAAATGTAGGGATATACCACCATCCTTCAACTCCGAGGTTGACCATCCCATTTTGTACATATCGACCACTGAGTATTACTGTTTCTCTTGTATGACCCTTGTAAGGATCGTACATTTCCTAGGTAAGACTGGATCACAGTACATTACATACATGAATACATCACTGCATAGGTATTTTATTGTGAAACCTAACTAACTTTTTGATTAATACAACACTGTTTTAAATTATCTATGAACTATAATTCAATACACTGCACAATGAAACTAATTACAGTTAGTACATTTCCTGGGCAGGATTTGAAACAGAATTATTCCAGATGCAAACATATGCGCTATGTCACACTTACAGTAAAATTTGTTGTCCCAAAAGACTAAAGCTGCAAAGTGGCCAAGGTTTTGGCAGGATCCTGAAAATTCTTTTGAACACTTTTGTAAAAAGTGGTGCTTGCTGAATAGATGCTTTGAGGACATGACAGATAGTCTAATTAAAGGTGTGGTTATGAAAAAGATACAAAAATCATACTTAACTGCCATGCAAAGACATGAAATACCATGCTTACCAATCTATATTTTGCAAACTTATTATCATTATTATTACTGCTATTATTGAAACACAAGAACATATGATGTGTTCTGATTGACAGGTCATCTACTGAATTGTCCTTCCACATTGAGCTTGCAGTAATGGTTCCTACAAAGTGGTCCTCGGTGAATGTTCAGAGTCTCTGTCCTGTCTTGTCTTAGGCTTGACCACACCTGCTTTGGTCTTGTTTTGGTCTCCACTGTGGTCGTCTCTACAGCTCTGGGCAGGTGAATGGATAATTAACCACTGTGTGGAATCTAGTAGAGCCAATTGGTCACAGCTCAACCAATCAGAGGAACCCTCTGTGAGCCCTGCACTGCTTTGCTGGAGCCCCTAATCATAGCTGATCTGTCTGGGGTGCTATCTGCCAGCCTCCAGCTTTCTCTTTCAAGAGAGCCCAGAGTCACAGGAAGTTGTGAACAGGAAGTCACAGGATGCAAATGCTGAGTACCACTGAAACAGGTGGTCAGCGAGGCCCAGATGATTTCAGATACTATGGTCTTATTTTGGCCTGTTTTGGATAGCTATCTAATCAGTTGTTTGAATACTCAAGTTGCTGCTAGATAGCTATGTTTCTTTCAGCCATAGACTTGCAGCTCATATTTACTAAACATGTAAGCAGATGTTAAGCAGCTACCTGCAACCCTTTGTGTCAGCTGGACTGTGATTACTGTGCGTGCTTAATAAAAAATGTAATTTATCTAGATTGCTTTCCAAATAATTGGAAATGTTTTAGGCAGTCCACTCACTGGACTCACTCACTGGACTTAAGAGTGAATGGAAAACGGTGTGAGAGTATTTCTTGTTGCAAGAGAGAACAACATCAGAAGAGTGGTTATGTTGTAAACACACACTCAACCTGTCACTGATTGAACAGTCTACACACATACACATACACACACACACACACACACATACAGTCACCTCGAACTTAAAGATGAACAATGCCAAGAGAAAATGGCCTCCATCATGCATCATTCAGCAAAGGTTAAAGGAACCAGTTTCACACAATGAGTTGGACGATAGGCCACATGTAAGAAATTATAAATGAACCTCTTCACCCCACACAATACCGGAGAAGAAAGCAATTAATCTGCGCAACTTAGGCTTTTCCCACTCCTGCTACCATGCTGGAAGGTTATGTTTTTAATTGCAGATGTTCAGAGGAAAGAGATACTTTGTTTGTTTCATTTCCAAAAATATACTTTTATGAAATTCCTAACAAAGGCAAAAGACCCCTCCCACACAGGTCAAAGATCAAAGTTCAGATCACGGCAATATTTATCACTATCTGAACACCACTCCACTGTGTTATAATTATGATTAAAGTGACCGAACCAGCACACTAGGGTATCTCTTTACTGTGTTCAACACAACGTATGACATAAAAACATGACTTTGTATCTTACACATTCTCATCAATGCTTGTTGTAAGTGAAATGATAAAAGAGTGATGATGTTTTAGTTAAACTATTACAGAGTATTATAATTTTTTTGGGATTGGCACTCCTTGTGGACCTCCTTTTGTTGAAACACAATCTTCTTCCTACTTCTTATGTATTACTTTGGACAGCTTCTTGCACATTCCAATTTGTGATAGAAATATGAGTCTCTTCCACATTGAATATAATTTGCAATGGGAAATATTATTGAATAAAATAGAGGAAGAGTATTGGTGAGAATTTCAGGATAGGTTTCTCCCCATATCCTGCTGAAATCAGCAAACTCTGCCCTCTGTGTCAACAGGAGTCTCTTCCTGACAGTGAAAAATTCCCATCCTTAAGCTAAGAGCTAGGAGAGGGTGTGTGTGCATGTGTGTCTACGTGTGTGTGCGTATGAGTGTCTGTGTGTGTTAGTTCATGTCTGTCATCTCTTTCTCCTTCCATGCATATTTTGGATTAGGCACCAAAAGAGAGATTTTTTTGTCCAGGTGCAATGCCTGTGTAGAGTTTAGTGTCTTGTGTGTATTTTAATAATATGTAGGTAGGGGAGGATAGAAAGATACTGTCTGAGTGGACTGAATTATCCAGTAGTCATTTCAGCTGAGCTGTTGATTAGTTACAGTGGGTGACAGCGCAGTCCCAGGCCAGTCTGCCATGAAGCACAATGATTTCCCCTCACCAGCTGGCTTTCAGATTCCCTCTGCAGTGAGCAAGAGGAACTGAGAAATGGTTCCCAACATGGCAACCCAGGATGGGCCCGAGGTGGGGGAATGGAAGATTTATGGCTGACGGTCTCTTTTTGCATTCTTCTTGCTTCCTCTTTCCACTTTTGTTTGTCCTGCTGACGGTGCTGGAATTGGTCATCGCACTCTCTGGTCCGTAGAATTGTGTTTAAATTCACCCTGTGACAGGCTGACCTCCACTGATACAGAACAAAGTAGCGGTGATGTGTTTGCACAAAGATATGTAATTATTTTGTGTGTGCATACATGTTTTCTGTCTATTTTGTTGAAGCATGTGGATGTGAGAGAGAGAGAGTGAGAAGAAAAATGAAAGAGAGAAAGAGAGGTAGGAGGAGTGGGGGTGATTGCGTTATATGTGAGCGTGTAGTCTGTGATCATCCCTGTGTGTGAAATTTTAGAGGTTCATACCCTTGCCCCACACACAGTACACAGTACACAGTAGGTGTGAAAGAAAAGAAAATGAACTCATGTTTTTTTCCACTTAAAGTCGGTGTGAAAAAAAACTGATGTGGTTTGTGCAGAACACATTTTTTTCCACTGGAGCAGAACAGCCCTAAAACGTGCCATCTTTTGTTTTCAATGAGAGGTACATAGCATCTCAGTCCTCCAGGCTAACGGTGAATTGAATTTGGACTGATGAACAGAGGGCCGGTTCAGCTCACGCCACGGTTTTAACGCCATGCTGGTTTCCTGTTTGCTTATTGGTATGACAGGCAGGACGTTTACATTAACATTTCAGTCACTTATCAGCTCCTTTTCATTTCAGCGCAACTTACAGGAAGTGCATCGCTTCAAAGAATGCAACGCCTTCCAATTTGTTTATTGCAAATCATCGCATGTAGCACTGCGGTTGTACCCAAACAGCAAGACTGCAGTCTTGTTGAACCCAAACAGCAAGTCCGTTAGTGAGTGCATCACATTTTAAAAATAATTAAGATAGAGGGTTAGGGGAGGAGAATCAGAAGGGAGGTCCAAGGTACAGTCTGAAAGTGGATCTTCAGTAAGTGGCAAACTGTGTGGAGGGAGTCAGCCGCTCTGATCGAGGTGGGCACCCACCACTGAGAAGCCAGACCATGAGAATGAGCATTCTGATATTAGGGCTGCTCAATATATCACAAAAGAATGTATCGTAATTGCAATGCGTCGCAATAATGTATTTTAATTTAATAAGCCGACAACTGTATGGAAACATAGACAGCAGAGAATAGTTATGCGCGCACAAACGTCTCTTGATGCAGATGCATGAACACAGATGACGTCATCTTGATTTTACATGTGATGACCACACTCAATCAAAAGTGATATTCAGTGAAGATTTAGTGGTCACTGAGAAGTTGGGAGTGATGCTTCTTTACCCAGGAAGAACAGGAAACATGCATTTTGGAAATGTTATTATTTCAGGTTTTAAATACATGTAATTTAAATTGATTAAATACATTGATCTCTGGTTTATCGCACAACATATCGCCATTGTGATAATCCCTAACTTAATCGCATATTGTATTTTTTCTCTGTGTCTTGCAGCCTCAGCTGATATTGCTATAGCGTGTAGTATTGCGCAAAAGTCACACGCAAGTAAATGTCTTTTTTCAGTGTCAGAAAAAATGCTAGTCTAATATTTAATACAAAATTCCACAAAACCCTCTACAACAAAATGTAACATCAGATTTCCAGTATTGAGCCTGTCCACCCGTTGCCTTTATTACAGCTTCCATTCCTTTTGATCGTTATTTAAAGAAATCTGAGGGGAAATCTGAGGTAAATTTTCTGTTTCTCACAATCCACGCAGTCCCAAACACATTCATTGATGTCGAGGTCTGGGCTCTAGCCAGTCCATCCTTCCGAGAGCACCAGTAGTTTTTTCGATAAGTACATTCTCTTCTTCTAGAAGTATGCTTGGGATCATTATCTTGCTGTAAACCTAATTTACTCCCAAACAAATGTTTACCAGAACGTACTGCACGATGCATTAAGATTTGTTTGGCGTTATCCCCAAACTTGCACTGATCCTCCAACATGCTTGACTAATGGTCGTGGATTTGGTTCTGAGTGTCTTTCATTTCTTCGGCAGTGTACATACTGCCTTTTGTTACTTGTAAAAATCTCAAATTTTGGCTCATCACTCCATACATAAAACCTTACTCCACATCTCAAGTGTCCATTTCAGTCTTTCAGTGCAAGTTTTCTTCTCTTGTGTCTATCTCTGTTTCTCAGTAGAGGATTTTTGACAGCCACATATCCTCTAAGACCCACGGCGTTGAGTTGTCCTGTGACAGTGGAAGGATCGAGAGAAGCACCTGTGCATTTTCTCATAACTGAAGCACGAGTGGAGAGATTTTTTCCCTATCCCTTCAGGATGAAAGCTTTAAGATCTGTCTATCTGATGGTGACATAGTGGCCTACCTCATCTTGCACAGCTGATAGATATCCCAATTTCTCTATATCTTGCAATATTTTTTTACTTCTGGAAAATCCTGACGGATTTGATATTACTCTTAGTGTTAGAGGCTTTTGTGTGATTTAGGGCAAGATTTACAAAAACATTCAGGTATAAAAACAGCCGCTAAAACATATTGGTTTTTACGAGAAAATGACAAAAAATTACTATTTTGCAAATGAGGCCGATGAAATGATGTCAAATTTACTAAAGCTTGCAGTAATTGCGACTCTACCCCTCTTTGCATGGGAATTTTTACGTCTTCCCGAAAGCAGGCGGAAATTTCGTGCTGATACAGACTAGGGGTGTAACGGTAATGTCAGTAATGCTCCATCATAAGCATCCTCTGACCTGTTGATAGTTCCTGAACAACTGCAGCTTGTGCTCGTTTATACAGGGCGGGCACAAAAGATTGACTGAAATGCACGCATGAGGCACATTGTAGCAGAACCCAAGCACTTTGACCATATGTTTAAATCCTGTATTCTCTGCGACTGAGTATGGTTGCGTATCTGCAGTGATAAACACCCCTATACCATTAGTTATTGCTTTGGCACAGTTTGGAACAATTCTACTAAGTTGCACTGTAGAATTTCTGTTCCATGTGTACGAGCAGCAGACATAAACATACTATTTTGACAGAAATTTTTTGAGTCACATGGCGTACCAAACCGAGGAAGTCACATACCTACAAATACAAATGCATATACCGTTACACTCCTAATACAGACTATAGCACTAACTCTATAGAAGGTATGTTAATAAGTTGATCTCTCTCCCGCATATAGCAGCAGCCAGAAGATATACTGGAAAAAGTATGTATCTTAGAATAGAGATGGTCTTCCATCCAAGAATTACTGTCTTTCAGTTGACGGAACAGCAAATAGCGACGCAATATAGTCACAGGATAATCACATCACTGGACGAACTTGAGCCTCGCGCCCAAATATTAAATACTCTATTGGCTACGGTGAAGCTAGTGTTAACTGTATATGTCCTTGTGTTCGGATCGTTTAAAAATACAGTTGCATCAGTCCGTCACACAACTAACATGTTCAGAAACAGAAAAGACACATATCCCATGAATGTACAGGTTGTGTGTGATGCAAAACAAATAATCACAAATGCTGTAGAGTACAGCGATTCACGTCACGGTAGCTTTATTTTCAGGGGTAGCTCTGTCAACAGAAAGTGAGAGGGTGGAACAAGTGGAGTGTGTTAGCTTGTCGTAATAACCTTGTTCCATTCGGTGTTAATATTCTTTCTGCTGTTGGACCAGCAGCTGTGTCTTTTGCTAATGTTATGTAGTAGGAAAGCTTTTTGTATGCTGCCAACATGCCATATTTCCTCTGCTTCCCTCAACTGTTTGTTACCCTATACCTAATAAATTTATTTTGAAATGAAATCATGCCAAAACTTTCTCCTCTCAGTTGGTGTTTAATTCCTACTGCTGTAATGTGGCATTATGAAGCTGTGCCTCGTTGGTTGTTATATCTATTACCTCATCGATAGTTATGTTATATTTTTCTTGAGGTTCCCTCACTTCTTGCTCCTGGTTGCTCTGTATCCATTCCACAGTGCCTTATCTGGATGTGTAAGCATATCAGATCTGACCTTTTTTATGGGTGTCTTATACCACAATTTTGCAAAATGAGGGCGTGTCAGTTTGACTGCATAAATAGAGCTAATCTTAGTAAATCGGTCATTAATATTTTGGTGTTTGCATCCGCAAATTAGTCACAATGTAGCACATATTTTTGCTCTGCGACTATTCCTTAGTAAATTTGGCCCTTAATGTTTTGTTTACTTTATGTTTTCTGCATGATTGTGTGATACCACAAAGAATACATAATCTCTGTCTAATTCTGTGATATATGAAGAAATATATTTTTGACTTATATTTGCTGGACCTGGTGAAGCTGGTAAGGAAATCCTGTCCCATTTGTTCTTTTTTTCTGTAGGGAGGTGGTCAATCAAGCGACAAATTACAAGGAGCATCTGTATTTTTGTGTTCTTCAGCTCCTTCTTACGGCTGCCTGCCAACTTACAATTATTTTGATGTTGTTAAACAACAAACTATGATGTTAGCAGGCAAGACAACAGGAAAGAATAGTGAACTTAGGTGAAAAAGGACTAAAATATTTCTTTTTACATAATCACAGACACTGTATGTTTGAAGTATTGCTTCAATTTCTTTTTTTGGTCACTGCTATTCAAAGTATAGATGCGATATGAAAAATGACCCATGAGCTTGCTTCATGAAGATTATTCACTGATTGACGAGCAAACGTAAACGATGCCCAGAGGGTCATCCAGTCACCCAGACAGAAGTCACCCAGAGGTGAAGCGTAGAGACCATGCTTCTGACCTGGGATTATAAAGCTGGATAGTGTGTCCACCTGGGTCGCCTGTGGCTGACCCGCGAGAGAGTGAGAGATAAGAGCTGAATAATGAAGCGACTCAGCTCCAGATAAAGGTGTAAATATGTGGTACAGATCAGCCTCACCCCCTGTCAGCGCAGCCCTGATGGCCTGGGAGATAGACCTGGTTTTTTCCCCTCCTTCCGGGGGGACAGACTGACAGCAGGTCCCCTCCTTTCATTGTTCCTCAGCCACGACCGCAGAGCTCATTCTCGCCCTCTTTCGCACCCGCTGGGCTGCTCATTGCTCCTGCTGCTCTAACCCTATGGATTTATCCCCCTCCCCCACCTCCGTCTAGACGTTTCCTGTACTCTCCACCAGCAGTGGTAACTCCTCTCCAGAAACTCTTGTATTTTTTTTTTTTATGTTTTTCTTTTTTACACAGATTCATCCTCAAGGCCCGAGCTCATCTCCGTCAAACCACAGTTCTCTCTGCACGCAATCAGGGGCTCGACAAGCTCAGAGAAAACAGCACTACTCGAGGCCCGTGAGGACCAGCTCACTGCAGCCACGGCTGCACCAACAGCCGAATAACATCGTTTCAGGGGAGGACTATGAGCACCTCGCTCCGCATGTATAATGAATAAAAGATGCAGCATGCTCTTGTCTGACTGACAGATTAAAAAATGCCAGAGATCTGTCCCTGGTATCACTCTGGCTGAAGGAGAGGCCCCTTGCAAAGTATTTCAATCATTTCCTACCCAGAACCCTTTTCTACCAGCTGCCAAGGGGCTCATTACTTTATTGCAGGTAGATGCACTTGGAGATGTGGCCATTAGTGGAGGTTGGGGCTAAGACATGACTGACCCGGTGTGATGATGCTGCTCACCGTGGTAACTGTCAGGCGATGGAAGGGCTGGGTACCACTGATCTGTCCCCTTAGCAGGGATGGTGGAGAGGAGGTGCCACACCGCAGGCATTTCCCCAGACAGTTACAGTATGAGCAAGGAATTTCAGTTTGACTTATTTGGGGCAGCTGTGCTGGATTCCTGCAGGTGTATATGTCAGACAGGCAGGAGATAATGTGTGTGGTCAAACCTTGTGGCAAGAAAGGGGGGTGGGGGGGAGAAAACCTGTCATGAGAAGCTGTTGGGCACTGGGCCTGGGACGGTTGGAAAATTCATATTAAAACGTCTGTCTGTGATAATTCCCCTGACTGAGAAAAGCAAACGTTAGAGAGGACTACATCAGGTGGTGGTAAGAAAGCATCCTGCAGCTGAATGTTTCGTTATGGAGGGGCAGTGGTTGATGAGACAGAAGGAATATAACTGACTCTAATGCTGCACTCATATGGCCGGAGGTAGACAGCAGACAGCAACCAGTATGTCATTGTTTTTTTAATGAGAAAATGGCAGCAAAATCCATTGATGCCAGCAGAATATTCTGTATCCCGTCTGCCACAATAGGAGGCAATACTTACCATCAAGAGTGAAGTTGTGTAACTTTTGTTCTTTTATTGCCATATACTGTTATGGTTTAGCTAAACCGTATGTTTATCGATTTCCCTAGAAAACATGGTGAATAACAAAAAAGTTGTATATTGTTATTTGATCCCATAGTTTTATATGAATAAAGTCATTTTGTAACACAATCAATAATTGAAAATAATGATAAATGAAATAATGAAAAATTATTTTCAAAAACATACATTTCATCTTCAACATTACATAAAATCACCAAGCAACATCCACTAGCAGCAGACACTTCTGTGCTGTGTCGTTGTTGTCTATGGTTTCACTGTAGAATTTACTATTTATTTGTCTTCCATCATTTGGCCCAATTTTTTTTTGTTGCAAACCAATTGAACACGTTAAGGCTGTGGATGTTGTTATGTTCTAGTGGCTAATTCAGCCACGGAGGAAATCCCTCTTTCCCCACAGAAATGGCTGTGGAGCACCTCCACTGGTGTGGAGCAGTAGGTCTGGGTGGCAGGGAGAATCTTGGAACCCAGAAGGTCAATTTTCTGGGAACCGCGGTTACTATAGCAATAGTCACCATGCCAGGGACGTGGCAGCTTAGACACCGATCAGATTCTCAATGGGTGGTTTGCGGAAGTACTTTTCACATAGGGCTCTGGCCTCTGTCTCACACCCAGCAATTGGTTAGAAAACATCGGTCACATGCCATGTGGCAGATTTACTTCTCTGAGCCGCTCTGTTTTCACCAGGCTCATAGCCAAGGGGTATAAGCCTGGCATACAAGCCTAGGGACAACATAATGCTAGGTCACGAGAGGGTCTGACCAAACTCGTATTTCCCCTTGTCTTGCGCCTCTGGACAGCGCTTGATAATTCTGTTTCTCATTCCACAGGTCCTGAAGGTCCCAGCATTATCATAACTGCAACAATATGATTCATAAGATTTCAATTATCATCTTATTTAGGCTTGGAATGAAGCAGGTGCTCTCTATCCACACAGAGCCTGTGGCAGTGTATTTAACACCAGCAGTGGAGCTGAGGTCTCCACTGCCCACATCCACCCTAGAGTCCATGAACCCTGGTGGTACTGAACATGGGTTTCATCCACATGAAGACAGAAACATGTTAAATGTGTCTGCAGAGGACGGAGACCAGGAGACCTGAACAGCACTTTCACCGCCTGGGGGGGGTGGGGGGGGGGGGGGGGGGGGGGTGGTTAGGTGTGCTGTCAGTTGAAAGGGGGGGGGGGGGGGTGGGTTTGGGTGGTGGGCAAGGTGATATTTTGACAAAAATGTTTCCTAACGAGATCCCAGGTTGTTCAAACCCGCTCTGTGTTTTCAGAGCGAAAACACCAAGGAGCTCATTAACCGAGAGAGCGCGCACGACCTGCTTACTCGGGCAACTCCTGTCCTTTTAGTTCTGATTTTCAAATGAAGGACAGGGACTAAACATCATGTTACAGCTGAGCAACTCATACAAAAACTTTCTGCTTTCTATTGTAAAAGGTGCGAGAAAATCACATTCTCATGAAAACACGAGCAGTTGCCTTTACTCCTGCATTTATCGCAGCTACAGTCAGGCAAGTTTAGATGACTTTCTGTCTTAGAACTGGGCTTGTTGGGACATGATCATACCAACACTGGCAAACTAACATTAGGACTCCTATGCGTACACATGGAAGCTGGTTTATTGAGTTAGCAGGCTAACTTTGGTAAACATGCTGAAGTAAAAACATTTGTTTCCGGGCTGTTTTACTTCACAGCCGTTAGCCATTAACTGCTATTGCAGATTCTAATCACATTACACTCATTTAGAGCTAGTCTCATTAACAGAGGAGCCTCATTGTCTTCTTAATACTTACCAAAGTTAGCCAGAGAACCAATAAAATTGTTTTGGAATGCATTTACATGCCAATATGTATATACACCATAAAATATTCCATGAAACATTGTTTACTAGATTTAGGAAGACACTTTACCAGGAAGAAAAAGGATTCAAAAGCTAGATCATTCCCCTGCATTATGCAGACATTATTACACCAACAAGCCGCTTTAGCTCTCTCTTGCTCTTCTCTTGCCCTGCTCTCGCACTCTCTCCCTCTGTTTTGCAGGGGGGAGAATCTCCTCTGCAATTAACAGCTTCTTCCACAGTCGCTCAGTTGCACATTTTAATTGCTTTTGCCATCTGATGTCTGGGGCTTGATCTAGGGTGTGAATTACAGACTTTCTTGTTTTGAGTGGGATGATTCTTTCTTTAAAGTAAATGTATATGTGCACATAATATACAAAATATATACATGGAGCAGGTAGACAAAATGTTAGAAACACAGATTCAAAAGGCCTTGTGTTTTGAAATAATGAAATCACAGTTTACTAATGAATTTTCACAGGTTTCATGTTACTGTTTATTCCAATTATGACTTTGTTTCCACTATAAAGATGTTTTAAAACCAACACTTTAATATGTGGGCTTTCAAAGCAACGTGACAAAGCTAACAGATTCTGAAGAAAGAAAGTGAAATACAACTGGCTGAAATTACAGGTGCTTCAGTCCCAGAAAAGGCTAAATCAATGTGTGAAGGGGAACAATGTCTGAACTCAGGACAGCGTGGGATATAGGAGGAACTGCATCAGGAAAGGGTGGCTTCATATCAAAGGTCACTGACAGACAGACAATTAACATGACAGTGGCTAAAAAGAACAAAACAACAGCTTCAAAAACGAACCAAATCTACTCCTCTGACCCAGTCACAACAAACACTCTATACTGTGAGCTTCATAAAGGTCTGCCGCTGAGCAAGCACTTTTAAGCCTCAGACACTTCTAAGCCAACACACAACAATGAATGACCTGGAGGAATGAACCAAAAACCTGGATGAGCTGGGTTTTACCATTTTCCCTACATCTGGTCTATGATTGGAGAAAGTTCAAGAAAGCCCTCAGCCTATATTGCCTGTCTCTAACTACTAATCCTTGTGGTGGGTCTCTTATGGAATGGGCACATTGTGGAAGTTTTTAGGTCTAATTGCTACACTGCATGGTACAATTATGGCCAAGGAGTATAAAGCCTTTTTGGGCAACCAGGTGCATCCTACGGTGCAAACATTTTTCTTTAAGATGTACCCCTATTGCAAGACAGTAACACCTCCATTACAAAGGCTGAGCTCATGTTGCATGTACAGTAAGACGAAGTCATATACCTTCCATGCCCCCCTGAGTAACTAAACCCAATTTTTATTGAACATTTATGGGAAGAGTGTAGAATAGATGTCTTAATCTCTAAAAGAACTGGAAGCTTTCCCTGACTGGTCCAAAATTCAACCACAAACAACTGAAACATTGTAAAGCATTATTCCAAGACGGTGTAAAGTTGTTCTGAGGGTAAAGGGTAGCCAATATCATATTCAGTTAATAAATATTGAAATATAGTTCGGTGTTCACATTATTTGTCTACCCCATTTGTGTGTGTGTGTGTCTGTGTGCTTATAATATAATATAATCATATAATATATATGATGAGCTCAGAAATGATTAATACCCCTCATAAGGATGAAAAAAAATTATTGCAAAAATCAACAACTCCAAAATAAATAAATAATTCCAATGTATTCTATTCATTCTTTTAATACAATTGTTGGGCTGTTTTTGTAGCTTTCCACAATTTCACATATTTTCTGTGATCATCACTGCTGAACACTGGTATAACAGGTAAGAGACTATGTGACTATGGTGTAAAGATTTAGAGGAACACTCATTTATGAATCACTATAAAAAGCACTTCACCATTTCTGTGAAGTTCATCTCAGTCTTAAGGAACTGTCAAGTGGCCTTCATTTCCTTCCTGTTTCATGTGAGTATATAATTGAGGTAAAACACAAGTGAAAACCTTCTGTCTTCCATCGCAATGGGGAAAGACAATTAACTGACAAACAAAAGCAAATGGTTATTGATTTTCACAAATCAGCTCAATGCTAAAAAAAAAACTAAAGTTAATTACAGCACTTACCGCTATATAATCAGAAACAGTAGTTTAAAACTGTTCATTTTCCAGGAAGAAGATGAAAATCTTGCCCCAATGCACAATAAGGAAGATGGTGGGGGAGGTAAAGAATCCAAGGTTTTCATTTGAAGAACTGCAGAGTTTGATTACACCTTTGTGTAATGACCAAGTCTCCAAATCAAGTGCTCACTGACAAAAAACGAATTGATGTAGCTAGAGTTGGTCTAATTCCATTGGTACTTAGATTGTATAATGGGGTTATTGTGGTCACATTAAACCACGATGAAAGCTTTTTGCCATGCAAAGAAAGGAACTTCATATCAACCCTGAAATATAGCAGTGGACCATTGATCTTATGGGGCTGTTTTGGTAGGTCTGGGGTTCCTCATTAAAAGCAATGGCAACATGAACTCTACTAAGTAGCAGGACATATGGTCCAAGAAGTCTCAGAAGGCTGGCACTTGGCTGCAGCAGCACCTTCCAGAATGCCAATGACCCCAGACGCTCTTCAGAATCCAAAAAGGAATGGCTGACTGAGAGATAAATCAATGTTTCACACTCGCCCACTCAGTTTCTGGACTTAATTCCAGGTGAAAACCTGTGGTCTGACTTGAAGAGGGCAGTCCATAAGCGTACATCTAAGAACAGAAAGGATCCTGAAAGGTGCTGCATGGAAAAGAATTGCCCATGAACCCTCCAAATTTGTTCAACCATATTAAAAATTACAGGAAAGAGGTCAGCATTGTTATTCTTGCTAGGAGAGACTGCATCAACTATTGAAATATGGCTGTCAATAATTTTCATACCTCTATTTTCGAGAACAGTATTACACATTAAAGAAACTTTTTTACAATAATTGTTTGAGAAAAATCTATAGTTTCCCATTATCTATGATGTTAATTTTTAACAGCCTTTTTGTTCATCTTCTTTAAGAGTGTCAATAATTTAAGCCCACTGTGTATACACGGACAATGAGAGAAAAAAGGAAATGAAATGCAAGGCTCTCTTCCCTTCCAGTGAGTACTGAGCTATATACACTGTATCTCCTTGTTCCCTCCTTGTGAGTATAGAGCTACATATACTGTATTTCCTTGTTTCCTCCAAAACATGGATACATACTCTGAGACATGTTTTATACATGGTGCTGCCGGAAAAAACTACAGTATGGTGAACTCATCTCTTATTTATACATATATCCACATCAGCATTCTTTCAGCGGTCAGCAGACAAAGCACAATCCTCTTTCCCTTGCCTTGTTTCCAAAAATAATTTTGGAGCTGGATTTCATTATAAAAATTTTATGTGTTTTTAGTTGTTTGCCCTTTTTTCTCATGCCAAACTCTGCCGAATTTCTTAGCCTCTGGCAGCAATCTTCTCCCACCTACTCAGGAGGAGGAAGCTGAGGACATGTGACTCCGCCATTCACATGACGCCAACCCTCAATTCATTCAACCTTGCAAATGCACCAGCATTTATTATGTGCTGCCCAAGTCAGAGGATGACGAAGTCGGCAGGTACTCAATTCATGCTTCTGCAGGCACCTGTCCTGCCAGGAGTGGTCACAAGAGCATCATTCCCCGGTGAGGCTGGGCCAACTGCTACCCTGCCATTGTGGATTCCCAACCATAGCCAGTAATGCTGCAGCTAGGACTCTAACACCCAGTCACAGTACCCACTACTCCTGCAGGCCAACGTAAAAGTTTTCTGAAACAAAAGTAGGATTGGAATGTAATGGGGACTGAAGGGCACATTCTTTTGAAGAGTCACTGGAATGATCGTCTAAGGGAGTAGACAGAAAGATATACTGTGTGATCCTGCTAAAGGGGAACACCACATGGCAGATACACAGAAAGTTTGGGGAAAAGAAGGAGGAATAACGAGTTGAAGACTGTCCCTGGTACAGCACATGCACACGGCCTATGACCATCATCTCCGTTTCTTCTCACATGGTGGGGACATACACAGTAACATTTTAATTGCCAGACGATTTTCACTGTTTTTTTTTTCCTCGTGAATCCTCTTGGTGATTATGAAGCGCAGGTGATGTGTGTAATGACTGGGTGTTCCTCCGGTCTGCGTGAACGGCGGCACCACCGCGCTCCTGTGGAGAGGAGAGGAGGGGAGAGAGGGCCCCCTTTGGCCTTGCGGTAATGAGGAGCTGGCACACGGCGCCGCTTGCCTCTGGGACGGCTCGCACTAATCAGACGGGTGTGAAAGCATTACCCACCGCTGCCTGCCCACACCACCTCATTAACCATTCACCTGGTGCCATGACTGGAGCCCTTTAATGCTGCTAGACAGAGCTGCCTCGGCCCAATTCCGAACCCATCCCAAAAACCACGCATGAAGTTTTTGGAAGGGGGAATGGTAATGCAAAATAGTATATTTTCAGAAAGAGGAGCTTGGTGGATGTCCTTCATGTAGATAAGGAGGCATCGCCAAACCTGGCCCAGAACAACCACAAACTATTGGCCTTCATCTGCCTTTAAAAATCTGCAACCATTCAGACTCAAAGAAACCAGGGAAAGTGTGTTCATCGTATGATCATCTGCTATAGTATTAACAACAAGATAACAGCAGACTCCTCATAGCTTGAAATATGAAGCACTGATGTAGAAAATGTAGTAAATTTCTGATTTACTCTGGCTTACACTTGAACCAACATGTGACATCGTTTCAGAAGCTGTTGCCCCTGATAGCCAATTTTTTGGCTGTAGGCTGCAGAAATCAGACGGTTGGCTTCACTTTTGGACACCTTGAGAAAACTGCAAGCAGGAGGAAGATAACATAATGGAGCATGTGAACAAAAGTTGAAGGGAACAAAAGAGGATGAGGAAGAGTGGAGCAGAACACAGAGACGTGGCAGAGAGAGAGAGAGAGAGATAGGGAGAAACACTTGGTAATTTCATCCACATCCTCAGGGACCCGGTATCCATAGGGAACATCTTTGACTGGATGATCCTGTGCTTTCGGCACACCCTACCCTAGCCCCCCACCCAGAACCCCCAGGGAGACCGCCTCTACCTGTCATTGTGTCTGCCTCCCTGCGGCTGAACCTGAGGTGGGGGTGGGGGTGGGGGTTGTCACTGCACCCGCCCGAGAAGTCACCTTTCGGGGATGTGAATCTTAATGAGCCGGGGGGGGAAGATGGGGACGTGTGACAGATGGAGAGGAGCAGAGCAGTGACAGGCCTCCATGCCGCCTCGCTGTCGGATTATTTTTTGGTAATTTATAACCGTTGTGTTTAAGTGGGCCTTTATCTTCAGCGGCCTCTGACACAACAACGTGGCGACAGCTTGGCCGCAACCTGTCCTCTTGCTTGAGTATTTTTTTTAATGTGGCGGTGCACGAGTCTGAGCCCTTTCTATGGATGGGTCCATGTGCCTTTGTGTGTGTGTGTCTGCGCATCCATGCATATGTACATATGTGCTAGGGCAGCATGTGATGCCGATATGCAATCCCATAAACCATTAATGTATTTAATCAGTTTCAATTATTTTTAAGTATATTTAAAACCTGAAATATCAAACATTTCCAATAAGTATGTTTCCTCCAGGGTATAGACGTATCACTCCCAACTTTTCAGTGACTCATTTCAACGCCAAGCAAACAAGCGCCCTAACAGGCTCTTTGCCTTACACTGGATTCACTGGTCCCTGCTCGTCTTGCACATGACGTCATCGGTGTGCATGCATCAGCAGTAAGAGCCAATTGTGTGCCAGAGACTATTCTCTGCTGTCTACATTTCCATTCAGTTGCCACCTTATTCAATTAAAATAATTAAATTATCAAAAGGCGACATACTCATTGCGATAAGTTCATTTGAAATAGTTCCAAAAATGTGATCTTCCAGGCCAAGTATGTGCCCAGTACGTCTTTCCCTGGGACAGGGAAGTCAAGGATATAACTGATTAATCGGACATGGGTGAAAGAGTGTGAAACTGCTGCTCTCAGAAAGAAGATGTACAGCAGAGTCAGAAGGCTAAGGAGGGAATACGGAAAGTCCAAAGAGCAGCATGAGTGGAAAGACGAGGGACACAGAACAATCCTAAACATTTGGATCCTGAAAAGTGTAAACCCCATAAAGCAGGCTTTCACTGCTATTTGAGAATGTAATACTGAATGTTATCAGGTCACAGAGCCCCGTCATTACGAGACAGTGTATGCACGCACACTCCAAACCTCAGCGAAGTTCAACATGAATACAAACATGGATGGGCAGTCATACAGAACTGATAAGCAAGACATCAGAAAAAGCTCATCACCACATATTTAATTCAACAATAAAGCCAGTAATACATTGGCAACGTTTAACATGACAGTCCTTCATAGAAGCCTTTGTGATGTCAATGCATAGGGGAGAAGGCAGAAGTCTTAATGGTTTCGAATCAGAGTGATTTCAAGTCACATTTTAAATTCCAGGGGAAAAGATTTTTTTTACCGAGGGAAAATACTAAAGCATAAAAACCCAGTAATGTGAAAGCCTACAGCTATGAACTGTAGCTTGAGGCTATTTCAGGTTATTGCCACTCTCTGCAAAAAATAACCAGGACCAGAGACAATCTGCCAATAGAATTAATACTCTGCTCCATACTGATATCTTCAAATGAGAAATGTTAATTTGCAGGTAAACACACACACACACACACAAATACGCACACACTTCTCTGTTTTTGACGCTTATTCCAGACACAGTTAATACCTAGTTAATTAACATTGTTACAGTTTAGCAGTAATTTGTAGATTGGTGAGAAAAAGTGACAGGGAGAGGAAGTTAATGTGAGTGAGTCTAGCGCCCAGAGAAGATGGGGTCCTACTTTTTCAGAGAAATTACCTACGGAGTCAGCCCTGTGGTTTGGATGCTCTTCTGATGAGGGCGATCAATGCGATTGAGACATTTTACCATCATGGACAGTATAATGTCCTGTAGAATGAGATATGTGTAAATGTTTTAGTATTACACTCATGTCCTGTGTTCAGCTTCCACTTCCGTGTCTCTTCCAACTTCCAACATACAGTAGCATTTAAATTACAGTATCATGATCCCGAGTCTCCCTTTCTCCATATTATCCTGATCCCTTTCTTCTCACATCGTTTAAAGAAGCCAAACAAATTACAGGGCTTCATATCACAGCTGAAATGCCCCCAGCAGCAGAGGGAAATGACAATTTCCCGCAACAAAGGGCTCTATTAGCGCTGGTTCAACCTGCCGCCATTGTATCCCCCGGGCCCCAGCGGCTCAAAGAGACTGGCCTTGTGCAGCAATGCAGCACAAACTATCTCCTCTCATCTCTTACCTCTGTGTGGAGAGCTCTATCTTCACCACAGCTAAAATACCCTTTACCTCATGTGCACACACCGATGACCTCTCACACACATAACATGCTTGAACACATTCATATGTAATTCACTAAAAAGACATTTACCGCTGAAAAACACACATGCACAAATAAAATGCTTTCACATTTATAACACTCTCATACACACACTTAAATGGTCTCTCATACAGTACTAAAACGCTTATATACACTACTGAAAGACCACTACATACGATCCTCATTTACACAACTCAAACACTCTTGTGTACAGTACCAAAATATTAGATACTCAAATGCAAATATATGCATGATAGAAAAATTCTCTCACATACACTATTGAAGCATTCTTATATAAAATGTTTAAAACTCACACACTCCACTTGCTAGTGTAAATACAAAACCCAGCCATTACCTAACATTAGCTAGCTGCCTAATATTACCTAGAGAGGTAACTAAAATTTGCCAATGAATCAATCAATAAACTGCTCTGCTCCTTAGTCTACTTGGCAGGGAGAGGGTAATGCTGGCTAAGACAGCACTCCTTTGGTAACGCTAGCTGATTTTATACAAATATTTTAATTATCTTGTCTCCATGATGATTATGCAAGGTTAGTTTAAGTAGGTGTATAACTAAACACCTTGGCCGTGTAATGCCATCATTAGCACAGGTGGTGGCGCTCCACTGGCTCCCAGTCCCAGTCTCCATTGACAATCACATATTCCAGGGCTCCAGATAAAAAAAAAAAAAACATCTATAGGAGCCATTGGCCATTAGGAGCCAAATTAATTAGGAGCCAAATCTAAATTTTTAGGAGCCAAAATCTCCTGACATGTCTCGTGAAATACATTAAAAATATATACAGTAAATATATACCCCTTCTAAAATTCCTCTTTCTTTGTATATTTCTCTCACTGAATTATTTCAGATGATCAAATAAAATAATATAACAGACAAGGAAAACCCAAGCAAACACAAATGATTTTTACATCATTATTTCATTCATTCAATAAAGTCACCAATTACCCATATTGCCCCAGTGAAAAAATAATTTCCCCCTCACTTTAACAAATTTGTCATTGAAAATTATATTCAGGGGATTAACCACAGCCAAAATTGATTGCAACCTGCCTGAGTCTAAAAAGCATATGTATGAAAGATTGCCATCAGAAAGAAGTAGTCACCTCAAAGTTTCTACAGGCACACAATGCCAAGATCAATGGAGCTCTGAGCACTGATGAAAAAAGCCATGGAACTATATCATCTGTAAAAGGTTACAAATCCATTTCTAAGGCTCTTGGACACCAGCAAACCACAAACTTCTGAGGAACTGCAAGCCTCTCTATTACCAGCTAAGATCACCGTCCATGACTCTACAATATGAAAGACACGGGGCAAAATTAGGCCTCATGAAGAAGAGGCAAGGAGCAAACCACTGCTGTCCTAGGAAAACATAAAAGTTCATCCCACATTTGGTAAAAAGCACCTGAATAATGCTCATGTCTTTTGGGATAGTGTTCAATGGCTATTCTAATATTCTAAGTCCCTGGCATACAAACAATACGGTATTCCAGTACAAGAAAATCATACCTACACTGCAACATTGGGGTGGTAGTGTGATGGCATGGGAATGTTTTGCTGCCTCAGGACCTGGATGGCTTGCAGTCGTTGACGAAAGCATGAATTCTGATGTTAAGGAGAATGTTCGACCATCTATGTGTGAGCTGAAGCTGAAGCGTAATTGATTGGTGCAGAAGGACAGCGATCCTGAGTGTACGAGCAAGGCCCCGTCTGAATGGCTGAAAAAGAAGCAAAATTAAAGTTTTGCAGTGGCCTAATCTGAATTGAACCCAATAGAGATGCTGTGGTAGGAACTGAAAAGAGCAGTTCATGCTTGAAAACCAACACATTTGTCAAGGGTAAATTAGTTCTGCAAGGAAGAGTGGGCCAACATTCCCTGATGTGAGAGGCTCACAAGAAACTATAGAAAATGTTTTGTAGCAGTTATTGCTTCTGAGGGTGGTCAAACCAAATATTGAGTTTTATTAAGTTTTAAGCAGTTGTTTTTTCACAAGGGCGATTTTGGTACTTCACAACTATCTTTATTGAATGAATGCAATAATGATGTACAAACTACAAATTTGCTTAGGTTTCCCAAATATTACACTTTGTTTAATTGTCTGAAACCATTCACAGACAAAAATATGCAATAAAAGAGGAAACCAAGTCTTTTTGGTTGCCAGATTCTCCACTGTGTTTTTGGAACCCTGAACAGACATTTAGCTAACGTAAACCTTGACTCACTCGTTTTTGCAAAGACTGACAAGATGGCAGGTGCCAAGCCAAGTGAAATTCTTGATTTCATCTCCCTCCCATTTCCACATTTCTATTGAAATGTTTTCACTGACATTTTAGTTTGAACTGAACATACAGACAGTGCCCAGCCCCAGATTTGAGCACAAAATTTGAAATAGCTGCCAAAATATCGCTAAATGGAGGTTATGTCCTGTATACCATAAGTCACAAGTTTTCCATTGAGTGACCCATTATCCAATCGGAATAAGGAAGCATTCATCCCTTGCACCTGTATTTCAGTTTCTACTCTTACTGAGCCATCACCTTTGGGAAACATGTGTTGAGTCCATTACCATGGTGACAAGACTGGCACACATGTAAAACAGTGCCTATTTCTCAGGTTTATGCTCAATGAAAATGTCAAATCAGAATCTGAAATGCTCAGTGGAATTTCAGTTTCTTATAAATGGACTGCAACTAAACATGTTCACTGAATGAATCAAAGGTTCTCTGTGACACTAGGCCATATAGAGAGTCTCTCATTTGCACCAATGCATCAAGCAAAAAAATAAATCTATACAGTGTGGCCTTTCACCTTCTCAGCATCCCTGGTCTAAATCACGTGCAAATAGACATTATGCTGATGTGAGAAGATTTCCTGCATTGAGAAGCCTTCTCTGTATATAGTTTTTGATAACTAATTTAACAACTAATTTTGCCATTATCAAACACAAAATTTGTTGATAATTTGTCTTCCTTAACCAAAATAAATTATGATTCAAGAAAAATCTAATAATTTGATGTTAAATAAATAACTTTGTTCCACAAAGAAGAAGCAAAGGTTGAAGTGTGAATGTTAGTTAGTATTGATAGTGGCTACACAGATATTCTGGCTTCATCATGACCATCAGCTTCAGAAATATGACACTACTGTATCCACTATGCATTTTCCAAACGCGGACACACCATGGCAGTAACTACCCATACAAAAGTACACATGTGCCGTTCTGCAGGTCAAGGAGAAGGTTGAGGAGAGGGTGTGGGTGATATCTGCAAAAACGCTGCTCATTATTCTCGAGTATGTCCATTCATTTACAAAAACCCACAATGCGGGGATGTAGGGGGAAGCAGAAACGCATCGACTGAGTGGTAGGAAGACAGGGAACAGCTGTGCTAAATTTGCCTGCCACTTTCAATGCCAATCTCCATACCGGCCCCACAACAATGGAAACAAATTGGGAAGAAAATTTGCAGTGATACAAAAAAAAATAACTCTTGCACAAATAAGGGACCAGATGAAACTGCAGTTTTGCTGCATTTTGCGGATCTAAAAAAAAAAAAAAAACAAACAAAAAAAAAAAACTGGACAACCAGTCAGTTTTGGAAACAACCAACAGTATGATGTTGAATTAATTGTTCCTGACTCTGGAGGAGTGTTAATACTTCAATGCAGAGTAAAAGCTGCATACTAGACATATTATGAAAGCCACACACACACACACACACACACACATACACACACACAAGCTGTTGCTCTCACTCTCTCAAACACCTTGCATTTTGAAGCTTGTTTTTTTAACTAACTGTCACATAATTACCTGATATATTTATTCCTGCTGATTACCAACAGTTTTAAAATAAAACGTAGGTTTCAAGAATATTTCACAAACATCCAAAACAAATGTTCCTTATGTGTGATCTTACATTTTGCTCAACAGCATTCTCAGGGATCAGCGTGAGGTTTTCGCAGTATTTTGTAACCGGCATCTAAAGAGTTAAAAGTTTTCAAATGCATATTTGACAAAGCTCTGCAGCAGATGAGTGATCCTTGGTAAAAGTTGTGAGCTTGTTAACCACGAGGAACGATCACAGACAGATAAGGAGCAGTCATCAGGTCGGAGGTAGAGGTCTCGGCCAACCATTTCACTTTCACAGCCTGCCACTGGGTTTAAACGTTCTTCTTTTTAATCTTATTATTCATAACCTAACCTCTCTGAGCTTACTTGCTGCCCTGTCGCCATTTATTCTCTCATATGCCTGTAATAATTGCTTTTCTGCACTGCTGCTGTTATTACAATTTTGCCCATCATTTCTCTTTCTTAAGTTGTACTTTTTGTTCATTACATTTTCTTTAAAACTCATTTTAATGTGCTTCTAGTTTTTTTCCCCTTTATCCCACCTAAGAACAGACAAACTGTTCTGCCTCACGCATCAAACCTCTACCGTCGACTCGGGGGGCTGCAACCATGACTCAGTATTCCTCCAATTCACCTGACGACAAGCTCTTTCCACACTGCACACACACCACCGGTTACATGCTGCCTGTGCTGTTGGAGGATGACATCAGCATACCCTAGGTCTCTGCATCCACAAGCCAAGAATGGCATTTAGAGACTAACAAATTTAATTGGCTTCACCCTTAAAATTCTCCAGCGAGCCTGAGCCAATTGCCCCACCAGTCCGGACATAGCTGGTAATGGCATGGCTGGGACTTGAACCCCAGTCACAGGGCTTACGTCTGCTTTCCAAACGTCTCATGCAGCTCTGCCACCAGCTACTGTCCGAATAAACTAGTAAAATACAATTACGAAATGCTTATGAAGATACAGCGCATTTTTTCTACGAGTCCATAAGCTACATGTTTTAAGATGTGATAAACGAAACTACCTATGTAATCCTAATTATAAATGCCCCTATATTAGCATTAGAGCGATAAACACGTAATTTTCATCTCGATTCACGAAAGTCAAATTTAGGAAACCTCCATTTATTAAAGTTTAGGTTTTATTGAAATGTTAACATTCCAAACACTGCACAACGCCTTGAACGGCATTGTTCAAACGGTTGTGGTACAAACTACTGTTGTGCCGATTAGCGATGCAGCAATAGGTTTAGTCACGACGGTTTTGGAGAGCATTTGTGAGTTGATTGGGAGTGTTCCTGATGGTACAACATACTGAGAAAGTTAAGCACTGACTTTGGTAGATATTCGGGAAACAGACCTTAGATTGATCGAATTCTAAGGCCGATGTGTTACAAAAACAGCATTTACATCACTGGCAGACACGGGTGGGCCAGGGTCTCCTAAGAATTACCCTTGCCCACCCATTCATCTTGAACCGCTACACCCAATTGAGAACGTAGTGGTAATCCCTGTTATCTGCACAAACTGCCTGTCTGTGGTATCCGGCGTTATGCATATAGATTTTGCTTATTTTTTGAAGCAGTATGAGTAACAAAGCCAATCAGAATCGCTTTGAAAAGCGGGAGATTTATGTACTCGAAATAAGTTGTGAACTCTTTATCCCAGAGTACACCCAAGACATGACATGGAATTCATGGAATTCGCTTACGTTGCTAGCTAGCCCACGCAGTTGAGATTTTATGTTAGTGTGACTCTGCAAAAATGTGATTACAAAGCTGTTTCTGATTTGTCTGCGATAGACAAACCTGCATGCCAGCCCAAACTACAAACATTCCCATTCACAACATCAGCCACTGGCCATTGTAGATGTTTCTCATCAAAATCGTAGGACAAGCTGTGTTTTGTCAACCGTGCCGCCACTTCACCCATGTAGCTAAGGAGGATCGTTTCGGCAAAGTCAGGTTTAGAGAAACGAGCAACAGGTCATCAATGCTCGCTGGCCACCTGAACAATGTATCACTGCTTTCATTTATTATAGAGTTGACCGAGACATTGGACTATGAGGAAATTGTTCAAGACCAAGCCCCGCCGTCTTGCGCTGTGAAGCTGAAACTGTAGGTGGTAAGTAGCCTATACTATTATTGTTGATTAGCCTACATTACCTACATAAGTTACTTACATAAGTTGCCTATAATTTTTTTTGTACGACACAGGGGCACATACCTGCACTCATACATTTATACATATACATTTATGTATTATGAATAAAGTATATATGGTACGGTGGTCATTTCACAGTTTAGTTTTACTGTGATTTACATATATGAAAGGTACACGTCTGTAATTCAAGGTAATATAAAATATATGTCTAAAAATCTCCCATCCCATGGGAAAATGCAGGCGCTTTAAAGTACTCACAGTCCATACTGTGGAGTTGTCCTCGGCCGCTATTTCTTCTGGTGGCGGGAACCAATCTGTAGACATCAGTCCTCAGAAACTTCTAACGGCTCCTCTGTTTTACAGGCAACCAGACTCAACAATTTCAAAATGCTGGCATACTGTATACTGGAAAGCGTAGATAGGGTCTGCTACAAAGGCTCGACTGGGCTTTCTAGAAGTCTTGAGGTGGTGAAACAGAATAATATCTACGACAATTGATATATACGACATATTCGCTTCACCGAATCACAGCCTAACTACAGCACAGCTTTCCGTATTCAGCCTTCTCCAACGTCAGCTTTCTCTTCTTGCGGTTTTAATTTTATACATAAATTAAAGAACACGCCCCTGAATCATTGGAATGACAATAAAATAGGTAAATTGTCATAAGATGATTGGCTAGACGTTTTAAAATGAAAACTACAAGAACTCATCCGTTCCTCTCTAAGAACTGTTGCAGGTGCAAGCGAAATGTTTAATACTTTAATTGAACTGACCTTGGTCAAAAATCAGAGCTAATCGATCAAAAGCTGATGATTAGTTCTGAGTCTAGCTTAAAGAAAAATAGAAAAAACTTTACCTAAAGTCTTCGTTCTTTTCCCTATTTGGTACTGACCTTGCATCAAGTTAAATTTACAGCGCGCGGTTCCTTGTATTTCCTGAGCTCCAAGAAAACTAGCGTTACTTCAGCATCAGCTACAGCTACATTCTTAGTTGTATTCTTGAGACCTTACATATTTTAGAGTCACCTAATAAAAAGGATACTGCAACATTTGGGCAATGAATCCATTTACATTGATTATTAAGAGAGGAAAAACAGCATTGTTTTCATATCTGTTTGTTCCTCTATTTTTTTTTAATTTAAGTTCCTCTTCACAATCTGCCAACGTGAAATGAATGTTCATAGGCTTTCAGGACCTCAAATAACACCAAACAAAAGAAAATATTTCAGCCAGACCATAAGACCTAAAATGTTAGAAGCCTTCCTGTCTTTAATTTTAAAGTTCCTGAAGTATTTAATGCCAGAGGTAACCATGTGGTAGCCTAGCTACATACAAGATTGCCTCTGTTAGGTAGTCTGCTAACCTCAGGACTGGTGGTGCATTTAAGTATGGAAATGTGGTGTCAGTGAGTTTCAGTAATGCTAAGTAAACAGAGTGGTTTAATTGCCAAAATGTTGGACTATCCCTTTAAATGTTCTGCACATACTGCATGCTGTTGACAAGACTTACTACTGTCAGAAAGCTGACAGACTGTGTAAAATGGGGAACTACCATTGGCACCAAAACAACGCTGTGCCTGCAAGCTTCAACATGACGAGTCCATCGGCTTCATAGTACACTCTTCATCCAGCTGTCATGAAGACCACAATTGTGCAGGGTCCAGTCAAGCAAAAAATAAAATAATAAAACTGTTATAACACAACTGTAACCATTACAAATGTTTCCCGCCTACACACTTACAGCACTCTCACAAAAAACTGTCAGCTTGCTGCAGAACTAGTTTCTGTAGTTGTAAATTCAATTCAAGTGCCTATATGTTCCTCACACCACAAGGGCAATGGTACTGAATACAGCACATTTGTAGGAATACTTACCCTTGTATTCAACTGAAGCCAAATCTCCATCACCAGTAAAATAGGTATGAATATGTAGTATCCTCTACAAAAAAAATTAAAATGTCAGCTTACTCACATATACATAGCATATACTCAATAAAAAATAAAAACTAAAGTCTCCTAACACAAGAAGGAACTCCTAATCTCTGTACCAAATTATTACAAATTAGAGCCAATCTGTAACTATGCTTCCACAAATACGTTTCAAAGCCACCAAACAAGGCACATATTATTACAAAGGAATGCTCCTCTATATTCACTTTCATAATGTGTTCCTGTTTATCTAGTGAAGACGTTTTTATGTAGTATGTTATTTGTATCATACAAAAGGGAAAAAAAATCATACTTGAGTATATTCCTCCTGCAAATTCATACTGAAACTGTGTTGCCTCCAAAGACACTAATGGGTCATTCCATATCAACTCACGTAGGACCCCATGGATCTTCATGGATCTTCATGAAAAAGTCACGTGGAAACTTCTATTAAATTCATGGGACCTTGCAAAATCCTATAGCTCTACTCCGAATACTTTTTTAGTTATGAAGTTTTGAAGTTTGGCCTTCGGAGCATTTTTGTGATTCTTTGTATGTGTATTCTAAGTCTCACCAATTGCTTATTTTTCACTGGATTGGGTTGAAATTTGTACTGAATATCCAAGAAACCCTTAAAATAATTAGCAACATGTATACATGTAAATAGTTGTTGCTGAACATTACTTTACAGAAATCAAATTAATAAAGATCAACCAAATGAAGTATCCTTAGTTTTCAAACCTTATATATTCACTAGTTTTCTCTTTCTTGCAACCAAATCAACCAAATTCTGTGTAGTATTAATATAGTTCTATCACATCTAGAAGTTATTTGGTCCTGCACAAAAAAATGAGTGCAGGACCAAAGGTATTTTGACTTTATATTTTATTTTCCTTAGAAGGATTATTTGAATTTCCTTGAAACTTTTTATGGGAAAGTCTTAATATTCATTGCAGATATGTATATGAAAAAATGTAAAGATCTTATATTACTCCAACATTTAATAATTTTTTGAAAATACCCATTTTTCATACTTTTCACAAGCTGTAATATTTCACTCAGTGGTTCACTGTAATATTGGAGCCCATGAAAAGTTATTTATAATTTTGTCCAACAAAATGTCACTCTCCCCTCTGTTACTCTAATGCCACTACCTCAGATTGTTTTCATCTTCCTAATTTCTTCCCATCCATAGATCTCTCCCATTCTTCACTGCAGATGGCTTTGTCTCCATCTTTGAAAAGAAGGTAGAAAACATCCACAATTCCTTCTCACCTCTTTCTGACTTTCTTACTTCCCCCAAATCCATTTCCTCATTTGCAAAAATCTCGGGGTCAAATACACTTGGGGCGTCTCACCTTTTACTGACCAATGACTTGTCATCCTGATCCAATCTCATTCCCCCTTATAGCCAATCATATTCTCCCTTTTCTCTTATCCTTTATTAACGCTTCCCTATCCTCTGACATGGTGTCCCTCTGCCCTCAAGAGGATCAGAGTCATTCCCCTGCTCAAAATAACCTACTTTTGACCAATCAATTTTCAACAGCTATTGGTCTCTCTTTGACCCTTCCTATCTAAAACTCTAGAAGGTGCAGTCTGTAACCAACCATCTGCTTAACACCAGTAAAGCTTTAAGAGTGGTCAGTCCACTGAGACTGCCCTACGTGCGATCACAGAGGCACTTCACTGTTCTCAGTCCTCATTTCTCTTGACCTGTCAGTGGCGTTCCATATGGTCAGCCATGAGATTCACCCTACGTCCCAGTGAGACTGCTCCACTCTGCCACTCTGGGCACCTTGTGGTCCCATCACAATGGAGACCAGCTAGTTAACCTGGTCACCTCTATTAGAGGGGCTGAATCCCTCTCCATGCTTTGCCACATATCGAAAACCCACCTTTTCAAATTGTGTACTGGACCTCCCGCTTACTGGGCACTTGGTCAGACATAGGTGGCAGGAGATCCACTGTACCCACCGGCTTGCTAACGAGATGTCACAAGGTTTTACTCCGGATACCGCATCCGAGGTAACTCATGTTCTTGGTGTAAATGAATAGAGGCCACACTGGGGCATATTCAGAGTTTAGAGCTCATTCAGAAATATTCCAGCTGGATAACAAGCAGTGGGTCCCAAAGTGCTGGTCTTGTAGCTACACACTTGCACCGTGAACTTTTCATTAAATTTCTTCGCAAATAATGTTTTAGCTCATTCGTTATTTGACTTTTTTGATTGGACAATTTGATTCAGCGTTTCATTTTGTAGACTAAGTGGTTCACTTGTCCTGGACAAGTATTCATGTCAAGCCCTGTTATTGCAGTGGATGACCATGGTGTGGGGAAGAAATGGAATTGTCCACATGCAATTGGACACGGTAGCTAGCCGCTCAACAAACATCAGTGCAAAGGTCGCTGTTCTTGTCTCACTTTGGGGCTGAGCACTGCATATCATCACTTCCATGTCAGTAAGGGACAATCACATCCCAAATTTAGTCAAATAAGCCTTGGGCTATGTTGAATTGTGATAGCAGATTGCTTTCCAAAAATTACTGAATGGAAGGGATGGTATTCAAATCGATTTATTACCTATTTGTAGTTCACTGCTCCTGCTTTTCTAAGTATTGTAATCAACTTTGGGCGAACCCCTAGTATGGTCTATCATCTTCATTCAGTCCACAGGTTTTCACTGGGGTTTTAGTCCAGAGGTGGTCATAGCAAAATTTTGATTTTGTTTTAGGTGCACCCCTTCTTTTTGATTTTGAAAGGTGTTTGGGGTCATTGCAGTGGTGGGCTCAGCCTGGTACAGTCATGTGTCTTGGTGCTTCCCAGAGTTCATTATGCCTCATAGCTTAACAAGGGCCCCAGGACCAATGGCAGCAAAACAAGCCCATAGCACCAATGATTCACTACCATAATTCATTGCTAGATGTGATTTTTTATCCCCTTTTCTGACATCAAGCATAATGATGGGTTAAATTTTGGTCTCATCTAACCATAGGACCAAATTGCATATATGGTACCACATATGTGGTGTATTTGAATTATGTGAATTTTTGTTTACCTGAAAATGTCAATAACTATTTGTGTCATTTCATTGGACATTTTTTGCCCTTCCCAATGGTAATGGATGAATATATTTATGTATATATTAAGTTTATTCTTATGGTGATTTACCTTCTACACCACTGCTTCTGCTACTGCAATATTCAAATTCATTCATTCTTGATGTTGTTTGGTTACATGCTGTGAATGGTAGATGTTAGCATGGTTCTAAGACTAGGTACAAGAAGCTGTGTTGGCGGTAGGTGGGATTTTGAGCTTGAGCCCTGGCATTTATTTATTTTTTAATTAAACTGAATAAACATGGTTTAAATGTACTGTGGTTTAAAGCTACAATGTTGTCATTAACACGTTCAAAAACAGCTGGTGCAATTTAGTTGCGCAGTTGAACTTACACCTGCAGTTACAGAACTCAGTGAAGGAAAATATGGGTAACATTGCTTTGGAATAATGACATGCTGTGATACTTTATATACATGCTATGATTCTGTATTTGCTACCATGTTAAGCATATCTGAAGAGCTGATATTGCTTGAAGCAGTAAATATTGGACTATAGGAAAATGTAATAGATAGATACATCACTTTATTAATCCCAGAAGGAGATTCAATTGTAATTGTGTGACTGGAACAGTTTCTGTCATGTAACTGACTGGAACAATAACAAGAAAAATCCCACAGAGGTTTGCACAAAAGTGAACATTGTTCTATGGGAAATCCAGAAAAACTGTTGTATAGGTATGGGGTATCTTCCACTAACTGGCCACATGACCTATCTGCCATCGCAATGAGTATTTAGTGAAACATAATGTTAGCTGATGATTGTCTTTAGTTATCAAGGCAAGAGAATGATCCTATATGAAGTGATCAGAGTAGTGTATTCACACAGTCTAAATAGCACACGTAGGCAGTGACATGGCTTCAGGCAAAAAGGTACAGCCGTCAATTAAATCTCACTTCTGCAAGTGAAACTTGTGTCAGGCATGGTACCATATTTACCTGCACTCACTTGTAGATTTGTCTTTCACCAACCAATAAATATGTCTGTCAATCCAGTCAAGCTTGACATAGCTCAGGAAGCTCAGTGACTTCAAAGAGCACAGTCCAGACAAAAGAAAAAGTCATAGCATAACATGAAATGGCGTGACAAAACAAGAAAATGCGGACAAACAAATCACAATGGATGAAGTGCATTTTATGTATATGTTGCCCTTGCATTATTTTTGATTGAAAGTTAATTCCAACAATTTGACTAATTAGTCATTTGCTTATTATTGTCAGGAGGAAGGGTCTCTCCCTGAACATCAGTGGCTTGCAGATTGGATTAGCTCAGCACACCAACGCACCACCGCTAATATTACCCAGCAAGCCTCAGTGCAAGACAGTCTTGTCATCATCGTGCACCCTATTGCAGAATGTTTTGTACCTTTCTTTCACTAGGGGGTGGTATAGTGCCACCTTTTTCAGACTGCAGTAGGAGACGGTTATTAGTCACAGTATATAAGCAATCGCACATATACTCACCAATCCGAGTGTTTTTGTAATTAAGATCGTGTCTGTTGCCGGGGCGCTCTTTTCCACCTGCGGCCCTTCTGGCAGGCATCGCCTCATGCCTGTGTGCACCCTGCAGACAGTTCAATCATTCTGCTCTGAGTTCTGTCAGAAATCTCTCTACAGTGTGGCATATGCTAAGTGTGACACTAAAGAGTGGATTCTGTGAATGCCATCATTAAGTGCAGAGCCTAATTCAATTCAAAGGTAAAGACCACCAACATACTAAGCAATCCTACCAATGATTACATGTTGAATGCTGTTCAATATATGTAGAAGATGCATCAGAATGTTCTTGGGACATTACAACACAAACCTAACCTTTACCCACAACCCCAGCAGAGTCAGTTGAAGTCATCTGAATCTTAACTGGTTGTCAATGTATAATTACATATAAAATAGTTTGTATATAGATCAGAAATCTAATCTTTTCAAGGATGGCATCACTGTATCTGTCTGTTGAGATATTGAATCTATGTAAGTCACAAAATGCATTTATTAAAGAATTACATTAGTTCATTTTTCTGGTAGTTCAGGTTTCCTGATAGTCAAAGAGTTAGTGTCCATATCAACATTCAACGACCTGATCTCAGGTTTTGCAATTCTGATTGTATTACGCTTCCTTGTATCGATATCAAGTTGTCAGTTGGTGCAGATCATATTTCTACTTAAAACAGTGGATCATTGTCAGTAGCATGTTTGGCTACCGGCTAATCTTGTTACAGGTGATTTCATCAGGCCTGACAGTAACACTGTGGCTACAGTATTCAGGTTTGTTGACGTAGTACTACAGGGCTGCCCTAGTTCCTGTCCTGGAGATCTACCCACCAGGAGGCAAAACAGTTCTCTTTCAAAGGAGCACCACTTTCAGACCATGGCAGAGGTGAAAAGTAGTTAAGGGAAGTATTTGAAACAGGTGCTGAAATGGTTGGTAATAGGTAGAAGTTAGGTTGTTTGACCGGTAGCTAGGCAGCTCTGCAGTTCCGCATACAATAGATACAATTGCTCCCTATGCATCGCATTAACATAATATTTACCACTAGCTGTATCCCATGTGGATTCACTGTTTTAATTTACTAAATGTGTAAGTTTATTCAATATTCAAAACATTTTACATCATCTAGTCTTACATACTCTATGGTAACTATATGATTTGCAGGGGAAACATGGTGAAATAATCATATCAGCTGCAAAAATGTTTCACAGTTGTGAAATTTGCAAAAGTTCTATGAAAAAAAATGGGTAATATCAAGTTTATTATTCAGACCTTTATGTAGCAGTGGATATAGTTTGAATATCAAACATGACTTCCGTAGACCTGGCGGACCTGCCAGTATCCACCTCTTTTCTACCCCCAAAAGCACCACCAGAACAGAACAGAATGAGAACTGTGACCAGCATCCAAACTATCTTTTGCTAGGTGTAATCTTGTGGTAACTTAACCTTGTAAGAGTTTATTCCTCTTAATATATATTCTATACCCTCTTATATATACCTTAAGATTAATTGCTCTTTTCAAAGGTCTAAGCTTATTGTGTATTGATCAAAATAAAGCCTGTTACACCAAGTAATTGCTGCTTTAGTGCTGTTTTTCCATTCTATGTGGCACTAATGTCTCACAAGTAAATTGTAACAGTTATGTGGCAGCATTGGTTTCATTCCGAATTGCTAAACAAGGAATTGTGCCCTGTCTATGTTTGTTCCCAAATCTGTGTTTTTAAAAAGAATGAGACACCAATTGTCGTCTATGTGCCATGTATTTGGGCAGTTAGAATTGAGCATTATGGGCCTAAATAACTCGTTCTGTCCAATCCAAATCAGCCCAGAGGGAGTTCATACTACAATATACAATATAGCATTTTCAGAAAAGGAACCCCACTACTTTAAATGATATTTTAAAATAATGTAATATGAAAATCTATCAGCGAACAAAATGCAGATGCTTTAACTACATGTGCTTTCTTTCAAATGGCAAACCTTCCAGTTTGCTGTTTGTTGCAAAACAAGGTTTATTAAGTGGCATGGCTTAGAGCTGATATAGTATTCTACACTATAATGTACTATACCATACTATGTTACGCTATACTATGCTATGCTGCCAAATCTATATACACCACACAGTGAAGAATCTGGCTTTTTCAGGCATGGCTAAGTTTTAGCTTTCTCTCACATGGAAATGTTATCAACCACCTGGCTGTGCTCAGAATAGCCAGTAGGGTGTATGTATTGATCTATAAAAGCATTTATGGTATTCATATGGCCATAGGTCAAACCTGACTAGAATAATAAGAAAATAATGAAACATATGTCTCATATTTCAAGATAAAGCAGATGACTGCATATATTTTATGTTCAAAGTTGTTTACAGTGGACCTCTGTACTATATACAGACAGTGTTAAAGACAGTGTTTTGCCTGTTTTAGAAATATAATGGTCAGTCTTCTAAAGACACATATCTAAGACAAAAAAAAACTATTCAAGTGAAAATTAAAAAATATATATGTATTTTATATATATATATATATATAAAACATGTGTGCTTTATTTTGATTATATATCATGAGAGTATGATAGTGTAGTAGCACTGGTAGCACTTTACTATGCATCATAAAGCATACATAACACTATCATAAGCATGACATAACACCTATTACAACCTGTCATGGGAGTTACTTGCATCTTATGACAAATGCCACCACAAGGCCATAATGCGTGTATCGATATAAAGTCACATCCTAACCTTGTAACCAGGCAGTTAGGATGTGAAAGCGAATCCTTTTGTTGTGGCTTCACACATTTAGATAATTTTAATGGCATCACTACTCACATTCCTCATTACTTGTAGCTGCGTCTTGGTTATTTAGCTGCCGTTGTTCTTATTAATATACTTTCATATCTAAACCAAATGCATGCACCTTGCATCTAAACAGGTTCCTGCCTTGATCCAAGTTTTAATCAACGTTTAACCATTATTTTTGAATGGATAGACCTGATAAAATATCACAGAGCAGACACTAAACAAAATTACAGAAGTAATAATATTTATCTACAATTCTTTACTTGAATGCCGCATAGACACAAACATACCAAAACAATGCATATTATCAAAAAATTTCAAGCAAAAGTAAACTGCGATCTAAAAATTATGATGAGTAGGACTGATGGGAAAATTAAAATGCTGCACCAATTAACCAAATATGGTCAGAATTAAGAATGGTCACATGCATATGTAAATTAGTAAAGGGGGAATTTGCTAGTGCCTGTCATCCTGCATTCACAAAACACCAAGACCTGGATAGTGGACGTATTTTGTTTTACTGTTACAGCACTGGCCTCCAGCTCAACACTTCCCTATTATAGTTTGTTTAAACAGGTTCAGCTGTTCATCTGTAGAAGGGGCTGAGTGCCCTCTGCTAATTCATCTTGACTTTTTCCAAATTAACTGACCTGGAGGAATAGTATTGAAAATGTAGAAGGAAGTAGAAACGTTGGAAGTCTGTTCCTTTCCAAATTCATGACGTGTGTCATCCATCTATTAAGTGCAATTTCAATGATTTCATTAATTCAATTCCATTAAATCTACTATAGGCCTACATTATATAATATTTACAGCTGGTGTTAAGAATTGTATGGATCGCTGTACGGGCCCGTTATGTTCGACCTTTTATCTTATCAATTACCAGTGAGGTAGGATTTCACTGAATGGTTCCGACGAAAAGAGCACCTGGTCATTCGGGGCCAAACTGTACTCTCATGTCGAAAAAATTCTCAACGTAGATAAGTTCATTTGCGCACTTTCCCCACACAGACATAAATTATTAAGAGCACGCAGTGAAAACTTTGTCATTTCATGACCATTGATTCTACAAGAACACAGCGGCTCGGCAGGTAGAGTTGTTCTCTCAAGCAGAGGTTAGTTGTCCTATTTTGTGTGCATCAGATTGCGCTCACTCAGTGAAACGCATTCTTAAGTGTGTGTGACCGTGTGTCTGTGCTTTTCTGTGTGTGCGTTTGTACTTGTGTAGGATGGGTTCGGGGGTGGCGATATATACAATACCTGTTGGTATTCGGTATTCAAGACAGTAACCTCGATTCAGACAGAGAAAGAGGAAAGGGGTGGAGAGGAGAGAGGACAACCGTACGCGCGTGAGTGTGTGTGAGAGAGAGAGAGAGCGCGCGAGAAAGAGGGGGTAAGCAGAGTAGTCAGTGAGTCGGTGAAAACATTGGAGGAAACGCATTTGCTTTCAAAACAGGAGGCATTGGGCACATGCTGAGTGAGACGGAGGACATTCCCTCTACTGCTCTAGCCGGTCTCAGTGTGTTTCCTCCGCGAGGAGACAAAATACATCTACCGCAAACTTCGCGCGTCTTGGAACGTCCGAGTGTGGCCACAATCTATGGATACATTTTATATTCCTGATATGGACTTTAGAAGCTGAACTGACTTTTAATTGACCGTAACGATTCAACTCCGATATAAACTCAGAAATTCCTTCTCCAGTTGATTTTTTTTTTCTTTTTTCCAACCTTTCGCCTGCCTCTTGGATTGTGTGTAATCCCTGACTGTCCCTCTGTCTGTATATGTTAACCCAGGGAGATTAAATAACCTCAGTGAGGTCCGCCGTTCAGGAGGTGCAATGAGGGCGTTCTGCTGGACCTTTGCGATCCTCAGCCAATGGATTCTACAAAAGGTAAGCGGACTGACTTGCAGTTAACAGGCGCAGTAAAAAGTTACGGCGCTATACAATCGGTGATGTCGGTACATAATAATACAAGCAAACCTTGTTATGAACCTTAGATCTTTAAAAATCCCTTTTTAGTTTCAATTAACGTCCTTATGAGATGGAATTTTAATTATTTCCATGGTGGATACTTAGGACGTCTGGCGAATCTAAGATAAGTTTTATGTCTTAGGGACGAAGAGAACGAGAAGGGTAAAGTAAAACCAGTTTGTATATTGCAGGAGACACTGCAATGTGCTTCGCTCCTATTTATTTTATTTATTGAAACGAAATTTAAAAATCTGACTCCAGAACAACTTTGTCTGCTCTGTAGTACCATTCTGTTAAATATGATTTTCTTTTTTTGCCTGCGGTTTGACATTGAAGTATGAATCACAGTTCAAAAATGTACGCAAATCAGAACTTTCACAGGTGTCCTACATGTGTACATAACCTCCAACAGAGACAGTTATTCAGTCTGCTAATGGACAATGCAAAGTATTAAAAGCAACTTTTATAATTGAGGAGCGATTTGTTCGGCAGAAGTGGAATAAGCTAAAAAACGGAGGAGAAACATTTTCTTTCAGCGCACACGCTTTTACGCATGGTTGTCTGATAAATGCTATTTGATAGCGAAGCTTTCAGCATCTCCGTACGCGTGCAAATAGGGGATTCTTATCTTTGTTTAGCACAAAAGATTTACCCATGTGTTATCTATTTACCCATTTGCCCCCGTTTCTCTGTGTCTCTTATATGTGGTAAGCTTCGGAACCGCACAGCGTTCTGGTCTTCAGTATTGCACGACATATCTGTGCGTTCGTTCATGTCAGTGTGTCCAGACGTTATTTCAAACTGTTATTCTCTGTCAGTTACAGTGTGTTCTTGTGATCTACCCATCGAGTTAAACACAGTACAATGCATGGTCCTCGATCAACTCTCAGCATACATCCGATATCTCTTGGACTCATTTGAAACTCTGTCGGAGTTGTATTGTCGCCATCCATTTACTGCGATAAACTGTAGGCGTATTCCGGTATAAACATCTGGAACTGAAAATGATCGCTAAGCAGATTGTCGTGATTCACAGATCACAGAAATCAATTAATGAAAGCAAGCCTATTTACAATCGGATGATGCGTTACATGGCTGCTTGTCGCCTCGCGCCTTCAAGAGGAAAGCTCTTGCAAAGCCTCGCACCCGACAAAATGTGGTTATTCTCGCACATAGACTTCAGACTGTGGCGCTGACCAATATTCGATACACATCAGGCTTTATGTTACTTTAATGATTAAGGAAGCAGTGGGTTTAAATTTATACGCAAAGTCATCTATCTGTGTATACCTGAATACATTAATCCCTCTGTCAACACAGCATAGCCGTACAAGTTCATCTGAGGAACTTCTAGGATTCAGTAATATGTCGGTTATTCAGACTTTTGAACTCTTGTGATTTAAGAAACTGTTGTTAATCTATCGTGGCATCTGTGTGCAATGGCAGGAAGCAAACTGGTAATTGCGTGCTGTTTTTAACAGTAGGTTATGTGAGGGTCACTTTAATAGAATTATTTATGGCATTATTTTGGGGAGGAATTAACAAAGAGCTCGTTTTTTAATCATACGTAGCCTCAATCAATCGGCAAAAATACAGAAGTCATTCTGAGATGTTTCACACACACTCAAATATCGAATAATAATCTCAACGATGATGATAATAATAATAAGAATAAGAATAATTAAGCTGTATAGGTAGTTTTAATTTTGTTGTTGAAACATGTTGTAGCAGCAGCGGTGATTAAGCATATACTGTAAATTGACATTCACCTGATTCTGTCATATCCTATCCATGGCAGTCTGGTAAAATAAAAATCTTTTTGCTTTTTTCCAGAAGCTTTAAAAGAAGCCACGACGTTTAAAACATATCTTTTGTCTGCGGTTTGACATTATTATTATTTGTTTTTGCAAGAACTGTGCAAGGGATGGGAGACATATGAAGCAGAAACGGAACAGCTGTGTTTGTCTGTGATTGTCTTGATCTACAGTGGAGCTTGTCAACTTTTGAGGTTTTCAGTGAAACTTGTGTCAGAAATAGCCTGCACAAATATTGAGCTTAATATGTAGAAACATATTTTGCTCAAATAATGCTGAACTCAAGGTACGTTCCGTGTAAAGTATGACTCACAAACAAGCAAACATGAATTGAACTCAAAAGACAAAAACACTTTTCTTTTTTCTTTTTCACTTTGAGCCTACCTTGGGCTATCAGTCGTCGTGGTAACAAGATAAACTCTCAGTTTTTCCTTTATCACATTGACTATGTGTGTTTTTTTTTTTTTTTTTTGTAAAATAGCATTGTTTCAATTCTAAAGTATCAGTATCAATGAATAAGTGTCGTCGATTTGTCCTGGTATATGAAATCAAACTACAATATCCCATTTAGTCTCTCGTGCTTTGAGGAGCGCGCGCTGTCCTCGAGCGCTGGTACTGAATTGCTGAGCGAGAAGCGGGAGGAGTGGAGAGGGATGAGGGAGGGGGTCCGGGGGAAGCTGAGAAGCGTTGAGTCCCGAGGCGCACCAAAGCCAGAGCAGTGTGGAGGAATGATTAAAAATTCGCTTCGGTGGCTTTAACATAACTGACTTTATTGATAACTTCTTACGCATTTGAAGTGAAAGCAACCAAATTCCAAACTCCATTAGTTATAGATTTATTATTGGGGATATGCGACGACATACATTTGCAATTTAAGTTAAAAAGGTGAAACCCTATACTTGTTGTTATTATTCCATAAATAATATTAATTACATTCCATTCCGTTAAATAAGCCTAACAACTCAAAAATGCACCAAAGATGTTGATTTCCCCTTGCGAAGGACAAAGAGATCTCAGGAACAGGATGAAATTATTGTGAGGGTGAAAGTTCTCATAGAGCATTTTCATTGAAATTTGGGCTCAGTTCTCAGTGCAGAGCATGCAGCACCTCAAGATCTGCCTCATCCAGTATAAAACATACATGCAAAAGAAATATGATTTTTTTTCTCAGCTTATTATAAAATAAATGTTCACTTTATATCAGAGCCATTTTTTATATTCAAATAAATGATAGCATCTACCCCCAATGCAAAGTGTAATCAGAGATAAAGATGAAATGTAATCTGCAGGCTATGAAGGTAAATGACGAACGGCTCTGTCAGTATTATCAACAACAGCATCCATCAATAATAATAATAATAATAATAATAATAATAATTATGTAGCTGTATTTATGTGACATCTTGTACTGTCTGTAACCGAGTAATACTAAAACAATTAATTCAGTCTCTCTCAGATAGAAATCCCCTTAATGCAGTTAAAACATCTATCTGTCCCCTAGGACATTAAAAGGATTGAGTTGATATTAATTGCAGTATTATTTATATTTGTTTTGCATGTCTGTTTATTTATCATTTTTTATATTTTGATTATTTATATTGCTGGCCCTCGAGTGTCTGTGTTGATCTTTGTGTATGTATGTGTGTGTGTGTGTGTGTGTGTGTGCATCAGTCTGTCTGTGTGTTTCCGTATGCATCTAGGTCTGTGTGTGTGTATATTTGTAGAAGAGGGAGAATGGGTGTTTCAATATGAGCATGTGCACTTGTCTGTGTGTGTGTGTGTGTGTGTGTGTGTGTGTGTGCATCAGTCTGTGAGTTTCTGTATGCATCTAGGTCTGTTTTTGTGTGTGTGTTTATTTGTAGAAGAGGGAGAATGGGTGTGTCAATATGAGCATGTGCACTTGTCTGTGCATGTGTGTGTGTGTTGTTGTTGTTGTTGTTGTGTTTATGTTTGTGTATCATTAATCATGTGATAGGGTGACAAAGCTCAGAATAGCTTGAGGCCTTTGAGATTAAAATGTGAGATATACTCTGTGTCACTGTGTGGATGATATGGGCAGGGAAGAGATTCTGAAGTGTTTACAGCCATATATTCAAAGACAGGATTACTGGAGAGTGGTTCTCTATGACAAACAGAACAGTAAACATTGAGAATATAAACAGTATGATTTCAACAGGGAGGGTACAGTCCATCAGAGCATTAATATTATTCCACGCCATAGTTCAGTTACATATCCTTTGTGTACTTTACACAACACCTATGAGTCCATTTCAGTGGGAGCAACTACATACAGTGTATATTCTGTAATACATATATATATATATATTATTTGAAATATAAATATTTAAAATCCTCTATATATCAATAGCTGGTGCGTGTCTGTCAGTGTGCATTTGTGTATGGGTATAGTTACAAGGATTACATAGTGCAAACTCTCATTCGTTTTTTTGTGCTCTGGAAGATGATATCCATTTTATTTTCGAAAATTGTTTTTAATTATATAATTTAGTTGGTTCCGTTGAAGGCCACTTTTTGCTCTGTATGTAGGAAATTTTCAGCAGGCCTAGGTTATGGAGATGTTCTCTAATCTGCCGAGCGAATGTACTCCATGCAAACCGATTATTTGTCTTAATCCATTACATGATTATGAAAAAAGCAAGCAATCATATTATTCCTCCATGATTACTCCCCTTTTAAAAACAACTTAACATTTGCCAGTGTACCTTGGCGATCAAAGCCTACGCTAATATACATGTAGACAGACGAAAATTTGATCAGATGTGAATATAGTTCATGCATAAGTTACATTCCCAAGTCAAAAAAATGAACGTTAATTGTATTTTTTCTAAAATGAATAGACATATTTAATTATAGACAGAGAATATGGACAACTGGTTGCCTGGAACGGTTTGGATTTGTGTGGCTGCGCTTTGGATATTTTTCATACGATGAGAGACAGTTGAATTGATACGTTTTAGGTTTTACTCTGCTAATGATCTGCAATGGTAAAATCTGTGCAAAGTCTTCACCCATCTTGTAAAAATCCCCCATTGGGCAAGTTCCATGTGTTTTTCATAGTCGAGGCTGCTCATTTTAGTCATTACAGGACTTGTGTGTGACATACCTTGGTTTTGTTGGTTATTTTAAGGTGTGGACGGAACACACCTGAGGCAGGTCAGACCCTTTCCGGTTGCATCACATCTTCAAGAACTATTAGCATTTCTTTTAGCTCCAGCCACCTCCACCCAAACACTAAACTGAACCCAAAAAAGAGCAAAAGACCTGTCATTGAGGCAATGTCTCTTTCAGTATGGAAGGAATGCGCCAGCAAAACATCACGATTCATCGTTTCACTCAATCAAAGACATATTTACTTCTACTGGGTGCATTCTGTGACAGTGATCTGAAAGAGGCCGGTTGTCATGCGCGAACATGTCAAGTAGTGCCATTCCACTCAATCAGGAACAGTAAGAAGATCCAGATCAGCCAAAATCTACATCTCTGCAAATTCCACTATAGTGGCATCGATTCCAAACAAGCCTGGTAAAGCAGCGAGGCTGAAAACAACCGCCCATCCAGTAACCAGATAAAATGCTGGTTTCGGCATGTTTCTGGCACCCCTGTCAATTGCCAGATGGCTGTACCTGACAGCCCCCCTCAAAAGCTGAGCTCATGTTCTGCGTTTTGCATTCGCGGGTGTATCATCTGTCGTCTAAAATTTTGTAACTTAACAATCAAGAATTTAATTACATTTTTTTACTTGCTATTTCCTAAGTTGAGTAATAGAGCCCTGCCATGAATGTGCCAGAGGCAGGCTCTGTAGCAGTCCTACAACGTGCCCATTTTTCTTTACTTAATGTGCATCCCGATTCCACATTTTCACCCATTTTATTTCCAAAGTTTAATTTGACATTTTGTCGGCTAATAATAGATGCAACATCTTCTTCGAAGCAACAGTGGTAATCTGTTTTGGTAAAAGCTGAGTTTATATAATTCACAGATAGACTTTGTATTATATGACATCCACTGGGTATGAATGTAGGAATCTCCTCTGATTTCGGTGCTTTCACACCGGTATGGATGTGCTGATGTAGAACCAAACAAACGTGAGGATGTCCAAAAAATCTGGAAAATAAGAATGGAGTTAGGGACAGACCCCTGGGAAAGAGGGGAAAGCAATACTGCCTGACCAGGCAAAACGGTCATCCCCTCTCCCTTATGCCCCCCATCCCCCCTGCTTGTAGTGTTTGATTATGAGCGACCCCAGGTCCTGCAGGCTGTGTGGGGAAGGAAGGTGGAATTGTGGAAGGTGGAGGAGTTGGGGGGGGGGTGGTGTTTACGAGCCCCGGCGATGGCGGTATCAGAGGCCACCAATTAAATGACCCCCGCCACCCTGCAGTGGAGAGGAAGTGTCTGTGCGAGCAGATGTGCTTCATTTTTTAAAAGTAGACCAGCGCTCCCCTGGCAGCAGGGTGGGCGCGGGGGGCAGCGGGCCCGGGCATCAGACCCCGGGCCTCCCGCCAGGCTTCTCTGGAGCGGCCCACTGACAGATGCTGCCTCTCTCTACCGGGGCATCGCCGTGTCCAAACGGCATTGCACTCCGCAAGCCGCTCTCTGTACCTAGTCCAGCCACAGAGATGTGTAAGAATACATCCACAAACCCCCCCCCCCCCCCCCCCCCCCCCCCCCCCCCCCCCCCCCCCCCCCCCCCCCCCCCCCTCCCCCCGCCCCCCCGTGTTCATCTGAGGCCAGTCTTACCAGCCTATTCTTTTTAGTTCATGTTTCAGAGGGGGACGAGGTCCAGATAACCGCAATGAATTATTTCAGTTTCAAGTGAAGCGTGAAGTCGAGTTTGGAGTCCGTGTATCCAAAGACGAAATGGGGTTGATTACGACTGGATCATGTATCACTCGTCTGCTCTCCATACCACTTCCTTCGCTTCAGTCTCTTGGAACAGATACACCACCCTGAATAAAAACCCACAGTAGATTATACCATCTGAAAAAGGAATCAATTCTCAAATTTTCTGGACGATAAACTCATCCCCTGCAGTTATAGATGTGGCAGATATACTCTTACATCAGCCTTTTTCAGACAGTGAGTGCTGCGGAAATGACTAGCACAAAGGACTAACAAAAAAAAAAATTAAGAAACCCTCAAACATATAGAGGTGTTAGGTTATGCATGGGGGTTGGGGGGGGAGGGGTTAGCATTTATTACAATGCAATTACCAGCATGTATTACAATGCAATTACTGGTGAGGTCTCGCGGCCATAATGCACAGGAGGAAATAAACGGTTGGCGATGATTGATTAAAGAGATGGGCTGGTGGATTCTGTCACGGCCGTGCGAGCTTCGGTGCGGCACGCTCTTGAATCCATGGCGTCACGTGCCGCTCCTTAAACGCCCGCGGGGAGCGTCGCCTAGCGGAGCGCGGGCTGTGCGTGGACGCTCCAGCCTCTTTATCAAGGCCCTAGTTTTTCATTCCAGGCTAAGAGGGAGCTTCGCTGCTTCCTCTTTTGCATCTTTCAATACACCAGAGGGACCGCAGATGAAGTGGTCAGGCCTACTTTCGATCGCGCCGTCGCCGCTCCAGTTTGAGTAGTCCCCAGTCATCGCCCGGGGAACGCGAGCGCTGTATAAATACGCGAGCCGCGCTCCCCGCAGCAGCTTTGAAAAGACGTCAGGAAATAGATCTCATCAGCGGTGGGTGGGGGCGCGGAGGGGGAACGTAGCAGCCCGGTCTTGATATCTTGCATGTTTTCTGTGCGTGTCGCCGCGCAGGACGCCCATGCTAACATGATCTATAAGCACCGCTGATAAGGAACGATAAAATGTGATTTTAGCTTTCTGTCAGGAAAGAAAACATGTTGTCATTCATTCACCAGTGGGTTTATGGGTGTGTCTGTGTGTTCTTGTTGTTTTTTTTTTGCATCGTGTGCGAGGCGGCCATCTGTAAGCTGTGCACAGGCAGGAATGCATGCATGGTACAACATCGCTTGAGTTATTAGACAACCTTGGTTTTCACAACGCTGTCCATGATTAATAGTGACATACCTGGGAGAGATATATAGAGCAGGATTTTGTGCATGTAATGAAATATTAAAGAATAATCCGAGGGACACCAAATATCATAACTCAAGGCGCAAAGGTCAGAAATGACTCAGGGTCAGTCCGGCATGCGTCCGAGCACAGATGTGGTGGCGGGAGCATAGGATTAGTTTTATTATTATGTTTTCTAATATCGCAGCCATGACTTGTAGAACATTAATACGGACATGTTCTGCATTTGGCGAAAAAATACAGGCCTTCAGCAGAAATAATGAGCTGGCGTAAGCCGTGTTTGTCTACTTTTAAGAATACAATATCAAATAAAAGAATAAAAAAAAAAATCACACTGAAATCCACCAGTCATACAAGGGTCCCAGGGCTTTTTATTACATTTTTAATACTAAAATTCATGTACCTCTTTAAATCAAATCATAAATAAAAAGAGAGCAGAAAATGAAGGCAACTTCTGTTCTGTCTGGTATATTGTGTGTGGCAAAATATGACAGCAAGACTCCTAGCCGCTGCTAGGCCATGCACAGCCGTCTGTGATCTGCTGACACTTTTGCAAACTAATTTAAAGGAGAGAGTATGCTACACCTCTCTCTAAGTGTTCCCTACGTCGTTTCCCTCACTCTTGCATTTTCTTCCTGTCCTTATGATTTCATATGCTTCCTCTTCCTCCTCTACCTTCTTCCTCATCCTCTTCGGCTTTGATGCCGGCAGCTTCTGAAAGTCTTTCAGGAGCAGCTGATTAAAATGTAGCCCTTGTCGGAATAATGTATGTGAGTTGCATCCCTCTATGTCCCTGGGTGTCCTCTGTACTGGCGCCCAAACCGAGGGGTTATATTTCTGCTTGTTCTCTGGCTCGGAAACCCTCCACTGCAGGCCTCTCTGGGTGCTTCTGGATCAGAGATCGCAGCTCTCGTGTTCAATAATATACAATCTCAGACCGGGTTTTAGTTAATTAGTCCAACCGATGGTGGTGGTTGTGGGGGGTGGTGTGGGTGTTGGGGGGGTATGGTGGTGGCTGAGGGACTAGTTTCTCACTCCTTTAACTCGGTCCAAGCTTGCCCAGAGGAGGTTGTTGGGTTTGGAACACGAAGCAGAGAGGCAGTGGAACACAAACAGAGTTCAGAGAGAAACATGGATTGAGAAAAACATGGCACAAAGCATTCTTTTCTTTTTTTTTTTTACACACTGTATTTTCTCGGCTTGTAGTCTGTCACACTTCAGAAGATAAATTATGTCCGAAGTCATTAATAGTCATTTTCACGTAAAGGTCGAGCGTTGTTGTTTGTCACGATCTGAGCGGTACATTTTTTATTTTTGAAGTTGACGATGGTAAGAGCCAAACTGTGTGAGGTGGCAGGCGTCTTCAATGTGCCATGGACACAAGGCCAGAGACCCAGGCCTTTAGCCTCTCCAGGCCCACAACATCAACCATTGCACACAGTCCCTAACCACATGCAGCACCTGGATGTCCAACATGGAGCATGCAGTTTTAACTAGTAACAGAAGGGTGGAGCCGTTAGTCATTGACTATTTTGAACCAATCACAAAATTCTCTCCATAGGCACTACAGTTATTGGTCCAAATCACTGAGTCACTGAATATTTAATGGTAACCCCTCCCATTATTGTTTTAATGAAACCTCACTCCTTAATCACTAGTTTTTTCCTAACTTGTGCTGAAGGATGGCAGTTTGCTTGCCAGACTCAAATACAGTACAATACAGTGAATGCGAGAATTACTCAAATGTGGTTATAAACCATGGTGATTGGACAGATAGCCATGATGTGAGTGATACAGTGTGCTATCTGGAACATATTAAGCAGTGAACAGGGAGGAGCCAGCAATTATGCGAAGCTGTTTGACTATGGCTGTGGAGCTTTGCTGGAGCAGAGTGATGAAGCTTTTGGAGTACGGGTGTGAAGTTGTTGGAGTGGCACAGGATAGTGAAACTGTTGAAGTATGGGTGTTGATCTTTGCTGAAGGAGAGTGTTGAAGCTCTTGAAATTCACATTCCGAGCTTTCTTGGAGCAGGGTGGTGAGGCTGTTGAAGTATGAACGCGAAGCTTTGCCGGTACAGGACATTGAAGCTTTTGGAGAATGGGTGCGGGGCTCGTTGCCGAAGCAGAGCAGCGAAGCTAGTTTGCAGAAGCTGTGAAGTGCAAGGGAGTCGACCTACTCTGGATAGCACATTGTGAAGACATAAATCACAAGACAGGGCGAGGGGGGAGATTAAAAAAAGATCTTTGAGAGATTAACTGCCATGTTGCCTTGTAAACCTGAATTACTAAAAAAAAACTTGTCCTTGTGGCGACGTAGTGTCACCTCTGAAGGCCTTGATCCTGTAATCACAGGGCCAGTGTAGTGCAGCCATGAATTAAACGCCTTTACTAGAATGCAGTAAAGCTGACCGCTAATCACTGCAGAGCGGTATAAAAATAATGTGCATGTGGCAGGAAACGTTTCCTGTGAAACATCTGTGGTGGTGGAAATGGAAAGAATCCACAGCGAAAAGCTAATTTTACAATGACCTTTTTTTTTACTGTTTACACACATTTTCTGGAACTAATTTAATCAAAACTGCTAAAACAAGGAACAACACAATTAACCGTGCTAGCATAGTTCTTCAAATCAATGGCAAAATGAAATATTTAAGTCAAAAGCGCTTAATCTAATTTTTCCATGAAAGCGATACACATGTATCATAAGAATAAATCTTTGTGAGAACCAAGTTTACACTGATGTGCTCAATGTGAAAAACTATTATGAATAAGATCATTTATCAGCAAGTTTGTACTTTTTGCATTTTCAGTGTTATACAGTCAACCTTTGTGCCTGTCATATTTTTTTTTTAAAAAATCTTATTTCTATATACACTAAAATAAAAGACTAACACAAAAATAGAATCACAAAAATACTTATTTTTTTTCAAAACATGGTAAACAAATGCCATGAAGTATTGTGGTGTTCTACAGACAATTGGAGAAATATAAGTCTACAGTAGTCTTGGTATATAACCTATCAAAAGTAAAGAGGTAGTCTGCATTGTGTCGATTTCGGTTCCACCATAGGACCTCGTCCGCATAGCAAGTGATGTTTTCCCTGGCTAAGCAGCAGGAGAAACATTCCCTGGCATAAGTGAATTACAGTTTGTGTGCTTTTACAATCATATTGACACATGGCCTCGGTGTTTTGAATGGCGGTGCTTTCCATGTGAACACTAGAGTGATTATATTTTGAAGATCGCGCCAAATGTAGGGAGCTGTGTGTAGTGACTTGCAGGAAGAGTGAATTAGGAAAAGGATAACATGTACTTGCGTTTCTGTAGAATTGGTATGGGGTTTGGTATATGATCTAAAGTTTTTAGTCATTGCATCTCAGAGCCCTGTTACAGTGTGTAAACAACTGAAAAAAACCGTAATGTATTACAATGAAGAGAGTCTGTACAGCCAAACTGTACCTTTGTAAATAAAGTCTGGAAATTGTGTTGTTTGTCTGCTCAGAATTCAAAGGTTTATTTTGACAGTCCAAGTTTAACAGTTTACAGGAATATATTCTCAGTATTTTCTGTTGCTTAAAAGAAGAAGCATTTCAGAACAGTTGTACAAACCTATGTACAGAATCACCCTTTGCAAAATAACATGTTTTACTTGCTCTAACGCTCACAAAAAAGTCAAACTCATGTCACAAAATCAAAGAGTGGATCGGAACAGAATCATTTGTCACCAACTGAGAAGTTCTTTGTAGCAACATTTCACAAAGGTGTACAAAAAAATTTCTAAAATGTCAATATGACCTGATCTACCCCGAGAGTGTGCTCTTTTTATGACGTTTTCTAAGGTATCTTTTTTTTTCCATGGTGATGTACCGTTGTAACACAGAAGTATGTGTAAATCACAGCCAGAGCTTGAATCACTTCCCCTTTAAGTAACAGTTGGCAAACAAAGCAGAAATGTATTTTTTCTTGCAACTATAAAAATACTTTCAAAAAGCAATCTAATCCTTTGCAGCTGTTCATCATACAAAGAAAGGCCAAAAAGAAACAATGGAAAAAAAAATAAAGTCAACCAAGAATAAAGGAAAATGTGGTAAAATACACCGACGTTACATACGAAAAGGTGTAAACTTGACTGTGGTTGCCCTAATATCATTGGAGGAGTCCATGATGTTCCCTTTGCTGTTCTACTACCATGTATATGGACCCCCACTTCCTCTCTGGACCCCAGATTATGGTTGTCTTCTTCCTCTCTGGTGCTTGCTGTTACAGTTGATTATGAACTGTTAATTGACTGGGCACTTTGAATTTTCACATGTGCACCTGAAGTTTAATCATGCGTCGTTGTTGTTGTCTGCTGTGACTGGACCATGTACATTTAGTTGGGTGGGACTTTATTGATTTTTGTATCATGTGTTGATATTTTTTTTATTGTTAAACCTTTATTTAACCAGGAAAGGTCCCATTTAGAATAAGAATCTTTTTTTCAAGGGAGACCTGGCCAAGACAGGCAGCAGCATAAATAAAAAACACATAGTTACAGAAAGAAAAGCACAAAAGGAGACAAAATTAAAAAGAACTAAAAAACAAGCAAAGGGGACTCATTGACATCTTAAGGAATCTACCTCTAATTCTTTCATTTCGGATTTAAAAGCATTTAACAAGATTAATTAGTCAGGTTTCAAGTCATTTTGCATTTTGAGATTTGTGCTTAGTGTTGTGCAAAAATATTTTTTGCAATTTGCACGTTGTGCAAGAGCAATCATAACGGAATCACTGTTTTGTTGATTTAGGCCCAAGTGTTGACATTGTGGAGTACAGTTGCATTCATATGGTGTATGAAATAGAGAAACGCTGTGAACTGGTGCATCACTCATTTGAATGTTCAGATTTGTGCCATATTTGAAGAGTTCGTATGGTTTTGAAATAAACCCGGCAGCAAATACATCATTCTCTGTTTTTAATGTTATCGCATGAGTATGGAAGATTAAAACTGAGTCCTCTGTGTGTTAATAAATTGTGTGTGTGTGTGTGTGTGTGTGTGTGTTGAAGAGAGAGTGAGAGAGAGAGGCTCTGACTTTTAAAATCCCTTTATTGTACATACCAACCAACACTTACAAACACCCAGCTATAAACAAAACTAAAGCAAATTAAAAGAACCTCGCCAACGGAAAGGACCTACACTTATCCTCACATATCACAGAAAAAAAACAACACAGAAAAAGAGAACAATATCTAAAATGAGAATAAAAAGAGAGAGGGAGGGAGGGAGGGAGAAAGAGATTTGTTCACACAAATGTATGTTTGTGCGGGAGTGTGCCTGTGACACTGAGTGTCACTGTAACACTGAAAGTTACTAAAACAATTACCCCTAAAATGGCAGCTGATTTTGGCAAAGGGGCAAATTAAGCACACAGGTATGCTGTGGTTCCCGTGCTGAGGACCTCACGCCAGTACAATGGATGCTTATCACCCTATCAGTGGGCCTAGTAGACTCCAGTCATACGAGGGCAACGTGCGCGGTGCGGTTATGAAAGGTTTTATGGTGCGTTATCAGCATCGGTGCTTACTGCTCAGGAGATTTACAGCTCATATGAGCCTCTCTTTCAACCAGACACTGCCCTGGGATACAACATCAGCCCCTCTCAGCGGCCCGCTTATATTGTACTTCATACCGTTCATATCATTTTAAGCACAAGTAAATACGGGTAATCGTGACGATCAGAACGTCACAATCAGAGGAGTCATTTCAGAAATTAAAATAGTGTGTGTCCTGTTTGCTATGAGATTTTGTAAAAAGAAAAATGTCGAAATATATATTTGACTCTGTTATATATACAATGATGAGGTCATGTGAGAAGTCAAATATAAATATTTTTATTGTAAAAAATAAACAAACGGTACATTGGACGTTATTTGGACCATACATGGACCTTATCAACAACAAGGCCTGGTTTCAGTACATATTTGTGAGTTTACTCACAAGTTAAGTTGCTAAATGCAGTTTAGTGAGTTCATTTTGATGAAAGCAGCAGACATAATATTTGCGAAGAAAGATTACTATTTGCATTTATTTGTAAATCAAATTTGATTGAAACCAGGCCACCATATTAGCATAAATTAATTAAAAGGAGAGATCAGATATTACCGGATAGATTTGTAACATCACTGATTTGTGTATGAACATAACATGAGGTACAATAACTTTTAATTCCTTTTTCTAGAGGGGTGGGGCTCCATATGTCATACTGTATTGCCCAAGGGAAGTTCTTAAGTATAGATGCTGAATATCATATCAGAAATCTGTCATGTTACATATGAACATAGCTAAGAGCTAATCTCAGAAAAGTTTAAAGCCCCTAGGAAGCCAGGAATACATTTATGTCTATATTTGTAAACAAAAAGAGATTCAGTTTATTTATATCATGCATATTCAACATTTTTGGAATAAAGGAAGACAGCCTTAGTGACCCATTTCTGCATCTATTTTAGCTGTGTCTGAGTTGTGACCCACACACACACACACACACACACACAAACACTAAGCGATGCATTTTGAAGTTAATTAATCAATCAAAATGAAAAAGAATAATTTCCCTTATTTTTTACATAAATGTCAGTGTTTATTACCAATATGTTTTACTGTAACAGCTCTTTAAAATATGACTTTCTAAAACAACATGAGAGATCTATCTCTCTATCTTTTTATCTATCTGTCTGTCTGTCTGTCTACATTGTGCATCAGTCATAGGAACATGATTTAATTTTCGAAAGCAAATGTGTTAAAAAAATCAGGACAGCGTGTGTCAAACAAGTCTAAGCTCAATTATAGGGAAAGATGGACACTTTAGCGGACCATAAGACAACAGTCGTAGAAATGACCACTGAACTAAATATGGACCTCTGTGATCCAAAAATGTATGTTGTGAGTGTTACAATGCTCATACAAGCAAGTACGCATAGAATTCACTGGAAGTTCTCTTCCCGTCCTTGGGAGGAATGAAAAGCAAAGAATGCATCTCAACATACTATTCCTTCCCAGTGGTCATTGCGCTCTCAGAACTGACAGCGAAGAAGAATTTAAAGGTTATAAATAAAACTATACCAACAACCGTTCATAAAAGAAATATGTACTGAGCAACATTGCTAATTAGTGGTCAACTACGCTTTCAGTTGCAGCTACTAGTCTAACCATTACTGGATGACTTCCTCACGAAGGTCAGAAGAGATATGACATGTTAGTATGAGTACGTCTCAAATTAACAAATTTTACCTGCTCTGTGTACCTGCAAACTCAATAGTATATATTAGTTAGTGTACGTGGAAATGTGTACGCAAGTAAGCAAATTGGGACACAGCCATTCTTCATCGCTGTCAGTATGAGATTGCAATGACCTCTGGGAAGAAATAGTATGCTCAGATGCATACTTCTTTTTCGGTCTTCCCAAGTGCGGGAAGAGAACTTCCGGTGAATTCTATGTGTACTTGCTAGGCTGCATACTTGAGTTTGGATGCACTTGATCAGGTAACCGTTAACTTCCATACTTGATATGAGTACTAACTAGTATGAAAGCTATGAGATGCAATTTGAGACACAGCCATAGACTCCTAAATGCATGATGGATGCCAGCTGTTATGGAAAGCTATCAGAGGGGAGTCATTGGGTTTGATTACTCCTCTGCATTGTTGGATTGTGACCCCAGAATAAAATGGCATCTTATGGTGCAAATGTTGCTTACTTAAGATGTTTCCATATTCCGTATAATACCCCTATACACGCAGCTGAGTGGATTCAAGAGTGCTTTCGTGAACACCAGGATGAAGTCAGACTCCATCCATGGTCAGCATTATTGAACCCTTACAGGAAGTTCTGAAACACAGTGTGGAGTAGATTTCCACCACCGCCATCTCTCATTTGAAGAACTGGAGGCTTTTCCTTATTGATGAATGGTTCCATATCCAACAGGAAGCAGATCAAAACAAAGCTTTTCAGAAGGCATGGGGCATTGTAGCTCCTTATTAGTAAATAAATATGAATATATTCTTAGTGTTTCCATCATTTTGTATACCCCTGTACATTTTCCATGTTTTGTTTTGTATAAATCTAAATTGAGTGTTACACTATTAAATTAAATATATATGTGCAGCTAATTATATATATATATATATATATAAAGATCTTCTTATTGGAGAGATGCATTTTATACCAGTGTTTATAGTGCATGCCAAATCCAAGGTATTCATTTAAATATCACTACAAGTGCTGTGATTTTTGTGTATAATAGTAATATTTCTGAATAATAGCTTTAATTGTACTTATATTTTGCATCAGGTATTTTCAAGGTTTGCACTGTGAGTCTCTTGGGAAATAACTCTTATGAAGTCTTAATTTGTGTTATCCATCAAGGCAAGGCAAGGCATATTTATTTGTGTTGCACATTTCGTACACAAAGGCAATCCAAGGCGCTTTACACAGGTTAAAAAAGAGTAAAGAAATAAGATACGTTTTAAAAATGCACATCATTAAAAGAATGAAGATTTAAAACATTTGTATCAAGTAATTTTAATATCAATATTAACATTTAAGACAGTGTAGACAGGTACCTGACTTGTATTTAAGTAAATATTGAGGAACAGCACTTCTGTATTGAAATATATTGAAACACTGTAGTTTTATAATCAGTTGGTCTTTGGATAGGTAACTTCTGAAGCCTACATTTCCGTATCAAGTGTCCTTTATAACCGTACTTCCTCCAGAGGAATTTATTGATCTGTTATATTAAATGCACTGTGTATGTCAATACAAATTACAATTGTAAATTCCCATTGAAATTGATTTATGAAGGTCTTCTGACTATTGGACTACAGCAAAATGTATGTGAGACCTTCTTTTGAAACTACACTGCATACAATATTGCAGCTTGGTATTTGTGAAGAAATGTTTAAATCTGTTGTTTATATTATTAATGTTCTTATGTTCTTATGTTCTTACATATATGTTTTTTAAAAAATAAAGCTGACATAGGCCATATAAAATATGATGTAATGAATACATTACTGGTATGTATTTATTAAGTATTTAGTTTTTTTTAGTTTGTATAGTATTGACTTGATTATCTGAGTTTTGTTACTGTGTTCATTATGAACAGTGGTTCAGTTCTATACACTGAAATAAATGCAAAGGGGCTCAATTAAACATTTAATGCTGGGATATATAATACTTTTATTTACATTATGTGCATTACTGTAACCCTCTGATGTTTTCAGCTTTTTGACTTTTTCAGTGGGAAGAGGATTGCTTTAAGACAATTTCATGTGACAGTGAGGTGTTTCCTTCTTGAACTTTTAATTCAAATAAGTAACCTGATTAATCCAGTATGTTTACTTACGTAACACAAATGTTTTGTGGCATCTCAACTACAAATTATTTAATTGCACCAGAGATATACTGAAAATAGAGAACTTCTTATTGGTGACTTTTCAGTTAGCTGTGAGCATTTTATATTTTCCAGCATTATCATTACCTCAATATTGTAACTTTAAACCATGACTGGGATGCTAATGACTCAGTGATTAGCTCCTGTACTTTGATAGCTGTCAATATCACAAGAGTGTCTCATTCCAAGCGTTATCATTTTGGCTGGCTAGCTAGCTAGAGGTAGTTACAGTAGAAGTAAGCAAATAAATAAATGCATAAATAATGTTACAGATGGAGCCCATGTTAAAGTTATAGGTAGCTAGTGGCTGCTAGCTTAGCGCTGTTCATGACAGCTTGTCCACCGGTTTCTCAACACACAGCATGGCGTTAAGATGTAGACAATTTGGCTACACTAAAGTCTAAAGTTACCTTAAAGTTAAAGGTAACCAATAAGGTTGTAAATGTATTTAGCTTGTGTATAATTTTATTGGACTTTACAAGTATCAAGATGTCTACAGTTCTTCTCTGTAATCAATTTAGCTAGCAAAGTACATTATAAGCTAAATACCAAAAACTGATTGAAATGGCGTAGCCAGTTGAAATGAAATACCAATATGGTTATTTATATACAATATCTCTAACTTTAGTTAGATGATGATACTGGCGTAATTATTGGAATTATGGGAGTATACAATAGAAACAGTATGCTAACATTAGTATGCTAATCTGACCTGGCTAACTTCTGAAACATACATACACATGCAGACACACAAACAGTAGGTTACAGTTATCAGGCTGAGCTTTTGCTTGGATAAATGAAGTTTTATAAATGCAGACCTCTTGCTTTGTATCAATATATAGCTTTTATGTTTTTAGTTCATATACTGTGCGTGAAAAAATCTTGATTCAGTATTGAATACAAAATCACCAATGTAATGACCAATATTAAGTGCTACAGCTTTTGGAACCGAGACATTTTAGCTACACTAAGTGTACTGTCCACGTGACTAATGCGCGGCAGCCATTTTGAACCCGAAAGCTCCCCACAGATCAGCTGAGGTGGGAAGGAAATGATGCGTTCAGTCATTTACACTGGGGAGTGATTCTGACGGAGCCAGACTGGGAATTTTACCAAGATACTGGGGGAACCCCCCTTGCCCTTTGTAATAAGCACCATGGGGCCTGTCCAGAGTGAGACAGAAACCTTGCTTTGAGCAGCTGATCCAAAATAAAGCAGCTCCCAGCAGCACAGCCTCATTGTAAATACTCTGGAGTGTTCATTTTTTCTGCATGACTGCCCCCTACTGGCCAACAATCAATACCTCCAGCAGCAACCTGGTCATCCCAGGTCATCCCATACCCAGCTTCACTTAGCTTCAATAATTAGGCAACAGAAGCTCAGTGGGCAGTATGGCTGTTTTATATTGCTGCTATTTCTGCTATTCTGGCCCACAAACAGTACAAGTACAGCCAGGTCCCAAGCATTAATATGCTGTGGAGCTGATTAGATTAGTGCCCCGTGATGCTGCCTCATGCCTGCTCCACTGTCCTCTGAGGCTGAGTCTTTCATTCATCATGGATGGGGATCTGTGGTCGTTCAGTGAGTCAGGGAGAGCAGATACAGACAAAGGGGGAAGAGTCCTCCAGTGTTTGGATGTGAATGAGGGCTGACATGCCCGATGTGTGATAGCATGGAATGGTTGTGCAGGCGGCTGCTGTGAGTGACTGTGTGACGGCATTGGGAATTGATACACACAATCACAGATCCATACAGACAGAGGCAAAGATACACACAATCACAGACACAGGCATATACAGACTGAGGCACAGATATAGGATCACAGACAACCTAGATACCAAACACATCCAGGAGCACAGATGGCCTATGTCATAATATAGATCAAAGCACAAACACAGGTTAGATACACAGATATAGTGACAGGATCACAAACACAGGTTATATGCACAGGTACAGACAAGGGATCACAAACACAGATTATATACACAGGTACAGAGACAGGATCACAAACTCAGGTTATATACACAGGTACAGAGACAGGATCACAAACACAGGTTATATACACATGCACATGCACAGACTCACAAACACAGGTTATATACACAGGTACAGAGACAGGATCACAAACACAGGTTATATACACATGCACATGCACAGACTCACAAACACAGGTTATATACATAGATACAGAGACAGGATCACAAACACAGGTTATATATACATGCACAGACTCACAAACACAGGTTATATACACATGCACATGCACAGACTCACAAACACAGGTTATATACACATGCACATGCACAGACTCATAAACACAGGTTATATACACAGATACAGTGACAGGATCACAAACACAGGTTATATGCACAGGTACAGACAAGGGATCACAAACACAGATTATATACACAGGTACAGAGACAGGATCACAAACACAGGTTATATACACAGGTACAGAGACAGGATCACAAACACAGGTTATATACACAAGCACATGCACATACTCACAAACACAGGTTACATACACAGACACAGAGACAGGATCACAAACACAGGTTATATACACAGGCACATGCACAGACTCACAAACACAGGTTATATACACTGATACAGAGACAGGATCACAAACACAGGTTATATACACAGGTACAGAGACAGGATCACAAACACAGGTTATATACACAGGCACATGCACATACTCACAAACACAGGTTATATACACAGATACAGAGACAGGATCACAAACACAGGTTATATACACAGATACAGAGACAAGATCACAAACACAGGTTATATGCACAGGTACAGAGACAAGATCACAAACACAGGTTATATACACTGAGACAGGATCACAAACACAGGTTATATGCACAGGTACAGACAGAGGAGTACAGCCTGTGGCACAGATGCTGGAAATACGAAAACAGGGCACAAAAGCATGACAGCAGTACAAATTTCAGGCAACAGGGGACCACTTTAAGTGATACAGTAATTAGGGCAGGTTCAGGGAGTCGGTAAACAGTGGAAAGAGTGCGCACAAACAAATGGGTAAACAAAATAGTGACACCGCGAAGTAAAAGAGCCGGAGTACATCGATGGGATTAGAGTCATTCTGTGTTAAAAGTACCCCAGAGATACGTTGGGTAATGAATGCTGATGGGTTTTAAAGCCCTTTGCCGGCGTTTGAGACCTCCATGCCAGAAAATTATGCAGTGTTCAAATAACACCGTAGACAATGGCACCCAATGCAAAATGATGAATACAATATAGGCGATCTTGACTAGAAGGAGAAGGGAAGGAGAGTCGGAGTGGCGAGAGTTACTCTCCTTTTCTCTCTCTTTTATCTATCTTATTAGCTCTGATTTATAAACCCAGACTCACAGCTTCTGTTATGGAGACCGAAAATGAGCTAGCACGATGTTTTAGAGGTCCTGTCACTATCGGTGAAATCAGGTTTTCAATCCTTTCTTTAAGAACGATAAATAATCATTCTTACGTTTTTGTTGCATCATATTTTTAAATATAATACCAGACTGAAATGTTCATCTGTATGGTTGAAAAATATCTCAAACAAACTTGCTCCTGCCTATATAAAAACATGTTGACAGAGAGGACTGCAAGCTTATATATAATCGATAGCATGTGTGAGACTGTGTGTTGGTTCTTTTGTGTGTATATTTTATATACGGTCTCTCTTCCATACAAGATATTATGAAATATGAAAAGAGTGTGCATGCAATATTATCCCAGGAGCTGTTGATGGGAGTGTGGGGGAGGGGGCGGTGGGGGGTGTGGGGGTAGGCTAGAGGGGAGGGGTAGACGGAAAGAAAAGAAATAATAATCTTAGACAAAATTAAAAACATCCAGAAAGATGAAATAAAGATGAGTGCAGGGTAAGCTGCAGTCTGAATATAAAAGATGGTCTATGAAAAATATATACTGTGCGCGCGGAGTTGGAATGCTAAGCCCATAGTACCTGAAACACAGGAGTTTTTCTCTGGCTGTTCATTACTGGAGCAGATTGTACAGGATCAAGCAGTGCCTAGCCCTGTCCAAGGCGAAGCTGTCTCCAGCACTCTCACTCTCTCAGGCAACAGGAGAACAGGGGGAAAGGGAAGAGAAGACTGACTCCCTTCCTCTGTATTTTAATAACATTCTGAGCTATTTTACCCTCACTGTAATGCTTTTATTATTGCAGATTTGCACACCCGTGAAAGGTATTGATCATGAGAAGGGTTCCCAATTGGTTTTGTGTGGGAGAAAGGAGAGAGGGGGAGAAGGAGGAAAGGAAGGAGAGAGAGGGAGATGGAGAGAGTGTTCAGCTGGGGTTTGAATTGGTGAATGGTGGGAACGCGTGATGGAAGGGTGAAGTTTGTTTCCCAAAAACGACTGGTGGAGCCACAGTAGACTGTCAATCACTGTCTTTGTGTTGTTTGAGTAAATCAAACAGTTTCAGTCTGTACGTTAAACCGTGGTTCTTGTCAGTGCATCACTGATGCTATATGTTAGTCCCGCCCATTTTTCGGTTTACGGCACCTTATTCTCCCATTGCTAATGAAATCCCAGCCCACCGGACCACAACAGCAGCAGTCTCACAGTTACACCACAAAAGATACTGCTAACAAGACAACAGTCACCGTGGTGCTGGTTAATTAATGATAATGATTATTTTGACTGACGATCTGTCATGTTAGCTGAAGCTGGATTCCTCTGTGCAGAAAGACAAAGTGGAGGTCACATCGAAGCTGTGACTGTGGACATATTGGAAACTGAAAGATGTCTATTCTTGGCCAACAAGTGTAACTAAAGAGCGTTAGAATAATAGCAGTATCTTGGGCTTGGTGGTGAAGGTCACCTCTCCCTAGAGATGCATTCTGGGACAGGATTCCTGGCCTCTTTGGGGGTGTTGTGTGAATGAGTGCCTGGTTTGTCTTTGACTTTGGCCCAAAATCCATCACTCCACAACACGGAAGAACAAGTCTGCAGTCTGGGGGGGGAGGGGGGCTGCATTTGTTCCTTTGTTAGACTCTCTCTCTCTCTCTCTCCTTTATGACCTCTGTCATTCCCTCTCTCTTCTCTGTGTGTGTCAGTGTGGGTGTGTGCAGTGATTGTGTGAATGTGTATGTGTCTTAGTGTGCATGTATGTCTTTGTATGTATGAATGTGCATGTGTATGCGTATGTGTGCATGTAAATTTTTATGTGAACATGTGTGTGTGTGTATGTGTGTGCGTGCATCTGCATGCATGTTTGTGTGTGTGTTGTGTGAGCGTATGTGGGTGTGTTTGTATGAGTGTCTTTGTGCATGCGTGTGTCTTTGCACGCATATGCATGTGTGTGTGTGTGTGTGTGTGTGTGTGTGTGTGTGCGTGTCTTTGTGCATGTGTGTGCCTTTGCATGTATTAGTGTTTGCGTGTATGTGTGCATGCATATGTGTGCGCGTGTGTGTGTGCGTGCGTGTGTGTGTTTTTATCTGCTGTGGCTCATTAACTCCTGTTCTAATTAACAGCGGTTTTTTGGCGAGTGATGGATGTTGGCGGGTGAGAGGTTCTCTTGTCCTGCGAGGCTGACCTGCCCTGGCCCACAGTCTCGCAGCTGGTTAGAAATGACAGATACAGAGCATGCACATCTCCCACCTTCCCACAACCCCCTGCTCTCCACAGGCTCTGGCGTACGTCCAACCTCAAGGGTGTGTACGCGTGTGCGCCAGCACTCTAGTCTATGTATTCACGATCGCACAACATGACAAACAACCCGCCAAAAAAATTCTAGGATAAATATTAACACTCTGCATGGGGCTATAACATCACAAAATCAAATATTTTTAAGGTCGTTTCCAGATGTAGCATTATGATAAACTATGGGACGATGGTGATAAAATGGACGGTTTATCCTTTTAATTGGGGTCCGATGTAGGGAAGTGCTGAAGGACATGAGGAGGTAGGTGGGGTGTGGAGGACCCTGATGTGTACAGCTGTGCTTACGGTGGGTGTTTGGGAAGTTTAGGTTGCATCAGCAGTTAGGGAGGTAAGGGCCAGGTGTGTGGGATTTGGAACTCTCTTTCCCCCCAAACTAATTTTCATTAGTGTGTTACTTTCAAGAACCCCAGTTATTGATGCCTTCTGACAGGACCACCAGACTTCTCTGGGTTTTTTTAGAGCCCTGAGCCTTCTCTGCTAGCTTCGTATTTGCTCTGTGAATTACATTGAAATCTATTCTCAGAAAGTGGTCGGTGAACTCATCTTTTGCTCACAATAACACACACACACACGTAGACACAAGCGCATATGAGCAGACACACTCAATATCAAACTGCATACTTCAGGCTAGAGTTTATTATGTGTAATTATATTGATATCCTCCATATCTTATTATGGATGCCCATTTCAGTTGTTTTTTTTTTTTACATTTCTTTGATACATTTTTCAAAACACTGTTCCTAATTGCAAACTTCACAACACAAAAACACTACTCACTTTTGTATCAAAGCTGTGCCAAATGTGATAAAGATGTGTAAAGAAATTTGAAACACAAAAACATAAAAGAATTGGTTTGTAACACCATGTATAAATGTAAATTAAATATACAGGCATAGCAAATCAAAATATGCTTGATTGTAAGTGCAAAGAACAAAATCAGCCATGGCAAATTAACGCTGCAGAATTACTCAAATTTACATTTAAGAGTTCTGCACTATTTCACCAGTATTTCATCAAGTGTACAGTATTAGGCTTACAGGGTTTCACCTACAATCACACCTTGTGAACTCCCTGGCAAAGCACCCTGGGAAAAACCCGTGGGAGTCTGTTATCCAGTCCTGGCACTGCCCACATGTGCCTCGTCTGTGGCTTGGGTGAGCGAGGCTTGCTGGCGATGTGAGGGTTACTCACCCACCACCTTCACCAAATTCACTCTTTATATCTGGCCATGTTACCACAGTCAGTGTGCCGGGCCGGATGAAAGAGAATACGACCATGCGCGGTACCATTGCAGAATATTGAGTTATGGCAGAAAATCCATAAGGGCCAAACTATTCAGTGCCTTCACTGAACTTTTTGGATGCTCTGCAAGGTCACCCTCAGTAAATCTGAATGCTGGAAGTCCATTGGTAATTGTCTTGGGCAATATGAACTTCCACTATGCACTGGTAGTGTGAGAATGAGTGCATCTAGACTTCAATATTATGTTCTAAAGCTGTACGTACCATTTCAGAATTTTAAAGAGACAGAGAGGGATATTATGTTTTATGGTCCTGTAACCCATTGTTTTTGGCTTTTATGTGTGTTTGCTTGCATGTGAAAGGTGTCTGTGTGTGTGTGCGCATGTGCAAGTGTGCACGTCTGTGTGTCTGTGTGTGTGTCCATATGTATGTGTGTGCATGTGTGCGTGTGTATGTGTGTATGCACGTTTATGTGTATGTGCACGCATGTGCATGTGTGCATGTGTGCGTGTATGTGTGCGCATGGGCGAGTATGCACACATGTGTATGTGTGTGTATGTGTGTGTGTGTGTGTGTGCCAGAGCTGCCAGCTGCCACTGCCTCTCGACAGCTGCGTTCAGGTGAAATGACCTGAGCTGAGCCGCTTCCATCTGGCAGCTCGGCGCGGAGACGGAGCAGGACACACGGTCCTGACCCGCACCGCGTAGCCCTGCCTCTGCGGCGGACGGGTGGGTGGCTGAATATATTGGCGCAGTTAGACAGACGGATAGAGGTACCAGAACCATTACACAGACCGCGATTGTCTGAAGATAGGCCTGGCTTTCTCATTTCTTTTCATATTTATTTTGATATTGAGGCCCGAGAATGAAGGCAAGCGGATTGAACCAAGCGTGCAGCCTCAGCAGCTAGGGTTCCTGGGAAGTTCTGGATGAGAAAACACGCTAACCGACACTCCGTCCCTCCTACGCCTGGATTCCTGGGCTTTCTCCGCTCTCAACTGGTCAGGACTCAAAGTGGATTTTTCACGTTCCATACATCCGTCACCCTGTATTAAGACAGAATGCCATGGCACAATGGTTGGCGCTCCGCACTTTTCACCAAGCAGCGCATGTTCCACCTACCAAGGGGGAACCTCCCCATTTGGTGTCCTTCAGCAGGATACTATATCCATACATACAAGCAGCCAGTAATGGCTTGAAAGTCTGTTAAGAATGGCAGTCATGAGAATATTTACCTTACTTTTCGTGGCATATCTGTACATCATGGCAATATATTGGTACAAATAGTGTAGATATTGGGCTTGGAACTAAGGTCTACTTGCCTGGATTCCTATTAGCTCTGTGATCATGCACATCTGGTCCAGCCGTTAGACTAGAGCCCATCTCAAATGGAAACCGTCTCGCTGGAGGGGACGTTTCGTATTTTCATCTATGACTGATCATCCAATCACTTTTCCTGGGCGTGCCCACCTCATGAGCCCCCGAAATTCCCTATGCGCAAAAGGGTGATCGGATGGTTGACTCCGGCAGGAGGTAGAAGAGAGAGCGGGAAGGCGTTTTGCATTGCGAGTAACTATGACGATCCCGCACGCTCGGCGGCCACCCCGAGCCCATCCGTCATCCCGCCTCGCCGCTGATGAGCTGTGGAAACGGAGCCGGAGGAGCCGGGGGTTTCATCCACCGCCTGACCGCGCCCGCTCGTCCGCATCCCCAGACCCCTGCGTTTCTGTGTCCCAAAAAGATATCCCAGCCGCCCGCACCCGTCTTCGCTATTCATTATGTAGATAGGCTTCTGGTTTTTTCCTCCCCCGGTTGCACCTTTTTGTATGATTTTTTATTTATTTCTGATATTCCTGCTGTTTATTTCTGTGGCGTGCGTGCTCGCGGTTGATAAGTCGCGAACAGCGAGGGCATCAATCACTGTCACTTACCGGCCCGGCGCGTCGCTCATCCCGCCAGACCGGAGTGGGACCGCTTTTTCTCCCTCTTCACTCTTGCTTTTAACCGTCATGAATTTTAAAACTTGCCAATACATAAATCTGCAAAGGGGGCACAGTTTGTGTCGACAATCTGAGTCAAATATATGTTTACACGTTTACAAATGAGAAATTCAGCCGCGCCACGTCAGTTCTTATTCCGCTCCCTTGGCAGTTTGCCTTCCCCTCTGTGGCGGAGTTCTGTAACAGTTATTTATTTGAATGATTAAAGTTAAAACACAGCCAGGAGTCTCGCCACTCTTATTTAAGAAGAATGGGAACGCTGTCATCTTTTGATGCATTGCCTGCCATCCTGAATGCAAAAGAGGAACCCCTCCACCTCCCCCCCCCCCCGTACCCCACCCCTGTCCGTGAGAGGAGAGGGCGACTGCAGCAAGAGTGATTGATCTGACTGGATGGGCCATGGAGCACAGGAGGCAGCCCCACCCACTGAACCCAGCCAGAACTTTCTGAACCAATGGCACGTTATTGTCTGCTATCGCTCTGCTATCGCTCAATGGCATCTGCTATTGACGGCGGAGAGTCATGGACCACGGACCCTTATTCACAAAACAGGCTCAGATTCGCAGCACTGATCCTGCATCAGGGTTCTCCATCTACGTCTATATAGGGTTCATATCATGAGCGAAAAGGCGCAACTGACCTCAGATCAGCACTTCTCCTCACAGGCACAGAATATGTACCAAGGTCACTATTCGTCAAAGCCTTCTCAGTTTTGATGGGGACGTTTATAAACCCATCTGATGTTTTTGAGAAAAACAGCAGGTAAAAGATTGTCATCGATGATAAGTTAACCGGAGGAGGCTTTCCATCTACCACCACCACTGTTTGCTAATAGCAGTAAAACAAATGCTTTCGCTCTTCTCAGGAATCAAAGTGAAATTAGGTCCAGTCCTTCTGGATAGTGAGTGAGAAGACCTGATTTGTAGGTGGCCCCCGGGGACCGTAGACTCGGTGAAGATGGGATCAGCCATAGTTTCCCAACGGGACCTTCTCTGGGAGGCGGTGATTAGTCACCACGGGTCCGGGCCAGCTTCCCGTGCTGGAGAGATGGTGCTCACTGTCTGATTACGGCGATAAAATCCCGCTGCATGTTGATGCCAGGGTATACGTCTCTCTTACAGCTCAGACACATTAGAGCGAGCTCTCGCGTCGCAGCGATCACTCAGGGGCTAAATCAATTACTCTGAATGAGTCCCGGCCTCCTGGAATCAGCGAGCGCCATTACGGAGAGAGAGAGAGAGAATGACAGAACGAGAGAGAGAGAGAAAGACCTGTTTCTCATCTTTGCTCCTTTTCTGACACATTCTCTCAGATTCTACTTTGAATCCTTACTAACTTTCACTTTCTTTCACTGTGAGAGAAAATGCCATTTTGTTCACTGACTGGCCATGCAACGCCTTCCATGTCAAGTATTCATATTTAACATTTTCCAGTCTCTCTTGATTGCCCTGGCAGAAACACAGAACTGTGGTTTATCTGCTCCCAAACCTTTAAGTGTACTGGTTGTACATCTGCAATGAAAGTGGTATTTTCTCAGCCGCGCCCTTTACCACCAGAAACTTTAATATTTACGTATTCCACTCCAGTCCCCCAACCCTCTCTCCATCTTTGAGGTCAGAGATTCCCCTAAAACTCTTACCATTCTCGTCACATTATTAAAACTTACAAAATAACTACCCTTTATCGCTTTTTAAACTTTTCCTCAGAGTGATGCGGAAGTTCTATTAGACATCTGTGTTTCACTCTGCGAATATCACATTTTGCTTCTCAATCTTATCTCTAGCCGCATACATTTCAAGTTGAATTAATTTTAAATATGAGTGGATCTTCCTCCGTCACAACGCTTCTGTAGCGTCTGTGATCTGTTGGCCTCCATTTATAAACAATAAGAGGTGGCTGGGTGGATGGTGGCACCTTCTCTCCTGTTTTTACAACCGCTCTCCCAAGCGGACGCGTTCAAAGTCATCCAGCCGTGCTTCTCTCTCATCTCTCCATGGGAAGGCTGAGACTTTACGGGAGGAGCGCGTGAGGGTCACTTTCGTGACGACGAAGTCCCCCGCCGTCTGTACGGCGCAGGGGCCGATGATGGAACGATCGTCACGTTTAACAGGACAGGTGGAGGGGGGGAGAGGTGGGTGGGAGAGCTGAACAGGCTCAGGAAATTGGATCCACACTTGAGCCCTGTTAGAAATTCTTTCTCTGTGTGCACTGCCAAAACAAGGCTGGAGGTATAATGAAGTCATGGGCTTGTTCCCTTGATCCGTGAGGTTTGGCACCAGTAAATAGGCTTGAATGTGAGCACTCTGTACCCTCCACGGAACTTACATTTTCACCACCAAAATTTTCTGCTCCAAATTTATGTTTATGTGTATGTGTGTGCAAGAGTGTGCATATGTGTATTTATTTCTTTACAGGGACTAGATAGAAACATCCAGTCTAACCAGTAACAGTTAATTAACAGAAGATGGCAATGGTGAATGCTTATGGTGAATGGTGATGGTGAACGGCTTGGTATTATCATTTAGGCAGTTCTTGTTTTTAAACAATAGAAAATACCTATTAGCTAGCATTTCTCTCAAATATATTTAATTATTATATCAGTGTTTTATGTAACACGGTTTTTTTTTCTAAGATGAATCAAATTGATTGAGGTGTACAAGGAAATATGCAATTATGCAAGTCATAAATCTAGCCACTGTGGACTAACCTACAATCAATATTTGATTTCTTTTGGCTGACTTTTGTCACTTCAAACACAGTCGAATTTCTTTCATTCCTCCTCAGAAGGAAAGTGTGATAACAACAACGCTGAATAAATTCATATTTCATGCTTAAAAAATGTGAGATGAATTTCTAAAACCAATTTTACAAGTATGTATTAAAGATTGTCACACAAATTCAACATCAATAATCTGCAAAGGATTAAAGGAATTTCTGAAGAATACTCTGATTAGATACTGGCAAATTCAATAGGAAAAGCCTAGAAAATCTTCCTGTACAACCAAGATAAGATAAATCTCTTAGAATGAGCTTTTTTTCAACCATCATCTGTACCTTCTGTGTTCCATGAAAATGGAATTATCCAGAAAGATAATGTAATTGTTTCATTTCAAGCAGCAGGTTAAACGCGTCCTCAAAGTGTATGACTCAAGAATGTTCTATGATATGTCAATTAAACGGTGTAGTAAATAAGGAAGGAAATGATTTTACACTTGGAATTTTTTTTTACACAATGGTGTATAGGACTATATCCCATTTTTTACGTTAATGTATATTTTTTTAGTTATTATTTGTATCTTGGCTACCCAATTGATTCCACATTACAGACAGGAAAGGCCGATTGATTTGCTAATTGTTTGGTTGCATATAAAGGGGTATATTCAAATATGAGTGCACGGTTTACAGGATTCAAAGAAGACAGACATAATTATTGCTTATCATTGCAGAAGAATTCAACCATTTTCAGAGTTCATATTTCCACTAAATATATATTTTAAATCATACCAAAATCCATAGTACATGTAGAAAAATGTAATACTTGAAATGGACAGACCATTACTGCATATTACAACATGCGCACACACACACACACACACACGCACACACACACACACACACACACACACAAGATCACACACTAAGGGTTACACAGCATTTGTTTGTATTTGTATAGCTATTCACCACGCATCTGAGTGTGAATTGTTGAAGTTATACAAACCATGCCCAATAATATCCGCTTTAGAGTATTTTTCTAATTGTCTGGCTTGGCTTCTCTCGATTGATTCATTGCCAGCAATAATATATTTTAGACAAAGGGGAGGGATCCTTCAGTGAAAAGTTCTTTCTCGCCACTCTCGTATGTGCTTTCTCTCTCTCTTCCTCGCTGCTCTCTTGTCTCCTGCCGCTCTTCCTTCCTTGCATGCCTCTCTCTCTCTTTCTCTCTCTCTCTCTCCATCCCCCTCACAGTGTTATCAGCTTCGGCTCCATTTCCTCAGTCCGTGATACTCCCTGAGTCAGTAGCTTTCATTTTCATGATAATCCGTCCGACACCACCGGACTGCCAAATCGCTTTTACTGTCTTCTCCTTCCCTACTTTAGTTTTTTTTTCTTCTTCTTCTTCTCTCTCTCTCTCTCTTCACAATTTATCTCTGTTCCTTCGGGCTTTATTTTCCTCTCTGTAATTAAATGTCATTTTTGGCTTGCCATTTCTCAGAAGAAAAAAAATAGTTTCTTTATTATGCGATCATTGTCGGGGAATGAATTGATTCTCTTCATATTTTCATGACCCTTCATAAAGCCTGAGCATGCCGGAGCATTACCGGTATCGTTATGATCGTACACTGTCATATTGTCCAAATTCAGGGTAAATCAATCATATTATTTATGGACTTTGTTACCATCCTTTCCGAGCAATAATTTGCATACTGTACATTTCACACATTTCATATTTATACAGGTGAATGTTGACGAAGTGCATTCATGTTTAGGTTCTCTACATTGCAATGTCTATTCAGGGTGTTACCCCTTTGTGTCCAGTTACCAAGACCAACCTTTCAGCCATGTTAGTGATCAAAAGCCATTTTGTTACAGTATTCTTGTGTTTCTGCCCTTTTTCCTCACGGGAACGCAATAAGGACTTCTGTAAAAACAGAAGCAATAGAAACATTTTTAACTTCTCATCGCAGACATAAGTTGAAGATGCGGAGTAAGCAAAAATAGTAATCAAACTCTCGTTCTACAGCATATTGGGGCATGTCCAGCACGGAAGGCGGTAGATTCGGCATCTGAATTTCCCCAGCGACAGCTGATCAATGCAACAGGAGTGGAGTACATCAGAAAGCAGGGGAAAAAAATAGAAAAGAATCGATTGTTGCAAATAAAACTCCAATTAGACAAACGAAGAGACTGCGAGAGCAAACGGACTAGCTGGCCCTAGAGCAGAGATTATTCCCTGTGGAGGAATCGGTGCCAGCTGTCAGCTGGGTAGTGAGCTGTGTCTTCCCACCTCACAAAGTACTTGTTGCATTAGTTAGTGAGCAAATGTTTAGGTAAGGATTCTAGTGCAGGACCAGGTAGAGTGCTAGTGATCCAACCTATTATTATGAAGACAAGGTCTCTTGACATTAATGTATAAATGTTTACATATGTTTTGTCAAGTAGTGATGAATCATAAGTAGGTTGTGGTGGACAACCGACTATTCCCATTGGTAGACCATGGGTCCTTTGATGAGTACTTTTATCCTCTTGTTTACTGATGCATGTAGTATGTGTAAAACAGCTTTTCTGGTGAAAAAGAGTAAGAGAGCATGTGATTGGTCAAGATGTTAATGTTAAATGTTAACATTATAAGGCTCTGATAAATCTGGGCCTTAGAAAGGTGTCTTTTCTGATCGCCTCCATTTAGTTCAGTCTTGGGCTCATATACAGTAGTTTAAAATGCTTTTTGCTCATAGAGCACCAAATGAAGTTACACATTATTAATGTTTCACATGCTATGAAAGGCATATGTTGTCTCTCTCCTCTCCTCCTCTCTCCTCCTCTCTCCAGTAATAACATTTCCTTCTGGATCTCTCTCTCTCTCTCTCTCTCCTGTGTCCCGTAATCAAATTCCCTTTTTATTAAATTCCCTCCACATCATACATATGTATACAGGATCTGACTGGGAAAGTCACTCCATCTTCAGCCCGTATCCCTCCTTTAATATTCTCCCGCTGCTAAAAACAGAAATGCGGTGAAAGAAAAGGTAAAGGGAAGAAATTGTGTAAATGGAGGAGAAAGCTTTATTTCGTGATTAGTTGTGAAGGGCTACAGTTTTAATATTTCTCTATTTGGAATATCAAATGAATTACTTCAGGGGACCTGTCATAGGAAGCCCTATACAAAACCAATGGAAAGTAATTATTGGTTTTATTTAAGGCTTACGCATCCACAGCAAAGCCTTATGTGTACTGAAGTAGAGGCAAACCAATGTATTGGATTTCAAAAAGATATATTTCAGTCAGAAAATTCAAAAATGAAGTGTGCTTATGAGGTGTCCAGTGAATATTGAAAGTGCTTCTTTTGGCAAACTACTTGTGATGTGTGTTTGTTGTTGTTTTTTTTTTTTTTAATAAAAACACCATAAAAAACACAGACCTCGAAAGAAAATCAATGGTCTTAACGGAAATGTTCCCATGACCGGCTCGTTGTAATCTGTGTAAAGGAAGCTGGATGTGAAGGATGCCTTTGCAAATTGTTTTTGGTCAGCAAAATAAAAATATTTATTTTCATGATCACTAAAACACAGAAAAAATTATGCTAACATAACATATAAAGATTATTTTCTGGGAAATGTATCTGTGTTCAATGTATTCAATGTATTCAAGATGGATTATGTAAGAAGTAATATTTGATTACATCAGAAGACTTGCAATGAATTAATTAATAATTCATAAGATTTTGAGATGCAGCCATGAAAGCCGTATAAGCATGTATTGATCAGTAGAGGCCAATTTATTAAAGTAATAAGACTAACCTATCCGAAGATATAAATAATAGAGAAAAAAAACAATGTTTGTTGTGAACATATAGCCAAGTGATAAATCAAAAGATAGGAGGAGTTATATTTGGGGATATTCGATTGAAATGTATCCAGTAGAATAACATACAAATACATACATAGTCCTTTGTATGTAAGCCAGTCTAATTAGGATACACTAATAGTTATATTATGCTCAGGTGAATATGTTTACTAATACTATTAGCATAAAAATGAGGTAACTTGCTAAACCAGTGTAATTATAAGACCAGAAACTTGCTCTTACAGAATTGCTCTTAAGGTGAAGGGAACTGCCATTTGATGAAGCATAGTACCCTAACTCTAATCTGGGGTGTTGTTTACAGGTGAACCAAGATGACTTTAGTTTAATTTGTATGTTTTAATTTTGATGTCATAGTCAAAGCTGCAGTCAGATTGGAGGAAATTGAAGTCCAGGAAATTGCAATGGAATGAGCTAGGAATTGAATTCAGCTTAGGAGGCAGGTTCAAAGGCATAATTAAACAATATGTGTTTACTCAGATTTTTATTTATATGGTTGATAGAAGCATTACATACACTTACAATATAGACTGAATTTTACTGTTTTCCATGGAGGCCATTGAAACCTTGTTTTAAGGCACAGGATTTCAACATTACCAAGCCTTAATGTTATTCATGATCACAAGCTGTTTTAGGATTAAGATTTTTCCAGTTCATTACGTGATCATGAATCATGAAGTAGTTCATTCTGAATTTTGATTCTGAATTCAAATAAAACTTGAAACTGACTCATCAAATTTATGTAAACAGGAATAGGTCAGCACAGAGATTTGTGAGCATTTTGAACCCATGACCCCCTACTGAACAGAATCAGTTCGCTAATGATCTTTGTGTTTGAGTCCCTCACAATTCTTACATTTCACTCACTCTCATTAGCTTTAAGACTTTTCAATCCAAATAATATGGAAGAGCGTAACAGTATCATAAATCATGTAATTGCGGTTTCCATATAATAACAATTACCAAATGTCTAGGATTTATGTTAGTCTGTCCTTCATACCTCATGGTACAATAAAATCAGTTCACAATATAAATATTATACAGTAAAATCACACCTCATCCTGTTTCCCTTACTCCCAATGGAATTATAATATAGCTTGACTTATGTTCAAATATGGAATTAAATGTATTAGATATGTCAAAAAAATACATGCACACTGTCACTAAGTGCAGCATATGTAAAAAGTGTTGATTGACACGTTGACTGTGAATTAAAGAGTATAAATGTGTTTTTCCACATGACATTTTGTGACCACTCCTCAACCCCATCAATGAATGTAATGCGTACACCACAAAATCAATCACCATATGATCAATCTGCATAATCATCGATATTTTCATCACACTTCCTGTGGGACCCATTTATTGTCGACACATGTAATGGTACTTTTTCCCGTACCCTTGATGTAATAAATAACAGATATGCTAATTGATCATATGGGAGAGAGATTTCCATCATCTATTACCATTTGTATCTATAACTTAACCTCATGATCACAACATGGTTATACTGAGATCGCTACGCATGGTGATCTTGAGAAAACGATCGTTTGGTGATGTCAGATCAGTCCTTTAACTGACACACAAACATAAAATAACTGTTTGAAAATCCTCATCGCTTTTACATTTACCAAAATACTAAAAGTTGAAGTCAGCAACTGTCCAAGCATAATATATTTGGGTGATATATACTGTACAGACCTGGTATTGGTACCCACAAGTGTTTGGGAGCTCTTTGCAATAATACATTGAATTCTAGCCAGTATTTTTTGGAGATGGAATACATTGACCACAGCCTCTTGCAGAATAAAGTTTTGCCTTTCATTTTGAACCAGTAAGGGAACTTAGGGTCACAGGTGGCAGGTAATATTTGCCTGAAAGTTGCTGTACTCTCTGTCGGAGTGAAAGGAGTAAAACACGGGACTACGTGCCTTAAATCATTTTGTCGACAAAGTATTGTAAAGTAATTGCATTAATAAAAGATAGAAAAACAGAGATTTCATACTGTGATAAAAAAATAGAGTGCATGTTTTGAATTTTAATGCCTTAAGGAATCAAGGCTAAGGTAGCTACCTCGCTAGTTTGGATTAAAGCTAAGCTAACCAGCAAAATGGCAAGAGTTTCCCTCACCACAGCACAACTGAATCATACATATCAATAACACTGAGAATTATACTCCTTTGAAGTTGTTCACTTGACAGATCAGATATGTAAATGGCAGCATGTCCATGAAATGTGTTGCAGGCTGCTTTCACATAGGGAGATAGCTAACTTAAGACACAGAGTTGAGAGACACACCAGAGAACTGTGCTCCTATCACAAGTTCTCCTGCACTGATTGACAACAGCACAACCAATCAGAATGGAAGTAGAAATAACTGGCGCGATAAAGCAGATTTCCTGTTATCTTTGACATGCGCAGCTATTTTTTCTGACTACGGTCTTCTCGCAATAATAAGCTGTATGTTGTCATGGTTAGAATCTGCCCACCCCTGAGGATATGTTCAGTTCAGATTGCATAGGTTTTTAATTGAATGATTTTTTGGATCATTTTGAAAGTGGTCATGTCAGTTGTGACAGTTCTGTCCGTATGTAAACATCAGAAGACAGCATTAGATGGCTCACACACCATTAATATGCATTTTTAATTACTGTCATTCTTGCATCGACCTACAGTTTTAACAAAGTAAATCTATCAAAGTAAATGAACACTTTTTTGCTATGGTGGGGCATTTTTATAGAAGAATATGGAGGTGTGGCTTAGTCCACCCCCAAGTTCTGTCCTATTGGTGGATTTGAATAAAGACAGTGGTGTCACCATTGATTGACAAAGGAGGGATGCTCTGCTTGGGTGCCTAAGAAACCTGAATGAAAATCCAGACTCTGGAGCTTTAGTCAATACACCAGGACAGTCTACTGAAAGGTCACACCTGCTTGTCAGTTGTTGTAAATCAGAGTCACTTTTGAATTCTGCTTTTTTCTGCTCTGGTCTCTGAGGATAAGAGCGAAAGTTAGACATGAAAAACACCTCAATCAGATCTTTTACCCAATCATAAGATGTCTTTAGGGGTGTGTACAGTGTAGCCCATAATTTCTAGTTCTTGTCATTTGCTGCCGTCAGTTCGTTCACTGGTTGAATGCCAATCCTGCAGGTCATGGCAGTAGTTAAAAGTACTGGTTTCTGTTGACCCTGTGGGGGGAAATCACAGTGTAGTTACTGAGTGTACTTTCTAAGTGTATCCTCATAGATGGGGGTGTCTGAGATGGAGAAACCTGAACCTCCATACCTCAGTTTCAGAATATAGTGTTGTGAACTTCGTATAACATTCAGATATGTCCCATTCATTTCAGTGTGACCCAGGGGTTGCACAACTACTGATATATTTTAGTCAATGTACATCAATGAAAATTGTGTTCCTAAAATGATATAATTGACAGACAACCACAGAGTATGTACAAACATGCTGGATCACTAAATCCAATGATATTAAATTAATACAGTCTGATGTGTGGTCCACTACGCTACGCAACAATGCAGTAATGTGACCTACAGCTACTCACCTGATGCCAACAGTGAAGGTCGACTAATCGATTAATTGAAATCAGTGGAATAATCGAGTAGTCGGTTAAACTGATATTGTGTGTTTGAGCTTACTTGGGGACATTGTCCATGCATTGTCTATAATGACCCTGAAGCAAAAGTTTTAGACAGAGAAAAGACAGGTTTCAGCAAAAGCTGTTTTGAGGCTGGTTGGGTCAGCAGCGTGGCTGTGTGTGTCTGTTGACCTCGGCTGTAGACTGTGGGCCAGATGGCTACACCGGGAGATACTGGACAAATGCTGACATGGCAAGTGCAGAGGAGTCAGTGGGCGTCTCACATTTGTGTGTAACACTGGCAGCCTGGTGCTACTTGCTTTTTTTTTAACCTTTTATCTGTTTTGCACTCAGCAGGCCAGTTATACAGACTGTGCTTATCCAGAACAGACTGTTTTTGTGCACTGCGCCGTTCTTTGATTTTCATTTCGGGAGCCCGCGGCACTGGGTCGCCACATTTTGTTTCAAATCCTTCATAAAGTCATTCATCAATGCATAGCAATTCATTCGTTCCTTTTTTTCATCAGCACATTTGCCATAATTTCACCTCAAATGCTTCACCTTAATATCAGGGCCAGAGGCACACTGCTGAATTGCCACAGAAAGCGACAGATAAATTAATGATGGAATACATTAACAAATTCATTGATTGATACTGGAATAAACGGAATAACTAATTTGTAATTTGTGTTTGGGGTTCAGTAATTGATGAATGTGTGTATGAATAGTTCTGGCACATGGCAAGTCTGTTCAACCAATTCAGCAAGAATTTTGCTCTGCATGATGATGATGCATAAAATGAAGTGTGTGTGTGAGTTTGTGCGTGTGTATGTGTGTGTGTATATGTGTGTGTGTTTGAGTGTGTGCGTGTGTATGTGTGTGTGAGTTTGTGCGTGTGTGAGTATGTGTATGTATGTGTTTGTGTGTGTGTGTGCGTGTGTCTGTATGTACACACATGTATGAGTGTGTGTGCACGCGTGTGTATGTCTGTGTGAGTTTGTGTGTGTGTGTGCGTATGTGTGTGTGCCTGTATGTACACGCATGTATGTGTGTGCACGCGTGTATATGTGTGTGTGTGTGTGCGTCTGTATGTACACGCATGTATGTGTGTGTGTGCACGCGTGTGTATATCTGTGTGAGTTTGTGTGTGTGTGTGCATGTGTATATGTAAGTGTATGTGTGTGCGTATGTGTGTGTGTCTGTATGTACACGCATGTATGTGTGTGCATGCGTGTATATGTGTGTGTGTGTGTGTGTGTGCGTCTGTATGTACACGCATGTATGTGTGTGTGCACGCGTGCGTATGTGTGTGTGTATAAGTGTGTGTGTGTGTGTGTATGTGTGTGCATGTGGGCTTACTGTGGCCAATTGATTCATGAAGTATGAAACTGAATACGCCAGACAAGGATCACCAGTGGTTACACTTACAGACCACTGAGCAATCTCTTGACTATAAATCATACTGAAGGAGTAAAAGTTTGTTTGCATTAGCTGCATTGTCTCTGTGTGAAGTTAAGCTTCATGTGTGCTATGTTGCATGAAATCACAAACAACAGCTAAATTAAACATGCCCTTGAATAAAAGCACATTTTCAATCAAACTGTAGGTAGAAGGAGGGAGCCAAACTGGTTGTAGGCAAGCGGACTGAATGTGAAATGAGAAACTCGCCCCAAACCACTGTGGCTGCTTCAGAATTAGAGGAGAGTTCTGGCTAGCAAAACTCTGCAGTGCAAAGCAGCCAAAAAAAACTACTTGGCCATAGCAGAGTACATTTTTTTGTACAATGTTTTTGATTGTTATCATAATGAATACTACTGACACTACAACTGCTAAAACTACCACAACTACTGCGACTACTGCTACTGCTACTGGAACTACTGCTGCTACTACTACTACCACTAATACTACTACTATTCCTACTACCAATACTATTACTACTGCTACTACCACTAATACTACTACTATTACTACTACCAATACTACTACTACTGCTACTACCACTAATACTACTACTATTACTACTACTACTGCTACTACTACTACTTCTACTATTGCTACTACTACCACTATTATTATTATTACTACTACTACTACCACTAATACTACTACTATTACTACTACCAATACTACTACTACTGCTACTACCACTAATACTACTACTATTACTACTACCAATACTACTACTACTGCTACTACCACTAATACTACTACTATTACTACTACCAATACTACTACTACTGCTACTACCACTAATACTACTACTATTACTACTACTACTGCTACTACTACTACTTCTACTATTGCTACTACTACCACTATTATTATTATTACTACTACTACTAGTAGTACGACTACTAATAATAATAATATAACCATTTCTTCTTCTTATTATTATTGTTATTATAATTGTATATCTATATTGATTATATATATTTAAAGTAAAGATGGGAAGTTCACCTAACTCACCATATGAAGACCGGCGGTTGGCTCGATAATGTTTTGCCAGTCACGTTCTGGATGTGGCTCTCTTCTTTATGTACTGTAGAATCCTTGTGATTTTATGCAGAATCAATCCCAGGGATTTTTCCTTCTCTCCATACAGCCTGTGGAATTTCACAGTGATAAATGTCTTGCTTTGCTGTGTTTGACAAGCAAGCTCATTTCTTTAAATCATGCAGCACATTTTGTATTTTTTATTTCACATTTGCAATTTACTTGAATTCTTCTGGGCAATTAAAAAGCCAGTATTGTGTACTGTTCCATTACTGTCATTGAAAACATGAGGATACGTTTTATGAATGTTTGAGGACAATGAAATGAGTGGAACGTAATTTCAAGGCAGACTAGGGTTGTCTTTTTTGTACAGTAATACTGTGAATATATTCAGTGTAATGCTGACCCATTTTGTGTCTGTTTCCTCAGGTACAAGGACTTGAGAAGCAGGTAGCTAAGTCTCTGGACTACCTCGACCTGGGACCTGCAGAGTCTGTGATGAAAGCCCTACCTTATGACATGAGGGGAATGGGGGGAGGAGGAGGGGTAGGAACAGCAGGGGGAGTCAAGCCACCTTACCAAACCTCCCGGATATTTTCCACCATGGACAACACCCCTTTGAAGTCAAAACCCCCCAGCTACAGCTTCCTGAATCCCTACGACTGGGGCCGAAACCAGTCCCTCCTCCTGGACCAAACCGGATACCGTTCCAAGCGCAAGCCCTCGCTGAAGACAGCCCTAAAGACCAAGAAGATCTTCGGCTGGGGGGACTTCTACGTCAACATCAAGACGATGAAGTTCAGTCTGCTGGTGACGGGCAAGATCGTCGACCACGTCAACGGCACCTTCACCGTCTACTTCCGCCACAACTCGTCCAGCCTGGGCAACGTGTCCGTCAGCATCGTCCCGCCCTCCAAGGTGGTGGAGTTTGAGGTTCTCCAGCCGCACCAGGTCCACCCGGAGGTCCAAATCCAGCAGCAGCACCAGTCTACCATCGACCCCAAGGAAATTAAGACCTTCAACTGCCGGGTGGAGTACGAGAAGACGAACCGGGAGAAAAAGCCCAAGCCGTGCCTGTACAACCCCTCACAGACATGCTTTACGGAGCACACGCAATCCCACGCTGCCTGGCTGTGCGCCAAGCCCTTTAAGGTCATCTGCATCTTCATCTCCTTCTTCAGCATCGACTACAAGCTGGTGCAGAAGGTCTGCCCGGACTACAACTTCCAGAACGATCACCCTTACTTCGGATGAAAGAGGCATAATGAAGGAGGAGAAGGAACTAAATGAAGGGGGGGTTTGTGTAGTCTTGGCTTCTCGCCCCCACTCTCCTCCTCCTCCAAAAGAAATCTGGGATAGAAAGAAAAAGGTCAACACCAGGGATGACATCATTCTACTGTTTTCTGACATGACTGAAAAAATCTGTTTCTATTTTATTTGGATATTTTCTCTGTATATTTACAAAAAAAATCTGCTTTTTAGGATGTATTCATTACTTATAGTTCATTTTTCTGTTTGAAATCTTCCATTTGTTTTTGAGAAATCACACGAAAATGGGATTGAAATTCGTTACATGACTACAGCCTCTAATGCTACAGCATATGTAGTAATAAATCTGAAGTTCTGTAATTTCATGTATGACATTAGACTGTAAAATAAAAAGGAAGTGTTTTCTCTGCCATAATTGTCAAGTATCTAGGTATCAGAACAGAATATGGCAAAGAGTAATGACAACCTACAGCCAGAGAGGGTGTTCAAATTGTTGTCAATATGTATGGAAAATATTAAAGACATAATATGCATATGAAAAATTTAATAAAAATATGACAACCTATTAGTGTCAGGTCTTTTTGAAAAGAAGCTGGCTACTGTGCACACAGAGAAAATATATACATATGAATGTTGATTCAATCTAGGCTTGTATTTCATTTACATATCACAAGCCACTATTTCTTTTTCTCAAAAGAGCCCACAATAAAATGAACACAAACCTGAAGTAATACATCCTCAGTAATGAGCCAGCTGAACTACAACTTGGACCAGATGTCAGTAAGTAATTGCCTGGCACCCAGAGAGAAAGATAGTCTCACATTCAACTCCAATAATTCTTTTCTGATGGCATCTTATAAAATAAAATATCAAAAAGGAAAATGTCTTTATTTTTAATAACTAGTCGGGTCTGTGATTCAGCTTGACTGCGTAAGGCAGTCTGCAAATACTTTTATTACTATCACAGATATTTCTTTGCATATCTTGTCCTTTTTTCTGCATATTGTTTGAAATGTGTATGAATAATTATTTTAAAAAATGTATGTATTATGTAACAATAAACCATAATATAAAGTTGAGTAAATATTTCCATCAACAAGGGATCAAACGTGATGTATGGCCCGTTGCTGGGGTGTTGTACTCGGGCTGTCTTTGTCTACGTTTTGTCGAAACCAGTGTCCGTAATATGGGGATGTATGTGAATGGGCTGGGAAGACAAGAAGCATTAGAACGGTTGTTGGAGCACAGTTGCTTATTGGATTACTGAGAATCTTTCTTCCTCTTCTTTCTCTGCCTCCCTCTCTTCACTGTAAGGAAAATTGTTTCTGTGTTCTTACTCTTGCTGAGAGAGGAATGTTCAGGAGTTTGGGGAATGTTTTATTAAATAACGCCTTCAATGCTAATTGAATGTTTGTTTTCACTCGGTTTTGTACTCCGTTATTTTTTGATTGATGAACTCCAGATCACAAACTCTTACGCATTGTTCAGAAGTTCCTCTGGGGTCCTGTAAGGTGGGAACTTAACTTTGGTAAAACCTTAAACTCTATAGCTTTCTCCCCTTCAGTTTGTCTTCATAAATGCGGCATCATTTTCTGTTCGCCCTGCCTTTTTGAACAGACATTTTGTGCTGGCTCATTTAGGTATCATTTTAACTTCCAGTTCACTTCCATTCATTTCAAAAAAACAAACTGGAAACGTACCTTTGGCACATATAAGAATTCATAGATTTTGATGATATGGTATGTATCAATTGGTCCTTACATACATACATACATTCATACATACATATATTATGTATAGAAGTCCAAAATTGTGGATTACACTTCCAAATCAAACAGTAAAGCTCTGTACATAAATACAGAACCCTGCTTACTGTTTGCTTCGGAAGTGCAATCCACAACTTTAGATTTCTAATAAAAGAAAGTCATATGAGGTTCAAGTGCGGATTCTCAGCTTTTATTAAAGGATATTTTTATACATTTTGGTTTCTCCATATAGAGATGACAGCACTGTTTATGCAATGCGCCCATATTTCAGGGCACCATTGTGTTTGTGTGTCTCTGATTAGTCAGGTGCATTCAGTTGCTTCCTTATTGCAGGTATAGGAGAGCTTTCAGAATCTGGTCTTGATGCTCGGCTTTGATTGCCTTCGGAGTCATGTTATTGACATTTGTTCGCATTAGAACCAGAGTTTCCACTGAAAGTCAAGGAAGCCATTATGAGGCTGTGAAATAAAATAAGTCAGTCAGAACAGAAATAAGAACAGTCAGAGACATAGGCCGAACCGTAGGCTTGCCAAAACCAACCTTTTGGAACATCATTAAGAATGAAGAGATCGCTGGTGAGCTCAGTAATCGCATAGGACAGTCGATAACCAAAACTGCAAAGGAAGGAGAGGCCCAAATGAACTGCCTAAGATCCAAAGAATACCACGAACTTGTGAAACACGGTAGAAGGTTTGTTAGGGTTTGGGCAAATATGGCTGCCGCAGGTACTGGTTTGCTTGTCTTTATTGATTATGGAACTACTGATAGCAGCAGGATGAATTTTGAGGTGTACAAAAACATTTTATCTGCTCAGGTTCTTGCCAACGCCTCCAAACTTTCTGAATGGCGTTTCACCCTACAGCAAGACAATGATCCCAGACATACTGCTAAAGCAACAGAGGAGATTTTAACCCCAACGCTGAAAGATTCTTGACTGGACATGTCAGTGGTCCAATCTGAATTCAACTGAACATGCATTTTTTTTGCAGAACAAGCAGGCGCTGAAGATGGCAACAGCACAGGCCTGTCAAAGCATCACCAGAGAGGATACGCAGTCACAATCATTGCATGCAAATAATATGAAAGAGAACACTAAGCATGACTACACTAATCTTCATAAATTTAATATGTCACAAAATATAAGCTGCCATAAAATAGGGATAGTGCGTTACAAGCGTAATAATTCCCATATAGCGAAACTAATATGTGTAACAGCCTTACATAAAAGCTGAAAATCTGCATTTTTAAGAATGTAAAGTTTTGGAGTACAGAGTCAAATGAAGAAATAGTCTTTGTCCAAAACATTATGGCATGCACTGTATAAGTGGAATACATCAGTACACCCACACCAGTGCAATGTTGCCGCATTGGTCCTCCAATGTTATGGGGGCTTGAAAACATTACAGAGATTGTAAACAACCAGGAAGTGGCTAACCTAGCTCCACATATAGTAATACAGAATACAGGGCCACTACAGATGATAAAAAAATAAGCAAACAATTTCAATTTTCAATTAAAGCAATGCTTGGCAAAAATACGTATTATAAAGCTCTGTGTCAATGGGGTTCATATATATATATATATAACAAGGTTTGTTTCCAAGTTGTTTTGTAGAATGAATAGAAGTGAATGGGGAGTTTGGATGAGGTCTAAATAAACCAGTAAAAAATTTGGTTCATTCAGAAGACAGGGTGGAAAGGAAATCATTCCACATTGTTCATGAAGACACACCAGCAGTAAGGTGAAATGCCCCTTTTAAAACACTCAGGAATTTCTCCCTTCCAGGAAACCCTTCATGTTTCTCCTAAACCTTTTCTGGAACAGATAAAGCAGTTAAGCGGTATTGTGGGAGAAAAACTGCAATTATGTTTATATGTGTATGTGTGTGACAAAGACAGCGAGAGTGTGAGAGAGAGCAGTTGGAAGGCAGAGAAACTTTGATTTGTTTAAAGATGATCATTAACATAGACGATAGCAAACATGCAGTTCAATCGCGATTCTCGGTTTGAAAATAGACTCATACATGGCAAATATGAGCTCATAAATAGCATTAGCCTATTTATTCACCAGAGACAACAAGCCTTTGGACTTGCATGTTGTAAGACTGTATGTCTAATTGGGAAGTTGCCATGGATATAGTTTAGACATTTGGCACAAACCTCTTTAAAATTTAATTCAATGATAAAATATAAGACAGACCATACAGACAGTTATTTAAGGAAAGTTAAATAAATGGCACAGTATGCAACAGCTTTTGGTATCATCCTTCTTATATTTTATAAATTAAACCAAGTGCAATAAAATATATTTTAGCTTGCTTGATGCTACCTAAAATACATGCAGTTGCATTTTGTGCAATTTTGGTAGCACTTCCATATCCAGTAAACTTTCTAATTTGCAGTCTGATTCTTGACATTACACATTAATTAAGACTTCATTGGTGGGAAGCCATCCCTTAATGTTTTTTTCGTTTATTCCTGGAAATTTATATTGATGTATTGTTATAGATAACAAAACAAAATCGAAACAGTTTATTTTCAGCAAAAATGTAAGTTGTTTCAACATTCTAAGCACACCCTAAATTTTTACTACAACGTAGCATTTGTACATTGACCATTGTCATACATTGAATATTGATATCGAATACAGCAAATATAGTTGTGTAAATGGCCATGCAAAAAACTGTATGGTAAAAAAGGTATGGTTGCTTGCCTAAGAATATATCTTGACTTTTTTTTCAAAGCGATTGGAGTTCATGAACGTAACCAATCTCAGAGTTACGGACTTACTGGTCAACCAAATGTATTAAACTAGAAGTACCCTTAGAAATGTTATCAACCTTCTTCTTAACAGTGATATGGAAAAGTTATATAAACACTTAATCACACTTTGACAAAGCAGTTTACCCTCATACTATTTCTTCAGAGCACAATGGGATACCCAACAATGATATGGAGAAGGGGAAGAACAAAATCAATCACGAAATCATAAATGCATTATTTGAAGCAAAAACCAACAAAAAAGCATATCGTTTTCATGTGAGCTAGATTATTGTGGATTTGATGGTTGCCTGTAATAATAAATTAAATATTTTAGTAACAAAATAAGAGTAGCCCCAGACTGTTTAAACAAGGCTACGGAAATATAAGCATGCAATTCCAATCAATAATATATTGAACTTTCTCTATCATAAGTATTGGTATTAGAGATTCTATTGTACAGACCTTCAGTCACGTGCATTTTCACTTAAGACAGGAAGTTTTATAGCTACAATCTTTATGATGCGCAATACTTCTAACGCATAAGCATGACAGACCATCACATCTTCGACGCGATAGGTTTGATTAATCAAATCAAAATACATAATGCCAATGCACGTTACGATACAAAATGTATTATGATGTTACGCCCTTCAAATAGAAACGTCAAAAAAAGTATTTAAACAACCATTTTGAAAAAGGCCTACCGGCAACTGAAATAGGCTACTGTCCGTTCCTACATGGTCTACACACAGTTTTGGTGTGACATCTACACTGTAATTTAATACAGAAAAAAATGTATGACATAACAGTGTTATTCAAGAGATACCTAAATAAAACTACAATTCCCTCAGATTCGTTGGGCAAAGAAACTGCGCGCATGCGCTAATTGCATCAGTAAAAAGAGGTCTTCCTCGTTGAGGGTTGAGAATCAGCGTGGGACTCCTCGGTAACTGCACGCCTCTGAACACCAGAAGATATGTTGTCACTGACATTAAGACAACTTGCTCGTGTGAGTATCGGGATAAAGTTTTTGTTTTGATGTCTGTGGAACTGCATGTATCGCTGTTGTTGAAGTGCAGCAGCTACTTGCTACCTTAGATGTTGGGAAAGGTAGTTAGCTTTAGCAAGCGACCTGTCAGATTTTTCTAAATCGACAGTTATCAAAATGATAAACTGACTGTAAATGAATTGTCAAATGTTCATAACGATTCCCTATATTTAACTAAAGAAACTGGATCGCCTGCTCATCTGACATAGTTGCATGATAACAGGAGCCATGGGATAGCTGGGATAACATGGCTAGTTAGCCGGTTACATTGACTTCGAGTTATTACAGTTAATGCAATTTGCGACAGGAATACCTGCACGATTATTACCGGTACAGTTAGTTTGTCAACAGACTAGATAGTCAAGACGCAGATTTGGCGTTCGCTCGTGGTGGGCAACAAACATTCGTCTTCTTTTTAGGGACGTGGCACAAACAAGACGCACATAAAACTTTTCTGCTTGACTTGCTTGCTAGAGCACCAGTAGCTAATCGCTAGCGTTCATGCAATCAGGACTTTCTCCCCATGTTAACTTAAGAATATGCTTATCACTTCAGAGGTGGTTAATGAACCTGCAGTTGTCTACCTTGGTGGCGAATTAGCCAGCTTCAGTGTTGACTGTTGTGCATGTCCCATGATGTGCTTTGCACGCTGTAGTAGCGTTGTAGCCCACTGGAATTGGATAGCCTTAAATAACCTTCTGCTGGACGATAGCTGACACGCAGTTATAATTTCCAAGAAGAGTATCCATATGAATTTTGTTACACTAAGTTTAGATTGAGTTATAGGCACATTTTGCTTAATGTCCGTCATGCATTTGATTGAGAAGGCTGCTCACATGTAGTAGCTGGCACACTAACTTGGTTACATACGCGTGTGTCCAGCTGATGCAACTGCTCACTGTCTCTTTCATCATGTGTGTATGTGTCAACTGTTCGTTGCAGAAGCTGTAGAGAAATGAAGCTATCTCGCTAGCCCAGGTGGTTGTACCTTTGATGTTAATTACCTGATTAGGGGATGTATGTTCTTCAGACGTTTTCTGCACTTTGATGCGAAGTATGAACTCGAGTTTTAAGTTTTTATCTAACAAAAGCTCGACTGACGCATTTAATGAAGCAAATTGAATATCTGTAGAAATTGCGTCACGTCGTGTTAGGATTGGCTAAGAACCAACATCATCATTTTTTTGAATAATGTATTTCGCAAACTTTTCAGCAAACTTTTATAATTGTGTCATACCCTGATTGAAAGCGCATACAGTTGGTTTTTACAGTTTAGAAAAGTACAAAGTTAAAAATGCGAACAGGTCTACATAAAGTACAAACATGCATGATATTACACAGAGGTTGCTCTTTAATTGGTGTGATGACCACTGAATGCAAGTTTGAGGTCTCCAGTCTATGATCACTAACACGTGAACATTTTAAATGTAAAAAAAAAAAAAAAAATCACTTGTTTTCTTGTAAATGCTTTTCTTCATCTTTCCCCTCCACTTCCTTTTTATCTGGAAGAAAAATATTATCGGAAACTGACTGTGCAGTTTCGCATCTGTGAATCATCATTGTAAAGGAATTCATTATATATATATATCTTTAGCAGTTCTTTGAGTAGAAATATTTGTTGTGGCGCTACAAATAATCAATGTAACAAAGTAATATTATTTATTTAGACATAATACTTTAAAACACTGGCTAAACACAATTCTATTACTTTGGCTGTAGAAACACAAATTGAACAGTAAGGCTTGTTCAGATGTTGAAGTTGAGTTGAATATATCTCATTAGCGTAGCATGTTAAATGTGGGTAGAAAAAAATGGGAAGGTCATGTTTCATACTCTGTAGGCAAATGCTTTGGCGTGGCCTTTCTTACTCAAGTCGACAGACAGAAACAGCCAGTTTTAAAGGGATTGGGATATATGGGGACAAAATACATTCTGTAAACACAACTAGTAGGAAACTGCTGATGCGGCTACGTTAGCTATAAAGCGGTATAACAGCAGACTGATTTGGTTGTAACTTTAGAAAGCGTGAGCTTTCACAGCAAGAAATGTATTACAGTGCAAAGTTGAGTCCAAGCCAACTGTGAACCTGTCTCAATATGTAGAGACGCTTAATAACTTTGAATGATTTCTACATGATGATTATGTTACTGTCATTTAGCTGACACTTTTATCCATAGTGACTTACAGATGATTAAGCTAACCAAGGGCCAATCCCCCCAGGGAGCAATGTGGGGTTGGGGGCCTTGCTCAGGGGCCCAACAGCACTGGGTGGTGTCCTTGCTGTGGCTGGACTGGGGCTAGAACCACCAATCTCAGGGGTCCTAGTCATGTAGCTTAGCCACTAGACTACAGCCTGCCATCTGATTACTAGATGATTTCTTCATCTGGGAACCACACTGCTTGGTGGGGGGAAAAAAAGTTCATTTTAATACAAGCATTATGAGTGTCCCACGACTGCTCATCAGGTTTACACTGTTTCCTGTTTTGTGGCATGTCCTTCAGGGTGTGTAAATTGCACTAGCAAGTGCCAACAAGCTGCTCGCCATGCTTGACTTGTTTTGACAGTTTACCTGTGTCAAAGTTCATAAGTTGTGACAGAGTGAAAACCGCTGGTCATGAAAGAGCATGTAGTTATAATAAGGAGTGGATTCCTGGAGAACAATGGAAACAGGCTACGTGAAAACAGGAAGGCAGTGGTAGAAGATATGGGCACTAAGCCGGAGCTGCAGGCTTGCGCAGACCACTTAGATAAGTCATTTGTTTAGCCGTAGCAGGTATATGAGTGATTAATTTGATCATAGCATTGCATACCAGCAGCCCTGCCATTCTAGTCAATTAACGGAGTCCTATCATAATAAACAACTGACATAGGGCTGTCACTAACTAATATTTTGGTAATCGAGTAATCTGTCAATTAATTTGATGATTAATCGAGTAATCGGGAAAAAAGTAATAGTACAAGCTGACTTGAATGAGGGAAGAATGAATGATTAACAATATATTTAATTATCACGAAATCTCCAACTAATAAGTAGAAACATTCACAAAAATACAAATAGGTTTTGTTTTACAATTACCCTATATTATGTATTTACACAAAATTGTCAGGTTTTAAGGTGTACATGTACAAGTGCAGTAATGATAGATTTTACAGAATTATTTAATATTCATGCTTAAGCAGCTCAATGAATCAGCGCTGAAAAAAATGTCCGTTTACACTGAGATGAGCTAGCAATCTAACTGCTAACAGCTAAGAGTTTATAAAGATCCTGTTGAATTAAATGCATGTGTTGAACATCCAGTCTAAAATATAGTCACCAGTGTATGTACCAGCACACCTCTGTTATATAAGGAAGAATAAAATGACTCCAGATGGTAGAGTTAAGTTGTCGGGAGAGTGCGAGTGAAGGCGTTAAAATGCAGGACTGTTCTGGCAGGCGACGAGAAATCCAACATAGCTGCACAACTAGCAAGAACTTTCAATGTTAATTCCTTACCTTGTACCCTCTTCCTCTTGCTCACACAGGATGCTTTCTTTTAACATGTCACAGCATGGATGATATGCTATAATGATAAGCAAGGTCCATCTTACAAATGCTCTACTGTACTACATTTTCCGTAAGTTTTAACATAAAATGCTCATATACTTAACTATTTGTATGCCGTTTCGGGGCCTTTTCACTCACACTATCTTCGCAATTTTCTGCTATGGTCCATGCTGACACACTCTGCAGCGCTGGTCTGCAGCATGTGGAAACTGGTGGAAAAAAAGGTTCAAAATTCTAATCAAAGATTTTTTTGTATTCAAGTTACTTGCATAATCATTTCAGCCCTGAACTAAAGCACAAATTAAGTTTTAAGAAACAGTGATTTTGTTAGCTGGAAGAGATATGATGTGTATGTTGTAACATTCTTGTCAGGCGTCCAGAGATGATGAGGAATCCTGAGGTTCCCCAGGTTCAAACTTTCGGGGTGTGACAGCCCAATCTCCCAACGATTCTGTGGTTCCCTCTCTCTCTCTATACCAGGATTGTATCAGAGAAAAACTGCATTCTACAGTCTACATTCTCTAATACAAGCCTGTAGGTGTCTAGCTTCTTCATCGCATCATTCATGCTCATTTAAAAATGCAAGCATTAATCCAAAATTAATCATATTTTCCCCCAATTTTGTATTGAATCTAATTTGAACATGGTGGAAGAGCTGAGTTTTATGTGGAATAATCAGTAAAAACAATGGTACATACCTGCTCCTTCAGGTTTCTATCAGAAGTGTTAAATGCATCAGAAGCTGCTCCTGCTTAAAGGATCCTAATTTGCCTGAAAGTCCTCTGTTTCCATTTAGCACTTTTCTTGATGGACCCTTTGATTGTCCACTCTCCACCCAACTATCATTGTTCATGTCATTGAATTGCCATTTCATGTATATTGTTAATGCCAAGAAATGAAAACTGAAGTCCTCACTATGGTTTACTTCAGGTGAACATGTGTTTTCAAATCTTTCACAATGAACATTTCTCTGCTCTATCCATATATATATTTTTCTTTTCTGTTGACCTGAGTTCAGCTCCTTTACACCCCAATACAGCATTTGGCATGCACATGAATATAGACAATGTTGGAAATAAATGTGTGTGTGTGTGTGTGTGTGTGTGTGTGTGTGTGTGTGTGTGTGTGTGTGTGTGTGTGTGTGTGTGTGTGTGTATGTGTGTGTGTGTGTGTGTGTGTGTGTGTGTGTGTGTGTGTGTGTGTATGTGTGTGTGTGTGTGTGTGTGTGTGTGTGTGTGTGTGTGTGTGTGTGTGTGTGTGTGTGTGTGTGTGTATATTCTCGCTAGCTAGCTGGCTGGAACCTCACTGTTTTCAGCCAACTTCCCATCTCTCAGCTGCCGAAGGGTGTGGAACATTGGATAAAGGAATAAAGTTCTTCAAATTCCATTTTCGCAAACGTATTGACATCCCTTCCGAAAAAGTACAACCTCAGTTGCTGGCTTAAATTTGGTGCTGCATTGTGCTGACTTAACAAATTGCAAAGGCTAAATTTACTGGCAAGTGGGACAAATGTGGTGGTATATTTCTCTAGTGTGAAAGGAGCTAATGAAGAGGTAGATAAGCAAAGCCTTGAAGCCACTTTAATCTCAGGTGCTACCAGTTGAGATATTGGGGCCCCAGCAATTATCTCATCTCACCTGTCTTTAATCAGTTCACGTGGTGTTTATGCAAGGAGATGGAGGAAATGACAAGTGTCAAATTGATTTCTGATACATGGCATTTCGTAGTGCAACAAAAATTAACGTTTTTGTTTTCATCGGTGACCTTATGTGAACACTGCCTGTTATACCTTTGTAACACACAGGGAGCATTATCTAACTAAGAGTATGTCAATAAAGTTCTATGGAGCTCCCAGCATGAAAATGCGATTAACTCATGTGCTTCCATGCGATTCCTTTCATGGTAATGAGTCGTGCGTGGTGCTTAATTCGGTTTAAAAACACATGGGGCCGTTTGTGAGGTTACCCATCCTCGTGGACAGCACGCATCCGCTTAAGCACGGATTTATATCTGTGTGCAGCTACTAAAGATGGCAGCATCGTAAGACAAATTCCCAAACCTTGCGAGAAAAGAACATCTCCGTCACTTCACCAGTGTTTGGTGAACTTGCATCGTAGGTCTGCAGAGAGGAACGGCAACGTACTGATAGTTTGATTTGTCAGTCCTCCTGCAAAAAGAACAGACTTCCAATGGACTGATCAGTCCTTGTTTTCGTATAGCTCCATTTAAGAGCAAGTTTACTTAGTATGTAGTTTCAGAACAACGTGACTTGCGTGTTGATTTGGACTGTTGGGGACAGATGTTGAATGAAAGGCTTGAAACGTTACTTTTCAGTTTTGTTTTAAAGATGAAAACTTGACTGTGACTGCTGGCACTCAACTGCGAGCTATGTGTTCAGCCAAACATTCAGGCTTTAAATAAGGACCCGTCCAGTTCAAGCACGATCCGATCTGCGCCGCCTGCTCTGTTCCATGACCCCATCCCCCTGCCCCCCCATGGTCTGTTATCTGCGCTAGTCCAGAAGAGCTTCCGTCACTGCAAAATGAACCTGTTGTCATTTGTTTAATTTTTCCCCCCAGAAGTGCCAAAGCTCAGCTCAGCTCAGCCCTGCCCTGGGCCAATGGGCTGAGCGCTCCGTGTTCACGCCCCTGGCTCTCCTGCAACTTTATGATGAGGTAGACGGGGCCAGCAGACCAAGGACAACGCACAGTACTAGCAACGGTTGTTGTCACAGACACACATTCTGTTCTCTCTCTCTCTCTCTCTCTGTCTCTCTGTATGGGTGAGATACAACAGTAGTCAGAGTTGGGCAGGATAGGACAAAAAAGTGGGCATGCAAATAAGACTTGTAGTAATGGCACTTCTATAATTCAGAATAAAAGTAGGGCAATATTCCAGACTGGCAAAGTTATGGGATGCCAGGCAGCTCATCCTGCTAACACACTGATACTATACTGGTCCTGGTGACACGCCATTGGACAATTCTTTGGAAAAAGTTGGTGGGCTCCAGGGTTTGACATTGAATCCAGATTGGACCAGTGCTGACTGGCCTACAGCCCTGGTGGGTGGCATGTAGCATGTAGCATTACCAGGGGAGACAGAGGCAGTCAGTGGGGATGACTATGTCTCAGTGCTCACTAGCATCCCCTGCTGGTAAATTAAAGGCTCACAGTCTGCCCACACAAGCTGGATATGAACTGTCCATGTGTGTGGTAGCACAACTTGTGAACAGAAGTTGACATTGCAAGTTTCTGAGGAGAACATGAGCTTATCTGCCATTTTCCGAATTGATAGTGGAGGTTACAGCGATGACCATGCTTGTGGATAAAACTCTGCCCAAATTCTTAGAAAAAAGGTTATTTTTTACTGCTTTACACTACATTTTAAAATTACACAATGTTGAAACAAGATAAAACAGCTGTTATTCACAAGTAATAAAAAAGTAATAATTAACTACAATTTAACAATTGCTAATGAACCTAATGATCTATGTTTTACAGCACTAAGATATACAAGATGTCACAATTGTCCTGGTACCTCTTCTGTCTCTTTTCAAGCTGTGAAATCATTTTTGTAAATCTGTTTATAATGTTGTTTGCTGTAAATTACATGGTATGGTGCATTTTTATTTATTTTTTGTTTCCAAAAAGGCCCGAATGTATTTACCCATTACATCCAAAAATATTGGCTGACTTTACCAAAGGTCAGTATTACACTTTTTGCTTAGCTCAATAAAGAAAACCTGTTCCATAAGCAAGGTTGGCCTGAGTAGCGAGGCTAACCACACAGACAGACTGATAAACCACACTCTGGTGCAGTCCCCTCAGGTGCATTTAGCCATGCAAACAGTTAGCACCCTAATGTTGTTTTTTATTTTGCTTCTTTTGGCAACCCGCTATCAAAACTGGGGAGAGAGAACTGCGTTTAACGTCTCCAGTAACTAGTTTGGTCATTTCCTTGTCCACCATTTGCTCAATACAAAATACCTTGTCAGGTATAAATAGTTGTTTGTGAACCGTTGAAACAGCCTGTGAAAAAAGTGGCAGGTAGTGAATGTGTGTTGGAAAAAAAATTAATGGGGACATACTGTAAGAAAAATAATTTGTAGGTGTATGGGCATGGCAACAACGGTTATTTAATGTGCGTCTGGATACTTATCAATTATTGTACTGCAAATCAGGTCATCCTGTCAAGTTGTGAAACAGAATAACCAAAAAATTATTTTTATTTATGTAGCATTCTGATTTTACATTTTTTACAATTTGAATAGATATATGGTAAAAGAACACATAATAATGTTTATTTTAAAAAAATATTTTGCTTTTTTCTGTCAGAAAGCTGTGCTCCCTATTCAAGGTGAATAAAAAGAAATAACACTTGACAGCCTTGGCTGTATTTAAGAAAGAGCAGCAGAAACTAAATTGCATGTCTTCTGAAGGAGACTCAACTCTGCCTATTAACTATTCACAGAAAATAAACTTAGGAAATGTTAAGGAACATATATGGGAAAAAATGTTAACTTTTATAGTTCAGCCCAAGTTTCTGAACGGCTTGCAAAGAGCAAAGGTCTGAGCATGCTGAAGGCCAATTTACAGTTTTGAAACCGTATCTTTCGATCTTTGGACTTTAGTTCCACTGACTGAGTGCTTTGTGTTTTTTTTTATTTATTTGTGCTAAGCACCAGAGCTTTCGCTTATTAATGATTTATTGATTCTCGTATTAACCAAGGGACACTGTCCCCAAGTCCCCCTTCAGCAAAAGTACTAGAAAAGCACCAAGTGTCTAAAATGACTTTGGCAGGAGCCCACAGTTAAAAATAGCAGCCAGAATAACTGTAGAAACCTCCCTCTAAAATAGGCCTCACTCCAGTTTCATAATTAGCAAAAACATTTAACCGTAATAAATGGATGGCAAGTTTCTTGTTCGTTTTTTTTTTTAATGTTTAGCCTACATTATCGCTCAATTATCGTTATTAGAAATTGAAAAGTCTTATCTGGTGTTCATGCTATCTGCTGTTAGAGCAGAATACACGCAGCAGCCAGGAGTTAAAAGAATTGCATGTTTGTGATACGTGGCTTTTTGGGTTTGAAGCAGGAGGTGTCAGAAAAGTTACCACAGGGATAACTGGCTTGTGGCGGCCAAGCATTCATAGCGATTTCGCTTTTTGATCCTTCGATGTCGGCTCTTCCTATCATTGTGAAGCAGAATTCACAAAGCATTGGATTGTTCACCCACTAATAGGGAACGTGAGCTGGGTTTAGACCGTCGTGAGACAGGTTAGTTTTACCCTACTGATAACGTGTTGCCGCAATAGTAATCCTGCTACGTCTGGGTACGTGTTCCATTGTTTGAAGCGAGGGAGGTTTTTGGGGGGTTTAAAAACAGCCGTTTTTCCAGATGCCTCGTGTAAATACACCCAGATTCAGGTGACCCCCACCGTCCCCATAACCCCCCCCCCCCCTTTCGTCCCCGGCCATATTTCTCCATGTCTTCTCGCCCGGTTCAGGAGCAGAGAGCAATTTGTAACGGCCGGCCTCCCTATTAGTCAGTGACAGGGTGACGGGGAGCGCATGTCAGTCTGAGTGATACCCCTCCTCCTTTGACACGGCTCTCCTCCCCCCCCTCCTCTCTCCCCCCCGTCTTACTAGCCTTGATTGTTGTTGCACAAAAGCCTGATGGACAGCAGTCATCTGTAAAATTGACTCCTCTTCCGAAACGAGTGAAAATAACAAAAAAAAAGGGTGAAAGCGGAATGCTTTTCCTCTTCATAGTTACAGACACGGGATTGCATCCAGAAATGACAAAGGGCTGTATCAATAACTGCAACCTGGTATGTGCTGGTGTACTTACAGTGTAGCTACTGCAATTTGCAGCTGGGCTCCTGCACCCAAGAGCTTGAAGTCAAATAAAAGCTAGAATTCTGTGTATATACAATATAATAAACCACAGTTGGGAATGAGCAAGAGGAATCTGTCGGAAATATCATTTTAAAACAGTTTGTAGTATCATGAACACCTATTATGACCACATAACTGATCAATTGTTCAACTGACTGTCAAACTGTGTGCAAGACACAAGTTTTATGTCATTTTCCACAGGTCTAGTGCATCTCCATGCAGCATGGCTAAGGACCTGACTATCACGTAAATTTGTCCTCCCAGCTCAGTGACTTCTCAGTCACAGACTCCAATGTCGTAATCCGTGCTGAATTTGACAGGTCTGTCACCAACAATGGTGATTTTTAAATATAAATGTCATAATTGGACCTGTGCCTGGCTCTGGTCAGAATCATTGCGTGGCATTCATAGCTGGACAGCGTTATTGGTTTAGGATATAGCAGAGATGGCATTAACCCTTCCAGCTGAGTTCAAAACTTCCCATAGACTTCCATTCATTTAGGCTAATGAGAAGTGATGGTTATGGAGATAGGTCCATAATACAAACGGAGAAATAACAACTGTACTGTTGTGTTGGTCTTGTCCTTGTTTAAAAAAAGTGCTCAACTGCCAAAATGTTGTAATATCACAGCCCCCCTGCAATGTGGAAAAACCGCATAAAAATTTCGGCCCCCTAGGCGAGCATGTGAGCGAAGGGAAGTGAGCACCTTCAGCTGGGAGGTTCGGTGGGGTGTTGTGAGTATGTAGAGTGGTCTAAGTTCAAGTGGTTTTTTTTCAAAATGTAAATTTAAAAGAAAATTGTGTATATTTATGATATTAAACGATAAAGTACATGAATATTATACATTTATTTTATGCATTTAAGACTTCCTAAATGTAACGTTTTCTTTACTTTTCGTCTGCAACATGTGTCGCTGCAGTGCTAAGCAATTTCCTGCACAAGGCCACAAAACTCCCAAAAAATTCCTATTTAACTGTTTGTTGGCTATCCGCGAAAATTCGAAAGCGTGATGTGGGAGGATCAACTGTACTTGTCTTTGCCTCAGGTCATCAATACAAAAAGTTATTAATGTAGTGTACCCATTATTATAGTATCTGTTGTATCACACAGTAGTACAATGTGAATATGATTATTTTGAAGGAGAGTCATGCAGTCATGTCGTCATACAGCCACTTTTACTGTAGAAGCTTTCAGAACCCTATCAGCCCACAGGGCCTGGACTTGTCCATCCCTGACTTTGCCAGATGGCACCACCGTTTAAATGAACGGCACATAAACAATCTGTGGATCCCGAGCTCGACTGGTCAGGGCCGCGAGCCTCACGGCGATGGGACACACCGCCGAGCAGAGGCCCTCCCGAGCGCCACTAATCTGGCCTGAGCCGGGAATGGATCTACGCTAAATACGACTCGTTCTTCTGCCACGAAAAAGGTTGTTACCGGTCCCAGCCTCGGCACCAAACTGTCAGCGCAACGCCGCCATGGCGCGATTCATCTCAATCTGCCTTAACCAAAGGCCACTCTCTGAAAGCTAAGTGCTGTGTAATATCTGTTATTTAACAGCCAACGCAAGATTGAGTTCATTTAGTCAATTTATTACCTACAGGTGATGAATTTGCCAGTAGATTAACTTTGGTTTTATGAACAGTAATGACACAGCGGCACAGTATGCTTCCTGATAATGTTAGAGCAGCTAAGTCTGTCACTTGCAAAAGCAGTCACTCTTCGCAACTGTGTGTGTGTATGTGTGTGTGTGCGCGTGTGTGTGTGTGTGTGTGTGTATCCCAGTTCTCTTCACACAACACATTCCGATTCCTATCATTGAAAGGGGCAGTCCAATGGAAACCGTCATTTAAATAGATAAAGCTTTAAAAAAATATTTTGATGTGTCTATTTTGTTCGGTTAGAATTTCTTCAGAATTTCCTCTAACTTCTCTGCTGTCAGTCAGTTTAATATTGAGGTTTTGCAGGCCTCAGTTGCCTGCTTAAACATATGATTGATGTGACATGCAACCAATCGTTAAGACGTACTCAAACCCCCCTCTGTGCCGCCCACCTGTCACTGCCTCCTGACCGAAAGTGTCCCAGCGATTAGCAGAGGACTTAGCGGCCTGTCAGCTGTATCACTGTTACCTCTAGGCAAACAATGACTTGCATTGTTTCCTATGAATAGACCTTTTAGTGGCAGTCCGCCACAATATTAGTGTCACCGTCCACAAAGTGAAATGTTGAGACCATCTATATGTATGAAATAAAATGTTGTAATGTCCTTGAGCGCTGCACACAGAGCTTCAGTCGCCTCGCATTCTCACAAGTGTCAGTCAACCAATTGCACCTCCAGTTAGTCGTTATTTATTACAGTTATCAGTTACTGGTTCACGTGTATTTAAGGTGTGTTAGTAGCTCCTGAATCTGGTTTGATTGGCGGTTGTTGAAAATGTGGCAGCTAATGTTTCAGGAAGGAAATTCTTCAAATTGTATGTTCACATCACTTTTGCTATTTTGTAATTTCCCGTATTCCAGACAAATCTAAATTTATTTAAAAAAAAAAAAAAGGTTTTTTAAATTCCTGTCGTCTTTTGTCAGCATTTGAAATAGGTATATGTTGTCATATTAAAGCTTCATCAACATCTTGTGTTGAGTTGACGGCTCCTTAGAACCGAAGGATTTGCTGTCCTGCATGACGATAGCGATATCTTTCATTCAAAAATTGTTTATTTATGTTAAGAAAATGTAGGAAAATTCCATTACTACTTCTGTTTGCTTTCTCTGTGCATTTATCTGTCCCCAAAGGTCCCTGTCAGGGTAGAATTACGCTTCACTTTAAGCTGCTAATAAAGCCTGTAAAAAAGGTGCCTCATGTATATATTTGCTGTCATAGACCCTTAACTTAAACACTCCTCAGAGTCTTGCGGTGCCTGAAGGAGAGGAAATGTCCCAGTCCCGCTGTTTTATGTCGCGCGTTGGCCCTGGTGTCCCCACTGCAAGTGCAGACAGCGAAGGACAGTTCCCGTCAGCGCTTAATGACCCGTGTGATTCCGCGGCGCAGAGCGGCTCCGTTCGGGCGTGCGGACCTGTCTCTCCGGGCCCAGTCTCCCTGGGACGGGCTCTTCTGTTGACAGCGGGGCAGCGTAGCAGGGCCTCAGCCAGTCCCATTAAAGCGCTGACCCTGTCCCCGGGTGTCGAACTACTGACCCCTCTCCCCCTGCTGCTGTTCAGGGGGAGCGGCCGCTGATCTTTATATTATTGTGTGCGTGTGTGTGTGTGCGTGCGCGTGCGCGTGCGTGTGTGTGTGTGCGTGTGTGTGTGTGTGTGTCTGTCTGTGCCTGTGTGCGTGTGTGTCTGTGCCTGTGTGGGTGCGTGCGTGCGTGTGCGTGTGTCTGTCTGTCTGTCTGTCTGTGCCTGTGTGCGTGTGCATGTGCGCGTCTGTCTGTCTGTCTGTCTGTCTGTGCCTGTGTGTGTATGTGACACACACACACGTCTGTCTGTCCGTGCGTCTGTCTGCATGTGCATGTCACGGAGAGCCATGCAAAACTAGATATCCGCAGCTAGCCTTTTTTTTTCTGCTCATGAATATTTTTCAGCCTTGACGATGTTGATACTTCCTGAAGTAGTCCATCTAAATCTCTGCATCTGTGTGTTGTGCGCTGAAAGTTTCATGCTGATTTCTGTGAAGGTGTGTTGAAGTTGGCCTCATGTTTGTTCTTAAACATGAAAGAGAAAGCTGGGGGGTGTGCAATTATCTGGGCTCGCTTCAGATAAAGCCGCCATCCAAGTAATATGATTACAAGCTGGGTCTTTGGGACATCTGATCAAGATAAAAGTTAAGATACAAACTGGCTTGTTTTGGTTGATCAAAAAGTTATTTGGGAGACAGCCTATGGCCTGCTGGCGTAGGTGCCAGACTGGGACCCTGAAGATTGGTGGTTTAAGCCTTAGTGTAGCCACACTTGGGTCATTGCAGCTGTTGGGTGCGGGGCAAGGCCCTGACCCCACAGTGCTCCCGGATAACACAGCCAAATACGGTAAATAACTGTATAACCTAAATCACTATAAGCGAACTGTGGTGAAATTTGTCTATTCACTCTAATATGACCGTGTTCATGTATTCAGTCTATGACTTGCAGTATCTTGGTCATGAGTAAACAGTGTTAAAAATTTCTGATTTTGTTTGTCAGAAGAACGTCAGTTTCTCCGTGAAGGTTAAGACATGCTGTGGGGTATCTGTGTATTGGGACCAATGTGAAACAAACAGCAGCACCTTTATGGTTAGTTAACTATTGGTTCAGTACTGGTGTATGTGCGGATACGTCAGTCTTTGTTAATCTTGTTGTTATATTAACCTTGCCAACAGCAATACTAACTAATGCTGCCATGGTAATAAGCTTGACTAGACTTGACAGATTTGTTTTAAGAAAGAAAACAGCTTGAGCAGTTCTTTTGTGTTTACAAGTGTTAGCAGGCTTACCCATAATCCTCCTCTGTGATGAACTTCCTCCCAGTTGGGTTTTTATGAGTTTTTATAGTTCTTTACAGGTATAAAAATACTACGAACCTAAAATGGATCTGACTACGGATCTTTGTCTGTTTTGACTTTGGATACATCTGGCTCCTAAAAATGGAACTTGTCTATTCTGGCTAATTTAAAATATGAAATAAACAGAATAAAATGACAAAAGCTGAAGTCAAGAGGGTGGTCCATGGTAGGAACGTGACACGTGATCCTATGAAAAATGACCTCGTAGCCATAAACATGACCCTTCCTCCTTCTGTCTCAGAATCAAAAAATGGACAGTGATCATGCTGTCAGCAATACGCACAGTAGGTTGAGCCATATCCAAACCTTTAAGCCGTAATAGAAAGCATATTCATTTAAAACTAGCTTTTAGTATTTTTTGTTTTTATCTATTTCTTATTTTACCAGGGAGCCCTATGGAGATTGACATCTAATCTTTTTCAAGGGGGGCCTGACGTATACACACAGTAACAATCACAACGACAAGACAAATTCATGTGCAATGTCATAACCAATCTGTGAACATGAGTTTTCAATTGTCGAGTTCATTTTCCCTGCTTGATTCGGCACCCTATCACTGTTACATATACTACACCAATACAACATATTCTATATATAACTGCACCTCCCAACTGCACACCTGTACTGTACTTATGTATAATTACATGCACCTCCTCTGCATTCATTCTCTCTGCCTGTCTCCAAAACCACTTTGGTTCATCGCTAAAACAGTTCAGTTGGATCATACGTCATCTGTCAGGAAACTTGGACAGAGATTCTGCATAAATGTGAAATTTGACATTTTTTTTCTCTCCACCAGTGACAGTTATGTCATGAGGAAGCTGAACATTCTCATGAAAAATAAAACCCTCGAAATTAAGCAGATCCCAACTTTAAATAAGTCAGAAGGTGGTGCGGAACGCCATCGCTTGACTTTGTATCGGCTGTCATGTAGCTGTATAATTTTAATATCGTTAGGTCAGGAGAGTAAACATAGATGTACATAATTTGATATATATAATTTTCAGAAAATAGTCTGCCTTTATATAAAAAAACTGGCATTAAACCTGTTTGGGAGAGTCTAATTGGTTCCTTTATTGCAGAGTGTCACAGAGAAGGAGGCACCCAAATTCCCATTCAGGGATCCATAATCGTTCCCTATCAATGCACTAATTGGTTTTTAATAACGCTATTAGAAAGAAGTTGTATATCACATTTTCACACACACGGAGTTGAGAGATGTCGGTGGGCGCTCTTTAAAAGGAATCAGACGGTAGGTAACGATCACGTTGTTATTTTAAGTCATTACGCGTCCGGAGGGATTAGATATAACAAACCGCCGATGCCAACGCCACGTGCGGCGCACGATCAAAGGAAGCGCGTGCCCGGGACAGCGGCTGAAGTAAGTGGAAGTCGTTTCCCCCGGGCCGAAAAGGAAGTCGGGAAAGAGGAGGGGCACGAGGAGGAGGAGGCGGAGGAGGAGGGGGAAACCCAGGGCCGGGTGGACTTTGTGTGCCCCCACATGATGGAGCTGCGCGAGGCACGAGGGCGCCCCTGATTAGATAAGTGGAAGTGCTGAATTTGTGCTCCGCGTTGCTACACTGGGGCTGTAAAGCGCTCCGCCGTTCTGCTGATAGAGGCATAATTGAACAGCCACACTGATTATTGATATCGCACAAACAGCTGGCTTCTTCTAATTATATTACATATTACAGAGCTGGAGAGGCCGAGGATGAAATATGTGGTTTATAAGGCCTCAGCGGGGAGGCGCAGTTCAACCGCATTAGTTAACCGTTCGAGAGACTAATTGAAAAATGCAAATCGTCCTGTTTCCCCGTAAATATCGGCCTGATAATTTCCCCCAGTCCTTTGGCTGATGTCTTTATTCTCATTGATTTTGGGGGAATCTACAGAATGAGTTCTCAGTTAATGGGTCAGTCCTTCTGTATAACCTTGTACAAGCCGTGGTACGTAGAGTATTGTGATAGATCAGGGTCCTGGGGGATATGAAGCCAGAGATTACTGAAAGGACGTTTGGACTCGTTGGGATTTTGCCGTCTTGTGTGACCTGGACCATTTATGTGGACCCATGGGATTCCTCTGTTTGTCTAGGGACTGGATTATTGCCTATTACAAATGATCTTAAGATTTCTAATATGGAAAAATAGTAGTAGGTAGGCATGTTAAGTGCAACTTCTTCGCTGTAATAACGAATTAGAAACTTTGTTTTTAATTTGCACCTCCCGTCAATAAACAGCCCGAACAGCGTAGCAAAGAAAGATCTTTGTTGTTGGTTTTATTGAATTACTACATGAAACACTGCACAGAGACAAATGGCAAGCCAAGGTTCTTATCTGTTTTGTTTCGCCATTTCTTGGGAGACGGGTTAGTTACTGCCGCTATTACGAGCTGAAGCTTAATCTCCTTCAGTTTTCATGTTTCATTAGTTTTCTAGATGGCACTGGGAAATCACAGCACTGGGAAATGCGGGACAGTGCAGGGCTGTACCATGGTACTCTATATTTACAGCTGGAATGTAAGGCTAGTCTCGGTCAGTTAACCCCTGACCTTTTGTGAGCTGAGGTAAACATTAGGAGGAGTGAGGTTTCACTGAACCAAAATTGTTCAGAGCTGCCATATAGTATCATTGATTATGGTTTGGACCAATGATTGCATTCAGAATGGAGATTAAAACAGTTTTGATTGGTTGTCAGTTTGGTGATTGACGGTTGAGTGTAGCTCCACCCTAACAGGGTTCATGGAATCTCATGCCAGCCATCAGTAGCATGGATGTGGGAGGGATGAAACGGCTATTGATGGTGAGAGGGAAAGATAAGTGAACAAATGACAGGAAAATACAAACCACCCATTTTAATGACCAAAGCCAGCATGTCAGCTTACTGGCTGGCTATTATTTGGTCATTAACCAATGGGAACCAGGCATTCGACAGAACTGGTGCTATAGTTTAAAAAACCTTGTCACATTTTACCTTTCATATTTATTTATGATCTTTGAGATTTATTTGACAATATACCGCACTAACTAAATGCTTCTGGTAGTTATTGATCAGTTTCTTGCAGTCCAGTAGAGGAATTTTTGCCCACTCTTTCATACAGAACTGCTTCAACTCTGTGACATTTGTTGGTTTGAGAGCATGAGCTGCTTATTTCAGATTGTGGCACAACATCTCAATGGGAATTTAATGTGAAATTTTAGAGATACAGAAAATCAGGCCATTTCCCGCGTGGTTAGAAGTGTGATATATAGTGATATTCTTTAAATATATATATATAGATATATATATATATCTTTTGAGCATAAACATTGTTTCCTATATGTCACTCCTTTGTATTTGTTGCAAACAGATGTAGTTTCTTTCCAGGTATGTGTTTGTTGGGTGTGACTGTTATGTTGTATAGTGTGGTGTGTATTTCCACGGAGGTTGCGACTGGAGTATCAAGTGCAAGGGAAGTTGATTCATTGCCAGGCAATGTGATCGTATTCATTGGTGGTTAGAATGCTGAAGTATGTACTTTCGCTGTGTGGCTGTTGCTCCTTTAAGTCGTGTCAGGGAAAAAACTCCCACGTAAGACAAATGCAGTGCCCAATGAATTTGAGTGATTGTGGAATGGTTTATATATAAATATATAATATTATATATATAAAATATTTACACACACACAAGTTTAAAAATAGTATTTATTAACAAAAGTGTATATATGTGTGTATATATATTTTAGGTATATGTTAAAAGATTATGTATATAAAAATTTATATGTTTGTGTGTGTGTATGTTTCATAACAAAATACAAAAGTAGAGAGGAGTCTATTTAGCTCAAAACATTATACTACAAGAGAGCAAAAAAGCTCCTATTTAATTTATTTAGAGCCAGGAAATTTTTCGAAAGAAATAAATACTGTTATTTCACAAAAATAATGTAGCTCTACATTATCAAGTTGTTTTCTGCGAACACTAGAGAACTAATGTTATATAAGCACTATTCTGATTTCTTTAATGTTCATTGTAGTTTAACTGTCAGGGCCCGGTGATAGTGTAATGGAAAAAGGACACATTGCACAACCCAGTGTCCTCTTATGTGTCCCGACCTGATAAGGGATTGAGGAATCGATAGTAACGGGAGAGGTTGAGAAGTGTGGGCGTTGCCTTTGTTGTATTCTTTGATAACTGTCCTGCTCGAATGTTACAAAAGTGCGAGCGCATGAGTTTTGTCACACGGTGATGAAAGAAAGGTGTGTCTTCCACAGCCCCTGTGTCACCGCGCGCCGGCCGCCGTCGCGGCGGGCGTCCGCGGGCAGCACTCTCAGGCCGCCTCCCGGGCGGCGGACTGCGAGCGGCCGTGGACCGGACAGGACAGCTTGGCCCAGGATGACCCCGAGATGTGGAACCTGCTCCAGCGGGAGAAGGACCGGCAGTGCAGGGGCCTTGAGCTGATCGCCTCTGAAGTAAGCCCCCAAAGCACACTCACACAGTAATCGCAATGCTAATTCACTGCACACTAATTCAATAACGATTCAGGCCAAACAGTTTGGTGAAGGATACAACAGCAGCGCTCTTCAAGGGACTCGAGACCTTAGACTTCTTGGTGCAAGTCCAGAACAACGCCCCTATTCATAAACCATCTCCGATTAGGACTGCTGATCTAGGATCAGGTTTCTCTTGTCTACATTAGACCTGATTCATCATGAGCTAAGATGCTGAAGTGATCCTAGATCAGCAACCCTTCTCTTAGAAGCTTTATGAATATGGGTCTAGTTCTCATTTCAACGTCAGTCTTGGCAGGAATTTCCAATGATAGATTAATTGAAATGTACATTTTTAATGTGAAGATATGAAGAACAAAGAATTTTATAAATAGTTTGGACTCATTTATCGGGCAGAGCACTTATGTCTTCAGCCGTCCTCATCCTTCCTCTCGTGCCGCAGCTCAGTGGCAGATGTTCACCCACGCTTAGCGGTGTCCTCACGCCGCAAGACTCAGCCTGCCACTTTTGTGTGCGATGGAGTTTATATCTTCATAGCCACGTTTCTACAACTCAGTTGACCGTGCCTCACGCAGGCCCCTTGAAGTGTGAATGCTGTTGTTGAAGGGGAGGTTGATGGGGTGGGGGGGGGGGGTGGAAAAAAACAACTAAACTTGCAGCGATTGCATTTCCAATTCTAATGCGGCCCGGATCGCAGCGTGACAGACCGGCGCAGGAGAGAGCTGTTACCTGCACCGCTATCTCCCCTGATTTCCTCTCAGTGGTGAGGGCGACATTAGCATACCCCTGTGGGGAGCTGTGTCGGTGTCAGCGTCGCCGAGGCACGGGGAGCAGAGGGGGGGTGGGGGATGGGGCGGGGGGGCCGTGATAAGGTGAGAGGAGGTGTCAGCGTAGCACACCAGGGGGTGCCTCTCCTCCAGCGCTAGATTAATTTCCTATTTGTCTCTTAAAGAGCATTGCGTTGCCTCTCTCTCTGTTTGAATTGCAGAGCTGTTCTGGGTAAATGGTGGCACAAAAAATGATGCGTTGTGTGTTACTGAGGAAAGGGGGGGGGTTATTTCATTTTCTGCTGACTAAAAGGGTGTCACTGACTTCTTTTTTGGAGAGGTGTGGAGAAGTTTGTCCTGGGGGTGGGGAGGGGGGGTGGTTTCCATGCTACAAGACACTAGTTTGTCATGATGGGTTTCAGTCAGGTTTCAGCCACAATTTTATATACCGTTTTAATTAATTTAATCTGTTTCTGTCTGTCCGCATATCACAGGTGTGTTTTGCATTTTTCCCCAATTAACAGAATTTCTGCAGTCGTGCTGCTCTTGAAGCCCAAGGTTCCTGCCTGAACAATAAGTACTCAGAAGGCTACCCAGGAAAAAGGTAGGACAGTGTAAATGAGCAAGGTGGTGTTGGAAGTCATCCTCTTTCAATAAATCTACTGCTACACAGTCTGTAGAGTAAACGAAACACACAAATGTTAGTTCCTGACCATTCTCGCTTTGTGTTCAGTCACAGAGCACCTGTACACTTACTCCTTAACCTTCATACTACACTACTGCCCACATGAGCACCATGTATGATGTAACTAAGTTATGGCCTTATGAACTACTGCACTACCGTGAACAGTAGCGAAGTAGCTTGATAAAAAAAGGTCCATATCTCCTTAGATATTTTCTTTCATGCCTCAAGGACATGCGCAAGGATGGCGTACAAAACCAGTCATGATTTGGAAGGTCATAGGTAATTAGTGCAGAAAAATTCTGCTTTTCTTGGCAGCGCTTTTAAAAAGCACTTTAGGAGGTGGTTATATTTTCATAATTAGAGTTGGAAATGTCAGTGACCTCATCTTATGATTTTATCACAACACACAGGTCATGTATGACAGCACTGTACCTCCCCAAGTACTGTGATTTGATCCTACAGGGTTTTGCAGTTAATTATGGAAAAAAGAGCTATATTTGTATTTGACCATTCCAAAACATAAAACTAAAAAATAAAACCCCCATCCCTGCTACAGCCTGCATTTTTTTGCTAAATGGCAGGTTTAAAGAATTTCATTAGCCATAAAGCTAGTGATTTAGCTAGCGAGTTGGTAAATGGTCCTAACAGTGCAAAAGCTAACAGGCCAGCCAGTAAGTTCACTTGCTGGCTAGCCAGTTCATTTGCATTGCTAGCTAGCTTACTTAGCTTAGCTATGTAATTACTTCCTTCTTTTCAAGAAACTAATTCATTCACTAGAAAGAAGCAAGTGAGTTAAGTAGCTAAGCTAATTCATTCAGTAGCTAGCTACAGTAGTTGCTAGAAAAGTGGCTTGCTAAACAATAAAGTAGCTGGCTACCAAGCATTTTAGGAATAAAATAACTTCAAAGACCGACCAGTTTCATTTTCATGTATGAGTCTTAACCATTTCATGATCTTTTAAACATAACATACATTTTTCTTTATTTGCCATGAAGGTAGTTTGTTTAGTCTTTTTGAAGAATCCTTTAAAATCTCCACATTATTACCAAATCTATTTTCTATGACAGTTCTATGTCGCTAAAGGCAGTCACACCTAAAGTGCATTAATTTGCTGGCCTACCACAGCCTGTTTTGGGCAGGAGTCACTTAGGTAACTTAAAATTTAAATTTATGAGTGAGACCAATTGTAAAAAAAAAAATGGCTTTGAGAGAGAAATATTTTGGTAGAAGCCAGAAGGAATTTATTTAAAATATGGAGAAAAGTTCAGTAAGATCCTTAGAGCCAGGGTGAATATTGTATTTTTTTTTTTTTTTTGAAAAGCTTCAGATGTCTGGAAAGCAGAAATACTGAAACAAATAAAATTTAAAAGAAAAAAATGAATATCCTAGTATAAATCACTAATGTACGCTCTCTTGATGGTGTATTTCATGTATGTACTTTGTATCTTGTTTTGCATTGTTTATGTATTTTATTTATACGCATTACCTAGAATATAAAAGGAGTATACTAACATGAAGTGATAGCTCAGTGGGGGGGAAAAAAAATTGGATGCTTCAGTTATTGTCTTTTGTGGAAATCTTTTTGAAATAAAAAAAAAAAAATACTTGACCAAAATTTCATAGAGGGACTAAAATAATAGCAAGGACTACGGCACTTGTGCTGGTATTGTACTGATACATCATGTTTATCTGCATTTCACAATCTTCCACCTGTGATAAGCTGTAGTAAACTAAATTACATGCAGTGTTTATACTGACCACACACCTGTACGAGTGCTACGATAATTGCACTGTATATCTATATTGAATTGTCACTACATATGTTACACACAGTGTACATTTCAACTCTATACTGTGTAATGATCGCCATTTATCTGTTTCTGTTTTCCTGTGTATTCCCCTTTTAAATGTGCCCTTGTTCTATTGTCATGTTACATTAGTAAACCAGGGCAAAGCCCCCATTTTCTGTCCGATCAGGTATTAAATTTTCCCGTCTCCTGTTTCACATAATTTCTCTGCTTGTGTTCCGATAAGGATTAGGGGAAAAAAAAAAAATTAAACCAATCCGTAGGCAGGTGTAGTGTCCAACTCTGTCTAATCCTCTTGTTTAAAACACTGAAATAGAGGATTGAACTTGTAAGCAGGGGACCGGAATGCCAGTAATTCCTTGCTCTTAAGCGGAGGTTTTAGGAAAGCTGTGCACGCGCTCAGTCAAAAAGTTATTTTGACTTAAGTATGGCTTGAATACTCGATTAAATTTACCGTGTATCGGCTCTGAGGAACATCATGGAAAAGCAGCATTCCTTGTATTACAGCCACAAGTATGACAGCCTTACAGTTTTCTCATTTGTGTCACTGTTTTTCATTAAAACTGGAGGGTATGGACAAGGATGAAAAATAAGGTTGCTAGTTATGCCTTCACTCAGTTATCTGGTTAGTCTTGTTTAATCTGGTCACAGTGGTCTGTGGCACCAGGAGTCTGTGGAGACTAGGTGCGTGTTTTGATCATGGAATGTTGGAATGAGCTGTGACTCCATCCCATAATGTACCTGTTTAAGAGTGAACTAGTGTGTAATGCTAACAGGGGGAACATTTTATTTATGTTATTGTGTAATATTTTATCTTGTATAAAATTTATCTTATTGTAGATCCTCATGAATGGGTCTGTCCTGTCATATCCATAGATACTATGGTGGAGCAGAGATTGTGGACCAGATCGAGCTCCTCTGCCAGAAGAGGGCGCTGGAGGCCTTTGACCTGGACCCCGCAATGTGGGGGGTGAATGTGCAGCCCTACTCTGGCTCCCCCGCCAATTTCGCCGCCTACACAGCCATCCTGCAGCCGCACGACCGCATCATGGGCTTGGACCTGCCTGACGGAGGACAGTCAGTACCCACAATTCACTCTGTCTGACCAGTTTGCGCCATAGTGCAGGTCAATGGGGCATGGAACCATCAGTGCAGCTCCATGGAAATTCATAGATTTCAAATTCATTATTAGAAAATAAATGACACTATAACTCCCAAAAGTGAACGTATTAACTCATGTATTTTGAATCCTGGAAGGTGCTAGAGTCTCTCTGCTTTTTAGGTATTGAATATGCATAACCTGTCTCTACCCACAGTCCCAATTTGGGTAAAAAAAGTACAGCGTGATAGGAGTGAACATAAGACGGGATATCTACAAAATAATGTATAATTTTTTGACGTATAACTGACTCTTGCATGATTATAACAAGGATGTGTCCTCCTTGCTCTGGCAATGTCAAGGTAAGCGTAGGGCTGATTCGCGGGTCCCTTTAACGCCTCATTCTGCCGTTTCAGTCTCACCCACGGATACATGTCCGATGTGAAGCGGATCTCTGCCACCTCCATCTACTTCGAGTCCATGCCATACAAGCTGAACGTGAGTACACATCGTTCCCGTTCCCGTATCAGGGCAGTGTCAGTCTGTGTTCGTGTGACCGACCCCCCCACCCCCCCACCCCCGTTTCGCTGGACAGAGCATCACTGATCAATTTTCCCCCCGTACCCCTTTGCACGGCGGTGATCAATGCGCGGTGTTCGGGGGCCCCTCTGAGCCCAGCTGACTGTGGCCCCGTGATGGATGGGGTGGCAGTCCCCCACAGCGGGAGAGCTAATGGGAAATCGACAGGCTGGCCCGACCACTCTGTCCAGAGAATGAGCGCTTTGATGGAGTGAGAGGGGAATCTGGAGATGCTCTCTCGAGATGGGAGATTACTCGCTTGTCTAAATAAAGCTTTCCTCTGCGGTGACGTGACCGCGTGTGCTAAGGCAACGGGCAGAGAAAAGAACCTTTTACATGTTTTTTTTTTTTTTTTCTTCTTCTTCTTTCAGTGAAATTAGGTTTCATATTTTTATCTTTTTCCCAACAAAGCAACAGGAAGGAGTGGCCGTAGGATCAGAGAGGGCCCTATCTCGGTGTCTCTCTCTCTGACTCTGTGGCTCACTGACGTTAGACCGCGTTCTGACCTCGTGCTGGATGAAAGATATGCACCTCATGACTTGTATGCAGTTTTCACAATCGCGTTTCACAAGTACATTTCCACCTTTCTGGGCACATGGCCTGGTCAAGGGGTAGACGCAAAGACTCAAGGTCACATGCGTACCCGAAAGAAAAGGACATAAGCCAGACTCTCATGCGTGTTAGAAAATACCCCGTGGTGAGCTGCTGCTGTGGTCACTATATTTTCACAGGAAGAGGCGCTAGAGGTCAAGAAGCTCAGGAAAGTGTCAGCAAAAACGAACAAGCTTTCTTTTACAAAGAGATTGTCCTTTGAAATCCTTGGTAACTCATAGCCTGTGTCAAATAATGTAACGTCACTGAGTGAACTGATACAGAGTCAGTCCCAGAAGTTATACGCATACATATATAAATATGAATGTTGAGATGTGTGGGTCTGGACGTCAGCCGCAGGAAAACGTCAGATGAACGGTTGGCGTTTGGGTTTGTCCGCTGTGCTGTCTCTCCCCGCGCGTGTGTGCGTGTGTGACAGAGGCGGTTAGCGTTTTTGACAGGTGTTCTGTTCCCTCTGTCTGCTCCAGCCCAAGACGGGACTCATCGACTACGACCAGATGGAGATGACAGCCCGGCTCTTCCGCCCCAAGCTGATCATCGCGGGCACCAGTGCGTACGCCCGGCTCATTGACTACGCTCGCATGAAAAAGGTGCCGCAAGTCTCTGCCTGCTCCGACTTTCTGGCTATAACCTACTGCTCTTTTTCCTCTCTCAGACTCTGTGGTGTTCAAATGCACACGGGTACAGATACCTGGAAACGCACACACACACACACACACACACACACACACACACAGCGCACTCTCAGGCACACAAATATGGTGTAACACTCATTCACATACACACACTCGCTTACACGCAAACCCACACTTGCACATATGCAAACATACACATGCTAACGACCACACACGCACACAAAAATGGGTCAACACTCCTTTGCATACAATGCCCTCACACTTGTACACATGCGCACACACACACACACACACACAAACACACGCAAACATAGAGAAGCACCCATTCACATACACACACGGAGACACACACGCTCACGCCCTCACACGCGCACTCATGCATACACACCCACATGCAAACAAGCACACACGCACTCATGCATCCACACTCAAGCTCACACACCAGCACACAGCATCACACACATGCACACATAAGGCCCCCCGCCCGCCTCCTCGCTCCTGTCTGGGACGTAATGGACCCTCTATCTATCGGGCTTCTTAGCCGTGGGGCCAGCTTTGAAGCGGGCTGCCGCATTCAGTCCAGGGTGTAGAGATGGGCTCCGTTCCAGAGTCTCAGGCCTTTTGGGCTCCCTTTTTTTAATCTAACTGATTTGGTCCCGTCAAAGAGGAGCTATTTTCCTGTAGGCTGGCATTCTACGTATCCTGTTCTCATCAAGGAGTCATCGCTGCCCCTGGTTCTCTTTCAGATCCACAACAGATTAGCTAAATTTAATAAGAGGCAGAGAGCGAGAGATAATTATTCTGTTGATGAATTGGACCTCTGCAAGTGGGTTATTATATATAATTAGTTGCAAAGATATAATTCTTCTGTCGGTTATTTATTTGCGGCATTTTCAGTAGGCATTGCATAGGAGAATAAAATGACAATCGATGTGGAACTTTCCATGAATATTCCAGTCTCTAATAGCTTTTCCCTATTGGCCTTGCGAAGATAGCGTTCCTCAGACGGCCGCTGTGCGCTTGATTATATTTCTACGCTCAAACTGACCTTAGATCTGTTCCCTTAGATACTAAATGACGGTTTTTAGCTCTGCTCTATAGGTGCAACCGCTATTAGAGTCATTTGATGTTTGATGGCAGAAGAAGAGTTGAATCTATGTGTCAGTTGTAGGGTTAGATTAGAATAAGGATTGTTTGTTTACCTGCCACATTTACCTAACTATTTGTTGAAAACTGATACACATTTGTTTAACATGTACAGTAGAAACATAGAGGCATAAACCTTAGACTGACCATACATCTGCATTTATGAAACTAGAAGTACCATCTCTTAACCAAATGTAGATTTACTTCATATTTTTGCAAAAAGGGAGCATTACATGGGAACCAGTTGTATTCCGTTTATTAAAAAATAAATTCTGTCAAATTACATTATAGGTGTGGTCACTCAAAAAGAATTAAAAGGCCCTTCTAATATGACCCTGCTTGCGGATTGCTCATTGGTTGCTGTTTGAATCATTTACAGTCACATAGAAGGCTGCAGATAAAGGAACAATAAAATATTACGGCTCATAAAATTGTTGCAAAACTTTGACATTTCAGTATTTGGCTTTCATTGCAAGTCACAATTTCCTTTTAGAGTTTGATGGGAATCAGAACATGAAGTGTCCTCTGCTTCTGGTTGCCAATAGTGACAATGCAATTTGGAATAAATAGGAGAGAAAAGACTGCTCACTCGTGAGTGGAAACACCTCAGCAAAGACTGTGTAGAAGGAGTGTGTTCACAAGCAGGCGCGTCCAAGCACTGAAACTGACCGGGGTGGGTCTCCACTTCCGTGGGAGACCTAAAGGGACAAACGCATTGCAGGTTGAAGAGGTGTTGTTAGGCCAACAGGGGGCACTGTTTGCTCTAGTTCAAATGAAATCCAACTCCTGAACACAGTGTCATGCACTACGTTTTAGAAGGGACCATGGTTTGGGCGTTTAACGTCCAACCAAAGTTTGGCTGGTCATTAAATTTGCCGTGGTAATTTTGAAAATAGTTTTACGATAGTATTGAGGTAAATAAAGGTACTATAAACGTCCTTCACACCCTATTTGTATCAGTACACCTGTGGAGGTTCCACCGCAGAAATTCCATCGCTCTTTCCGTGGTGGAGTCTGCAGAGCTCGCTGTATTAAAAGGTGAAATGGAACGCTCATCCTCTGCGCTGCAGCCGGGCTAGCAGATCCCCCTGAACTCTCGATCAATAAAATGGTTAAATGCTCCACTGCTTTTTGTCATTATCAGTGGTGTTACTTTTCCCCTATAATGCTGCCTCCTTGATGATGTGCCAGCGGACGTTTTTTTCACATGACATAAAAGAATATCTATCCCTCTCTCGCTCTTGATGTACTCTCCTCTCCATTTATCTGGTCTCAGTCAGTCTCTCCCACACACCCTTACAGCTGTGTAATAAGGTGGCCTACCTGCTGGTCTCACTCAGTTTCTATGATCTGTCTCTTACAGCTGTGTAATTAGGTGAAGGCCTACCTGCTGGTCTCTCTCAGCCTTTCTTGATCTCTCTTACAGATGTATAATGAGGTGAAGGCCTACCTGCTGGTCTCTTTTAGTTTCACGCTATCTTTTTCCTTTACAGGTATATAATGAGGTGAAGGCCTACCTGTTGGTCTCTCTCAGCGTTGCTCTCTCTAACAGATGTATAATGAGGTGAAGGCCTACCTGCTGGTCTCACTCAGTGTCTTTTCTCTGTCTCATACAGCTGTGTAATGAGGTGAAGGCCTACCTGCTGGCTGACATGGCCCATATCAGTGGCCTGGTGGCTGGTAAAGGAGTCCCGTCACCCTTTGAGTATGCAGACCTCGTCACTTCCACCACGCACAAGTCACTGAGGGGATCCAGGTGAGTGCATCTGTTTCTGTGCCCAGGTGTGTATTTGTGGCGGTGCTTGTGTGCATGTATGTGTCTGTGTGTATTCAAGAACATTGTAAGTTTAACTCACATGCATATGTAATGTGTCTGCCCGTGTTTGCATGTGCGTACACGTGTATGTGTTTTCTGATCATGATGATCTGCTGTTCTAGGGCTGGTCTCATTTTCTACCGGAAAGGCGTGAGGTCTGTGGACAAGAAGGGGCGCGAGATCATGTACGACCTGGAGGACCGAATCAACTTCTCCGTCTTCCCCTCTCTGCAGGGGGGCCCCCATAACCATGCCATCGCCGGAGTGGCTGTAGCTCTCCGACAGGTCAGTCATTCGAGTGGCTTACCCAGTACGTCTGTCTGTTTCACTACTCTGCCCCTGGGGTGTTTGTAACATTACTCTGGAGTCTAACCACAGTCTAATTACTTTACATATCGTGTATGTGTGTGTGTTTGTGCAGTGTCTGTGTGTGTGAATGTTTTTTTGTGACTGTGGGTGTCTGTTTGTATTTGCGCCTGCCTGCATACATGTGTGTGCACAGACTTTGTAAAACCCCAGCAGTTTTCATATCCTCTGCCTCTAAGCTCAGGACTGTAATGCTTTAAAATAGGAATTAATATCTCTGATCAAGGCAACCTACTGCACACTGTTAAGGGGAAAAAAAATATATAGTAAATAAATAAACAATTAATTAAAAATAAAAAGGGAGATTGATTGCATAAATATTCAGAGCCTTTGCTACGATCAACCTAAATTACTTCACGTCTGGAAAAAAAAAAAGATCTTATCAAAGTCACGCAGTTAGTCGAATGGCCTCTGTCACTGAGAAGTAACAGTGGGTCATTATCGAAGAATGAAATGGCTCTGGTTCCTTTGTCTCGTAATGAATATCAAGCACAGATTCTGCCATGAAGACCCGGGAGCTTCCAAAACAACGTTGGGATAAAAATGTAGAAGGGGCGCAGAGCGGGAGAGGGTGTGAAAAATGAATGAATGAACGGGCTTTCTGAGCGCAGTCAGATCAATCACGGGGGCCATCATTAGGAAGAGGGGAGGACCGCTGCCGTGGAGGTCTCTCAGCTGCGCAAATGAGACACTCTTCTGCTCAATATTTCAGATTTTTTTTTTTTTTTTAAAAACCTCATTATGAAAATTAAAAATAATAATAATACAATTGAATATTACAATTGCACATTTATGCATGTGAGAGAAAAAGTGATCCTTATTTGCATCTTATTTATTTATTGCTGCAAATCTTTGCAGAAACGGTGACATCAGCTAATACATGGCAGAAGAACAGGCTGTCTAAAAATGGCCTCTCTTATTACTAATTGTCTGCTGTGGACCCTTGCAGAGTTGAATGTAGCCTGGACCCATAAAGTGAAGTCTCAATGAATGAAAAGATTGTAAAAAACCCTAAATTAAAATCATAAATCATCTCATAGCATTCTGTTTACTAAAAATCACTTTTCTGCATTACTTGACATGTTGCTCTGTCCATATGTATATGTTTAAATAACATATTTACTGACATTTGGCTTAAAATCACTCCTTTTAAGTATTTAGGTCTAGTCAGCGGGCACTGGTTGCCCTTGGCAACATCTACAAAAACTTGTCAGTGCTTAGACAGACCGTTGCTAGCCAAGGTCATTGAGTTTTCAGAATGTGTCCCAAATATGTTTCCAGTTAAGGTGCCTTTTTGTCATGGGAGACTGTCATTGAAGACAGGTTAATAGGGCAGTACTTTCTCATACAAAAATATTCAATGCTGCGATGTTTTCACTTTTTTTGTTATGTGATCTTACAGTAATTACCTTTCAAACCAGACTTACTCTGATTTAGCGTCTATGCAATCTGCTCTAAATTGGTGAATGTTAAAAATTCTAGTATTATGTAAATTCCAGAAACTGTCACACGTTACATAAGTTTTGAACCCCTTTGCTATGGCAACCCTGGGTATCCAGGTAACAAAATTGAGAGATATGTTCTATGTATGTGTGTAATCGAAATGGTCGTACCTGACTTAAGTTTAAAAACGTCTGTCCCAAGGCTTCCTCAGGTAGATTTTGACAGAACAAAACCTCATCAAATTGACTGAAGATTGACCTCTCAAGTATAACAGCAGAAAAGCACAGATTACCAAATTGGACTAAAATGAAATCAGAATACACTGCCAAGACGAATGAAAAAGGGAATGTAATGAACTCAATGAAGTATACAGCTGATGTGATAATCTGTGTGAATGAAGTAGACTGTCATTATTCCTGTTGTCTTTTATGGGTCTATAACAGACAACATAAAACATAATTGATGCTTGCCAGTGAGCATTTTGCCTTTGTCCTTTGGAACAGAGTGGGAATGAGACTGCTGTCTTTAACTGAAACTGTACTTAAGAAATCACGCCCTGAGTTCTACAGTCTTATCCCAGAATTCCATCAGGTGATGTGTAACTGCTCGTGGGCTTTGCTCCGGGAGAGAGGGGTTTCAGGTTGAAGGGTGTCGCCCATCATCCACCATGTAGCAATCGCCCTCCTGATCGGTTCGGTTCCCACAGTCACCTGACGCAAACAACTGCGAACCTCTCGTTTCGGGGGAAATAAAGAACTTCTTTACTTCTTACAGTTCCGTGTCGGCACAGAACGTAAATCATGAATTGGAAAAAAATGTACTTTGAAAAATTCATCAGAAACAAACATTTTTAGGTTTAGTGCTGTAGGAAAAGGAGCACAAGGTAAAGACTCGCTCGAAAAAATGTTTAAGAAGAAACATCCTTGTGTCTGGAATTGAAAATTTACGGTGAGACTTGAAGATTGCACTCCATTAACAGTCCTCTGAGGGCTTGTTACAACTCAAGCACTCTTTCCTGTAAAAATAGGCCAAAATGACTACATCATATTTTGCGAAGTTGGTAGAGACCTATCCAAAATGACTCACAAGAGCAATTGTTGCCAAAAGTGTACTTTTTACTGACTTTTGGAGTTCTCACATAATCGCTATATATATATTTTTTTTTTTTTTTTTTTTTTTTTTCCTTAACGTTTTAACTGATATTTATCCTCTTTTGCATGTAAATGTTAGGCATTATTGAGAATAAAAAGGTAATGCAATTGTGTTTTGAAATTGGTACTTTTGAATTATTTCGGAAGGCTGGGCAAGTGTTTGAAGGTTTGTGTGGATGTGAAAGTCCTGGTGTTTTTAGGTTAGACTGTTCTTGGAGCAGGGGAATCAAAGTATTTACTGTGGCCATTGAACAACATAGCAAATGGATGGAGGTAGTAATGTGGTAATTGGATTAAAGTCAGGCTGGAATGTGTTGTTAGCAAGTAAGTGACACCTGGATGGAATTTGAAATAGTTTCACTGTATTCCCATTCAGAAATTGATTTTTATCATAGTTCCATTTTGTATAGTGTGCAGCAGAAAAAGTTCTCTCTGTTTAAGACGCTGATATCTGTCCACAGGCCACCACACCGATGTTCAGGGACTACATCGCCCAGGTGCTGCGCAACGCAAAAGCCATGGCCGACGCGCTAATGAAGAAAGGCTACACTCTGGTGTCAGGTAAACACAGTGCTGCTTTTTTTGTGTATGAGTCAGTCTGAGAGGCTAAAGCAACATATACCCAGTGTGGTTCAAAGGTTAAACCTATTTTGTATTTTGATCAGTCCTAGTCTTTTCCTTATTGATTTTTCTCATAGTGGGCTTGCAGGAGCATCTAGCCTGAACTCCAGTAGTCCCCCCCCCCCCCCCCCCCACCCCCCCATGGGCATTCATTTTACTTGTATTAAAACAAATTTGTCCCAGTTTGTCCCAACCCAATGGGGAATGTGGGACTTCACCCGTAATGCAATCAGACTTGCCTATGAGAGATTCTGTACATTGAGATTCTTACATTTGTGATGTGGGTAAAATTTAAAAGCATACATTTTATTACACTCCTACAGAACACTGAGAATTTTGAACAGAACATGTTACCAGCCAAAACGGACAGTAATATGAAAAAACATTAACGCAGAAAAAGAAATAATACAGTAAGGAAGAAAAATGTTCTAAATATCGGTGAATATGGATTTTTAAAATCTTCAGTAATGTAAAAGATTTGTACTGTTGCCCAAAGGGTTAGAGTAACTCTAGTGATTATGTGACTGAAAGACAGACTTTTGATCTGATGTGAAGACGGCCATTATTGGCTGGGAGACGCTGACCCGTCATATTGACCAGTATGTCTCTACAGATGGGACTGACAACCACCTGGTTCTGGTGGACCTGCGGCCCCAGGGCATGGACGGGGCCCGGGCCGAGAGGGTCTTGGAGCTGGTGTCCATCACCGCCAACAAGAACACTTGTCCAGGAGACAAGAGCGCCCTCACCCCCGGAGGCCTCAGGCTAGGTACAGCTCAGCCTCACAGACACCGGATCACCGCTATTCCCTGGGAGCCTTCTCTGAAACGATATACATGATATACCACCATTACACTGTCAGCGGTGTACTATAATGAATAGGGGACTAGGCTTGTATCTCAGAGGTTCCAGATTCAATTCTCTGATGGGGCAGTGCCATCATACCCTTGAGCTAGGAACTTAATTGAATTGCTTGAGAAAATATCCAGCTGTAGAAACGGATTTTATGAAAACAAGAAAAGTAAGCCGTGTAAGTCACTGTGGATCAGAGCATCTGCTAACTGTCAGAGAGTGGGGGGAAAAAAAATATAACCATCACCATTTAACATGTTTAACTTCCTGAAGCTCTCTGTAATATAGCAATCACCATTTAACATGTCTGACTTCCTGAAGCTCTCTCTAACTGTATTTGGTTGGAAGTGGTAGAGGAAACTAAACCTGGAAATGGAAAGTGTTCGCTTTAGAGCACTAAAACACTCAAGTTAAAATGCCTGCTTTTATGGCTGCTGTAAAAATGCTTATAACATTGTGTCACATGCTGATGAAGTTTGGGGCTGTGAGTTTGTGGGGTCCCGTCTGTGCCTGTCCTGATCCCCCATGCTGGGTCCACAGGTGCGCCGGCCCTGACCTCCAGGCAGTTCAAGGAGGCCGACTTCGAGAAGGTGGTGGACTTCATGGATGAAGGGTTTAAGATTGCCCTGGATGTGAAGAAGAAGACAGGTAAGGCGGGGAGCGTGGTGTGGCATGACGAAGATTAAAACACTGTTTTCCTGGGAAAAATTTAGACCAGAGGTTTCTGTCATTAAATACAATGAATGCGGTCCACGGCCCTATTCATGGGTGCTGATCTAGGATGAGTTTTACCTGTCCGATCATAATGGGTAAGGTTAGGGAGTGGACTGGGGAAACCTGATCCTAGATCAGCACTGTCCTAGCACACTGTATGAATATGTGACGTGTTACCGTTTGTGAAATGTTTTATATCAGTGAGATGAATTTGGTACCATGTAGGTGAAATAAAGGCAAAATGAAACCGATTAACAGCAGTGTCTAGTGTAGGGTTGCACAGGTTTAGACAGTGATATTTTTCTTCCTGTTCCTCTCCCTAGGAAAACTTCAGGACTTCAAGAACTTCCTGCTTCAGGATCCAGAGACTGTGGCCCGTATCGCTGAGCTAAGACGGCGCGTGGAGGCGTTCGCCCGCCCCTTCCCCATGCCTGGGTTCCATGACCACTAAAACTCAACACAGAGCGAGGGGGAGGGCATGGGGGTGTGGCTTCAGGGGTGGGGGCTTTCAGAAATTGGAGTAGAGTGCGGGTGGATAGAGGGTGTCATTTTCACTACAGAGTGCAGCCAAGACATAGGGCTCTATTTTGACTGTCCAAACTAGTGGCACAAAAAAAAATATCATATTGTTTGGTTGGTGTATCATTTGTTTTAAAACCCAGATTTGTGTGATGTGACGGCAAAGCTCATTTTATCAAAGTTGAGTTTGTCCCAGTTGCAGCCTCATAAATTAAATTCTACTTCTGTGTAACTGACAGCATAATAGACTCAGTAGCTATTCAAGACTACGCTCTCTGGTTTGACCATTGCACCGTGAGTTTGGACCAGTAAAACGGGGCCCTTAGTCGTCCTTCTGATCGTAGGGAGGAAAAATTATCAATCATGTCGCTCACTGAAAGTGTTTGATAGAGTGATCACCTGTATGAGCATGATTTGAAAGTAATTTTTTTATTTCCACAATATATGCCTTTTGGCCATCTGTTTATAGCAGTATTCTTTGTCGGTTTTAGCTATTTTCCCACAAACTTTAGTACAGAATATCAATCAAATCTGAATTGACATCGCACAATTCCGTTATGAACATTTCAAAACGACAATCTTGTTTTGCTCCTGGTCATGAATTCGGCGAAGGTAGAAAATGGAATATTGTTCATTTTAAGCGACACTCAATGTTTCTCAAAGTGGGAGATGGAATTTAAGAGATTCATGTGAATATTTAAAGATTCTGTCCTTTATTTCTGTAACATTGTCAAGTCCAAACCAGGCCTGAGTGATACCACTGGCTCTGTTTAAGAGTGATCGATCAATTGCAGCAAGCAGCCAGCCCGAGGTGGAAGGTAGAGGGCAGAGCACTCTCTCTTCCATGAGGGGAACCATGGCACTGCCCTTCACCCCACCCAAAAATATCCTTCAGACCTATGACCATGGCCCAGATACCTGTTTGAAATACTTTCCTTCTTTAGGTGCTGGTCAAAGACTCTTCTGCAGACCGAGTGAAATTTTTAGTGAAACATGATAGTAACCAAACCACATAATGATATGCACAGGAGAATGTTCTTCTGAATACTGGTGAAAATATGTCTCTTGTAATAGTTTCAGTAATCCGTGGGATGTTTATTGCTGTCTAAAGGGTTAAAAGAGTAATTGTCTTCTTTTTTTATTATGACTCTGTTTCTCATTCATTTTTACTGCAGTCTGTTAGCGAGGGCATCAAAAATCATGAACAGAACACCTCAGTGAACATGCCTATCTATAAGCGAAGCTAATACGAAAGCTAACGTGCTAACACTCACTGAGCATGACCTTACAGCTCTGATATTCAGTGTCTGTTTACATTACAAACATTGCTTTTATATAATTCTGCTTCAGCTCCAGGAACTTTTTTTCTCACAGCGTTTAACCCAAATTACTTTGTAATTTGTGCTTTTTTTCTTTTTTTTTTTTTCTTCATAAACTATGATTTACATCTTTTGTTGAATTAACATTGACCACCCTTGATGAAACATGTCGTCCTGTTGAAATGTCTAAATAAGGAGGGAGCGAAATAGAGATGAAATGTTTATGGATCGTCCTTTGTGACTTAGAGTATATATTTTGCAGGCACATTGTGTTGTAACTGGTGGAGGAGAGGAGGCCGTTGGGGGGCGGTGGGGGACCCCAGGGTGTGTAACACTGCATCAGTGAGTTTGTGGGTTTTCCTCCATGGGCGGGGGGGGGGGGGGGGGGGGGTAACTTGGCTGTACAAGCACAGCATAAGTGCAGAACCGTTTGAGTGAAATACAGCGGCTTAGTCCAGTTTATAAAGTAGCATTCCTCACAGATTACAGTGACCCAGCCGCCATCTCTCTGGAGGGCGGCTGTCACCTAGCTCACGAGTGGCTGGCAGCTCACATGCGGCTCAGACCCGCCATCTTAACAGTTTCTCACCCTCCTAACCCGTGATGCTGTTTGCCTAGTGTTATGTGTTAAGAGATGATAATACTGTTTAATCTTTCCTGTCGAACGGTGGGAACGTCTACTAATTATGCCCAAAATGTAATTTTTAATTGTCCTCCTGTTAAAACATTGTGTAATTTAACAAAAGCTGAATTATAATAAACATGTGCATTAATTAATTGTTGAGTGTTTAGTGTCATTGATGCTGTTTGTTGGTGTGCCATCGTATAATGTGTGCTATTTAACATGGCTTTAATGTAGTGTGGGGGGGGGGGGGGGGGGGGGTGGTCTATATGTAGAAGGAGTGGGTCTATAGTGAGACATGCTTCCTTTTATTAGCATCTATCTGACATTAGTTCATAGGGAATGCATGACTACCAGAAATACAGTGTGGAATGCAAATGGCATGTAGGTTCAGTGCAGTATAAGGTTCATAGCTACTGGAAAACGCAACACAACGCCATCACCAGTGGGTTTGGTGTTTATCTCTGGTCATGAGGAATAAAATTCCATTTTAGCTGTGTCAATAAAATGATTTGGATTTCTCTTGGTCTGTTTCATCAGAGCGGTACGGCATGTCTTGCCTTGCGTTTATGGGCTTGCTTTCTGAGCATATTTCATATGATGAGCACCACACACACAGTCATTTTCAGATGCAGAATGATCACCATAAGGGCAGTACTGGCCTTTTTGTCTTACCACCAGAAGGAAAAAAAATCCAGCCAAGGACAACAGAGTGGATTCGGCCTGCAGCACGCAGTAGAGCACAGAGTTACAACCTGTGAACTCTCTCTCGTACAGTCAGACAGACTTGTTGCTGTTTTCCAGCACCAACCCCCCCCCCAACTGTGAGTGGGTTATAATTTGACAATGCACAGCGATGTTTAACGAGAAGAGGAATCAATGACAGCATCTGCAATTAATTGGCTCCATATATTTAGTCAACTGTCAGACTGTCGTTCGTACCCTTGTCATAATTAAAAACACAGTGGAACAGGACGTGGCACTCTGAGAGACAATAGTGCCGGTGAAGAATGCTAGCGCTCGAGCCTTTCAAGGCACTATTTAAATGCTAACCGCTTACTAATGCACAGTAATGAGTGTCCTTACAGTAAGGTGGCCCCTGCCAGTCTCGCACTGCCATATCAGACTTGACGACTCATGAGTCTGATGATGATGAAACGTTGCACGCATCAATTAGCGCCCTGGCAGCCTAGGATGAGGTGCTGAAGCCTAAATAAAATAGGCAGGTCCCGCTGGAGATACGAATACGCACGTGAGGCTAAGAAACACCTACTGCGCTTCCGTTTTTTTCGCTTCCCTTCCTTGTTGGGCTGCACGGTGTTGGGGGAGGGTGCTGGGGCTGCTCAGCTTTGGGGTCAAAACTATTTACACTGCAGTATGAACCCCGTAAAACCAGGGTCTGTTTAACATCATATGAAGACTGTTTGGTTGAATTGGTAAATGTATTTACTTTACATAACATACCATTAAATATACGGAGCATTTGTTTTAAAATAAGGTATTAATGCAATCTACATAAATGATATACTGAATTATAGAAATGGAAAAATAAAATGAAATGACATTTTACATCAAAGAAACCTCTCATTATATCATAGACATTGTCCTCATTCTTCTGTCCAAAGTACCTCTGCTAGTTCCGCTTGTGGGGACACAGTTGAGCTAAAAATGAATAAATACACAATCAAATTTAACTAGACATTTTCACAATCACTAAAGCAAGGATTATTTCAGAAACACAAATTGGGCAAACTACATGGATATGACTTTCAGTTTTGCTTCAGATATTGTTTGGGCTAACATCTCATATATGACCTTTACTTAAGGTCTACACCCTGTTTAGACTCAAGAATTCAGATTGGGTGACTTGATTATACAATCAACTTTATTAATTGACCTGAGCATCAGCAAAAAACTGCAGACTCCATAGGACCAGGGTTAAATAATGTCATGTAGATATGACAATCTCTTTCAGTTAGAACCTCAATGAATATTTGACGACAATGTGATTGCGCTTACCAATGGAGGATAAGACGGTCTGTCCAGCGTGAGCACCATGTGTTACCAGAGAAGAACCAGAGAAATCCAGGCAGTTGGCCCAGCTGGTAGCAATACCTCTTGTAGAATGCACACACTTCACTGGAGTGCTGCAAACTAACATGCTAGGGAGACAGCCTCTTCCAGCAAATGTGAAAACCTCCGCTTGGACAGGGGTGACCTTGCCCACTGCATGTAAAGCAGACGAATGTATCACATGATGCATTTCCTGCATCCCAGAGACATTCCCCTGCGGGGGCCATCGCAAGACATACATGCGAGGAAGCACATCCACACACTGGCCTAATTGAGTCAGGAGGGAAGGCACTAAAAATGACCTGGTTACAAAAGGAGACCTCTGGAACTCTCTCCCTCCTCTTTGGAGCGAAGGCCTCAGCCTCGGCCCTGGCTCGGCTCAGCCTCAGTCCGGCTCGACTCGTCCCCCGGCCCTCCACTGATTCCTAACTTTGGATGTCTCTTTACACGGGGACCAAAGGTCCTCACAGTCTCACTCCGATACCAGGAGGGTTAGTTGGGCACTTCCAAGACAGCTGATAGACCCTCCGCTCAGGCACTGTCCAGCAATTGGAGTAACAGAGACACCACCACGAGAGCACAGAGGAGCACTTATGCCATTCATGCCTATACACAAGGAAGTGTCCTTCTCCCTCATCTAAAACCAGAGCTGACATTGTGTTTTCTGTCTATGATCTATGTCTGCCTTGCCAAATCATGCCCAGATCATCCACACGGCATGAAGACAAAGGTGCCACCCCACTCTGGAAGAGGTATTCTCCAAGCTCCCACCTTGTCCCTCCTGTTGACACAATAACATGTCCTGCACAAGGGAGTTCAGGGCATGTGACCGCACGCTCCCCCTGGTGGACGATTCAGGCCACTAACCACAGATTGTCTGCACACCAGCAGATTGCAATCCTGAAGCACAGGGAAAAAGTGATGGAAAGCAAGTGCTACTGTCTATAGTTCCAACACACTGCTGGGCCAACTCCTCCATTGTGCAGATAGAGGCCCAGTACTGAGTTGGAGGAATTGGTGGTGATGATACGATGAGAGCGAACCCTCCCCCTCACAGCCCTTGTTCTTCAGGGCCAAACAAAGTGTAGTCCTCCAGGGCCGAAGACCTCAGAAACGTCATCATGAGACTGTCGCTCCTTTTGTGGTGATCCCTGAAGAGAGGAGCACGCTGCAGTCGGAGTGAGTCCAGCATTGGTCCCACACACAGCAGGCCAAGCTGCAGAGCTGTGAGGCTCAGGGGACAAATCCAGTCAACAATTCCTGCCGTCGGGTTCACTTCCACGCCGCACTTGCAGCTGGTCATAGGGGAGACAGCTGCTCTCCACCATTGTGACGTGGAGTTGAACTCTATCCCCACGGAGATCGCGAGGTCGATTCTGTGAGTCTCCCAGACAATCCGGGAGGATTGGCTACCGTTTTTCTTTAACTACACAGCAGACTGTTGCTGAGCTACAAAGTAGCAGAAGCTAACTAGGTACAGTTGCTAGCAGCAACAAAACTTACCGAAAACTGCTCAGCTCTAAAGCTAAAAATGCCACATATTGCATAGAGCAAACTCAGCTGTGTCACTCAGTAGAGTAAAGGAGAATAAAATGCTGAATCAGCGATATCAATGAATAAGATGGTGAGCTTGGCTCATGAATGGAGCATTATGGTAATGAAGTAATGGAGGTAATGGAAGGAATGACTTCCTCCACCTTCATGTTACTCTCTGCCAGTAAGATTACAGACATGATTTAGCTGTAGCCTTCATGCTAGTAACAGAGTGACATGGACACTGCATTCTTGCATTACATTGAGGTTCTCGCTCAAGGGCTGTAGTGAGCTACTGGCTACTTTCTTTCCTTGATCATACCATGCAGAATTCTGCTTGTGCCCTATGCATGCAAAATAGGGATGTTTTTTTCATGTTTTCATTGACAATGGAGAGTACCATTCATTTAGGTTTAATGTTTTCCCTTTTGCTTTAGTGATGATAAAAATATGAGGCACGAGTTAATTACCATTTATTCTTACAGCTAATTAGCCTCATTTATTTTCGTTTGTAATCATATCAAGCTGTTTTGCGCCCTGGATTAATAGACAAATGGATTTACACAACCAACCTGTAGGTGAACTACCATTCAGCTATGCAGGGGAATAAATCAAACCAAGCAACATGTTAAGAGCAAACTAATACATATGAAATCACACCTCTCAGGAATTAAAGTGACTCAGGAATAAAAAGAAGAAAAGGGTGAGGCCCTTTTCCTCTTCGGTAGAGTCATTTGGGGTGGGGGGTGAACCAAGAATGGAGACACCATGACACAGGATAAAAAGTACAGAAATCCAGGTTGGAAAATCTCTTGTGATTTGGAAAATCCAGGTTGGGAAATCTCTTCCGATTTTTTTCTGAGGGTTGTTGGATTTACAAGCTTGAGCTCTGGCAACTATTGTTTTCCACATGAAACAAATAAGTAGAAGGGAGTATGGGATGGATGTAAAGTTTCCGTTATTGTAGTTAAAGTCCCAGTGTTTGTGTGTACACTGACAAAAAAACAAGCCGTAAGTCAATGCAACCTAACACAATATGAAGAAAAATGACCTGGAAGATGAAAGAAAGGGAGAAATCTCTCTCATCATTTCTGGATCTTCGGATCTTGCGTATCAGGGCCCCAGGCCTAATCAGCTTCCACCGCTCTTCAACAATCGCCGCTTCCTTGCTTTGCTGGGTGATTTGTATTTATTTAGCTGTGCTCATGGGTTTTCCTTCTGCCCTCCTTATTTACCCTCTTAAAATTAATCCTTATCTAAAAATAGACTCTCTCTGTCGCTGCGGCTCCTGGGCTACTAGCTTTGTGTTGTGCGGAGGAGCCGGTGGAACGGAGTAAACTCAGAGAGTAAGGGGTTTGTGCTTGTGCTTCATGGTGCCTACTTCGGCAGGCCTAAAGGGGGCATCCTGGACACTAATGTCACCAGTCTCTGGGCACAGTAACATTATGGGTCCTGTGAGTGAGTGTTGATCCGGCCAAAGGATTTTCAGGTGTCGGCATCGGACCATTCATTTTGGAGATGAAATTATTCCCATTTCCTCATCTCTCCTGTAGTAGGATAAAACTGATCTTAGATCAGTACTCCGGTGTAGACACACTTTATGGATGAGGTCCCTTGAGCCGACGGCCTGAATCTGGGCCTGCTTTACCCCAGCGTAAGGGATTATGAAATGCTTAGCTGAGGTTATTATGTAACTGACCTTAATTTGAGCCGCAGATCAGGAGATGGTCTGCTTCCACTTACCATGTGTGTCTGCCTGCCCTAGTAACAATAATAGCCCTTTCAGTATTACAGGAACAAAACAGCAAAATGCTGTTGCGTAGCGCCAACCGCAAAACAACATTACAGTCATTTAGCTGAAGCTTTTATCCAAAGCAACTTTCAGTTGATTATTTTAACCAAGGGCCAATGTGGGGTTAAGGGCCTTACTCAAGGGCCCAATGGTAGTGTTGCTCTTGTGATGAGACTGGGGCTTGAGCCACCAACCCCAAGGGTCCCAGTCACGTACCTTAGCCTCTAGACTACAGACTGCCCCACATAATTCCATGTTACAGCTCCTGCACCAAATCCGCCATCCCCCCCTTCCACATTCACACCTCCCCCACCCTTAGGGACCTCCTGTTGCTCAGGTCCAGCACGGATTTGAACCCACAACCTCCAGCTCCGTGAAAGGCGGTTTAAGAACAGGCCAGAGACACACAAGGGACGGGCCAGAACGCAAACAAACAGCTCTCTTTCAATTAAACAACATTAAGCAAGTACAAACACATGCACATGTGTAAGAGTATTTAAAAAATACACTGCAAACCTATACCTGCCTCATAGAACACCACACACACAGACACACAGGACCAAGGTACAGATACAGAGCGACAGCCTCCTTTATACTGTAGTACTGTCAAACACTCCCTCACACATCCAAACAAATGTAAAAATATGGGGAAAAAACTAACTGAAAAGTTACATCCGCTTCTGAGTCAAAACACTGCAACTTTCTCATTTTAAGGATGCCTGGAATTACGGCAGTAAATTTAGGGGCGCGTGCAGATTGCCTGCGGTCTCTGGATGAATAGTCATAATAAGAATAAGCAATGGGGAAAATACAATCACAATAGCCTCGCGGAGCCTACAGCTTGATAATGACTGTCCCTGTGTGTGTCTGGGCCGGTGATTACGCCTGGTGCGGCACCTCGGCCGGTATGATTACCTGTCAGCGTGCGGCGTGCCCCTAACGGAAGCGTCGCAGCAAGACAGACTATTGCTGTCGGCAGGAGGATCCGCGGTGAGGAGTGCGAGCGTTCGTTTTCTGCGCGTTTTCGTTGGTTAGCAAACCCCGCCGGCTCCACCCCTCAAGGGGGTCCGGTCGCTATTCCTTTTGGTATGGTGATGCAGACGCACAGACCAGGAGAAAAATGTTTTTATTATGAGGGTGGAATGGCTTTCCATCAGGACGTGGTTATACGGGGGTGAGGAGAGAGATTGCTTACGGATTGTATGCATTAGCTGAGGTGCACGGACACGGGTTCCCCAATCGTCTCTCCATAATTCAAGAGGAACACAGTGACACTAAACAAACACTGGGTTTTCTGAAAGGGGTAAAATCGGGTCCAGGCTCATAGAAAATATGATTCTGTTCTACAAGTCAGCCATGCACCTATAAACTGAAATGTCCCTTACATAAGTCACATAGATTTTCCGTGCTTACATTCGCAGTATTATAGATCAATATTATGTCTATGGCTTAGTTATACAAGCTTTCAGATCCATGATAACACTCCGGCCTTGGTGTCGTTTTTTCCGTGCCTGTTGTCACAGTGTTAATTCACTAGCTGCATCCTAACAAGAGATATTAATTTGGAATACCTCAGGAGCAGTCCCTGTGGATGTTTTATACTCGGCTAGGATATTCGTCATAAACAGTAAGACAACATTGACAAATCAGTTTAAATGGGCTTTAATGAATAAGCACCCCTGTTATAGTATACACGTTGGATAGATATTCAGTGGTAGGTGCAAAGCAAAAATCCATTTAGGAACTTGGGCTCAATGTGAGACAGCGCCACCGCGGTGCCATGGCGACAGGGAGCCACGCCGAGCCAAGCGCCCCCGCAGCTCCTCCCGAAGACCTTCAGAAGTCAGGACCTTCCTTCTTCAGTTTCTTGTAGTCGGTGTTGACGGCCACAAACTGGGGAGAGGAGAATTAATTTAAATATGCTTTGCCTAAATTAAAATCTATCAGCGTGTCTTTAGGAGAGCAAATGCAAACACAGTCTGTTTCCCTCCATTCTCTTGCATGATCCACTGCTCAGAGACTGCTCGTTTTATTTTCGCCGATTCCTCGCGGAGAGCCGCTGAGGACTGCATTTTGCATATGTCATGTATAGCTTACTCGTTCCCCCATCCGTGACAGAAGACATGTTTTCTCCCCTACGCTGATTATATTCATCCAGATTTTTTTTTTGATTGGTCAGCTGTCAACTCCTCCCCCACCACCCCCCTCCCTGTTCATTATTATTATTGTTGATACCGCAGCGGAATTTCGATGCGCGACCTTTGTCTGCCTGTGAGAATTAAACATGCCGTGTCGCGACCTTTCATCTGCCACAACTTTCATTACACAAGCATGAGGCTTTGCCTTGAAATACCGCTCAAATTCCCTCTGAAATACCAGCGCATGCTTTATGAGGCCTTGTCATTTTGTATTCTTTTTTTCTTTGTTGATATTTTTATTATTGGGGATGGGGTAGTGCTCTTATTCAGCACTTTGAAAAGTAGAAAAGAACAGTGTGCACTTCACACTTCCTGCAAAGAATCATTCCTCCTGTAAATAGATTAAACACCTATATTAATTATAATGGATACATATTTCATATGTATGCAACGGAATATGCAAAACATAGGTATCGTTTTCAACAAGCAAATATATGTATTTGATGATATGGAAGAGTGTTGACACAAGGATGAGTTTGTCCTTCTCCTGAAGAGAATATTAATGGGCTGTGGTTTGGGGAGGGGGAGGGGTGGGATGGGGAGGGGGGGTGTATTCACCTTGTACTGGTACGATGGGCCCAAGTTATTCCACGGTTCTGGATTGTTTTTTCGGTCCCAGCTGCCAGTGTTGAGGTAATATCAGGTCATGCGGTGGGAAAGACAAGAGGTAGTTATGTGCAAAAGGTCACTGCAACCATCAGTTGGCAGCCGTCCACCAGTTCAGAACTCTTGCACGGATATAAGACTTACACAGCAGTGCTCTGCTCTTCTGACTGGCCAGAGCACAATGAAAGGATACAATGGAGGTTGCTGATTGGGGAGTGAAATTTCATTGAACCCAAAATGGGAGGAGCTACCATAGTATCAGTGTCTTGATGATTTGAATCAATGAGTACATTAGCTATGTACAGAGGAACATTTTTGGTAGTTTGAAATAAGTCAATATCTGACAGGAGAGTGTAGCTCCTCAAAATCATTGAATGTCATTTCAGTCGTCACTACAGGGAGGTGCAAGTGCCTAAAACGAACACCTTACCCAAGAAGCCTGGAACTGCTGGGAACCTACGAGATAGGTAAGGTGTAGGGACCACTCTCCCGATCATTACCTTCACTACCTCATTTTCACACCCTCATGAAACAGGAAGTCATGGAGGGCCTCAATACAAGTCCTTGAGACCAAGATTATGTAAAATATTATAACTGAATTACTTTTCCCTCATGTTTAAGAATAAAGGTTCCATATCTTTTTACTTTATTCTGTAGAACCATTCTTTGTTTTTTTTTCATCAAGGATGCAAATAATCTTGGAGTTAACTTCATGTATACACCAAAATATGCATACAGTATTTTGGCCATGAATAAGGCATTAATTTTGGATCCCTTAGGGTGGGTTCAGCTTGTGTTCTTCATACCTTTGAATGTTACGATGAGGAACAATTTTAAAAAACAAACACAGGCCTCACCTTACGTAAGGTGCTTTAGCAAGACGGATAAGGTAGAAGGCGGCACCAGTCAATCCCAATGTGGTGAAGAGGAACTGGGGGATGAGCTAGAACAGAAGAGAGAGAGAGAGAGCGGGAGAGAGAGAGAGACAGGTCATCTTGAAACAGACTCTTTGAACAGGTGAGTCAGGAAGATGCAGTATGTTCTTTCCCTGGAGCTTGACAGCATTTCTCTGAATCACCATCAATGCTATTTCAAAAATGGGAGCGTGAGCACCATTGTCTTCAATAGGGCTGTGGTATTAAGTCATTAAAACAGTGAAGAACAGTCCCTCTGAACTTTCCACTGAGTTAGTTCTTCTCCTGTCACTCATGATGTCTTGGTTTCTTGTGTGTGTGTGTGTGTGTGTATGTGTTTGTAATGTGTGGGAGAGAATGGTCAGCACATTCACACACACACGCACACATATGTATGTCTGTAACTGAAGATGTGTCTGTGTGTATAGATACGTGCGCACACACGCATGTGCCCACGCCGAAGCATAGTTGGTATTCCTCTCCCTCTCCCAGCGCTGTTCAATATGTATGAGACGACAGAGGTGTGAGGCGGTTTCCTGTCAGGCTGGGTTGAACGGGCAAGGACACCGCGAAAGAGAGAGATCTCAGGCACTCTGTGCCAGCCGTGCTCCTGCCCCCCCTCCCACCAACCCCCTCCCTCCCTGTCCGTCAACATGAGTGACAGGATCAAGGGGAGAGACTAGTGGGGCAGGGCCGTGGCGGCTGGAGAGAGATGGGGATTAGAATAAAAATACACGTTACAGATGAACTGTGGAATTACACTTCAGTCAACAAAGTGGCTACATTTTGGAAAAAAATGTTAAAAGACTTTTTTTAAAAAAATGGTTGAACACCCCTCTGACTACACAGTGTTCTGTTTTCCGGGATCTGTGTCTGTCTCAGAATCCTAGTTTGGTTTATGAAGAGTGACACGTCTGAATGACACTTCTGCTAGTTCCGAACTCTGTCGTAAAGATGGAGAGGGAGGAAGGCATTGAAAGGGTGAATTCCTCTGCATGCGTGATACGGAATGAGATATCATTCGCATGCTGAGTGAAGGCCTGTTCATTTCGAACCCATGAGACCGCTCAAATATGGGGCCGTTTGTTTGCGGCTCGTGGCCTACTTTCATTTCAAAACACAGAGAAGTGCTGAAAACGCAACAAACAAACTTCTTCAGAAGTATTTTCACAAAATGTTGAGTTACGTCCATTTCCATTCACTTTTGTTTTCCATTTTGATCTCCAAATCAAGCTCATACTGGCCATTCGAATTGGGCATTTGCTTCCTTCTAACATACCATATGCTGTGGTCACAGGCATGAGGCTGGTGTAGAAATTATAACCATTTCCTGTATTTATTCATTTACCAGATGCTCAAATCCTGAGTAAAACATACAATACACTCAGCAAGTTGGCTAAAGAACAGGAGCAACAGTAAAACAGGGTTGTGTGTGTTATGGCAAATAGAACGTATCATGACAGAAATCTAGTGAAAAAAGATCCACACAGCATTGAAATACTTATTGAATTCACAATAATCCATTATATTATTTTACTATTCCTTTGCTCCATAGACCTTCCTCAAAACTCTGCAGGTATTTCAGTAGTGCATGGATCCCTTTTCACACTACTGAATCCATTATCTTCCTTCACCGGAGGTCATGCATCTTTTAGCTGTGTGAAAGTCCCTCTCGTTCTATACTGTACAAATCTACAATATAATCGTAAGGGCCACTGTAGACGCAGGAGGGATTTAGTGGCATAAGTAGAATAATGCATTTGAAGGTATGGTGCTAAATTTAGCATTAGTTATACCCAGCGGGGTGCAGCTCAGGGTAACCGCTCAGAGATTAGAATGGGGAGCAGTGTCAGGTTCTGTTGAGCCAGTATGCAGTTTTTGGCAGGTGGGTTTTCAGTATCTCTGGCCATGTGTGGAACAATGCACAGAAAAATTGCTTGATTGTTTTAATATTGTGGCTGAAACAAAATTCCACAGCTGCAGCTGGGAAAGGAGACAAGGACAGTGAGATGCCGAGGACGGCAATGTTAGAATTCAGGGTCACAAGACACTGTGGGGTCCGCCATCACATCAGCGGACCATCACATCTGAAGCTACAGAAAGTTCAGATGGGTCCAACTTCTAGACATATTATGGTTAGGCTGGTCAAACCTAACCCCCAGTGTATAAGACTGAAGTATTTCTGGGTCCACTATTACCAGAATAGCTCCCATTACTTGGTGGAAGCTTCAAACCCTACTAGTCTGTCTCAATGTTGGCTTCTGTAACACAAACAGGTCTACAGCAGGAATTAACCAATGGCCATCACCACAGCACTGCCCAAGTATTACAATTGGACCATTCAACTATATACCAAAGTTCCTAGCCAAAGGAAGTTATATTATTCTAACTGAAGCTCAACTGTCATAACTAACTGTCTATAGCAAACGATCACTTGTCATACAAGGCCCCAAACTCTAAATTTCCAGTGACGGTTGTGGTATATGGATAACAGGAAAATGCATCAAAAAGTTCATGTTATTTCTCTCTTTTAGGGTTCAGGACACAAGCATAAAACTGAAAAAGACTGAAATTACAGCAAATACAGAGAAGGCTTACTTTATGGTGGCCATGGGCTAGAAGGATACTTCAAACACTCAAAAAAGACAGGAAGGGAAGGTCAAATCAATGTCAATCAACAATGGCTGAATTTCTAAAATGGTCCTTTTACAGACCCCAGACTGTGTCTTTATACCAGGCCTCACAAAGGCAAGAAGCATATAGACAAGCCCCCCATCCAAGCCTGTAAGAGACATTAAAACACAATGACAGCATCCAAAAAGTGGAGCCTTCATCCAGATTGTTACCAAAAAGAATAGAACAGCTGGTTCATATTAAGCACTGTAATTCTAAAAAAATATGTGTTTATCCTGTTGAGGATGGTTTTTCTGTTTATATCAGCTAAATACAGTGCTGTTTATAAAGTCTAGACTATTTTTTTTATTTGGCTCTGTATTCCACAATTTTGGTTTGAACAAAAATGGTAATAAAAAATTCTCAGCTTTTATGAATTTATACATTTTTAAAAATGTTTTAGTTTCACCATGCAGAAATTATGCAGCACTTTTTATAAATCAAAAAAAAAAAAAACCCACACACACAATTTCAGAGCACCATAATATTTGGAACATATGGCTTCAAAAAAGGTGTGTTTGATTAGTCAGGTGTGTGAAATTACTTCCTCAATGCAAGTTAAATCAGGTTTCAGTCTAGTCTAGATTATAGGCCTTTGATTGTCCTTGGCGTCTGTTAGTGCCAGTGAAAGTCAAAGAACGTATCATGAGGCTGGGAAATAAGAGAAAACAGTCAGAGACATAGGCCAAACATTCGGCCTACCAAAATCACCTGTTAGCATCGGTGAGCTGGGTAATTGCAAAGGGCTTTGTAGGCCCAGGCAAACCTCTGCGGTAGGTGTTAGAAAAATTCCCACCATAATTACGAAAAATCCCTAAACGCTAACAAACACTCTTCAGGAGGCAGAATGTGTCATTTTCTTCTGTCCACAGGGGACATCACAAACAGAACTGCAGGATGTAAACCACATATTAGCCACAAAATAGGCTGGTCAAGTTTAAAGTTTGCTATGAGGTACCTAACAGAGCCTGTGGAATTCTGGGAAAAGGTCTCTTGGAGAGATGAGCCCATGGTTCACTTGTATCACAGTGATGGCAAGAGCATGGAGACCAATGAACTGCCCAAGATCAAAAGCACACCACCTCATCTATGAAATGTGACACTGGTTTGGGCATGTATGACTGCCGCAGGTACTTTCACACATGTCTTCACTGATGACGTAACTGCTGAGAGTAGCAGCAAATTGAATTCTGAAGTGTATAGAAACATCTGTTTGAGCTGACGTGATCCCAAAACAGACTGCAAAGCAGCAGAGGAGTTTTTTTTTAAAGTGAATAACAGGAAAATTCAGGGGCTGGTCAAGTGGTCACTTAATCTAAATTCAATTGAACTAGCCCCATGAAACCTGGTGATGTCTATGGATCACAGAAATCAGTTAGTCATGCATACAAATGATATGCAACGAAATGCTAAACACGAGTACTTTCATTTATGTAACATTAGTATAAAAAGTGCTTTTATTTCCACATGTTGAGATCAAATGTATACAAATACCCTTCAATAAAATCTGAGAAGCTGCACTTTAGACACACATGATTAAAATCTAAAAATATAAAGAATAGAGTCAAATCAAGAAAAAATGTCTTTGTCCCAAAAGCTATGGAGGGCACTGTGCATTTGCTTGTAGTCAATACAGTCCAACCTAATTATAAATTGCACCTTATCTATTTTATAAAATGTTTCCAGAGAATATTAAAAATCTATCATTCCTTTGTTTCATTTTATTTTTGTGTGTTGAAAAAAACAGATGCAATAAGTGTTGGGTTCTATAGGCGGATATATTTCCCTTGAAAACTTAAGTTATTTTGTTTTCTACTGTGCCACCATGGAATGTTGATTCAGGTGTTGATTTAAACCAGTTTACACCAGAAAACAGCCAAAGCATCAGTTTCGTTATTAAAATTGCCTTTGTGACAAGCGGCTGATTATGATGAAACACATCACATATGCTTTCTGCTTGTGTGTCCCTCCAGGACCTCTGCTGATTCATGCCTGGAGAGAAGGGGTGTGGTTCTAATGGTAGAAATGGCCAATCAGCTGTCATGGGGGAAGGAGTGGGTGTGTCTTCTCATTGAATATTCAATTATCAATGAATATACATGAAATCCTGAATTCCTTGTTAAGTAAACATATTGGATGATGATAAAATCAGTCATAATTTGGTAAAAAAAAAAAAAAAAAAACCTAAATATTGTTATTGACCAGTGATCAGTTTTTAAGGGGAAAATTTTAGACGGTACGGGACAAGTAATAATGAGTTATAATTCAAATTAGAATTTGAATCACATAAAAATGTGCTGGAGATAGATATGTGGCATAATGGGTTGAAGTTAAGCAGAGTTTGGGTTTACTGGATGTTAGCAGAGTAAGAGTTTACTGGAGGTTAGCATTATAATGAAGGATAAGTTTGAGTTTATTGGGTGTTTGCAGAGTTATGTTTGCTGGAGGTCAGCAGATTTTGAGTTTACTGGAGTAAGCAGAGTTTGGGTTCAATGGATGTTAGCAGAATAAGGTCTACTGATGAATACTTCACAGCACAACACTATAAGAGGAGCATCCTGGTTTTTCACCTTTTGGTCTTTACTTTGGACAAAATATTGCCCTCTCACATGATAACAGGAAAATACACACAAGTCATTCTTCGGTCACAGAATAATATGAATGAAATGCCCAGCCTACCTATCACTTATCAATGAAAGGAAACCCTCCTGATTAGTATGTGTGTTATTGAGATTCCAGAACCTGGGACACTTGCCAAGCCGAGAGCAGCACTTGCTGATGAGTAGAAATGGAGGGCATACGGAGATACTGAACTCGTTCCCTGAAAAACACGGGTGTGCCTGGTAAACATCCATGACCTACATTTAGTTAATGCGCTCATTTTAATGGTCAAATGATTTTGAATGTAGATGTATTAGACTTATTGGTTTTACATTGCATAACCTCCCTGTTTATGCCTATGGTTTTGGGGGTGGGGGGGGGGGGTCTGCATTTACCCCACACGACCCTTGAATAAACCCCTGTAAACACAGGCACATTGTTGAAGCAACTGGCACCTTACTCTCCAAAAATAGGTGGAAAACCCCCGCTTCAGACATAAAAGTACTACCATGTGTTTGTTCTAACTGTGCGCCAGAACAGGCGATTTTTAATTCGCTCATCTACCTGGCTAATTGTGTTGTGCTAATTAGAATCAGCTGGTTTAAAGAGTGGATAGAACAAATACAAGGTAGGACTTCTGCTTTCTGAACCTGCAGTTTCCACCTGTGCTCTCTAATATGATTCTGCTGTTTGCAGAGGACTGTAAGAATCAATAGAGTATTGCTTTAGCCAAAGGAAGAGAGTGAAAATAATAAACAGTGAGAACAAACATGGTCATTCCTTTACATTCCAATATAAAATGAATATATTCCTTTGTATATTGTACATCATTAAAATATATTGCCATTCAGCAAAATGTTGTGCTTAATTTTGCCCCTTTGAGCAGAGCGGACCATTTTCCCTTTCAGATGCACATATATTTGGAAGAGATCTGTCCAAACAACCTGCCCAGTTTTCCTCTTTTTCCTCCAACATTTTCTACAGAGAAAAGATATTTTTAAAGAAATGGCTTTTGAAATGTGTAAGGGGTAAGGAGCACAATGACAGCAAAAAAAAAGATATCTTGAGAGTTTTTTGCAACACACAGCAAAAAATACTTTTTAAAAAGAAAAGGCAGAGTTCTATGTTGAAGTAAGCAACACTTGATATTCTGCTTAACCTATAAAAGGCAGTCCATTTTTAAAAAGATCTAGAATTGTTAACTACGCAATTTAAAGTCACCATTATTTTCATTATAATGGATTAGTCCTTTTTCTTGACTTCTGGGTTCTGCTGCTCACTGTTATTGTAGCTCTATAATGCAAATAATTGGGATTTCTTTGGAATAAATTCTGACCCATTTGAAGCTGGAGGTTAAAATATTGGAACAATATTTTTCAGCATAAAACCTTTTCTGCTGCCTACAATTAATGTTAATGAACATTGAAATGATTAATTTATTAATGTGATCTGCTTACAAACCCCCCACTGAGGTTTGTATTGCTTAGATAACCTTTTTGGGTCTGTTTGACCCTATGTGATAATGGGGAATAAACAGGGTCAACATTGTCCATTATAGGCAAAAACTATTTTCTTTGCAAATGTAATAGAAATAGATTTGTGTGTGCTCCCCCCCCCTCCCCCCACACTCAGCCCACCCTCCAAACACACACACACACACACACACACACACACACACACGTATATGCACAAACACACACACACACACAAACAGTTTGTTCCTGTGAGAAACATCCTTCTACTGTACCTCTCTTTCTCTCTGCCTCACCTGTAAACTGTGAGAAAAGTGAAAACATTGCTAAATTTAGGATCATTTCTGATTGTGATGATAAATTGTCAGGTGAGGAAGACATGGAAGATATTTTCCATGAGCCACAAACTCAACACTCTTAGAAAAAAAAGCTCTTTTTAACACCTTTAAAGGTTTTACCTTTGTCCTGCTGGGGGAACCCTTAAAAGTTCATCTTAGATACTGATATCTATAAGGGGTTCTTTATATAACCCTCAGAATAAGATTCTACAGAGAACCTGTGAGTGAAATTCTTATCAAAGAAGAACATCACGGACAAGCGAAGAACCCTTTAGGAACTTTTTTTGTTTTAACAGACCGACATTCCTGCAAAGCAATTGACCACGCAGCATCCCCCCTTCCCACAGTATGCGTTAGTCAAAAATATCAGCTGTAAATATCGTAAGGACAGCGCCAGGTCCCACTACGAAGGCAATAACTCATGGGATAAATAGAATTTCTGGTTTTGAGTTGGTAATTCCGGACTCAAATCAGAAAGTAGCGTTACAGATAACTAACCTAGAAGGGAGGCGTGTGTTTGGGCAGAGGTGGGAGGGACTACATACATCTCATTTGCATAACTGGGGCTCCTTAATCCTGATTGGGGCCTGTAAGGCCAAAGATGGATCCACCACCATCCTATTGGGTGCAGAGACTGGCAGGGCCATAGACTGAGCCTTCATGTCTCTGGAGAGTTTCACTATTCTCTACAGAATGATCTCTTTTGACAATCAGTCGTTTATCTGAATTTACAAACATGATCCCATTGAAAATGAATATTGTTAAACAATCTAAAAATATAGAAAAACAAATAAATAATTTTATGTTATGATGAGTTTTTATACCTGCACAGAAAAAATAACTGTTTGAAAATATGCTCATAATAAAATGAACAAGTCATCATAAAGCAACTTTACTCTGTGTGGGGAGGAAAAACACCATAACACCCCATTACTGATTAATATTTCAGTAGCTGAGGTAAAGAAAAGGTTTCTATGGGAAATGTTTGTTTTCAGCTATTTCCTGATGTTTACACCTGCACTGCTATGTTTTTGCTGTTCCTGGGAGCTGAACGTAACACAGTTAATGCGGTGTTTTTCTGATCTCATTCTAAACGCGCACTTTTCTTTTATCGACTTTGTTCTCTCTTGCTGTATATGACAGTTTGATTGCAACTATGGCCCCTTCACAGAGGCACACTGTGACTTCCTGTACAGCTTGCTTGCATAACTGGCTACCGCGGCTCCTTGAGAATTCTAAGAACGTTATCCCGCGCGACAGAAAGGATTATGTCGCTCTACCCATCTGTTTGGGTTTTTCCCCCCTCGCTTTGATACATTGGAAGCTTCTCCCTGTGGATAACATTCAATGCCTTGTCACTGAAAGCCCACAGATACTGTACCCGTCAATGTCAATGCGACAGTTTTTTTTATGTTTTCTTTTTCTTTTTGTTTTTAATTCTGTTATTTATCAGCAACACCATCAAACATTAGGGGTATCATTACGCATGAGGCTTATAGCAGACAGCAATACCTCGCAGATACTGAAACGCTGCTAAATTCTGGATTCACACTTTGGTCTGCTGTTGCAACGCCTGTTGGGAATCCAGGCTTAGATGCTAGACGTCGACTGGGAGACGAACCGTTCTTGATTCAGAATTTAACCGTGAACATCACAGACCCACTAAAGAACATCTGTTCGCAAGTCTGCGTCTTCGGAATGAAACAATTATTTTAATAGATCTTGCTTGTTGATAATTAAATAAACCCTTTGGTCACTTGAAGTTTTTTCTTTTATATGATATGTCGGCAGACAGGGAAATAATACGTGTTTGGGAAGTCGTGCTCAAGAAGGATATATACATATAGAAAGAAACGAAAAATATTCCATACTGCCACATGACGGTATACCGGTAGTTAGGTATTGCTCTAATGTCTTTGTTAGTCCTCTTGATTTCTCCGCTAAGAAGGGCGACGTCACTGTGAAGTATGGCCTATCAACCATTACGTAATAGCTATAACATTCGAGATGTCCAGTGCTTATTTTGTTGTGTTGTACAGTAAAACATTTTACAATATATTTTGGATCACTGCTGGTGCAATATATCCATGGCAGTTTCTCTTCGGAGAAATACCTAACTTTTTTCAAACTTTTCAGTTCATTCCTTATTTACTCATGAAATTCCATTGAGATAATCAATTTTTCAAAAGGGGCCTTGCCAAGACCATGCTTGTATCTACAAGGTTTCCAATATAAAACAATGCAAAAGCACGTCAGTAAATAAAATTACCACAGTTCATAACAGTTCTGTAATAACAGCGAATACTAAATGAAATTTAACTAATTGACGAATGGTTTTTGATTGTCTTTTTTTAAAATACACATGTCGAGGATACTTTATCCATAGGTAAGAAAGAAATTTCCCCAGAGGAGCTTAGATACAATTTAACTTTTGCCGGTGTCGCGTCATTTGCTCACCTGACCTCAATTCCCCAGACTCTCCCAGCCCTGATCTTTACAAGATCAAGTTCAATAAGCCTCTTCTGCTCGTATCGGATAAGTTATAAATTTAGGCCGAGCTTAAGAGTTCAAACAAGGCCCCTGATAATCAGTCAATCTGAGATACGTATTGAAATTTGTTGTACATTTGCAAACCGCATCGACAAGGGAGAGACAGGAAAATTTCAAAGGTACAAAGCTCGCGCGTAACTTTTGGAACACGTGCCCGTGACATTTGTGGCCAATAACAGTACAGCGAAAGGGGAGCTGTCCAAATGCTGATGCCTCCCTTCAGCAGTACACGAATTTTTAAAAAAAAAAAAAAAAACACGGTTCGATGTAGGTAATGTATCCTTTTCGAGTTTCTTTACCTTTCTGGAAAGTTTGTTTAGGCCATGTAGTAATTACATATGTTAGACAGTTGGACTCCGTTTTGCATCTGCGCTGGATTTGTTATAAAACCAGCCCACGCAGGCAGTAATGTGGGTTACCCAAATTCTTCATTTCAGCGTTGAGGAATGTGCTAATTGTTTCTTTTTAACACTCTTATGACGTTCAGACTCATGTTTTTTGCTCCCATCGTTGCCTTTTGTAGACTATATACTTGAAGCCATGTGACATAAATAAGTTAAGATCTATTCACAAAGTTTCTTTGATATGTTAAATATGCTACAGAACAACGAATCCTATTATACAATACAAATCCGCACAATTTCAAGCAAAGGGCTTATGATTAAGACATTAATATGTTCCATTGTTCACATATCCTGAGAGATTTGACGAGAATCCATTCAAATGAACGAATTATCAAAGGTAGAAAGCACACATGTACACCATTAACTGACTACTGTATAGCATACGCGCGATGAAAACGTGAATTAAATATGAGCAGAACTTTAATGTCAAACCTACAATAAAGATTTCATTTCATTTTGTACTGGAGTGCATAAAAAAAGATGTTTTTCCACCACACCACAATACCATTTATGACAAACAAATCTGAACGTTGTAATTACAGTGTGGCGGAACTCATAAATGCTCGCGCTGTACAATACATAAATATTTTAAAAAGATAAAATGCGGTAGCAAAATACTTACTCCGGGGTGTTTCTTTGCATGTTCAAATACTGTTCTAATCATTGTTCACAAGTTGTAAGATACTTATCCCAGTTTTGCTCTCAAATTTACCTTGTCTCTAGAAGTTACAATATTAATTTGTATAAGTTTTGAAGGATGGTGCTTCGGTTGGATTAGTCTACAGTTGTTTTGTTAAAGCATTTGCTGTTTGCCGACCCATAAAGTGTTCCAGTGCAATCCAGTGTAGGACCTCTTGCCAAACCTCAATGGGCCAGGAAGGGGGTCAGGGGGAGGGACGGAACGTTATCTAATCCCCCCAAGCACATCTGGCCTGTCCGAGCTGACGCGTTGAAAAGCTGACTCACGGTATATTTCCACTGAGCCCATTTGCGAGGCCGAATAGGGTGATTACTGAGGTTATACTTTATTATGAAAAAATGTTTTTTCTCAAGCGATGTAGGAAATTCACGAGACAAACAAACATTACCCATATACACATTATATTCAAGACACCACTGACAAACTTTAAAAGAATGGTATCTGCATGTACACGGTATAAATACTGGTGTCGATAATCCCCGTTTCGCGTGGTTCGTCAGATGAAGAATATGGACCTCGTCCTTGTCTTCCCAAAAAATGAAACTGTGACAGCCCCATGAGAGTAAACCAAAATCGAGTTCTTCCTCAAATATGCCAGCAACTGCAGTTTATTGATATAGCACAGCCTATCGCTCTTTATTATTCTTTCATTTCTCAAGCTCGAGACGGTTCGGCCGCAACGTAGCATCAATCTTTTTGGAAGCACCCATTACATGAGCATAGATCTTTGAAAGAGCCGGCAGCTGTCATATTACCATGTGTGGTTTTAAGGGAACTGGTTTTTACTCTGCAATAGTTCAAGCAGCAGTCCAACAACGCTCACAGGTTAGAAAGAATCTGAGTGCCAAATAATTTAGGGTGATCATAAACTAAATTACCGAATGCTTACATGATAAGGAACAAAGTAACCTTATGTTTTTGAAGCTCAGACACTACATGCAAATGTTACAACCATGTTTTTCATATTTATTTTGAAACTAATATGCCTGAACCTGAGAGTAACAAAGTCACATTGAGGTATTTGAGTACACCCTGCTTAGCAATTATCAGGATATTCTCATTAGAATATGTTAAAATATTTGTACATGCAACATCAGTGACGTGATTTGCCATTGGTGCAAGTGGACTACCTCAACCAATCACACGCTCTCTTTATCTTTTTGCACTAGCCAATCAGTTCTGCATTTGCTGAATGCTTTAGTAAATAAATATCTTGTCTTAAAGCAGATCCATAGTTGAGAAAAGTTTTGGACAGTATCTTGCTACCATATTACATCCTCAGAGAATGTCTCCATATTGTGCTATTTACTTATTTACAACTTTACAGCTTACAGAGAGCAGAATCCAAAGCCCAGTTTCCTGCCCATACCCTGAGTGCTATGCCAGTGCTGTGAATACATATTCCTGTAAATACAAGGGTGTAGCCGATATTATTATATTGTCATTTGAGGCCAATAAACAGATAGTGTGAATTTCAGACTATCCCTGATACATTTCATAATTCCAAAGCAAGCATGAAATATAATAGGAAAATTCTGTTATCACATGTATTATTTCCAAAACAGCATGAACGTGAAAAATTACAGTTGATAAGTACAGAATTTGATGAAATACCCATTAACATGAAATACCGATAAGAAAAGGAGATGCTTTTTACATATTTGATACTTACTGTATAGAATAGCAAATCTTTATTGGGATGTGGCATACCTATATTGGTAGTTTGGGTTATCAGTGTAAAGATGATGCAGTAAGCCATGTAACAGCCAAGTGCTGACAGAGTATAGTTCAAAAAAGGGAAACTCCAGCTAGCTTAAAGTTAGCTCAAACTTAAAGTTACTCAAAGTTACCATTAGCTGAAAGATGTAGAAAAATGAACAAGCCAGTATGTGTCTGTGTTAGAGAACATCATATAAGTTATACTTATTTATAGTTCCTCAGTTGGTTTTCAATGCAATATGATACTATGGACCAGATTTATCAAAGCTTTTAGTACATGTTAAAATCTTTCCACATGCAATTTCAGTAATATGAGTTTTGATTGGAGCAAATCAGCTACCACAACCAATCACATGCTCTCTTAGACGTCTTGCGCAAGCAAAAGAGTTTTGAACATACTAAAAAAATCAGGCCCTTTGTTTATTAGCATTTGCGTTATTCAAATCAAATTTTGGACACTTTTTTGAGGATGTCAGTAAAATGTATTTCATACACGAGGTGTTAAAAAATAATAATAATAAAAAAACGTTAAATCCAAGTTGCATTTTGACTCATCTTTGACATAAAGCACATTCATCATCATGTAGCATCATCCTGTACCTGAAACATGTTCTATTTCTGTTATCTAGTCCTTTGTTTAACACTAACTGTGCTGAGTCTAAATGCCGCTACAGCTGTGGTAACCCCAAAAAGTCCCTTTTCACTGAAACCTTCAGTGCAACCTGTGAATTCAAACCACAAATCTGGTCCTGATAGTTCAAAACAGGAGTCTCTCATCTTATTGGAGGAGGACTGCTGTGGCTTGTGTTCTAGTCCATCTCAAAAACATCAAATTCAGCTGATCAAGGTCGTCTCTAAAGCCTATGACTAATTGATTATTGATTATCAATTGATTATTGAATGTGTTGCTTTAGCACTGGGCTAAACTGTAGCAGAACAAATGCCTGCGTCCACAACAGGGAAACACACTCTCAGTCTATGGTGTTCAAAATATAGTGCTCGAAAGAGCTTATGACTTAATTAGAATCTACAGTAGCATTTTCCCCTATAAATATTCATTCAGATATAAATAAAGTTCAAACAATTTTTATCAGAGTGAAGCTGTAACTGTAAGGGAAGAGAATTTCATTCTGTATTCAATTTGATTGTGGGGCGGGTGGGGGGGGGGGGGGGCATATGAGGCCCCTCCCATTCCTTTGTTAATCAGTTTTTGTATAACTACACTGAACCCTTGTTATAGTGGACCTCATAAAAACAGATTTTGGTTATAACGGACTATTACGCTGTAACAACATTTGTGGTCTATTCTGGTTAGTACTGGACAAGTTCAGACCGCTAACCACCAAAGCTTCGTTAGAAAGGGGAAAATGTATGTTCAGAACGTGTGTGTGCCAGAAGTGATCAACCTATAGTAAAATGATTGTGTTGTAAACATCGACACGGTGTTAAATTTCGGTGGACCACTGTGTTCAGAGGCCAGACGCCTTGCCTGAATAACAAAGAGTGTGCCTGGGTGGGATGGAAAAGTACTGGTCAGCAGGTCAGGTGGTCTGATGTAGCTGGTAGAGTATAGAGGACCTCCCGAGTATTGTTGTACATCGAACGCTGAGTAAATATGGCTTGGTACCACAGCCAATGTGGGACAACTGTGTGTTGTTTATTATCACCTGGTTATATCGTACTATTGGTTATATCATACTCCGTTTCCCCCCAATTAGTCCGGTTTAACGAGGGTTACTTTTTTGACCATTGCAATGGATTGAATGATCACAGCTGAAAATTGTCAAGATTCTTTCGTACACATGAAAATTCTTTCATACACGTGATGATTTACAGTGCACATGTTTATGGGAAGATGCCGCGCTCTTTTTCCACCCCGCACAGCTGCTTTGGGTTGTGTGAGACATGACAAAAGAGTCAGGTCTCTCTCCAAGGGCCTGACCCTAAGCCAGGGATTAATGTGAGTAATTGATCCTGTAGACACTCTGTGATTACGCACAATGGGTTTCTGGGCAGTGCATTTTAGGCTTAATGTAATTAGCACAAAAGTGCAACGCTGCACAATCCGAGTAATTATCCGCTTAATTCTGATAACAGTGATCACTTGCAAATCCCACTGTATGTTCTTCCCTTTGCATCCTGTCTCGGAAATGTTTCCATCGCAAACAACAGACGCATATTCTTGTTTGTTTCATGGAATTGTAGAGCGCTTATCAAAAGTATGCATTTATACAAAAAAGCATTCAAGCAGAATTTTGTTTAGATTCCGGCGCTCGTTGTTCATGATGCAAAATGCTACATTTTTTTTCAGCTGGCGTGAAAATTGTAGGTCTGGTGCAGTGACAAAGCGAATGGGAAAATGAGATGCATTAAGGATAGCAGTCGATACATTTACCCGTAGACATCAGCTTCCCCCATCCTCTGGACCCCAAAGGATTATTCTCAGTGTTCACACAAAGAGGAAGCGGAGTGCAATATCCAAATTTAAATGTTTTCTATTTGTGATTCAGCTGTCAGGAAGAACGGCTTTAATGAGATTTCTCAGTGAGAGACAAACCTGTTGTACCACACTGTATCCCAATTCCCCATCGCCTCCGAAGGGGTCACAGTGGGCCGTGTATCCCGAGACGTGTTACACGACTCTGTACACACAACCTCTATAAATTTTCAAGGAGCCAAGTTTTTTTTCTTTTTTTTCTTTCTGCAGAGCAGAGGCGTTTGTTCCTGTGACGACCGAAGTTTGTTTTACTGGAAGGGGGAAACAGAGGCATCGTTTAAAAATGGAATTGGAGAGGACGTGGACCAGCAGTCTGACCCTCACTTTGATCTCATACTTGTCACTGGAATTAAAGGAAGTCTCATCACGTTCTTCTCCACCCACTGTCAACACTAAAGCTGGGTTGGAAACATTGACAGAACGTGAGAATCGGCCGCGTTGAACGCCAATGTTTGCTCATGTATGCAGTCAACTAAATGAGCAGCGTTCATTTTTCCACCTTCATGAATTTTACCAGTGACAGGCAGAAGGAAGGAACACTTAAGCATTTTTAATCAGAGAAATACATGCATGATGCATTATAATGCATTATAAAGGTATTGTAATCTGTAATGAATAATGACATATGCTCCCTGATTCTGCAGCGACTACATCCTACATAAGAAGCTGGCTGTTCTCACACATGAAATAATTCTGCAGCTTTAAATGATGTAAGATTCCAAAATAAGCCAAGCGTAACAATTTAAAGGTTCGGTTAAATCAAAAATAAAATGTCACAAGCTGTTTCACGTCACTTGCGTTTATGTTATGATGCAAAAGAGGATTGCATTGTACTTATAGGACGTAATATGCTGGCATTATGTTTAACGTTACAATAGCCATTCAACAGAAATCTAGACTCCAGTGCTATAACACAGTAAAATAGCTATTCATAAAAACACAAGAGCTTGTAGGTGCTCTGCCCCGAGTAGAGAAATTAATTTTGGCAAGACTTCATAGGGACATGCTTAAACAGGTATACAGTGATCTATAAAACCATTGTTTGCATAATGTAAAGTGATATGTATTCATCAGTATTGCCGCATAGATCTGATTCAATCAACTTTTATTTATAATTGAATATGTGTTATGCTTTTTTTCTACAAGACGTTTAATAAGTTCTTTTCCAGGACTGCTCAACTCGCCAACTGAAAATATGAATACTTGCATTTACTTGTGAGCAGACTTTAGAATCTTCTTTGAGGGCTTGGTTTATTTTCATAATTTTCTATATGAACCTTGATGTAAATGAAGTTTTACTGATGTTTATGTATTCCTCTTTATATAAAGTCTTCTTTTATTCTTTTTTTATACTGACATTAAAGCATTATTTTTCTGGTGAAGTCACTGGTTGATGTGTGTTATTAGCAAATATACACAAAGAAGCTTTGCAGTATTAGAGCCTAATTAATGAAGTGTTTTTTACAGTGGCAACACACTGTTGAGGGTTGAGCTTAACACATGCATTTGGGAAGTTCCTCGGCGAGACTGTGAACGCTGAGCAGAGAGTTTGCAGGTAAATGTTGATGACAGGCTGGATGACAGAGTAAAAGGCTGATAGCAATTGTGGGAAAGATAATTGTGCATGTTTTTTAACACCTAATGAGAGCAGGTGTTGATTTTGTTTCAGGAGGAAAAGCATAGCTAAGACTGCTGGGATTGTTGCTAGGAAGAGACACCAAAGACAGATTCAAAGGAAGGGAGTATTTTTTCTTCACAGTTTACAGATGGGCGTCTACCGTAGTTCAAGATCTGGAGAAACGTCTGCACCAAGCACTGTAAAAAATGAAGACCAGATTGAACAAACGTTTTAGAGACATATGCTATTCTGTTTTAGAGACATATGCTATTGGGATGTGAGAATCACGCATTCCGAAGGACATGTTTCAGCATTCATTTTCTCTGTACAATGAGAACATCATAAACAAGCTTATCACAATCTTAGCATTAATCATGATCTGTCTCATAGCTAAAAATGTACTATTGTAAATTCTGTTCAAATAAACTTGTGGATGTGGCTCAATACTAATCGATGAACTTGAATATAATTGCCAATAACTGATCATTGTTAAATGATTAATTATAAGGTGGTTTCCCAGAAAGGGTGTATTAGCATCATGCTATTGGATGATTGAGCTACATGCAAAAACAAACACACTGTATGCATTTGGTGTGCATGTATGCAGATGTTTCCCAGAAAGAGTTCACCAAAAACAGAGCTGGAATGAGTTCTATTAAAAAATTGAACTTGCATAGTTTTTTTCTGAGATCCTGGTGGGAGTTCAGTGGAAAAGGAAAGCACTCCTCTACCTCCGACTGCAGTGAAGACCTACCACTGACATCGCATCACTGCTAAAATCATCACCCGCTGATGTGTTCAGTTTCAACACACGCTTCCCCTGTGCCTTTTCCATTTCATTTACACTTTCTTCCTCCTCAAAAAAATCCATTTTTTAATGGCAATATGCATTAGGTAAATTCCTTACCGAATAAAATAAAACACTTAGCTTTGGTTAAAAATTTGCTTGTGACGTAAAAATTTTGATAGTGCATTGGAAGAGTTTAAGATGGTTTCTCTGGTAGGAATCCTTTGCTGTTGAAATAATGATAATGCAGAATAATGTTTCTTACATGAGTGCCAATCATGGCCTGACCCCACGGCTATAGGTGACATTCTTTGGTGGGCGGTAGAGATTGGAGGGACACACAGCGGCTTTACGAGGACTCAGCGAGGCACCACCTGCGCACTGCCGGGACTTGTTTTTGCTTTTCATTCCACCTCGGGTCATATTGAAATGGAAGTCATTACCAGGATGTCGGGCCGAAGCTCTGGTTTTCTGCAGGTCTTAATCAATGGGCCATTAAGACTGAATGGAGACTGGAATTGCCTTTCCTTGGTCTAGCATAGCGCAGTGACACCACTGAAGACCTGCCACCCCCCTCACCCCTCCCCCCTCCGATGCCTCCACCTCCTCCCCACACATGATCGTTACCCCCCCTCCCGTATGCGCGGATGAGGACGGCGGCTTTCGGCCATTTTCTGTGACGCAGGGGTGCGGGGAAACATTTGCACCTCTCCTCCTCCTCTCTAATTGACTCCGTTTCCTTCGGCATCCTGGGAAAAAAAAGAAGTCCTTGCTGTCACTGAAAATACAGCGGGCTGGTTTTTTTTCCCCTCAATTTTTGAGGTGCTCATTTCAATGAAATATGTCAGTTTCTTAACATTTAGAACCAACCTGCCAAAAAAGCACTGTTGAATGGTTCTTTTTGTGATATCTTCTTCCAGTAATATATATATATATATACAGTATAGTGTATGTGTGTTGGTGTGTGTGTGTGTGTGTATATGTATAAACCATTGAACCAAAGATCTAATTTGGGAACTTTAGTGTTTGGAGTATGCCCAGAGAGGTTAAAGTTCATGGTTCAATGCCCCTTGATGCATTCAGGTGTATAAATGGATTGCGTACAAACTGTGGGTCTTCCAGATGTGGGTTTCAGACCTGCTAAACAGAGCACACGCCACGCATTGCTGCATATAGCTGTGGAGAGCAACCACCCGGTCTCCCAAAGAGTCTCTCTGCCGTGAGATCAGGGCCGTCAGCCTTCAGGTCTGAGGCTACATGCTGCTCTGATTCACAGCCTCGTTGCCATGTAGATACACCGCCGCTCTCTGTGTCTGTGTGGGCTTTATTTGGATCACTCCTTCCAGCAGAAGCCTGCACTTACCTTGTGAACAAACAAACGTCAGCGCGCTCTCTAAAAACGCTCCTTAATGTAATACACTGAGATTTCACTTTTGAAAAAAAAAAACAAAAACTATTTTAATGATCTGTCAAGAGCAACATTTTCAATTATGTATGTATATGTGTTTTTTCCTGTTGCCTTGACTAATTGCCCTTGGCCCTCCTTGTGTTGACAGACTCCCTCATTGGATAGCGGTGCTGTTGACAGCGCTGTCTTCACTTTGTTCTGTGTCGAGCTGAGTTCCAGATGCTCCGCAGGTCTGCTGAACGTAGACGCGAGGGAAGGTGAATGCTGAAATGGAATTATTGTCATAGGGGTCCATCACTTTGAGAGCCAATCACCAGGGAACTATAAGGGGAGAAAAACCTCTCTCTCACATTGTTCGTGTCTCCTTCTCAAGCTTACACTTCCCCCTTTCTCTGAGGTTACTGTCGACATTCTGCCTGAAGATCACCTGTTAATAGCACGTTAATGTAGTTGTCAAATTTTAAGTAAAAGAAAAGACTTTTTCTCTACATTTAACATTTTAATGCCTGTCAGCCCTAATTGTCTGCATGTGAGAGAGGTTTATTATGTGGAAATGAGTGTCAGATTGTATTTGAATTGTTGGGAGCTTGTGGGGCATGAGTGTTTGTAAAATGAGGGAGATGTGTGTGTGTGTGTGTGTGTGTATGTGTGTGTGAGGTTTAGGGGCAAATGTGAGGTGTGTGTGCAGGTGTGTGAAGTTTTGGGAGCATGGGTGGAGGTAGTGTGTGTGTGTCTCTGTGTGTTTGTGTGTGAGGTTTGGGGGCACAGGTGAGGTGTGTGTATTTGTGTGTGAGGTTTTGGGGGCACAGATGGGTGTGTGTGTGTGTGTGTGTGTGTGTGTGTGAGTGAGGTTTTGGGGGCAGAGGTGTGTGTATGTGTGTGTGTGTGTGTGCGTGTGCGTGTACGTTCGAGGTTTGGGGGCACGGGTGCGTGAATTTGTGTGAGTGTGTGTGTGTGTGTTTGTGCACGTGTTTGTGAGGTTTGGGGGCATGGGTGATTGTGTGTATATATGGTGATCGTAAGTGAAATTTTTGTATGGAATGTATGTGTCAATACAGAAGTCCATATCTCTGGAGGAATGGGGTGATTTGTGGTAGTTTTTTTGTGTGAGCATTCTTTGGGGTAAGTTCATGTTCGTACTAGATTAAGTTGGTTGTATTTATTGCTGGATTTTTTTGTACGTAAGTTTTTTGTTCATATAAGGGCTTCCCTTGGCCATATCAATTTCAGGGTTTTCGAATGAGTGTTCGGTTCTTGTAAGGTTTCCACTTGGTCAACATAAGTGCTAGGTTTAGTTTGGGGTAGGGGGTGTGTGCAGTTGTCATGGTTGTTGTTGAGATGAAGGCTGAGAATATGAATTCGCAGGAGTGACACATCACGCATTCGAACCCAACGGATATATGAATATCGAGGGAGATTACAGATGTCTTTTGCTCCTAACCCTCTTACATGAAATCTTCCCTTTATTATAAACCTCTAATGAAATGATCTCAAGGTGAAGACATTTAAGAAAATCATTATTAAGGATCATTTGTTCTGTTTTTTTTTTTATTATTATTCCAGTTGGGTATGAAGAGGATATATAATTGCAGGGAGGAGACGGTGAGAATGAGTTTCCCTCAGTCTGGGTGATTGTGCATCTATCAGACTGGCAGTGACAGTCTACTGTGGCTTTTATTGTTGTAGTAATGGAAGCGCCTGCAGGGATTCCACCAAACCTGATTGGAAATTAAAAATATATTGGTTTCTGCTCTATTCTATTGATGGGTCGGACGGGGGTCTTTCATTTCCAAGCTAACCAAAGCATGCAGTTGCAGGAGGAAAAAAAAAATAATGGTCCATTTTAATGGAGGTTAATGTCTGATTGCTCCTCTTTTTTGTACAAACGGAGGGATTCTATCAGACTTTTATGGGACCCGGTGTGTCTGTCAGCTTCTGTCTCTTTCTAGAACAAGTTCTGGTCCCGCCCGGCACAGGATGTGCGTTTCCTTGTTTGTGCTGTCAGCTATGCGTCTAATTATTCCGTATCTATGCCATGTGTTTGTGATGACGTTAACCTGCGCTTTTGGCCACTGGGCCGAGGAAGGGGCAGCAGCTACGGTGTCAGGTTGACCTCACCTTTTCCCGCGAAACAAGATTTATTCACCTTTCAGTCAAGTTTTTGCGAAAGGCAGCTGAAAATTAAACAACAGAAATACTGCTTAAAGATCAGCGGACGGCAAATCACGTGGGTCCGCCGATCCATAATTCTCTTTGATTGAGTTGCATACTGCAAAATCAATCTCCTCCCGCTCCGCGCACATAAATAATGTATCGTTGACGACAACAAAACTCGTTCCTTCCCCCCGATCACCTGGCCTGTAGCCCACGGACCCCGCGCGCGGCCAAAGTATCGCGCCGCGCCGGGCTGCTGCATTATTCATCATCGTTATTATTATTGACATTATTATTATGTTCTTTTGGAGATGGGAGACCTTCGCCGCATGAAATATACGTCTCATTTTAACACAAGCCGCTCAATACATGCCAGGGAAATCACGTTGTGCGGTCGAGCGAATATAAAAACAGGCCAATCAGGAATTCACATGTTTGCATATAAATATACACTTCCATCCATCTTTTACAATGATGTCTGCCTCCCGACGCAGCCTCAGTTGGCCTTAATTCCCAAAGCATCTGTTTATGGTGTTGAGGTTCACACCCCAGCATTTGCTCAGCCCTTGGTTGTGTGAGGGATTGTTTATGTATGCCTGTCGTGAGAGGTGATAAATAGCCTTTTCTAACTACCAAGAAATAATGCTTATATTGGTGGGGGGGGGGGGGGGGGGATCTTAGGTGCGCCTACATGCATTAACATTGTGGTGCATGGTCAGCACCACCAACACTTAGCAGGAAGGGCGGCAGGGCCAGCGAGTGTAAGGCCAGCTCAGCAGCTGCTTCAGGGGCCATTAGTCTTCATTTTCACCTGGACGTGCAACAGGGCCTCCATGTCTAAGGTACAAACTAAAATTTATTGAGCCAGCCTAGTTGGGCTAATTGAAAGAAATTGTCTGTCTGTTCACTTTCCGAAGTGTTTGAATTCGGTCGGGGTGGGGTGGGGGGGGGGGCGAGGGGGGAGTCGGTGGGGGTGTTGTGGCAGGGCCGGGATACAGGGACACCGTGTTGTTCTGTTTCCCTGGGTAATATCTGAGTGTGCTCCATGGAGAGCAGCGAGGGTTGGGGTTGGGGGGGGGAGGGCGGCGACTCTGCATCACCATGGACACCCCAGCTGGGAGCTCTGGCCGTCACACTGCGTTGAGCACGTAATGTGGCAGGCACAAACTCAGAGTCTGCTGGGGGTCTGCTTTGCGTACAGTAGTGGGCAGCTGAACCCTCCTTCGACTTCCAAATGCCTTTTTACACCAACTTCATCTTCCTTCTTTATAAAACTCTATGATAACTTACAAACACATGAAGAGAGATCATGATAGCCTGAAAGTGGGCCTAAGCCCACCCCATGTGGTATGTGGCAGTACTAAAATATGTTCTCACTGAGGAGGGCCCATGTGTTTCTCCCCAGTGTGCACCAACCTGAAACTGACCTCACTGGGCAGTTGAGACTGTTTCTCTGTGGAAAAAACTGGCCTCCTCCTCATCATTACTGATACAATTATGAATTGTTTCATGTGATACATGTATCCCATTCTATTTCTGTGTGAGTGGGAATCTGTGAAATATTGGTGTATATTTTAGTATGTTGTATGACATTCTAGAGAAACAGATGTGTGTGGCTGATAGAACTGAGAAGGTGGGTAGGTGTGATCATCAGTAGGTGTGAATAGGTGATGCTAAGGTTGATGCTAACACATTTTCCCATCAAATAGACAAAAATTTTTATGAATTATTGTTTCTTATTTTTAGGGTGTCAAGCAGCAAGGCTGCTGAAACCCTATTGTATTTGCTCAGATTTTTAAATTTTTATTTTCTCCGCTAAAAGTGTTTGCACAGCAAAAACTATAGAGGCTAGAGCTATCAAACTTGGTAGATAGGTTCCTATAGTCACCCACTACTCAGGTAACAAAAATTAGCCAGATGGTGGTGCTAAAGAGAGCCACAACACGTTTTGAACTATAACTCTTGAACCATTTGGGGTAGTAGCAAAATTCCTTTTTTGCCTGATTCCCTGGTTCCAGATGAACAAAAAGCCTCTTGGACCAAATTGATCTGCCTTATTGGATTTCCACCATTTTTAATGTTTTTTTAAAACTTTTAAAATCTATCACCTCCAAGACGGATTATTCAATTTGCAAGAAATTTGGTACACAGCATCTTCTGACCAAGATCTCTAATCCCAGTATAAAGAAAGTTGATACATTAAACGATGCGACCGCAGTAAGCCAATGAAATGTGTGGGCGTGGTCTCTATTGATATAATGAGTAATAACTTCTGAATGCAATGTCCTATCATCACACAGCCTAGAAGTTGCAGTCCAAGTAGCTGAATCCTACAAAATTCGGTGTCAATTTGTCGATTTGTGCCGCTATAGCAAACAAATGGTCAAAACTCCTAAACCAACAGTTTATGTTAAGATTTTGTAAACTATGTTTTGGTTAAAGATCCAAATAATAATAGAAGGACAACATAAAAGGTGAATCAACATGGCCTGCCTCAACCATTCAAATATCAGCTGAGCTGCTTGAACCCCGTAATCGCCGCTTGCGGCTATATTTATTTTTATTTTTACGATTATTGTGTTTTTGTTAACCAGAGGGATTACTGTGTCTCCAATGCATGGTTCGTTCATCCCCCTTACTGACACTTTTGTGCTTACACCTGCAGAACCAGGGGGTTGCTGGCCCCTAAGGTAAACCCCCCATTATGTTTGGGGAGGATGAGATGGCTCAGAGGTTAATCCGTATCATTATTATGGTTTCCGGTACTCTGTTTGACTTCAAAAGGAAGCTAATCTGAGCTGAAGTGGCATGGTTGATGTTCACTAGCCTAACCACAAAACAGGGCTTTTCCACACCAACTTATGTTATACAACCACAACCAAAAACAATATGAAGTTTTTCCCCTTTAATGTCTGTATATATGCTGACAGACGTTTTGTCTGACATAATTCTCAAAGCTATGAAACGTAAGTCAAGACCTACATGTGATCAGGTAGTGGAAGGCATTTGGTGAAAGACTGTTGGTCTGATTTGCTATGTATGCTAATCGTAGGAAATGAGAGAGAGTGTCTTTGAACAAATGGTTGAAAGTGTTTAACATGGTTGAAGCTAACTGTTCACGATTTTAACATACATTGTAAAGAGTCCCAATAATGTGCTGGCTACAATGGCCTCTACAGTAGAGAAGGTCATCACAGATCATAGTTGTGGGTCAGAGATAAAGGCCTGTCTTATAAAACTGTGGGGGTTACTCTAACAGCAATGGTCTGGAACTTCTTTTCCTCCCTCTGTTCTTTAGACCTGGAAAAGGCAGCGTTGCTTTGCTCGTCTTAGCCCTGATATAATTGCAACCGTCAACATTTAGAGCAAATTCTGCAAAAAAAAAAGGAGCAAGAATGGCAAAAAAAAAAGATAAATCCTTCAGCTAGACTGGCGTTCCTTTTTAAAATAATGATATGCGACTTTTCATTGTACTGTCTGTCTCCGCCCCGCTTCCCTGTGGCTTCTATGGCAACAATCTGTGATGAAGGGCGACAGTTGACAGCAGCGCTGGCTTGACTCTGCTCCTCTGCTCCCAGCTCTCAGGCACCCCTGCTACACTGAACCAAGGGAGAGAGAGAGAGAGTCTTCAGCTTCCACCGACGCACCAAAACGAACGCAACACCTCTCATTACGCCCCATACAAACAGAATCCATGGATGCTTCCTTCCATTAGCTGGGCGCAGTTGCGCTAGCTGTATATCTTTATTCATGCTTTTTCACAAACTCATTAGTGTCTGACTTTTGTGGGTGGAAAGGGCTAGCAGCGCGGTGTCACGCAAACAGCTGAACTGTAGTTTGGGAAATGGGAGACGAACAGGTTGTACGCATTTAACTCGTGTCACGCCTGTGAGGCAGAGTGGAGTAACCTGCGCGCTCAGGCCAGCACTCAACCCGCCATGGGCAACACCTGACAAGTTGGGGGGGGGGGGGGGGGGGGGGGGGGGGGGGGGGGGGGGCTGGGGCACTGCAGTCGTTTGCTGTGGTTGGGATTGCTGTCACCAATTTGTTCATAGCCATAGGGGAAATCCAGGGGATGGGGAGGCAATGGCAGCTGAGTGGCCAGCTAATGAGGAGGTGCTGCTCATAGCACTGTCTCTCAGCCTCAGCTCAACCGCTGCCTGACACATCAAATCTTCTTCAACAGCAGCTCTTCTCCACTCGTCCGCTACGCCCGTACTCTGAATCATTTATTCATCTGATAAACACACAGGATACAGCAGTATCCATGGCAAGAGTTTTCATCCAGCTCCTAGAGGGTCACAGGCCCACAGTCTCTATACGCACTCAGCTCAATAATTCGCCTCAGAACATTACACAGCACTGGATTTTTCACGATGAAAACAGGTTAATGGTACATTCGGGGTGCTTGGTTGTTTATGCTAGTCTATAACCAGAAAATGAGCATCTAAGGCTAGTTGTTGGACAGCAGCATTCATTACAAAGTGTCAACATTACATGGCACCATGTCCTACACAAATACAGCACACACAAATTATATATATGTATTATAAAATATGTGTGGTTGTCTGTGTGTGTGTGTGTGTGTGTGTGTGTGTGTGTGTGTGTGTCTGTATGTGAGTCTACATTAGGAGCTCCAGTCCTTCTTGGAATGCTGTCATACACATTTTGAATCAGTTTTAGTGGGATACTGAATAGAAGAGAAACCAGTAGAAATCGATTCTACCATTTCAGCTCTTCTTTCAAAGGTCAAATAATGTTGAAGGATCTTGGAATAAAATAGTAAGATCTGGTCATTAGTGAGGCTTGGAGGGTGTCTGACTTCATCATGGTGTTCATGAACCCTTTTAGCAGATTGTGTGAGGGTAATATTGTTATTAGAATATCAGAACATCTTGAGCAATCAGTGTTTTCACCACAGGGTGTGTCCTAGTCTATTGGCATTGGGTTTAAACGTCTCTGTGTTCCTAGGCTGTAACTCTGTATATTTTATTGAGTATATATGTCAAACCACAAAAATATGTATGTTCATGTGAGTGTCTAGATACATACAGAGGGCGGACATACTCTATATTATAAGAGAGACACCAAACAATATATGAATATTTAAAACAGCTTTAATCCTTCTTGGAATGCTGTTATGCAAGTTTGAATAGTTTCTTTTATGTATTATCTACATTTTTTCCCAACCCAAACTCAACCCAGCTTGTTGACCTCACCGCAGCACCTGCTCAGCCGGCTTTGGGAGGAGAGGAGCATGTGACTCCTCCGATTCACGTGACGACAATTCTCCCTCCTATACACACTGCAGCTGCACCACTGATTGCACACTGCTTATGGCATCAGAGGATGATGCGGTCAGCGCGCCCAGCATGACCAGAGAGCGCGCTGACCGCATCATGACCAGAGAGAACTCTATGGCGATGAGACCAACGAACTTGGCTGGCTTATCCCCCATCATCCCCAGCGAGGCTGAAGTACAAACTGTATCAGATGCATTATTCCTCAGAAAGGAACGCCTCCAGTTCTTTGAAAGATAGAGTTACGATTTACTTTGCAGTCTGTGGTCAGCAACACCCCATAAAGGGTAAATGATGTTTAGATCCAGTCACTGGGGGGCTGTGGAAGGCGTTTGACTTCCTCCTGGTGGTCATGAAACCTTTCCTGAGTCCATTCATCAGCATGTATGGGGAGACTGCTGGGATGGGAGCACCTTCGGGTTTAACGTTTATACTATATGGTGCACCTGATGTATTAAAATGCCCTCCTAGACAATCAATCAATAGAAACATTGAGGGATGAAGGGAGGCACTTGATTGGCAACGATGTTCAGATGTTCTGCAGCACTCAAACATGGACGTACTCATTCCGAGGGCCCAATACATACAACGAAAAGAGACCCCACACCATTACACCACTGCCACCGGCCTGCGTTGTGGCACATCAGACAGGATGGATTCATGGATGTACGTGGGTCTCACCATCACCTGGTCCTCCCATCAGCGTGAAACAGCAGAAGCCAGGTTTCATCAGACCAGGTGATGTTTGTCCAGTCCATCCGTGAAAAATGTTTATATACCTTAGCCTACTGCAACAGCAATTTCTTGATTTACATCGGCAAGAGTAGAACTTGGCTAGGTCATCATCGCTGACGAGGTATGGGTTGCGTGTTCTGATATGTCTCTTTCAGCACGTACTCGCTTCTTCATTGATTAACTGTTGTCCACCTGTCCCTATGCACAATTAATGTCAACGTCCATTGACCTCTTTCATCAGTGGTCTGTTTATGACATAGGACCACTGTTTGCGGGATATTTTTTGGGTGGTGGATGACTGGATATACCTGTGACATGCATTAAAACCCAGCAGGATAGTTTTTTCTGATACACTTAAATCCAGCTGCTGCCCATCTATCCAGGTCCACATTCAGAAATCTTACATCATGCCCACTCCTCAGCTGAAAGCACATAGACATAAGCAATCCATAGGTACCAGTATACCTACTGTAAATAGCATCCAACCAACAATAACATTCCCTGAATGTTAAGGAAAAAGATGCCCAGACAGACATTTTGTCCAGTTTTCATGACATTCCTTAAATGTTATTTACATGGAATGTTTTCTTGTTAAATAAAAACAGTTTTTTAGTTTGTAATCCTGTTTTTCAAAAAAAAAAAAAAAAATCTTTGTGAAAATTATTTGCACCCCTAAAGAGTTAAAAATGCGTAGAAATTCCTTCCATTACTCCCTCTGTTTCACTAGGGTATAAAAATGAGGTATCACTCCTGTAAAATCCTTTTGTCATCCATCACCGTGGGGACAACCAGGGACAACACCAATCAAATAGGTTATTGACTTTACACAAAACAGGTAATGGATACCAAAAAAAAAAAACTACAAAGTTAAATGTAACACTTCCAACTATTAGGGCGATAATCAAAATGTTTGAACGCACTAGAAAAGTGGTTCCCTTGTGAGCAAGAGGATGTAAGTGTGTCTTTTCTCTGTGCACAGTGAGGAGGAAGGGGAGGGAGGCTAAAGGAACACAGGGGCCACAGATGGAGAACTGCATAGTTTGGTTGAGTTTGGGGTCACCAAACCACCAAAGGAATAATAAAATGTCACATGCCAGCAGATGATCTGGAAGGGTTTCTTGACAACAAACTAATGTAGACACCAGGAGTTTGCTGAATTCCACAGGCACTTTGATTTGGAACCAGGTCCTGTGGACAGTTGAGACCCAAATTGAACTCTTTGGCTGTGTGAACCACTCGTACGTTTGAACCTCATACTAACTACCATGAAATGTGGAGTTGGATCATTGAGGTCACTGGGCTGTTTTTCTGTCACCTTTCCTCGGCCTGATGCTAAATCAATAGCAGCATGAACTCTGCTAACTACCGGGACATGCTGGTCAAGAACCTGGCCACCTAAGACTTGACTACAGGTGGGTGCATATGCACAGCAATGACCCTAAACACCCCTCAAAATTAAACAAATGGTAAAAATCAACGAAAATGAGTGTTTTGCACAGCAATCTCAGCCTTCAGACGTAAACCTGATTGAAACTCTGTGGCCTGAAATGAGTATGGCAGTCCATAAGAATAGACATAAGGACTTCAAGGGTCTCTAAGGCTGTACGGGGAAGAATGGTTTTATATTATGTGTTCTATAACCTTATTATGCATAGAATGCTTAGTACCATTGTCCTTTCTGGAAAACAAGTATTAAGCGTTAAATTCCTAATTTCAAGATTTCTTCACCAAACAAATTGCCCATTGCATAGTCATGTAAACCAAAGTTTTCATTAGGTCACAAAGACTGTCTGTGTGCTGGGGTTGGACACTGAGTTCTGTGTGGCTGCAGTTACAAGTTTAGGGTTTCTCCACATGAACACAGCCCATTGGCTGTCTGTACTGACCAATCAGGCAACAGGCACACAAGGGTCCAAGTCTGATCTACCTCCTGAGGCACAAAGATCAGAACACAGATCCCAACCCTTAACAAATGTGTGTAAGATTGATACCTCTAACAGAAGTAGCTTTGAAAGAATCTATCTCTGCCTGTCTTCACTAATAGCTTGCATTCAATCTTTCTCTTAGGTGCATCAATTAAGACTTAATAACAAATAACCCATCAACCAATAACTGCCGCAATTAAAAAGAAACATCAGCAGTGGATTAATCCTAATTAATGATAGGCTACATGATGAACCAAGTATCATTTGAGTGGTGTCTGTTTAGTAATTTCCATAAAAAAATATTACACTGGTCTGTCTTTCATTAAACATTTCATGAAAAATGGTGTGTTACTTTACAAAATGGGTCTTCTTAATAGTTTATTAATCTAGTGCAATTACAAGGTAAGATTAAAATACAAACATTTTGTACACAATGAAAACTATTCACATAACTAAGTCGGCAACAAATAACAATGTGTTTTTCAGGTGGTTACAGACTGTTTGTATAGTCTGTACAGTTAAACAGTACAAAAAATCGTACAGCAGAAATCAACGCATCGTGTTGAATTTTAAATGTATTTTGCTATGCAAATTTTGTTATGCAGTGTCCTTGTAAAGGATGGGTATGAACCTTTGAGAAACTACGATTTTAATTTATCAAACAGCGCCACCCTGTGGGTATTTTGTTATGTTGCTTTTCAAAAGACCGTGTTGCTACAGTGTTTTGGAAGTTACGCTCACCCAGTCGCATAAGAATTATCAGCACGAACAAACTATGTCCATACATATTACCATATTCATTCTTCCGCTTCGTCAGTGTAAGTGATGGTTGTAATAATATTAATGACAAATAAGTAATATGTACGTCACTTGAAACACATGGCAGATCTTCATGACATCACGTTAAGGTTGTGTACGTATTCGTGCAATGAAACTAAGAGAAAAGGGGACATTTTTTCTGGTGTTTGCTCTAGGTTCGAGAACGAGGAAACGTGAAGAGAATTGTGGCAGTTTATTCACTATACCGTCATACAATTCGCTGTCGACTTTTACTGGGTAGCCCTATTGCGAATTTGACAGACGCCAGCTGATTCTAGTCAGTACTACTCTTCAATCAGTTGGGGTGCTCGTTTATAAAATAGGCTGGTTTAATGTATGTGAGGAGCTAATACATAGTACCTCAGAGAAATAAACTTACATCCTCTTGCTCATATGGTAACCACTTTTCAAGTGGTTTCAAACATTTTTATTATCGCCCAAATAGTTGTGTTACATTGAACGTTTTATGTATTTTTTGTATCCATTACCTGCTTTGTGTGAAGTCCGTTTAATTGGTGTTGTCCCTGCCTGTCCCCATGGTGATGGATGACAAAAGGATTTCACAGGAGTGATACCTCATTTTTATACCCTAGTGAAACAGAGGGGGTAATGAAAGGCTACAGTTCCTTAAGACTGACATTAACTTAAATAAATGCAATTTTATCACATTTTTGTAAATAATTTAGTAAATACATTGTAATTTTACAACAATAATATTTTGTTGTAGTAGTAATAGTAATGTACTTTGATTCAGTCTCCTCAAAATAGAGAGGACTGAATATTTTAAATAGATACACATAAAAAACTACTTGAAACCACCTTTGACATATTTTTTTTCATTTACACATTTTCTCACAATTTTAAATGATTAATTTGTGTGCCCAGTAGTTAAGTCAGAGACAGACAAGGAGAAAAATGTGCAGATAGCTGATTGCCCATAGGGGATTGCTGGTGCCTAAAAATGATACACAAGGAATCATGTCAACTGAATAATTATACACCAGTGATTGACACCTTTGGTTTCCAGATTTGACACCACTTCCTGGGGTGCCTTCGATACACTAGAACAGAGTCTCAAAAAGATAAGACACCAGCAATACCCCATACCAATAACTTATTTTGGTTTTATTCACGCAAACATGATGGAAGTTTAAGAAAAGTAAACAAAAAATATACTCACTTTTGTTTCATGCATGAAAAATTCGTATACAAAAAGTAATTCTGACAATTTGGGAGGAAATGGTCACGTGCATTAGTCCACATAGATGGAAACATGGTTAATTGATCGTAAGTAGTAAAAGGGGAGTTTTACTGGAAAGTGGAGGCTATACCAGAACTGTGGTCACATGTGGCCCACTGGAAGACTGCATGACCAATGCAGTGAGAATTGGCCCGTGCAGTAAGATACAGTAAGATGTTTGTTTTGGAGGCTGGAAGTCCCAGTTGGCAAGGCAACAACTGGCCCAGTCTCGCCAGAGAAAGATAATGGTTAAGCTGGTGAAGTGCGTTGTTCCCATCACTCTCTGGCGGCCTCTACTGGTCAGCCAGTCACCTGCGAAGTGTGAACCCAGTATTATATATGCAGACTGGTCATCATGCGTTCATGGTTGCCTCTTCCTGAAGTCAATATGGGAGGGTGGTTGTGTAATGCTAAACAGTTTGGATGAGTTTAAACACCCAAAAAAAAACAACAGACAAACTTCCATCTCCCAGCTGCTCGGGGGAGTTACTGTTGTGTGCAGGCCGATGAGGCAGAGAATATACCCTCTTTCCTTGGTTGCTCATGCGTTGGCCTGTAGAAGACTCACCTACAGCTTGTGCTGCCATAATCACACTGATTCTGGAACACAGAGCTCATAACAGAAGCAAAGACTGTACTTGTACTACACAGGCTAGTAGGTCCAAACCTGATTAATGGTGTAGAGGCCTTTGAGAGACAAGTACAGGTGTGTGTAGGTGACCTTTTAAATATTCGCTGATTCTGTGAGAGACGAGCTCACTTTAGTCTCCTCTTATGTCTTATAGAATGAGCAGATTTAAACAATTAGCAACAGTCTTCATTCCACAAGTTATATAAGAGAGGGCTATATGTTTGCAAGACTCCTGTTTGCAAACAATACAAACATAAAAACTGGCAACATCAGCTGGCTGCCAAGGCAACTTTTTTTTTAAAAACTTTTTTCTTTAATATTCCCAGGAAGCTGTGTTGCTGTATTGTTAGCCAGATGTGCTTTCATTATCAAAATCCAATTTCTTGCAGCAAAACAGTATAATAACAAAAATCTTTTTTCTTGTAGTTGGAGGGCAGGATGGAGCTGTTTTGTCTAATGTACTATGCGATACAATAACGTAGCCTTGTACATTAAAATAAAGTCAGATGTTATAAACAAAACATTACATTGTAAAATCACCCTTGTTCTCTGCTTATGTTCACTGAAAAAAATCCTACTGAATGGCAAATTGACAATCAATGAATGCTGTAGACATATTTTTGTGAATATGAACCTGGATATATTTGATGTAACAGTGGGCATGACGATTGCCATCAGACATATTCTGAAAAGATTTGGGCAGAATTGTGCTTCATGCTGGTGGGAGGTATTTATTTTCAGCTTTTAATCAATCTAAAGTGTGATACGTTTCGAGTTGATGCTTGCCTTTTTCATCGTACACGGTGAAGATAACGGGGAGCTAGATATGCTGTTTATAGCTGGCTGCCTGCCTTTGCTTTGCTTTCTCGTTTGATTTTGGCATTCTGCCATTTGGTTGGCAGACCTATGGGAATGAATGCGGCCACAAGTTTGAATCTTTGGGTTTATTACCAGCGTTCAGCGTTTGCCAGCAAGATCTAGTTCTCCCACATTTTTGGCTCTCACAGTGGTACTGTGACATGTCCCTTTTCTCAGATTATGATGGGATATTTATTTTTTAAGGGAAGTTGGACGGCATCCAGTGGTAACCTGGCAACAGTGTGAGCACAAACCTTACCTTCTGAGCGATCTTGGGTCCAAACCTTTTTCTCATTCATTTGCTTGATTAATAAATGAACCAGTAATTGGAATGAATACTTGGTAAAGATAAGACTCATAACTATTCATATCATTGTAAATGACATTTCTGTAGCCTAGATTTTGTGAAAACATTTACCTTGATTCAATTGATTGTACTAAATCGAAATTCTTATAATCAAATCATCTTATAATTTGTATTCTGTGAAGTAAGGTGAAGAAATAAAAAGCTACAAAACAAGACAAAACTGTGGGATTGTTTGCCAGTTTGCATGTTCAGAAACTAGGATTCTTGTTTAACAAGAAATGTCTCACATGTGTTGGATTTAATCATTTCAAATAAGAAACCTCTCATCAAGTAGGCCACACTACATAGTAGCTGAGAGATGTAACAAAAAGGGCTTTAACGTGGCACCTATAGTACTTTACAGTTAAGGGAGAACCTCACCTCTGTAAGGCACAGCAGCCATTTTGTGTCAGAGCTCAAAATGCACTCAGACACTGGGGGACCCCCCTACTTTTTATGGTAAGTGCCATTTGTTCTGTTATGACGGCAGTGAGTCAGAAACTGGGTTTAATGTTCCATTTGCAGAGTGGTGTCAGCCTGTTGCAGTTCAAGGTCATTGGGCCATATTTGGTAGGGCCAGATGTATGGCTACCCTCTACTTTCTCACCTAAACCACTTCATTTTCCCATGAGGTCTCCCATCCATGTACTAAACAAGGCTATACCTGCTTAGCTTTAGCCATTCAGCAGAGGCAGGGTACATATCAAAAGCTGGTAAGCTGTAGCTAAAGGTTTAGTCTCTGAAGGGGCACTGAAACAGCAGAAACCCCAGGAAACATATGTGGCTCAAAGCCACAATGTCCCCTCAGTGGGACAAAGCTGCTTCTGTCACCAGTCAGTTGACCAATGATGGCCCAGAATTGAATTAGCCCAGAATTTAGTACAGGGGTGACAAGCCCTGATCCTGGAGAGACACAGAGACTGCTGGGTTTGTTTTAAGATACTAATTTAGCCTAAAAATGTGAGGTGAGATACCTGTACAATCACCTGCTTTAAATGGAGTTAGTTAAAACAAAATTTGGGGAGAATTATTTTCAGACAAACCCTCACTCAAATATCTCTACCGGTCCAATCCGGTTTTCTCCACAGGTATTAATTTGCCACATACCTTATCTCCAATCATGCAATCTGCTTCCTGCATCTACAGCGTCAGCTGCTGTTAGCAATACTCGCTCCGCCACGGGCATGCGGCTCTACCATTCTGGCACTGGATTTCTGATCTGTGCAGGAAAATGTCCAAATAAAGGACCAAGTTCTTCGACATTTTTATTTTTGCTCCCGAGCAACTGGATTCCATTTTAAGTGAACTGCATTTGCCTAGTAAACAGATGATACAAGCTCCTTGGTTTTTATACACAACTAGTGCTGTGCAAAAGTTTTTTTTCTTCTTTTGTTTTCTTTCTCTTTCTTTGTCTACATTTCAGAAGTATTTACCTTATGGATATTATTTACGGAGTGATCTCAACGTTGCTAGACATCTGGAGGCCTGCTCACTGGTCATGTTCACATGACATTTTGAGCCAAGTCAAACCTTCCGATGACATCATGGCTGCGACCGCATTTCTCTCAGCTGACCTGCATTTGTTCTTGGAGTTGCCTTCTGCTGTGCCTGTTTCCGTCTGTGCTTCAACCACCGCTCCTGACATCTCTATTACGAGCCCAGTCCCGACTCACAGCAGACCCTGTGACTAACCTTTTATTCTAACCTTTTATTTACATTGGTTGCAGGTTTTTAGCAGCAAATTTGTTAACTGTCTCTCCCCCTGCTACAGCTCCAGGCTCGCTGGCAGTTTCAAACATTTAAAGTGTTCTGTATAGGTTTTTTCTACTTGCTGTATGAAGATTATTTTACTCTGTTGCCATATTTGTAAGTTTATTTTATGTCCATTTTTATTTATTGGTTTTTATTGATTGATGTTCAACCATAACCTTGCCATGACATGGCCTTATGTGCAATTGTTGTCTTTCTTTTTCAGTTTTCTTTTTCCTCTTTCTCTCCCCGCTATGTCTGCCTCCTCTCCCTGCTACCAGCGGCCCAGAAGCATGCTCTGCAGCTTCCTGATTCTTCTCTCTCTCCCTATTGTATCTGCCTCCTCTCTTCCTGTGACCTGCGGTCCAGGAGTCGGCGGGTTCTGCTAGTGCCCGCATCTCTAGCTGCCCTGCCCCTGCATGCTCCGGGGGTTCCAACTTCTTCTTCAAAGTCCAGGAGCTGGTGGTCCCACCCGGTGGCAGCACCGTTGGTTGCACCACCCCTGCACACTCCAATGGTCTCCTCTATGGCTCTCTCTACCCTTTCTGCCTCTAACTATCCAGGAGGCGGCGGGCCCCATCTGATGGCAGTGCTGTTAGTTTCTCCGCATCCGCACACCCTGCAGTTCTCTGCGCTGCTGTCCTACTCTTTTTCTGCACCCGGTGGCAGCACCACCGGTTGCTCTACCCAGCATGCTTCCCGGGTCCCAGTCTTGCACTTTTTCCCTCCTGCCGCCCCACACATTCATTCTGCCCCCTTTCCAAACCCTTACCTGCTCATGCATTCACACACATTCACATGCATCCACGCAGCAGGTGCACCCAGAACCAGCGGATTCCACCTGACAGCCGTGATGTCGGCTGCCCTGCCCCTGCATGCTCTGCTAACCCCCATTGTGTTTTTTCCCCTTTCCCTGCTATAGGTGTCCCCACAGCTGGTGGATTCCACCCAATGGCCATGCCGTCTGCCGTCACACCCCGCATGCTCTGGTGGTCCCTTCTCTACTTTCCTCCTATCTCTTTCGCACAAACACACAAGCAGGTACGACTGGAGCAGGCGAAGCCCACCAACTGTCATGCCGTCAGCCTCCAGCTTCCCTCCTCTCTCCTTCGCACACATCTTCCTCCAATTCACACGCATCCATACAGCTGGTGCACCCGGAGCCAAAGCGCTCCGCCCAACAGCCGTGCTGTCGGCTGTTCTGCCCCTGCATGCTCTGCTAATTCCCATCTTGCTTTGCCTCCTCTCTATGTTACAGGCGCCCCTTGAGCTGGCATATTCCCGCCGTCTGCTGCCATGCCCCAGCACACTCCGCTGGCCCCTGCTCATCTTTCCTCTTTTCTCCGTTGCATGCACACATCCACTCAAGCAGGCCACCTTCCGCTGCATGTGCCATCATCTGCCCCACCACTCACCGCTCATTGTCTCTCATGTCTACCTCAAAATTCACTGCACCACCCAATTGTCTTATCTATGCCCTGAGTTCCAGTCTGTCGTCTATTGGGGGGCCAACATCATAATAAACCATGTCTATTCACTCTGATAATACAAGCGCTGCTAACATAGAAGGTTGAATTCACACCAACACTTTCGTACCACTCCTGCCATTTCACATAGGTCTCAAATTTGTTTTGTCGTGGAGAGGGACCTGTTGTCCAATGAACATGCAGCTGCCAATAGGAACAGTGGGGTGTTCCTGCCATCCACAGCCCCGGGGTTACACTGTGGGTAGGTGTGAGAATCTCCTTAATCTCCCTGCCAGGGTAACCCTTTGATTTATGGAGATTGAGATTGGTAGTGACATCTCAAAGAAGACATCCTAGCTACAGTAACTGGGTATTGAGCAGTTATGGGTTGTTTTGGGAAGCCACCCTAGTTAAAACCTGGTATGTCCACAAAGTGGAAGGAAGCCCTACACATTTGTAAGAGATTTAGCTCTTGGCTGGTTCGCTCTAGGCGGATTCAGTGTTGTCTGAAAAATTAATTCTACTGAAATGGAGTTTGTTAAAGCAGAAGTGCGGGAGAAGTATTTTCAGACAACCCCTCATTCAAAAACCTCTGTCCGTCCAGTCCGGTTTTCTCTGCAGGTGTTAAATTGCCACGTACCTTATCTCCCATCATGCATGCTGCTTCCGGCATCCATCCCCCTCCCCATCTCCACCTTCATGTCTACTTCCTGTCTTCTGTATTTCTCTTCTAGTAGTCCGGTGGGGGTTCACCTCCCCCAAAATTGTGAGGTATGACGCTGCCCCCTTGGACACCAAACCCAAGATCAAATGTCTGTACCGTTATATAACTTGCCATATCACAATAAACTCCTTCTAAGTGCATTCAATGTTTTCCGAAAATTCATTCTACTGAACTCATATATTAAGCATGACGGCAGTACTCAAGATAAGGTTAAACATCCATGTTTTTACTTAAATACAAGAAATTTATTATTAATGTGAGAACATGAGAGTGGATCCAGAGCTACATTCTGGATAAAGTCTATAATTAAGTTCAGACGCTTCAGTCTTAGATAACAGGCTTAGGGTATTAATAATTTGATAACATAGCCTTAAGGTATCAATAAGTTACATAGGAACATGTGTTTTAAAATGTTCTGTCATTTGTGGTGAAATGCTGGATATCTTTGCTAATTACATTCATTTAACAAAGTATAATTCTGTAAAAGTCTACTCAAATATTTTGCTCAAGCATATAAGATACCAGGCTGTATAGAGAAAAGCTGAAGCAAAAGGTTGTTGAAGTAATATAAATATAAAATAAACATTTTAATGTTTCAGAATATCTGCGTCCAAATCATAAGGCATATGCTTGTGAAGGCAGCATTTTAAAACAGAATTTGTTTCATCTTTCCAAGGCTTATCATAATTGTATACTTTAACAATGTTATTTTGGGCAAACTTAAATGTGTCATCCAACATATTCAGGGTATAGGGAGCAGACAGCCCAATTCTGACAGAGACCCAGTTTCTTGGTGTGACCAGCTAAAGCACAATTCCTTTGTGCTGCGATTTGCCCCTTGTTCCAGACTCAAATCCTGGCCAGCTGTGAGAAACGTGGCCCGTGAGGTCACGGCATTTGGCCATGTCAGGTGGTACGGTTTCCCCACCTCACCCCACAGGAGTGAGTCCTCTGAGCGTCTGCCCCATTTCCGCCCGGAGACAAGCCCTTTGGCACAGTGACCTCAGTTATGGGACCACAGTGTGCACAGAAACGGTGGCTGCCGACCTACACTTTGGAACACAAACATGCTACTATGAGCTTTCCAGATGGACAGGAAAAGTCAAAAAAAGGGCATTAAAATGGTCTGAGACTATGAGAGGGATGTAGAGGTTCTCAAAGAATGCAGAAGGGAAACACTTTACCCAGGTACCAAACTCATGGGTTACAAAGAAAAGCTTAAGATAGGTTAAGCTTTTTAGTCGGTTTAAAAGGAATCTCAGGCAGATTTCATGGAGGTTTTCGCGTTTCATTTTAATATTCAAGAGGATTAAAGAAACTATTTCTACTTCAGCTCTGCCATCGTAAAAGAAGACTTATGTGGAGCTTAAATTTATACATTTCATTAGGGACTTCATTTCTTTAGAAGTTCATACATGAAAAAGTTTAAGGACTTTAAGCAGATAACCCTGAGGTTGTTTAAGTCCTAGCCTGAACTCCAGAAGCTCAATATCTGACAGAACACTCGGACAATGTCTTCCTTTGCCATACGTAGCCTGTAATTTGACTTGTGCCCTCATATTTCTGAGTGCAGTTCTGATTGGCTGACGTGGTTATCGCCCCTCCCACTGACTTGTACTTCAGTACTCATGCATGACAGAAACAGCCTTGGTGAATGACCGCAAGTTTGCATTTTGCTAATACATAGTTTTCAGATACCTTTTTCAAATCTACTGTGTGTTAATCAGATAGTTTTGAACATTTTTAAATGTATAATATCCATCATATTCTTGACATAGACAGTCTGCATTCACAGTTTAACAATACTCAATCTTCAAAATAAAAAACGATATTTTTCTCAACGGACTCAGTAGTTGTCCAGAATACTTTTGATTAATGTGTTGAAGAGATACCACATAAAGTCATTCACCATTAAATGTCAAAATTCCCCACAGGAATGTGATTACTGTAGTTTTGTTTATTCTTCAAAAAGAAGAACAAAAGTCTGTTTTCAGTCACCTGGCCCAGAATGTAGCGAAATCATTCAAGTTGCTCGGGTGAGCACAGCATTCATTCAATAGGTGTCCGTTAGCTTGGCAGTAAAGTCAGGAAAATACATTAATAAATAAAATAAAAATGGACCTGTGGGTGGCTGACACAGAAAGACACTCGCTTGGGAAGTAGGCATGGGAGTCCCAGTCACACCATTACTGGCTATTGCTGGGCATCCAGATTAGAGAGGCAACACCTGGCCCATCTTTGCTGGGGAATGGCAGGAGCCAGGCTGGTTATGTCTGTTAGTCTCATGGCTTTCTAGCGGCCACTATAGCATGGCCATAGTGTATCTTATATATGTTGACTTCATCCTCCACAACGACACAGGCAGTAAGTAAGTGCTGCATCTGAAGTGAGGAAACAGATGAGGGACTGCCATTATATGAGCCAGTGGGAGAGGATTGCTGCCGCAGATCAGCTGAGTTCAGTGGGGAGGGGGAATTAATTATGAAATTAAAATACTCCACTCCAATAAAGCGTCAAACAAATCTCTACCATAATTCTGCAAAACCTTCATTCCCTCACCTTCAATACTACCTGCAATGTCTAATTTTTTTGCAAGTTCACTTCCTAACTCTTTGAGTTCGTGGGGAAAAACGAGCTTGGTGGAAACTTGGCCAACCACTGCCATTAGCTTTACGGCAGGTTTTGGGGTCACGCTGTCTTTTGCTTCTCCCATTTGTGAATTTGTAAGCTGTCTCTAACAGTCTGAGGGCTGCTTGGCGGTAGATCCGGTTAAGCCATTCCTTCTGGCTGCACATCCTCCTGCCATCTGGGCCTGAAACCTGACCCTGACATCACTGACTGTGACCAGCAGCGCAGCTGGGTGGGTCAAACGAACATGCATTTTTCAATAATTAAACCGACACATCAAACATAAACCATTTTATTCGTTTTCGTCAGTTTGGTCACCGTCGTCACAATAAACACAAGGGTCTACATTCCCTTTAAATAACTGATCAGCTTTCCACCTTTAAAGACTTCACAGTTTTCAGAGCTAAGAGCATTAAATTATTTGACGTTGTGCTTTTTTCCAGTGAGGTATGTCTGTTATACCAACCTCTTAAGTGCTCATCTTAAACAGGGGCAGGGAATTAGAATTAAAAGCTGATTGCATTAATGATTGACATAACAGGAAGAAAAAAAACCTGAACACTTCCTCTGGTCCACAGCTCAGTCAAGCATACAAAGACTACTTTTTTTATCAGCAATGTTAGTGTGACAGTTTCCTTCCGGAATCCTCCACCAGGCTTCTGTGAAAATGGGGCTCATGACAGGCTTGTCAAGTAGTCCTTAAAGACCACTCACACCACTTACATTCAATGTCTCCAACAAAAGTTGCTTCTCAAATTCCTCATAGCTATCTATGACTGCAAACAAAAAAAATGAAGGAAGTCATCTTTATGGTACAGACAGAAGTAATCAAAGTCAATAAAAACTGGTTAGAACTGCACTGCTACTACTGCTGAAAATGTGGTATATGTAGTGGTGGAGTTTTTATACTGAATTAATGAATGAATGGATTCAAAGCCACAGGGAAATGTTTCTGAAACTTTCAAATAAAGCACGGCATAGCTTCTACTAACTGAGAAAACCCACAAAAAGACAAGGACCTTCCATCAAGGAGAAACATAAAAAATACTGCAGGGAGTTTTTAAAAAGAGACATTAAGAAACTGGAGTCCACGGTAGGTTTCTGGGAAAAAGTAAACTCCGTTTTGGTTCTGGCAGTTCCGCACTCCTCGATATCTTTCCTTAGCTCCATGTCAGGATGGCCCATCCCAGGTTCGGGGGCGGGGGGCTCAGGGGGGTGTTGCAGGGGGCTTGAAGAACCCAGTCTTCCTGAAGTAGCGCACGATGAGTGGCACGGACACCAGGGTGATGCTGATGCGTACGGGTGCGAACAGCTTGTGCACGGCATAGGCCAGGACAAACGTGCTGGTGCCGGCGGCCATTTTGGACTGCACCATCGCCTCGCTGAAGCCCAGTTTAAAGAATATAGCCGTCATGTCAATCCCACTGTAGAGAGAGAGAGAGACGCACGCATGCGCATGCATCCACACACACACACACACACACACACACAAACACGTAATTAAAACAGGGGCCAAAATTACAACAACACAAACAGCTGTCAGAGCTTTTCCGCAACGTGTTTAATAGGAAACATAGGAAACATATAGTGTATAACTGGGATCTTCATTTTCATGAAAACTGTGTGTGGAACTCGTTTTGGTGGAAATGCTATTCGTAGCCAGTGGCAGACACGTGTTTCTGACAAATTCTCAATCTTCAGCAGTCAGTGAGTAACACGCACTGTGTGAAGTATCCAATACAGCTGACCCATCACACTCATTAAAAAAAACATTTCTAAAAAGCCTTGTAATTACAAACATTAACATAAAGTCCAAGCACTTTCTCAATTGCACCGTCTTTTGTATGAAATATAATTATATGCGTAGATAGATAAATAGAGTAATAGTTTAACAGCTGCAATGTAAAGGAACCTTGTTTGAGACTGGACACTGTTTTTCAATTCCACTCAATAAAACCCAACTGTAAGCAATTCTCAAAACAAACACCAGGTGGTGCCTTTTCTCATTTTACTGTTACCTAACATTTTGATTAAGCAAAGCTCTTTGGTTTTTATGATGTTATGTTTAAGTAACCACCATGTGGCCATACTTTAAGTGCAGAGGTATAATTTGGGACAATGGCAGCAAACTCTTACAGAAAATGAAGCATCTGCTACAATGTTACTTCAACAATGAATGTTATAAAACATTAGTCTGCACCAATATATCACAAATATAAGGAATATATCATGGCAGTCATACAGTCATATGAAAATAAAGCAGGACAGGGCAGAGAGATACAGTCCCAGGACAGAGTTGAAGCTGGGTATTTTTATACAGATACATACACCACAGTGGCTTATACCAATTACAACGGGGATCCAGGGAATCCTGTAACACTCTGATGTTGTCTAACCCCTGCCACTTTTCGCTGTTGATATCAGTTGTAAATGGAATTTAAGCTCATTCATTCGAGCTAGACTGCTGACTTGCACATTGATATGGAACGGTGATGAGGCCACGTGCTGGAACTACTTCACAGCCATGCATTGTGCCCTTATGATCATAGAAAAAAAAAACTCCATTCTAATTGGCCAAGAGGATGTGGATTATTTAAACAATGAATCGTCAAATTTAATACCTATTTAACACCCCCAAAATTAACACTTCTCTGTACTCATATAGTCTACTCTGTACTACTAGCTGTACAGCTGTATCAGATCCAGTAGTTAATACTACTACTGTTTGTAGTCTGGAGTTCCTTTTACTTCTCTGAGCATCTGTGCTTTGACTCATGGTTAATGTCAGTATTCTACAGCATGCCAAACAAAGCGAAAATGTTTTAAAATGGTTTTCCCCCACAATTTCATCTCACAGCCTCACTCTTCGCGATATGTGGCATAAAGATCAGTACGCGTGATATAATGCCGACCACATATCACTAACATTAGCCTTTTGGTCTCAGTAGATAATGGATTAAAATAGCGTTGGCGTGGTCTTGTGGATGCTAATATTGCGTCCACTATGTTGGGCCAGTATGATGACACACAAACTATGTGCTTAGAATAGACAGGCATGCGCCTGGCTGCTAAAGAATGTGTGTGCATTAGCCTATATCAGTTGGTGATATGAACATATCTCAAAACGTCTGGCAGTGACGAAAAATGGTGGAGGAAGTAAAGAATTTTAAAACCACAAATGTTATCATTCATCTGAAGGGCCAGCACCCTGAAAACTGCATACATTTAAAACGCGTGATACGCCTATCGCTTGAAGGAAGGGGGCAGGACATTTCCCCAACGAGGAAATTCTAGCTCTATTTAATTTAGACAAACTAAGCTGCCTGGGTAAGGCTACAGGGTTTTAAGCAGAAGACTCAAGCTGAAAGAGGCTTATGTGATCTGTCCTACGATAACGCAGTTTTGAGCGGTGCTCTTCTACTTCATTGCAGACTTCCAGAACCTGGTATCAGTTTGGACTTGCACTACAACGCAAAAAAGAATAAACAAATCTAAAAATGTTAGTATCGATATTTGCATCTGGTGTTCTGGTCATAGAAACCTTTCCAATATCAGTGAATCCATACACAGTTGTCAAAGGTGAAACTAAGAGACATACATATCTGGCACATTTTTGGCATGTATCCAGTCATATCCAAGCAGGCTATACAATGTCTGCGTCAGACCACACTGGAGTACTGTGTGCTGCTCTGGGAACCATGCTATAAGAGAGAATGCAGGGGGTAGACAACATCATGGAAATACCCAACAATCTATAAACATTTGTGAACTAATAAGAAGTTGGGACATTCTTTGCCTTAGGAACAGCGTTGATCCTTAATGGAATGCTTTAATGTATGCTTTGTGCTTCTAGTAGGATATTAGACCATTCGTCAATGAGGAAAGCCTCCAGTTCTCTGATGAATGAAATTCATCAAATGTGGAATTCTTCTCCGCTCTCCATGTGCCGGATTGTTCCTACTAGGTTCAACGATGTTTAGATCTGGTGATTGGGGGGGGGGGGGGGGGCGACACACGTGTTTGTCCTTATGTTTACAAGAAAATCTTAGTTTTTAATTAATTTTGAGGTCTTTTGTGAGGCTGCTGTTTTGTGGTTTTTAACAAGTATCCCGTAAAGTGTCCGTCTATTTTGCCTGTGAACTTCAAACTGCTGTCACATTCCTTTCACAAAACAACCTGGAGAACGTACTTCTAGCGTATTTACAAACAGCATCGACACGGACGTTGATGATATGCCAGTTATCATTTCGGAAAATACCATTTGGTTTCATGAATGTACGTTTTTAAATGTGAAAAAAGATCCTGTGTTTTTATGTAATGTGGGCGTGGCAATGTTACTGCTCAGGGATTGGCTAGCTAAGCTACAGTTCATCCAATTCAGAGTCAGTTTATCCTGAGGACAGTGCAAAAGAAAATGATTCTCTCTCGTTCATGAAGACACACAAGGACGGTGTGTACAGAAATGACAGAGCTTAAGTACTGCCAAAGCAAAAGGCTCCTTTAAATAATTCTTCCCTCTCTGTGGCTGCTGCACCTGCAATTCTTCCACCATCTATCTGTCCTCTTTCAAAACTTTTAAGCTCTCTCATGTTGTTTTAGGAATTTGCATTTTTAAGGATAGTTTTCAAAACGTCAGCATTAGCATATTGGTATTTAAAATTGACATTAATATGAAATATGTGTAGACACCTTTTTACACTGAGATTTCATTACTTCAAAACACAAATCTTTTTTCACTGTTTATTTTCACTATTTTGTATACTCCCTGTATATTTTCACATATTAAGACCATGTGACCCTGAGACCCTGTTAACACTGAGACGAATTTGAATGTTTGACGGTTTGTGGAACTTGAATTTTATGTCTTCGCTGTTTTTGTTTCTTTTTTTTAACCTCACAATACAGTTTCACAAGCACAGTTTACCAACATATTTGTCATGAGATCAAAAACATTTTCGCCTTCCTGGTTTTGATTCACTGCCCACAAAAAAAGGAACAATCAACAATCACAACAACGTATGGCTATGACTTTTGTGGTTATTTCATAATGTCTGCAGTTACTGAGCTATAAATTCAATGAGTGAGAAGATGAATCCAAAGACTAGTGATCCACCGATATAATGACACCGTGTTGGGCCTTTTTGAACTGCTTTTTCAAGAACCCTATGCCAGGTGGAAGCAATGGACCAGGAAAAATCAAAATAACAGGTGGGATGATATTTTCGGCCACACAGTGTCTTATTTCTTTATGTTTTGGCAGCCTTACCACAACTTCTGACCTTTGATTCAATGACAAAATGTAAGCTACACTCAGAAACTCCAACATACATCATGACATTAAGATTAATCGTGTTAATTTTTTGCCTTCTTGTTGTTTGAGATACTCAACATAATTGCACAAAAAAGAACTTACCACCAAAAAACACTGAGTTGGGTTTCCACCTAAACTTTGCATATCAGTACACTGTTACATGGCAATCACTGCAATTACAATTTTCACTCTAATCTGTTACTTATAAAAAACTCAGCTAGACAAAAAAAAATCCTTTGCTTGCAGAAACCCATTGTCTTAGATGTCTTTGAAAAAGATTAAACTTGAATGTATCATTTCTTTTAGAAAATGTAAATGTTCATAAAAGTAAGTAAAACTAATGAAGGTGTGCACCTACTTTAATTAATGCAGTTGTCTGTTGCTCTCATTATACTCCCATTATTTCATGTTCTTTGTCTTTTCAATATATGGATATTTTTGATCTGCAACTGGGTGGATGTTCTGCTGCCTATTGGCCTGGTCAGACTTGAAAAATATGTGCTCTCAACGGGGCTGACTGGTCAATCAAATAAAATTTTTTGAAAATGTTTCACCTCTGCAGGACGATTTGAAAAGCGTTTTGAGCAACAGATCTTCCTTTCCAGACTGTGACAAACATCTACGACCAGGTCAGCACATATTCTGTGAAAAACGTTCATCATAGCCCACACAGGATATAACACCTGGAATCACGCAGGATGTTAGGGCCCAGCTGACTGTTCTCGTTTGCACCTCCCTGGAATGCATCCACGCCCTCAGCACTCACCTGGAGATAGCCAGGTAGCACATTCCCAGCGACACCAGAGAGATCGCCACGTGAAACGACACTCCCACGGCCCCATACTCCTTAAACACCTTCTTCAGCTGCTGGGTCTTGTTGGGCTTCGGGTCCTCGGGTTCGGGTGCCTGGGAGTCTTTGGCCGAGGCCCTGCTCACAGGCTGGTCCTGATTGCGAGAGAAGCGGGAGAACAATCAGAAACCTACGCATTTCTACACCAGAGACCTGCAGAAATACATTTCATTGCTGTGATCTGAACATTGTTTGAACTCGATTCGGGTTTGTAATTGGTGTGAAGTGTTACAACCTATTGGGGCCTGGGTAGAGGCTGCGCAGATCTCTCGGGGGAGGGGAGGGCAGGGAGGGTACTTTTTGTGGAAAATAAACTGTTGTTCTACCTGCATGAAGGTATATGTAAGTAAAGTAAAAACAGATCACATGAAACTGTTAAATGTTTCTTCATTCTTTGGTTGAAAAACAAGCTTAGAGAAAACCCACACTAAAAGCAAGCAACTTCTGTGGAAAACTATAAAGCCTGTAGCCTCTTCCGGAGTTGACAGAACTAAATTACATAGCCCTGCATGCCGTCTTCACCCTACAGTCTGCCAATTAAATGCTGTGCTGTTTTATTTCGAGACCGTGAAGACAGCAGACCGTGACAGAGTGAGTTGTTGCTGCTGGTTTCTGACAGAGCACTGACCCCTGTTCACGTTCAGAGGAATGGGGAGGGAGACTCGGCTCTGTCCGTTAACGTGCTAACGTGCCACAGGAGAGGCTGAAGCACAACGTGGCAGCTCTAAATGGATTACGCCCTCACTCACACGGCGCACATTCCTGTCATAATGGCACACAGACATTATACTGACATGAGTTACAGGCTGAGGTCACTTTCACCAGGCCAATTCTCCAGGCTCAAGTGCTCAACATTAAAACAGGAAGGAAAAAACACCTACTCTGAAGATTGGAATGCTTAGACTTTTACGTGCCAATTCTGAAACAACAACAAAACAATCTGCATTACCAAGAATGCCATTACCAAGGTAACCCAATGCAGTATTCTTGTACAGGAGTGCTTCAGAATGATATGAAGATCTATTAACCCAACAGTAGACTGGATTATAAACTGCCATTTCTTAAAAAAAAAAAAAATCATTCACATTCTCACAGCTTTGTTGGGCTATTACAGCAATGGACCAAGCATTAGAGCAAAAGCATCACAGTAGTTAAAAAAAAAAGAAAAACAATGAAACAATCACTTCCATTATCTTGTGTACTTCATCCTCAGATTAATTCAATGTATTGTACATAAAACTGAAAGAACCTTTTAATTCCACAAAACGGTTTAACAAGCAATTCACAGGATTGCTAGTGATTAATCTATTCAATGCTGCCCTGCCTGCAAAGCAGTGAATGTGTATATTGACGTTCTCTCTCTGGATGCTTTTAGGCCTACAGAAAATAAACTGAAACACAGCACATTGTTAATGTGGAACAATTTATAATCCCTGACCAAAAACATCATCAAAAAATCAAGACTGCAAGAAAAAAAAAAATTCCATATGACACCAACTCTCAAGAATTTCTGCCAAAAGCTGAGATGTATGCAAAACACTGGTATGCAAATGAGATGCAAATGAAGTGCTGGAAGGCAGCCCCTACGCTCTTGGGTTCTGGGAGCGTTACCAGAAACAGATGGAAAGAAGAGGGTGTGTGTCCAGAAGGGGCAGTTCTCACAAGGACGACAGCATAGCATTTAAAGCCCAATCAGAATCCAGCAGAGCGCTGGTACTATTTAACAGCACAGAAAATAACCGCACGTGGTATGACGAGTCTAATTATAGAGGAGTATGAAGAACCTCTATTAAAGGGAACAAGAAATACTTTCCCTGGAATTCTACCACTCAGTTGTCCTTGGCAGACTTTCTGCTTTGTGCAGCAACCGCAATACACTCGGACACTGCTGGCTGGAAAGAGGAGACCAGGTTTGTTTTTGTTCGGATGGTGACATGGGGGTTGAGGGTGGCGTTGCTGACGTGCAGACCAAAAACAATAGACAAAACCCATAGAGTAGGGCTTTTGCTTTTAAGATAGGAACAGGCAGCGAGCAGACGTGGGCTGGGTCATGTGAGCGACCTTCTGGAGGGCTCCGTGCCAGACGGGGTCCTGGAACAGAGGGGCTGCTGTGGGGGGTGATAAGGGCCTTTCTCTGAGCGCCGGCGGACCACAGACAAACACACAGCAACATAGGGTGGGAGGGGCAGAGAGAGAGAGAGAGGCGGGAAGAGAGGAGGCGGGGACAGCATCACAAAGACCTCAGAACTTCCTGAGGTCATCGCCTCAACATTCAAAGGGCGCCCCTTTCACTGTCATACAAACCGATGCGTTGACACCTCAGGCTTGCGATGAAAATGCAAACAAGAAAATATTAAAACATTTACAACACATGACCATCTTATCTGTTGTACTCACAAAAATGAAAACATTTAATAAACAATTATTTACTGTAGGCCTGGATGGAACAGTGGTACTTAAACTGAAATTGCATTGCATGCAGAGGAGCTTGATGGAAAAATATCTCAACTCGGTAAACCAAAAGTAGCCTTGACTGCAGGCATAATCATTTTTTGTTATATTTGCTTCTGACTTTTAAAGTATTTTACAAAACAAAAATGATTATACATACATACATATACCCACACAAAATATTCTGTTTAGGCCCAGCTGGTTATGTGGCTGTTTCAGTTCTTGTTTTTGTTGTGGAAAGAGTAGTAGCACTAGTATTGGTTTAATAGTACCATTTTCCACTTAGTAAGTACACTGTCAGGTTCATCAGGTCAAGTTCTATTGGAAGAAAGCTTGAGTCATCTTTTTTTTTAGACTTTCCATTGAAACAACTTAAGTTATTTGTAAGGTTTGGAATGGCAAAAGACACAGTTCTGAGAAATTAGTCGATGGCCTGATCTTACTTGAAGAGAAAAATTACACATTCAATATCAAAAGGAATGTGTGCATTTTCTGAATTTTTTGCAATTATCTCCATTGGTTTAAATAGCAATACACTAATGTTATTTAAACCAGTGGATGAACAGAATACATTTACTCATTCCATTAGGGTTACCACACTCAATTTCAGTTCCCTGCACACTGTATACCAGGACTGCAGCTACCTTTAGGATTATTTGGATACAGCTCAGAGGAAGTGTGGTAAAAGTTGACATAGGGATGAGGTTTAGTTGGAACTGATCTAATAAACGTGGGAATTAAAATTTTAATGAAAGTCCGGTTTCTCCCTCACACACACACCACACACACAGCTTTTATACAGCAGTACTCGGTGCTCAAATCCAGTTTGTTTTATCAAATTGATTCTTTACAGGAGGAAATTTGCTAGAATTGCTACAGCAGTTATTTTTTGGCAGGAAATGATAATGTTAGTCAACACTGTACTGGATGGGGAATGTAGAGGGCAAAAAAAATATATGATTTCATCAGTCAGACAAGTCGCGAGTGTAGGAATCATGTTTGTATTGGATTAAAACATGTAGAAATGCCATCCAAATCTGACTTTGGGGGAATTTATATATATATATATATATAAAAAATTTGACTATTTGCCATTTTACAAAGTGAAGAATCTGATCAAACACAAATCAGACACTGAAAATTAACCCAGAAAAGCCAGCTGTATAAACGCAGCTTAAGGATGTTGTGTGGAATAAGTTAACACTGAGCACTTGAAAGCTTAAGAATTTTATTATCCCTACCATTCTAAAATTGTGAGAAAGAATATCTGTCCTCATTAGTTCATTAGAATATTCTTCAAACAATTCAGACTGACTTTTCACCTGTGGGCTTCATCAGGTCAAAGAACAATTGGCAGGGAATGGCATTGGCACCAGTTTATAAGAGTTCAAAGAACTCTTACAAAAATTACCTGTAATTACGTTCTTTAGGGAAAGGTATTACAGCTACTACAACCAAATATGATTACTAACCGCAGAGTTCACCATGCCTATAGCAGGGGAGTTAGAATTGGCCTTGGGTCGTGCAGACGTGCGGTAGTTTTTGGCGTGTGTAAGAATAAGCGATTTAACGTACTGATTTTCAAGATTCCACACGTCTTGTTTTTCAGGCCTACATTGACTGCTAAACCTGCAGGCTGCTGTCTTCCCGGACTAGGGTACGACAGCACTAGTCAACATGAATGGAGACAAGCAAAACGCCAGCATAAATGTGTGTAAATACCTTTGTTCAAAAAAATGTTTCTCAAAAAAAAAAGTCATGACCATCTTTATGACAAGTCATTCAAACAGTATACTTTTAATCTGACTAAGCGAACCTAAGAAGGAAACTGAAGTAGTAATTTCACAAACGGAGCTAACTGTCAAAAGAGTATATTTTAAAGTAAAACACTTTTCTCACTCAACGTTAACGTTCCTTCCCTTTGGTTTTCCGGCCACCATTCTTTTTTATTATGAGGGGAATAAAAAGTAATTTACAACTGAGAGTGGCTTTTCTTCATGACGTGTATGAAAACAAAGTTACTCGTAGTAATTGGATGAAATGAAGATATATTGAACTGGGTGCAGAAACTTGACAATTTACTATTTATCATTCCCTGTTGAGACCAATAAGAAAGTATCCCTGAGTTATGACTGAATAACGAGGCACTCACTTGTATAAACAAATACAATGACGCCCAAACATATTAATCGTATTATTACTTTTGCTTCACTTGACACCTTAAACGTATTACTTGTCAAACACATTGGATTAAAAGGTAAATCTGGGCGATAATTTCATTATGAACCGTCTTCGGGGTTTGACGGAAACAGTAGTTGTGTAAGCAGTTAAATAAAGCGCGCTAGAATACAAAAATTCTGTGGCACAAAATAAAAAATGAACATGCAAAAAGGCCTGTATGTTGATAATCAGTCTCAGCTGACGTTGGTTAACTGAATACAGATAAACAAACATTTCCCACGCATTCCAATTCTGTATACTATGTGCAAAAAAATACAATTGATCTTGCAACGCAACCTACATTAAACAGCTACTAGTCGTAAAGCACGTTGCCTACAGCTGCATAACACACACTTGCGTAACGTCATTAGCTAAGCTCGTGCTTTTTCACGATTATGTAGCTTCTTTGCTAACGTTAGCTAAACAGTATTTGCCGACTCACTTGTCAAATGAAACGCTGACCTACCAGCTAGCTAACTACCTGGAAGAATTAGCAAACGTACAGCAGTTACATTGTTCGCGACGCGGACATGAAATTATTCTTAATTACAACTGGAAGGAAAAACAACACAGCATGTCAGGTTTGAGTATTAGATAATATAGGAAAACTGGGTGCACACCAGTTGCACGCAGTCATAATTTGGCTGCATAGCTTGGTTGCTAGCTACAGCAGTCCAGATAAAGTACTTGGCGAATTAACTACCTAGTGTAACCTTAGAAAACATTTCCCATGTTTCATTGCTGTGGTAAGCTTGTTAAAATAGCAAAGGCAGCATGTTTGTGGGTCAGCGCGAAGTAATTGAGCATATTTTTAAATGAGCATGTTTTTCATTTACCGCTTTGAGCTCGGCAGCTGTGTCCTCAAGTCCCGAGTCGCGTTTCTGCGCTGCAGCGGTGGAGGAAGCCCTCATTTGCACAATAGTCGTAGGAAACAGACGAAAACGTCCGACTCCAGACATCAACAAGACTGGCTCAACAACACCCAGTCTCTTCAGCCTCGTTGCTTGGTTGTCACTCTCCGTCTCCCAAAAATAAGGTGACCCCTTGATTCGCTGAGTACGATGACAACTACTTTGAGCACTTGTGGGGAGAAAAGAAACACGCTGGGTATTTCGCCGTATCCCTTCTGTCAACTGTCCCAAATGCGCAGCTTGAATAAAGCGACTGTATCCCCAGCTCCTTGCGACTAGCATTGCATTCTCCATAATCTGCCTTCCTCCGCGCGATCCAAATGCATTCGGCAGTTTTTCATCACGTTCTTTATCAAGCCGTCGGCTAAAAACCAAATTGCGATTCTGTAATGTGCAGATAACCTCTCCCCTGATTCCCTTAGCTCTAACTTGGTTTTGCACACCTCCATTTGAGTTGAAACGCTGACCTACCGTTAGTCTCACACCCCTACAACAGAACATTATATAATGCTATACAGAGTCAGCTACAAATAAATATATAAATAATTACTGGCCACGATCTGGGTCTTCTATGACCATGGGAGTTTCAGCGCGCTGCAGACCACAGGCTGACTGCCTACAGCTAATCGACAATACATTCTACTCCCGTTTGCAAAATTCTCTCCAATGCGTTTGTGATGCCCCCGACAGCCAATGAGGTAAGGCTCGCATCAACCAATAATGTGCAAGAGAGGTGAAAAAAACTTTTAAAGGTGACAGCATGAAGCAAAGGTAAATACATTTACGTCAGCGTGTTTTGTTTTCGATGTATAATAATAGCGGCAATGACGATGTATCTAATTCATGTGTTCACTATCGGTATCTACATTTCTAACACAACTGCTCTTGTGTTGTACAATTCCTGGATCAATCTATGAACCTTTACGATTGTGCATTAAAATCATAAGCACATAATCATTATATTTGATGAAACACTACATTAAGCGCTACATCTACATCTTGATCAACGTCTGTTTACCCATGCTACGTAAAAACGTGAATTTTCAATGTTACAGGAATTTTGGCGTTATATGATACACAGCGACGCAGAAGAGATATTTGAAGTGGGGGAGACCAAACTGTGAGCAAAAGGTCTCAACTTTTAAGCTTATACAGTATACATAGACATTTTTTTCTCGAAAGTTGGGGGGACGTATCGGAGTCCCTATGATAGAATTTCGAATTCGTCTGCTCGCGTTCAAATGGAGTGCTTGGTTAGCATGTTTATCATTAACCACAATGGAGCAGAGATGTTCAAAGCTCGGTGTGTCAACAAAGATTTCCGTAATTCAAAGCAGACAGTGAAGGTAAATTCATTTGAAGCTCAAATTTTGATGTCCGGATTTTGAGGCCAAATTAACGTTCTACTTCCTTTGTTTTGGATTTTGGTACAGCCAGGGCACAAATCATCTATTTAATCTACAGATTTCGGGGCGGAGGGACAGAATGAATAGGCAAAATACTCGATGTAACGTCAGATCGGCTCCCATGCCAGTGATTTTTGGTGGATTTTCGCATCTCTTCATCGCGCAGGAGTAAAATTATTCTTTTAGGTTGGTCAGTCAGGCGCATGGGAACTTTCTGGGAACGCGCTCAACATAATCAAAACACAGATGAAATCAGCGTTTTGTAGATTTTTTTTTCTAATGAAATAATCGTCACAGGGCAAAGCTGGCAGAACCTAACAATTATATTGCCATTAGTTCACGTCAAGGACGACGGAAAAAGCTTTAGCAGTTACGCCCTCGATTGTTTGGGGCCTCTCCAACATTGGCCAATGTCCCATACTGCTCCTGGAGGCATACGCCTCAGACAGCATTAATCAAAGGGATTTATTTGAATATAAACAAAACAGTGATACATGAAACCACTTACAGGGCATTTGAATAATTAAACTGTTCTGGCTATGACCTTAATGTAAGGTATGTACCAAAACTAGTGTTGTACCATAATGTTTTGAGGCCCTCGCTGTCCTTAAGTATAATTTGCAGTGTCTTCATATTTATACATATTTTGCAACCCATTTTTCGACTACCTAAATGTGAAGAAATGGTATGTAGGCCTAAGTTGTAGATATATGCATAAATCTGACCACAGCCTCCAAATTTTCAGTTTCTTGAATCAAGCAATTTTCATTACATTGCTGGTAAACATTGGCTTCCTCTGTAATATGATGCAGGAGCTTGAACCTCTCAGTAAGCATAAATGGGCAGCGATACTTACACAATGACAATATAAAATACGTTCGGTGTGGAGGGCATACCCCGTTGATTCATTTTACATGTTTTTTTTTTTTGACCATTGTGTTTGATTGGCTGCTAATGTCAGGTCCTAACTTTGCAAAGAGGTTCAAATTGTCACTCCCTTTCAGCATGCGACATCAATTATTTCCGGTCACATGACTCGGCAGCTATCTTGGGCATGGCCAATTTCAAGCCACATGTCTTCATCTAATGCTCACATGTTTACTTTTTTTTTTTTTCAAATTGCCTCATAATTTGGTCTCCTAATGCAAAAAACACATTATGTGGAGTGGCAGACATGTTGGCATGTAAGCCTTCTTTCGGTGGTTTTTTCCTTGACCATTGGCTCTATGCAATTCAGTCTTGGAAAACACATGTGATCAGATCTCTTGTACTGAGACGTCTGGTCAGCTATTGAGGTATTTGCAAGCATTTGATTGTTAAAAAGGTGTCCGAAGCCTCCGAGGTTGCCTGCAGTTTCTAATTTGACTTCAAAATGTATGGCATAAAAACTAAAATGAGCTTCAATAACTGCATTACCTGTATTGATTGTTTTGAGTGTCCTGTGGTGTATATCTGGGCACCTATGTGCTTTTCGGACAGACTGTGCTATCCAGTGAGCACACTCAATGTGAATGAGAGTGCAGATGGTTTTGCAACTATGTATAATTATATATTTGTCATAAATTCTGAAGTAGTCTGTTCTCAGTGCAAGAATAACTGAAATAAAAGGCACAAAGTGGACACCACAGTACAAATATTTCATTGGATTTTGTGGAATACCATTTTAATGTATACAGTTCGCACAAACTTGAAAACATACAGTAAATTAAAAATATGTGATTGTCTTCTAATCCCTTTTATACTTATAAATACCTCTTAGGTTCAGTTGTTAGTTATGTCTTTATGTTTCACTTGTTTGGAATGAAATGTTACTTTATTATGCCAGCTTCTAAAGCAACACAAGAGATCTAACAAATCATGAAACAGGTCAAATAGTTTGTGCCGGAATTTTAGTTGTTTCGGTCACAGAAACTGGTCAACTGTTTAATGTGTGAAGGGGAACAGTGTCAAAAACCAAGATGGTATATGCTAAAAAAGAAAGAAAATGCATGAGGAAAAAGGAGAACTAGTAATAAGTTGAAGCTGACTAATAGGGATAACTGGTCATTGACTGACAGTTACTGAAAACCACAAAACAGCAGCCACAAAATCACACCATACTGAATCTAAACTTCTGTTGACCAGTCTCAAGAAAAAACTGTAGTACATTAATGAATAACTCAATGTAATGCGAACAAAACATGGACATTTTTCCCTAAATATAAATAGTTGTATTTTAAAGCCAAAGGAAGCCTCTAATCCACATAGCCTTTTCCCAACATTGTGTTAAACATGGTGGTTGATGAGTTATGGTTTGGTAGCCATGTCATGGGAGTCATTGGGTCTGATTATTACGCTGTATGGTCTATTTACAGCCAAGGGCCACAGAGAAATTTTAAGTGACCAAAGTCAACTCTAAGGTGCAAATATCGTTTTTACAAGAAGTTCCTATATTCAAGGATATCACCCTAATATATAGCTAAACAGATTAGAGATGTTTCATGAACATCAGGTTGAAGTCACATGGCCTTCCCAATCGCTTGGTCTGAATGCCATTGAACCTTTGCAGGAAGGAACATGCAGATGGAGTGTATTTCCACCACCATCATCTCTCAAAGAATTAGAAGCTTTTTTTATCTGATGAATAGTCCAGTATCACACATTTCAGAACTCCTGTAACAGCGGTTTGTCAGTTTGTCTTCCCTTGTACAAAATACGCACTTCAGTATGTTGCAAGCAGTCATTTATTCACCAATTTAATATTAAAATATGTCATAACAGATACTAAGTTCCCTGGAATAAAGAATTTATGCAATGATATGAGATGAGGAACTGTGAATTCCAAAACAAGAAAAAAAAGTACAATCTAAGAGTCATGTTCCTTGAAAAATGAATATTTTACCTCATAAAACATTTGTTTTTGTTTCTTTTTATGTAATATTATTTTATATGCTACAGTATACAACCACACAGATGTCAGATAGGGATATCTGGTATCTTTGAAAAGACTTTGAAACATCTTGCGTGTGTGTGGGTGTGGTCACATTTGCTACCACCGACTCTATTTGAACCATAGGGTCCACTTGCATTTGTCTATCTGACTAAGCAGTAGCGCTATTAGTAGGTGCCAAGCCCTGAACCGTGTCCAGGGTGTTAGCGGGAGGGTGGTAACATGAGCGGTGCATCAGACATTCTGATGATAGCGATCTCTCCGAGTTTGTGAGCTCACTCCCACAGAAAGTCTAAAGGAACACAGGAAACATGCTACAGCCTACATTCAGGCTAAATATGGTAGCGTGGGTCTCGCACCTCCGTTCTTTACTTCCTACATGCGCTGTGAAAACGCAAAAAAATATGCACCCGTGAATTGGACGAATGAGTGGAATCTGCTCCATTTCCTACATTTGTGCTTTAGAATTTACCAGCCTACTCACATTCTTTAATTGGTATTCCAGTCTTTTAGCCATTTGACATACAGCGTCATTGGCTGTTTCACTTTTTACTCTCTGCTCTTTTCCCTTGTCTGTATTGGGCAGTCATTAATGTGTTTTTAATCTTAAACTACTCCTTTGAGTGTGACTTACTTATCTAGATGCACAGTTCTAGCAAGGTCTTGGCCGTTGTCTGATAAATATGCAAACACACCCTTTTGTGAGTGCAGGAGTCTATGGGTGTAAACGCAAAACCTGCATTAAAAATGAAGTCAGTGTCTGTTTTATCAAACCAAAAAAAAATTCCCAACCCATTTGATTATTCAGAACTATTTAAAAAATGTTTTCCGGTGATCAAGCAGGAAGTTTTGCTGAACATTCCATCTGACCACACGCTCGCAGGAGAGACAGACCGAGGAATTCACAAGTAGTTAGAGAGGAAGCTGGCAAACGGCCTGACACAACAACCTACTGCTCTGGCCGTTGCTCTGGCCATTCCCTGCCTTTGCTGTCTTTGCCCACAGTGAAAGTCATTTGCATAGTTAACGTATACATCAGCTATATATACATTTCCGAAATTTCTTTAAATAGCCGAACAACCTTTGGCCTCATTGGTCATAATTTGTTTTCAGCCTGACAGAAAATGCAGATTCACGACAGCCTATACCATAGAGAAACTAAAAGCACATTTCTATAACATAGTTAAATCTGTTCATTCATCATAGTTCAAGGGGTTCTTCCTCTTTTGTTTTATTTACTTTGACCTTCAACACATTTTCCACCACTGGTAATTTTCCGGAAAAAGGAGGTTGTCAGTTCGAAACGTGCAAGGTCAAAGTTGACTTTTCTCAGACCATTATGTATGTAATAAAATGTGCCAATAAATAAAATTTGATGAACTAGAATGCATTTATTATGTAATTTTTTGGACCAGTATCCTCGCCATTTTGTTCATTTGCAAAAATGAATTCTGGGCTGAGATTTTTGGGCTGATTACAAAGTGTTGAGAATATGCTCGCTCACTCTTTGGACAGAACATCTACCAGAAGAAAAATGTTCTTACACTTTGCTAATCCCTGTTATAAACTGGAAAAAAGTCTCCTCCAGCCAATTTAACATCCTTATTTTACTTATAGAAATACTCATAAACTGAAATAGGAGAGAAGTGACCAGGGCGTTGTTTGAGTAGATTGTAGAAATTGTCCATATATTCATATAATGTATTATTCTCTTCAAAATGTTGTGCAAGCACTCTCTTAGCCACCAACTTAGAGATAAAAATATCATAACTGAGACCACGTTCCCCAGCTTCCATGGAATAAATAGCAGGTTGATGTTCATGACACCATTCTCAGTCGGACACTGGACAAAAAAATGCACAGCAGAGAACGTAAAAACCCGTCTTTGGACAGAGGAGCCAAAAGTGGAACTTTTTGAGTGACATAGGCCCAAACATAGTGGGCAGAGAATGACTTTAACTTATCTTTTCTGCTATGTATCACATTTTGCCCAGTGTCTTTTTGAGGGTACTCACTTCCCTTCATAGCATTTGGGACAAAGACACATTTTTTTTCCTGATTTGGCTCTTTACTCCACAGTTGTAGATTTGTACTCAAACAATTCATGTAGAGTGAAATTCAGACTCTTAGCTTCAATTAAAGAGTATACATTCCTGTGTCACCATGTAGAAATGACAGTACTTGTTATATATACAGGTATGTATGAAAGCCAAGCAGTGCATTTTACAACAAGATCCTAATACCAACAGTTGTGCATGATGGCGGCAGTGTCATGGTTTGGGGATGCTTTGCTGCATCAGGACCAGGACGACTGCCCATCCGTGAGGAAACCATGAATTAATGTATCAGAGAATTCTACAGGAGAATTTCAGGTCCTCCATTTATGACCAAAAGTGGAAGCATAGCTGGCTCATGCAGTAAGACAATGACCTAAAATGTACAAACAAGTCAAAATCAGAGAGGTTTAAGTAGTTGCTTAAATCTGGGAATGACGCGGTCAAAGACCTGAACCTGGTAAAGAAATTGTGTCAGGAGCTTAAACAAGCAGTTGATGCATATAGCTGAAGCAGTTGTGCATGGAGATGTTGGCCAGAATTCCTCTACAGTGCTGTAAGAGACTGGTCAATGACTACATTAAGTGTTCGATTCCTGGTGCTAATGCTAATCACGGCATAACCAGTTATCATGTCAAACGGGACAGTTACATTGTCATACATGGCCTGTTAGCGTTGTATAACTTTACAGTTTTTCCCAATTGCTAACATACTATAACCGGTTCCCTCAGCAAGGAAACCTATAGCCTTGCCTCATTTCTAAAAAGATAGACATGTTTCTCACAACACTATTCACGTCTTCACACAAGTTTCTATGTGTAAAACCCTTTGTGCAAAACTACATGCAAAAGTGGCCAAATGAATCATTCACTGCGCTATATGTTCATTCAGTAAACACACATACCAATACAAAACACTCAAGTCTTTATTATCTGAACTCAAAGAGCACACCTTTCCCCAGGTGTAAACACAAAGCCACTAAATTAGTGACACACCAATCAGAATCCCTATAAATAGGGCCGTTTGTTTGCATGTGCTCTGGAACAATCAATCCTAACCATGCAGAGGTCAAAAGACATCAGAGAGGTATTGAAGGTCAAGCACGCAGAGGAAGGGGAAGAGGCCGAGGAAGACCAAGATGACTTAACAAAGACAATTTGTTTCTGATGCAATTCGTGCAACTGTTGTTCATAATGTTCAAATACATGGGATGACCATGAGGGAAGCTGGACAGAGGGTGCATCCAAACTTGAGCCGCTTCACAGTTGCATCTACTGTCTGCACTTTCAGGTGGGCAAACAGGTACTTTGCATTGGTGTTACAGTAATGCATGTATACACGTACGTTAATGTTGTAGCGCATGTACAGACTGCAACAATACTTGGAACTTGTGGTCTCACTGTGGTTTTTACAGCTCCTCAGTAATGGATGACCATTATTAATGGATGACTTAGAAAGTGCAGTTGTCAACATGGTCATTGCTAATAATGCCATAAGGTTGCAGGAAACTCAGGGTCGCATAACTGAAGACCAGGTGGTGTTTCAGGGTGTTGATAGCATCAGTAAAACCATTATTGATGGTATCCTTCATCGTAACAGGCAATGGACAAATCAGTGTGACATTGCAAAGGTATTGTTTAGTATTGTTTTGAATGTCTCTTGATGGTGTATGTCAGTAAAGTGATGTTCCAAATTTTAAAAAAATGCAGATTCTCAAAACACTGATTCCAGAAGAAAAATTGCATTTTGGTAAGAGTGTTTTGAATTAATCTCCCTAGTGTCTAGGAGGCAGTCATGTAGTATGTGCCTTTGATTGCTTGTGTGTGTTGTCTGAGGGCAAAGTTTGATTTCGACCAGAAAGTTAGCTGGTTGTACAGATGAGAATGACGTTTTGAGAATGTGTGTGCCGTTTTGAGAAAATGGTGAATGGTTTCAGGAAATGTGTCTTGGCAATCGGGAAAAACTGTAATAAATAAAGTCAGATATAGCCAGAAATTCTGGGCCCTGTGCACAGACAGGGTCTGGGGGCCCCTCCACTCTTTATAAAAAAAAAAATTCCCAGAATTTTGTGGGCCCCTTCAAACCCTTGGGCCCTGTATACTTACCCTTTTTCCCCCTGGGGCTACGCCCCTGAATAATGTATCTGGATTTTGTGTTTTTTATTCACCCCTGCTCTCTTTCATCTTTTTGATTGAAGATAAAAATATGCAGAAATTGAGAAAATCACACAGGGGGTACTCACTTCTTGGTGGTGATGTACAAGATCAATACAAACTCATTTCATTCACTCCCAGTACTCATGGCTGTTTATCTTAGTACACTGCTGGCATTTGCACTGCTGCACCACAAACCCCAGATAGACTTTGATCAATCACCACCCACCAGGAAACACAACCAGCTTTTTTAATTTGAACCCATTCCAGTTTCTCTTCCCACAAGATAATCCGGCCTTACCTTTTTTTTATTACTCATTTGCATTCTTAGTTTACTTTTACAAATTTGCTTTTTTGATTTGAGAGTCATCTGCAAGATTTTCACCCACTTTTGGATTCTGTTTCGGATTTTCCTTGGTCACCTTAGTAGACCCAAAACTGATAAATAAACCCCTGAGTTTTGTATCACCATCAAGCATAACAATTTTGTTACAAATATCCCTATTGAGATAATTTAAGCAAATAGGAAAAAACAGAGGTCCCACCGCCGATTTCAGTGAGACTCCATCTCCCATAGTGCCTTGCTCAGATATGATCCATCCAACACTTCCATATTGGAGACAGGTTTGAACTGATAATGAAACAACTCCTGTAATTCCTACTTATTCCATCCTGAAACTGAACCTCTTGTGTTGTACTTTGCATATGGCTTTTTGAAGTGTAGGTGCATAATGTAATAAGCTTGATTCAGCTCAAAAACACCTAGTCATGCCCTCAAGCTCACATGATCTCCCCCTGCTAAATCCATGTCAGCTGTTCTTTACATACTGTTGTTTTCGAGGAATACAATGTATTTTGAGCTCTTTCAACATCCCCATTACTCATTTAAGTGTCATCTGTAAACTTCTATCATAAAATTAGCTATTGATGGTATTGCTCAATTGTTACGGCAACAGCCAGAAAAATGGAAGTTGGTCATCACCCCACAGTGCTGAGTAAGCGAGTGCCAGTCATGTGATAATCTTAAACAATACGTGTGGTAGCATGCAAACCTGAAAAACCTGGCCCTGTCAAAATTGACTGAGTCACATGACCCATTTTTTTTTTTAACAACAATTCCCTGGTTTTACTTTTTTCATGGAAAAAAAGGTTTAAGAGTAGTGCTGGATGTATGTTAACTTTAATGTCTTTTAAGACTAAAATTGTTCAATATCCTGAAAAGGAAAAACATTTTCACGCTCTACAGTTTTACGCTTGAGGTAATCTTCAGCTTTGTTACCTGCCCCAGAAAGGGCGGCAGTGTTTTTTTTTTTTTTTGATACCTGCAGGATTCTCCATTGTTTTTGTGCTCATTTCCTGTGTGTGGCAGATATAAAATAAAGCTCTCTGCAGGCGGGAAGTCCGACGGTAAGAGGTCCTCACAGCTCAGTGCCTCTCCTCTCACCCTGTCAGCTTCATTTTATTGCTACAGCCCCAGTAACTCTGCCATGACAACAGGCAAACACACTTCACCAGCAGTAGGGGTTTTGTGAGGTCAAATGGGACAAATATTGGCTATAGAGTTTAAGTTTTTGATGTGCTCTTTACCATTCACCAAATCTCAAAACCAGTCCACAGCTAATCCGAGCATGCAAACCTTCTTAACCCGGAGGGCAATGGTTACAGCTCTGAATACAATTGGAGCAAATGTTAAAGAAATTGTGTTACCTTCGGGTGAAGAAGCAACCATCAAGAGGAAATCTTGCACTTGGTCAATTTGAAATTGCATGGTGGCAAGTGCGAGATGTGTTTTCATTTTTGCAGACAGAATGCATTGCAAGGCAGAAGGACGGCGTTGACTAAATTAACACAGGTGCTTGTTTTCCTTTTTGAAACAGCAATTCATCAATCATTGTGTTGGCATGTACAGAGAATACTGATAAAACCTTCATCAAACAGAGAGTGCATGCGCTAACACAGTCAGAGACAGTACAGAGTTGTTGCATTGTCCTTACATGACCGGTTTTCTTCACTCGCTGTTGTCTTAGTATCAAAAGAGCCTAACAACCTGTAGTAGATGTGTTTCTTTTGGGAAAAGAATGAAAGAATTAAGGTTACATTTAATTTACACATTTGTAAAGGACTTCAAATGCAATAGTACATTTTCATGGCTTTATGACTTTTAAATTTAGCACCGTAGGGTATTTTAGAATACACTGGGCAAATATAAATTGTAAAGATACTCGTGAAAATAACCATGTTAAATGTAACTTTAAAGATGCTGCTTTGGGGGTCAGAATTAACATTGCTGGGTGAATAGGACTGCATGTCTCTGCTACCCAGTGCAATGAGCCAGAGTAGGTTCCTCGCCCAGTCAAGCTGAACTCTGGGAACAAACTGAACGCAATGAGCTTCTCAGGGTCTGTCATGCTGGAGGTTGGGGGGATGGGGGAGGGGGGGTCCTGAGTGGTGTTGGCAGCGATCCACTGCTTCACTACACTGAAAGGAGCCCGGCTTGGGTTTGGGCCAGCTGGATGGGACTGAATATAACAGAGACGAACCCAGTAACGCACAGACACAATGAAGCGGGCAAGCCAAAGAAACAGGGGTTAACTTACGCCCCCCCTCCTCCCCCAATCATGTGATTTGCCACCATTGTCCAACTTTCTATAATGCATTTAAGGAATTATTGCTGTTGCCATCTGACTGTCTTATTCAAATAAGGGCCTAATTCATAAGACCGTTTTACATTCATAGGCGATGAGTGTGAGGGAATACTTTAACATCACTTTCAGGTCTGGTGCCACCCCACGCATGGATTCAGACAGAGAGTTTCTGTGAAATATCAGATAGCAAACAGATTTGTTTCCCTTTTCAAAAAGGCGTGTCACAGCAGGGCTATGTACATTGTTTCAGCCAGCCATTACATTCCTGCCCACATGATCATGCAGGGCCCCCGTTCGCCGGGGACCGTGCTCACTGATTCGCCGGCTCGTGCAGGAACCTCCTGGCTCCACGGAACAGCGAAGAAGGAATTAAAGGCCCCTGAGTTCACCGTTTTCACTGGAGATCTTTGAAATCTCATCCCCTCACCCTCTCCATTCCAAAGAGATTAAGTGTCAAATGCAAGCCAAGTCACTTTGAGCTCAAAAGAGGTAATCCTACAGCAAAGAGTGTGTGATACACATCACAATAACGATTCAGAACATGCAAAAATACTGATAATGTAACATTTTAATTGATTGTTAACACTCCCAGTAAAGTGGATTCTGCTCACTAGCTTCAACGTATGCAGAAATCAGATAGCTGTCCAACATTATGTTTTGTACTCTTCATCTGACGTCTCTGTAGACAGAAATACAGACGTTTGTACCTTTTTCACTCAGAACCTCCCCCCGTCTGCATGTCACCCCTGGAGTTACAGCCGCTGATTGATGCTGGCAGTGTGCGGCCTTTCAAGCGGGCGACCTCCCATGACCCCGACATCCACGAAATGTGTGTTTTTCCTTAGAGGACTCCTCTGCCAAGAGAAGGGGGTCCTGACAGCTGCTCGACAGAGAGGCTCCCATCTCCGCAGAAACAGAGCCGCCACAGAGGGCAACGTGAGAGCAAGCTGCGCTCGGCTCCAGGGAGGCCCGGAGACTCTGAGATCCACTGCCGACATACCGAGCACTTACACTCCCTGAACTACCAGCCTAAAAGGGCATTAGACCTGCCTCCAAGCCTGTCTCAATTAACCTCCCACCAGCAGAAAACACGCTATCGATTTATAAAAGTACGAACGCATACCAATGATATTAATGATTAGCACTTCATTTTAAGCTATGCTGGTTACTTTATCTTCATTTTGAAGCAAGGTAATAGTGGGTGCAACGTTTCGAATCCGTAGCTTGTAATTTATCTTTAGTTTTTTCCGGCAATGATGCCATGATAACATCTCAGGTATCCAAAAATATTTGTTAAAAAATGGATATTTAGATGCCATTTAATGGAACAAGTAAGAAATGAATACTGACTGTAGTAGAGAATAATTATATAGAATTTAAAATGGTACATCCATAGTAGCAAAGTAGCATAGTGGCATACACACAAAGTAGTTGAAAAAAGAACAAACGTCATGTGACAGCTGCATTCTGATTAAGTACTGGAACACAATGAAAATAATAAATTCCTGAAGCAGTTAAGTCCTACATCTTGACATTGTGTTTAGCTACTTTCCTATTTAGCTGCCAAATAAAATGATTTTGTTCAACCACTGGTTTGAATCTTTAGCAAGTTGCGTTGACATTTGTTGCAACAGGGCTAACCTTCCTCTTACAGTCTGTCTTAATTCTGAGTTCCTTATCTAAGAATTGTCAAACCTATAACTCTCCAACGTTTCAGGGCAAAAACGAACTGACAGGAAACAGTTAAAAGAGCTAACTGTTGTTACAAACTGCAGCAGCAGATAAGAGGTCTCCAACAGAAAGTGGCATTCCTCCGCTATGATGAAGTTATAAGATTATTTGACTTGGCATGCAAAATGGGCAAATAGCAACCAGAAATAAATCCAGAACACAAACTGAGCAAAATATACAATTTATTCAAAATATGTTAATACAACCATCAGTATTTTCCAGTAATTACAAAATCAGTAGTTTTTAAATTATGTTTTCCCTTAACAATATAAGATCTCATACACAATCAGAGAGCTTTGTTTGCTTTCCAGGATATTTTCACTGACACCGAGTTCTCTGAAGCACTCAAATGAGAAAACCCACCGCCAGTTTAAAACGTGGAAGAATCAATCCTTTTAAGCCAGATAAACCCTTTGAAGCGTGATTTTTCTAATTCCGACTTTACCTGTAAATAAACCTTCGGCCAACTCCTTCTCCTGCCTTGCAACAGTGATTCAGGAAATTGAGAAACTCTACAGTATATATCGAGAGCAAATGAGAGTACTTGACCCATGACAGCCTGTATTCTACAGCTTTTTCATGATCAAACTCTAATTTTAGACAATTCCTACAGTTCATAATTATTTGCACATACTGTATATAAACCTCTTGGTGAGAGCCTGGAGCACTTTTTTCATCCACAGAAAACACTAGAATGCACCTGGAAACCGTTCTTATTTACAATGTAGCTAATATACTGTACTTCAATTACTTTGTGCATAGTCAGAGAACGAATGACCCTCTGACGAACAAAAAAAAACAATTAAAAAAACAAAAAACAAGTCATTGTCACAATAACAAGAACAATAACTATAGCCTTTTCATGAACAACCAACCAAAAACATATTTACACATCTGTACAGAAGTTTGACATTATACACAAGGATAGGGGGTGTGAAAGTGCAGGGGGAACCAGAATTGGGGGGGGAGGGAGGGGTTTATCGATCGGGGATTTAAGAAGCCTGGACTGTGTGCTGGCTTCTTCAGAAACAGCCATCCCCAATGCAAAGTCCTCCTGGTCAATATGGCAGAAAGTGGTACGGAAAGATATTCACAATTTGGCACAGGGGAAGCTCTTCGGATCTACACTGTTAACAGTGACTCCACCCGTCTCTACATCAAACTTGGGTGAAATAACCATCTTAAATAAATTTGAGCCATACCCTTTTCCTGCAAATTTCCTGCACATTACATACAATTAAAAAAATATATGACCATACTCAGAACACTATTCTTCCTTCATATATTGTATGTTTTTATTAGTAACATGTTTCATTGAAAATTTTCAAGGATCTTTAGGAGCGCTTTCTAATTTTACCAGAACCCACCGAATTTCATATGTGTATTTGACCAGAAAGACCTGTGTACATTCACACAAAATCTGGACGGTATGGTCGCCAACTACTGTCAGTCATAGAAAGGAACATATTTCCAGTATGTTAATTTTCCCGCCATTTCTTCAGCAGATATAGTACTCATTCTGGAGTACATGAGCACCCCAACATGTAGAAATAATTTCTGTGACATACAGTAAACCAAAAAAAATTCATACACATTGATTCAAAAACTGGTCAGTCAGTCTTGGAAGCCTGACAGTACATTTTGGTTGGTTGTTTTTAAACTTTCAAACAGACATACATACAAGAACGAATAAAAGGCTGAAGCCCAAATATTGCCTTTTCAAAAACACATATTTTTCAATGCAGATTTCCTGATTATCCAACAGCTGAAGGAGCGGATCTGTTGTGAAACACAATAAATAGAGAATAACGACCACCACAGAAACCCATCCAGGAGGGGAAAGAAAGGTCGAGAATTCACCTCACAACTTTTAAATATCTTTTCATTGAACAGCATATCGCCAGAATTAGCATATCAAATTTCATAGAATCAGGCTTGTGGGTCCCCACACCTACACAACAAATTGAGCAACAAATTAAGTGTCGATCCCTTTATCAAACTCACAAGTTTATGCTACTTTTAAGACCAGTGATTTACTGAAACACAACTACAGCGTCAGTGGTGGAATCCCATTCATATCCATTCACAGTGTTCTTTTTTTTCCAAACACTGTTGACACTTCACCTTCTAAACATATGAATACATATCTTTATTTTCCCACAATAATTAACACATATTATAAGGGATGATACACAGTATCACTTCATTTTGACTCCTCTTCATTCACACAACATACACAGGATTTCTACTCTTGTCTGCAGCTCAAAACATTAAATATAGCCCAGACACTTAGGCTAAACAGTAGCCTCTATGCATACATTTTTGTTTCTTTTTTATATAAATAACTGCTACATGCTTTTTCTCCATCATTCCTTAAATCGCCTATCCAACTGAAACATTGAACACTGAAATGTTTATGTTCTGACCCAAAAGTGGAGCCATTTGAGATGGTGGCTAATGCTAACTAAAAGTGCCTGGTTTGAGACAGTGAAAATGAGTTATGGTAATTTTTGGCCGTGACCGTGTACAAAGGAAAAAAGCATGTGTAACAAGTGGAAAACAGTCGAAACGCACCACTACAATTCACAGTACACAGATCAGTGCTTTCTTCACACCTACACCTTCTGCTGACAGACGAAACTGACATTATGTTGAGATCTCACCTTTTCCTCCCACACTGAATCGTTTTTATAAATATAAATATTTCCAGAAAGACTTTTTCTACCACCTGAGGGGATTTCCCCAAACACGTGTTAGATAAACCATGTGTGCCATTAGCCACCCCCTACACATCCCACCCCAGAGTTTTTTCTGTTTGTCACTTAACCATGCAAATGGCGTAACTGGTAGAGTTGGGAAACAGCATAGTTTGTTTTGATTTTTTTAGGAAATATAATACTAAATAGAAAAAGAAGCACTCTTTTACACCCTTTTTTCAGGATATGTAAATGCTCTGAGTTTGAAGCTTTGCTGCGTAGATTGGAAACGGGTCAGTCTCTGCGATTTTTACATTTATATCTGGATAAGTACCTCTGGGTCCCCAACTTGGTCCGTTCCATTTTCCCAACTTGCCTTTTCGGTGGACACACGCACCGCTTGATTCTTCCTCTGAGACCCCCTCCCTGACCAAAAATTACTCCAAGGAAGGGTACTCAAGGCCAGGGGCCTGGAGTTATTTGCCCCCCCCCCCCATGCTCTTGGACCATGGGACCCCCTTGCTTCCTGTCTCTCTCTCGCCACTGTGCCCTTCATACTATGAGATGCAGCAGCACCCATGGTCCTTGACCTCGGGTTCTTCAATTGGCTGCTTCAGTCTGAGGAGGGGTGGGTCCCCGCTGGCCGGAGTGTAATAAACCGCGCTGCCGTTGGGTGACACCAGGGGCATGCGGGAGTCTACTGGCTCAGCCTTGGGCTCCAGCGGCCTCAGGGAGCCGTTGCCTAGGTGACCATTCAGCAGTGGGTTGTTGAGGAGCTTGGCGGCAGCCCGCTGCTTCTTGAGTTCGGACAGTGTCTGAGCGCGCTCCCTTGACCAGGGCTCTTCAGAGGCCTGGGAGGGAGGGGAGGGCCCCCGGATGGGCTCTGGGGTCGAGCTTGGGGGCTCCCCATTGCAGGGGGTGTGGTTGGGTGAGCCCGTTCCCGTGGAGACTGATCCGTTCTGTTTCACTCCCTCCTTTAGAGCCCGTGGATTCCAGGCCTTCTCCTGAGGTTTTGCCTGAGAGGAACCCCAAAACATTTTATATCAGACACCAGAGGGGAACCATCAGGGCCTAAGATATTCTAAAAAATAATATTTAAAAAGTCAGCAGTTCTAATTTTATTTTATCAATTCATAATTTGACAATTAACATCTAAACAAAATGTTTCTGAGGCAATAAACACATAAAACCTGCCTATTCGTTTTGTGTTGGCTGCATGCTTACCGATTGGCTGTTCTCCTGGTCGGACTCCTTCTCCCGTTCATCCTCCTCCCTCTCGCCCCTCCACACGATGGCCTCCGTTTCGTACTCCTTCCGGCACAGATTGTTGCGGTCTGACAGGCTGGCCCTCCGCACGACCTTGCTGTATGTGCATATACCCAAATACACATGCGTGCACACATGCACGCCACAGCACATACACAAATAAACACACACAGGTACAAAGTGAGAAATTCAAATGCGACTACACCTACCTCACTGTAATGTAATTTTGGCTTTACAGATAACGCTTCCAGATAATTGTTTGACACAAAAAAAGAAAACAGTATATTTTTTGTCATTTCTATTCAAGGGTTTGAGAGTTCAACCCCACTCTTCACAACTACAGACAATACCCAAGTTCAGCCAGCAGAGGGCAGTGCTTACCCACGGCTGCCCGCGCTGGAGGTGCGCCGGCACAGCGAGGTCTTGTGCTTGAGCTGTGACTTCATGATGATGTCATGCTTGTGCTTCAGGTCCAGCAGCATGGCCCGGAACTCCTCATCTTCGCACAGGTCTGGGGGGGCGGGGTGAGGGGGAGGGAAGGAGGGACAAGGGGCATTGCAATTCTGGTTGCTACTTCAGCCATGTCAATGTCAGTTCTTCACACGCAGAAAATGTGACCTTCAGAGTCAATCCCTCTGTGAATTATTTCCAGAGGGAGCGCAGATATCTGCTTATCTAAATTTGAGCTGACAGAGCAACAGTCCAGGGGAGTACAGCAGCTTTAGCACTGAACAAATTACAACACCCAAATTCAGTGAATATCCTGAGTGTGTGAGGTCTGCTGGACAAGAGTTTCTAGCTTACTATCCAAATGAAACATATATTGAGGTTAGCTTCTATCAAAGCAGTATGTTTTCGTCTCTTTTAACCGTCCAATGAAAACTGTCAACATAGGTAACCAATCTTTAAAAAAATGCATGTTTTTTTTTTTTACTTTTATTCATAAACAAAGCTCGATCTATGCTTTAATTTATTGAAATTTAGAGATTTGAACCCACAGCCCACTGGTTATTAGTCCAATACTTCCAATTGCCTCCCATTGCTTCCATGACTTTTTGTAATTTAACATTTTTTCATGCAATAGAACCACAGCCCACAGAAGCCCGACCTCCCACGGGTCACAGCAGACTCACCGATGGGCGTCTCGTCCAAGAAGGTTTTTGAGTTGAGACTGGCGCCGTGGGAGACCAGCAGTTCTGCCACATGCATCTGTAAGGAAAAAAAGAGACCACCAGTGTGTACACAGAAGGGGCTGCACTGACTAGTCGATTATTCGACTAATTGGTCACATTGGCAACTAGTCGGAGTTGTGAGCATTGGATGACCAGTCAGGGGGTCAAGTGATAGCATCGTTCTGTCGTACAGCGGTGTTGATGAGAGCAGCAAGCATGCAGCAGGACAAACATTAGACTGTATTTTATTTCAATATCTTTCTGCTTGGTCATTTAAAATGCTTTTACACACTGCTGTTGTTGTCTGTCAATAAAATCAGTTTATGAACACAATTTTAACTGATGCACAGAACCCCTCAAGACCTTCTATGCTACATAAGACATAGAAATACAATTTACTACGTTTTCAAAATGACTGGTAAAAACCAGTAGCCATGCACTAAATAGTACCTAGTATGAACACAACAGAACAGTATTTCTTTTGTTGGTGCACACGGGTGTACGCATGTAAAATAAATTTCATTTGGTATGCATTCCAACTGATATTCATTTTAAATATTAAAGTATTATTCTATTACTCTTTCCTCAGGGTCTACAGTTATACAGCATCAGAGAAGAGAGCACTGATCTGGGATCAGGTCTCAGTCCATACCCTACACTAACCCAGTATGACCTACACTGACCCAGATCCTACAAAAGCACTCACTTTCAAAGAGGCTTTATAAATACTGGCCACTATTTTTAATTTGAATCTTTAACAAAAATGTATTGATAGTCCTAAAACACAACGAAACAACATTTTATATTTGAGACAAGGATATTGCTGTTTATAAGGATTTATAAATGAAATGAAAATCTACTGCAAAATCCAATCAGTAATCTTCTTTCTCATTTTGTGGAATGAAGAAAGATCAACCAAATAAATTTGGGGGATCTTGGTCCATATTTGGGCCCGATTTAGATATTGGCGGGTGCATATACGCTGCGGTGCAGCAAACTGTGTTGCTCAATTAAAATAAAATCAAGAATTTTTCATTTCAAACATTTACCAAATTGGTGAATACAATTCAAGCTCTCAATAACACCACTTTATGAAGACTTAAAATACATCTACAAACAATATTCCACAATTCCCATTCAAAGAGAAATTAATGACCAAAAGAAAATTATGCGTTCATTAATGAAACTGAACCAAATCAAAGTGACGTAAACTGTAAGCCATGGCAACACAGACAAAACAAGCGATAAATACGTGTGAGTTTAAAGGAAATTACCCACACAACCAAGTTATTTTTGCACCAAACAACCTGTATGTATTTTATGTGATTCTCTCACAGGCAAATCTCTCCCACTAACTACTGACAGGTGACACTCGTATCATAATGTTTGACACAGCATAAAGAAAAAACAGAATGCATAAGTTTAGGGGTTCTGGATCTGTACCATACAAGGTTTACACTCATTCATGTGAACAAACTGCCATATATAAGTGTGGGTGTGAGTGTGTACTCGTCTATGTACAAGTGTGTATGATTAGACATGTGTATCACATGTATTTGTATATATCTGTGTGTATATATGTGTCTGTGAGTGTGTGTGTATTCATTGTGTGTAACTACGCATGTGTGTATGTATGAGTGTGAGTACACATATGTTAGTATATTTGTTCATGTGTATGAGTTTGTGATTGTGTGTATGCATGCGTGCGTGTGTGTATGTGTATATGTATGTGTGTGTATGTACGTGTGTGTGCGTGATGGTGTGTGTGTGTGTTTGTTACCTGGCCCCAGCAGGCCGCAGCGTGAAGAGGCTGCCAGCCATCTCCATCCCGCTGGTCCATCCTGGCCCCTCCCTCCAGCAGGAGTTCAGCTGCCTGCAGGTACCCATTGGCTGCAGCGATGTGCAGCTGCAGAGACAGAAACAAAAACCCTCTCAGGTCCATGCCTGATACAACACTCAGCACTCTGTAAACAAACTGTTTACTCTCGCCCTTGGATTTTGCTTGAGCCTTAAAATTAAACAATTTACGTCCAAGAAACCAAGTGAGGTGCGTCAGTTGTGCAATTATCTGCCTAAAATAAGTGCTGAGAGACAGGAGAAGGCAAGAGTACCATTTCCTAGGCACATATATTGCAAATGAGGCCATTTATACTTAATGAAAGTAAACACACTGAGCTATAACATAATTTATCATAATATCGTCATGTGAAATGTGTTTCACATTTACACAAAATTAGACTGCAGGGATACCACACTCTGCAAAACTAGCTACTTTTTTAATTAAAGAGAGATTTTCATACATTTAACAGATACTTCAGTTCCTCCTTTAGATGCATATACAGATAATCAACACTAGAGGGCAGCAGTCAATATTGTATATTTCAGTGATGACATGAGCTCTCAGAATGCCTCACTCTCTTTACAGTTTGCCTGTGATCCTTTGAAAGAGACCACCACTTAGAGGGTATCACATGGCAAAATGAACTAAGTCTCAGCAGGCTAAGATCCAAGAACTCTGTGACATGATGGACAACCCAAATTTACGCTTTAATTTACCTTTTTTACCACAAAAACATTTTGGAGAGTTTAGAAATCACTAACATTAACGCATGAGACAGGAAATAATGCCTTTATTTTTAAGCGAAAGTTAAATACAAGTACTGATTGAGTCTAGGCCAAAAAAACATGCTTGCGGTGGTGGAGAGGATTATAAACAAAATATCAGACTCTCTGTGCTCTCCGTGCTTAGAGCAGAAACTAACAAGGCTGGAGATTGGTTATGGTACAGTTCACCGGGTTCTAACGAGCTTCATTACGCTGAGCCACTGAGTCGCGCAGCGTGGGTTAGCGTCTCTAAATTTATTAGCTGTTGGCAGTTTGCAAAACTAGAGGGATCCACCCTGTATCTACCCCAGCCTTCTTGCTGAAATAAACTGCCTGAGTACTGCTGGTGGCTTGTGTGTGTGTGTGTGTGTGTGTGTGTGTGTGTGTGTGTGTGTGGGGGGGGGGGGGGGTTTCATTCATCTTTTTAGGCACCTACATTTGTAGATACACAAATGCTGATAAAACAACCAGCAGTAGCTCCCATTGTTTTACACAGTTAGCTTGCCTCATTGTTCAGTCCAAATACGTTCCCTTTGAGTTGTCTCACCTAATTTTCTTCCGCGGCTCCAGAGACACATTTTTCATCATGCACATTTTTACAGAGATACACGTTTCCCTACTAGCATCAAACGGTTCCTTTCGAAAGCCTGGAGATGAATATCTCCTCGCGGATAGAGAACACACAGCCGTCCGCACACAGGAAGGCAGGAAGAGAAATTAGACTCAAGTGACCGCTCAGGCAGAAGGAGATGTAGGAAACAAGGTCCTTTTATCATCCTCTGTCATTCCTCCATGGGTTATTCTGAAGCGTACGGTCGGTAAACTGATTTCTAAAGCAACAAAGGGACATACAGCATTTTATAGGCCTACAGGTTTGCTTGGCATAAAGAGCCCATAACACTTGGCACAAAGAGTTATTCGCAACACAGATGAATGTAGGCCGAAAAATGTAATTTCTCTAAACCCGTCTCTTGGGAGGATAAAAGAGAAAGAACTTAATAGCGGCTAACAATAGCCTAGCCAATAATTCAGTCTACAGATTCTTGCACAATAGTTAACTCTGCACCAACATTCTACTGACATACACTCAATACATCTACAGAATAAAAGCTGGGCTAAAATATATTTGTATTATAAATCGTAATCTCACGATGCAGGAAATGACAGGGATGGGTGTGCCCAAACGATATGTTGCAGTTGTCTGGGGAAGTTGTGCTATCGATTTAATAGCGTGCCGGTTTCCTTTTTTTCCTCTTCCCCTCCCCTCTCCTCCCCAGCCTGACTCCTGTCGAGCCGTGCTATCTTGCCGGAATGTATTTACGCTCGGGCGGAGGGGGGGTGGCGTATCTCACCAGCGTGGCCCCCTGCGAGTCCTGCAGGTTGACGTCTTCGCCCCCCCGGAGCAGCTCCTGGATGTCTCCCATCATCCTCCTCTCCACGGACGCCCGCGTCTCGTTGATCATCTCCTGAGTGATACCTGTCAATCAAATGCCAGCATGGCACGGAACCTGTCAGTCGCATTGTGACAGACGAATCAAGAATCACAGCCAAATGATTACAGATTAAACAGCCCTTTTCAGCTCTCTGTCTTCATGCCACAAAGGAACTTCTATTTAACACCCCATATTAGCATGTAGGGAAAACAACATTTAGTCAGATAAATTATCTGTTATGCAGAACTGATCTTTGATCAGACATTTGTGTTGTCAACCAACAAGTCGGGAAAGACTTGCAAAAGAAATGTATTGTTACTCATTCTATTAGACTGAAAAATTAGTCCAACGTCATGTGACTGGACAGAAAGAATGAGATTCCTTTCTTTGCTGTGTAATGGAGGCCATTTGTGTGAGACCGTAGAGGAGATTTTAATTTGTTCCCTGTGAGCTCGTAGCCAAACAGCTGGCACCAGAAGAAGCCCCATAAACGCGCATGTGGATTGCTACTTTCATGCTAACACACGCTAAACCTCGCACGTGTTCCCAGCTCCGCTCGGATTTTCCGCTCCAACCTGTCACATGCGCCTTTGCGATGTAGCGGGGAAACGTTCATTGATCAACGGGATTCCACGAGTTTGCTACGCTAATTCACAGAGCAAACATTCACTGAGCTCTGTCAATAATGAAGCTCTGTTTATTCCTAGAAGGATGTGCTAGTGCTTACAGATACAGCGCTAAACACATTAGGACAGCGATTAGCTACACTGGGCTGTGCCAGCGGGGCGAGATTAAATATTCGGCTCACGGTCGTGCCCTCTCTGCAGCGTCTCTGCACCGCGTTCACGCCAAACGGCCCTCTTCACACAGAAGGGACGGGTAGGGAGACGCGGTTTTAATGACCTGTGCTTGCAACCATTCCCAAAGCTCTCCATGACATATCAGCTTAGAATTATATTGCCTCTAAAAATGAGTTTTTGACAAAAAAATACATACATTCATACAACCAGAAACACCAGTGATACAAATAGGGTATAAACCTGATAACCTGTTTAACAGATAACAACAGTTTGGCCTTCAGAGTTTGGACCATCTTTCAAAACGAAAAGCTTCCAGTTTTTTCAGCTGAGTTGGACTGGAAATCCACTCCATACTACAAATCTTCCCATAAAGTTAAAATTACGTTTTCATCTGTTGATTAGCGAGGCCATGGAAGGTGTTTGACGACAGCCTGGTGTTCATATAACCACTCTTCAATCCATTAAGCAGTGTGTTATCACCTTCAAATATGGGAAAATCATTAAGGCCTCCTGTAGCGTTGTCCAAATAATAAACCCATTCGGGACAATAGTCATTCAGACCGTTTTACTTTCTTCCACTGCATGGTCCATGGTCTTATGCTCCCGAAAATAACAGATAATAACAGCTAATGCATTCTAAAGCACCGGTCTTACTTACAAGCAGTTTTCCAATGGCAGTCCTACCCTCCATGCCAAGTTTGTGAAGCTCCTAATATACAGTTTTTCTTGAGACTGGTTCATTGAGATGCAAATTCACTCCTAATTTCATTTTGAGGTCAATTCAAAGGCCGCTGTTCAATTCTGGCCATCTATCCCTTGTCAGTTAGCTTCCGCTGTTGCTCCTACCCGATTCCATTTTATCTTGTTTAGCATTATGTCATTATGTTCAACATTGTTCCTCTTTGTACGTTAAATCATTTCCTCCATGTCTGTGACTGACTCTCCCACAGTTTGGGTTAGGAGTATTCGACTACTTTCAAAATGTGTTCAATCTGTCATGTCGCTTTAGAATCTCACATATCGAAGTCTTGATTTTAAAAAATATTTTACAGCAGAGGCAAATAATTTTTTCTCTAATTATCCGTAATTATTACAGACATTTAAGTAAAACCGATGTAAACATTAATTTATTTCCAAACAGAAGTCTATTTCTATTCAGTCTATACAATGTAATTGATATATACAGTACATACAATTATATATTTAAGTTTTAACGTCTTGAAGGCTTAGTTAACTTGTTTATGATCTGTATACGAAGTAAAACTAACTTATGTCAAAACATTACGATTTAAAGTTCTTCTGTTTGAAATGTCAAAACTGTACCATCCGTAGATACACCTCTAAATAGGCTCTACATAATAATAAAACACATTCTCCTGGCCGTGGTGTGACCGACAAGAGTGAGACCCACTCGCCCGTAGCTCACCGCGGTTGGCCATGGCCGTCTCAATAATGTCCAGTGTGGGGTCGTCTTCACAGAGGTCATAAGGCATGTTCCCGTCAGAGTTCACCGCCAGGAGATCGGCCCCACTGTACGGACGGGAAAACGGAGAGAGAAAGGAATCAGGCTCCGCAAAGCATATACCACGGATTCTGTAGAATCATCTTTGGTCCAGTACAGCAGCTGGTTTCCATTCCTTCCACTAAATAGGGACTAAGGTCTACCTGGGACACCGAGGAGAGTGAAATTGCCAATCAGCTGATTAATCAATTAATCATCAGGTAAATAAGAGAACCAACAGCGCTGCTGACTAATCAATGAATCATCATGTAAGTAAATTAACCAGCAGTGCTGCTGGCCTCAAGGGCCACATTTGAGTATCTCTGAATTATGTTTAATAGTGAAATTCAGACAGACTCAACCTGCCCTTGAGCGTCAGGCCAGCGGCACTGGTGGTTTTTGTGTTTTTTTTTTTTTTTAATAATTAATTGATTCATGCCACTGATTGGTGTCCCAGGTCTAATTCGGTCCCTGATGAGAGGGGAGGAAATAAAACCGGCAGTACTGCAGTCCCAAAGGGTCAGAATTGATGACTTTTGCTGTAAACCAACCAGATACACAACTTCTGTGTTTAACTTTCAGATTTTCTCCTCCATTTTTGCCCTGCCAGAATCAAACTGATCAATCCCACCACAGTGCCCCTCTCCCACCGACCAATCACCTGACTTCCTGAATCTGAGCCAATAGCATATGCATGGTTCACATGCCTGCACTCACCCTCCTGGCCAGTAGTGGTCACTGGAGAGCAAAGAGAGTGATGAACCTTAGCTGGCTTACCCCATATCTTTTCCTGGGACACAAAGAGGCATCTTTCCTGTACGAGCCACCCAGAGGACCCATCATTTGTGTTCTTAACATCAGACATTCTGCCTTCCTACAACTGAATGCACTTTGCTATATTTATGCAGTGAGACCACGCACAATGGACATCCTGCATCGAAATACATCATCTGAAACAACTTGTACCAACCTCCCGTCGCTAAGAAGCAGAGGAGATGGAGGGAACACAGGAGGTGCCTGTAGATTCTGTTCAAACACATTCAGATCACACAACACCAAAAGCATTTCAGACCGAAAAACACACCCCTCGGTCTCGATTTCAGGCAGATTTGTTTGACTATCAAACACAATAAAACACATGGGTCCAAGGCACCCTGGTAAAGCGCATGCCACATAAGGCTGAGTTCTTACTGCAGCGGCCTGGGTTCAAATCCAGCCCCTTGCTGCGTGTCATCCCCCTCCCTCTCTCTCCTGCCCCTCCTCTCTCTCTCTACCATCAAATAAAACAAAAATGCTAAAAAAATTATTTAAAAAATGGGTCCTTGTTTCTGTCACTTAAAGCACCACACTCATGGAACATGCCGGAATACAAGGATGTACTCTAGATGGAAGCACGCGCATTTCAGATAGAAAGTAAGACTGAAATGCAGTGCACTGGCATGGCCGGCCCTCTGTGATTGGGTGGTGTCCCTGGAACGCCGCACTCACTGGCTGATCAGGATCTTCACCAGGCTGGCATGGCCACAGGTGGCGGCGGCATGCAGGGGGGTCCACAGCTCGTTGTCCTGGGCGTTGACGCTGGCGCCTCGGTTCAGCAGGATCTTCACCATTTCCTCATAGTTATCAATGCAACACTGGGACAGAGACAGAGAGCATTGTGGGTCACCAACATAAAATTATTTGGTGAATGACATCATTTGCAAACAGTCATATTTTAATCAATGATTTTGTATGGTAACCTATGGAGTTTATTCTTGAACAACAATGTAGCAGCCTACACAAGGCATATTGGAAACCGGACAACTCGGTGCAATACAAATTACAATTTACAATACACATTACAATACAATTCATGCAGCATTTGGCCCTTAAACTCATAAACTCTGCCTTGGCAGTGCAGCAGAAATCGGATGCATGTACACACAGTAGCAGGATGTCCACACTGTGAATTTCCATGCTAATGTTCCAGGGTGTACCCGAAGCTTTGCTGCTTCACAGCTGTCAGACCCATGCTAATGTTCCAGGGCGTTCCAGAAGCTTTGCAGCTTCACAGCCATCAGACCCATGCTAATGTTCCAGGGTGTACCAGAAGCTTTGCTGCTTCACAGCTGTCAGACAACCGGTTGTGTTGCAGGTTCATATCCCAGGCAGGGCACAGCCGCAGTATCTCTGAGAAAATGCTAAACCTGAATAGCTTCAGCAAACATCTCTCACATTAGAGACAAAAAAAGGAAAATTTAGGCAAAGTTCTGTACCTCATCCCAAATAAATACATTTACTAAGCATGTGTATACTAAGGACACAAACCAACACTGACTGATTTATTTGAATACATATAATTGATTCATGCATGGTGCAATGATTTCACACTATGTGTATTCTAAATATTACTTGTATAAACTAAAGTCATCTTTTAAGTGTGTCTGTGTAGCTGTGTATTAACCACATGCAAATTAAGCTAGCTTGTAAAGCTGAGTAATTTATGAAACTCTACAGCCTACATAAAAGCATATGCTAACAGCACATGTACTGATTATTTGTGAAGCCGAGTGTGTCATTTAGCTTCTGTAAATAGCATTAAAAGGCTGGGTTTGTGGCTCTTCGTGTGTACTCTTTAGTGAGATCTTCTCGACGGCTGTCTCTCACAAAAACGGACCACAGAGCAACCGAGCGCCATTAAAACTGGGAGGGAATCTTCACATGAAGAATTCAAGATGTTTGAAAGTTTCTTCACTAATCCCCTGCTTGATTAGAGCTTACTGTTGACAGCCACGCCAAAACCAGAGAGAGCGAGGGAGGGAGAGAGTAGAAAGAGAGGCAACATGGGGCGAAAGACAGAGCTTGAGAAATGGAAGACGGAAAGACGTATGGGGGGAAAAAAGACATTCTCCGCCTTTTATTTACACAGTGACGGGTTTTCTATCGTTAACAGTGAGAGGTGTAACGTTAAGAAGAAAAAAACGATTTTTCAGTCAGAGAAGACTATTAGCGGCCATGGTCGTTATAATGAATCTGGGAGAGCGGGGCTGTTGTTTTCATTTAGACTGTTTTCAGAGAGAGTGCCTCCACCCTTCCTGAGACTTGCGTGGATCGTTTGACAGCAGGAAGACGGGATGGAGCCGGGAAAGATGCCATGAGCCACACTCTATACAGGAAACTTATCACCGATATCAAGGACTTCGTTTCTATGCCATATACAAATCAAGCCAACAGAACAATTCAGGGAAGTTAGCCTAAACTTTATCCACACCCAAGTGTGACAGATTCTAACAGCCATATCAAAGCCTTTAGCACGTCGAAGTACTAGCACATGCGTATAAGGTGCACAGTAATGCCATATACAAAGATGACTTTGACATGCCCTCTCAGTCTTTTTGCACCAGCAAAACAAATTTGCATTTATTTAATGCTTTAGTAATTCAGGCCATTAAATCAGACTGTTCTTAAATGACTTTGAGAATTTAAGAGAAGTAGATGAAGATGATTGTGGATGAACATAAATGCTAATTTTATTGGGAAGTTAGAAATGCTCAATAAAGCGAGCATTTCAGTACTTGTTTTCGGAACGTTTTTAATATTTTATTGACACGTACTTCCATTATACATTTATGAATAACAGCCGCAAGGGGAAGGCATTAGTAAGCTTCAGTGCAACTTGCCTGAAACATTTCCGCATGACTAATAAACAGTGGTCCCCATCATTATTGTGATGCATTGTGTTAGTAGAACTATTGCAGTTCCTTTCCCATAATGCCCTTTCCTGGAGGTCAGCTGACTAGCAGCACACTGCCGGTGTGCCTAGCCGCTCGGTCCTGCAGGCCCAGCACCCGGACCCAGTCATCTGCCCCGTTTCCAGATATTTAGCCCCCCACAGATATTTAGCTCAACCCACAGAGCAACCGCTAACAGCACTCCACACTTCTGCAGTCAACGCAGCACGATAGCAAAATCGATTCCACAAAATGGATGAAGGAGACATTAGCTTGTCTGTGCACTTTTTTTTGCACGCATTCACTTAGGCCTAATTCCTGTCTTATCATTTAATTAATCTGACTGAAGCGTACAGACAAAGTGTCAGGCAATAACAATACTCTACAGTGCAAAGATTTGTAAAGCAGTGTTGATATTTCAGCACAACAGACAAAAATAACAATCATGTAAACTTCCACTTGGCAGAATGAGGAAGTTGAGAAATACCATATTGTGTTGTGGGCAGCCTGTGCGGATGTCTATGGTCCTCTGTGGATGTCTATGGTTCCTTGATTATTAGCATGCTTTTGTAACTCTGTTCAAAGCAGACAAATGCTTTTCTGTGACGCTCAGTTCAAACACCTTATCATTCTGCATTTTAGAAGGGGCAAATATGCTCACTAAAAGCAATGAGGCCTACTTCAAGTTATAACAACGGTTTATTTACTGTCTGAAACACTAATGTTGAGTCACCATCACCAAAAAATCGTGTCTCCAAAACAGGACCAGCAAATGTTTTTCTGTTTCCCTTTATGATTTAATTACATGGGCTTTGAAAGCAACTTTACTAATCATTGAGGTACAGTATATGGAACTTCATTGGATAACATCAGCTATATAGTACTGTAGATTGTAGCCTCAAGGACTCAACACAGGCAATCCTCTGTCTTTGTATAACGGACAATACAAACAATCTTCCATAGATACTTTTTCAGATGACAGATGTGGACAATACCAACCTGTTAAAGCTATTCATCATGGACTGGATTACGGCGGTGATTTATGTAGCGCTGAGATGAGCTCTGAACCTACACACTCCAGCTCCACAAGCTTGATATTAATCTGTTTGCCTTGTGTGTAATCCTCTCTGCCCCCCTTTCAGCCTTCGCCGCAAAGACAATGAAATGCCAAGGAAAATAATATGTCTCTTTCAGGACTGCCGTCCCTACGCGGCACGAGTAACGAGGCGGATTACGCCTCCGCATCGGGGGTAACAGCGCTGACAGTGTCACCCGCTTTCAACTGCAGCTGGAAGAGTGGGAGACGGGGGGGGGGGTTAGGGAGAGAAACATAGAGGAAGAAACAGAGGGAGAGAAGAGAGGGAGCAAGATAGGGAGCGTGAGAGAGGGGGAGGGAGAGAGAGGGAGAGATACAGGGAGGAGAAAGGGAGAGGGAGAAAGGAACAGGGAGAGTTGAAGAGGGAGAGAGGGAGAGGTGAAAAGAGAGGAAGAATTGATAGTCTATGAGGGAGTAAATAGGGTGGAATACAGACCTATGCTGTGGCGTCAGTGGTTTGTAAATACTTAGGAATTCTCTGGAATGGCGAAAACTTAACCAATACAATTATAATAGTAACAGTATTCCACACCCAAACCCGTCACTGTATATTATTTTCTGAGACACGTACAGTACAAAGTGCTGAATAAGATGGGCGTAAATCCATTACATCACACAGGGATCTTGCATGGCACTTAGGCTATATTACAGTTTGCTGTTGATTTCATCGAGAGGAGGGATCGCTCAAGCCAAAATAATATATCTGTAACTTTCACTGCAGTGTGTGGAATTCGCAGTATAGAGACAGTGAGGTCACTGTGAGTGTCACCACCACAGAAGATGTTTTTCAGGAAAGAACTGTTAGAAATGTGCCCGCCCCTATCAGTGCCCATTCATGTGAGCTCACCCACATGCTGTAACGATTTATACTTGCCCAATAAAATTCTTCATTCTGTGGTTTGAACAGAGGCAGAGCAAGCATTTAGGGACCGTCAGAAAAGTGCACTACGCAAAAAAATGCTGGGGCCGTCTGAAACATGCATTGTTGGTTCACAGATTAAAATGTCAATGGCATTTGACTGGCACAATCCTTATCTAGAGCAATTTACACAGGCCACTTTATTATGTTATCCACTTGCATAGCTAGATATTTGTTGAAGCGGTTTGGGTTACATACCCTGCATAAAGGCCAATCACCATAAGAGCTTTATCGATTAACCGCTTTCAATGATGTTTGAGTCAACGTTCGTATCTGATTACACTATCAGGTAATGGCTATTATAGTAGCGATATACCTATATAATCTGTGCACAAATGAAAATCATTCAGTGCTAGTGTTGATGCTTTGCATTGGCCTTGGTATTGTCATTATTTAAACGGATCCGACAGCCCAGGTGCATCTGCTCAAGCTGTTGAGCTTGGTGCCCGTGTTGCTGTTGTTCATTACCTAACCAAAAAACAAACTTTCTAACGGGCCTTCCGGGACCATCAATCCAAGACAGACCTCCGCATGACCCCACGAAAAGGTATTTGTCTTCCTCCGTATGCATGAAATATTTAACTTGCCATCTTTTGATTGACACGTGTTAAATTTGAATATCTATCATGCACCCAAAGCAGAGAACACTGCATGACAGTGTGAAAGTGCCGTGGGGGAGAAATAATCGATTTCTAAGCATCAACGTTCTTCATCAGGGTGGCTTTTGGAGGAGAGTACGTCTGACGTGACACGATTGGCCGGTTGAGGTTTGAGTGCCAGCTGCACGTCTTTACCTCGTCTGCTCTATTCCCACTGAGGCCAAGCCTAATTAGGCCTCCTGAAGGTGTTTGTGTCTCTGCTGCAGGTGAATTTAATTTGAGTGAGATTGTAGTCACTTTGTAATGATTAAGTCACTTTACATTAGTGACTGGATTGTGTAGCCGCCCACATTCTTGTCCAATTATATCAGGTCAGAGCTCCAGATCTTTGCTGTAGATAAAACTCCCGAAGTCACTCCAATAATGTAGATTCGCTATCTTTGCACAGTCTTCAAAGCCTTCACTTTGATACTTTTCTAAAAAGATGTTTTTAGACATCAGATCTTATTCTCTACACAACACAACTTCACTGGCTTAATCACATGGCTACAGAGAAAATGTGACAAAAGTGTCCTTTGTAGGCTTTAATGATGCATTAGGGTGCAATTATAATTTCCGCGCTGTCATGTTTTTAGCAGGGCATTGGAGCAGCTACTTTAAAACAAACACTTTCACACTCCAAGGTGAAATGAGACATCGCCATCCTGTAAGGAGACAGGAGTACAAAGAGGAGGGACTGACTTTGAAATTTAAAATTGTTTGTTCAATATCTGGAATTATTATGAATTTGTATTTACTTTAAAATATGCAAATCCATACACTGAGTCTATGAATCATCCAATCATTACAGCTATGGTGGGATGCTTCAGGGGGAATTGCTCCACTTAAATTTAAATTCCACAACCATGACGTAGCATGGCTTTGCTAGCTAAGCTGTTGCTGAGGTAACTCACCAAAGTTTTCCTCATTTGAGTGAAGAGGCAAATGGTATAAATTGTATGCAACCAGCGACATTTTAAAGAGGTTAAGAGGCTTGTTTAGTTCGCAGAAAAGGTTTCTAATTTTACACTTCATGACAGCAAGAAAACAACATCTCATCTGTTCTTAAATCCCATATAAGTACCTACATTCCCACAATGCACCACTCTTAAAGTGACAAAGCATCTTTTCTAATTGCTCAGTGTTGATATCGCTGCTGTATACTGTAATAAAGATATTGCAACAATTACAGATGCATAATATTTTGTGTTGTGTTCAGAATGTACTATATTTGGCTCTGGCTTCTCTCTGTTCACTCAATAGAATAAATGTGGTCTCCAATAAATGCCAGTCTCTAACAAACGCCGGTCTCAATAAGCCCCTGCTGCATTTGATGGTAGCAAACGCCTCGGTGATTGTCATAACCGTTATGGATGGCTCCTTTGAACGAGTCCTGGGTGGGTATTTTGAAATTACTGTAAATACTTTAAGTGTGCAATTGACCCTGGTATGGCCCACAGTTATTTTTTTAACCGTACACATTCACACTCCTTAGGGGCGGCACTCGTCGTGGGAAGCTCCCGCCAGCCGGCGGGACAACGGCGGCAAGCTGCATTATTCATCCGCCGTGTGTCAATCCCAAAAGCAATCAAGGCACTTTCACGAAACATTAACTCCCGTTACATCAGGCAGATCGGAGGACCGCAAAATAAAAACCGCCATCTGTAGCCGCAGGCTGCGGGGGAAAATAAACCTGCCGTTTTACTTTCTGCGTTATAATGAAATCACACCGCGTTACAGGTATGACAGCATGATTTGCGATCATTAATTCACAAGCACCATTAGCTTTCCCAATTAAGGTTAACCTGTTACTAACCCCAACACTCCTCATTTGTCAACCTCACCTCAGGAAAGGACAGGCTTCAACATACGAAAGCCCAACCACCCCATGCCCCAAAACCTAATTGAAATTAAAAAGGTAATATTTCCAGGAATGCTAGTTCAGTTCTTTCTCGTTGACATATACAAACAAATAAAACATATTCCTAGGAACTTCTGTTGATTTGGCAAAAGCGTGATATTTCACTTGAAGCTTGACTAGATACCCTTTCTTGACCTGAAACAGGTTCAAACCTTCATAACCTAGCAGAGCGGCTGCCCCGGAGCTGAGAGTCGGTCGGTTTATCTCTGCTGTGATCTCCAGCCCTAGCTGTTCTGCACTGGGATCCAGCCTTCGTAACACCTAGCGGCGGCCATTAATGAAAATCAACCCAGGTTTGGAATCAGATATGAAGGAGGTAACAGGTATGAAGAGCAGAGGAGCACTCTCCCTGGTTAGATTTCCATCCTAAGACAGACTTCATCCACACTGTGTGTACTTCTACAGGTGACTCTTGCCTTGAGTTGCCTCTGCTCTCTGACTGAAAATACACTCTGCCCAGCAGCATGAGTTATACCCATTTGTCCAGTTTTTTTTTCCTTGAATGAATAGGTTAAGCATGATTCTCCAGGGTACAACAGCAAGGCCATAACTGAGAACTGAGCACGCAAGGTCACAATTCCGCAAGCTACACCGCGGAATTGTACGCCGCTACACATTCATGAGACAGGAAGTGGGATGAGGATTTGCCGTCCATCCCGCGTAAGTGAGGGGGAAGGTCGCCTTACTGCCGGGCCGGTATGCTGGGGCGACTTACCTGGTGCAGGGCGGTGAGGCCGTCCTCGTTGCACAGGTCTGGGCTCACGTTGTTCTTCAGCAGGTATCGCACTGAAAGAAAGCAAGAGGAAGAAGAAGGGTGAGATACAGAACACATTTACATCCCAGACTAGTACAGCATCGTGGCTACGGACAATGAACAAGGGGATCATTCACACAACAGGAGAGAGGCCTTGAGGAACACAGAGTCCCAGTGGAAGTAAACAGTACACCGGATCAAGGGGGCCATTATGTAGCATTTCTTCAGGGATCAGGGGCTTGTAGGGCCTCATGAGCGCGCTCAGCGCGCCCACCGTTCAGCCCGGGGCACCTGCTTCCTGCTGTCGCCCGCACCCCCCGCCTCAAACACACGTTCAACTCTAATCCCGGCCTTTCTCCCTGACCTCTGTGCATCTCTGCGAATCGTTGTGATCAAGCAGGATCGCATACAAAGTCAAAGCTACATTACTGAAATGTAATTAATTAAATTTACTCTGGGACAGCGCGCGGTGGGGGTGTACTGACCGCGAACGGATGAATTCTGGGACGCTGACAAATTGACCTTGGGGGTTGGTGATGTAATGCTTTCAGATTATCACTCGCTGCCCTCAATATAAACTCCCTACGCAATGCTTTACATGTATTATATTGAGCGCGTGGGACAAAACCACAATCTTCTATTTCTGTGGCATTTTTTTCATTTTTAATTATTTATTTTTATTTTTTTGGCTTCCATCTTGATCCTAGATTTTGGCAGAGCTACTTGAGCCACTTTCATCAGAGCAAGAAAAAAAGCTCAAGGACATGAAAATGAACAGCAAACCTACATATGTTTCTCAACCAGCACTGTAATCTGTCCAGAGGGCTTAAGAAGGAACTACAGATATGCGATGATAATTATCGGCCCTGTAAACCCCACCCAACCAGTAACCCCGCCCCCATCCCCCCACCTGCCCCGCCCCCAAACCAAAATGTACAAAAATGTCTCCTCCACCACTGCCACCAGACTCCCACCCCAGACTTCTCGCTCCCGCGCCTCCATCCCTGTCAGCGCATTTGGCCTCCGGGACACTTTCTGCCTCCGTCAGCAGGCCCCGTGATTAGAGTCACACTGCCTTTGTCTTTAAGAGGCACAATGAGTGATTAGGATGATGTCATTAGCATCTTAAGCGCTGCTCCAGGCTAATCCCGCGGTGGCAGCCCACAGACAGATGTGCTCCGCTGGGTTCCTGCGCTAGCCTCCGCTCAGCTCTCCCACACAGCTGCAGCCACTTCACCATCTGCTTATTCGGGGGCATGAGCAGGCATAATGGGGCCGTGTTGGAAAGAAAAACATTGTTTACCACATTTCTGATCAGAGACAGGCCCAATTTCTAGTCTTGTCCATGGTCTGGTCCCATAATAAATTCTACTGCATTCACACACACACACACAGACAGACATTCTCAGTCATCTTGGCCAAACTTGAAGCCTGAGAGTTGCATTCAAAATACAGTACTTCCAAAATACCCCACGTACTTAATATTCGACTTAAAAGTTGGAAAAATGTATGAAATATGAGCTAAATGTATATATGTCTACTGATTTAGATAAGCACCAAATACGTTTTCATATATCCACATGATTACTAAGTATTTTTCAGCAGCAAATTTTCATTTTAAGAATATAAATGCAAATATTGTGTTGCATAAAATGAGGTCTGGGTGTAATTTCTGTATCATTATAAATCCATTATTTGCTCTTAAAATTTGCTCTTCAATATCATGTAAATGGATGGAGTTTTAAAAAGTTATTCGCAATTAAGATGATAAACACTAATCTGTCAAAACTAAAAGATGGTGGAGAGTGGGAGGATTATTTGTGTATTAAAAAAACACGATGTTTATTGTTCTTATTCATTCGAGCATAAACTGTGAGTGAGTTGGGAGCATTAGTTTTCAGAGCGCTTACCACAAACTCAGGTGCAACAAATATGCTTAGCACCAAAGATGGGTCGATGGGTCTGTCACTTCTGATCATATTTAGAGATTTTAAAATATGCTTTACTTTCAGCCATATTTTCTGCCTCTGCCCGAGATGTACGTGAGGTGGACAGCTGCGGGAATCAGCTGGTCTAAGAATGGGAGGTCCATAACACGTACCTCCTGTCATGTACTATGGCGGGCAAACAATCTTCTCAATGTTTGGTAACAGTACAGGTATTTCCATGACAACATTGCTGTTTTGCAGTTAATTAGCATGCTTTAATAATATAACGATAATGTTACCATGTCAAATGAGAAATTTGGTTGTAGCCAGCGTTTCAATGGGCTACCAACTTAAATCATACAGTACACAAAATTGTGAAGCAGCTCCTTGCTTAATAAACACCTGTTTCGTGATGCTTCTTTACTGGTCAGGAGGCACTGGGTAGTGCAGCAATGCACTCTGGGACTGGAGCTGAGGAAATATTCAGCCATTACTCATTCAGATGTCAAATGATGGTCATTTATCTTGCTATTTGTTATGGTATTTCCTGGATATGTAGACTGCAATGGACACAAATAACCGGAAAATATCTGGAGGTTATCAGCAGTTAAGTGCTGCTTTAAAATGTCACTGAAATAATGGAAATGATAAAACAAATGCCTTTGTTTGAGACAATTAGCCGTCTGGAGAATGTATTTGCAGCTACAGTTTTATTCAGAGCACTATGATTGCAAACTTAACCTATTTAATGAATGAGTGACCTTGTTTCACTGGGTGAAATCCCTTTAATCTCCATGACAACAAATTTGGAGTACATACACATATGCATACACACAAGTGCGCCCACACACATACACTAACATACACTTACACACACTCACATGCACATACGCACACACGTGCATACTCTCTCTCACGTACACCACAATAACACACTCACTCTCACACACACATGCATGCACACATGCAGGCACGCACACACACATACAAACTCTATCTCTATCTTTTTGTAACTCTCTCACACAAACACACACACACGCTCTCTCTCTCTATAACTCTCACACATACACACACACACACACATACACACTCTCTCTCTGTTTCTGTAACTCACACACACACTCTCTCTTTCTGTAACTCACAAACAGACACACACATACACATGCACGCGCAAAACCTCATCTCCCCTCATTTTGTTCTCCAATTTCTCCCTCGAAATCCTCTCAACGGTACTCTCTCTTCAGAACATTAGTCCAAATTCTATTTTCTCTGAATATAGCAACAAGGCGATGGCCCAGAGACGCTGTCCTAATGGTGTCTGGACTCCGTGTCAGAGGCTGTCAGAACCGGCTGACGGGCTGACAGGAGGCCTCGCTTAAACACAGGCACATTTTTTAAATTATGCATTCAAAAAGTAGGACGTTTCCCACATGGATCCAGAAACACAAGGGAGACAAAATACAGAGGCATTTTTTTTTCCCTTTTTCCATCTGTGTTTGCATTAATAACCCGAGGCTAAATTCAGAGAAGGGAAGGAGGAAGGGGTGGCCAGAGGAGAGTGTGGTGTGCAACAGGCTGCGAGACAAGCTGTGAGCAAGGTGGTTGTGCGTGTGAGTGGTAGATGTGCATGTGAAAATGTGTGAAGTATGTGTGAAGGTTGAGAGGAAATGATGTCACAGGAAGTGAGGAATTTACCACGCTAATCTGTCCTGCACTGCCTGCTCGTCCTGTACTAGTCTAGAGGGTAGGAAATAATTTTTTTAGGGCCATAGATAGACTTTCTACTGTGGGTTGTGCCTCTTCCTGAAAGTGTTCCCCCTTTTTCATTAGGCGTTTTAATTAGTCTTTTTAAAGGAAACATAAAGTGGCCTGACAGTCTTTTTTATTGCCTTTTTGTCTATTGATGTATTCAGTGCATCCCAACCAGCTCAAAGTTTATGATTGGTTCCTGTCCAAAATGTCAATTACAACCCATCCCCGTAACAACATAAAATAATCCGCAAAGAGGGTTCCCGTCTAATGTTCTAAAAGTATACATAAGTCTAAGTCCACATTCCCAGGGATGAGCCAACGAAATCGAAGCGAATTAAGCGAATTGAATATTTTAGTGCTATATGTGCTATATCAGTCCCATCAGGCTGAGGTCACTGGCGACCTGCGATGGCCGATCTGTCGCCGAGGATACCCTCGGGGGGGACAGCATGTTCTCGCCCTCTCCTCCGCCATGAGGCGCGTCCGCTTAAGTGCACTTACCACCCCTGTTCCCCAAGGACCGCCCCCCCCCCCCCCACTCTAGCCCCTCCCTCATTTATGGGAGTGAGAAGTCACCACTTTCTATAAATTGCTCCCTTTTTTTGACAGAACAGAGGGCCTGACATTCTACAAAGTGGATTTTTTAGAGGTACTGGCCTTGATACTGCAACCACAGAACAGCCCGGAACATAACACTGAATTTTCGAGGCCGCCTACACAGGAATGGTGACCAGACCTCTCGTTATTTTTTACAAAATACAGAGTGATACTTAATTATATGATTATATCTTAATTAGACCAGTTACCTCCAGGTCAGGCTTTTACAACGAAGTTGGTTCAGGTCATTACAAAAACATATACTTCACCCTACATCATGTATTATGTCATCCCTCTCATGACACGCCATGAGAACAAAAGTGTAAAAGTTATTACATTACGTAACGCAAACGTATTGTAAGAACCATATTTAAAATCCTATCTTATTAAAACCAACATATTGTATGTGAGGGCAGCAGAGCATATATGACAACGCAGAATCAGTAGACAGTGGAAGACTGTGATTGGTCATCGAAACATTTACTCTATCCTATAAGGGCTGTGGTTTGGATTCCTTTTAAATCCATTATTTACCCATTACCTTCACAAGCAGCTAAAAACCACATTTGAAAACTAGCATTAGTGAATATGAATATGTATCTAGCTTACAAGCCATTGTTTACGATGCTGTATGGACGATTTACTGATTTAATTTCATGTATGCTTTTCCTGGGTTTCCAAGGAAATACATTAATTTAAGGATGTGACCTCATGGTTTGGGATGTTTGAAAAAATATATTCCCTCAAATACATTTATTCTCTGTAAGGGCGTATAAATAAAATACAGAAAAAGTATGTGATACTTTATTGAAGACAAGCAAGCATGACCTGTGTAATATGTTATTTTCATTCTAAAATAGAACACTGTATGACTGACATCTGTTTTAATTGAACTGCAGCCCCTAGGGCCATATTTAACAAACCCTTTAGCACATGTTAAAAATTTTCCACTTGCATTTTCAGTAACATGACTTTTTGATTTCGGCTTCAAATCACATGCCCTCTTAGCGTTTTCACACCAGCAAAACAGTTTTGCATGTATTGAACGCTTAAATTAAATCAGGCCCTAAGTGTGTTTGATTTAGTTCAATCTAATCATGTCTAAAACTTCGAAAAGCATGCAGCTACTTATTTAAATTTTTTTATGTGATTTTGCATTATGTATGGTAATAAATTAAGTTGTTCCAACTGTCCTTCTCAGGATGTTTATCATAGTCTGGCCTAAAACAGCCACATAATGATAATGATACATCTATCACTCATAAAAACCCCACATCGCTTTCAACAGTGACGGACGTCCCCTTCCTTCCACCTGGAAGCTAACCATACCATTTGCATACCCTAGTTTCATGTTTACGAACTGACGCCAACAAAGCTTTCATACTCTGAATGCTCCATTTGTTGCGTTAAGATCATGTGAAATTACGTTTTTTTTCGCTTTCGAAATTTTTGAAACTTGCACTGGCCCAGTGAGGCCATCAAAGAGTTGGAGCGAATGGCCTGAGGGATAACAAGAACCAGTCAAATTCCCCAGGCCAGTAAAGATGACGTTTGGGTGGAGGGTAGACAAAGATCACAGAGGGAGAGTTTGAGGATGTGATCCACATGGTATCTGAGTGGCCTATCAGTCTCCTGAGAAAATGTGTGGCGTGCCGGAAACCGGGTTATGATGATGGTGATGATGATGACGATGATGATGATTCTGCCCACGCTTATCGGCATCATAACCGAATCCATGATTGCCGGTCATTACATTTATCGCATAATCTTGACCAACTAGCCTGCAAAAATCCGCCATCTCTGGAACGACTTCTTGGGTGGACCTAAACTCTAATTAGGGCAGAGGGAGGGTCCCCTCGCTCCAGATGTTTCCCAACAGATAAACGAAACATCAATAAGCAGAGAGGAGGAAGCCAAACTCGACCCTCCCTCCCTTCTACCGTTTTGGAGGAAGACCCAGGTAGAGAATGAAGAGAAAACAGCAACTCTGACCGTTTGGCCTGATTTGGATAAGAGATTGATGACACTGGGAATGAGTTAGAACGTTATTGCATTTATTTTTCCGTGTGGAGTTACGGAAATCTGTTTGGTATCCGAAGCATCCCTGAGCTGAGAGAAAATGGAACCCAGGTTTTGAACACAATATATTTCTCAATGTTGGGTTCGTTTTTAGTTACATTGTTGCAAAGGCTTTCTTAAACTATTAAAAAACAGAAGAGGAAAAATTAGGCAATGCACCGTGAGCATGAAACGCAGGAGTGACCTGAAGTTAGTTTCAGTTGCTTAAAAAATTTCAACCACTACTGTATCGAGTACTGCAAAATACACATCAGCTATCATGTAATATTACACATGTAATCACACAATAATATTTGCATAGCATAAATCCTCATATTTACAAAAACACTAAAAACCTTCAACCTGTCTTGTTTAAAATCTAGGCCACAACACCAGTGACTTGCTTCAGCCTGACATTGGTTTTAGTAGGACGCTGAGAGGAAGAGAAGTTTTATAATTAGATTTGTACAGCGCGATATAATTAAACCCCCATATGAGAACTTCTAAAGGTACAAAAATATATTTATATATACATTACTTTAAATAGCACGTACTACAGTTTACAGATCACTTTTGGAAACCTGAGTTTATATTATATTTAATGCATACTTCAGGGACTCAGATGTCCACATTCACATCTATTTATGCCATATGTTTAACTTTCCATGAAAGAAATGTCCCTGATATTCAATTTCTAGTATTGGATATGGCTATAAAGATTTATGTCAAGCCCATTTCAGGTCCAACGGCTCAGATGGCAGAGAAGCCCTGCCAAGCCTAATTACTATGTGAAGCTGTCTCTCTGTTTACGGAAGTTTTGTTTATGAGTCAGGCTGGGTTCAGCATCATTATGGATCTATGGAAGAAAAAAGGGCTGAGGGCTGTCGTTCTTTAAAGTAAACGGCGTATCGGCGAAGAGAAGCCGTGGCCTAGTTTTCGAGGAGAGGGGATTACCGTGGCTCTTCTTTTCTGAGGTGTGAGCTCTTCAGAAGAGAGAAGGGAGATAAAACCGACGCGTGGACGTGACTGCACCCCCGGGCCTCCCAGATAGGGCTCCATAGGAGGTACCAGCGGGAGCCTCACTTCCTGCTCCCCTATACGGCCCCCCGAAATGAGACTGAAATTACCCACAGTTCTGATGTCTGTCAGCGAGGCATGGAAACAATAAAGCTGCTTCATAAGGTATGCCGTGAAATGTCAAAGTTTCGTGATTAACGGGGAGGGGAGAAAAGTATTAGACTCTAAATAAGGACTGACTACGAGCAAATCCATTATCCGGCAGAACCAACATGCTTTCAGCTCTTTCTATAGGTGCATTTCCATTATGACTAATATAATATTACATAATAGCCAAAACAAAATTGTACTAATACTATATCTATAATAAAAGGTGAGTGATTTTTCAGCAACCGCCAATTGAACTTTCTCCTTCCTTCACACACCTCTCTGTGCCAATATGACAAGAAAAAACCCAACCTATAAAAGTGGAAATCATTTCCCAGCCTGGCAAAAAATGGTATGAGCTAATACTTTCATATCTGACACAGAGCAAGTATCATTTCAGATAATACCGCTCCACCATGATCAAAATGAAAACACTCCGTTAACATTTTGGTGCTAATTTGAATTGAATGAATTCTAGTCCACCTGTGAGCTTCTTCTGAGCTCCCACTCTGTCCAATTAGCGGCTGCGAGGCCACTAATAAGAAACATCGGAGAAAAACGCTGGACACGTGCTGTCTTGAAACCAGCAGGGGAAGCAATTAAAAACCCACTGGAGAATATTAAAACAGGTCTTTGTCTTTGGCAGAAATCGCCGTGTCAATCACAAAGGCCAATAATTTGTGCCAGTGAACGGTAGAAAAGGGAAAATATGTCAGACAACTGGTACATGAAAGCGTATGTGTTCAAATCTACCGAACAGCTGGAAATTTCGGCACTGAAATGGGGTGATTCGTCCTTCAACTGGTGCAGAGTGGTGTGTTTTTTAACGATATTAATTTCCTCTACAAGGTTCAAAATCAGCAATATTAATACAAACTATTTACTTATTTTATATATTATCTAATTTATGAATATTTGATTACTTTACATTTGTGTGTCATATCCAAAGACAATGGACAGTCTTGGGTGACATGTCTGTTGTCCGTAGAAAACTGAAGCAGCTTGGTCTCAAGCGAAACTGCATACAATTTTTAGCCCACAATATAAAAACGCTCAGGGCTCATACGAGCTAAAGTCCAGTATGTAAAGACTCATTGTGACAAACTGTAGTTTATATTCCTGCCCTCTATCCATCCACTGCAACCCCAACCCCAACCCCCAACCTGAAGGCGAACTGAGTAACAGTGCTAACTTAGCCGTTGCTATGCTGCGTGTTCGCCCTCACAAATTCCACAAACAATCAGCATAAAATGCGAAGAAATAATGCAAGCAGGGCGTACTCAGGGGTCCATCAAGCAGACATCCAATTAAGCCCAAGGCAAGCTCTCACAGGCCGTTCTCCTTGCTGAAGTAGCCATGCTACGCCGGCTAATCCATGTCGGATAATCTCTGAGAGTCTTTACTAGCCTCCCATGTGGCCTACGGGGGTCTGCTGAGCTCTGGAGGGGGGAGGGGGAAGTGGGGGGGGGGGGAGCAGAGAATCCGTGCTGCTGAACCAACACTCAGATAGCCTGGACTGGAGGAACTGGTCTCCTACTCACACCCAGCTGGGCCTTCTCCTGCAATACCCAGTATCTGCCACCGGGGACAGTGATCAAAAGTAACTCAAAAGTTACATGCTAATTTCAGTTTGCGTTAGTTGCCACTGAAGGGTTTTTCCCCTTTTGTCCCAAACAGCTGTGCTACTATGTGCTCATAAATGTCTCATAAAACTCTTATTTTGAAGGAGTCAATTCAGGAACTCATTCAATGTACCTCATGACCTGCCAATCTTGCCAAACTGCAGAGGTAAACTATCAAAAAAAAATTCAGAGGCTAAGATTTCAGGGCTAATGCTAATGAATGCAAGACTGTTGTGAGTGTTTTTCAGTGCTTCATTCTCCACATGGGAAATCAAAATGGCGTATGGAGGTCGAGTAATCTTTGGCTGCATTAAGGCCTTCTCTTGGGATTCACAGCCAGTCTAATGGCCATCAGAACTAAGTTCCTCTGTCATGTCAGGCACAGTTGTTGTGTATTTCTGAATAACATACCTGACATGTACTACACATTTCTCCAATGTGTAAGTAACGAGAGTGTCTTCATAGTCCAGATTTGTTTTTAAAAAATATCTTACTACCAATAAAAATGAAAATACCTGGGACTCTTACCAGTTAAGCTCAGAAAACAACAACAGTAAAAGGTATAGTTTTCAAATTATACAGTCTTTATCCAGTCCAACTTGATCTCCCTTGCATAATACATACCGTTTTATGTATGTAAGTCCTCAGACAGATCTGAGATTGCTCCCATAGCACAGCTCAGAGACACAGAAGTGCACCCAAGTCCAATCTAACCAATGTCAACCCATAGGCAGTATATGCAGTCATTTTTATCTGTACACAGTTAAATGGATGACAGCATTTGTAAACCATATTTATGTGAGATATGGAAGCACATAATACAAGGTTCCCACGAAAAAAGAGCTGTGTGGGAATTGAGAGACTAATGCTTAACTGTCCCACCACAGGAGTGCTCACTGCAGATATCTGGTAGGAGCCATAAGCGGTTTTTGTGAGATCCCCTTCAGTTTCCATGGTGATATATACCAACACAACCAGACAAATTATGGCCCTGAATAGGGCAGTAAATTACCGGCAGAGATGGTGTAGGAGGTGAAAGACCGTGCGTTCATTGATTATAGATTATAACTACTGTCAGAACTGCAGTGCCTGTGTGGGACCCTCCCCACCGCCCCACCGCCCCACCGCCCCCTCGCCTCCTCGCCCTGCCCCCCTCCGCTCGGCCCTGCTCGTTTTAGGGGGGGATGGTGGCTCCTCATTTCTTCTGCCCTGTTTCTCCTGGCCTCAATGGCGGCTCGATCAGCACGCCGTGGTCCTGAGAGCGGGCGATAGAACAGCGGGCGCTCTGTTCGCCAGCACCAGCGGGCGAGCTCTGTGTGCCAGCTCTGTGCCGACACACTCAGCCCGGCAAACTGTGTCCTGCTCGCCTGACGGGGAGGAATGTTAATTTGAGGCGGTGAGGTCAGGCTCCGTTTGGCCCATTCTTAAGCGGTCACACACGCGGGAGCCGAGGCTAACGATAGTCAAAACGAGGTTTCACTAAACGACATCGGGGCGGTGCCACACTCTGTCAGACATTGACTTGGTTGGACCAATCAAAAATGCTACTCTCCAATGTTTCTAACTGACTGAGTCACTGATTCAATACTGTAGCTCCTCCCATTTTGGTTACATCAAACCTCACTCTCACATCACTGGGACATACTGGAACTGCTCACGTCAAAAAAAAAAGCCCTGTTAAAGATAACACCGACCAACATCCGATTCGCTAATTGCAACCTGCTCTCCTGCGGCCTTTTAGCTGATACTCCAAAATACCCTTTTTACAGCCCTGTGAGCGGCCGTCAAATATCTTGGTATCACACAGACAACAGGCAGCAGAATACAAAGCTAATCAGTGCTCTCTACTGCACAGTCCCACAGGTTCCATCCAGAAGCCATAAAACCAGAACGATTGAGGATGATTGAGAATCCAGAAGTGGAAAATGAAGGACTTTCTGCACTAAAGACAAATGTACCTGTGGGAGTTTCTCTATGGCAATCTGACCCCTGTTCACCATAGCTTTCAGCTTTCGGTGAACCTTGATCTTGATGTGCGGAAGCGAGAGATGGCTGACGCCGTCTTGCACCCGCCCACATCACCCCCTCGCCGCTTCTGATCTGACCAATGACCTGCTGAGGAAGGAACAGGTGCAATGATTCGTGTCTATCAGAGCCGGAATACTATCTGCCTCCAAAAGGTTATACCACCAAAGGTGCAATCACTGCCTTTCTTTGTGATTCTACATCACGACGACTACGAAATTTACTGACATTTAAGAATCAATTTGGTGCTAGAGGAGAGAAACAAAAATAAATGCTACCTTCGTTTTGCAGTCACCTGCAACGGCTGTGTTCCTCCGAAAAGGAAGTAGCTTGCATGGAGGAGTTAGCAATGATCACAGCCTTGGCACTGTTAGCTGCAGCCGTTCTCGGAGGTTGTTGGTTCAATTGCTACCTACATTACTGCTGTTGTAGAAGATAGTATCCACCTCTATGAGTGGATGGTGTATAAAACATTTACCACTGTAAGTTGCACTGGATGTATCCAAAATGACCTTTTCAAAAATATTTCCTCAGGTTAAGGCTGCTTTAAAGAAGCCCTCAAAAACCAGCAGGGTTTTCAGCTTTCCTTTGATTAGTGGTAGCTCTCTGTCTTGAAATACCACTGTTTGACCAGCAGGAAGTAGAATCTTCCCCTGGCCTTCCAGGTGAGTACAGTGGTACGGTATATGCACTATGTATCCTTGCCTGGATAATGGTAGCAGTGTTAGCTTGAGAAATACCCATAACAAAACAAAACAAATCAAATTCCACATTCAGTATGTTCTCTTGAGCATATGGTCCCTACCAGCTTTGATTTGCTCAGCAGAAATCTTTATCATACACAAGAGTTAAGAACATAAGAGCATAACAGCATGCGATGATGAGAAGAAGCTCAGCTGGGCTTGTCATTTATCTACCGTCGAGAGAGTATCTACAGCTATATGAAGCCTGGATTCCTCAGTCAGACAGAAACAGCCATAGACTCACTACAGAACAGAAAACTAGAATGCAGAAAACAAGGAATTGCTGTTTCCATTACTGGGATTCACATTTGCAATCTCTTTTCCCCAGAATGAGAGGAAAGTAGATCGGCCGTCATTAGAAGTAAGGATTACCATAAGAGTGACGTGTCTTCTGTCGGGTCAGTGTTGACATCACATAATGTCAAATAACACCAGGGTTTTTCTGAGGACTTCTGAGAGCAGTCAAGAACTCCACATGGTGAGTGATAAGCTAGACAAGCAGGATGTGGAAAAGGAGCGGTTTTAACGCCAAAAAATAACTTATTACACAAAAAAACCTCAAATGATCTACAAGTTTATTACTTATTATTAGGAAAACAGCCGTTAACGTCACAGCTGACCGGGTTAAGAAAGCTGTTGATTGTAGTTTTAACTAAAGATTACACACATTGCTTATTTGTAATGTATTTATTAGCAGTGTAATGGCACACCTGTTTGGACTGTACCAATCTGTAAGGGCAGCTTGGCACTTTGTATTTCGGGTTCACAGTGCAGTCTATCATGCAGTGACACATTATTCAAAACCACACATTTACACATGTTGCGAATACAAACCAGCATGAAATGTTGAAATAATATTAAAAACCACACTTAGACAGGTCTGGCATCGCATGCCTTTGAAGAGTAGCTTAAGATGTTTATTCGATTAACCAACTAGAGCAATGAGCACCTGAACAGAATTCAAATCCGGGGACAAATCAAAACATTAGCAAAGCATAAGAAGATATCCAATCCTCTGCAATGGTTTGTGGGAAAGATAAACCTCAGCTGGAGGTCCCTCAGCCATCACTCAAGTTTACTACCTAGGGACATTTTGGCTCCCAATTTACCTACATAGATAACCCATTCAGTTCTCCAGGATCTCTGATTTTCCTATTTGGTTTTTTAAGGTTTGTTTAGAGCAGTGACTTTCAGCATTGCCTTTGAAGGATCCTTGAGTTCACTGTTTTTTCCAATCTCTTAATCAGTTAAGGCTGTTGAACACATGTAGGTTTTTTCATATTTTTTTCATTACGGACTTACCAACACAACGCAGGTTGGACTTGATGCCACTTGGGTTTTATTTGAATTCTCCGTTTTCAAACAGTTCAGGTTCCCGATCTTGTATAGACACAGACTAGGATGGTACTGATTCAACTGTCAGTCCATAATTCGATCAGTTAAAAAAATCAAACCTCTTTCCAAAGGAATTGTTTGCCAAGCAGCACCGTATGAAAGTAAACATATTACTCGATCTGGTTAAGTGAAAGTCCTGAGTGTGAATATTTAGGCAACTCCTAAAGACATGCATGGATATTTCACATATTTTGCGGTCTAAGAAGGAACATCATCCATCAAGACATTAAAAAACGTCTTGGGACAGTTTCCAGCCTCATGTCGATACTCAGGGATTACATCTGTAGCCGGAATGGAAATCAGCATTCACAAGAATCCCCCAGGACCAAGACTGAGAACCCTGGATTTATAAGGCATCAAGAGAACCTGCTCTAATGAGAGAGCAGGTGGGAGATTAGAGATTTTGGTAAGCCCTGAGGCCATGGTGCACTTTTGTTAGAACGTCATCGCTATTTCAGACGCTAATGAAGTCGCTGAAGCTAACGTACTGCAGCACCAATCAGAACAGAGGCCTGTGCTATGTAATGCAGCACTGTGTCTCACTGCAACAAACCCCCACAGCAAACAGGTTGTACTTGGGCTCTGGTAACTGAAACCAGGGGCTTAACTAAGCTCCCCACTCACCTCTTCCAAACTATAAAATGGACCACCAGCCCGACTAACTCAATGGCAGTACAGTAATTTCCTGACTCTGAGATGTTTTTCTGTCACCTCTCCTTGTTGTGTTGACCCATGTTTCTTAAGCCCCCCCTCCAAGCGTTTCAGAAGCTGGCCTACTTACAGGCGGGCTGTGGGCGCAGACAGAGAGCTGCATGACTGAGCTGTTTCCGTTGCCGTTGGCACATTGAACTTCAGCTATAAACACAGATGGGAATAGGTTACCATCGCTGATCACAACAAACAGCCGCAGGGAGGTTGGAGGCAATATGTTGTGTCGCTAGGAAAATGTCATCCTCAGGGCCCGTACAAGGAGAAGAGTAGCAGACGAGCGCACAAACACACGCGCGCACACACACACATACACATACACACAAACACACGGTAGTCCGTTTTCTGGTTTGCCAAGTGGGTGGACTCACACTGAGTTGTGGTAGTACTTAAACAGAGTAACCCATCTTATTTTTAATAATTAATACAAAAAGAATGAAATATAAATGCGCTTTGTTTCTGACAGAAATTTTGCGCAGATAATGTTGACAGGACAGGGTGAATCTTATTGGTTGATGTACTGCAACATCATATTCCATCTGGTAAACTTGACAGACAATGGAGCAAGTTTTTTTGCAGACTTCAGGACTCGATTTTGCTGGTCCCTGTTGTATTGCAAAGCATTATTCGCATTGAAAAACAGTACCCCGTTGCATTTTTCGCATGTCCACAATTCATTTGTGTGTCTCTGTGTCTGTGGGGGACCCTTCGACTGCAGAAGCAGTCCAGTCTGTCAGAGGAGTCCCCTGGATTCAATCAAACACCACATGCTAAAAGCTCTTGTTGTGGGTCATGTAATGCAAGCACGATCTTACCATACCAGGTCAGCCAGCTTTGGCGATAGCACGTGCTAGCCCTGTTCAGATCCACAGCGTTAAAGAGGCTTACCGGTACATAGTCAAACCGCACCTTGACCATGACCACCTGACAGGGGAGAGGCTGGTCATACAAAGGAGGAAGGGGGTTACTCAGAGGCAGCTTTTGCTCTAAGGATCCTTGTCCCAAAATAGCAGGGTCTGACAGTTTAAACATGAGGCCCCAGAGCACTTCCTCAGCACACACTTGTAATGCAGAGGGTGTAGATTCAGCCACAAAGATGCGAGCGCGCACACACACACACACAGATGCAGACATGCACATACATACATGAACAAACACATAAACAGATGGACACATGCACACGTGTGTGCGCAAACACATGCGCACACACACACACACACACACACACACAGATGCAGACATGCACATACATACATGAACAAACACATACACAGATGGACACATGCACACGTGTGTGCGCAAACAGATACACATGCACACACATATGCATACATACATACAAACACACACACACACTCACACACACACCAAGGGCCCATATCGGGCCAAAAGTTACAACTGTTCAAGTAGCTCAGTAAACATACATGTCTTCACTAAAACCTACTGTCCACCAAGCACCATGAGCCACAAAGAGGCAGTGTGTGTAAAACACATATGCGATGTTTTATTTCAAATACAGTGTGAAGCCAAAGACTCTGTCTTTGGCTGTATTTATAGACCTTGATCTCTATGATCCTCCAGAGGAGGTACACATTCCTCTGAGCTGAAAGTCCCAGGGGGTACTTTAAGTGATTAATGAATTTGCGAAATTACCTGCCATCATTAAAGTTGAGGCTAATGCATAACTTTAATGACCATCACTGACAGGGGGACAGCAAATGGCATTTGTTACTCCAGGGCTGTCTGACTGCAGTATCAGTCAGGACTCAAGTTATACTGTGGTATATACTTTAAACTAATATATACTTATACTAAGATATACTTATATTCAGATATATATTTTCTTCTGAGCCTTTAATAAAGTGTCATACCCTAGCTAAAATGTAGCCAGCGGATAATTTCTAAATTTGACAGGGGATTGTGGGTATGGTGAATTGTAGGATTTTGCGATGGGGATCACACTTAATTCAGAGGAAGAAAATCACTCTTATTGTTCAGACTGGCTAGACAGCTAGTTTCACTCCCTTTGAATTCATTAAGTTTGCTTTTCTGTTATTATAATCATAAAAGCCTTCTATTTAAACTGAGTATGGAGCGCATTTTTATGAGTCTAACTAGGAGTTTCCAATTGTTTTTAAACACAGCTATCAGCTTTAAGGAGCATTAGCCACCCTACTTAGCTTTCCACAGACACTGCCTGCTAACTTCAGGCTTGGTAAGAGCTGAATGGATTATCACTCAGCAGGCCATGAGTTAGCGATCCACAAGCAACAAGGGACACCAAATGTCTGTGAACTCTAATCAGTTGATACTCCTCAGTGGTGCTGTTTAACTCGTTTGTGCTAGCTGCTTGGCTAGCTTTGCAGAGATTTCCAGGACTCCATACCAGAAGCTCTAGCACAGTAACAGCACAGGGCCATCTCTCTCTCTCACACACACACACACACACACACACACGCTCATCCACGCCCACACACACGTGTACACACACACACACACACACACACATACAGCAGACCTGGTACAGCCAGGCACCAAAAACCTCTGTCCCACTTGAAAACACACACACAAGAGAGAGCTCTCACAGCTAAGGTTTGCAGAGCACACATGAAAGAGGGGTATTTCCCACCACACACCAATACACACACACACACACACACACACACACACAGACGCACACACACACACACGTGTTCAAACATATATTTGAGAACACACAGCACACACAAACATACACATATACAGGTTCAAACATACATCCACTCACAAAAATTCAAAAACACATACACATCACACATACACAAAAGCAAACACACACACAAACATACATATACTATCACACACATATTTAAACATACAGATGCTGCACGCAAGCACACACACAAACACACACACACACACACCTACAAAAACGCCCAGGCACATGTGCGCGCACACACACATTTTGTGATGAGATTCCAAACTCATTGGTCTCCAATCAGCTTTCTGCTGATGAAATTTTAGGAACGGATCTCTCTGAAGTGACGAGATAATGAATGGGAAATGATAATAAAACGGGACAGAAATATCGTTTAATCTGCTCTCGCAGCAGTCATCGGGGGGTGTTGTCATAGCCCATATCAGTCTCAGCTCGAGGTCCTTTTATGATGTAAACCTTGGCAAGCGTCGCCACCTCTCCCCAGCTGCGTCAGAGCTCGACTGCGCTGGCGGTGCCATCTTCAAACCCCGCGACCCCCCGCCATACACCCCCCCTCCCCCCCGTGCCCCCTCACCCCTAGCCATCGCGGCTCTCAAAGCAGGGATCAGAAAAGCAATCTGAGTCCCCATTACGGGCCCCTGCGCTTGGCGAAGGAGCTGGAGATGGCTTCAGAGAGAGGCAATTTGCTGGTCATTATGGGGGATCACGCGGGGGGCGCCGGGGGTCAGAGGCTCACACCGCGGAGATGGCGGCCGTGATTTAGACTCGCCGGCCGGAGCCTCACCCACTAACACAGGCAGGGCCTGGTCCGTGCTCACATTCCCTATGGGTTGAGCCATCACACATCACAAGACGAGGGGAGTCAGGCACCTCATGCTACTGGAACTGAACTCCAGCCAGCTGAAGCTGGGTTAATGAGAAGCCACAGAGGAAAGAGCTCACCCCCCCCCCCCCCCCCCCCCCCCAAGACCTTCATCGTGTGCATCATCAGAAGCTCTTTTCTGCCACAAAGTCTGAACTCAAAGGAATGCCACGGCACAGCAAATCAAACATTAATCCCATGTTCAGTGAGACCTTCCCAGCCGTATCAGGGATGATGCATTCTCCCCCGTGGGCCCTGCTCCTTCACACGCTTATTTCCTCCCCGTCTTTTTCTGAGAAGCAGATCACCCATTCCACAAATGCTTTTTAAAAACTTGATCAGCAACTTCCTTTTTACATCCTCGGGCTTCTATTTCTGCTGGAGTGGCGATTTGGGGGTGGGGGGGCGGGGGAGGATGTTTGAGGAGGGACTGAGCGCAGATTAGCGGAATCCTGAGCCAGCCAGCTGCCGTGGTGACTGGGGCTGACATGCTAAGTTTCCGGCGTTCTAGGCGGATCCGGGCCGGACGTTTGCAGGACAGCATCGACGACGACTCAACTTTGGTGCGAATGTAGTCCCACTTCAACAAAAGCCCACAAATCCCAGCTTAACGGTAAAAGAGTATGGAAGCTAACTAGCATCACAGCTAAATGATAAATAGGGAAACAGATGGTATCCCGTCACAACACGCCATGTGCGTCTTCCAACGAGCGCAACTCAAGACTGCAGGCCCTCACGACTTTGAAGCAACTCTCTGTGTGGTTTTCCCTTCTAATGTTAAATTCACAACACCGAGCACTTTACAGACAGGCATCCAGACAAACGCACTGAAACAAAATGGACCCTTGGGGGAGTGTAATGCATAAAATGAATAACAGTGTACCAAAATAGAAAAAAAATATGCAATAAAACATTAATTTACTTCAGGTACATGAATAACTTTATATTCCTCAGACTGCAAAGCATTGCCTACTTTGAACTAATGGATTACAAGACAGCTAGCTTCAGGGAACACTGTCAATATACAAAAGCAGAAATAATTAAGATGCAGGAGAGAAGGGAGAAAATATGAATAGGTACTCCAGATACAAACTGACAAAGTTTACATATTACTTGAATGCCTTGATAACCCAATATAATCATGGTGAGTGGTGTGCCCTATGCAGTCTTCATTACGAATGTTTCCATGGTGTTTGACACCCACAGCAAGGAAACCATCCTCTACAGTTCTCCTACAAAATGAATTTATGTTATTTATAAAGGACAAACATTCCCCAGATCAGCAATGCTAGAGCAAAAGCAAAAACATATTTTGGTGTACTTTAATAACTAAACGAATACTCAGATTGAGGTTTGGATAACATCGGCAATATTTCTGCTTGCATTATTAAAGTTCTGGGTAGAATCCAAAAAAATTAATCATTTAGTTATGTTTTATAAGTTACACAAAGGAACAGACACAAAAGAGAAGCTAAATGTTCCAGAGAACACTTCCAGATTTATCTAATGCACTCCAATAAGAGTTCTGAGATTACTTTTAATATGGGCCAGTTTTTCATGAGTCCTTAAGGAAACATCGATTGCTTAGTAATATTACATCCCAGGTTTCATGTTGTACAAAACTGCACCCACTACTAAATCACACTTATAAAGCAAATCACATAATCATTTAGTGTGAATTAGTTCTGGATGGAGGTCGCCCATACATACGGATCCATGACCTTTGCTACAAAAATTCCAGACTGCAACACCAGTAGGTCATGAATGGACATAATTCGGGAGAACGTCTTCTGTTTCTGCAAGTAGAAGCTTGATTTGCTGTTAGCAGCCTCTAATCTTTTATGCTGCAGATGTTTTCGATGTAAATCGTGCAAAGAATAGCAGCAAGTTAAGACTTAAGTTCTACTTATTTTACATTTATATTGAGTATTTAAATCCAGGAAGCAGTGTTCACGCCACATAGTTTTGGTGGCACTTTCTCCTCTGTCTTTGATGAAGCTTACTGTATGCTCAGGGATTTACCAGTAATTAAGGCATTCTGTTGAAAGCAATCAACAAAGCATAAGCAAACAGAAGCCAGTGTTACTGGGAGTCTACTTGAGCTCCTGTGTTAGGTACAAGCACTGTACAACTGAAGAAGCTGCAACATTTAGCATTGCCTATCCAAACATTAAGTGAATCAAGCCAAAAGCCATTGTAAAATCAATAATCCTGTCGAGTGGCACTTGCCGTGCTCCGTTATCACCACTACATCTGTTAACGGAAATATGAGTCAGGTCTGACCCAAAAGTATTTATTTTAACTGGATTATAAAGATGAAAGTACCAAATATGCGTCACTCTCCAGAGATTTCATTACTTTCTCCCCCTGGGGTGCAAGTGAACTCAACAAAGGCCCGTGGGTGGCATGATCCTGGGTGTGTCTTTGCTGTAAACAATGATTGGCCAACCCCACATCCTGACCAGTGCTGGTTGGTCAGGAGCCATTGAGTTGGTGTCTAGAGGGCTTTAGCAACTAGTGAAAAACCATAAGGGTGGTTAGTGAAAGGCTTTAGTGGACAGTAAGGGTTCTTACAGTGGAAAGCATTAGTGGATAGTAAGTGGCCATATGGTGGTAAATAAAAGACTTTAGTGGTTAGCAAGGGTCCAAACAGTGAAAAGCAGAGGGCTTTAGTGTATATTAAGGGGCCATACAGCGGAAAGCAGAGGGCTTTAGTGTATATCAAGGGGCAAAACAGTGGAAAGCAGAGAACTTTAGTTTATAAGAATGGGCTAAACAGTGAGAAGCAGAGGGCTTTAGTATAGTAAGGGGCCATACAGTGGAAAGCACAGAGCTTTAGTGTATATTAAGGGGCCGTATAGTGGAAAGCAGAGAGCTTTAGTCTTTCGTAACGTAACGGTTGAAAGTAGAGGCCTTTGGTGGCGATTTAGGGTTCTTATTAAGAGGAGTAAGAGGCCTACCTTCGTCTGGGTCATTCCTTGCTGAGGCCTCTAGCAGCGCTATGCTAGCAGCGAAGGAGACGCGCTTGCGCGCCTCGGAGGCAGTGAGGGCGTGGCCGGCGGCGCGGCGCTTGTCGGCCTTGCGCTTCTTGTTCTGCATCTCCTTCTCGTAGAGCGCCCATCGCTTGAGCTGCTGCGTCCTCCGCTTCTGCGCCGCCCGCAGCCGCTCGAGGCTGGGCACCTTGTCCAGCTGCTGCAGCTCGTTCAGGAGCTCCAGGTGGTTGGCCATGGCGCCGGGGAGGGACGGGGGAGGGTCAGGGGGCGGGGCTAACAGGAGGAGGCGCAAGGGGGCGTCTTAGCGAGGGCTGCTCCTCCGCGGGTGGACGCCTGCCATCATGTGCCTTAGCTCAGCTCAGCTACGGCCGGCCCCACTTCCCTGGAGAGGAGGAGAAACTACAGTTAGCATCCCCTTCCCAGACTAGTCTATACCAACAGCTCCCAAACTACCTGAGACAACTGTTCATTTAATGAGCAAATATATCCTCTGTCAGCAAGCTCTTATAAGAATACAAATCTGATATATGTGCAAATATGGAATCGATTTTTAATCATGTATGCATTACCTAGTGAAGAGCATGTAGATTACATTACATCACAATCATTTACCAGCGATCCTACACAGAGCGACTCACAAAATGGGAGAACATAAGTGGATCCACCTGTTTTTTGGTGTAATAGTGCCAGACCTTGTCTAACCACATTTATAAACCAATTCTACTGGTGTGAATATCACAGGAAGTGGAAGATATGCAGTTATTATTTTATGTATATATCACAGCAACCTCTCCTAACACATACTTTGTGAGTCCTGACACACATTTTGGAACCAAATTTTGGTTTTCACAATCCTGCCTTTGATTACCAGGCTAATACCTCTCCATTATAAACCTGGAAAATGGAATAAAGTCCAGATCGATAAACCACTTTTGGGATGTGTCCGATGTTTTTCGGCCAATCACACCAACTCAGTCACGGCAGGTCAATGGAGAAGGTGGCAATTCAAACAAACCATATTGTGTGTCTGCGTTTCTTTTGGCCCACATTGAAAGGCAATAGCGTGGCTAACTGCCATGTTTAGCATAGCAAAGATTGTCACAAACTGCAAACTCACACTGCTTACATTATTCACGGGTTTTACAGATAACTGCCATACAGCAGATTTTCAGCAGAGTTCGCATTTCAAGCACAGGAAACCGAAAACATCTTTATTCAAACAGACTGTACCATAAGTGAGGAAGTTTTTCTGCTTTGATGTACAACACATCACTGGAACTTTCCATTTGCTCTGCGTTCTTTACCTGTCTTATATCCTGTCAAAGCCGGACGCACACATAACCTAGACTAACCACTTCCTATGTACCCACCATCAATCTACTGCACAATTGCAGAACTTAAAGAACTTGTTCCACTATACCGTCACATCATTGTTTAGCCTACACAACAAATTCTGTCCTGTACCAACACATATCTGGTCTATATCAAGACAAATGGATGCCTCAACACAGCCATGTTTCCACGAGATCTTCTCAGATTATGCATTAAACAGCAACATGGCTGAAAAATCTTGGGCTGACAAAGTACACTGTGCACAGTTATTTCTGTATGGCTGTGTTCTGAATTCATGTTAAGAAATAAATATACAGAATTACAAAGTAGGATTTTTAATGTGGATTATGATTTGAATTACTGTGCACTGAAAGTGGCTGAAAACCCCAGAACTCGCAAAACGTTATCTGGTGTCATCAAATTTAGAGCTACTCTGGTTTCTTTTCCTGGATAAAACACAGTGGTATTCAAATTTTGAAAAATTCAAATTTGTTTGCAAGGCTCCTGCTTACATTTGCCCGTTACTTCTTCTAATACCCAGAAGCATTCCAGGAAGTTTGTCTCTGCTGTTTCAAATCTCAGTTATGTTGAAACAGTTACAATTTCTTTCCACTGAAATGTTTTCGTCTTGGTATATAAATGACTGGGCATAAAACAACCCAGGACAACAGGCTGTTCTAGCATCACCTCAGCCAAAACCACTAACTAGCGCTAGCTCTGCGGAGTGTGGAGAGGAAGCCAGAGGCAGACTGACTTCCTGTCTCATCCAGCGTGCATGGCAGTGAGTGGCCAACTCAGAGGGAGAGAGACACAGACAAAAAGACAGACAGACATAAATTAAACATTGTATTTCTATGTGATTGCATTTGTTAACCCAAAAAATGTTGTGGCATAAATATGACAGGACGTATGTATTATCTAACAAGTAATGGAATTAATTTCTCTAAACTTGTTATTGTTGTTGGCTCTGAACATTTGAATTGGCAAGACAGTATATGTCATATAAATAAACAACCTTGAAACTTAAATTAAGAAAAAGAGGCCGCAAGACAGAGCGGAAGTAAAGAATGTTTGTTTGTGTGTGTTTTGGGGGGGAGGGGGTGGTGGGAGTGGCAGCTGTAAGACCGTCAATGTGACCATTGTTCAAAAGGAACCATGTGGGATCTGCTCCTGTCCTTGCACTGAACAGGTAGAGGAAGAGAATTCCTCCCCCAGTCCTCACACTGAACAGGTAGAGGAACAGAATTCCTCCCCCGGTCCTCACAATGAACAGGTAGAGGAACAGAATTCCTCCCCCGGTCCTCACAATGAACAGGTAGAGGAACGGAATGCCTCCCCCGGTCCTCACAATGAACAGGTAGAGGAACGGAATTCCTCCCCCGGTCCTCACAATGAACAGGTAGAGGAACGGAATGCCTCCACCGGTCCTCACAATGAACAGGTAGAGGAGAAGAATCCCTCCCCCAGTCCTCACACTGAACAGGTAGAGGAACAGAATTCCTCCCCCGGTCCTCACAATGAACAGGTAGAGGAACAGAATTCCTCCCCCGGTCCTCACAATGAACAGGTAGAGGAACGGAATGCCTCCACCGGTCCTCACAATGAACAGGTAGAGGAGAAGAATCCCTCCCCCAGTCCTCACACTGAACAGGTAGAGGAACAGAACTCCTCCCCCGGTCCTCACAATGAACAGGTAGAGGAACAGAATTCCTCCCCCGGTCCTCACAACGAACAGGTAGAGGAACAGAATCCCCCCCCCCACCCGGTCCTCACACTGAACAGGAGAGAGCACAATCACAAAGCAAGGAATCTCAGTTCTGACAGCAGCGGAACGCAGCACTGTACAGAAATGATCAGGGTCGCTGCAGGGGGCATCAGGCTGCATGCAGAAAGAGAACAAACATCAAATGTGGAATAGCCCTACTGCTGTGAAAAATTTGCTGTCATAATAGCGAAAGGGCCAGTCTCACGCACACAGTCTCAACCCAGCATCTAGGGCAAAACTGCTCAGCTACACATCTAAATCGACAAGCATCTCACTTACTCTTCTGAAGCAGTTTTTAAAAAAGCCCCTTTTTCCAGTAAATCTACTGAGTTTTTTTCATTTGAGTAAAATGCTGTTAAGTGTGGATTGTTGCTTTGTTCAAAGATAACAGACATTTATATAAACAGAGAGGTTCATTGAATCCTCAGTTACATCAGTGCATTTCTACGTAAAGGGGTTTTTATATTCGAATGTCTGCTGAACAGACAAAGCCATGCTTTGACTTTTTAAAAAACAGCAGGATCTCAAATTGGATGCGGAAAACAACGAAGGGCATTTCCACTCAATGGCAACATTTTAATTAGAACGATAATCCCATTTTGTAATGCTTTTAAGTTAATTCTTTTTTTATGCTCTTAAGTTAATTAACGGGAGAGTGTTTCAGTGTCAGGAGGCAAATGCGCTGGTTAGCATGCTAACGCATAGGAAACGGTTCAGCAGACCGCAGAAAATCACGTTATTACTCTGACTTATGTCCTCAGAGCTGGCCCTGGTTGTGTTAAGCGCTGCAGGTAAAGCCATGTGAATGCACATTAACCGTCGCTCAGCTCTGCCTTCGGGACCATTAAATGGGCCTGCGCGTTTGTCACGTTGCTGGGTTTTGACATCCGACGGGCTCCTGTGCACCTCAGGTTAATCGAGTCGCATCTCGTTTCCTTCGTGCGAAAATAACAGGCAGCCAGAGGAATTTATTCGCGCACGTAGCATGACAAAAAAAGCCAGACTCGGTGTTTTATTTCCTGTGTAAATGCTTAATATCAACTGTGCCGATCAGATGAACTTTGAAAGTGTTGATAAAAATCAGGGGAGTAATTATATTAACTAAAACGTATGGGGAGAAAGAGTGCGAGAGAGAGCTATTGATTCATAAACACACAGGGTACAATACCTAGACTACACCTGCTTTATTCTCAACCAATTCATGTGCATATCTAAAGAGAGAGAAACAGGGCGGAAAGGGAGAGAGAAAAAAGGCAGGGCTCCCGCTGCGATGCTACCTCTCTGTTGTCAGTGATGGTACGCTTGCCGCCGCATCTTTTTACCCGTCTTCATAACCCCTCCATCGCATCTACATCAATTAAACATGCTTCACACTCCCAACAGGCGAATACATAATCCATCAAAGCACGTGGGCGCGGGACTGTCAAACATGGTGGCGCCCGAACGCATGTTCAGCGTGTGTGTGTATTCGTGTGTGCTGCAATTTGGGATGTGAACCAAATTTTCGATCTGGGTTTCAAACTTTGAACCACATCCATGGGTTACACATAGAACTGTAATTTGTATCTGTAATTTTCTAAATTCAATGTTCTTTAAAATTCTAAATGTAACTCATGTAAATTATTTATCTAGTTCCTTGTATGCTGTCAACTTCATCAGAAGTCGCCTCTAGAAAAATAGTTATTCTTTTCTATTCTACTCAGTTCTGGTCTGCTGTCTTCTAAACAACTCTGAGGGCTGCTAAGCTCGTTGTAAATCCAGCATTACATCTGATTCAATAGGACTGCGACCTTTAAGCTATATGTTACATTTTGAAGAGTTTAACATATGAAAGGTTCTGGAGATTTCTCTTTTTGCACTGGCTTTTCCTCTTAGACCTATACCAGGTACTGGTTGAGTAAATGTGCCCTCCTGGCAAGATACCAAATATTTCCTTTTAACTTGACTTTGCTTGTCGAAGAAGTACAAAATCCGCAGAGACATTCAAGGTAATTTCTTGAGCTCAACAGTTTTACAGCAATTCAAGCATTGACAATTCTCCTCTCCTCCCAGTGTCATGTTTAATGAGAGAGGTTATCCGCAGGGAACGCCCCGCTACCCTGAGATGTTGTCTGCGGTATTCCTGAATGCCAGGCATATTTTTGCCCCTCTTGTTTTGACCAGGAACAGGAAATTGCCACTCAGAGCCCAAAAAAAGAAACACCCACCCACAGGGGTCACGACCCCATCAGTTACAGGGTCTCCCGGGAGATGCCAGAGCAGATTCCGAGCAGGAACGTTGAAGGGAGCCGTGGAGGGCCCGGGCTGATTGGACGGTGGGGGCCACGTGTGTCTCCCGCAGCGCAAGGGATGTTGACTTATCGTCTCGCCCTGGGTTTCGCTCACATTCGTTTCGTCTCCTGTTTCAAACGCTCACCCACGCTGCCTGATCACCGGAGGCTGGAGGGAACCCCCTCCCCCTTCAGCCCAAATCTGCACCTGTGGCCAAAACGATCTTTGACAAACACACCTAGTTCTGGGAATTGGCTGAGAACAGCAAGATTCTCCAACTGTTCATTCTAGGACAGATGAAACCTCATGAGGAGGGAAACCAAGAACTAGCGGCGATGGGGTAAGAATACAAGAGTTTTGTATTTTTTGAATTTGAGCAAATTGGTCTGAGACAAATAAGGTTTTCAAACTGAAAGAAAATCAAAGAAAGGAATGCATTTAAAACCTGCTTCTGGGCACCCTATTTTACATTTCATGTCAAATGTTTTTACACATTATCAATGTATACAGCTGAATATTTACTGAAGAAGTTTGGGTCCAACTCAATGGCCCAACTGGGTGGAGATCAAATCAACCTCTGAGGCTCTGCCTAATCATTATACTACTATTATGCCATTGGCCCATGGAGGAGGCGTTGCCCCAGGCAACATCATGCCATTGGCCCATGTAGCAAGCTCTGCCCCAGGTGACCTCATCCCATTGGCCTGTGTACAGGAGCAAGCGCTGGCCCGGATGATGGTGCAGAACAGGGCCCCCCCCCCCTCCCGGCCCAAGCCCCCACTGTGCGTTCCAGTCCACTGTCCCTGTGTCCAGCTCCCGCTAATGCAACTAATCACCCTTCACAAGCCCAAGGCCAAGCTGATTACTGCAGAGAGATCCCAGGGCCAGGAGCCGGAATGGCAACAGTGGGTGAGGGTGGACTGTGGTGCTGCGGGTTAAATACATCGCTGAGCTGCTGGAAAAATAGCAGAAAGCTGTTGTGCGTTTTTTTTTTCCCCCATTGTGCCCTATGAGGCAGGTTCATCGGTCCACATGATTACAGGAGGGAAAAGTTCTACAAGCGATCATCTGGAAGACGGACCAGAACCATACAAAGCTCAATCAAAACAGCCAATGAAGGGAGATGGCCTCTTAAAATCCCTTTTTGAAAAATGCGATATATTCGTTTCGCCTCAAGTAAAAGTATTATTAATTTTCCTTCATATAATTAATTGATATGCCTCATCAAATTTTAAGCTTCCATCATGCTGGAATACTCCCATAATAAATTCATCTTCATGTTCAGTATGTTTCAGACAGCTAATCTGACATTAAATCATTTTGTAAAATGGATTTGTAGGCTATAATAAGTGCTTTGAGTATCATAAACATAACCCTACATCATGTGAGATGTTCTCCTGCCTTCCGGTTTGTTTCCTGAAATTATGAAGTTCTGAAATTCCAATTCCTCAGCTATATGGAGATAACCCTCTCCCTCTTCTCTCTCAAACTTTTTCTCTATTTTTCCTTTACAGGGCTGAGAAAGGCTACAGTTGTTGAGACTGGATTACGCTATGGTGAAGGTAGGTGGCATTCCTTTAACGCGCCAGAACCCTTCCACCGCACTGGTTAAAGTGCAATTTGACCTATGGCCGGCCCCTCCCCCTAACCCCAACACGACCCCTCACCATGACATATCTGTGACCCCTCAACGTAGCATGTCACACCACCCAGCATGGCCTCACCACGAGTTCGGCCTCCTCTTTTTTTTACACAGCACGGCCCAGAAATCCAGCTCCTTTCTTTTAAGAGGCTTTCAGTGAATTCAACACCTTCTTTATTACTGATGAGGCTCTCAGCCATATGATTCACCATCTGCAAGGATGGCCGAAAAAAAAAAAACCACTAACTGGAACGAAGGCGGCTTGGATTTCAAACAAGCATAACGACTGTCGCAGAGACTTATGAAACCTGTGATCTGGGACTCATGTCTCCTTATGAGGCTGTGGTTCCCTTCCTTCAATCACTGTGAAAGTCTCTGCATTTGACAGCATGCCGCTGTGTGCCCAAAAGGCAAAGAAACCTGTGTTCACGCATTTCGTTTGGCTTTATGTACTGGATTTAAACCTGCCACTGCATAATTTGTAGCTGTAGTAGCTGCAGATACTGCCCGTCCAATCCAGCAAACCCACTTCAGCTACTTCACTGTACAGCCATTGAAAGCTGTGTCTCTTCATTTGCATTTCCTAAGAGCTAAGCAGACGATGGTTGCCATCTTAAGACACTCACATCGTTTTCCTGTTGATTTCCTCGATCTGGTGTTCGCACACCGAGACGAAGCCGAATTTTGCTGTGCGGTTTGTACTCAGAACCAGCAGGGAGGCTGTTTGGCTTACAGAGGACAGACGAATGCACACAGTGACTGCTTTTCTGAGTAATTGTGTACTCCAGGTTTACCTGAGGTTTGCAGAGCAAACCACTACCATACGTCATGTGACAGTGCGCTATAGAACACACACACAAACCAAAAAACAAAGTATATTAACAGGCATGTTTTCTACTTGCTTCAAGGGGCTAAGTAAGTCCCATGATAAAATATAGGGGGAACTCCTGTGTATTAACACCAGTATATATAAAGCGGAATATAAGCCATTTAAGTGCATGCGTAAATACAGTATACTGAATTCATTTGAGATTTCATCAGCCCACAGTTTCCACTCAAAGTGAAATTGCTTTTTAGATAACGGAGTTTATTTGAAGTTTTACATTAAAAGAAGTTCTGGTTTTTGAAGTTCTGTCATTTTTTTAGACAGTACTGCAATTACCTCTAAACTGTATTGCCCTATTGCAAAGCCTTGCTATCTGTCTGCACCAGCAGCAGATGGACATTGGGCCCTGCTAGCATAGCAACCCTGTCCTCCTGCCTCTCTGTCTCCACAATGTCCGGTCCGCCCTTGTCTTTCCCTGACCCTCCAATCAAACGAAGAACGTGAGGGCCCTCCACATCGCTGTCTCCCTGAACATCCTCTACAAGGACATTTTTTTTTTTTTATTCAGTCAGGATTACTTGTCCTACTTGGCACAACAGGTGGAGAATTTGCCAGGTCCAACAGCGCCTCGGTTTAAATCGCTCAGCCCTCAGACGGATTCTGGGTCACCGTCTCCCAAGTCGTCGCCGCAAACCAGGGCGAGCGAGCTATACAAAGCCACCGCTAACGATGCCCAGCCGCCGCTGCTGATCACATGATGGCCCCATTAGCGTCAGCACAGATTCTGTAGACACACCAGATACCCAGCTCCTGCATTCCTTCCTTCCCTTCCCGCTTCGCGATGGCGGGAAGTTCTAATTCACAACAGCAACAACAGATAAACGAAATCACATCCGTTGCCACAGCGCTGTACTCGGTCACACCCTACAGAGAATGTTCAGAGGATCAGACTGAAAAATCTTAAGCTCCAGCTATAGGGAGACGGTCTTTTCATCGTTAGCAATTCAGAGCAGAGTATCTTGTGGGGCTCAGGAATCTGTGGTGTCAGTCAGCGGTGCCCCACAGCGGGAGAGAGACTGCAGATGAGAAGGCCTTTTATCTCCGTCTCACAGACGGGTGACGTGGACCTTCCAAGGCACTGTTAAACAAAGGTCACCGAGCCTCTACCGAAGACGGGAGGAATATTACAACCAGATGTGTCCTGTCAGCATTCAAATGATGTCTTCCATTTGAAGGCATTGTCTAAACGTAGGATCGCCAGAGTCAGGCCAACGGACGAGCACCGGCACCCAGCCAACACCCGAGTCACAAAGCATGCCTCCCCAGTGTTGGTGTTCCCCCGCCCATCTCTAGGTTACTGGTTTAATTGCCTCTTCGCCCAGCGGCTCATGTTTACAGAGTCAGGCTCCATCCAGCTGCAACAGGCTGTTCGGCAGAAGATGTAACATCAGAACCTGTTTATTTTGGAATTTCATCCCAGTTTATTTTTAAAAACAACTCCACTGCAGGCGTCCGCTCAAAATCATTTTCTCCGAGCGAATCCTGGGATGATTTTTTATTTCTTCTTCTCTTTCTTTTTGGTCATGAAAGACCCCGGAAGGTTTTTGTTTACATTAAGAAGACATCTCATCCATGCTGTGGCGGTGCCGCTTTCCTCTCGCCACTTCATTTCCAGCTCATGTTTCCTGCCGGTCGGTGGTGAGTAAACAGCAGCAGGGAGCCCCGGCAAGTTCACCCCGCGCTTCTAAGCTCTCAACCGAGCTTCATGCAGACTCCCATCTCCCACTCTCTCTTTCAAACACCCCCCCGAGCTCCCTTTCACCGGCCCACTCTCTGCTTTTCTCCCCTCCCCCATCTTCCTGCGTCTATCAAACCAACTTTAACTCCAAATTAAAACGTCTCCAAAGTCAGTTTTTCCACAAAGGCCACAGTGTTGACACAGACTCAGTTCAGCCCCCCAGTCCTTTGTTCCATGCAGCGGGGACCAGCCGCCCACACCCCGAGGCGGCAGCAAGAGGATTGCTTTGTGTTGAAACTATTAAAACATTCGACTCGCTGAATGAAGTTTGTGCAGAAGCAGGGACCCGCAGCATGCTGCTAAATTAATTGTAACCTGCAACATTTAGTATCTTCTCATCATTGATTAGCTTATAGGTGTGCGCGCTTCAAAACTGTCAGGGCAACGAGCTGGGAGATGCTTTCGAAACTCTGTGGTCATGAAGCCGTAGAGCGATTCACGGCACCGCAGCCCAGTGGCACAGGAGCAGGGTGGAACTACACGTAAGAGTTAGTGTGCAGCTGTGTGCTGTTCACATGCAAACCTAGTCCGTTTTGTCTGAAATGCACATGTCAGGTTTTGCCAGCAGCTGTCACTTATCGCAGAGCTCCAGACCGCTGATCCTGGAAAGCCAAAGAGCTTTTTGATTCGTCTTTGAATCAGCAACGTTATTCACAGCCGAGAAACCAGGTGAGGTGAGCGAACAGAGAAACTCTGCAATCACACACAAATTGGCCAGGTAAGTATGAATGACAAACGAAAAGCAGCGGACCTTGCGGCTGTTCTGGACCAGGGTCGAAGTTCTCTTCTCCAGTGGGTATCTTCGGTTTCACATCTGCGGGATGGTGTATCTATAGGCTGGTAGATCAGAGCCATGAGTTTGGTGCTAGTGATGCCTGACTGACTATCGCAAACATCTTTGAGACATTTTTAAAATTCAGCTTTCAGACAGAATTCCTCTCTCTCATCAATATTTCAGAGGATACAGATGTCGGCACTGTGGAGGGGTGGAGCGCCGAACAAACGTCCGGAGTAACGTTAAAAAGAAGAGAGATGATCCAGACTACATGACGGTGGAAAAACATATTGCATCTTTACTGCAAACAACTTTCCTCAGAGCAGAGGGCCTGCTGAGAGCTCATACATACTGGCTCTGACTAATGAGGACAGTCTAGGACCTCAGAGAGTGTCATACACACACACAGACACACACATGCGTGGACACACTCATACACACACAGACAAAAAGAAACACACACATATAACACACACACACAAAGATAGATATACACACTCATGCACACACACGCACACTCATACAAACACACACACTGACACAAAGATAGATACACACGCACACACACACAGATATAGATACACACGCAGAGAGGTCCTGGTACAACCAGGCACCAAATAACTCTCTCTGCTTTAACACACACAAGGGCAAACGCACAGCATGGCGCAACAGTTTGCAGGCCTCTGTTTCAGAGGACAGTCATAGATCTCTCAGCACAGCTTTCACTGAGCACACACGGAAGAGGACATTGAGGTTACTCCCCACCGCACCACATCTTTGAAGTACAACAGCTGTGGAGGTTTCCGTCAGCAACTGCATTTATTTAGTCTTAAAGCTGCAAGGCACACGTTCGTTGTGGACCTCAGTCAAGTTAAGAAATACGCATATATATCATATACATACCATTATGCCAAAACATAAATCAGTGGTAATAAAAATGGCGGAAGGAAATTGATTGCACAACCTAACATGGAGTGTATATTTTAAAAAAAAGGTTTAATCTGTACTGGTAATCCTGTAGAAATGTTACTCTTTATTTTGAAACTGCTGAGCCGCCACAGTCCCATTTTACGCACCACAAGAATCTGTGAGGCCTGCTGGCCTTCTCTCAGCCGCTCCACAGAAACGCGTGTGCTTCGGTTACAGACGTGCTACGGGTTAAATGGGCCGCTCTGATGCAAGGACTGAGTCTGCTTTGAAATTTCAGGCTCGCGCTGTTCTCCGCGACAACAATGCAAGGAAAAAGTCCTCACAATGGCCCCAGGAATCGAGCGCCTTCCTGGCGTTTCGGTGTGGGCTGGAAACTGTGAGATAACTTCCTGTGTCCGGTGATACGCAGCCACCGATTGGTTCACAAAGTCCTGGGCATACACGGGTCCATGCTCGCTGAAGAAGTGTAAACACAAGCATGCACATACACATACACACACACACACACACACACATACACACAAAACCTGCTCAGCTCACACGCATACACAAACGCACACACAAACACACACACACTCTGGGTCAATGAAGGATACATGCAGCAAGGAACAAGCAAACACACACAAACAAACAGTTTCTTGGTAAGGTAAGCGCTGCAGATACATCCACAAAATGCACTGCAAACATACAAAAACACACACTCTCACTCACTCACTCTCTCACTCACTCACTCACTCACTCACTCACTCACTCACTCACACGTGCTCAATATGGTCACAAGCCCCGGATTCACTGAGAATCGCCTCTTTACATCAGCCTAGAGGACAGAAAACTCCCAGGGGTCCCTCTGGTAGCCAATGAGATAACCTGATCATTTTACCCACAATGCCTCTCTCCAACTCCCGACTGAAAGCCTCCACATCGGCATGAATCACAAAGCCAAATGATTAGCAATCAATGTCAGCTTATACGCTCGCTCTAATCAGATAACTCTGATTTAGCATAATTAGCATTCAACAGTAAGTAAACAGGTCTGGAAACAGACTTAGAAAAGACATTTTAAGCAGGGTTTAGCACATCAAACTCCACTCATGTTTCAGGTTTTGTCAGGACTTACATTCAATCGAAGGCACAGTTAATCAACTCCTTTTGTTGGAACAGCAGACCAACAGCCAGGACTTAGCTTATCTACAGCATCTAAAATCATCACGCTGTTATGAAAAGGCTATATTAAAACACAACGAGCTCTTTCTGTCACAAAGGCCTATTCTGTATAAATATTTAAAACATGACCATGTGAATGTACACTTAGAATTATTTAACAGCAGTTCCCTGTGAAAAAAAAAAGCACAACATATGAAACACAACATGCAAATCTAGGTTATCAGACCGTGCACAACGTAATAAAAACTCAGATTTATCAACCAATGCAGTAAACCAAATGCCATGACAACTTCTAAATAGGAAATCACATGGTCCCCATTTCTATTTTCACGCCTTTTAGTCAGTAAGTAGAGCAGCAGACTATGCGGGGCAATCTGAAACTTAATTTGCCTGACTGATAAGAAGCAACAGCAAGTGTAGGTGTGTGTGTGTGTGTGTGTGTGTGTGTGTGGGCGCACATGGGTACATTTTGTGAAAGTGTTTGCGTGTCTGGGAGCGAATTTATTAACATGCCTGACAAAGCTGGTGGGGGGGGCATGGAGCTGTACGGTGAGCTACGGGAAGACCGCTCACCTCCTGAAGGCCTGCTCCTAACAGAAGCTGACAACTAGCACGGCCGCTGAGGGGCAAAGAAAGCCGACGTTCTCCAAGACTTGTACACACATCATCAAACATTTAAAGGGCAACGCGCTCCAACACAGCACAGCTTCATCAAAGGCACTTTCATAAACACATTCTGGATCTCTTCACAGGCGAGAGAAAGAAATAAGTCCAGACCTCTATGTGAAACATGGTTCACTGACAGACCACTAACGTACGAGAACAGTCAGTGAAACTGTCTCTTGCAACATAAAACTGCTCAGAACCTGAAAAGCCAAAGTCACCTTGTTTTTCTGTCTGTTACTGTAGAAAAGATCACTATTTCCATTTTGGCTCGTTCTAGCAAGCAATTCAGGGAAAACCATCATAGATTCATACTGTTGACAGGTGACAATGATAAGTTAGTTGAGAACCATAATTCATTCAAAGAGATGTCACTGCTAATTTCAAACAGGTGGAAGTGGATCTATAGTAAAATGACGTCACTCTAAAAATAAAAAACTATGTTTTCTCTTGTCCAATCTTGTCATTTAAAACTGTTCATGTCCATTTTTTTTTTACACATATGAAATCTAAAATGGATCATGCACGTACGCCTGTGAATTGCGGACATGCCAATGCTTCAAAACTGAAGTTTGGAAAAATAGTTTTCTTGCACGTTTTATATGATTATATGGTTCCTTCTTCCAAGAGGCCATCTCAGTATGCCTTGCAGAATGAAGAATGAAGGAAACGATTCACTCTATGCAGGAACAGAGAAATCTATACTAGTGGCACTGGCAGGAATAAATTGCCACTCAGTAATAAATGCTGAACGCTATTATTTCTCGACAGTCCAAATGTTCTTTTTTCTTCTATAATTTCAGTTTTCTGTACATGGATTTTCATTCCAATACTTTTTTTTTTAAACAAGGACCCGTATTTCACGGAACAAAAACAATTCAAGGCTTTGCTATCTGTCAAACTGAAACTTTTCAATAGTTGATATTGCTTAGTTAAGAAGCCTTTTAACGACTTAGTCCGCTTGGAAGATCGCTCTAATGTTTTAAGCCTATATGCTAAATGGTCTAAGTAAGATAACATGTTACGGTTTCACAAGTGCACGTGTGGGATTTCTCCTGACCAAACCCACCGAAGACATCTCACAGCGAGACTGGATTAATACCCGGTATCTCTATGACACTTAACTGTCAAACTTGATTATATTAACTACTTTGCATGTGCCTTCATTATGCAAGATCTATAATAACTTATGATGAGAGATCTATAACGAAAATCTGTATCGATACGTACATTTTGCACCGTTTTGTGTTCCATCGGGAATAAATGAAAGTCTAGTTTACAACTAACAGACTTAACAGATACATAGATCGCTCGATTCCGCTCTCGCTCTTTTCGCTTCTCTTATATTTCAACAATGTTTGCCGTTTAATTTGTTCGATCTCAAGATCTAGCCTAGTTAGTTCGAAATGACTGGTTGTAACGGTACAGTGAACTGCTTTAAGAAAAAAGGAGGTTAACTAACCGTATTGTATTGGCTACCCCCCTAACCCCTCCCTGCCGCCTCTATCAGTACTGTTTGGAAGAATTCCTTTTCCCCCACCGCTTTCATTTGAATTTATTTCATTCTGTTCATTCTGCGAAAAGGTGGACGAACGGAGGACACACCCTCGAAACCGTGTACTCACCGTGCCGCTATTGCCTGTCGCCTTCCAATTTCAGTCGCAGAAACGTGCTGAGCTTTCTGGGATGTTCATGTTCCTTGCCTTGGTACGGCATGTGTGCGTGTCTAGCACTAGGTTTGAAATGGGTTGAAGAGGGGAGCATTAGTGGTTGTTCGCTGCAGAACACCCATCGAGAAGAAGTCACTCCTCCCGGGCGGGGCTGCCGAGGAAGCCGGGGGAGGAGACTGAAGCAAAATTGCAGACACAACAGTTGGAAAATTCTTTTCAGCATCCGTTTTTTCTTTGCTTCGATCTTACAGCATTTTAGTTAATCGCTATAATGAAACTGTTATCGTATCCAATAGTTGAACTACTTTCAACATTCAAAAAGAGACTGAATAGTTATTTGAACTTCACAAACGTACATTTGACTGATCTGAGCTTCGAGTCCATATTGTGCCAGCCAGAGAAGTTGTAATACTTTTATTTCACATTTTTTCCATTCATATTTTTGAAGCATTGTACTTCTGATTTTCTAAGCTTTTCTTATTTTTCCGTTTTATCTCAGCATTCAGTAGGTACTCGCTAAACTGTTTTAGTGTAGGAGAAACAGAACACAGTATTTTCAGTTTGCCAAAATGCTTGAAAAATACAGGTGTCTTACAAGTTACATGAAAAATTGTATGAAAACGAACTAGCGTAACCCTAACTAGTTAAAATTAATTAGCTCATATTTATGTAACTCACATGAAACAGTGGTAAAAGTTTAATTACCGTTCTTTTTTAGCATGGAGATCAGTTAGGGTATTGTGTTTTTGCTGATGCATGTGTAGTACTTTGCAGACACTGAAATATGGACTCTGATTCATGTAAAATATTTGCTTCATGGTTGCTGTGTGTTTGCCCTCACCTCAATTCTCTCCTTTCGTGCCACTGGTGACTGGTGGCTGTGCAATCATAAAGGGGTAGGAAGATGGCAAGACAGTTTCCTTGTTTTCGCTGCAGAGACAGAGCCAAATTACGCAAACTGGTGATGTCCTGCGAACTCTCTGTATACCCTATCAACGTAGCAAGGAACCACCCAAGTAATAGGAAACATTCCTAGAACACTGGGAAAATGTAGATCATATTTTCACTGGGGTTTGACGTAATGGTATAATATCAACATTCCGTAAACATTCTAAGAACATTACATTGCTTGTACAAGCTCTGTCAAGGTTACAATAAAATATTCCAGGTAAATAATGTTCAAGCCATAAGAAGAAAACTGGACAAAATACACGTTCTGGGAATGTTTGCCCTATTGTTCTTGTTGTTCTGGTGACCAAAACACATTTCCTGATCAACTATTATATGCAGCATCACGAAAAACGCAAATGCAAGTTGACAATGTTACTGAGTTGCTACAAATGCACTCATAATCAGAAAATGCCCATATTGAGAAAATATACAAAAACCGTAGAATGCAATAACCTCGGTGAACAGCTTGCACATGATGAAAGATGGGTAGTGATTCTATTGCCCTGGCAACAGTGTAAGGTTCTTTCCACCACCTTTGGGGCGGGGGGGGCGGAATGGCACAGAGGGGCATCGTGGCTGGGAGGTGCAGCTATTCAGGGTGGGGGCAGTTCGTCGCCTTGTGGTAGCGGAACGGAGATATCTGGCCCGGGGGGTTTTGCGTTGACCTTTATGTCGCGTCAGTCTGTGTCTTGTTCCTAAATTCATATTCAGCCAAAGCAGCCCTGTTTGAATGACTTTGTGTCCCACGTGGCAACTGCAGTACAGGCCTGCGATTAAAAAGACGCACCACACGTAGTGTAGGAAGCATTGCACCAGCGCATATGACAAAAATGTTAGCGGTACCGCTACTACGCTGCTGTATGTCGGCGAAGCACAAATTACAGCTTAAGACATTTTCCCATCAAGCTTTGCAAAAGCACTCACGACTATAGTTACTTTTTCTCAGACCTCCCCCTTTTTTGGTTTGGTGTGTCTAGTTTCAGCTATAATTGCTGAATTAGGGGAGAGATAAAGCAGCCTAAAGCCATTGTCCAGGTGTGCCCGTACACCATTGTACAGTACATTCTGCCATGCTAATGTCCCATTAGGTTTAAAGGTAATGTACGTAGAAGGAACCATCTGTAATTTTTGGAACCTCAGTTAGCTTTCTTGTTAGATATACAAGTAGCTAACTGGCTAGTGGTATGTTTCTTTTATATAAATACCACTGTCATTATCTACTCTGTCATGAAGTTACATTTCAGCAACAGCATGGTGCATTATTCAAATAAGTCAATTGAGCAATTAGTAGTGTGTAGCTAGTTTGCATTTTGTAGCTTGCTCCAAAATGATGTTAGCCAGTTTGTCCAATAACATAGCAGATGGCTATGTTTAGCATGTTTAGCCATTAGGTATGTTAGTCAAAACAGAATAGTCAGCATGGTGTTTATGTTTAACTTAATTAGCTAGCCACACGCCACTGTTGTTATGGACTAAGAGATATAGGTTCCCTGATTGGAAAACATGTGTTATTGAGAACATGTACGGTTTTTGTGAGCTGTCTTTCTCAGTCGTCCGCTCTCATGTTCTCCAGCTGTGCTCTCAGTGGACTCACACCAGACCTGCCACAAGGTCATGGCTTTCCCTAGAGCTGGTTTTGGGATGTGAGGTGCTGCAAGCAATTGAGTTGACTTGAGGTGAGTCTGACTCAGTTTGTCCTCATAGCCACAGGTGTCCTTTCCCACATACACACCACAAAACATACACACCACACCTTTAAATAGGGTTTTTCAAACCACAGTTATGTCCAGCTCTTTACCCTGTGGCAGATCCCAATGGACCCTGAATCCAGACCTCTCAGAATTGGACTAACATTGTTCCAGGATGTGTTGATTTGAATCTGGAGCCTTCCATTGATTGATTCAATTTTGCAATATTGCTAAAAGGCCATTTTTAAAGGTTTAGAAGACCCAACGGATTGTTGAAACAGACCCTAAACAAGAGGATGTCAGGAGGAGGGAACCCGGTCGCAGTCTGCTGATGTCACAATGCAGCCGCACATGGGCAGTTATGCTTGTCTGATACACATTGATGTCTAATATGCTTTGAGTTAAGCCTGTTCAGCACAATACCACGGTGTCAGAATCCATGATAAAGCTGTCAGGCCAGAAACTGTCACATGTCTCAGTGATGGTTTCTATTTTACAAAGTGCTCAGATTTGGCAGAATTGACTCGGGACACATTAAGAAAGATCAGAACGCAGTTCTCTGTCTTGCTAAACGTTTCTGTGAAATAAGAAGCCATGATAGTTCTTTTACTCCAAAATTGTAAATGACCTGAAAATGATCCATTTTATTTTTTATGATGTGTTTTTCCATGTTGGTGTGAATGAATTTTATTGGCTAATAGATGAATTAACATTTTGTATGCCTTGTTTATGAAAGGTGAGGTATGGAAATTTTTTGTCTCCAATTGTATTTTATTGCCCTATCCTGGACTCAGTACTACGATATTAACATGCATACACGCCTACTTCTTCAAAATCTAATGCATTTCAACGAAAGTGTCCATACTGACTATTTGAGTGACTTTTCACTCAAATATTTTATATATTTTATCAGTTTCTAAACTGAACTGCATCTGTGGAAGTATAGTAACACCCCCACATCATTTGCGTCAACAATTCAACACCTGAGGTGGGGGGGTGGGGGATTTTTGGAGCAGTCAGTAACTCCTTCTCCCCAAAAACACAGAACCTCATATATTATATTATATCTGTTATATTTATAATAATGACATTTGCCACTGATAGATCCCTACACTTTCATTGTTTCATCATAGAACATATACTGGAATATTTTTTAAGATGGCTTCTGGTCACCGTAATGACTTGCTTCATTAATAAAACAGGTTGTGCATTTTTATTCGTGCATTATTGGTGAGGAAGTGAGTGTTCTTGAGGCTCAGTTGATAAGAGGGTAACAGATCTTAAAATCCTATCTCTTACAGGTTTTCACTTGACCCCGTTCACTATTCAGCCGAGCAATGTACTGTGTATCATTTGTGTCTGAATCGTTACCTTCTTCGCAGACCAACCTTCACTGAGTTTGGTGGGGTTCATTACAATATATCGCTTGCTTCCTGAAAGTAGGCAGGTTTATCACTTGGAGCTGTATTGCCTTCACCAGGCTTGAAATGGTGAGGTAAAATCCGGGCATGCAAGGCTAGGAAGTGAGATAGCTTTCACAGAAAAAAAATTATGGCTTCCATAAAGTATTTTTTCCACAGTCTACTGACTGAAACAGCATCACTAATAAAATAAAAAATCCCCACCACACATAAAAAGAGGATAAGGATGAATTCCCTGAATATACTGGAAGGTGTATTGCCAGAAGTATAAGCAGAAACTAATTTCATTCACAGTAATTGGTTCTCGGTGAAAAACATCTCCAGAATTTCCGAACCGTTTATAAATGACTGTGTCATCCTTGACAAAGAATTAAAGTGGTAGGAAGATGGCGTCCAGCACAAAGAGAGGAAAAGCTTCTCAGCAGAATAAGTACAAGGGGTCTCAGAGAGAAATCCATTTCACAAGCATGTGTCTCATTAAGAATTCTGGAATGCCAGCAATGTTCTTCAGAAACCCCGAAAAAAAGTTATCCAAGCAATGATGTTGTCCAGGCAACGGCTGGGAATGTTACAGGTGAGGGACTGCTGGAGATGTTTCCGGAATACACACAGACTGTGCTGAAATGTCAGGGTGTGTGCTCCACAATCTCATTTAAAACTAAAGGAAATGTGCAGGATTTTCACATGATTACATAAACGCAATTTTTTAAACAAACAGCATAATACATACAATTTATAATTGTTAATTAGATTAGTTACTTAGATTTGTGTGCATACATTACATTAATAGAAACAGATTAATTTGAATGAAAGGTAATATACAACAACATATACAGTGAATTAAATTATGTCCGGTATGGATTTTTAAATTTTTCTCAAAATCGGCTTCATAAGGATTATATTAGTGAATGCATTAAAACCTTAGTGTCATTTAAACTCAACTCAGTACATAAGCATGGATGAAAAACTATTTGCCTTCACTATCTCCGTATTCATGACTTATCCTGAAAACTAGGTCAGCTGTCTAGTTCAACGGAGCAGAGTATGCAAGCCTACCACCCCATCCCCTCCACCCCTCCCTCTTTCCCCCCATCCCCAAGGCGGGGTTTTCAGAGCTCAGGATTTTATCAGTGCGGTGCACTGTACATATTTCATGTGCATCTTAGCCGGTCTTCCATTTTCTACCTTCCGAGGGAGTTAGCTGTAGCATTGACATTATTAAACAGATCTTAAGAGCTGCAAGCTAGGTGCGCTGATAGAGCAAGAAAAAGGTTTCTGTAGTCCCGCATTAGGGAGTGTGTCCACTTCAAAAGCAACCAATAAGAATCATTACTCAAAAATATTACTGGACTGACTATATGGGTACCAGTTTCATAGAGTGCCCAAGAAGGAATGTTTTATTGCACCAAGGGATCCTTACTCAGATATCAGAAATATTTAGTTTTTTTTTTTTATCATACCATGTTGATTCCAGCCATATTTTGACAGATCTAAGGATCAAAAATATGAACACTAGTGCCTATGTTTCCTTTCCTTGCCTTACAGTCTGTGGTAGAAAACCCTGACAAGCGTCCATGTTAAATTATTCATGGGGGCCGCCAATTGTAGGGTGAAATATTTAAACATCTTCAACTTTTATATTTATTCTCACAAGCAAGCTGTGTGGTTTTATGCAAATGACGTTGGGCCAAAACCAGACTTGTGCTAAAGTGCATTTTCTGCCTAACTCATCATTTCCAGAATGAGAGCCTTATCATTACATGGAAAACTCGCTTAAGTGCAGGTCTGGATTTGGCCCTTAGTGAGCTAGTTAGCTTTTCGCTATTGGACAGCCCATGTTTCCCTATTGAAATCCTTTGAAAGGTTCACCAATTTGAGCCATTGTCTTGGTTTGAGAGGAGTTTTACTCCCCAGCTAAACCAGTGCCTCTCACAGTACTCTCCCCTCACAGTCAACACAACCATGTCTCAGACTTTAAATTCCATAAGGACATTTCGTTTTCTCAGTAAGCCACATAAATCACTGAGTGAAATTTCTAGATGGCTATCTAAGCTAATTTAGCGTCATAAAAATGTAGCCACCTAATTAAAACTAGCCTTATTCCTTGCCATAAAATTTTGTTAACCTCTGTTGTTAGCTACCAAGAATGTTGGATTGCCTTGGAGCACTCCTTTCTGAAGTCCATCCAAATTTGTTTTTCAGGTACCTAGCTTAAGACTACCAGGAAGCTCTTTGCAGGTAAAAGCCTAACAAGGTAGGTAGCTAGCAAGATCCTCAAAATACCTAACCTTAAACCTATATCTAACTTTCAAGAGACTATGTAAGCACATACTTTCCAGGGGTCAGTGCTTTCTGTTTTTCCTTGGTTTTATTTCTGTTTGGTACACAAATCACAAATATGTTTTCTGATGGTATGGTATATCTCACACATTACTTCATAATACATCAGTTTGAATTCAACTTCCTCACAGCAGGACAAAACTTTACCATTAAAAGAATAGACAATTGTATCTATTGCTTTGTATCAATGACACTTGAATGATAATTGATAGATACTCCCATCTGCAGAGAAAAGAGGGGAGACAATGTATTGTCCTTGAAAATCCATGGCAAGGATTGTAATGAGTTTTTCATATTCAAAAAAAGTCGAAAAACTTTCTGATTTAGATATCAATTATAGTAGTGTTAAAGAACTTAATCTTCATTTAAAAATGAAGTCTCCTGTTAAGCTTATATGCAATTGGAATTTAATTAAAATGTTAAAGAATGGCAGTAAACAGTAATATAATGGGGCATACGGAACATGATTTATAATAAATTAAACTGCAAATGAATTATAGTTCTCTAATGTAGATTGAATCATTTGCTTGTTCCTGTCCTTGACAGTGTTCCCAGTGCTACAGCAAGGCCATACAGAGCCGAAGGCTTTATTACACTACCTGTATATTACAGTCGCTAACTGATTCTATACATAGATATATAACCATAGCCTGTCACAGCAGGCTCAAGTATCACAGAAGAAATTTGAAGTTTGTATGTTTTGTAAAATCAGTCATTAATCTGGACATGAATGGAGATAATTCTGACTTTTGGCATTATATTGTACTTATGAAGAGTCTTTGACATGACTCATGTTCTCAGGCATTCCAGCTGCCATTGATTTTTCCTGCATGGGCGTATGATAGATCAATGAAAGGTGGTGTCAGGGGTCCACTTGATCAAATCGTCCCGTTCAGATGCTGCCATGTCGAGCATGATAATTCAGTTCACCCACAGCTGGTACCACAAACAGTGTACAGTATTGTCAAACTGTCAGCACTATAGAGGTATTCGAGCCCATGATTTCTCAGATGGTATGCCTACTATCTCAATACATTTTATTTTAAAATGAAGGTAACTGATTGCAGAGATGGAGTGTATGGTTTCAAATGTGCATTTATAAAATATTTCTCTCATCAATGTTGATGAATTTCCACAAACATTAGCCAGAACTATGCTTGAACAACACACTGATTATATGGACTTATGAAGCATAGTGTTTCTTTAATAGTGTACACTACAGTGAATCTGAATGGACTCAGAAACATTAAACCTAGGGCGTCTGGGTGGTTCACACAGTGAGATGTTCATTTAGTAATCAAGCCATGAGCCCTGTGACTGGGTGTCCAAGTCTGAAGGTCCAGATTGGTGAAGCACAAAAGGGGTCAGCCTCTCTGAGGAAGGATAGGGATTGAGCCAGTAAAGTTTGTTGCTCTCTAGCGGCCCCTCCTGGTTGACCTGGCTCCTGCAGATGAATGCACTGAATATATCCTGACTTCTTCATCTGCCGATTACATAGGCAGAGTGTAATTGGTGGTGAATCTGCAGTGTGGGAAGGAGCATGGGCTTGTCATCACATGACTCTGAGGAGTCACATGATCATGGCTGCTTCTACCTGAGTCAGTGGGAGAGAGGTTGCAGCAGGACACTAAACAGCTCAGCTGTGGAGTTCAGAGTGATGAAAAATTTTGAGAAAATTTGAAAGAAATCATTTTAAAAAGTAAAACATACCTCAGTAAAATAGACAAAATAAAACACTGCCACTTTGTCCAGGGTCCAGGAACAGGTGTTTTTACAGCTGCTATGGTACATTTTTAGGGCTTGAATTACTTGTGACCGAGTCTGCATCAGCAGATACTGAAGAATGGCCACAGGCTACAGAGCAGTGCTGTAGCAATGAAATCTTCAAGTTCATTTTGAAATTTTTAGTCAAAATTTCACATGAAAAGTCCTGAGAAATGAATGTGTTATAGCTGTAATCCTAGTTTGTATGTGTTAACCTGCATCGTCTCTGACTGTGCTCTGTGTATTTTATGACCACTCTGCAGGATGGAGGTACTTTGTGGGTCTAATGGTTGACACTTTGATTAAAGATAAGTGCCAATCTTCCGATTTGCTAGTAAACCATTGGTCAGTTACTTCCTCCAGTAAATTGTGATGTCGTATGGGTGGTGCTTAGATTGGGGTCAGTGATTCAGTCCATGTCCTACCACTGACCCATAAGGATACACTAATTTCACAAACTCTAACTTCCCTTTATTGAAGCTCAAGCAATAAAGTATCTGAGGTGAAGATGAGATTGCTTGTTACAAATTCAGTCTTTCCCCATTGTAGCTGTAGCCTGTTTGGAAGTGTTTGGAAGGTTGAATGGTGGCATATCTAAATAATTACAGTTACAATGATTTAGCAAATGATAGAAGTCTATCCAGGGTGACTTACAAAACAAACATAAACTAAAGAGCATCAACATAATTAATGTTAGCAACAGATTCAGTTCTAGCTAACCACATTTCCAGACCGGAAAGTGCATATATGGTCATATATCCAAACATATACAGCACATCAGCTTGAATTCACAAAGTGAGTAAAACACTAGGTACCATTAACAAGCTTCATTCTCTATTTACTGCACAGCATAATTGCCTAAATCTCTCGCTAAACTCTGTGGTGATTGGGTGAAGGTTAAAGCACAATCTGTGAATGAGAGCCCCCTGCTGTTTCCCACAATCCCATGGGTCTGCAAACACTACATGAAACTTCATTCCATCTCACCGTTTTAATGTCACGAATACAGGAGAAGAAACAACGACAGTTCTGAATAAATTATTACCTTCTTATAATTGCAGTATCACTTTAAATCAAGCACTATTGAATAACCCAATCTTACAAAGATATGAATCTAAAATCGTAAAAATTCTTGATTTCAAACCACCCAATACTGTTTTTATTACTGCTGTTATTTAGCAACATGGTGATAGTATCAATTTGATATTGGGATATATGAATGATGCAGAATAGCAATAAATGCAGTTTTAACTGCCCCACTTAATGTTTAAACTCCTGTATATGCATTTAATCTAATGGATTGTAATGAGGAATGTAGAGTCTAATATCGATTGGGTGCACATACTTAGTTCTACACAGTTTCATGCTGTGTATTTCTGACATGTATTCATGTTGAATGTTAATCTTACTTTCACAGATGGATGGGTGAAAGCCGACCTGCACCTTATAAATTTTTTATGCGTCCCTGATCATCATAACACACAGGGCTAAATATATAGGAGCGGCAGGAGCTAGAATAGTATATTTATATTATTGTTGTTGATTAAGATTAGTAATGTAATGAATGCGCTGAAGGTTCAGAGGAACTTGATTTCCATGGGTTTGAAACATTGCATAAATTCATCATAGTGACTCATCTGTAGACTCTTAAGCTTGGCTCTCCCAGTCTCCGGAACATTCTGTCGCCCTGACACAAGACAGCAGTCTCTCTGAACACGCTTGCAGGCATACATGTTACATTGGAGGGCTGCTGGGAAGAAAGTTCAGGGTCATGTGATGTTTTGCCATTTTTGCGTGTGTAAAATGAAGTAATAGCCCCATGACATTTTGTTTATTCAAGGACATCTAAAATTTAAAGTTATAGATGTGAAGTTAATACATAAATGTTAAGCAAATGTTTATCTACTATAGCTCGCTAATTCAGCTTGTCAACAGATTTTGGCTACAATGTTGTTGATATAAAAAAGGAATATACAAGATATTGAGTTTTATCTCTCTAGAGAGCTAGAGTTACTCTCCCATTTATGAGAAGAATCTTGAGTTGCCAGGTAGAGAGAAAGCTTTGAATCCTCAAGCCTAATATACGTTGTTTATTTTCACACCACGTGTAGCTCAGTTGAATTGATTGATGAAGCTCACATCTTATATTACATACTAATTCATAAACTTCATGTTTATTCAATCACAAACAGATATTTCTTAACTGTATCGCTTAAATGTTCGCTTAAAATGATGTGGACCCCATGTCCAATGAGAAAAATAACTGTAATTTTGATTTTTCACTTATCAATTACGCCTCTTTGAACCTCAAAAAGAGAAAACCGAGGGACACGCTTTGAATTTTAAAAATGCAACATCAGAGCACTTCTGCTGGAAAATCTCCAGCCGAAAGTCCTCTCGCTGCTCTTTGATAGCTCTGCAGGAAATGTGGTGGGATTTAAAACGGTTTTCAAAATGGTTACTGTTTTTACAGATGGAAAGAGACTTCATTCATTTGGTCTTTAGCATTTTACATGGCTTTATTTTTTCATTCTTTTCTAGATCCCGCTGTTCAGCTAACCCTGGCTGGGATGCGCTAAGGAAGAGCCGGGCCGTATTATGAGGTTATTAAAAGTCATAACTCCGCATACATGATGTGTAGTGGGTCTTGGGAGTGCTGTTGCCATACCCACAAACAAACACTTCTTTCCCCGTTTTAGTTCATAAGTATCCGCATTGATACATAATTCAGTAATGAGGAGCTGTTGTCCTCTAAGGAATTTACTGAACTGAGACCAAGACCAAAGACAAGACAATTTGAGTACAAGGCTAATTTTATAGATTGGTTTATTCCACACTATACACACAGTGATGTATGTACTGTTGTATGCGTGTTTGTTTGTGTCTGTGTGTAGTTACAGTAAGGGTGGGACCAACACAAAGACTCTATGAGTGTTTATGCACAAAATTAGATGGAAAAAATCCAAGCAGTTAATACCAGGACTGGTTCTTGTGACATCTGGGTGTAATTTATTTTATTTATGTTAGCATTATCCTATTGTAACTGCTGGTAGTCCAGAAGTGCATGTGAAAATTGAGGGCGTATACACACTGCTATTTACAGCAGGCACCGCGCAGAAGCAGTTGGAAGAGGTCTGCTTTTGTGTGCTGTGCCGATGGCGATGCCAGCTGCGCTGCATTCTCCGAGGGTCAGCACAGGACAGCGGGGACTGGAGCGTGTCCCCGGCCGCCACCTTGAATCCGAACGCCGGATGGCGACCCTGCAGCTGCGTGGCGCAGAACGGCTAAATGGGGACATTAGCGTTTCTCATCGCATCCTGTCCGCGCGGGATGAAAACAAAGATCTAAAGTAACGTTTTTCCCCTCGTGCTCATGGACGGTCATTGGTCACAGGGGTCGAGCAGATTAATGATATGAATCTGAATTGCGGGGATTTTAATGGTTGGCCTTTTTCATGAAAAAAACATTTCTTTGAAAATCCACCCAATGGAAAATGTAATTGCTAAAAATGTGTAACTGTTTTTTTTTGTTATTCCTTGAATTACATTAAACATTGTTTATAAAATTTATACCAGAGAATAATCGTACATGTGTTATGGTAAATATCCATTTAAGTGTTAATGCAATTATATAAACATATATTAATATTATGAGTGATAATTAAGTCATAATTATTTAAGTGGCAGAGAAATGTTAATTACCTCATTTAAATGGTGGTTCACAACCCCCTGGACGACAATAAATGTTACTCTCTCTTTTGTCGCTGCTGAGGTCAGAGGTCTGTGCTGTTCTCTTTCACACTGTCCTAAAGTGGTCACAATCTGTCCCGCCTCTGACATCTGACTAGCCACTTGTCACTGTGATTGGCTCTGAAAGATGTGAGTGACAGTCCATCACACCACAATGCCCATACAGGCTTTCCGCTTTGCTGTAGACACAGTAATGTTTTGTAGCTCTAGTACAGACTGTGTCGTCTTATGAGGTCTTAGTCATGTCCCCACAAGGCAGGCTGTCATTATGTGCACTGACAATAAAAAAAAAAAAGATTTGTGCCTTGAACTTCAAAATGATACAATTCATGTAAGGGAATCACAGGGATGACATAAAAAGCAGGACAGAAATATAAGCGCTGTGAGGTGGATGAGAGCGCTTAGCTCTGCACAAAGGGAAACATTGTGGTTTCCTGATAATGTACAACTGTGCATCACTGTGGCTGGAACTGTGTGTGTGTGTGTGTGTGTGTGTGTGAGTCTGTGTGCACTTGCGTGTGTGTGTATGTGAGTCTGAGGGTGTGTGTGTGTGTATGCATGTGTGTGCGTGCATGCTTGTGTGTGTGCTTGTGTGTGTGCATGTGTGTGCGCGTGTGTGTATGCGTGCGTGTGTGTGTGGATGCGTGTATGTGGGTCCACATCTTTTGGTAGTAAGCATGTGTGTGTGTGTGTGTGTGTGTCTATGTTTGTCTACATGTGTATGTGGGTTCATCTTTTGGTGTGTGTGTGGGTACACACCTTTTGGTGTGTTTGTGTGTGTGTGTATGTGGGTTCACTCCTTTTGATGTGTGGGTGAGTTGTGTGTATGTGCGTGTCTATGTTTGTCTGTATATGTATGTGGGTACACATCTTTGAGTGTGTGAGTGTATGTGTGCGTTTGTGTCTGTATGAGTATGTGGACGCATCTTTTCGAATGTGTGTGTGTGTGCTTAAGAATTAGTAAGAATATGTCTATGCTCTGTAAGAAAGAGAGAGACAGGAACAAACAGCAGAGCAGCCCCCTGAGGGACACGTAGAACACAGAGACATTTTTCTCACTGCCAGTCCTCCAGCGGAATCATCAAGCTTAGGCGGCTTGGCTGCAATGCAGAGCAGCAAGACATAAAAATGCAGCACGTTGCGTATTACATTACGTGATATATCATATTGACATCAGATGAGCACAGAACGTTGAATTATATTCCATTTAAAACGGAAAAAGTCGCGCACTGAACTTTTTGGTGCATCCGAGAGAAAGACTGCTGTGAAACAGTGTAACAAGAGCACAACCTAGTGGTTGATCTAGGTAGTTTTTTGCATGTAAATTGAGTGTGGATTGTATGTGTAAATGTATCTAAATACATATGTAAACGCTGGTTTGTATTATGATAAAACATCCTAATTTTCTACTGTTCTCCACAATAGCTTGAATTTGTACTCTAGAATGTTAATGGTCTGACTTGGACACAGTATTTTGCAGAGAAAGTTTGGAAAGATCTAAGGGTTCTAAAGACATGACATGATTAGTACAGGAATCACTGTGGCTGAGTCTGATACAGACCGAAGGCCTGAGAAATGGCTCTTTAGCTGCTGATACAGTGGAGACCAGAACAGTAATTACCCTGATGGACACTCAATAGAGAAGAAACAGCAGAATCACTCCCACCTGCAGTATTTCAGTGAGCTTCTCCTACATACAGACACACACAGACACATGCACACATTCACATACACTGACACACACATACATACACACACACACACATAGACAGACATACTCACACCCCACCCCACACACACATTTGTGCACATACATGCACACACACACACACACTCTCTCTCTCTCACACACATCTTCATTCTACCAGGATCCTGCTTGCTGAAGGCTAAATTGCTATGAAGGGTGTAACTGTGTGAGCACATCTTTCTGTGACAGTATGTGTGTTTGTGTGTGTGTACATGTGTGTTTGTGTGCATGTGTGTGTGAGGGCTTGTACGTGCACATATAAGTCTGTATGTGTGTGTGTATGTGTTCAACTGCATATGTGTATGTTTGTGTGTAGGTCTGTTGTGTGCACGCCCTGCTTGTTCCATAACATTCCTGTGAAGCCTGTCCAGATATCCACTCCCAATTATCCAACACGCACACACACACACACACACACTCACATGCACATCCCTCCATTCGCACATACACATGCAATAAAAATCTTTATAATGAAAAAATACCTCAAAGCAAATGATATGAAGCATGACATTCACCATTTTATTCTGTCAATTCAATATGAAAAACCTGTGGGCCCCTGTCACAGACATCAGTCAGAACTAATGTAGCCTGCATGGAAACAGGTCTGTGCTGGATGAACAGGACAGGAATGGATAACCAGTTATGCTCCTCCTAAGACATTACATCATTGAAGTGTAATCCGCCTCTGGGTGATAGAAACAGAGGCCTGCATGCTCCAAAGTAATGAGCCCTTTCACCAAAATCCATTTCTCTGTTTTTCCCCCCTGGGTATTCAGTGCCTGGACACCTGAAGCAAAGAAGAGATGGGTTTGGTTTGTTTCCCCATGTTTTCCAATGAACACAGCAAGTTACTGCATGGACTGGTGCTGGTGAGCCACAAGGGGGCGCTCGGAGTCACTGCAAATGAAAGCGGTTTTCAGTCAATATTCTTGGCAGGCAGTCGCAGAACACCAAGCACCACCGCTGGGACTGTATCTTTGCATGTTCGTAGGTGCGCATTAACTCATATTAGACATGGTCTTGGGATCTGAAATTAACAGCAGTTAAATGACGCATCAAAAGTAATGCGTTGGTTTCAAACTGCGCTCATGATGGAATGTAGTGCAAGGTTATTATCGCCCTCTACTGGTTTAGACTCAGTACTGCAGGCCACCGATTCTCATTCCTCACAACCCTTCGGAACACCAGTCCGGAGAATGGCCGCAACAGGGAATCGGTAGGGAAGTCCATTACTTATATTTTAAAGACAAAGCTGTATTGAGTAACCCTATATGATTCATAGCATTTTACGCATTTAGTTAAACAAATGTTATTACATCATACAAAGCGTCATAAAACGCTTTCAAAACCAATGTTATCATATTTGATATGTTAAAGTTTACACTTCTGTTCATTCAGTAAATGTCCCTTTTTTGACACTCAAATTGACACTCAGCGCAAACATTGTAAAGTATGACATCCCGTTGAATGCTCACTATCCTGGAGTTAATATAAATAATACAAGAAAATGGCTGCGCACCTGAAGCATTTACAAATTTTGTGAGCCTAGTAAAAGTTCTAGTAAATTTTGCTTATAATTTCCAATGAAATGCCTGAGTTTAATTTTCGTATACTTCTGAGATTGTGCTAAGGAACTGCAATAAGCTTATAAAAAACAGTTATTTAATATAAATTAAAATATGCTCATTTGCAAAATTCTGCTGCACATCATGCCAAACAGTGTCCTTTAGTCGTGACTATATTCACAATTATAGCACACCCTTTTATGACTTATTGCTTGTAACTTCAAAGATGCAAACATCTCGGAACCTGGGCCATCTGAAACTGAAATGTTCAGATCTCTGATTGTGATGTCATAGTACAATTGAAAGAATTCGAATCCTTGAAATGGCTACCTACATAAATTTCAGTCGGATCATTCTTTTAATTCAACTACACTAATTTTGTGGGTACCAAGAATTGAACTAGTGGGATTTCTTATCAAGTACAGTAACATGTTAGATGTAGTATTTGGTACCTGACAATGTTCAGTTGAAATCTCAGAAGGAAATAACATATATTTCTGAGAAACTGTGGGCTATTCACAGGTTCCAGCCCATGACTGCCTGACTCTTGCGTTACACCTATGTTTGAACTGTATTTGGAGAGCCCCCAATTAAAATCATGTCTAGCTATTATAGGTTTTTTATCAATGGAAAGTGGGATAGCATTTATATACAATGACTCCTTTTTGTAACAGAGCTTGAGATGTATAAGGTATTATTATTATGTTATATCTGGGCTTGTACCCATTCATTTTGAGCAGTGTTAATCATAGTTACCATAATTGAAAACTGTATCATCGAGATTCTCACTTTTATTTAAAAAAACTGCATGTATCAGAAGCAACTCCTGCAATGTAGAAAAGTTACATTTGTCAAATAAACCTATTAATGACATTTGTGCTCGTGTACTCCCCCTAGGGGTCAGGTCTTGTGGTACAGCACATTTAGCCCCAATTTGGCCCTGGCTGGGTGTGTAGACTTGAAGTTGTGGCTTCAATATAAAATGTATATACTGGGTACATAAGTCTGATCTCACCTATATAAACTCCCCCATTTCAAGAACAACATCTCTATGATGAAACATAGCATGAAATAAACATCATGATCAATAAAATAGTATTTACCAAATAACAATAAATAATTTAAACACAATCATGTATATTACATGTCAGTTATGTATTCTAAATGATTTAAGTCAGTCCTAAAATTGTTTTAAAAAAAAATTCTTAGTGTTGTAAAAAAGGGAATTTCTGTTTAAAGGCCTCCATTTTAATATGTAAAAAGTTCAGTTTATGAGATGCTTTAGGCTGTGAGATGGTTAAGAGTGAACAGGTTTTTTGCATGTCTTACAAATCTCATCATACAATATTGAAATCCCACATTAACTCACATTTATGCTTCCCTCCACATCATTGCAACATGAAGAAAAGCATAAACTGATGAACGTTTGCAATTTTTTTTTTTTGGAATGACTTTTAGAAAGATATTATGAGTGGAAAAGCAAAAGCGACTAAATGTGACGATGAAAATGATGAACAATCAACACTAATAGTGATCATTTACCGGCACTCTACTCACATGACAAAAGTTGAGCTAATAATACGGTTGAAACCGATAAATCAAACCGCAGAATGTGCTTGTTTAAGAATTTCGGCGAGAAAATACACAGCTTCAGCCTGACCTTTTCATTTAGGTGGCTCACGTGTACATGGAATTATATATTTAATTTTGCTTTTATTATGGATGCCGATGCGTATTGTTCTGCATGTGTCATATTTATTGCAGAGAAAAATTCTTTCCACCTTAGGCTGTACTTTATCATTATGAATTAGCTTGGCTGTCATGTGCAAATCAATCTGTGGAAAAAACGTAAATGGAATGTCACGTTACAAACCAGTTCAGTGAAATAAAGACATAAAGTTAGAGTAGAGATGGTCTCTCCTTCAAGGTGCTTTTTAAAGTGTTAAATATGGTGATCTATACAATAATATGAATTTCTACCCATTATATCAAGGAGGCTAATCTGTTTTTAGCATCTTAAGGTTAACCTGAGAGGTCTTTGACAACGTGAATAAATCATTGTACGTTAGAATATTGAAATAAGAAGGTTTATACAGCTTGTAGAGGCATGGCTTCAGTTGTTTAGAGCTTAGAATGGTTCCCAGGTTGGTATTTACGATTTCATACTGCATTTGTCAGCAGAATTTTCTCATGCTTCCTTCCCTTTTTTGTTTTGTCCAAAAAAAATGTCACTTTCATTAAATCTATGAAAAATGTCATTAAATCTGTGGGAAGAGAGAGCTTTTTCTTTGTTGGGCGCGATAGAGAGGGGAACTGTATCCAGTCCGGGACCTACCCTTGGTAAAAAAAAAAAAAAAAAAACTTTCTCCGGGAATCTGAATGGCACAGTACGATGCCAGCTATGTCATCGGGCTTCCCCAATTCTGAGGGCACTCTAAATGGCGTACTTATCCATCCAAACCAGAAGTGAGAACTAACCAGAAAGCACCACATTTACAGTCTTCATGCTTTTTCAATCAGCGTATACAATATGAATACATAGTATGAGGTTTGAATGCTTCAGAATATAACTGATGGGTAACTGACAGATGTTGTTGTGGTTTTTGTTCTTGTACTTAGAGGTTACAACAACATCGACAACGATAGTAAGAATAAGAGGAAGAAGAATGAGAGAAAGAAGAGGAACCATTTTTAGAAACTGCTGACAATAAAGTGATGAGAGTCATCCAATTACTACTAGTACCAACAAAAATGTGTGCACTCCACATCTTAGGTTAAACTAAATTAATCAAATCCACATGAGGACCAATCTGAATCACTGAAACCAGACAGATAGTTGTGGTTCAATATAATTTTGCATCTGCTTATCATTATACAACATCTGTCTGACGACAGTTTAAATCTCACAGATGAATGTTCATATCATGATTTATATCTAAAACATTTCCAGTTACAAGAGAAAATGCCGTATTTCATTTCATTTCAGAAGCGCAACTCTTTTTAAAAGCATTTCAAAAGCATCTCCAGAACTCATAGCGATGATTGTATTACTGTACGTTACAGTGAGTATTTATGTTAATGAAGTAAAACTCTGAGACTATGAGCATTTGGGATAAGAATGAGAATATAGAGTATTCTTGTATGTGTATAACTGGTGGGCACAGTATATACATACAATGTAGTATGAATGGGATCTCTCAGATTAACAAAATATAACTCAATTGAAATAAATAGAAATATTTTTTCTCCCAGGTATTTCAGACATACATTCACAATTCTATTTAAAATGTATGCTTGGTGCGTTCCACCAATACTTTTTTAATATGTCATGGTTAGAAATCACAGATCATAGACATTAATACTTTTACTAACTTAGACATTACCTCAGTGTATCATTGACGATTATAAGCTATGTTAACATAGAATTTCTGCACTTTGAGTTGTAAGTCGCTCTGGATAAGAGTGTCTGCAAAATGCTTACAACGTAATGTAATGTAATGGACTGGAAGCTGCAGTCCTTGGTTGGTATTTACTTAGCTTTGCATTGGCATTCATTTTGCCATCCTTCAGTTTTTGTCCAAATATTTCTGCAGATGTACGGTACACGGCCCTACGCAGTAATCTGACACTGAACAATCCTATAACTTCCGCCAACCAGTATGTAATCCATTCCGTAACATTAAATCAGGGTTAAGCCATGAGCTGGATATTATTGCGCATGAATGGCATTACAGGTGGCTAAAAATAGCTTGGGGTTTGGTACTGGTTGAATAATGGCCATTGTTTTTCATCTTGTATAATCACATTTTGTTGTTAGCTGCTGTTTGTTAGGTAGCTGTCCACAGCTGAAAGAACTGTGCACTTTTGATTCTTAAAAACATGCATGTGTTGCTGATGTATAAAATGAAGTTTATGGTAAAGTATGACTTCTATTTTTATGACAAAGCACATAAAGTATTCATATTTTGCCATATCTTGGCCAAGATTACACATGAAATGTCTGTTTTAGCCCTACAGGTTCAGTCCTCCCTGTCGCATAGGAAAGCATCGGTATGAAGGTTTTTTTTGTCTTTGTGTCCGTGTCACAAGGTGCACTGATGAAGATCAGTGCTCGAGCTCACGTGTGAGTTTGAAATAAGCTGAGCAGGTGTACAGATTGTCTGCCAGGTGAGCTACGTTCACCAGGCCTTAAGCACACGGTGAGGGATCCAGCTTACTAAGCGCATGTTGGCATCCAAGCCTATTGGGGCCTGAGCCGTTCCGTAATGCAAACAAACTTTCTGTGTCCGTTGGAGCCGAAGCAGATGACTTTGGCAGAAGCTAATGGGTACATGAAATCCCTCCACATACAGCCTGCTTGATTCCTCAGAAAAAGAATAACGAGAATCAAATCATTACGAAAGCACGTGGGTAACTGAAATCATTTCATAATGGGTAACTATGTAGATTTTTGAATAACGTGTGTTTGCAAATGAAGTGAAAGTTGCCATTCTGATTATAATATATGGTTATAGTTTCACCAGCACCTCCATTCTCTCAGTGATGTTCCAGTCCAGTCACAGTCCCTCCCCAAGTGTTCCAAACCATTTATCTCCAGCTCAGAAACAGGGTCTCCCCACCACAACAGAGGGGGCTGGCACATGCACTGTATCCATGGAAACTATAAAAAATAATTAGTGTGCTTACTGAAGGGGGTGGTGTGGTGGGGGGTGTGGGGGTGTGGGGGTGCGGTTTAACCCTGATCTAGCAGCTCATCTGGCCCCTGCGCTAGAACAATGACAGGAAACTAGGGGCTTGCTTTACTACCCTCTGCGTGTACGCGCAACTCCGACTCTACCCAAGTGTCTTGCAGGAAAGTGACTGAAAGAAAAGCAAAACAAAAACAGGAAGACGGTCGAAAGCGTTATCTTCCCAGCTGAAAATCCTCCCCACGATTGTACATTTTCCGAATGCTCTGCTGAAGTCCATTCCCACAGCGATGGTGCCATTTCCTCATCCTCAGTGTAAGATATATGTGTGTAGAGCACATCACAATATGACAGACAATAACTGTTTTCACAAGTTTTTTTTTTTAAATCAAAGATTAAAATTATATATCACATTTTACATCAATCACATCTGTCAGAACCTTTATATTTATTCTGTTTTGTTTTAGGAGTATCAAAATCATGTCAATTCATTACCTTAGAATTGATAATGATAATTAATGCTAATGACAGTGAAACTGGAGTGCTAAAAATAAATGTAAATTGTAAAAATAAGTGTAATATACACATTCTTATTTTCCCCACATTTCACAATGGCCTAGCTTTTTCTACAATCAATGGGTGACCAAACATATATTTTTTAGATGTCATAATATTGCGTGGTGTTTTTTCTAAATTCTTCCTAAATTCTTTGAGTCCATAGTACATGATTTCATTATGAAAATATGGCAATCCTAGTAATAACAAAATGACAAGAATATAACAAATATAAATCAAACAATAAAAAAAGAACGATAAATAAACAATAAAAAACACTCTACGCTAAAAATGCAGAGCATGTGCAGAAAAGATATGTATCAATCACAAATATTAAAGAAAGCAAGTAAAATAGGTATTCTTTTCTTTTTGCCTTTTCTTCCCGTTAAGAGCGTCAAAAATGTTCAGAACAATCAACCAATGTAGGTTATATCTGACAGTCCATTTTAACGTACCTCCTTTAAAAACTGTAAAGTGAAAACGCCAAAAGGTGTGACACCTTCGTTTTAACTTGCCTACACAGCCTACAGTTATGCATATCATCATCAATGATGCCAGCAATAATTTTATTTTTAGGAGATATAAGAATGAGCAACGATGTATATATAAGAGTATTATATTGTAATTTATTAAACATTCTTGGTAGTATAGTAATTATTCTGATTACTGTAAGCCTGCACCTGTCAAAAAACGAACGTTTTCAGGCTCCCTTGGTGACGTCAGTCGAAGGTGAGCATAACGTGGATGGCTGTTCCAGACCATCTGTCATTTTCGCCGCTCCGTCCCTTCAAAGACTGTAACTGCTCTCACTCTTTAGCGACAGATCCTGCTCACCTCGACGCGAATGCTCATTTCAAAAGTAAGTCTTTTACGTGTCTTGCAATTCCTTGTAGTACATCTGCAATTACATTTATACGTTTTGACCTAGCTCGTGAGTGGCTTGCAAAGCTACATTGTTAGCCATCTAGCTTTGTTCCCCTCCCTTTTGTACTAATTTTTGCACGGCATCCGATGTTTTTGTACAAACTTAACAAAATAAAAGGGATCCCTCATAGGATTTTTTGCATGTATTTTACGATGCATGTATTTTAGGCAATACGTAAGATTAATGTGTGTAGTGGTACATATTATTAGCCGCTATGCTGCAAAGCGTGGCAGGTTGCTAAGGACTGTAGACCTGTTGCTATGGTCACCTTTTTCTTGTTGTGAAAGCGACTGACAGCCCCTTAAAGTCACCGTGAAATGAAGACACTTCCTTTGTCTTCATATTTTTGTTAGTTGTTTCTGGGTGAATTTTTATTTAATCGTTTAAGTATTTCTACCTAAAAGAGAGAATGACTTGCTGTACGTTCTGAAGGGTGAAATTAGACAGCATATAAAGACGTAGGTATATTGGTATAGTGGTACAAGTATATCAATTTAATCATGAGTATGTTTCGTAAAATCAATACACCTATATCTGTATATACATAATATATGTAACTTAATCTTTTTTTTTTAGTTTTGTCATAGTGGAGGCTTGACATGACCATAGTACAATCAAGGATAGTTGAGATACATACTAATATGAAGATATCTGACAATTATTCACTGAATTATCCAATTACAAACTGAAATGTGTCACCCTTTTTTGAAACAGGTAAAAACAGAAAGTACCTTTCCATTCTTCTAGGTAAGAGCATTTTAAAATGGCAGTGGCTGAAAGGATTTCGTGGAAAGCTTGGGTTAAGATGGATACTCTTTTCATCTGGTAGAGCAGGACCACTGTGATGCTGAAAGCAAAGGCACATTATTGTGTACAGTACTTTTGTGAACCCATACTGTGGATAGCTTATTAGCTTATGTCCCAATGGTAATTAAGCATCTCTGAATCTCTCTCACTCTCTCCCTCTCCTTCTCTCTCTCTCTCTCTCCCTCTTTCTCTCTGTGGGTACACCAAGGTCAATCGTCTTCTTAGCTATTGCTGATCTGCTTGTGTGTCTTTAGGGGTTAACAAGGTAGCCCCTTAATTTCTACGGCCCTTTGGATAGTTTCAACAGGCTAATATAACTTTCAAAGGGACGCTTAGCTGTGTCCCATAAAAGCAATAAACACATTTGATCATAGAATTTCAAAGGCATACCCCGTTATTATAATGAAAGCTTTGTAGAAATAGGATTGAGCTTATAACTACTCTGCACTACTAATGAGGGTCAGCTGTAGCCTTGATTACACCTCCTAAAAACATAAAAATATACCTCTAAAATAGCCTTTGTAATTATTTTTCGCTAAACTATGTATCTTTTTTGTAATTGTTGGTGTTGTCTATAAATAGCAGATATAGCTAACGCTTAATCCAGACTCAACAACCTTGGTCTGAAGGACCCAGTCAAACAAACTCATTCTCTATAAGGGCATATGCTATTCAATGGATGGCATATATTTTTCTACTTCAGAATGAGGATAATGCATTTGAATTGGCAGGTTTGGTCTCCAACAAGCCTGACATTATTTTGTAATGTAAAGTCTGGTTTGAATAATTTGCATATTCCCTTAAAAGCCTTTAGCAAATATTAACATTTTTGCACAAGCAATTTCTGTGACATGATTTGTGAAGAAACAAACTACCTCAGCCAATCACATTCTCTCTTAGTCTTGCACCAGCAGAGCAGTTTTGTGTGCACTAAATGGTTTAGTAACTCAGGCCGTAAGTTTGTTTCATTGTGTCCCAGCCATAGTTTGTGTGGTTAGCAGTGGACAGGGTGAGTTCATTATAAAAATGTGTAAGTAAATTTTGGGTGTTGCTCACGCCTGCATTACTACTATTCTCCAATGAAAACAAAACAACGAAAGTAGGATCTCAAACAGACATGAGTCAAAAATGTATTAAAATATGCACTCATATATACTCATACTGGCAGAATTTTGCTCTGATTGCTGTAAAAAATGATGTCGCTTTTTAAACTGTCTGCCATCTGCAGGAATTTCAGCAGTGTCTAAAGGGTATTTCACATAAAACCAGGTCTTGGCATGTATTCATAAACACTCTCTCAGTGGCAGTGCTGATCTCGGATCAGCTATCTCCTGGCCATATCTCAACCTTTTCCATTGTGAACTTAAATGGAAAGCAGATCCTAGGTCAGTGCTCCTACAGTGGGGTGGTTCAGAATACAGGGCCTGGGCTCCAGTTTCGCATTTGTCCCATACTCCAGTACCCAACAAGAAATGCTACGATAAGCAATGGGGAGTGGGGGGGGGGGGATTTTGGGAGCCGCATGGGGAGAGGGATGCAAATTGCATTGTTGCAGCGCGATGGCAAGAAGGCAATAACAGAGTGTGCTCTGTCCGCGTAATCCACGGTACGCATATGGCGTGGCAGGGTGTTTTCATTTGCGCGTAAAGCCTCCCAGCTGTAGTAAGATTATCCAGCAGGGCTGGGGCCGAGGTTGGAGCGTGGGCTGCGGGGCCGAGGGCCGGGGGAACGGGAACGGGAGCAGCAGGTGTTCACGGCGAGCAGGGACGCTCACTTTGTTTATGACAATTACAGTGCGTGAGGACCGTGCGTCATCCTGTCTGTTATTTATGACATACGCTTGGGAGTGGTGGCTTTCCTTAAGTGAACTCCCTGCATTAATCAAACGCTTTTAGGAAATTAAGAATGGGAAGCTATTCTCAATTGTTAGCGATTAAGCAAACATCGGTTGTGCTGTGTCCTCGGTTGATTTCAGGACAAAAAAAAATACACTATATTTGGCATCCCCATGTTTCTCTGTAGGCAGTTAATTGGAATATACAACGCATGCGGTTATGAGAATATTTGGTCATTCTTGTCTCTTTTGTAGTTGGTTCTGTGCCTGGAACAATGGTATAGTGTTCCTATTGCATGTGGTCCGGAAAATCAGTTGGAACATCTATCATCTTAGTCTTTTCTTTCTGGCTTGATAATTGAGAAATGTTTGACTATTTATAGTTTTTGATTACTTTTCCTATCGCATTTCATTTCAGAGTTTTGAATGCCTGCGATGAGCAAGTCATATTAGAAAACAAATGCACAGATGAATATGTAGAACAAAGCAAAGCATCCATACCATGCTTGTACCACATCATGTTGCAGCAAACCATATCATCATATGCAATGTTTAAACATAATTACATTGCAGTCATAATAATACTCATGGATTACATTTATGTAATGCCTTTTATCTCAGGATCTGGTAGTGCTTAAGACTGAGAGGTGGAACAGGTCGTTAAACGTCATGTGTAGCGCTCGCATGGGTGATGCTTGGCAGCCATTTTGAATGCTCTCCATATACCACCCGATGTGGTATTTATTAAACACAGTTAACATGAGGTGTTCACAGATTGATAGAGCCAAAAGGAATTCAGCCTGAACATGGAGGAACACTCTTTGTGGTAAGTGTCACATGACCCAGAAGGATCTCAGAGGGTCAGGAAATGAAGGCTATTTAACCCATGATGTGAATATGGGAACGTGCTTGACCAATCAGAGGAGGTGTACAGTACAGCTGTGAGAGGAACAACACAAATGACGAAACAGTTATGTCACAGTTATGTTCGTCATTTTGTTTTCATCATACAATTAATTGAATCTGTAATTAATTTTTATTATGACATCTATCATAATAATTCATTATGTTTGGTATCATGGTATTTGTACCCAGTTATGTCAATATACATGGATTGTCATAATGTGGTGGTTAGGTTTTAGTTTTGGGTTTAGGGCTTATGTTTATTTTGATCTCTGAAAACTGATTCAGGCCTTTTTTCATGAAAAAGAATACAGTATAACATCAGAGATACAGAAGTCAAGCTTATGGAAAAAAAAAACAAATAAACCAAAATGGGGTGTTATGACATCTTGATGAAAAAACAGCAAAAAACATAATAGAAGAAAACGAACCTAACTAACGGTAAGTGAGAATAAACTGCACATTTTATCTACATTTTATTCTAACTACTCCTGAGGCAAAAAGGATGAGCATGAAACTAACACAGATCACACTTTCTTTTGATAGTGAAGTAAATCTCCCCTTCTATAATCTGCATACTAATTTGGAGACTATTCAAAAGCAGCAATTTATCAAATGAGTGGTGTAAAGCAAAAACTGCAGTACCTACTCCAGTATAAACATGTTTATTACATACTGTTGTCAGCTAGGTACAGATGTTTACGGTATGTACTGTGATAGCTGAGTTAAGATCTTACTGCTGCATAGTTTGATTAAACTTTGTTAATCAAAATGAAGGTTTATCACCACAAAATGAGTCTATTTGAAACAATTTAAGAAGCCCCTATGCACATCGAATTGCATGTCTAATGGAATGCAAGTAGGCTTGTAAGTCCAATCAATAAAGAAATCAAACTTTTGGTGTAATTTCACATCATTTTTAGAAGTACAAAGCTTTCAGTTATCCCAAATCCTGGTGAATGAATACCTCCTGTATGGTTTTCCTGTATTTCAGTTATGTCACACAGTTTGCTGCAAAAATATCACTAAATCAGACGACTGACAGATAAAATGTTATCAAGGTCTGCGCAGGGTCTGATAAGAGGGCATAATGTCTTCTGCTTTTCCATATCGGTTATTATCCTTCGGTTATGCCTACACGTTGCCCTGCAGGACTACCTTAGCCTTCATCTGATACCAGACCACGTTTGCCGTCAGAAACTGGAGCCCATTGTTTTGGCAGGATGAAGCACCGGGCAGCCCCACATAATGCCTTCATCAAGGCGGGGGAACTTTCCGGTTAAATAGCAGTCAACTGGGTTGACCAGCTGAAATGTTTCTTTCAGATTGCTTGAGTCATTCAATTCATCGCTTTACTCAGCAACAAGTATGAAAACAACAATGTGCTTTCTCAGCAAATAAAAAGAAAATCCTGCAGAGCTGGCCGGGTTATTTCAGATGAGACGAATATGTATTATCCAACTGTGACCAAAACATTCAGGTGAAAATGAATTCTTACAAGAATACACTCAATGTAAACATGGTGTACAATCAGATTTAGCTACCTTTGATGTCCATGTAGGTAAGTATAGTGAAATGGTTACTTTGTTCAAAGCATGTAACTATTAACATTGTTCACTGTTAATCTAATTTATACATATAGCCTATAACATTAAATCAGTTCAAAAGAAATTAAGTGTGGTCTAGTTGGGTAATATTCACGCTGATTATTTTATTGCTTCCTTTCTGTCTTTGTGGTTTAAACAAGTGCAGTGCATTGTGGGTGTGGGCATGTGTCCATTTGTGACATGTGTGTGCAGCCACCAGTACGTCACATGTCTGAAGGTGAACGTCAGTTAGCCGCCTGTCACCCTGTCAGGTGACTCCCCTCAGCCATGGCTGGCACTGTTGCTTTTCAAATTCGTGGCCAATTAAAGTGAGGCTTGTCAAGCGGGGACCTGAAATGGCCAGAGAAAGGCGAGGACCTTCGACAGGTGTGTCCCCCCCCCCCCCCATGTGCGGCCCTCTCACGGTCACACGATAGCGTGGCATCACGTTCTCTCGTCCCTTCTGTTCCCGTTAAGCAGGATTGATGGGTGAGGCAGGGGTTGGCTTAGACGCAGAGGGAGGTGGACAGGGAGAGAGAGGGAAGCAGCAGAAGCACTACCGTTCTCTCCCTAATCTCTAACGAGCTGGCCGAGGGGGTGGACAAATGACCGAGTGGATACTACCCTGGTCTGGGTCAGCTGCCGTTCGCCTGACGAGAGTAATCCTGTGACTAAACAGAAAATCACTTTTGCCACTTGAGCTCTGGGGTAATCAGCCTGATCCCGTTTTAATTCAAATTAGAATCGAGTGTCTGCATGCTTTTTGCTTTTCCCCTTGCTTGCAAAACATTTGCAAACACATTTTAAACACCATTTCATCCGCTTGAAGAGAATCCCGTGAATTTGTTTGTCAACATATTTTAGCCTGGATTCAATCAACACTGGTCCATAACACTGGACGAATGCATGTGTTCATCTTTATCCAAACAGTTCCAAACAGTTTGACAACTGGGCGTGTCATATCCAGTGTTAGCGATAGCTAAGTCACTGCACCTTGCCGGGGAAAAACAAACACATTTACAACACTCATTTATTTGTACATCAAATTTAAGAACAAGTGGTGATTGAATCAAGACCCGAAAGTGGTCATAGCCAGTCTTTCCCAGGACTCTAAAATAGTGCCTGAACTCTGAATACCGTTTCGTCTTGGGCCAAAGCCCCTTCGAGTGACGTAACGGTACACATTGAGTAAACTCACATTAATCCCCTGTGCAAGTTTGGAATAGATTTGCTTACATTCGCACCAATAAGCAACCTAAAAATGAGCAAATCCAAAGGTTGTGCTGGCGGATTAGGCGTAATGAGTGGAAATCAGCCTACTAAAAATACAGAGGCGAAGGGATTTGTTCTGTAAGGCTTTTAGCTATTCAGCAGTAAACTGCTGCATCTGGAAGACACAGAGAAAGAAGGTTTCCACCATGGTTCCTAAACAGGAAGTCTGGTAAGGTACCATCGTTCAGCACTTGATGATGATCAAAATCCGTTCGAGATGGCCATGATCCATATTTGGTGGTGACAACAAAGTTATGTTACTGTATTAGGTGGCTGGTGGTAGGCAGGATTACTGTGTTGGGTAGCTAGTAGTAATAGGACTGGCAGGGTTACTGTGTTGAGTAGGTTGTGTTAATGGGGCAGGCAGCATAACTGTGTTGAGTAGCTTGTGTTAACAGAAAAGGCAGGGTTGCTGTGTCAAGTAGCTAGGGCTACCGGGGCGTATGGGATTACTAAACTGAGTCTCTGATGTTAACATGTTCGGTAGGGTTACTGTGTTAAGTAGCTGGTGTTAACAGGTTTGGTATGTTTACTGTGTTGAGTAGCATGGGGTAGCAGGGCAGGCAGGGTTGCTGTGTTGAGTAGTTGGGGGTATCAGTGCAGGCAGGGTTACTGTGTTGAGTAGTTGGGGGTATCAGGGCAGGCTAATCACTGTGTTTAGTAGTTGGGGGTATCAGTGCAGGCAGGGTTACTGTGTTGAGTAGTTGGGGGTATCAGGGCAGGCTAATTACTGTGTTGAGTAGTTGTGGGTATCAGTGCAGGCAGGGCTACTGTGTTGAGTAGTTGGGGGTATCAGGGCAGGCTAGTTACTGTGTTGAGTAGCTGGGGGTAGCAGGGCAGAAAGGGTTACTGTGTTGAGTAGCATGGGGTAGCAGGGCAGGCAGGGTTGCTGTGTTGTGTAGCTGGGGGTGGCAGGTTAGGCAGGGTTACTGTGTTGAGTAGCATGGGGTAGCAGGGCAGGCAGGGTTGCTGTGTTGAGTAGCTGGGGGTGGCAGGTTAGGCAGGGTTGCTGTGTTGAGTAGTAGGGGGTATCAGGGCAGGCTAATCACTGTGTTGAGTAGTTGGGGGTATCAGTGCAGGCAGGGTTACTGTGTTGAGTAGTTGGGGGTATCAGGGCAGGCTAATTACTGTGTTGAGTAGTTGTGGGTATCAGTGCAGGCAGGGCTACTGTGTTGAGTTGTTGGGGGTATCAGGGCAGGCTAGTTACTGTGTTGAGTAGTTGTGGGTATCAGTGCAGGCAGGGCTACTGTGTTGAGTAGTTGGGGGTATCAGGGCAGGCTAGTTACTGTGTTGAGTAGCTGGGGGTAGCAGGGCAGAAAGGGTTACTGTGTTGAGTAGCTGGGGGTTGCAGGTTAGGCAGGGTTACTGTGTTGAGTAGCATGGGGTAGCAGGGCAGGCAGGGTTGCTGTGTTGAGTAGCATGGGGTAGCAGGGCAGGCAGGGTTGCTGTGTTGAGTAGCATGGGGTAGCAGGGCACTGGGGCAGCTCTATGCAGTGAACTGTAGTGCAGTGTAGTGTATTGCGGGTAGAGTTTCCTGGTGCAGGCTGGGGGATCCTGGCATTGCACTATGGAAGTGATGTCGGCCCCAGCACTCTGCCCCTCGGCCTGCTCCTTTCCTGCCTCAGGATGCGACAGCATGACGTGCCAGCGACACTGTCCTTGCTCTAATGTGTTTACGCGCTGAGAGGATTACGGGGAAACAGCTTGCCGGGGGCAGGCAGCTGCTGTTTCCTGCGACTCGCGGCGAAAAAACCGGGGGGAAGAGAGCAGGATGCCTTGGGGGAGAAATGTGTTTCAACCCCGCCAGCCCATCGCGGGCAAAGCCACCAACCACGCTAAGGCCAGGTAGGCTCCGGGCCCGTCGGCGCAGGTCATGTGTAGATGTGCGCTAGATTGGATTATCTCGCCCCCTCCTCAATCCACTCAGTCAATGCTTGTGTTCTTGGAGGACCCAGCTGGTGAGTACAGCTGGCTTTGTCGTAAACCGAAGATACGAGCAGCACGCCGATTTCACTCCACTCCTGAATTTAGCAGCTCTGCTACCTTCATGAGGAATAATAAACTCAGAATTATAGACAGCGGGAACCTGCCTGAAAGATATCTTGTGCATTATTGAATTCCTGCAGAATGTTGTAGGATAACTTTCCATTACGACCATTTATGAGGGCTTCCACAAGTTCATGTTACTTAACTGTTGAACTGTCAAGAACTTAAGAGGCTTTGATTGGAATTCGGTACCAAGGATTAAGACCGCAGCCTAAGTACTGTGTCAGTGATGGACGAAGGTGGTTTATTGTCACTTGTGAGGTCCTCAAGGCGGTTGGTGTTAACAGAGGGAAGTTGTTGCACACTGTGCTATGCTAACCCCTTTTTTAATAGCATGTGGTATAGGTTGTTGTACCAAAGAATGTATCTCTTAACTGCAGACATCTGTAAAGTTATTTAAAAGGATTTCTGTGATTTTATCTCTGTCACCAGTAGACAGGGCAGAGACTATGAGATCACCCACGTGTGTGTGAGTGTGTGTGTGTGAGTGTGCATGCCTGTCTTTATGTCTTTCTGTATAAGACTGTTAGCAGGATAGCTGAAAGCAATCTGGAGGAAAGTGGGTGCAATTTTTTTTCAGTAATAAGTGAGGTGAAATAATTTTTGTTGGAACAAGGCATAAGGTATTGCATTAAATTTGCAGTAACAGTTGTCAATGGAAACTTACTGTCCAGTCCTGTTGAACTCAGCTTGGATGTTGGTGTTTCATGATATTATCATGGTAAAATGGTTTGTAATAAATGCATTGACTTATTTATGGATATCCGCTCCTGAGCCGTGTTTGAATACCCCCTGAAGTTTACCAAGGAAGCAGACAATGCTATTTGTCCTTCAAGTGAGTTTCAGGATGCTTAAATGGCATGTTAGCTAGAATGCTAGCCAGGCTAAAAACCAGCAGGGTACAAACTGTAGACTGAATGTCTTATGTGGAGCTAATCAATATTTTAGTGGTTTTCATGTGTCAGGTTTTGTATTGGGTATTTACAATAATTTATTCAGCAAATCCTAATGTGGGAATACAAGTCGCATATACTCAAAATTTCACAGATCTTTTGAAATTGCCTTGTGCATTCAGTATGCTAAATCAAACGCGTCCACAATCACACACACACACACACACAGGTGATTCTGTTGCCTTATTGGAGCTAACACTTCAAAGAGGTTTAAAAATACACACATTGTTTTTACTCTTCAGGGACCGTTAGAAAAAAACAAGGAAACCCCCTGACCAGATTTTAGGACCTACTATATTCACACTGCTATTTTAAACCTTAAGAGATGTACTGCTTCGGCTTCCTCCTTGACACGATTCTTACAACACCAGCAAGGACGACTTTGTGGTTTTCGCAGATGTGATCCTTTGACCCATGTCATTTCCTACTGTACTCAACAAATTTCTGGGCTTTCAGTAGACGGTATTTTGCAAGTTCTTCAGGTGACATCATTGTGGAACAGCTACAGTTATAGATGCTCACATCGAAGTTTCCACATCGCTGGTAGAGCAGAGGTAAAAGTGGCATTGGAAAGCTAATTCTACATGTCAAATGGAAAGATCTAAAAAGATGAAATACCTGCACAACTATTTAAAAAAACAGACTGGATGTTGGTCTGGTGGGACAGAGAGCCTGCTGGATTTTGGAAACAGATCCCAATCAAATGATGTTGTTCTTTATTAGCATCTATGCAGTTCAAACAAAACAAACTTAACCTTTTTTAAGGACATATGCAATTGAAAATGACAAATTCCAAAGCACATTTGCTTGTTTCCAATAGAAATACTCAATAAGAACTACGTTACAAAGTTTTGATTGAATTGCAAATGTCCTTATAGAGACTGGAGCGCGTTTGATTGCCTGGGTCGCGGCCCTTGTTTTTCTCACAACCTGATGGTTGGAGCACTCTGACAGTCAGAGGGAGAGAAAGCAGGGGAAAGCAGAGGACAGCAGCCGGGTAGGTTAATGCGGAAAAGCGTGTTCCTCCTGCAAATCCACTCATCCAGGCCCTCCAGACATTGTTACCGCGGTACCCCTTCCACGCGGGCCCTGGGGGGTAGTATGAGAGCATCAGCGAAAAGCCATTTCCCGGCGATGACCTAAGTTTGATTGAGATGTATGGGTACTGACTCATAATCGAGCTCGGAATGCGTGTAAAATTTGTTTTGGTGTCTGCACCTGGGAGGATACCGTATAGGCTGCAGTCATTACTTGGATGAATGCGTATTAGGCGCCAGGGAGTCAGTTCAGTCATCTTGCTGTGTGTCACTTTCACTGAACAGCAATTTAACAAACAGTATCAACTGTCCGACTATCCTGCTTTGTCAGCTTGCGTCAGAAATTGGAACATTTTCGGTCGATTAGTTTTTGTTTGTATGAATTCTGGAGCTAGTTTTGAAAAAAAATTCTATCACTGTTTTGAATTGTTTTGCGTGTTCTTTGTATTTTTGGGGGGGATGGGGGGTGATGACCTACTCTACAGGAGAGGGGTGTGAATGGGCGTCCTGCCCAGGGCGGAGCCGAGCGTGAAAGAGGGATGAGAGGGAGTCGGCTCTAGACTTCCTTCTCTGTCATTTGAATGTGGCATGCCGGTGAGAGGTGCTGATTGGCTGCAGTGTTGGGAGAGCATATCCCAGAGTTCTCTGGAGTAGGCAGTGAGACCTGCAGGGACATGGGAGGCAGACAGGAGTTCAGGCACAAGATGGCTCCTTCCAGGCCCTTCAGAATTTACCCTCAACTGAGCAGACCCAAGCTGAAGTCCACCCGCTTCGCCTTCAGACCGCGCTCAAGGTCGGCTACCAACATCAACGCCAGGTAGCTCTGCAGGTGTCCTGTCTAGGAACCAAGGGGGGCAGCGGGTATTTTGGATCGCGGGGGGGGTATCATTTCAGTTTCAGCATATATTTTATCCTGTTCACCATGAAGTTTATTGAGAATTGTGGTTTAGATACTGACTTTGCCTAGTTTGCTGTTTTGTTTGTTGCTTGCCTTTCTATGTGCTTCACAAGCACTTGCCAAAGGTGCTTGTATGTGGTAGTTATAGATGTCATCAGTGTACTGCAAATGGTCTTCTAGTGTACAGGTGTTAAGGGCATTAGTTTTTTTATTGTGTGTCTCATCTGCCTGTGTTCAAATATATGCTCATTTGAAAAACATGATGTAGGCTAAAATGAGCCACACTGTAAATGAGTCATATAACACTGGGAACACAACCACGTTTTATTATGTTTGATCACATTCATAAGAGATAGCATCTCGGTGGACTATGCTGTCATCGTAGTAAATCGAGCTACACTGTGACTGTATCTTCTGAACTGTTATGATCTGCATGAACTTGCATGCACAGATCTACAAGAAGAAAAACTACAAAAAGAAAAAATTTCCAGAAGAAAACTTGCACCTGTGCAAATTTTATTAGGACATTTGAAACCAGAGTGATTTTCCTCCCAGGAGCAACCTAGAACCACTATAATCAAATGATTGAAATACGTTTGTTGAAATTCAAATAAGATGACTTAATTTTACTGATAAATTTAATTTCACAACTAGTTTTTAAATATAATTCCTAAAAAAGAGCAAAATTAGCCTAAATGCTAAGCTTTCATTTCCTTCTTTAGATATTTTGAATATAGCTATTAGTTTGCTGATATATCTCTTGGATTAATGAATAATTATACTCAGTTTCTTTGTTTAAGTGTACAGACTTCATATATGTGTATTTTAAACTCTTACAAGACAAATTTGCAATTTTCACACTGTAATTGTGAAGAATGGGTAGTTTCAGCCCACATTGTTTTCAGTCTGTTCATCAGTTTTTCAGTACAGGGATGTAAAGGAAATAACTCCCTAAATTTTAAGTGTGCTTTTAGCTTCACACTGAGAGGAATAACACCTCCACCCCCGCGTAACAACTCAACTTCATCTTAAAAACAATCACAGCTCAGCAGTAGACTTGCTGTATTGATTGCGGTAGTATATTTTACTGCGCTGCTACGATCAATAGTAATCCAGAACCTCACTTATTCAGAATCCCTGCGAGCAGTATAGAATGAACGATGCATTTATTGGCCAAAGTGTCGAGGAAGCAATTTAGAATGATTTTTTAAAAATATTTGTTTCGAGATTCTGCCAGCGACAACGTCATTTCAGTCAAAGCATTTCCATGCTTGTGTGTTTAGATTCCTTTCTGAAATATCTCGCTGTCATGCATATGTCAGTCACTGCCGCCCCCAGACCGGCGTAGCGTGATTCTCTGTATAACAAAAGGTGGTGCTGGAGCTGCTGGTAAGAGGAGAATGAGGGTGATACGCATACCAATGCTGTGAGAGAAGCGCTCCTCCCCAGCAGCGAAACTGTAAGCCTGACCTCGGGTCTCATGTGTTTGTCTCTGATCACTATCAGCGAGAAGAAATTACCTGTTCTGTCAGAAAGGGAAAGGGTATATAGCAGCCAGTCAGCTGATCAAATAATTGGACTTGGCAGGAGGGAAGATTTATTCCTCTTGGCCCCTGTGACGGAATTTAAACTGGAATGCCAGTTATGAGGTTTGCGTGCATGTAAAAGTGCTGAGAGTGGAATCAGGCGTGAAACGCAGAACTGGTTTTGATTAATGAGGCCCCTGATGAGAGGTTTAAAAACATCCACTGAAATAAGTCAATAAAGAACAATATCGACATCTGCTGGTCATATGTGGTACTGCATGTACTTACATGCGATTGTGAGAGCGAGGCTGTGGGAATTTCTTTCTGTTTGGGTTTGTGCTGAGCTGAGGAGAGGCACAACTCTCGTTAATGACAAACAGTAGCCTGTGGGTGTTTCCCGGTGTATCATTGGGGAACAAATGTCGCTATGACCTATGGAACCCCCTCCAGCTTACCTCTACTTTTACCCCTGCTGGACAAGATCAGTTGCATCCAAACACTGAGAATTCCTGGTAATAGCCAGTTCAAAGGAAAGTTAGTAGGTGATACAGAAAATGAAACTGCAGAGAACCTGAAAAGTTATTTCTCTGGTCAAGTATTTTTACAGGGATAAGTCTTTTCTATAGGCTCCAGTTTTTATTGTGGATCCAGATTTTTATGTGGGGTCTTGCCTTTACGATTGGGCCCAATATTTTGTTTTTGTGTTTCCCCCTAATTTCATTTCCCTCCACATTTCTCATATCCCTCCTTCAGGCCCTTTTCTGACCACTGCTCCGCTGTTAACCACTTTTCTGCTGTGTTCTTCCAGGGACCCCAGCCCCACCGAGATGAACGTGGAGCCCTGGGCCGACCCTCAAGACCAGGCCACCGCTGACCCCACGCAGCCCCAGGAGCACCCGGACAAACTGTGCCTCGACTCCTTCTGGAGCGAAGTGGAGCACATCCGCCAGGGAAGCAGCGACAGCGAGCCTGACAGCACCAGACGAGACTCCAGACTCTCAGAGGGTGAGCAGAGCAAGGCCTGGGCTCAGCCCTCCATTTTGGCTCACACTTCAAACAGACTGTCAGTGAGTGAGCAGAGTTTGGGGTGGGACTCACTCCTCCATTTTGGCTCACAGTTCAAACAGGCTCTCTGAGAGTGAGCAGAATAGGGCCCGGGCTTAGTCCTCCATTTTGGCTCACAGTTCAAACAGATGCACAGAGGGTTAGCAGAATCGGGCCAGGGCTCAGTCCTCCATTTTGGCTCACAGTTCAAATGCAGCTTTTTGAGTTTGGTGCTGTGGCATGCATAGACTATCTTAAGGGGTGAAAAAGTAATAAAGGGCACCTGAAACATATTTAGCTTTTATGACAGATTGATTTATATTATGTTTCTTAATTAACACAGAGAATGATTGTTGATCAAATGACAATAACTGAATGTATATTCAGTAATGGAACCATAATAAGTTGGCTAGGCCCTGTTTGAAATGCTGTCTTATGCTGAGAGGAGCAGTTTCTCACCCAGAACAAAAAGGGCAGGGATGGTTACCCACCCACCGCCTCAACTCACATCCACACCCGCCGTTACACATCTGAACTCACCAAACTGCACTGTATTATGAATAAATATGACTTGCATCTATTCGTCAAAATGTGGAATTACTGTAATTTAAATAAAGATCCAACTGTGAGGTGAGAACTCGACGAGCTCAATCAGTCACTGGCATGGAAACCAAAGGTGGATGCAAATCTTAAAACTGCCAGAAAAATGTTTTAAATCGCAAACAAAATTTTCAAAAACAGATAAGAGATTTGGGTTATCAAGCTATCCCATATATGACTAAGCTGATTAGGTTATGCATTTAACATGACACGGTTATGGAGCCGTGGGAAGGGATTGGGCAGTACACACATGTGAGGGTCGTGTGCGGAAGTCAACAGTGGACGTGGATTAGCATGTGTTAATGGGGCTGTGGTCATGTGCGAAAGTTAACTTATCGGATTAGCATGTTTTAACGGGGCTCTGTGTGTACCTCAGAGGGGGAACAGGAGGAGCAGTGGCTGCAGGAGGCAGGGCTGGCCCCCCTTATCAGCGAGGACAGCGAGGACGTGGACAAAGTGGTGCTGCTGTCCACCCTGACCCGCACGCAGGCGGCCGCCGTCCAGCGCCGGCTCGACTCCTACACCTGCTCCCTGCGCAAGAGGAACAAGCCGCCACCCCGCGACGTGCGCGACATCTTCGCCTCTCCCATTGCTCAGGTGAGGAGCGACCATCGCCCTTACCGTATCTCCAGCTGCTTAAGAGCGTCCCTGGTCCCATGGTCCTGGAAATCCAAAGCAGTCACACTCAGGAAATCCAGTGTGATAAACTGCTCTGATTGGTCAGTTAAGTGCTGAGTAAGAACAAAAGCAAGCCTATCCAAGACAAGTGCTGGCAACCCCTTCTATAGACTATTGATGTCAGGACTGTCCATTTTACTGCTTTGTCATTTTTGCAGATGACCTCAAGTGATTCAAACCAGTGATCGAATGGTTGTTAATCAAAGACTGTGTGACTGTCATTGTTGTGTGTAGATATTCATTGATTTACATTGTCATTTGTTTTATTATAGAAAAATCTTTAAGTCAAGTAATTGCCAATAACGTGATAAGCAATTGACAGTAACATCAAAGACATCAGTAAGCCCAGAGTAACTAGGGGCCAACAGGTTAGATGGCCTTAGCAACAGCCCGTAAGCCCCGGCGGTGTCAAGCAGAAGCCAATTTCACCGATATGATCTCCGCGACGACGCTGTCAGTCAGGCCGCCTCACTCTACAAGCGGAGCAGACGTGTTACAGTGAGAGGAAATGATCCACTCAAAGGTCACGCTTTGTCCCAGGTGTCTTTGCAGCTTTGAGATGGAAATGTGCGATGCCGTGTCTATATGCTCATATCAGGAGGAATGATACTGTTGGACATCTTTATTTCCCTCCGGTTCCAACTGTAGCATCCTGTCTTTCCGATGCGAGAAAAGATTGTTAAATTTGCCTGCCCGCGTCGCTAACAATGTGAATCTTCCCACGCAGACGCCATTGCCGGAATCTCAGGACGGGGAGCAGCGGTCATCTCATAACAGTATGGACAGCGTAGTGAAGAGTCCCCTAACAGGTATAGGCTACCCGTCTACACACCTACAGAGCGGGGGGGGGTAAGGTTTCATTAAACCAAAAATAGGAGGAGCTAGCACAGAGTACCAGTGACTCAATCATTTGGCAGCTGTGGAGACCAAAACAATTTTGATTGGTTCAGACAAGTTGATGATTGTCGGGTGAGTATAGCTCCACCCTAATGGAGATCTTGATTTCAGTCATTAAAAACAGGAAGATTCCATGCACAACGGGTAATGAATAGCAACTCAAAGCTATATCCCACAATGCACACAACAAACGAAAATGGCCATAGCTCTCTGCAGTAAATGTTACCATCGCCCCTCACCTGCTTGGTACCATCTGGTGTTTTAAGCTTGCAACTAGTAAGTAATACTTAGGGAACTACACAGTTTGTTCCAGATCTTACATTTAAGCCAATTATTATGGTACAAAAAATTATTGGCATGGGTAAATTTAAAGCATAGTGGCACCCATGACAACATGTCGCTTTAACATTATCATTTTATTTTAGTGCTGGTTCTCATCTTGATGTCTGTTGAATTAAATTCTGGCTGTTCTGTAGCTAAATTGTCACTGTTTTTGCTGACACAACGATATGTTATTAAATTAGCGCACCATGCTATATCAGCCTTGTAAGTGGAAATGAAAGGCATTAATTGTGTTGAATAATTATACCGTTGAACAGGCTGTGGCACAGTGGAGATGAGGAAATGTTTGTCTTTATCAGCCATCAGGGTGGATCCGCAGGGGGGCCCTCAGAAGGAAGAGATCTTCATCACGGACGTGGCGTACTGCGAGCAGGCGGCCATCCTCCTCAAGCAGTCCAAGCTGCCGCAGAACAGCAGCATCCGCAAGAAGGACGACGGCACTCTGCCCGTAAGCAGCTGCCTGTTCCCCTCCCATATCCACACCTTGTCCCCAGCACCCATCTGCCCCCCCCAATCTCGATATCTACAGTACAAGAGTTGCCCCAAATTTTAAGTAACATAATGACTTTGGGAATACATTACATTACATTATAGGCATTTAGCAGACGCTCTTATTCAGAGCGATTTACAGCACAAAGTGCATGTCTTTCGGGAAAAGGGTGTTAAAGTGCTAGCGAGGGTAAAAGTCTCAAGTGCCAGAAGGGTTAGCATGGACTAAACCTAAACTGTGGATGAATTGTTGAAGAGACAAAAAATAGAGAACAGAGTATAAAAAGAATAGGAATAAAAAGAGTATAATAAACATTATTATCACAGTAATAGTAATTTAATCGCAGTATTGGTAGTATATCGCTGTTGTAGTGTCATTCATCTCATTATCAATGACAGCTTTCACGTCAACCACCATCACCCTGTGTCATTGTAATGGGTGGTGTACGGCAGCCATTTTGTACCAGAGAGCTCCCCACACATTAGCTTAGGAGGGTCTGAAGGGAGGGGCTGAGGGGCTTTCAGTTACACTGCTGGGGTGTTTATGTGGCCAGATGGAAAGAGCTGAGTGGGGATTTTGGCCTGGCTGCCATGGAACCCAGTGCACTCTGCAAATGTAGGACTCATTCAAGGCAAAGGATAGTAGTGACTTATCGTCATGACGCTTGCTATCATTACTGTATGTATGTATGTATGTATGTATGTCTGTATGCATGTATGTATGTATGTATGTATGCATGTATGTATATGTATGTATGTATTTTTTGATTATTAAGTAAATCATCATGATTGACAGGAGATCTCTGGTATGTTTTGTTGTGAGAGAAGATCAGAGAACGCTGACCCTGCTCTGGGATTATACCTGACCCACGCTCTCCTCTCTCCCCTCCGTAGAGAGTCATCTGCCCCCAGTGCAGGCTGGGTGTGACCCGTATCCAGGACCTGTCGCAGCAGGACATGAAGAAAGTGCGGCAGCTGGCCCTCATCGACATGACGGCGCTGTGCGACCTGCTGGAACTGGACGTCAAGAGGCACAAGACCTGCAAGAGAAAGATTCCAGGTCTGCCCCTATCGCCGTGACGATAAACACGCGTGGCAACCACACGGCCTCGATTCCCTCAACTCTCCTCCCTCACTTACGAATATGTTTGCAACTACCTGGTTTTTCTACAATCATAGTTCAATTTTATGATAACAAAAATAATAATAATAAAAAATAAATATAAAATATGCTTTGCCTTTATTTGTAATGTAAAGTTATGGACAAAAGGTCTTGTTTTTTCCTACAAAGAGATTTATTTTTGTGATTACTGCACTTGTTACAAGAGGGAATTCCAAACGTAGGCCTCAGGGTCAGTTCTACATCAATTGATTCAGTTGATGACTGTGCTTCTTTAAAATGAATGGGGAGAGATATATTTGATGACCTCCCCACCCGTCAAAAATTCTTGTTCCACCCCTGGTGAGGGAATTGCACTGACCCCGTGTCCTAATCCTAAATCAGTCTCGGATCAGAGGGGTGGAGCAAAAGAAAACCCAGCCGTACTATTGACCCAAAGGGTCAGATTTCCATATCTCTAACCTACGCTACGTTTGAGGGCAAGTGAAGGAGTTAACTGAATTCACGCCAAAATTGCTAGCGCTAACTGTAGCTCTCTGCCTGTGTTTCCTGTCAGAGAGCTCGCTCTTTGGGGTCCCCCTGGCCACGCTGGTGGAGAACGATCAGAAGATCAAGGCCAGCACCACCATTCCTCTGATCCTGCAGGCGGTAAGCTCTCCCACCTGGAGCATCTCAGCCTAATCCCAACTAACATGAAACATTTCAACAACGCTCTACAAAAGTTCTGGTCAGTGTCCCCTTTGGTTTCCATGTGAAGAATGTTTAAATATACCTATTCTTTCCTTTTAAAATAGACACAAATGACCATCCACAAAGTAACACTGAGTAACAGCGGACTGACAAAACTAAATTACAATACGTACCCAAATTCACACAGAAATATCATCGGAACCCAAGCTAAGCTTGGATGGCACCTCTGTGTACTCTGACAAGGGTTAAGCACTTCCTGTCCCATTGAGAGAGTTCCACACCACAGCTAAATCAATGGCTGCATCTCTCAGGGGACTAGGTAATCTGTTCTGCGAGATTTTATTACAGTTAACGTATAGAATATCTATATTCATTGTGCACAAGGTCCTCGGGGTGTTTACATGTGAGTGCGAGTCCCCTTGAGTGTGGTTTTGCCCTCTGTGTAGCCTGGGGTAACTGCAGTGGTGGCTAAATGCTCCCTCCCTCCCTCCCTCCCTCTCTCCTATAGCTGCTGTCTTTCCTGGAGAAGAAGGGTGTGGATTCCGAGGGAATCCTAAGAGTTCCAGGTTCCCAGGCCAGGATAAAGGTAAGGCAGTCTGAGACAGGCCGAGCAACAACATCCTGTAGTTCCCTCTCACACAATACTAATTTTATTTCATTTCATTGTCTGGAGACGAGATTCTTACTGCATCAGAACATCTTGTTTAACTCACCATTAACCTCTCTGTGATGATACAATAAAATCAGTGAGCGCTGGCCACCCACTTACAGTGTCTCTGTAAGACACAGGAGAGCAACCCATTAGCACTGACGTCAAATATTTAGAAAATAAGGCCTGTTTGTTAGGCCCCAGTGCCCACTACAAAAATGTGCCACCACCAGAGGGCAGCATCCTGAGTGAGTCAGCCCTGTCTGTGAACACAAGGTTAATACAATGCATGCATGCAAAGAAAAACCTTCCTTCCTGTCAAGACGCTCGGACAAATATATTTTCAATCCCATTCACAAAATTAATTGGGTAATCCATCACCGGAGTCCTATATCCATTCCTTGACCCTTCATGACGTCTTTTTTTTTTGCCGCCTGCAGATGCTACAGCAGAAGCTGGAGAGCACGTTCTACTCGGGCAGCTTCAACTGGGATGAGGTCAGCCCGAACGACGCCGCTGCCCTCCTGAAGAAGTTCATCCGCGAGCTGCCCTCCCCGCTCCTGACCGGCGAGCACCTCAACACCTTCAGCGCAGTCCGTGGTGAGGGGACGCGGCTCAGACACGCCAGAGCGTCCTGTGTTTGGCTCCTCTCTCTGAGCGCCCCGCCCTGCCTTCGAGCTACACACTGCACTGCACTGTTTCTGGGCACTGAACAGTAATCGCGTCATCTGCCAATAATCTCACAATGCCATCATCACATGATAACGCATAACTACCTTTGTTGACAGAACACAAGCCCAAAGGTTAAAAATAGCCAGAATTAAAAATACCAGAATATTTGGTCTAAATGAATGGCATTCTTAGTTATATAACTAAGAATTCCATGCCTTTATGCAATAACAGAATATTTGGTCTGAATGAATGGCATTTTTAGTTATATAACTGTAGACAGGTGCACATTTAAGTGGTGCAAGTAGATAGCAAAGTGCAGATGACATGACATAGACTCGTAAAGGGCGTTGTGAGGTTCATAAGTTTACCATTTGTGACCTTGCAGAAGGCATTGGGTTTCTTGGCTGACGGATTTGTGCTGTGTTTAACGCAGATATCCCAGAACTCAAACAGAAGCTCCATATGCTCAACCTCCTCATCCTCTTGCTTCCTGAGCCCAACAGAAACACACTGAAGGTACAGTCCCTCCGTAACCCAGTCAAAACCCCACACATTCTGCTATAAACACACTGAAGGTACAGTCCCACACTAACCCAGTCAAAACACCACACATTCCGCTAGAAACACACTGAAGGTACAGTCCCACCCTAACCCAGTCAAAACACCACACATTCTGCTATGAACACACTGAAGGTACAGTCCCTCCGTAACCCAGTCAAAACACCACACATTCTGCTATAAACACACTGAAGGTACAGTCCCTCCGTAACCCAGTCAAAACCCCACACATTCCGCTATAAACACACTGAAGGTACCCAGTCAAAACACCACATATTCCGCTATAAACACACTGAAGGTACAGTCCCACGGTAACTCAGTCAAAACCCCAAACATTCTGCTATAAACACACTGAAGGTACAGTCCCTCTGTAACCCAGTCAAAACCCCAAACATTCTGCTATAAACACACTGAAGGTACCCAGTCAAAACACCACATATTCCGCTATAAACACACTGAAGGTACAGTCCCACGGTAACTCAGTCAAAACCCCAAACATTCTGCTATAAACACACTGAAGGTACAGTCCCTCTGTAACCCAGTCAAAACCCCAAACATTCTGCTATAAACACACTGAAGGTACAGTCCCTCCGTAACCCAGTCAAAACCCCACACATTCTGCTATAAACACACTGAAGGTACAGTCCCACACTAACCCAGTCAAAACACCACACATTCCGCTAGAAACACACTGAAGGTACAGTCCCACACTAACCCAGTCAAAACACCACACATTCCGCTATAAACACACTGAAGGTACAGTCCCACCCTAACCCAGTCAAAACACCACACATTCTGCTATAAACACACTGAAGGTACAGTCCCTCCGTAACCCAGTCAAAACACCACACATTCTGCTATAAACACACTGAAGGTACAGTCCCTCCGTAACCCAGTCAAAACCCCACACATTCTGCTATAAACACACTGAAGGTACAGTCCCACACTAACCCAGTCAAAACCCCACACATTCTGCTATAAACACACTGAAGGTACAGTCCCTCCGTAACCCAGTCAAAACACCACACATTCCGCTATAAACACACTGAAGGTACAGTCCCACCCTAACCCAGTCAAAACACCACACATTCCGCTATAAACACACTGAAGGTACAGTCCCACACTAACCCAGTCAAAACACCACACATTCTGCTATAAACACACTGAAGGTACAGTCCCACACTAACCCAGTCAATACCCCACACATTCTGCTATAAACACACTGAAGGTACAGTCCCACACTAACCCAGTCAAAACACCACACATTCTGCTATAAACACACTGAAGGTACAGTCCCACACTAACCCAATCAAAACCCCACACATTCCGCTATAAACTCACTGAAGGTACAGTCCCACCCTAACCCAGTCAAAACACCACACATTCTGCTATAAACACACTGAAGGTACAGTCCCACACTAACCCAGTCAAAACCCCACACATTCTGCTATAAACACACTGAAGGTACAGTCCCTCCGTAACCCAGTCAAAACACCACACATTCCGCTATAAACACACTGAAGGTACAGTCCCACCCTAACCCAGTCAAAACACCACACATTCCGCTATAAACACACTGAAGGTACAGTCCCACACTAACCCAGTCAAAACACCACACATTCTGCTATAAACACACTGAAGGTACAGTCCCACACTAACCCAGTCAATACCCCACACATTCTGCTATAAACACACTGAAGGTACAGTCCCACACTAACCCAGTCAAAACACCACACATTCTGCTATAAACACACTGAAGGTACAGTCCCACACTAACCCAATCAAAACCCCACACATTCCGCTATAAACTCACTGAAGGTACAGTCCCACCCTAACCCAGTCAAAACACCACACATTCTGCTATAAACACACTGAAGGCAGCCTATAGCCTAGTGGCTAAGGTACATAACTAGGACCCCTGAGGTTGGCGGTTCAAGTCCCAGTCCAGCCACAGCAAGAACACCATTGCTGTTGGGCCCTTGAGCAAGGCCCTTAACCCCACATAGCTCCCAGGGGGGATTGGCCCTTGGTTAGTCTAGTTGGTAAGTCGCTTTGGATAAAAGCGTCAGCTAAATGACAGTAATGTAATGTAATGTAATGAAGGTACAGTCCCTCCGTAACCCAGTCAAAACACCACACATTCTGCTATAAACACACTGAAGGTACAGTCCCACCCTAACCCAATCAAAACACCACACATTCTGCTATAAACACACTGAAGGTACAGTCCCTCCGTAACCCAGTCAAAACACCACACATTCCGCTATAAACACACTGAAGGTACCCAGTCAAAACACCACACATTCTGCTATAAACACACTGAAGGTACAGTCCCACCCTAACCCAGTCAAAACACCACACATTCTGCTATAAACACACTGAAGGTACAGTCCCTCCGTAACCCAGTCAAAACCCCACACATTCCGCTATAAACACACTGAAGGTACCCAGTCAAAACACCACACATTCCGCTATAAACACACTGAAGGAACAGTCCCACGGTATCCTGGGTATAAAATTCCACATATTCTGCTATAAACACACTGTCACTCTAACCCAGTCAAAATACCACACTGCTCTTTAGCATCAGTCTTTGCTTTGACAGGGTAATGTGCTATACCGATTAGCATTTCATCCAGCTTGTTACAAGGGAACGCCTGTGTTAGCTTGATGGTTCTGCACATTGCTCTATCTTTCTTCTTACTGGATATGTAGACAAGAAGATAAACATATGAGAAGGCATATTTCCTTATGTCTGTAATTACAACACATACCTCTGCTCTGAGTCTGTGCTTACATAACACAGCCGTGTCACTAATGATTAATCAGTCTTAGTCATGTGACGCATCATAGAGTCTTTATTCTCATGCAGGGAAGTTGTTTTCTCCAAAACAGATCCATACCATTCAATACTTGGCACACAGCCGCATTGTGGGGTCCTACAGAGTGCAGTGAAGAGTGAAGTGCATAAACTCATAAATAATGTTTGCAGTCATAATTTATCTTATTCCAGCTTTGACAATAGATTTTATGAGAGGTTTTTTTTCACCAAATTACATAACTTGCGGTACAGAATTTACTTTTAACTTGAGCCCCCTTGTTCAAGAGACTTAGAAAATTCTTTTGTGGTTCACTTTGTTGAACTCTTTAATGAATATATAAAGCCAAATTAAGCCCCCCCCCTTCCTCCTCCTCCTCCTCCTCCTCCTGCAGGTCCTTCTTGAGTTCCTCAGTAAGGTGGTCTCTCGCGAGAGGAGGAACCGTATGAACCTGTGGGCCGTGTCCACCATCATGGCGCCCAACCTCTTCCTCCACAAGGCCGTGCCCAGCCGGCTGACGGAGGGCGTGGAGAAGGGCCATGCCGAGAGGGCTGCTGACATCATGAGGCTCCTGATCCGTTATCAGGACCTGCTGTGGACCGTAAGTGCACGACCTGAGACCCCACACACACCTAAAGACACGACAGACTACCATATAACATTGAGCGTTCAGATTGTAATATTCCATTACCGCAAATAATGATATGTACTGTAGCTGGCATTCATTTTTATCTTTCACAATCTTTACGGTTGTGGCAGAAGAGCAGTACTCCCGATGTTCCTTCATCACTTCCACGATTTACAAACGGGTCACCCCTCCGCAGATCCCCAACTTCCTGATGAGCCAGGTGCGGAAGCTGAACGAGAACAGCAGCCGCCGATATCAGTTCTACGACAAACGCATCAAGAACCTGCTGAGGAAGATCCACACCGACAGCCGCGACAAACCTGACAAGAACACTGAGGTGAGAGCCCTTCCAAACGAGGAGGGCCAGAAGCCTCAGTCGAAATTACACCTGGGTCACCTATGTACAGTATATGAAATACTCTCACTTTTTGGAACAAAATTAAGAACGCAAAGCAAGCCATGAAAACATGTTACTAACCGAAACATACATTTGTATGAAAGAAGAAGTCTGTTGTGAATATTGGTGTTTAAAAGATGAAGTAATCAGTGGGAATTGTGTTGGTGTGTGAAGGGTTAAAAGGGTCCAAGTATTACAAATAATTATTTGGCTCAGGTAAGACCATAATGCCTGTTCCCAACGTCTAAGTTCAGAATTCAGCATTTGACCTTAACTTACCTACCGTTCAACTGAAGGTCAACAGTCATCACCACCAATGGTCATCAGTCTGTTTATGAAGGAAGAGAAATGAACATGTATTTAAATGCGAATCAGTGTTAAGAGGATTGTTGCTTGGACACAGACTTAAATCCCACCATCATGGAGGCCTTTGGCTGCCCTCTCTAGAGCTACAGCAGTGGAGAGGAGAAGAAGCTTCCCTTACATGACTTTCAGTTTTGTAGTTCCACGGACCCAGATTAGACTCTTAGTACAACGGTTAGCATGAGCCGCTAAGGGGATTGATGTGTAGATCTCATTAAGCTTGCTTATGGGCTTCTTGACCCTGATGTACCTCCACCCCCCCCCCCCCCCCCCCACAGCCCTGCCGCACCGTGAAGGTCCAGGTGGGCGGGGTCCTCAGCAGCTCTATGGAGGTCCGTCTGAACATCAACTCCCGTGCCGCTGACCTCTTGGCCCAGTTCCACCAGGAGCTGTGCAGCTCGGACAACAGCAAGGGGCTGACGAGGAGGTAAGGCCCCATGGCACACCCACATCACACCCTTAACAGAGCCCAAACTCTGGTCCCTACACCCTACTGCAGTTACCCAAACCCTGGTCTCTACACTCTGGTACAGTGACCCAAACCCTGGTCACTATGTTCTACCGCAGCGACCCAAACCCTGGTCACTGTACTCTACCACAGTAACCCAAACCCTGGTCACTACACCCAACTACAGTGATCCAAACCCTGCTCACTATGCTGTAACATGGTGACCCAAACCCTGGTCTCTACACTGTGCTACAGTGACCCAAACGCTGGTCACTACACTCACCCACAGTGACCCAAACCCTGCTCACCACACTCACCCACAGTGACCCAAACGCTGCTCACTACACTCTGCCACAGTGACCCAAACCCTGCTCACTACACTCACCCACAGTGACCCAAACCCTGCTCACTACACTCAACCACAGTGACCCAAACCCTACTCACTACACTCAACCACAGTGACCCAAACCCTGTTCACTACACTCTTCTATAGTCACCCAAACCCTGGTTACTATGCTCTACCACACTGACCCTTAACCAGAAATTTGTTTTACAACTCATACCCAAAAAACCAGGGAAGGTGAATTTAAGAGCAGCAACAAAAATCAGCACACCCCTGTGTCTTAAGGACCAGAGTTATCTATCCCTAGTTTTACACTTAAAAATGGCTTTCATCTGTTTTTTATTATTTTTATTATTATTTAATTTTTCAAAGATTTTCACACATGAGCACGATTAATACTGCAGTCATTTTAAATTTCCAAGAGGGGATAAGAAAAATGGACTGTCTGTCTTTGTCTGTAGAAACGGCTCCTCTGCCTTTCCTGACTGTGCCATCTACGAAGTGGGAGGAAACATCGGTATGTTAACAAAACCTGTCATCCCGATTTCAGTATAACCCTAACTAATTTACAGCTTTAAAGGTTGTGGTGAATTCCACCTCAATTTAGACATTTCAGGAAACTAATTTTCGATTCCAACCACCCTGACTGTAAGTAAAGCTGTCATGTAATAGACTACTAAGCAGTAATATTAGAGTGATATCAGTAGCAGCGATGGTGAAGTGAGATTTCCTGAAATCTGTCAGGGTGGGGCCACACTCAGCTTGTCTGATCCAATCAAAAATGTTTTTTCTCTCCTCAGCTAATAAAGTCATTGGTTATAGTGTTTCTATAGTGTTATAGAGTCTCTGATATTTTGTGGTAGCTCCTCCCATTTGATTCAGTGGAACCGCCCTCCCCCATCACAAATTATTAGCAGTTTGTATTGGGGTGCTGTAGACAACGGACAGTATTGGCTGAATCATGTGTTGGTCTGCGCAGGTGAACACTGCTTGGATCCTGAAACGCACCTCCTGGACCTATACAACAACAACCCGAGCGGAGAGTGGGTGATCAGACTGAAACCTCCGGCCAGCAGGGGGCTCTAAGAGCCGAGAGCAGGGTGGGGACGATCCACCACTCAGTCTGAATAAGGAGGATTCCGAAAGGATCCCGATTCCCCCTGCATCGACCCCCCCCCCTCCACCTAACCCCACCCCCAAATGCCCCCACAGGGCAGTCTTGCCACCCCGCTTGATGTTACCCCCATTCTTCCGGAAAGGAGCGAGAGACGAATTCCCATTTGGCTCGTTCTCAGAAGCTTTCGCATGATCGAGCTCGCACAGTGGAAATGCAGCTGGGGGAAACCTCCTGCCTCAAAGGGAGGAAAACTGTGTCCTTCCCAGAATCCCTTGCACAGACATGTGACCAAAAAGGGACAACAGACTGTGGACAAATAGTTCCACACCTTACTGTTTTTGTTTTGTTCCACTAATCTTTTGAGATGTGTTCTTCACTGTTACATAGTAGAAAAAGGACCCATGCACAGAAAAAAATGGGGCTAAAATTTGTGAGGGGTTTTGCGTGAGTTTCTATGGTGCTTCTGAAAATCTGACTGGAGAAAATCCCTTTTGACAGAACAGTGCTTAATTTGTCCTCTATGGGGTTATGAACTCATCGTATACCTCCAAAGGGATCAGCTTGCATAGCACCTCATTTATGAAGCTGGACTTCTGCTTTATGTTTTTTTTTTTTTTTTTGTCATTTGAAGATTTAGCTAAATGTTTTGAGGTATTGCCTTGAGGCAGTATGTTATTTATAATGGAATACTTGTAGTGAGGTGTTTTTTGAGAATACATTACACGTTTTAGCAATCCGTGAAGGTCATAGGTCAAAATTATCTTGCATCGCACAGCACTTACTTTGCAGATCACGCTTGTCCGTTTGTGTTCCTTTGTGCTTTTTAGAAACTGCTCTGCAACACTTTTTGTATTATTCACATAATTTTAAAACTTAACTTGATACATTTTACTTTGTCACGTCTTCATATGCATATATACATGCCTACAAATACCGAATTAAGAAAAGCATTAGACATGAGAAAATGTATTTTCCTCTTGACAGTTTATTACTTGGTGTATGTAAATAGTGCTTTTCTTATAGCATGCACATGCAAGTATGTGGTCATAGTGCATACACACAGACAGATTTGCGCACAGACACGCATTTCTGTGTGGGTATCTATTGAAATTGCAAAAGTCAACTGTGGTTAGTAACAGCTAAAAATCATCAAATAGTGAAATTCGTTTTTCTGTCACAAGTCGTTAGGAATCATAATCATACACCTTTGAAATGCGTTATTTTACGGCTGAAGAATCGTATTTATCTTCAGATAAATTGTATGTAAATAGATCATTATTATTGATGATGCTGTTTGTCTGAGGAATGGGGAACCGTGGAGAAAACAATGGTTTGGTGTTGGAGCTCATTACATGGGCCTCCCCCTGTCCGCCTGTCACTGACTCTAAGCCACAGTTCGCTGCCCCGGCACAAAGAGCTGAGGAAATAACCTTCTGCTGACGTTAATAAGCTGAACTAGGTCACCTTTAAAGCATTCCCCCGGAGGGAGAACAGTGACACTGTACCCCTCTACCACACCGCACGGGGCCCTTACGAGCAAAAACACACAACGCACAAACCCAACCGAGCAGCTACAGCTTCACACGTTCACCATTCCAGTGTTAGTTCACGCAACAACCACCGTCTGTAATTTCTGCTATGCAAAGTCTCATATCGGACTTCCATGTGCATGTTATAAGATTTTATTGAACCTGTGTTTATTACCGACAACAGATACAGTAAAAAAAAGCATCTTTATACGTTTTTGCAGTGGTTCAGCAGTACATCTTACAAGTACATGTTGTGACATTTTGAGCATATTCTGATTTGTTAGCTTTGGCAACAGAATAGAAGGAACAGTCGTTCTTCAGCATCAGATTAGATTATGTTTCAGTGTTTCAAGTGTTATAAGTGACATGTGAAGGAACTGGTTTTTTTGAAAAGCAGCAAACGCAATGGGGAGGGTGGGAAGGAGTTCTTTGTCAATATACCAGCAGTATTCTCTGAACTATGTTTGATGGACTATCGGATTAGGTGTCAATTGTAGATGTCCGTATGGTTATATCTGTATACAGTAATTTCTGTAATTTATGTAATTGGAGTAAACAGTGTAGCTATTTATGCTGTTTACAAATGTAATTCAAATGTTTTCTACTTTTGTGCCAGAACGATTTAGGCATGCATGTCGACGTTTCTTTTGTATGAAAAAAGGAAAGTGTTTTTTTTAATAAATCAATCAAATAAAAAAATCCCAGACATTCTCTTGCTTTGTTATTCATGATTCAGATTAATTTCCTGCATTTATGGATAACATAAATCAGCTCACCTTGGATAGACTGAAAAGGGAATACCTACACAACTGCTAAAAAGGTTGATTTTGGATGCTAAAGGAAAATACATACACTATTGGTTTCCCATACAGAGTGAGCATAAACATGACTTAATTACACTAGAATAAGATGTTTGAATGACAGAGGGTTGAATACAGAAGGAGTGCATGAAAACAAAGACAACAGATCTCACATTAACAGCTAAAGCACGCTTGTTAATCAATTGACTGATTGCCCTTGCAATGAAAGGAGAGAACTGGTGGTAAACGGCAGTTCTTCTCTTTGACCAATCTCTGAATAAGCCACAGGGCGATCACAAACAAATAAATACCTTGCTACAGAACATAACCTTTCAAGGGAAGACTTTTTGCACTGTTTGCTTGACACAACGTAAGAGGAACATATGAATTTTACAAAACCATTTCACATGCTATGAGCGATACACTGTTGACCTGACATGCAAAGAATGAAATATTGCAAATTTTTTGTCCGTCCTATGTTTTTCATATGTATTTTAGCTTTCCCCTGTGTATGTATTGTGCGAAACACAGCATACGTTATTACTATTTTAATAAATCCAAACTAAGGAATTAGTCGCACATACATTTTTACCAATTTTAAACAGATTAACCCTGATTTTGTCAGGGCTGCGATAGTGACTCAAGTGCAGACAGAGATGAATAATAAACAGGAGTTTATTTAGCAGCCAAAAGTCCAATAACCGGAGTTCAGAGTCGAAATCCGGGCAGAGGTCAGAACCAGAGAGACACAACAGAGGTAAAAACACAATCCAGAGTCAAAGTCAAAACGGGCAGGCAAACAGCCACAGAAAAAAGGCTTGCAGCTGAACAGGATAAATCATTGAGACGAACTCGAAACAAACAGAAGAGCGAACAGACTAATCAGCAAATGAGACACAGATGAACACCGGGGCAGGTGAAATAAATGAGCAATGAGGTTAACAGGTAACGAGACAGAAGGCGGGGCGGACACAAAGGGGTAATGAAAACAAAAGCACATGGACCAGGGAAAACGGAAAAACCAAAACACATGAAAACAACCAAACAAAAACTAAAGCAAAATGACAGAAAAAACACATTACACGGCAGCATTACTGACAGATTTTAACGTGGGTCTATAGATAATATCGCAAAATGTGTTAATGTTTTAATGAATTGATGGCCAAATGTGTGTGCGTGTTTGTGTGATATGAACTAAAAAAATATATATGAATACATTACACACACACACACACACACACACACACACATATATATTTTTAGCTGGACTGGTTCTGTCCCTTCATTGCCTTTGTGAGAAATGTCTGCAGTAACATCTTTATTGGGTTGTTTTAATTATCTGCTGTATACTGCAAAGTGCATTGTATAAAGTAAAGGAAGATAAAGGTAAAAAGAAATATAAGGAAAATATTTATCCATCTTCACCTTTCCATAATTCATGAACACCCAAGTCATAAACATAACATTAAAACACAATCAAGAAACTGGCAAGACAATTAATAACCACATTTTCTGCAAACTGATTTTAATAATGCATGTTAGGCTAATTGCTTAATGACTCACCATAGACTCTGTAGTCTCTGAAACAAATTAAAGACCCCTGAGTCAAACTTGGACCCCCAAGGCACAAAATAACAATAATTGGCTACATAATTATAATTATTATGAATGGAATAGGAAAAAATGGCCGAACTGCTTTCAAAGTCAGTACGCTTGTTCAGAAAGAAGGAAATAAAATGGCCGATCAATTACATCATCCACTCTTTATGCTGTAATAATCCTAACTGTGAGATTTATGAATAACATTACATAGAATCCAGTATATACTTATGAGTATTTAAAAATGGATCCATATAGAACATACGTATTTGACTAAGAAACATGCTCCTCTTAATGTTTAAACTAACACAAAGAACAGCGTTTCCTCTTTTTCTGGTGTCATGCTCTATAATAAAATGTCACATTATGGGATTACATCAAAAGTTCCAAAAACACATACAAAACACAACTGACAGTCCAATAATTTAGCGGAGGTTCACCTGGATGTGCTAAACCCAGATATGGTAGCATATTGATGAGGGGAAGGGGTCCGCACTCTTATACGCTCTAATGACATAGTGTAAGGAGACCCAGCACCGCCGTGTTCCCAATTGTGTCTCCTACACACAATTACAGCAATCACTGCTTGATTAGCAATTGAAGCCTTTGTGCTGGTGACAGCCTGAAGGATACCCTACATTTAAATATCCTCCAGTTTGATTTTATGCGGATTTTCTTCTGCAAGTGTAAAATTACTGGTACCGAGAGGTCTTGTTTCTCTGTTAAGGTCAGACTTTTGGCCCAGATTTACTCACTCAGTATTCTGTCCAATGGGAAATGGGGTTTTCTAAAAGACAGGTACATATCACACACTGTTCTCCTGTCAGCGTTTGATGTGTGCCAGAATTCAGTGTCAACATCTCTGTGCTCATCTTTACAAGTGTTATCAAAGGAGAATTGAGTAACTGAGGGAGAAATATGTAGGGACACAGACAAAGATACACACACAAACACATACAGAATAGTGTGTGCGCATATGTTTGTTTGGGTATGTGTGATAGAGATTGTGTTTATGAGTTTGTGAATGAGAGAAAAAAAGAGGGAAATGGCAGAAAAGAGATAGTACCAGGGGTTAAATTGTTCATATCAGAACATGAGTCGGTGGTCAAGTGAGGTGAGAGAGGTGGAAGACAGACAGTGAGAAGTGAGAGACGGGGGTTTTGAGCAGGGGCATAAATGTCTGTAATGTCTGAGATTGTCTCCTGTTCTGTCACATGTCCATTCACCCCCCCGCGCACCCTTCCATCACAATCTCTTGTTCTCCTTCTCTCCCTCTCTCCAACAGGGGTGGAATTTCTCTGTTTATCAGCGCCATCCAGCCCCGCCGTTTCCTAGCAACATGCCATGGATCATTTAGTCGCCCGATTCTCCATCTTCTCCCCTCTTTCCTTCTGTTCTTCTGTGCCAGCTGTTTATTCACATGCTACGAAATTGTGTGTGTTGAATGTAAAAACGTATTTCTGTTTTTGTCAGATAAACCGCACTTGTCTCCAGATGTACGCATATCAACAGACCTGAAAACAGACTGAAACATCTAGTAAAATGTAAAAGTTATATATTAAGCTCTTCTATCAATATGTTATACACCAAAACATAAAGTATACCCATAGAGGGTAGAATATTAGAAACACCAAGGTATATATGAATATTTACGACTTAATAAGGGGTTGGGTCATCCTTTATCTTCAGAACAGCTTCTACTAGAAATGGAATGATGAAAGTTTAGAACTATTTTTATTATAGATATTGGAAGCTTCTAGAAGAAAAGCCTCCAGGTCTTTGAGAGATGTGGGCGTTGAGGGGTCATGTTCAGCTCTGATGATGGCAGAGGCAACGGAAAGTGTTTGACTTAATTCTGGTGTCCATGAAATCATTTCTGTTCATGTGTAGATTCTTTACATGTGTAGGTTCCTTTTAAAATTGTGATTTAGTCACTTAAACATGTGGATTTTCAGTCTGTGTTTCCTGTTCCGTCCCCCCTTCAGTGAAGATAAGTAAGCGAATGTCTGATGTAGCCTTGTAGAAAAAACTATATCAGCTTTTGTGGAGAGCCACATAGAAAATCAGCGTCCTGGTTAATGAAGCAAATAATGAAAATAATGATGAAAGAATCTCGAGCGACATGTGACAGCTTGTCAATTTCAAATTTGCATGCGGGAGCACCTTAACACAGCCGAAGATTTGAGCGTATATTGGATTGCATTTTTGTCAAGTCTTAACGATTGAGGAGAGAACCCAGGAATGAGTAGAAGATTTTCGGTAAACAAAACTGCAGCCTAACAAAATAAAAAAATTCAAACATTAAAATAACTGATTGGACATGGAGTTTATGTTGTATGTTTGTACGTTACACAATGGTCCTGAGGACATGAAATTTCATCCCACAATGCACTGTGTATTTGGCTCAGATGACAATAAAGAGAACTTGACTTGAGTCACTGTATATGTCACAAATATATAAGTCATAAAACAAAATTCAGGGGAAAATATAATCTGTAAAAACACACAAAGAGAGGGTTTGTATGTGACTCATTGCTATTATTTGCCTATAGTCTGTCCACGGCTTGAAGCAGCACACATGACAAAACGAATTTCTGTACTCATGTCAGTCCATGAGAGCTCAGAGGTGTTTGTGACACTAACCTAGGGCGAATGTGTACAGGCCATCGCCCTCCTTCAAATGTCAGTCTGTCTGATTTTTACATTCTATGTTTTTTTTCAGAACTGATTAACCCAGAGGTGCTGTAGGAAAGAGCCCTACTGCGAGAATGTCTTTGCTGAGCATATTCAAGCGAGGAGATGTACAGAATGCATACTGATACAAGCTTAGAGATTTCTTGTGTCATCCCCCACGGTGTTCTCTGCCAGCTTGGAAGTACTGGTCTAAACGGCACTGGTAAGCAGTGGTGTGTGTGTGTGTGTGTGTGTGTGTGTGTGTGTGTGTGTGTGTGTGTGTCAAGCAAGAGCTCCATGCCCATTTGAAATACTTTTTTTATTTTTTACGCACAAGTAATTTTGTTATGATTTTAATGTAAAATCATACAAAGAAAATTTCTACTCTGAACATTCGTGAAAAAAGAATTTGTACTGGACTATAAGAAAATGTATATTTGAATTTATATATATGTATATATACATTTAAAGTTATGTGTCTTCCGTGCAGTATTGTATGTGTGTGCTTCAGCCAAAGCAAACTTGTAACCCTCCGCCAAATTGAAAAACAGAGTGAGCAATCTGCAGCCCTGATCCGTTTAGTTTTGGGTGCTCCCCGCCTCCACTCTATGGTAGATCCTAGTGAGGGGGCGGGATGGGTGGGGGGGGGTGAACCCAGGCTGGGCAGAGCCTCGGGGATCAGAATTTGCCATCCCCGCTCATGTGATTAGCATCTTTTCTGACGCGCCGCAATCGTGACCTCGCCCCCGCACAGCCCCCTTGCTCACACCACCCGTCCACGTCACGCAGAAGGCGGGGAGGGGGGGGATGTGTTGGGGGGGAGGTTAAAGGAGGCGTGGGTGGGGGAGAATGGGGGGGGGGGGGGCAAGCAATCGTAGCGTCAAGAGGAGGACGCTCCATCTCCTGACTATATCCCAGGGCTTTCCTCTGCAAGCCCCACCCACGAGGGGGCGGGGTCTGCGCAGGCGGCATTTTAGCGGGACGCGATCTGAGCCGCGCCGCATTCGTCAGCTCACCTGAGGTGCTTACGCCACCGTCGCATTTTTACATGCGGCGATCGTGATTTCCAAACTCGCCTTGTGACCGCTCGTCTTCATTCTGCTGTTTCATCAACATGAAAATCATACAAAAAACCATTTTTCACGTCCAGTGACTTGACGCGATTTTCAAACTGTCTTGCTTTGTCTGAGTTTTGTCTTCATACTGCAGTTTAAAGTATATGAAAATCACATCATTTGTGACTAAGCTTCATTTATTAAATGGTGTAGGCATAAATGAGCTATTTCTCTCAGTTTCTTCTCCCGGTACACAGTGCGATTTACCTTTCCGTGACGGACACAGCAGACTGCAGTACCGCACGGCACGGCCAGGATGCAGCATTGCCTCGAGCCGTCTCCGACAGGATTCCCTTCAGCTCCCTCTCCTCCCTTCGGCAGGCTCCACATGTCCTCCTTTCTGCCACCCAATTACGGTGGCCATGGCAACTATCTTGGAATATGGCCCATAGTCAAAGCTTTACTATTACCAGGTCACAGCGTACCCCCCCCCCCCCCCCCCCCCCCCCCACTTACCGCCCCCACCACCTCTCTCTCTCTCTCTCTCTCTCTCTCTCTCTCCCTTTTCGGTTCCTTTCTTAGCTGCCATATTCTTCCTCATTGCAACCCTAAAGCTTAACAGACAGCCATGGCAACCAATTTCAAGCAATTTCTGTAAGTATTTATTAGTCGCTACCGAAATTATCTCCGAAAACGAAAGACATTGTCTGCTAACCCCCACCCCCACCCCCGTCTTCCCCGCACATGTATGTACAAAGAGAGGGAAACTCGGGCTCAGGATTTGTACTGAGGATTAACACTATTTAGGTGGTAGCTCTGCAAACATGGGCAATATTCTCATTAAATACTTTGGTCTCCAGAGCTTGAAATACGGGCATGCAGCTTTGAAAATGACTGACTGTCACATGAGAGCTTTGTGTGTGTGTGTGTGTGTGTGTGTACTATGTACTCAGAGTATATACATCCACATGTGTCAATATGTGTGTGTGCTATATACTATACTCTGTATGTACATATGGTACATGTACGTGTGTCTATATGTGTGTGATTGTGTGCATGTGTGCGCACATACGTGTGTGTGTATGTGTGTGTGTGCTCCAGGAGAGGGTGTACAATCCAGATTCATGAGGTACATGTTATTTGTGGGATTGTCTTGGATTGTACACAACATAGTCAGGTCTAAAAATGTCAGGTAAAAGTACTGCATTGTATAATTTAAATTATGTAAAAGCATGTTAAAGCTTACATTGACAATACCTCATTTTGTATCAGCTTTTTTTGTGTAGTTGAATAAATGTTTTCAAAATGACGGTAGCCACTCCATAAAGAAAAAGTAGTTTAAACGGGTTGTCTGGATATTGGTTTGGTTTCTGTCCATTCTTGTTCAAGTGTATGTTCATTTCTCTTAATCTTTGGTCCACCCCACCTCTTTCTTCAGGTTTTTTATTGATATGCCCTTTTTTTATTATTTTCAAAATTATTTTCACCACCCCAACCTCAACCAAATTGTTTTGCCTGGTGCAGTAACTCTCTCTAACCGAAATAGGAGGAGGAGGCCATGAACATGTCACTCCTACGATTTATGTGACATCCATACTGCAGATGCAATGGCAGTTATATATATTGCCTATGTTCCTGGAGAATGACAAAGTCAGCAAATAGTCTTTGGTTTTACACTCAAAGACCTCTGGCCAATCACAAGTGGCCACTAGAGACTACCAAACTTAACTGACTTAACCCCACTCATTCCCCAGTGAGTCTGGGCCAATCATAGCCTTGCCAATGCAGACCTCCGGCCATAGCTAGTAATGCTGCAGCTGGTACTCAAACACCCAGTCACATGACTCATTTTTGCTTCCTGATATTGTACCATACTGAGCGAGCCACCAGAGGCTACAAAATATACTTCTTGTAGGTGAGAAAATTACAATATTACATTGCAAAAAAAAACAAAAATAGTAAGGCTTCCATCCTAGAAAACTATTTCTGTTGTGATATCTTCCAAAAGCTGTTCTTCAGGGGGCTGGAATAAGGAAAATAGCAAGAATTGTGACCCTATTTCACCAGACAAAAAGAGGGATTGTGGCTGGCAAACGGTAGCTGATCTAGATCAGATCCAAATGCAGTGAAAGCTGGGTGAGTAATTACATGCCTGTACTGTCAGCTGTGAGGTGAATATGAGTCACTTGGTTGACTTTGCCAGCTCCAACCCAATGAAAACCAAACAAGTCATAAATCAAACAGGTCTGGAGACAGTTTCAAAACAAACATTAAACTGGAGCAGGAATCGCTTAATTTTTTTGAATTTGTTTCCACCCTAATTGAACTACTATTCTATCAGCCTCAAAGAGAAAACGTATCCCACAGAGCTGGGAGGTGGAAACCATACAAATGTGACTCCTCAAATTCATATGACGATAAGCTATTGCCCCTATCCCTGATATAAGGACCTGCAAGTGATACCAACGACAGGAGCTTCTACTCTGAGTCACCCGGAGCATCAAGAGGGAGCTGAACGAAAAGAAGGGTCAATTTGCTAATCTTTGTTGTGATTTTTATGGCAGAGACAATAATAATAATTTTTCTTGCTATGAGAGGTACCTGATCCACAGTAAGCGATCCCCAAACTACTGCAGGAGTCAGGAGTGGCCTGACTTTCAGCTGCCACGCCCCAACACAGGTACAGGGATCCACCCACCACGGATGACCAAGACACAAGATGCAGGTAAGCAGAGATGTATTAATGAGTTGCTTAAAAATTACATAGTTCAGGAACTGATGGCTTCTTTCACCTGCAGCTAGCGCAGATCCACCCACCTGCTGCCATTCCTGGCCAATCAGCTGGGGACTTAAACAGTGGCTTACTCCTCAACTCAGAGACAAGCATGTTCTGTTTCACTTAACGACCCTGTCCTTGTCTTCGCATTCTGAGTGAGAGCTGACCTCCCCACTCATAAAACCTGTCCCAGGGGCCCTGTCTGCCTCTCCCCAGACCACCCCAAATTTTGCTGTTTAGCTTTCCTTTAGCCTCATGCACCACATTTGTATGGTTTTGGGTGGAAAGAGTATTATTCCAAATTTAATGTTTGAGGTTAGCGTTTTTGTTGCTTAATAAAAGGTCTTGCCATGTAATTTCAGCTCCAAACACTGGCATGTGTAGGTCTGTGCTTCCGTACAAGTGCCATTACACCCTGCATGGTGCTACGGTGTATTCCTTTATCACAGAGGTCCTGATTCTGCTCCGTTTTCAACAAAAAACACCAAGCATAGAGTTCCTTCCTTGTATTTCTCCTATTTTGTTTTGAGTCCACACATGTAATCGGCTTGATGTTAAGTCAAATGGAAAAGGCAGGAATCCTTGTTCGTGAACCCCCCCCCCCGCCCCCCGCTCCCCCCAAGTCCCCTGTCACAGGAGCCTGATCTGTGTAGGAGTCGAATATGCAAAGCCATTGACAGATGAAGATTTAGCGACCTGAGTCATCCTCCACTGCGGGGTAAAAAAAATCCACCTCTGCAGGAATCGAGGAAGACTTCAAATGTTCACGCACCAGTTCTCCTCCTCGGCACAGCTGGGCGGAGAACGTGACCGCAGCCCGTAAACAACCCCCCGGGCCCCGCGCATGTGGCCGCCTCCTGAGCGCTGCGCTGGGGACCTACATAAATCAGGCAACGCTGAAAGTGATGCTGGAGAACTATAAGGTAAATCAGTCCTCCAGACTGGATTTCAATGTTGCTCATTGTACGCCAGCACAGGGTTCTATGTGCAACGGTGATGAAATGTCAGATATTACCCATAAAAGGTAAAAATGAAATGCAGTAGTTAATTAAACTTGACAAGTCATCAATCGCTAGTAAACAGGCCAAAGGTGACCTTTCAGAGATTGAACCAACCATGGCAGATACCTTAAAACTGCATTAGCCTGTTTCGTGTGTATAAAAAAATGCTCAGTTATCTATTTCCAAAATTATAGTCCAAAAATGACAAGAATATCAATTTTCTCAGTGGATAATGATGCCCAGTAAAGCACAGGGGGTGTGCAAAGTGAATGTAAACACAAAACAATACATGTTATACATATCAAGTAATCAAAAATCAGTTGGGCTACTTTTTGCCTCCAGAAGTTCTGAGCTGTGTGCAGTGGGATATGGACCAATCACCAAGAAGGAAAGCCTCCTGCTCTTCGAGGGACAATGGAGATGGAAATCTACTTTTTACTCAGCGCTCCAGAACAACCTATAAAGATTCAATGATGTTTAGATCTGGTGATTGTGGATTCCTCTTGAATTTGTTTAGCAAATTGTTTAGCAAATTGGGGTGTTCACATCTTGGCATATGGGGAAATTATGAGGGAAAATTGCCTTGTAAAATAACTACATGCTCCTTTGCCGTTATTTAACCATACAGAGCTATCATCAGACACGATGACTCCCAGGAGATGGTTGTCCATACCACTACCGGTCCACCACCAGCCGGCAACAGACTTTGTGGATTAATGCTTTCAATGGAAGGACTGTTCAACTCTTATCTGAACTTGGCGTGACTGCGCTTGGTTTCACATAAGTCAAATACCAAAAGCTAACTTTAGTACGTTATATAGTTAGATACAGTAGTAAGAAGTGGGCATTTCTCTTGAGGAAAATAGCCTAAACCCCAAAACAATGGAACCGCACCTAAACCATAGGAGTGCGTGATTAAAATGTCTTGCGTCTTTTTAGCTTTGTCAATAACCAATGAACAGCTAAATCTGCATCTTCTCATTCCCCTTAAATGGGGAGAGTGGAATATGCTACTTACAGCTCAGAGTGACAATGCTATAGAATGCAGTGAATTCACTACTGGAGGAAGCCTGTCATATCAGCACCTAAGATTCACTCTTCTGCTTCTACTCTTAGCCATTGCATTCTGAGCCTGAATGGACGGCCATTTCGAGGCTTGCTATGGCACATTTGAAAGTGTCCCAAGTCAAATAACACATTACACCCAAATAACACATTACCTTTGAATGTTTAAACTTGGGGTTATTGGTTACGTCCACAAAATCCCAGAGCATATCTTTGCCTCTGCAGTGTGTTTGCTCTGTCCACATGTCATTTCTAAAACACACACCCGTGCAGTACTGAAGGATCCCTAAGCATTTGTACCCACAGGGAGACAGCCAGCACTGAGAGGCTACGCTTCTACATTAGCATTCAAAGCTTTCATTGGCTGCTCTGTCTGTTGCTCTATTCCCTAAAAACCACAGTGAATTAAAACCTGAATATACAATTCCATCTATGATAGTAATGCTGAATAAACATGATGGATATTAAGTTAATATGGTTTTATTTTTTTTTCCGAATTGTTCTAAAAATCAAAATATCACAGCAAATATCATAGCATCATGTCCAGTGTTCATTTAACACTAACAGTGTACATATGAATTTATATGTACGTATAATATTGTACATAAGAGTTCAGTTGTTCTCATATGTACTATGTTAGTGTTAAAATAAAATACACACATTTTGCTGTGTAGACTCAAAACTGAAAGATAGAAAGAGACAGACAGCAAGAGTGAGAGATAAAGGGAAAGAGAGAGAGATAGAGGAGAGAGAGGAAGAAAGACAGGGAGAGAGAGAAGAGAGAGAGCACTTAATCTCCCCTTCTTTCACCCCTTTAATGAATTGCAGCTGAGGCCGCAGATAAAAATGAAGCTTTCAGACGGTGATTATCTCCAATCAGAGCGCCGGGGTATAGGTATGATCAGAGCCGAGCAGGGAGAAAAGGGAGAGCCAAAGATGGACAGGAAAAGGGAGGGAGGGAGGGAGAGGGGACATGAGAGTGGTTAATGACGGAAGACGAGACCGCCATGCGACATGAAAGAGCGTCTGTGTGTGTGTGTGTGTGGTGGGGGGGGGGGGGGGGGGTTTGTGAGGGAGTAGACTGTGAAAATGATAGCAATTCTCCAGTCTGCTACAAGCTACACTTATGGCCATGAACAAAGAGCTGGAAACTATCACTGATTACAAAGAGGGGAACATGAACATGCGACAGGAGTGGGGGGGGGGGGCAGGCACTAAAAAACCGGGCCCTTCACCAAACGTGTGGGGGGGACATGAGGACATCTGCAGGACACAGAGAGAGAGACAGAGGGAGGGAGAGAGAGAGAGAGAGGGGGAGGGAGAGATATGAATATGTCATGCAAACAATTTCTCTATTTTTGTTGTTGTTCCTCTTCTTCGTCTTTGTCATATTTGCTTTGGCAGCACAGTGACAATAAAGCATCCTGAAACTGAGAGAGGAATGAGAAATCTGAAGGAGAGAAGGAAACAGAAGAGCGAGGAAGCCCTGTGAGATTAAAAGGGTTTAGGATTAGCAGAAAAATCCTATGTGGGAATGACTAAGGATAAGAAATGGAGCCCAGTCTTTATGATCGCACTGGCTGCTATTTATCTCTGTGCAACAGAGACAGACATCATGCTGAGTGACTCCCAGAGTCCTGTCAATGAGTCCCTCATGACAGCAAAGTATCTATGGACTGAAATACACAAATACAGTTAGTGTATCAGAGAGTGGGCCAGAGAGAGAATGAATCAGTGAGTGAGCCAGAGAGAATGAATCAGGGAGTGAGCCAGAGAGAGAGTGAATAAGTGAGTGAGCCAGAGAGAATGAATCAGGGAGTGAGCCAGAGAGAGTGAATCAGGGAGTGAGCCAGAGAGAGTGAATCAGTGAGTGAGTCAGAGAGAAAGAATCAGGGAGTGAGCCAGAGAGAGAGTGAATAAGTGAGTGAGCCAGAGAGAATGAATCAGGGAGTGAGCCAGAGAGAGTGAATCAGGGAGTGAGCCAGAGAGAGTGAATCAGTGAGTGAGTCAGAGAGAAAGAATCAGGGAGTGAGCCAGAGAGAGAGTGAATAAGTGAGTGAGCCAGAGAGAATGAATCAGGGAGTGAGCCAGAGAGAGTGAATCAGGGAGTGAGCCAGAGAGAATGAATCAGGGAGTGAGTCAGAGAGAGTGAATCAGGGAGTGAGCCAGAGAGAGTGAATCAGGGAGTGAGCCAGAGAGAATGAATCAGGGAGTGAGCCAGAGAGAATGAATCGGAGAGTTAGTCATACAGAATGGCTCATAGAGACAGTCATAGAGAGTGGCTCATACAGAGAGCCATAGAGATGTCCTCCAGCACCAAAAAAAGCAACCCGAAACCTTATAAAGAGGTCAGTTTACTTTATTTCTGAGGGCGTTTCACAAGCACCAGCTCAGCTGTGCCTAGCTAAGCAAATCACTTCACCGCGAAACATTTATCAAGTTGACACATCTGAAATTACCGAGGTAAAAAGAGATTAAGCTAGCTATTTCTGGTACAGAGTCATCAAATAAAGGAGGTCCTTTCATAAAACAGGAAATTGCTAACGCTATACATCATCTACACAAAGCAAATACACATTAGTGTAGTGACCAATGCCATCAGCTTATCAGCGACTAGCCCACTTTGTAACAATGACAGTTAAACGTACACTTCAAACAGGCTGCAAACTTTAGAAGCCATGTTCCATTGCAGGGGCTCCTCCAGGATTTGATGTTATTGAATACACAGAATAATGGCCAGTGCTCCTGCAACTGGTGGAATTTTTGAGAAAAAGAAGTGTTGGAGAGTTGAGTTCAGATTTTCCTTGTAGTTATGCTTTGATGCATTGCCAACCAATCAAATATCAGAATGCAAAATGGCTCAACGGTGGTCACCAATCGCGAGCTATTGTTTAATTTTTGAGCTTTAGATATGGTAAAATGCAGTTTGATTCCATACACAGATAATTAAAGGTAAAAAAATAAGATGAAGCCCTAATTGTAGGCAACTACTCTATGTCAGTAACTGGAGCTACTTCTCTGTTATTTGCAATACTGCCAAACTTGATTTCCAGTTTCCAATGGATATAGAAAAGGCATTAAGGAGTTTTAGCCACAGGATTGAGGGAAGGAGGGGTGGCCCTAAACACCAGGGCCTGTTGCTAGCCTAAACCTCTAAAAATGCTATAAACACATACTATCAATATAGACGGCTTCTAATTTGTAACATTAACAACCTTTAAGTTTTTCAATTAATGTAGCAAATAAACTATCTGTGGGGTTTTGGCTACAGGAATGGGGAAAGAGGAACCATTGTAAATGCGACATGCACAAACTGCAGATACATACGGATATTGTGTGGTATTCGTGACAAATATTGCTACATTTTAAAAGATCTAACCTTCTTCCTCAGTAATATTGTAATATGTAAGATGCAAGACACTGATACGATGCTAGATGATGCGGGTCACATTACAGAACCATTTAATCTAGATATGGCACAAAATATTATTTCAAGCAATCAAAAAAATCTTGAATTACATTATTGTCAAAGTGGAAGATGAATTTGTGTCATAAAGGGCGAGGATGATATGAATACAGAGAGACAAAATCACAGGAATCCAACAGGACATTTCGGCATTTTGCAGACGCTCTTATCCAGAACAGCTTACAGTTCACATTTCTACACACTATCCGTTTACACAGCTGGATGTTTACTGAAGCATTTAAGCTCCCAAAACATTACAGCGCATCTTTTTGTAGCACTAAAGATATTTTAAGTATATTACAATACTACAAATAAGAAGAAGAGATGTATTTAAAAGGATGCATTTTTTTGCTCAATGAAACATACATTAAGCTGTTAGAGATCCATGCTACCTGCTGATTGGATAGGCTACTCTCTACCAACAATAGTAGTCAGTGTGAAGTTTTAGTACTTGGACCATAAAAATCCACGTTCTGACTTCCTTCTAAAAAGATTAACCTGACGTGGTGTATGTTCTTGAATGTATTACAGATGTGATGTAGCTTGACTTATGTGTACGACAAATATTTGATGAATTTATCATTTCTAAGTTTGTACTTGGGCTCAATTAATTATCTATCAGACTTGTAAACATTGTTGCCTTATAAGGCTGTAACTTACAAAAAACTTTGATTGTCTATAAAATAGAATTATCCTTGGTTATTAGGAGCTTGTAAGGGTTTTATTAAACTACATATGATAACAAAAACAAAAGTGCTAGCTTTGTTAAGAAACACTTTGAACAAAAACATAAATGAATCATGTAGTAGTACAAGGTAAGAACTATTTTGCAGTAAGAACTGCTTGTGACGGACATCTAAACTGAAGTGATACCATTGTTTCTAGTGAAAGGACTCATAAACAGACTCACACCTGATATTTAAAATTAAAATTAAATAAAACCATAGAGTCCTATATAACATAGATCCTTAAGGACTGGAAAGCAGAATGTCTACTTTATAAAAGTAGAAAAAGGCACAAAATACAATTCCAGCTTTAAGTGCGCATAGTGCTATCCCGTAACACTTCAACCTCATAATCATCCACCATACAGAGAGGACTAGCAATTACTATGTTTGCCCTGAGGTAGCAAAGACTGAAATTAATGCTTTAAGATTGAAAAAGCTATTCAAATTTCACATATATACACTATCGTTGAGGCTGGGGCTTCACAAATTGGCAAAATTATACACAAACCAATTGCCTTTATGTCTGTTTTCAGGATTAGTACCCATAAACCTTGTGTACCTTGGGAGGCAGGCGGAGAGAGTGACAGGAATTGATTCAGGCTTCTGCCTGTGATCAGAGATAATAACGGGAGAAAAACGACTGGAGACAAAAGGAGCGGGCCGAGAGGCCTAAAACCGAAAAGCACTTATTTTGAGCTCCCACCCCCCCCCCCCCCCCCCCCAAAGCACACACACACACACACACACACACATACATACATACACACACAGGTCCTCACAAAATGTGTGTAATTCCTAATCATCTATTTGTTTTTTTATTCTCTTTTTCTGTTCCATTTTGAAACTCAGGACTCGACGGCCCCTTCCCCGTTTTGCAGATTCGCCGGTCCGTTTTGTGAGCGTTCATGGCTGCAGGTCCCCATAATGGGTACACAGGCATTGATGAATGAAGAGGGACTTGATTTCCTCCTGTTACAGTGAAATATTGACTTTCCTATCTAAGTCGTCTCACACATTCATATTTCCACATTGAGTTGGGAGTTATTTATTGCAAAGTGCGCTCAGCTACAAATTCAATGTATCAAGTATAGTTTATCTCTGCCAAGTATTCTGTCAAAGTGTGTGTGTGTGTGTGTGTGTGTGTGTGTGTGTGGTTGGGGTAGGGATGGGGGTAAAACCATTTTCACAATTTTTAGCATGATTTACATACATAAAATAAGGTCATATGAGCTCATAAATAGGCTGTGCCTTAAAGCAGGAATATACAATATCAGTACCAGCCTTTATGGGTAAGAGGCAACAGGAACACAAGCAACAAGAGGCTAGTCACAATGCAATATGTAGTTCTGTTTCAGCCCGTCATCCTAACCTACCGTTACCTTTGGAGAATATGCACATGTGACCTTTAGGCCGAGCCCTGCTCCGCGTCTTACATTAGAGGCCGCCACGGCCCTAGCGCGCACCACAAACACGTCTCGCGCCCCCCGCTGTGTGCTGTGCGCTGCCCTGCGGCTGTGCTTGTGTTCTCCTGCATCGGGGGTCTGGTGGGGGGGGGGGGGGGGGGCAGCCCGCTGTTTAAACTGTACAAGCGTGAGATCAGAAAGCAATCATCGGCAGACCGCTGTAACACACCGAGCCCCCCCGAGGGGTACGAGTGATGGAGTGCGGGTGGGCCGGCTGTTGATGGGGTCTGTTTGGGAAGTGTCTACAGCTCTCCCCCCCTGGGGCTGGTCTAGGGGGGCACTGGGCTGCCCTTCTGGACATTCATAAAGGGCAACTGTGATGGTCAGGTGTAGAAGAGAAATGGCAGTGCGAATGAGAACATCTCTTGAGATTGTAGTATCTCCACATTGCTTCAGATTGCATTGACTCCTCAAGACAAACTGGGTAGAAATGATGAATCTCTGTAATACAGTCAAATCTGTACCTTATTGCTCTCTAATATATAGGGAAATAAAAGCAAGAAGATAACAGCTTTTACTCTCGTGTCAACCTCAAGCAAGGCAAATAGTTGTGACAAATCGTCTGAGACCCATAGAATGGTCCTCATAATTTTACTTTGGGTTATTCAGAAATGGTGTAATCTTCAAAACCAAATTAATGTAGATCTTGTAACTAAACATTTGCTCCTGCTACCTTTTTCCCTTTTCATTCTCGCACTACTAAAATGAGAGAGAATTCAGAGCCTCCCAATGAAAACGTCTTCCAGACTCACAGAGTTGTGCTCCTGCAGAAACTCTGGCATCGACACAGAAATCGATATCTGTGGCCACTCCGCCGTGACGTGTGACTGGTGGCAGTTGATAATTGTTTGGGTTTCGCCGGGTCCGATTGTGCCATAGACAAAGGCGTTTAATGATGTCGGCGGGAGGCTGTGGGGGAAGGGAGACGTGTGTCTGAGGGACGCTCAGTTTTTCATTGTGCCCAACAAGCAGGAAGTGCAGTCTCCAGTCCCGTTAGTTTCAATTAAATCCAGACCTCCCAGGCAAAAAAAATCAATACAATAGCCAACAAAAACCTTTCCAACGTGGTTTTATTTGGAGTCAATGAGACTAGCTTTGCATTTCAATGATTCGCTGCATAAAACCAACGAATGCTAATAAAGACTGGGCTATCGTAACTGTAGCAAGGGCACATGCTAATTCACAGAAATGATAATGGTCACTATCATTTACTATCAACAGTCATCTAGCCAAGTTTTTTCAGTCTGTGCGTTTTGCCGTAAGTAGATGGTGCAAAGAAGTTGTCCACAATAGAGGAGGAACAGTCAACATTAGAGTCTGTGAGACTGAAGAAAAAATGATATTACAATTTCTCGAATTAGGTATCCTTTTACAAACACACAACCACGAGCACAAATATTGAACAAGGAAGATAAATGTCAAAAGGAAGCAATACAGACTCCTCATTGGGGAAGTGGTGGGGGTTGGGGGCGGGGGTGGAGTAATTAGTGTCATTATCCCGCAGATGGACGGGGGGCAGGATGGTAGCAGGCAGCCTTTTTGCAGTTTCTGACACGCACATTCATACTGGACCAGGGCCATGGAAACTGCGGTGGCTCCCACAACACCATTAAATTTTCATGACTACAAAATCGCTCCATCTGAGCCATGCTGTCTTACACATTCTTCAGCACATTGAGCATGTACACAGGCCTAGAGTCAGACACACACATGCTCTCTCTCTTATTCACACACACTCACTCTCATATACACACTCACACACACACACACTGGCACACTCATTTGCATACACAAACACACTCAAACGTGTGCACACACACACACACTCTCACACGTACACATACCCCACACACGCACACACACATACGCACACACCCACATACTCATATACCCACATGCACACATTCACACACACTAACACACTCATACTCATACACACACTCACACACACAAATACACACTAATGCACACACACACACAAACTCATACACAAACTCAAGCACACACTCACACACTCACATACACACACCCCACACACTCACACACACCTACACACACCCACATACTCATATACACACATGCACACACTCACACGCACTAATACTCATACACACACAAACACACACACTCACATAAACTCATGTACACGCACCCCACAAACACACACACACACACACACATACATACTCATATAAACTCACACACACACAGTAAGAGATGATGTTTAATAGCATCCATTGATTATATTCCATTGCCCTCAGCATTAGAAGCCAGGTTTTAAAAGCACATCGAGTCTCATTCCCTGTACAGTTCATAATACACAGGTATTGGCAGATATCACAAGACTCCTCTGACAGACATTGACCTCTAACAGTGTGGTCTTAGGGCATACATGCACCCACAGTCCCCTGCCTGCCTTTTTATATAACAAGCAGAAAAAATGTTTCTACCAAACACGTGTGTTAAAATTGTGTTTATTACATAATGAATGGAATAACATGAAAGACATTTGCAGTATCAATACACTTGCCAATATTGGTCAGACATGTCCTCACACCACTACCCTCATAAGCAAAGAAACTCAACACATATAACTTAACATTGGCAATATGCAGGGGCCCTGCCAGGATCTCTGGGCCCCATTAAAAGATATTATGCCAAGAGCACCCCCCCACACACACACACACACACTCCCCAAGCCTACAGATGACATTAATGAATATTTGTGCCCCTGATGAACCAATGTATACTTCACTCCATTAGCCATGCTATTCACAAGATGTTACTGATCCGCATCAACAATTAAATCCTAGAGGTAGTGGATACAGACTGGAGAGATCAATGTGAAGTTACTTAATGGACTCTATTGAATGGATGGTGCCTCATGAGTAGTCAGTGCAGCCTGCAGACATTGTGGCCAAGAGTCTACCAGCACCTGGTACTCTACAGGAGAAATGTGACGCCATGCTAGCACAACAAAGTCAATCCATTTACATGGAAGTAGAAAACGATGTCACAGGATTCATTCCACAAAGTCCCTTAAATGGTGTTTGATAGGGGCATTCTCATCTTGAAATTCCCATCATTCAACTGTCTACAGGAACGCTAAGCTTTAACATGGGTGATGACGGCCATTTAGTACCATCAATTAATGACTGACATCAGCGCATGAATGCTCTTATTGGAATACCAGACGCTGCCACACCACACAAGCATGATGGGATACGTCTCCTGCAAAGCAGGGTAACACCGATACATTTACCTGTGGGCTTGTTTTATTTGTTTAATTGTTGCTGCGACAATGTAGAGAGATCTCATCTGGCACCAAAATGAATACAAACGAATTAAAAACAAAATGTATAGCGGTTAGTGAGATACCTGCGCTGAAATTAACTTCAGGAGTATTCGCTTTATAGGGATATAACCATTAGAGATAAGCACATGTCCCTCGGTTTAAATATGATCTGGGCAGGAAAATAAAGTGTTTCTCCGGTAGTTTCATAATAAATAATACCATATAGGCTACAAAAGGGACGCATTTTTCCTGATGTTTCATATGTTCTTTGCTGTAGTTCTCTCCGTCCTACCACTGATAATTGAAGACTGGTCGACGAATATATCATTTACATGAAAGAATAATTCGTATCGTCTTTTTCTCAGTTCCATAGATGATGGTTGTGTCAGTCAGGGTCTCGAAATGGAAACAGATTGCAGTGATGATTGTATACGCTTCGGGCTCAGAGCCCCCCGAGGAATATGGTGGAGTTTGCCTCGTGCTCACATAAAGGGTAAAAGGCAATTACAATGTTAATGTGTCGCAGGGGGGAGGCACGCGACATGGGGAAACGGAACAGCTGAGAGGTGATGAAGTGTACGGAGTCACTCCAGGTTAACAGCGAGCAGTGTCTGGGGAGCAAGCTAAACCAAAGCAACGACGGCATGCCATTTATCGGCTGAGAAAAGACCAAGATACAATCAAGCATACACTCTGACAGAGGAAAACATAATTGCTCTCAGAGAAATGCACAGAAGCAATGGCACGGTCACGAAATGTACACTGAGACAAAGACAACATAAGCAATGTTAACAATCTTTTGTTGGGTTTGAAGTAGTGTACGGGGTCTTTGAAAAGCCTACAGCGGATTAATGATTGCGTTCCCCAGAAAGGAAGTGCGCGTGCAACCAGCACTCACCGGCAGGCAAAGCCACCGCCACATTTATTAGCAGGACTAAAATAAAGCACTTTACTCATTCCTCTCGGGGCTCCATAATAAGCCAATAAACAGCCGCATTAGGACAAATGAAAAGGCTTTCAAGCGTTTACCACAAGGCCACCTGGATATCTCCCGGGGGAAGGGCGCGTTTGGTTCCAGGGGACAGGTCCAGTTTAAAGAGTTATCTGATATGTATTTTTCTTTTGGTTGTGTACAATGAAATGCTTTATCACTCAAAGTACAAAGAAGCCTCGCCGTTTCATAATTTGATTTGGAGGCGCTGTCCAGAGTTCTGAAAGCTCCCTGTGCGCGATTGAAATTCCAAATCAGGGTCGCGCGGTCCTGAATTCAAAGCTGAACCAGGATCTGAGTGAACACGCTTCCAGGAATACAGCAAGTAAATAAAACATTTGAGATATGTAATTCGTTTTTCGGCTCACTGATAGCCTACAGGTTTACAGGCGAAAAGAGATGGTAGATCCATAACTGTAAGGATGTTTTGAGCTATAGCTATAAATACATTAGCACAGATAGACTAACATTCTAAACAAATGCGAATAAACAAAGAATAGTGTGACAATAGAATGGCCCTTTTAAGTCTCAGCCTAAATTTATTCTAGTGGAATTGACTATCATTGCAATTCGCGCTGCACTGGGTAATCAACACAACAAAGTACCTGTAATTCTAATGATAATGCTAATGGATTCGAAGAGAGGCTGCAGCGCAGGTTTGGCTAATTTCCCTCCCCCGCATCCCCCTAGAGACGCCACGGGTCTTTTCAGCTTCCCTTATTAATTGAAGTGTGTTATGTGTTATTTTCTGCCTCGCTGAGCTTTCAAAGACGCAGCCAATCGAGTCGGCCATAGGTTAAAGGAGAGGGGAGGAAGTGGACCTGTCTTTTCAAAGCCAGAGAGAGAGAGAAAAAAGAACCTCCTACCCTCTTCTGGCCTAAAACGCAAAAACGGTAAATACAGCAATGAACGCTGGAGCGTGCTGTGTATAATGTGATAGTTCAGTGAGACGAAATTAGACACATTTCTATTAGGTTTCACAACAATTTGCTCCCAAATCGTACTGCACCTTCATTTGGTTCTTTGTGTTTTACATACCGACAATACCACCATTACTCAACGCGCATTATAATGGGGACTTCGGCCGGGATTCAATCAAACTTATAGTGGAATTCAATCAAACTTATAGTGGGATTCAATCAAACGAACTTAGTTTCCTTACGGGCAAATGCTCCTCTGTCGAAGGCGTTTGCATTACAACATATTTTTCTTCAGGCATTTTCGATTTTATGCAAGCAAGCAAGCGTGCCCTTCGGCATGTGTCATTTTCGTTCTAAAACACAGCAACCAAAAGCCTTACAAAAGAAAGCCCATTTTGATTTTATTGCACATAACCTTAAGAGGAAACTAAGGTTGACTGGGTCCCGGCATGCCAGTTTAAAACCATATGCAATTCAAGCAAAATAGGCTTTATCTTACAATAGACGTTTCTTTGACTATTTTCTATTTTATTTCAGACAAGCAGATAATGCATTTGGCAGGTTTTCTTTTCATTTTAAACAGCATAGCATATGCTATTAAAAACTCATGACCATTTTGATTGAACTGGATTTCCCCTCAAAAAGTGTAAGGTATTTTACCTGATTCCCAGGGTTGCCTAAGTAGCCAATAGATAAGTCTTACCCTGATCGCCTGTCATTGTTGTGTGCTGCTGTGAGTCAAGTATAATGTTGTTGTATATATTTTCCCTACCTGTTTTTGGTATGGTACAGAATTCCCCCTCTGGGAACAATAAAATCTAACTAACTCAATATGATCAAGTGTCAAGATATGCTAGAAAACCAGATGATGAGCAACAGGATCAAGACTTATTGTAATTCTCCTTCACTTTGGCCATGCGCATTCTGGGATTTTTTTTACTTCTTGTCAGAATAATGGAAGTAAATGAAAATATAAATTCTTACACTGCTGACAGTGAAACCAATGCTTTCTAAGCGCGTAAAAACGGTCAACATTGTGACAGATTCGCACAGCACACAAGCAATGCATTGACTCTTATACAGCTGACACAACCAGAATGATGGGCCCCACTTAGTTTTTCCCGTCTTATATGATCAGCGTCACTTGGTGCTAATAGCTACTGGATGGTCACCCTGGTGAATATGAGGCTTGGAGGCACTGTTGTAGAGCAGCTGGCTCTCCACTCTGCAAATCTGCATCACTCCCACTCAGAAAGCTGAGCAACACTCCTCCTCTTCCTCCCGCTACCGAATTCTATGAGCACGAGATGCCAGGATAGCCCACGAAGCACCAACCTTCCGTTACCATAGAACCAGCTGGGCTTTCAAAAAGACGCGTTTCCATATGAAGTTGTTGCCCACAGCTGTGGGCGAAAGCGCTTTCTCTTTGAACACGTCCGTAAAGGGCTGAATACTTGTTTTCATGTAGGTGGAAATGATAATTTAGCTTAGTTATTTTCTAGGTCTGGCACTTACATACGAATTGAGCAGCCAGGTCAATTTTTCTCTCATGGGTCATTGAAATGCGAAGTGTAATTACTGGTGTTTTCATTTTTCTGTCTCACGGAGACCACAGTCCACTATTTCACAGGTGATACATTTTTTAACTGAGAATACAAGTGATGAGTAACAATGCATCTAAATCAAAAAGTGTATGCGTTAAATATGTGAGATGGACATCCCGGCAGATATGAGCTGTCTTTGTGCTCAGTAGTCAAAATTCACATCACTCTGTTCTGAACGACTTCTATAGTCTGGGTTGACCTCTTTCTTCCATAATACTTTGTCCTGTCCACGACAAAGGGTTATACACTAGTTCTTTGCTTGTAATCATAGAAAATCCTTTTTGTTACGAAACAGAACTTTAAGCAACCATTGGGTTCCATAAAACAGTCCCATACCATAGAACCAAACGGTAAGTTAATGGTTTGTAAATTTGTCTACGTAGTACCATAAAAGTTTCCCTTTGATTATGAGCAAAGCACCTCTTTTTGTGCTTTGAGTGTACAGTTAATTAATCACCGTCCTATGCTATTTATGGGGAGATCCTTCCAGACTGCCAACCTCATGCCTGACCAGCCAAGTGTGTAATGGGAAATAGAAGGGAGCAGACTTTGCCGGGAATCAGTGAAGGACGACCCTTCACTGGGGGGGGGGGGGGGGGGGGGGTGTAGAGATCATGTTTTCGATCGGCACGGCACAAAACGCAGGGTGCTGTTCTATCTTCACACTGCGCATCTACAGCGTCGTGTATCGGACGCGTGTGCGATGGTAAAAAGGGGTGCGTGGAGACTTCGTCTACCAGACCCCTTTCTGATTGGTCACAGTTCTTAATCTGTCGTGAGCCTCCTTGGAGGGGTAACGATGTACAGAGAATCCTCCGTGGACCGGGCCTGTGACCCTGTCCTGCCCCCGGTGATAAGTAATAAAGTGCGTGTGATGAGTGAGGGGAATTATCTGTTCCGTCTCGATAGGCCGCACCAGCTGAGCGTTCACACCTTCCCTCTCAAACGCGGGCTATCCGTCTTTCACACCACGCATCTACTGCGACCGCTCAATAACAAGCTCCGAGACAAGCCATGGTCTGACGAACCCACACCTGCGATGCAAGACCTCGGGAAAAGAAGACGCAAGCACATAAAGACTGAAAGAAACGAAAATGTTCTCTGGCTGAAGATATAGTGTTTCAGATGAAAATATTCTTTCAGTTAGTGGAAAATTGTGGCGCGCAGTATTTGTTGTCACAGTTGACTTTATTAATGCGATAGTAATTTCGCACCAAAATATGTTCACTCTTTAATGAACGTCTTACAGTGACATTCACAAACCGGATCACAGTAAACGTGTGGAAAATGAGGAATCCTCGAAGCAAAAAATAACAGCGCATGTCCTCACGTGCAGGCCCTCCATTTGCCATTTACTGCACATTCCATCAAAGAAGGAATTGATAGGATTCACAGCAATAAACTTCAATTTTCAGACCATGTCAATAACAAATTATTCCTGAAGCAATTTAACTCCGAGATGCGCTCCCCAATTGTATTTCACTGCTTGATGAATAATTTTAATAGAGAGGCAATAGTGCACTCCTCAAAAGAGAAATACGACAAAATAGTCTGAACATGTTTAACAGTTCTAACACTTCAGTGAATTATCGTATTATTTTATCTGTATTTCTTAAAACGAGTTTTCAAATACCCCTTTTCTTGCAGCAAAAATCGTGACGAGCCGTGGTTGTGTCACGTGCTATAATTTGGGACCTCTTCTAGACTAGGGTGAACGAAACACTCAAGGAAAATTACAGGCTAAAATAAAAACCGCTAGCTCTGACAGAGCGAAATCTCTTGCTGGACGTTGCTATTAACTTGCTCTGACAGACTTTGTACCTCCAGTGCCCACGTGCACGACCGCCTTTGTTCCCCTCTAAGAGGGCAACCGGTGAAAGCAGACCTCTGATGCATCATTGTCGACTTAAAAATAGGACAAATCCTTTGACTCTGCCTCGCGGAGAAGAGATTGCTCTGTGGAAAGCGGGAAGAACACAATTGTGATGCCCGCTCTCAAAGAAAAGAGATCACATACATTGTGACCCAAAAAACACATAAAATCAAATGCATCACAAAAGCTGCACTATTTAGCACAAAAAAAGCATGAGTGAAAACACATATTTTTCAATTAGCTGCCTGCAAAAACATTATTTGAATGCTACTAGATTTCAGTGCTGTTGGAAATAACATTATTACTTTGATTAAATTAATAAAACTACTCAAATATGATATACTGAAATGTATGCAATAATAATAATAATAATAATAATGTGTAGTTTGTTGAAAATGATTATAACAATGTTAATGTGCACATGTAAAGTACATTGAAACGCAGTCCTTCCTTACCCCATAGTAAGTGTAAAAACCCCGCCCCCACGCTCCAACTCATTCCGGGCCCCACCCCCCGCTGTTTAATATGCCAGGTTCATGTTAAAGGAGCCAGTCATACACACATATCAGCGGAGGTCTGCACGCCGCTGATAACGCTTGATGTGATTAACCCTTTCACTCGCTGTATCAGTGACTGACGGAAGATCTTTTCTCCGTCAGGAAATACAGACCGGAAGAATATATCAAATGTTTAAGAGTGTTTCAGCACTGCTGTAAACATTGTCAAAGAGATATATTTCTAGGAAAAAATGAACGATTAGCCCACTGATAAACAAGGGGTAAATAGTACAATTTATTCGAAGTAGTGGCGAAATACCGACGCGGCATTCCCACCCCCATTGGTTACATTACCGCAGAAAAAAGAGAAAAAAGCAGCACTGCCGTTTTGTTTCTGTGTTGTTTTTTCGGCGTGTTGTCCATGTATGTATAATATTGCATCACGAGAAAACTCTTGCTACCATGGTACAGAACTTTAATTTCTGCCTTCGATCTTTTCGAGCAACATTAACTTGGTCGCTGTCCCTCCCATGGTGCTGAATGTCTTCAAAAACGTTAAAGATGGGTACGAGAACGAGAACCTCGGTTATCTTGTAAACCTCACCAGTGATACATTGTTATATTTATCATATATGACGTCCTTAATTAAAAATACTTACTCAAATAAGTCGTGTTAGAACACAGCTTTTTCCATGTCACAATTTTCGAAAGACATTTTAAATACGCTTACAGTCGGACACTGAAGATTCAGATGAATACTTCAACCCCATCATGAAATACTCACTTCCCTCCGTAAAAACAGAAACTAATATAGATAAAAAATAATTTTCTGCTTCTCTAAATCAATCGCATAGAAATACAATACGAATTAGCCCTTCCTATTGTTGTTTATAGCTGTACATGACTGAAAATTTGCGAATACAACGAATATGATCAAATAGATAGATAGATAGATAGATAGATAGATAGATAGATAGATAGATAGATAGATAGATAGATAGATAGATAGATAGATAGATAGATAGATAGATAGATAGATAGATAGATGATCACTAAATCTATGCGAAATGTTTGCAGTATTTCATGGCCTCATCTGGAACGCCATACCACACATTTCTTTCCATATTGAAGTATGAACTTTGTTTTTTTGATAGATTTTTTTAATTGATGATTTAGGCAAGAGCTGCTTTTGCAAAGTATCTAAGACGACAACATGCTTAGTGCTGAGTCCAGATAAGATTTTTATAAGCTAATCAAATATTAGGTGCACAGCCTATTTGATAAAGTAGCCTGCATCTCGTTTAGATGTTATCGCAAAGAGTGTGATCATTAAATTGAATTAAGATAAAAGGACGTAAAAAACGGGTTATTAAAACAGACAACGCGCTCGTGATTGTGTGAGGGTGTTGCCCTGTTAATTGGGTCGCTGACGGAAGGGGGTTTCCCAGTTAATCGGTATGCAGCTCCATCAGAGTGCGGCGCTTATACCTAAAACAGGGAGGAGGACAAGAGAACGTTTTCTATATCATGTTCACATTAGCTCACAACTGAGAAAAAAGACCCGCTAGGTATTCCAAAATAATAAAAATGATTGTAAAATAATGCACATTGTTTTATTATTATTATAATTATTATGATTATTATTATACTATTACAACTAGATTTTTTTAAATGGTCATTTCAGCAATCTGTTTTACCATACACATAGACCTATTTTCTGAAAATGAGGTAAATATTCCCTAACATCTGTTCCTTGTTTATCCATTATGAAAACCTTAGTATGATAGAACATTATTGCCTGATGTCAAAAAATGATAAAATATAGGCTATCAAATAGTTCCTCACGGAAAAACGGTTGTCTTTTAATGGGGATATTGTTTTAAATTCATCTCTCCGATTTTATGCACCTCTGGTCTATTCCCCTGAGCAAAACGACAGAAACAAAACTTTAAAACGCAAGGACGCTGGATATGTTCGACTGTAGTGTTAACAACTATAGAGAGTATTAATTTTTTGCAAAGATCGGACCCAAATTAATGTTTTTAACACACGGTCGAATCACATTTTTTGCTGACACAATTAAGTGGTGCAATTCCAAATATCTTTCATCAAATGCGACATTACGGGGAGCCTGCATTCTGGAATACAATAAATATTGTGCAAAATACAGAATAGCAAAATATACGGTAGTCTATTCTGTATCTTTGCAGCCATCATGCAATTCACGACGTTTTAAAAGGCATTTAATTTATCCTCAAACAGAGAGTAATTTCAGTTAAAAACATTTTATTAAATTAGCAAATATAGCCATATTAACTAGTCATACCTACCTAATTCGGCCTACCTAAAAATGAAGGACTGGTAAGCTATTTCTTTTTTTTTTTCAGATTTGTTTTAATGACGGTGTTGGAAAATAATACTGCCTTAAGTTCGCAGTACTGGAATCAACTCCAGCACATCCACTCCTAGATCCACGGTCGTTACATATGAGTTAGACTAAAGAATATATTCGCGTTTACGTAAATAACCATTCCCATTTCCAAACAGATACAACCATAAAACAATTTCATCCCATCATAATTCCGTCATCAACCAAAACACAAAAGGCGTTGAGAGTCAAGCATATCCGTTAAAGCAACCTATCCTGAAATTTAGCCTCAAGTTTAAAATACGATATTTAATTGAAATCCAATTAAATAGTACATAAAGTCGTGCTAATAATTTAATGATTTTTTTTTCGATTTTTTAACCTCAAAATTAAACGCAACGCTCACTGTTGTTGGGCTATAGATGGTGGGCATTCCTGTTTGGTTGTTCTTATATACGAGCGAAGTTATGCAAGACTGAGAGCATCAGCATGTCATTGGATGTAAGAATAAACTATTTTGTGGACTGCGATTGGGGATGAGGAGGGAGTTGGGGGTTACCGTAAGCACCTCCCCTAGAAATGCAGCAAATCTCTCCACTTTTTCTTGTGCGCGGGGCGGCTGCGAGCGCTGGGGGGCCGCGAGACGTGCTTCGCGAGGCTGAGTCTTTGCATTGGCGGGCAGACGATGACACGTGCCTTCTCCCTTCACCACCCCCCGGCTCCACCGAACCGCATTGGTATCAGTAAGGGCTGAGAGAAACCAACTGTGTGAGCGCAGCTGCTGCGACAATTACGAAGAAAAAAAAAACCTATTCCAAATAAGAAAGAAGAAAAAGATTGCTTTTGTTCGTATATCCTTTAGAGATTACCACTTTTTTTGAGTTTCTCTTGTTTGAATTAGAAAAAAATATATACTGGTCCAAACATGATGCAAGAGCCAAGAAGAAAGATTTGAAGGTGACATGAACCAAGGGATTAACAAGAATACCGGGCATACTTTAAAGAAGAATTGGAGATAACAACTGAATTCGACCTTTACCGGGGCTTTGTATGGTTTTATCTTAGTCCTGTGTCAACAATCCCCAAGCGTGAAGTGACAGCTTCTCCTATTTTGAACACACGCACATATTTACAAACACAGTCGATTTAGATAACGCAGCAATGGCAACGTTAATCCGTAGCAAAATTTCGAACAAGCTTTCAAATGCGGCCACTTCTGTGTCCAATAAATCGCAGGCGAAGGTGAGCGGGATGTTCGCCAGAATGGGGTTCCAGGCCGCCACTGACGAGGAGGCGTTGGGGTTCGCCGCCTGCGACGATTTAGATTATGATCACAGACAGGGTTTGCAGATGGACATTCTTAAGAACGACGAAGTTGGTGGAGAGGGCGGTGGAGAATTTCCCGGAGATGATACGGTTGAAGGGGACAGTCACTATCAAAGAGATGGCACCGGTCCCCCGCCCTCCAGTTCCAAAGACGGTGGGATTTGCGATGAGTTAGCCGCCCAAGACAAACCCAAAATCACAGCCTGGGAGGCAGGCTGGAACGTGACCAATGCCATTCAGGTAAAAAATTGTCAAGGAGCTGGTTGCCACTGCTCATCTGACAACATTACCTGTAAATTATTCATTCATTCATTCATTCATTCATTCGTTCGTTCATTCATTCATTCATTGACAGGTGTATTCGCTCCACCGATTCAAATTTAGCGTGTAGATAATGTGACTGGAAGGAAACACAAGCAATGCTTGTGTCTGAGCGTGAACGTGGTCAGGTACTTGTTAGTTGGGCGGTCCAGATTTTAGGGATGTGTTTTTTTTTCTTGAGATTTAGTAAACAGACTTCATAACCATTACAAGTATAGCGGTAACATTTTAAGTTACTTCTGATAAGTTAAACAAGCAAGGCAGATGCTATCTGTCACTTTGTCAAATGAAAGATATGCTTCTGTTTTCTGTTATTTCACGTCATACACCAGCTACATTTAAAATGATTACATTATAAAGGAAAATTAATTCGTTAATTTCAACACCAACATCATACAGATATAAATGGATAGATATTCCAGATGTCTGCCTCTTCTGTGCAAGTCTGATTGAAATATCATATTAAATTAAGTTTTGCATTACGTCGTTGTTTATTTATATAAGGGTTTTGAATAAATAATTGATGTAGTGACGTGTACAATTATGGCCATATCTGTAGATAAACAGAATTATATTTTAAAATGAAATACAATAACCTCTAGGCTATATGCATCATTGCTCGTCACGTGAGGCCGTTGTAAACCAAACGTCCTTTAAAAGGTCATAGATTGAATCAAATTCATTAGCATTATTTTAGCCAATGTTCCTGAGCATTTTGATCATTAAGCTGTCTTTCTTGTCACTAAAGTTATACACTTAACAAAAATAAGGTTTGTTTTATGGAGAGAATGTGATTTTATTTGGCTGCAATGGACATATTTTTGTTCATAACATATTGCAGACGCATCACGATGTACTTGACCGATGTAGCCTACTCAATATTTTCAAGTGCAGAGCCCCACTTCTCAATTCCCTTTCCATTGTGCATTAAGTTAGTGTGATTAAAGGCAGTCAGTGTTGCGTCACTTAAGTTGTGGAAAACTGATCCAAACTGATGACGGAAAACAAGCTGTGCGCAAAAGTATACTTTCATTGACGTGCGTATCTCGATGTATTTACTATTAAAAATATATTTTTAAGTCCAGTTGCCTCCAGACAATCTACACTCATGTTATACATTCATAGTTCGTTCATATATTCAGGATCAAACTAGTAGTAGCAAAACGTTTCACATTTAACACAGTAGAGGAATGTGTCCTATGAATTTAGATGTGTCGAGTCTTCCCAGGTGGTAACGTGCACCTTTTCACACAGCTTTGTTTTTGTATTTACAGGGCATGTTCGTCCTTGGATTGCCGTATGCCATCCTCCACGGTGGATACCTTGGACTGTTTCTAATCATATTTGCCGCTGTAGTTTGTTGTTACACGGGGAAGATTTTAATCGCTTGCCTCTATGAAGAGAACGAAGACGGAGAGCTGGTGCGCGTCAGAGACTCGTATGTGGACATCGCAAATGCTTGCTGTGCACCAAGATTTCCGTCGCTAGGTGGCTATGTCGTGAATGTAGCACAGATAATTGAGCTGGTAATGACCTGTATTCTGTATGTGGTAGTCAGCGGAAACCTCATGTATAACAGTTTCCCCAGTTTGCCAGTATCGCAGAAGTCATGGGCCATCATCGCCACCGCCGCTTTGCTACCCTGCGCCTTCCTCAAGAACCTTAAAGCCGTGTCCAAGTTCAGCTTGCTCTGCACCCTGGCTCACTTCGTCATTAACATCCTAGTAATAGCGTACTGTCTCTCGAGGGCTCGAGACTGGGCCTGGGACAAAGTCAAATTCTACATCGATGTCAAGAAGTTCCCCATTTCGATCGGGATCATTGTTTTCAGCTACACCTCGCAGATTTTCCTCCCTTCGCTCGAAGGAAACATGCAGAAACCCAGCGAATTTCACTGCATGATGAACTGGACCCACATCGCTGCTTGCATTCTCAAAGGCCTGTTTGCCCTCGTGGCCTACCTTACGTGGGCGGACGCCACTAAGGAAGTCATCACTGACAACTTACCCTCCACCATTAGGGCTGTTGTCAACATTTTCCTGGTAGCCAAAGCCTTGCTGTCGTACCCGTTGCCATTCTTCGCTGCTGTGGAGGTCTTGGAGAAGTCGCTCTTTCAGGATGGCGCCCGGGCTTATTTCCCGGATTGTTATGGGGGTGACGGACGTCTGAAATCGTGGGGCCTTAGTCTTCGATGTGGCCTGGTCGTATTCACATTGCTCATGGCTATCTATGTACCACACTTCGCTCTTCTCATGGGTCTCACCGGCAGTCTGACTGGCGCGGGTCTGTGCTTTCTACTTCCGAGCCTCTTTCATCTCAAGCTCATGTGGAGAAAGATGTTGTGGCATCACGTGTTCTTCGACGTTGCTATATTTGTAATAGGGGGTATATGTAGCATTTCTGGCTTCATTCACTCAATGGAGGGGCTCATAGAAGCTTACAAATATAACATTGAGGATTAAGGACTGGTTGAAATTGTTGTCACTGCACATTCCCATTCACTGGATTAACTCCCCAATGCGCATAGTCGCATTTTTACTACGTTACACACACACACACACACACACACACACACATACAAACTTACACTCATACGGGCCAGGCACAAAACCACTGACATAAAATACACCAAACCAAATATGGAGAGAGTATGCACAATGCGACATAGATACTATATAAATATAAAAGTGAGCAAAACATTTTAACATTTTTATGTGGAGTAAAGGTTTACAAGACATACAAGGGACGTGAACTGTAACGTAAAACTCGCTTATCGACTCATGCCGAAATACATGTTCATCGTTCACACTTTCCCATTTTATACATCCTTATAGTCTATAACATCTGAATTCGTGGAGGTTGAGGCAAACCCTCCGTATCATGTCATTACTGAAAATCTATAAGGCTGTTTAAAAGAGCCTTGAATAAAGATTTCAGACTTCTATATGTTAATAACGCGTTGCACCAGTTGACAGAAAAAAAGGAAATAAGTCTCATGGCCTGTTTTTATCCCATTTGTGGAATTATTTTTTGCTTTCCAAAACAACTACATGGCAATAAAATAAGACAAGTACATTCACCTTGTGTTAATAGCAAGGCCAAAATATAATCTACTGGGCCTTGAATATGTATTTTAGGTGGCCGCGTTATTTAAAAAAAATCAACCAAGATTAAAAAAAAGGAAATATGGGCGACATTCTTTTTTTGCTTAAACATGATCTTCTTCCAGACAGCCGAATCAAAATGGACATAGCAAATTAGGAATCTTACAAAGGTAGGATTTTCTAAACGGATTACGTAACTGTAAAAAAACAACGGATAACACCGTAATGGTTCAAATAATTTAAATTGCAGGACTATAATTTTTTAACAACTATGCATAAAATATGTGTAACTATTTTCGACTTAAGATAAAATATAACGACAGACAAAAAATGGAAAGATGAGAGCTGAATTTATTTTTAAGTAAAACTGTTCCACATACACGTGACACGTTTTAGCGTAATGAATTCCAGCAGAATAAGCTACGAATTTTAAGAAAAAAAAAAAAGAACTAACAGCCTAAACGAACGAATAAACTAAAAAATGAGCCACGCCCTGGTAATATTTGGTATGCAAAATATGTGTATGTGATCTTATGGTACGGTCTGCAGTTTTATAAAGTACATTTGTCATACATTCGTGAAGATTCCATCATCAATACAATGCCCGTTTCAATTGCTTTTTTCATGCAAATACATATTCATGTTAATTGTATTCCTCAACGAGATGAACATCAACATCTCACTGTTCCAGAATTCAAAAGTTCGAAGGATAAATTCTGAAGAATTTGAAGAGGAAAGAGAGCGTGAAAAGACATTTTTCATTCTGTGCAATCTAACAGGTCCTGTGGAAATGTTATAAAACGTATGTGTAGTGTTATTGTGGTTTTAAAATGATGGAATGTATATTACAAGAATCGTTATCATATATAGTGAAAATAAATATATTGAAGAATAAAGAAATACGTGAAACTAACATTGCGTAACTGTGTTTGGCTTTGTGTGGTTAAGAAGAAAATCGTGGATAATGTACTTGAATGGCCATTTTTCACCACGAATGGACAAAATCTCGTCTGAATATCAATATCGGCTCAATTAAAAGACCCTTCACCCGCGATGTTAATCTCTTTCAATTACTTCTATTAAACCTAGGCAAATCTACGAGAGCTATATTTAGCTATATGTTTAAATATAGGCTTCAAACGCTTGTATTCCATTTAGTCTTCCCGTGATGTCCCAGAAATGTATACATATTATTCTAACACGTTTCTATACAATTTATATACAGCCAAACGACTGTCACACATTGTACAGGGACAGCTGTCATATGCACAATTATACTTATAGAATGAGCCTATTGTTAACGCTTTGTTTATCTAAATCTGTGTAATTACAAGCAGCGCTCCAGCCAGCCACACGCCGGAGTGCATCGGCTGCGCACCACTGCTGCTTCGTCACCTGGACAAACATACAAAGGACTCAGCTCAGGAGCACCAATTTAGATTTTATCTGCTGTTATATCTCAAAAGCGTGAATAGGTGATTGGCGTATGCGAAATGCATGGACTACCATTGTTTCTATGCAGCAGTGTCATATTTTATTAGCTCGTCATATAACCATGTCACGGATAAAGTTAATTATGAGCTATTCAATTTGGAACAATAGCTTTGCCCTTTCATGAGCTGGACTTGATATTAATGCGGACGGGTTTTTGCACATGAAAAGAACCTCTCGGAATGTTATTAGATTAACGGGCCATTTTACCCAGTAAAGTCAGTGCAGAATTTTGGAAACCTTTTCTGTAATGTTTTATGAACGGGCTACTGTTTGTCACCATGGAAAACGTAATTTATTAGCGAACAATTGCGGATATACTTCTGTAATGTCATCTCTAGAGATATGTATGAGGGCTTTTGTATTCTGATCGTAGAATAATCTGGCATATCAGTATTTTATCATCAGTGGTCGGAGGAAGGGTGGAGCGAAATTGCACGTGGAAACTTGTGCAAGTTAGCATATCAGTTTTGTATGACGCATGAGCGGAGGATCTGCATTTGGGGGGCGGGAGGAGGGGGGGTCTCCGCGACAAAAGTAGTGTAGTATAACATTTTGCGAAGTTTGTCTCATCGTATGTCAAATTAACAAAATAACGATTGACATATTGATTAACATATCTATGAGGTTGAGAAAAACATTAAAATGAAGACTAGAAAGTGAAAAATTATCTGATAAAGGAAACAGAAAGAGGAATGAGTGACAACATTACATTGAAAATTTCGCTGATAACACCTTAAACTTCATGTAGGCTATTGGACAGATGTATACCCTAATCTGTGCAGAACAACCAGACTCCGTAACAACCAACATAAAGTACATAATTTGTCAGCAATTTAACCAACAGTTTTTTGGGGGCAGAGAATAGAACTATATGCTCCAATGCGTATTACTGTGCACAAATAACCCATTAAATTACAATTACGCCTGTTTTTTGTCAATGTTTTTTATTATTAAGGAGGCAATATGGTATGTTATATCATTTTAGGCAAATACAGCCATGCTTGTTCAATTGAGCTCGGAAAGACTTTTTAATATCTATACGCCCTCTTAAGCAGGTTTGCAAAAGTACTTGCCTGTTCATTTCTGAGCGCAACAGCTATGGCTTATTTAGTTGAACCAGCCTAAAAGCTAAGGAGAACAGACGGAGATTGCCAGATTTTTTGCTGTGGGCACGTCAGTGGTTGGCTACTCGTACCTGCTCGCTGGTGGTATCTGTATTCCGCGGTAGCATCTGGATTCATACAGTTTTGAGACAGGCCGTCACGCAACAACCTGCAACTTCCTTAATCCCAGATGGCAGGACAATTACCATGAGGAAAGTCAGCTGTTGGTGATGACGACCTAATTCATGCAAAATGGGAGAGCCAATATGATCATCTTAAAATGGCTGAACTTCCTGTGCTATAACAAAAGTGATAAAATCACATCCATCCTCCCAAGGTTCATTATATATGTATCAAATAGGCTGACTCTACAAATAGCCTATTGTCATTTGGATTCAGGTTGTCATGTGCTTTATATCTTTATATTGAAATGGCGGTTATCCCTGTAAATAGTGCACGTTGTTTTCAGTGTCAATCCTCCATGATAGCGTTAAAGTTTCGGTGAGACCTAGACAACTGGAAATGAGCAGAGTTTAAGTATAAATTAACTTTATACAATACATATGTTGCAAAGTAGCAGTACATTTTTATTGCAAAATGCATGAAAAGTGTTCATGGTATAGAATGCATCCATAGTAAGGTACCAGAGGTCTCTTCCAAGTTGTTGTAAGTCTAAGCAATGTTTTCTGTCAAAGGGGTAGAGAAAGGGGAAAATAGAATTACGATTCAAAGCAATGGATGACTCATATTTTCCAAGTTGCTGTATTTTTATGTCATTTGCATCACAGACAGCACATATAAAATACATCACATTGTATGAAATCCAAAGCTGACTGGGACGTGTGAATTTTGCACCAGTTGGCCTCATGGTGGCACTATACCGGTCATTGAAAACGTTTCACTTCACAGGAGCTCCAGTCCTATATGTCCAAGAGAAACAAAACCGTCAGTTTTCACAGTTTCCACAGCTCACAATCAACACATTTGCCAATAGAAGCCATTAGTCCACCATAGTGGATTTTCACCATTTATATATATTTTTGAAGAAACTTTAAAAACCTTTTCTCTTCGTAGATGGTTTGTCAGCTTGGCTTGGAATTTGGTAGACAGCATCTACTCACGAAAATTTCTACAATCTCAGCGCAAGAAAAGCTGAAATGCCCAAAAACTGTGGCCGAGGGTAGCAAGGAAACATGCAAGTGGGAGTGACTTTTCATAAAAATGCCAGTAAATCCCAAACTTAGAGCAATCAGTCTACCAATGGGACAAGTGCACTTACTTTTTTAGGGGATGCTAATGGTTCTATTTTTTTAACAATCTAAAGGTAGCAGATTCTACAGCACTGCATTTAACTATTATTTTTAAAAAGAACAATTATATAAAAAGCTTGGGTTTTTGTAGATAATAAAAAGGCATTATGATATATATCTGCCATTTAGTTAGTTTAATTATATAGCTAGCTAATTAGCATAGTTTGCCAGAAGTCTAAGATTGAATTGTGTATCTACACCTTAAATGGCGGCTATTACGATTGCGATGTACTCTCATGGCATTTTTTAAAAATGGTACTTAAAAATACGACTGAAATCTCTTGATAAGCACATTAAAACTGAACTGATTACATCTGATGGAAGGGAAAAAAATACATCTTCAGTCTGGGTTGCTTCAAAGACACATGAATAATAATTGTTTCCATTTGGGTTAGACCACAGAATAATAGAACGAAAGATCTTGACAATGAAGGCTAGTTTGCATGAATTCATATGCAAATGGCACAAGCAAAGAAACATCAGGGAGCGCATTCACCTCATACAGAGAACCTGCAAAGCATATGAAATCCTACAATCCTTTCAAATAAATAGAGCAAAACATTTCCCATCCAGCGTGAATAAGTTCCTCTTTCTAAACATTTATCAAAATAATTACTTTGTTTTAATCTGCGTTTAATTTGTTCCTTTCACGCGCTGGCCACTTGCTTGAATTGATCGTAATTACGTTTCTCAATATGTCATTCATAAACAAGAATAGTCAGTTCTCAATATTTGGGATAAGGTTGGTTTACCCATGATAAGACATATGATTGTTCTTATGTAATAATATGATAATTTCAGAAACTGTTTTGAACTGTACATTTTTATGTGATTGAAAAATGCATGAAAGATTTCATATTATTTCTGTTTTAAAAAAAGCATCATATTTCTTTTATTTCATATTTTTGGATGTTTCTCTGAACAATAATCATACAGGAATTTTAAATGAAATACAATACACCATAAAACTGTTTCCTCCGGTAAAAATCAGCATTTGGACTGAGATTCAAACACGAACACCTGCACCTGGTGGCAGTAAGGATCAGGGCTCATCTGGGCATACCTGGGTGTTCGCTCTCCGTTTGGGCTACATGTACTGGGTTGTTTGAATCCTGGGGCAGACGTCCTGTTCTAGGGAGGCTTCTTGCAGCTATGATTGAAAAGATTTGGTTGCATGTTGGGGTAGTAAGCCTAACAAAACTGATATTGCCTACTATGCTTTACGATGCCAGCTACCATCTCACTTCTTCTTGGGGTGGATGCACTTGGTCACCATTAATCTAAAAGTCACACTTTATTTTCCTTCAGCCTGATACCAAACCATGGATGGCCAGCATTGTCTTGCTGTTGACCTGTTTGGTTCAGTGGCAGTTTCTGCAACCCCTTGGCCTTCTGTCATTGGAGGATGGGCGAAATCCTTCACCCCCCCCCCCCCCCCCCACCTGCACACACTACCCCTCATGGCCTAGCCTGTATCAGAAGCTATCAGTGAGATGTCTTGGAAGTCTTTGGAGCACTGGGAGGATGGTATCATGTTCACTGCGTCCATCCATAGTGCTCAACCTTGTGCAGAGCCTGCTTCATAAAGAGCTGTCTTTTCCTGTCAAGAGTCTTTGCCATTTTGGTGAATCTTACATTACATTACATAACATTACAGTCACTTAGCTGACGCTTTTATCCAAAGCGACTTACAGTTGATTTGGCTAACCAAGGGCCAATCCCCCCTGGGAGCAATGTGGGGTTAAGGGCCTTGCTCAAGGGCCCAACAGCAATGAGATGTTCTTGCTGTGGCTAGACTGGGGGTCACAGTCATGTACCTTAGCCACTATACAACAGGCTGCCCCAATATTTAAATATTATAACCCCCATATTACTGGTTATAACTGTCTGCCCATCCACTGGTTACACATGTTCTCTGGAGCTATAGGTGCCTGGGACCCGTAACTGTTTCATGGGCTGTGCAGTGGTACTTAGTGGTGAATAACATATAGTCATGATGGTTATGAACATGCTAAAACAAAAAGATTGAGATGTGATGCACAATTGATGTTGACAAATATATGTATATAATATCATTATAATATTTAATATAGCCTAATTTCTTTATTATTATCACTGAACCAGCAGCAATGGCAACAAGTGTAACCTCTTGTCATACCACCCATAGCTATTTGCTATAATCTGCACTACACAATTTCTATTTATCATAATTTACAGCATACATAATACAGATGGTTTATATAAGATAGGAATCAAGGAACTTTGCTTTGGTTTTGCATTGCATTTAATGTATTTTATTTTTGGTGAGTGGTACAGGGGAGCGGAATCATTCTGCCTGAGAGGACGTAACAGATCTTATATGCAGGGTGAAGATTGAATAAATTTACATGAAAACCATCAGGGACTCATGACTATTGCTAGCCGAAGCGGGGAACGACCCAAAACCTAAATTGCAATGGTATTTGAAGCCAATGTAAGGAACTTTGTATGAGCTTATGAATATTTGCTTTGTGGAAGGTTTCATTGTTTAGAAACACAAGCCTGGAGATTGCCTAGAGATATCTACCAATCACATTCAGTTGTCAATTTATTGAGAAGGCCGCATTCGAAGATTTCCATGGAAACAGTATAATTAACCTGCGTGTAAAACAAATCCATTACAACGTACCGTCCAAAGGATTACACCGTCCTATGATTAGGCACAATATATTGTTCTTTAGAGCACTATTCAGTCTCATTGTTTTATACATATAACGTCAGATTATGTCTAAAATCACAGTGTTGTGATATGTGTACAGGGGGTAGATTTTGTTTCACTGGAAGAGGTATATAACATCTGATGTCAACGATGGCTCCATCATCTCCAGGTACCCTCCAATTTTTCCGGATACTTTTTTTCACTCCTTCTGGAGTTTTCCGGACAATTGAAATCCTTTTTGTGTGGGGTGTAAGCTGGTGTTGGTTTCTGTCTGACGTTAATTATGTTTTACTATATTTCTGTATTATTAGGTAAGGGGAAAGAAGTGAAGGAAAAGAAATTGTATTATACTTTCAATGGTTATAAAAATAAGTAAATTATGTAATTTCCCACATGCATAATTACATGCGTCTACACATATGTTTATATGGTCGCTTTACGTCAAATTATTTTTTTTTTGTTATCTCAGGTCTCCAATCCAAAATAAATGCAAATAAATAGAAACTTTTTTAGACTCAGAAAAATGTCAAATCTGACTTGCCATCCTGTAGAAGTTGCACTTGCCTCCAGTCAGAGAGAAACTGCATATGCAATTTATACCCAGAACAGAGGTTCCCAGGCCCCTGCACACAAACGCGTGCTGAAATTAATCACTGACCAAATCAAGACTTTTTAAAATAGTGGAGGGAAAACAGTCTTTCTTGGTGTGAGATGAATACAGCATTCTTGTAATGTTTTTCATTATGATAAATGAACACAGCAAAACACTACTTCTTGATGCTAAATGAACACAGCATTCCTGCAAATTGCACAAATTATTTCAGCCATGTTGTAGGGTAAATACCTGAATTGTGATAGTACCAGGATGTAGAATAGCTTGGACTATGCACCACTTATTGTCCAGTGTGACAAGGTTAAATAGCCCTGATTGGCTCAGAGAGACATCCAGTGGCAAAGCGATGTACTACATCACATTAGTCATACAGTACTAGTAATTTTTCAATTATTTTTCTTTCATTTAAATTATTGAACCTATTCATGGGAGAGAGTGTGTTTTACCATATGGAATGTATAGAATGGCAGAAGGTACACTTGATGACTTATACCTGTATCTCGTCATGTCATAGCAGAACAGCATGAGTACAGTACACGACCAGTGATGTGCAATGTTTATACTGCCACCTACAGGTTGAGAGCAGAATGCAGTAAGAATAATACTCAGATGAATATAGGAAATTGCCTCAGGCTTTGTCAGGAAATAAGCTATATTTTACCCAAATTCATTACTTAACAGTCATTCTAGAATGCACTGCCGGTGTAGAAATTTGTTTAAATCACCCAGTGGCAACATCATAAACACAGTTTCATCTGGAAGACCATACAAAATGCTCTGAAGAGAGGTCAGGTAGGAGGAATGGCTTGCAAAAGTATACATGAAAAGCATGTAGTTCAGGAACTCAAAACTACTTTGTCCCCACAATATGTATGCATTAACACAACTAATAATATAATATCAACATCATTTCTAAAAATATTTTTAATAATCCAAATATGAATTTTAACCATTATACTGACCATTTCTACAAGAGGGTAAAGACAGATCAGGGAAGATTAATTATTGTTGATTTTCACTTGAATGGGTATGAACTTAATTATGAAGAGGAAGGAGGAAAAAAAGGGCGGGTGTGTCCCTGAAAATGGATAATAGCTTCAGTTACAAGCTAGTTTGACTGCTATTTATGATGGGATGGAATGCACCTCTACAGAAATGTGTTTTAAAAAATGTACAATGTGATTGTTAGCAATTTACATACAGCACCAGGATCCAACATGACATTTTTAAAGGATAGTTTAAAGGGAATGTTAACCAATATAATGCAGGACATGTACATTTAGCATATAAAATCTGAACAACAGAGCTGAATAGGGAGTTGCTATTCAACCATAATGCTGCTGATGGCTGCAGAAATACCATCCAACGCAATGCAGTCAGTGTCTTCAATGCACAGTGCTTAAAGTACATTTAAACCTTTAATCTACAGCCACGCTCAACACAGAACAAAACAAACACTCAAAACGCCACGGTGCTGTCAAATGTCAGTTTATTTCAACAATTCCAAGTACAGATATCAACACTGATATGCTTGATCTCGGGGCGTTGAAAACAGACAAAAACGGAAGTGAGCAAATAGCAGGTTTTCATGCTTTCTCTTAGGAGGCAACAGTAAGTCAATGGCGTTACCCTGTATGCCACATTCACCCTGGTGATCGCTGCTACTGAGCTGGGTCAAAGGTCAGAGGCAGGTTCTGACAAGCATCACAATAAGCCTGGACATAAATATCCAATTCATATTCAGTTTTTAAAACATTCAGTTTTTTTTTTTCCCCACAAAATCAACCGTTTTTGCAGTGCTGTCTGGTAATAAGTGTTCCAGTGTTAGTGAACTGCTTTAAGTGCCAAATTCAGAAGACAATGTACAGCTTTGCGCAAGTCTGTGCTTTTTAACAAGCTGGGTTTTTACACAAAAAAAAATAATTTGTCACTACCCTTGTATTAGCAACTACTCCAAGTTAAAATTGTATCACAGACCTTGTGTTACAAGACATACACTTTCATTTATTATTTTTAACAATTTACTCTGTCCTGCTTCTTCGATATTTCCGCGGAACAAACGACAAAGACAGAGGATTACAGAGAATTCTGTTACAGTTGACAAATAGTATTGCTTTGTTCTGGGGAAGAAAAACAGTTGCCTCTTGTGAACCCATAATGTCGCATTTTTGCATATTTCTTTCCAAGCATGGAACATTCTAGACCTCCCAGCCATACGTTTTTCCAGTGCAGCTCACTGGTTGCCACTGAATGAAACCACACAACACAAATCGCCATTGTAATATAAATAAATAAATACCATTGTTCGTACGGTTGCTATGGTGCACGCGGCCCCGCCTACAGGCTGACCAGTCCAGTTCACTTTCAGCAGGCAGTCAAGAACAGCCTTTCACACGCCCACCCTACTCCACCACAGAAACATTCACTTTGCTTCTCAAAGGGGAAAACAGAACAATGTTAGAAGATCATGGAATAAAAGCATTAGTAACACTGTATGAATTCTGGCCAAGCCAGTCTGAAGAATTTGGAGCTAGAACAAAATGACTCCTACTTCACTTGAGAATGAGAAAACTTCAAAACAGAGGCACCCGTCTCTTGTTCTTTGTAAACAGACAAAGTTAAATTCATTCAGAGCCACAAACGCCCTATGAAACGATGCTAACAATGCCGCTGTATACAATACGGTCTAACATTCAAAGTTTTTCTCCCCAAGCGCAAGAACCACTTATAAGGAAACAAAGTGGTAGAACTGCAAGTAACAAAAAAATTGGGTACTTTTTGTTCTCACCGAGCCAAAATAAGTAATCATCAATTACTTATATAAAAAGAGTGCGTATCGTCTTGGTGTTGCTATGGACATACAACCACAGGCCCACAGCACCCCAACAACGCAAGAGCCTAAAAGATATCGGACTGGTCTGCATGTTAGGGTGTTTTATAAAATGCATGTAAAAATGTATGTTTATGTACCTCTATATGCAAATACATCCAGGATTTCAAAGTACCATTTCCTTCAACGTACGTCTTCCTCAAATTCCATCCACTCGCCAAACGTTCCTGACCTGCTGAGCACGCTAACCAATCCCAGACTGCAAAAGCATGTGTATGTGGAGCGTCGCATGGCGTACAAGATGGTCCGCTTTCTTTAAGCAAACTTAAATCGGCATTCGCTTCTTCAGCATGTTCCCTTCATTTCATGTCTTTTTTTTTTTTTTTTTCCAAATGTTAACAATACAAATAATAATTATAACAATTCTAAAAATATAAAAATGTACAGTACTTGACATTCAGGTGCAGGGCCGTTTGCCAGGGAAGGAGGACCCAGCAAACCCGCCCTGCTTCAGGGTTGAAGGCTACAGCGCGCCGCCCTGAAAAACACATCCCGAGAAAGTGGCAGAGTTCAAAGGAACGTCATTTCGCTAACCGTCGCTGTATCGGTTTGCGCTGACCTTTCACCGCTCTTTTTGTGTCCGTTCCAGTCTTTCCCCCCCAACATTCATTCCCATTTGACTAGTTCTTTATACAAGGCACAAGTAAAGCCGATGCTTGGTCCGAAAAGTCCAACCAATATCAAACGCACGACGAAGGTACCCCTTTTCTTGTGAAAGAAGGTGCAAACTGATACAGCGATGACATGACAGTAGAATAGAAGGGCTGTCTTTGGCACCTGCTTTGAGTGTGTGTTTTCCGGATGCTGACGATCTTAAATGTCAGCTCTCCAACCCACAAAAAGCCAACTTTCCCATTATGAGTTCCAGGCACAGAGCTGTAACCGGCTCAACCCCTACAATAAATAATTAGCCTTCCTTTGTGTCACCCATAGTATATGACTGGTATCTAATGTAGATACTCTGATAGATGGAAGGGGTTCCCACTCAAGGGGAAACGGTGTGTGTGTGTGTGTGTGTGTGAAGAGGGGGGTAACACAGAGAGAGGCTGTGCTGGCATTAGAGGAAAGTGCCACCCTCTAAAGGGTGTTGAGGAAATCCGAGAGGGTCATTTTTCGGTGACTGAGGCAGCGGCCATGGGCGTTAGGATGGTGCCGCGCGCGGTGGCCGCCAGCTCCTCCAACTCGGAGTTCAGTCGCCGGATCACCCACTCCATGGCTTCACGGCCCTGCAAACAGACATGCTGTGAGCATACAATCGGCAATTGCAATTACGATCTCCAGCAGCTAATTTGGGTTCACACTTATCATATCCTCACATACCAGCCCATAGCACAATGAGGGACTATGTCGCACACCAAACTCACACATTAACGTGAAGAGAAGGTGCCCAACTTTCAGAGGATTGCACAGCTAATAAAGCAATGGTCGGTCACGACTTCATATGTGCAGGTAGGGCCAAGTTGGAGGCACAAATTCCAGCCAACTAACTGTAACACGGTTCTGACTATGACTCGGAAGGACCAATCCTAAACTACAGACCAAACCTTTTCCAGACACACTGAGGTGTTTGTGTGGTCAGGACTTAAAACTGCCCTGTGTAGATTAATCTACAGCAGTGTTCCTCACCCCAGGTCCCAAAGAGCCACAGTGAATGCTGGTTTTTTGTTTCTACCCCACCTGAAATTCCACATCAGGTTTAGACTTGAGAAACCAGGTGGGGCGTGTTAACCATGTAATGAGCGCTGGGTTAACCAGCTCACTGCAGTTTCAGATGCAGCAGTGAGGACCGCTGGCCTACACACTGATTACAGCACTGAAATCAGATACTGGTGTGGTTTAATATTTGCCTGCAAGTCAGGAAGAATTGATCAATTTTAAACTTCCCATTGCAGAATATGGTTCCGCAAAAATAAATAAATAACCATTGTAGTTTTAGTTGTCCCCCTCCAAAGTAAATACTACGCTATATAAACATGCAAACAAGTGTGAAATGTGGTGTTGTGGGAATCTCACCTTCCCGGCGTTTGTGGAAATCGTGCTGGCCATCAGTCCTTCCAGATAGCTGCTCAGGCTAACTCCTTTCACAGAGATCAGTGCTTCTTGGGTCAGGATTGTTCTGCACAGGAGAAACAACCGCACACATTTAACAGACATATACTGTTGCAGCCATTTTCACAGCGGCACATGGATACTACACAAAATCTAATACCTTTATGTAGACACAGACAGACAGACAGACAGACAGACAGACACACACACACACACACACACACACACACACACACTACACTTGTCACTTAGGGGTCACAGGTTCAATTCCCCATTCGTAAATTAAAAGATAGGATAGTGTAGTGTAGTATTAAAATAAATACTTTGTAAGCCGCCAAATACCAAAAATGCTATTTAAAATGTACTTCTATTCATTTTGATTCTTCATAGAGTTGAAAGAGTAGGCAACGTGAGAGCAGATATGCTACTGTAACTAGCAGCAATGTTCCCAGACTGTGAATACTGATGTAGCACAAAGACAGAATACTTTTATTAACTCACTTTTCTGGATCCTGGGGGTGCGGCCTGTAGACCAACCTTTCATCCACAGACACCAAGTTGGTGCACGTGATCTGTAAGAGCAGAGAGATGGGATTTTGTTTCTTCTTCAACTTATATCATTCTCCCATTTTCCTTCAAAATTTTTTGTTTGTATTCAAAACAAAGAATTTTGAAAATGACCTCCCAAGTACACCTTCCACCTGAAACTTGCAAAGGCACATTCCTGAGAGGTTTGTGGGAAGTGCGGTTCATTACACAAGAGTTACATCACCACGATTGTTGTTTGCATCGACTCTGAAAAGAGCTGGGAAGCAACAATCAGCAGACAGAGGCAAGGCCTTCTAGAAAAGACACATGCAGAAGTGATCTCCATTTCCAATGGTTTTGGTAGAGATCAACAGTAAATTTAGTATCAAAACAAAAATGTCTGAGAATGGCATGCATTTAATGACTCGACACTGCCTACTCTGTTTTTTTTTTTTTTTTTTTCCCCCCCCAAAGGAAATAGGTGTCATGTGTGGGAAGTGAAAACCTATTCCCAGGTAGTTACTCTTGGGTGCGTGTGCCAATCGTTTTCGTGGAGCTCCCCCGTAGCAAAGATACCCGAAGCAAGTTCGGCTTAAAATACGCTGAAATTTTATCTTGCCGTTCACGTCCGTTTCAGACCGAGGCTGGGCGCCATAGGCGTTCTAATGCATTGATAACAAAGTGCCAAAACGTTATCAGGCACTATCTGTGACATTCATTCCACATTGCTGAGTCTCCCTGAGGCATGTGACACAGTCGCTGCTTCTGATTGGCTGATTTTGAGTGCACACATTTCCACTAAAACAGTAAGAGCAATGCCCTATACATTTCATTCATTAATCATATTCTGAGATCACTATATGCTTTTAACACATATATATGTGAACAATTCATGTGTTGGTCTAGCCACGTATCAAAGGATTGTGTATTGCAAGGAAGAAATTTTTAATAACACAGAATACATATGGTGTATACAAAGACAGCTCCAAATAGTACGCTTTGAAGCAGGTTTCTGAAGTTACAGATCGTTTAAAGTAGATATAACACATTGCGTTTTCTGAATACATTTTTGAATATATAATTAAGCTGACTGGGTAATTCATATTAACTTCATAATGCACTTTTAGCAAAACTGTCAGACCGTGCAAACAGCTCTTATTGTTGTAGCGCCCAAAGTTGTTAGAAACAACAGGTGAAATCTGACCCAAGGCTGTCAAGCTGCTTTTTGTGCAAAGTCAGGCACCCAGCAGGTCATTGTCATATCTCATGTAACCTCAGTCAGACGTGACCCACTGTTGCCACATTCGCTGTGGAATTTTAATTTTGACTCATATTGCACAACGGCTCTGCAGTTCTACATAACAGTCTGATACATAACAGATAGCAGTATTGTAGTGTAATGGTTAAGGACCAGGTCTTCCAGCTGACAGGTGGGGCGTTACATTTCCAGGTAAAGTATTGCTGTTATATCCTTGAGCAAGACACTTAACCCAAAATTGCTTCAGTAAAAATATCCAACTGTATAAACGGACAGTGTGTAGAAATGTGAACTGTGCAAGTCGCTATGGATAAGAGCATCTGCTTAAACGCCTATAAGTAAATAACTGTCCTGAGTCTAAACCAGTGTAATCTGGTTTGGACTGAAGTTCTTGGAAAAAAAAAACTTGAGGAAAAAAACTCACATTTGAAGATTGTAATTCGAACGTCTTTTCTTTGGGATCCACCACCGAACGCTCCTGGATGTATGTGCAGGTCCGGGTGGCGCCGATCAACTGGAAAGAGAAACGGACGTAAACAAAAGAGGAACAAGACACCATGGTACTTGCTGTTTTGTGAGTTCATTCAGAAAGACCGTGTCAATGAGTTCACAAAAGGTTAGGGTTGGTTCTTTGGTTGGGGTGATGTTAAACCGGGAGAGAAACGGGTTAACAGAAACTATTTGCCCTTGTACTCAGCCACAGACTTTCACCTTCTTTCCACATTCAAGGACCTTCACTAAGTTCAGAGGGTGAAATTTTGTCATCCACTGTTAAGCAAGCCTAAGACTGGAAAACCAACTGCCAGCATCGCAATAAACCATAAGCACATAGTGGGTATATAACCCTTTCATGACCCACAAATTTTGGATTATGCCCAGAGAAGGACATTAGGCCAAAGATAAACACACAGATCATCTCAAAGCTTCCATGAATGTACAGCTTGGACTCTTCTGCTCCGTAATGAACAGGATCACAGACAGTTATCAGTTAAATACCATAAGCGCTAAAACAAAGTGCACACATTACGTGTCATGTTTTCTGTCCTTGATAGCCCCATATTTTAAGAACGCAGTCTTAGTTACAGTAAGGCTGTGTGAGTATTAAGTGATATTTGGAGTTGCGCCCTCTCACATGGTCTGCTACCCGGACGCCAACCTGTTACATCACATGTTGTACTTCACTGTCAGGAATGGCATCTCGTCGTTCAGGACACCCTGTGCAAACAGCACTGCCGCGAACCCTGTATTTTGCCTTGTCGCCGACAGAAATAGCGCAGCCATAAGATCAAATGCTTCCATGCTTTACCTGCCAGCAGATAGTGCGCAGAGTATGAAATGGCATGTGGCTAAAGGGTTACATGAGCACACTGACACCCCCCATCTCCCGCCCCCCAGCTGGCCAAGTGACAACGGAACCAGTGGCAGTCCGCCACGCGGAAAGGCAGCCCAAGAATTTGGGCGACGCCTCCACCGCCGACGGTCGGTAACCACGGGCACCTCGTGGCTCACGTGGGGCGGCCTGTGACCGGCGCGATGCGACTCACGCGTACATGTTTAAACCCTCCGCTCAACCCAAACCAAGCCATTCATTCTATTCAGCGGAATTTGCTTATTAGATTTAGCCTCAATATGATTAATGTGCGACTCTGGGCTGGAAAAGGGAGGAAGAGGCAGGGGACTCACAGACTTGACGATGGAGGGAAGGCCCCACTCGGCGCTGAGCAGCCTGTTGCTATGGAGCCGCCCCTGCATGTCCACGCTCCTGTCCAGTACGTCCACCCCAAAAACGCTGGGGTTCATGGGGTTTGGGTACTTCTGCATCGCCGCCTTGGTCACCGTCTCCCATGGGTGGCTGTGCAGGAACAATAGGGACAAACTTACACTCCAGAACAAAGCTCTTAACAAAGCGGTATCTGGACATAGCAGTAAAACAGGTTTCAACTTTCCAACAGAGAAACCATTTAATCTTCTGTAGCTTCTGTCCATGTTGTACGAAGCATAAAATGAATACCTTTGTTCACTTATTCCCACTGAATCTGATCAGTGGATGAATACAATACATGAAAATGCTCCTTAATGCACTGCACTACTGCCAAAATAATATCGGAAGGTCAATTTAAAGAGAATTGTAAATATGCTGGCAATAGCATATTTACTGTTAGGATCACCATAACTGTCACCCCCACAAATATGAGAAATTAAAAACAATACACTTTTTTAAATCATCATCTGCATTGATGATTGTTTTAAAACAGCGATGCATGTTTTTAAACATTCATACAAGTTATCATTTTCGTTTTAATAATTAGTTACATATTTTGCCCCAAAACAGGCAAAAACTAGGCTGGCCGGCACCCATAAAACAGTTATTTTATTTTATTATAATATTATATTATACGGGAACATAATGAAGCATGTTGTAATCGCTCATTCGATTTTCAAGTTGAAATGTAAGCGTGCAGAGGTTTCTGCAAAAGAAGGCAAACTGTTGGAGCACTGCTGCTAGCAGTGAGCAGAACAGTGACAGTTCTCAACATGGGTACACAGTTTTAAAAACAGTCTATTAACTTGTTGTAAAACATAATGCTTATTTTAAAAAACAAAGCCACGTAACCTCATTGTTCAGCACAGTCCTCAACCTTATAGTTATCAGTTAGCCCGGATTTCATAACCTTGACAGGCTGACATACGGTCTGCACTGTGTTACATAATATCGCTGAGGAACACTGCACTGATAAAGACCATCATGACAGAAACAATAAGCTTACTATAGTGACCACAGCTGCTGCAATTTAATCCCTGCTGCGGTTTCAGTCCAGTGGTCGACAGAAAGTACGGTCAGTGATCCAGTCAAACAGCCTGTGGGAGGCCTGGTATCTGGACTCCATCTCACCACTATGACAATTCTGACCAATAACTGAGGGTTGCGATTTTAGCAAAACTAAAGTTACGTTTTATACTGACCAAAAAGTTGCTTATGATTGCACAATATCATAAAATATTGTGTTATGTAGTCACACTGATAAGATCAATTGGCACGGAGCTCAGAACACACTGTACAGCGGTACACCTTATCCATTCTATGCTGGGTAGAGTAACGAACATGTCACTGCAGATTTCTCTACTGACCTTGATCAGTAAATCCAAGTATATACCCAGACACTATACTGTATGATCGGAAGACTTTCAATGGGAGAGAAACGCACAGAAACAGAGGCATCGCTATAATGTGTATTAATCCTTCAACTAACAATGCTTATCACTGATCTTCAATGTCTGGGAACAATCGTGATCACCTTCGCTAATTAGAAACTGCTTCACAAATTCCATTTTCAAGACCTTCTCCTGTTTTTACATTGACTAATTACAACTGCTAATATTTATTTCAAAAATCTAATTTAATTTTAGCGTGAGTAGAAGTGAATTTCTTCTTGCAAGACGATACATTACGTGAAATGTTAAGCGCTACATTCTTATCGCCCAGGAGAAAGCCGAAGTAAAGGGGCAGAGCTAACATATATAGGGGAAAGGTCACAGTGAGTCGACTTTTCAAGGGTAGTTGCACAACGCCACGCAATCTGACTTCTGACACCGGCAAACTTGCACGAATGGCAGAGGAGCAAAGATGAAATCTCAGCCGGCTAACACCTTAGTTTAAACAGCGCTAGGGTACATAATTATCCTGTCTTTGATCTTTTTTCATTCTTACTGGACTTCACACTGCATTAACGATAAGCTGATTTTAAAAAAAAGTATACGCTATTGAGTAAACGTAGCACACTCTCGTTGCAATTGAACAGCATATCGTAACATAAACTGGTCAATACACTTTTGTCAAGTACATACTGGAAAATAGCGAGATCACAGTAATTTTGTATTAACATCCATTAGGGACGATCATAATGACCGATACAGCAACGTGGTTTGCTTTGTTCAGAGACTTATTATCTGTGCTACAGAAGAAGGTATGCCTCGAACTAGCATCTTCATGAATGGTTGGTATTTACTGAGAGAGATCTTCTACAGCTAGTCACAACCCTCCACAATTCCATTTAAAATCCCCAACCTGGCTGGTTTAGCAAATCAGACTATCAAGTCAGCTAACTAGTTAGATATCGAATTTGTCGAATGAAGTTACTGTAGTGATCGCCGTCATCAGTCAAGCTAACATGTCAAGTTACTGACAGAGATGACTTCCAACTTAGCCGAACTTCTAGCTGCAGATTTTATGCTATCGCTATATAGCGGACATCAGGCTATACATTTGGACAGGCCGGCTTTTTACCTAAATCCTACAGCTACACGTGAAAAGACATTGCAAGAACACTATCAAAAAACGTAGATCGAATATTAACCATGCTTCATACGTCTTCTATAGTTAGCTAGCAAATCCTTATTGCAGACAGCACAGTCCTGTCGTTATCTTAATTTTCCCCTTGACCCAGTGAGCCATCTTTCTGGCAATCCAGCTTTACCTAGTTTAGCCACGAGTCTCTATTACGAAGAGACTGTATGACACTAGTTACAGTAATGTAATTTAGCTGTATTGCCGATTTAAAGCCAGAAAGTTGTAAAGACAAAATGCATATCGGTACTACAATAGCTCTGATCACACTACAGGACAGTGACCCTGCTACAACAACGTTGCAATCTATATAAGTTTGCCAAAACTATCATTTTAACCTAACATTAGCTGTATACCTTAGCTGCAGTACTGGCTAGCAAATGACTGACCATGTAAAATCTTGGGGTTACGTTAGTTACCTGTTATTAGTAAACGCCAGTAAATAAAACTATACGTTTGCTAATTCTTCAAGTTCAAGTCGATCGTTGGCTGTATAGTGAGGTTCTTACTAATAAGTTTTCACATGACTGACAAGTGCGTGAGCTAACGTTAGCTTCCACTTCCACAGGCAATGTAAGTTCAGCTAAATGTATAGCAGTTCATATAGCAATTCGGCATATTTCAAAAGTAAAATCATACTTTAGTTGGATACATTAAGACGACACAAAACAACAAACAAATCTTCCGAATCAACGTTAGAATTAACGTTATAAAAGTGGCTATATCTTAGCATACTGTTACCCTGCTAAAATGGTCAAGGCGCCAAATTCATCACGTTCTCATTTCGATGCTCTGTTGTGTAAGGTTGCAACCTTAACATATATTCTTTTACTGTCCTCAAAAAGAGAGAAAAATCTTACTTGAATATGTGCTCCGATGTCCAGATCTTCATGATTAGACTGTGAGAGTGGGAGAGCAGAAGCTTCCAGACGGTGTGGCCGGCTTTAGCAGTCAATGTGACCGGGTGCAGTGGGTTTAACTCGTGGATGTTACAACAACCAAGTTCACGCCCAGCAATCACGTGCTTTTCTATGACGTACTTCCGCAAATCCAAAATGTCTGCGACCATAACTGGAGCGAAGAGGAAAAAGCCACTCCGGGGTTACGTTCCCATGGGTTTTTTTATTATTATTGAATAACAATTTACACAACATATTGGCATGGTACATTGCATCAAAAACACACAAGGCACATAGACAAGCCTCAGAATACCATTAATTGAACACGATGAAAGAAAGAAACCACAGTGGGGAAAAGAAAAGCAAAGGTAAGATAAATAGATAACTAAATAAAGGGGGAGAGCTAGGGGTTCCCAGCAAGTCCAAGTTCCTCCACCAACCCATAAAACTTCATTGATTTTTTTTCTCCATATATTTCAAAGATGAAAAATAATGACATAGTTCTTTATGAAAAACATAGAAATTAGGTCTTGATTTTATGCATCTATTTTTATGAATAAAAAATTTACCGAGAATGTTCCCATGGGTTGTTCTCAAGCGAGTTCCCTGCAGCCTACCCCATTTTATTGTAAATTGAACATAGAAAAAAAGACATAAATTGACAGCTGGACTAAAGCATACATCTTATGTAAATAGCTGAAAGAGGGCACACAAATTCAGCGTTTTAACAGCTTTCTTTTTTTTTATTTAAAACTGTCTTATAAGAATTTACATTGATATCACTTTATTTTATTTAATTTAACGTAATACTTGTAAGGGTATTGTCTATATATAATTTTAAAGGAAATTTCGTTGACTTTGTTGGTTATTAAATACTTCTAAAGGAAGTTCCAAGGAAGGATCCATGAAAAAAGAGTTGGCAGAGTCTAAAACAAACCTCATCAAGTTTCAGATTTCACGTTTATTGTCATGTGCTTGATAACAATTCAAACATCATTACCAGTATTGAAATTCTTGGTCTCAGCGCCAACTCAACTTTTGCATAGTAAGTAAAAAGAAGACATAGTAAGTGATTAAAATATAAACGAAATTTAAATAATAAGATGATATAAAATATACGGCAATATAAAATCAAAATAACCATTGGAATTTAAGCAATGTAAACAGTAAACTGTGAACAATAAAAAGATGGATGGGGTAAGGGTCCAGACATTGGGGTATGTAAATGCCGTTGTTTTACGGTAGTATGTGTGTATGGTGTGAGTGCAAATGTTAGTGTGAATAACAATAAAAAACGCAAACAATACAAGCATTCTGACACCAGAGGAAATTTCAGTCATAGCTGTGGAAAATTCCCTCCGAGTAAGTGGAATATTATAAAATTATTTACTTTATATTGATGCACATTTTTCATTTTGTGCGTTATACTTATTTATTTTGGACCTGCACCCAGCCATACTTTGGTCAGCCTTTGTACAGTTATCATAGAGCATTTTGATTTAAACTGGGTCCTTCGTTTTGAAGATGTGTTGTGTTGTTTCAATAATTATAGTACTGAAAAAGCAAATAATGTTGAATCATTAGATAAATTATTTCAGTCGAATTCCATGCGCAGTAAATCCAAATTTACTCACAAAAAACTTGCTGATTTGCGCTCGTTGCGGTAGATGGCGCTATGCACTTTCCCTGCAATAGTCTAATAAAATTGACATAAGAAGGGTAAAGACCGTATAGAGCTGGGAGGGAGGAAAGCATTGATTGACTCAAACAGCAACCAATGAACAGCGTGGAGGAAATTGCCAAACGAAGATCCGGCTGCTCGTAGTCTGCCTGACTGTATGCGCCCTTGAGTCGAGAGGACCAAGAACAAGCTAAGCGTTCTATCCGCAGAAACATGGTGGCGTACTGGAGACAAGCTGGCCTGAGGTTGGTATAGCATTTTCGTGTTTATTAGATGTCTGTCACAGTTGGGTTAAAGTTTGGCATCCGATGGTAACAAGCAAAATGAATGAAATGTAGATCGCGCCAGTTAGCTGCTAAGCTGGTGGTATTAGCTACTAAGCTAGCGCTATGTGGTTATAGCAGGTTAGCGTTAGCTTGTTATATACCGAGGCGCATGTAGCGTTGCAGAGTGTTTGATATTTAAATATGTCTCGACTATAGTTAGGGTTAGCTGGATTTGATGTGTTGTGTAACTTTATTCTGCGGGCCATCTTCATGCTTCCACCTCAAGTAAAGTTACGCGATTCGTGAGGTGGTCGGCCTGCTTATTGTTAGCTTATGTTACCTATGCTGTATGGTTTCAGTCAAGCTAGCTAAGGTTAGTGCATTCGGTTGACACCGAGCAATATGGTTTCTTACCTTAACCAATGTATTTAATGAAAAGACAACTAACAGTTTGTGACATTCATGTGGTGCGGAGGATATATTGCATAATTGATCGCATTTACAGTTAGGTATTTTGCGAAGATGAATGAAATGTACAGAGTGACATTTGTAAGTCATACTATGCTTGTCATTCCAGCTACATCCGCTACTCGGCGATCTGCGCACGAGTAGTGCGGGCCGCACTTAAACCTGAGTTGAAAGTAGAGGCGCAGAGAGCTGCAGAAGCCAATGTCAAGATCAATAAACCGAAACAAGCATGTAAGTGGGTGCATTGTGGCAGTGCATGCAAACTTTGGTCCAAAAAATAACGCTACTGTCATTGCTCGGTGGACATGAGTGTTTGATATTAAACACTGAACACCTTCAGTTTTCCCCACGTAAAGAAATCTGATTTTTTTTAAACACTATAGATTTATAAATTAAATTAAACTTAAGTACATGCTTGGGTACTTGTTTGATTTTTGCTTTTTCTTTCAGGAGCGGAACATCGCTTGTCCATGCTCAGTGGATGAATACCACCATCGGCTTCACTTCATTGCTCATAACTGTTAATGGAATACAAACGTGAATTTATTGATGTATTATATGTCTCAAAAAGAAAATGGTTTTCGTTTGAAAATTTCATACATCTAATAAAATGGTCCTATGAATTGTATATTTGTTTGGCTCTACAATAGCGTTTTCATTAAATCGTTGAACCTAACGTGAGGTAGGCCTGTTTGGAGTTTACATGGTTAAATTGAAGTTAAGTTAAATTCAAAAATAACTCCAGTATATTGCACATGTATAGGGGTGGACAAATAATGGAAATACCTGGTTAAGAATGACTTTAAAAGTGACTGAATCGCACAGGCAGCTGTACAGGCTGTATCTGCCTATTTTGATTTTAAGTCTCAATTCATGCGCGACTGATTCTATACCAGGGGCATAGACTTAAATGACAGAACACTACCGTTAGTATCGAGACTGTGAGTGTGAAAATAATGAAGAGTTGGGACGAAAACTTAGTAGTACGATTATTCTGTTCCCAGCGATTTTTACCCTCACAATTAAACGGTCAACCCCACATTTCGTGAGTGAAACCCCTGCTATGCATGCGCTGTATTTGGAACTTTCATTCAGTTCAGAGTTCAGTTGTAAAATAAATTACTTTTTTTAAAACACAATTTTCTCTTTGTAGTGAAACTCCAAGTACATATAATAGGTTCAATTTATGGGGGTTTTCTACAATTTTGTTTAGGCAGCGTTCTTTCTTAAGGTGGGTCGTTTGTAATCATACTTATTGTTGCCTCTTCTGAAGGGGCCAGCAGCCTTGTTCGGCATTCTTATCTAAGTGCACAGGGGACTACGCTGCAATCTACCCCAGACAGGCGTTCAGAGAGGGAGGGGTGATGTTCTTCCTTTGAACAGAAATCCTCTTTTTAATGCAACCGGTGATGTCAGAAGATAACAGGTTGAGTGCGCTTAACAGCTGCATGCTAACATGTCCATTTCGGGGCAGATACATTTAGCTTCATTTGAATTTCTTTGACTAGTGCCTCAGAATACACTGCAACAAAGTTCAATCCTGAGTGTTGATGTCGAAAATGGACGCCTCATTGCATTAACAAGTCTATGTCCATTCAGCTGATCAAATATGGTATGCTTCTTTTCTCGTGAAACTAATCTTTCTGAAATTCCTTTTCAATGATACAAGAGGTTTTTTTATGTCACAGTTTATTACATCCCAAATTGCATGTGGATTTTAACCCTATCAGTGTGACAGATCGACATTTAAACATTTTATAATTTACAGAACATTGCAAGAACATTTCAAGAATTTTAACATATCTAGGAGAAGTTATCAAAATGTTTACAGACAGCAGAGTTAAATCTTTTATCTATGTATCTAACAGTAAATAAGTTTTAATGATGAACATTTAATTGGTTTCCTTCACAAGACTAAGCTATTCTTTGTCAAGCTTGGAAACCTATTTTTGCATCAAATAAATGTAAATTAAACAGAAAACAGCCACAACACATTTAAAAAGCAACTACTTTTTCTCGAACAGGCAGTTTCGCTAATTTTAAATTTAAAAAGTTAAAGCACATCATTTTTACAGTTATTGTACATCTGTTGTTAAAATCACATAGTTTAAATAAAGTTTTGTAAAGAATTAATACTTTGAGGTGTCCAGTGTCTGACAACTTTGTCACAAGATCTCCTCAAAATGTCAGGGAATTCTGGATTGCTACATCAGATAACTGACGAGAGAATTGCTGTTTGAAAATAATAATAATAAAAAAATATCAGAACACAGCTGCATTAAAATTCTTGGCGCAAGGCAGGGAATCTCCATAATTTTCTTACTGCATTCTCATTCTAATCATTTTGATTACATTACAGGTGTTTGACAGGAAATTAACAGTATCTGCTAAATATTTGTCATGCAATTTAAATATAATATAATCCCACTATTCCCTGAAAAATTCCCATATTTCATACAAGCAACAAAACAAACAATCGTATGTACATGGAAAGCTTTGTGATCATCTTTCCCTGTCATTTTATTACCAAGGCTGAGACCCAGTCAAATAAACCTAAGCAGGGCCTTACTTAACTTTTGTCCTTAACTTTTACATGCTGTTGAATACAAGTGTTAATGCTTTTTCTCTACAAGAACAGTCTGCCAAATTAATTTCTATGATCTGTGAACTGCCAAACTGTCAGTGAAGATAAAAATGAGTTTTGACATTCAATGGGAAGTCAAAGTTAAGGATAAATATTAATAAGTACAGACTTTTTTAAGGATACATCCTATTTCATATTTCGATCGAAGAGAGCATTCCAAAGGACATGTTTGCTTGTCTGCAGTTAAGTTAAAAATACACAAAGAAACTTATGTTGTAATTCAAATTCCATTTTGATTGAATTGGATATGCCCTTAAAAACAGTCTAAGTGCATTTGATTGGATCTTGTCCTTTGTAATTGTCATTACTCATCAGCACCCTCAGCTATAGTCTCAGATACAGACTCATTTAGAGTTTCACTATTAGTCACTGTCCTGGTCTGATTTTTTGTTACTGTTGGTGATGGACCCTCCTCTCCACTCTCCTCTGGTTCCCAGTCCAGGTCAGCAGAGGCGTCTTGGTACTGCTGGTACTCAGACACCAGGTCGTTGAGGTTGCTCTCGGCCTCAGTGAACTCCAACTCATCCATGCCTTCACCCGTGTACCAGTGCAGGAAGGCCTTGCGCCGGAACATGACGGAAAACTGCTCACCCACCCGTCGGAATATCTCCTGGATGGCCGTGTTGTTGCCAATGAACGTGGATGCCATTCTCAGGCCCCGAGGCGGGATGTCGCACACAGCCACCTTGACGTTGTGCGGGATCCAATCCACGAAGTAGGCGCTGTTCTTCTGCTGGATGGCCAGCATCTGCTCGTCCACCTCCTTGGTGGACATTCGGCCTCGGAACATTCCGGCCACTGTCAGGTACCGGCCGCGCCGGGGGTCGCAGGCCGTCATCATGTTGCGCGCGTCGAACATCTGCTGGGTGAGCTCGGGCACGGTTAGCGCACGGTACTGCTGGCTGCCGCGGGCCGTTAGAGGCGCGAAGCCCGGCATGAAGAAGTGAAGCCTGGGAAAGGGCACCATGTTGACGGCTAGCTTGCGCAGGTCGGCGTTGAGCTGGCCGGGGAAACGCAGGGAGGTCGTGACCCCGCTCATGGTCAGCGAGACCAGGTGGTTGAGGTCTCCGTAAGTGGGGGTGGTGAGCTTCAGCGTGCGGAAGCATATGTCGTAGAGAGCCTCATTGTCGATGCAGTAGGTCTCGTCCGTGCTCTCAATCAGCTGGTGGATGGACAGGGTGGCGTTGTATGGCTCCACCACCGTGTCGGAAACCTTGGGGGAAGGCATGACGCTGAAACTATTCATGATGCGATCCGGGTACTCCTCGCGGATTTTGTTGATTATCAGTGTTCCCATGCCGGACCCTGTGCCGCCACCTAGAGAGTGCACAAACTGGAAGCCCTGCAGGCAGTCACAGCTTTCGCATTCGTTCCGCACCCTGTCAATCACACTATCGACCAGCTCCGCCCCCTCAGTGTAGTGGCCCTTTGCCCAGTTGTTTCCAGCTCCAGAGTTACCTGTTCCACAAAAACAGAAGAAAAGGGACATTTGTAAAACGGGCTTGCATGGAAGTGTAGTTCTGCTTCACACAAAACTGGTGTATAATATTTAAATTACTTGTCATGTAATTATGATTATGTCCAACAGTGATCAGATTCAAGTATGCCTTTCACAGCTATTCATTTGTTTAATGATGAAAAAATCACTAATTTTATGAATAATAAATGGTTATCTTCTAGGGGGACCATTAAAGGGGATCCATGTGAACTTGAACTGTGGTTTTTGAGTATGTTATGCATTGTTAGGATGACAGAATGAGATATTGTGACACAAAAAATGGGTGGAGATACAGTTCGCTGTCAATCACTGAACAACCAATCAAAATATTTTATTTTTCAAAGTAAAACTGAATGACTGGTTACATAAGAGACCATATGAGTATATTAGAGCTCCACTCCACCCATTTCCAGTGTCATCGTACCTCATTTTCCCATCAGTAGTGTATAGCGCCGTGCATTTTTACCATGTACAAAGTTGTCGGGCCTGAAGAGCCGGCCTATGCGGCTGCCCCGTACGCTGTCCATGGTACCGGGCTCCAGGTCAACGAGCAACGCCCGAGGAACATACTTTCCTCCTAACAGAGAGAGAGAGATTCGCATTACGTTATTATGACATTATTCGTGATTTAGCTGACATGTCATGTTTCCTCGAGGCCGCACCCACCATGGGCCTCGTTGAAGTACACATTTAGCCTCTCCAGCTGCAGGTCGCAGTCTCCTTCATAGTTCCCCTCGGTGTTGATGCCATGTTCGTCACTGATCACCTCCCAGAACTGAAAATATACAGACACACGGGCACCGGGTTGGCCAGATTCAGCTCATATTTAAACTGGATTCATTTGGAGTACATGGGTCATGTCAATTTCATTTATACTGTCCAAGGAAATATACCAGAACATCAGCTATTCAATTAGGCTTTATTTTATTCATCTAGCCACACACAAACACCCACACCCAAGCATACCCTCACCCACGCCCTCACCCATGCACACCCGCACACACTCATAACATAATTGCCAGTAGCTGGTGCAGAGTTTACTGTACGATCTCCATTTCTCACTTTTGTTCTCAGCAGTGATAAAGTGACCCGCCCTGGCTGCACCCTTATCTGCCCACAGACTACTGAAAGGGGAACACCCTCTGCCATTCGTAACTACCCCGGGCACTTTGCCAAGTCTCGTTTGTCGTCATGCGTCATTGCTAATATGTTCGAAATCATTTTATGACACGGCGAGTTCAAATACAAAATAAAATTCCCCATCATGGGCTTCACGTCAACACAAGTTAAAATGTTTTGTTCTACAGTGGTTGTATTTCGAATTGCATAAAACATTCAAAAGTCTTTACTGAATCTAATCATCAACAATTGCATATTCCAAAGCACATAATAGTTCAAATATTTCATTTTTTCAAGAATTATAGTTTACAATTAGTCTCATCAAAGCATTAGCATGAATAGCTTTTGTTTCATTCAAACTTTTCAACCAAGAGAAAGACAGGTCCAAATGAGACCAGCATCAATGCCACAATAGCTGCTAGAGTGTTATTGGTCCACAGAGGAGTGGAGCAAAGGTTGGTTACCTTGGAGCCGATCTGGTTCCCACACTGTCCGATCTGCAGGTGAACGATTTCGCGCATGGTGAGCAGGGAGGCTGTCTGAAACCAGCAGAAGTCTTCAGTAGATGGAGTGCAGTGCCCGAAAGACTTTTATACTATTGCTGATGTCACTACCAGGGAGTCACCCACGTTGCCCCCCCTACCCACAGACTCATACAGACAGACTTATGTGTTTAACTTTATCTATCTAGCACTGGTGAATAGCATAACTTTAAGCATAAAGTCAGCTTACCTGTATTTTATAATTAGCTTGATATACTCATGTTTACCACTTCATGCCATATAATTTGATTTTAGTGAAACTACGAAATGTTTTCAATTTCATGTTTTGTTGTGCTTCATGACTATGGCAGATGTCTTCTTTACTCAAAGAGTAGGTAGCAGCCAGCCACATTGTTAAAATAAATGCCGATTGTGCATTGTGATTAGCAAGACAATGAAGCCACAAAATTAAATGTAATCATGTTCCTTGTAGAATATGGTCTTGAGGAACCAAAAATTGTCAGTGTTTGGGGCCAATGTGAGAATTGAATGTGCGGGAGACTCTGCTCTGCAGAGGAACTGTGTGACAGGACGGGTCATGACGTCTTTCTCTGATAAAGCGCGTTGCGACTCTATCTGCCACGCTCAGCAGCAGCGCACTGTCAAAGGGCTGGACCCGGCGTCTCAGACCTCAGCTGCGCTGTCAACCGTCCGTGCGCTTCGCAGATACTTCTGCTTACTGAAAATGTACATCCTGTTGTCGGTTAGCTGGCTGAAATTTTTGGATAAACAACACAACAAAATAGCTTCTGTGAGATGTTCTGTTAGTATCACACAAACGCAAGATGAAGAAGTATATGTTTTCCATGGTTCTAATGTCTTGTGAATGTGATTGTAAAAAATCTACTGAAACCTAGAACATATCTGAGCTACTATTTAGGGCCTGGATTTTTAAAATACCAAAATATTTTTTAATAATGTACAGTTAATGTACAGTTATAAACAGTGTGGGTCAACGAATGTCTGAGAATGATATTGTAAAATGCATAAGGTCATATTTACAAATTTTTGAGAGATCTGGTAATGTGTAATTATGGGTTGCATGGCAACAAGAGGAAAATTCAGGTGATTATTGTGGTGTGTATGACAAGAATTCCAGTGCCTGATATTACACAACTACATCAACATTATTACATCAATCTAAGGTGATGTCATAATGGAAGTCATAGGCAACGACATCATCAGAAAGGGTATCAGTGGGCAGAAATGAATACTCCAGTATACAGATGTCCTGCATGGCAATTTGAAGCGTAGGACAAAACAGGTGAGTGAGCAAAGGTCAGTTTTAACTTCTCAATTGCGCTTGTAATGACGTGGTTGACCAGTTTAATAGCAAAGGTGATGGTCGTTCCTCTACGTGGCTCACGCAATAAACATACATTTTCACATTGCAGATGTGAGTGCTGCCACCAGTTGTTCAAGCTACTGGCACGCCACTACCCACTATGGCTGGAGGTCCCTGTTGTCAGGGCAACAGTTGGTCCATTCTGACTAGTGGATGATGGGGGATATGTCGGCTAATGTTGCTAACCTCACCACTCTCTAGCAGCCGTTCTTGGTCGGCCTGGTGCCTGCAAGCACGCGAGCTATGTGAATGATGACTTCTTCATAGTCCAATGACAAAGGCAGCGTGGAAAGAAGTAAGGATTGGCTGTCAGGCAAATCGTAGGAGTCACATGCTCACAGCCAATCCTCCAGAGGATTGTTTCAGGGAGGTAAATTTTCTTCCATGTTTTGTCTTTAGCCCATGCGTGCCGTGAAACTTTAGTGAAATCTTCCCCCTTTATTTCCTCCCCTGAGTTTCCCTGAATCCATCACAGGGACATACAGATAAACGCACACACACTCACATCTATGCGCAATTTGGCATAGTCCATTCTGGCTAACCAGCCTGTCTTTGAACCATGGGAGAAAACCGGAGAAACAACAAAGAGCCCAAAGGGAGAACAAGGAAAAGGGAGAAGGAAAGAACTAGCATTATTCTTTATCTCTTTAAATGAACTGATAATCTCATGGAAAAAAACCTTTCGTTTCCACCTCAGCTGTTGACTATCTTACTAGCTAATAGATGAGACACTTGGCTAGTGGTGGCTAGCGAGGCTATCAGTAGCCAGCTATTAAAATTCTTCCTGTCCAATGAAAAATGGAAATGAGCTATCTTACATTTAGTTTTTAACTGAAAAGTCCGGCCTTCTAGATCAAATTAACCAATAAGAACGCGGAAAAAAGACCTCAGTGAACAAGTACCATTTTGTCAGTGGGGCCTGAGCACAGAGAGGCCTGAGCACTGAATCTGTAGCCAGACGCTCTTTGAGAGGAGAACACGCAAACTCCACACAAATGGGGCCTGGCCATGGTGGGATTTGAACCTGGTCCTTCTTGCTGTGAGGCCGCACCGCTGAAAACAGGATGTAATAATGTGTTAGCTAGCAGGACACAAACACATTAAAACTGCTGTTGTGTAGCACTTTACTGAAGAAAGGAAACGTTGCAACAAACAGAATCAATACAACAAAATAACAAAGACATTGAAGTGATTAAATGTTTAAGGACAAGTTTTATTTTCTTGCATGCTATTAGCAATGATATAGAATGACATTCAGGAGAACAGGCAGAGCTGTGTAGCCATTAGATCAAATCTCTACTTTTAACTGCTTAGTGCAAGAGATATTCCAAACTTGCATTTATTTAACAATAAGCAGAAGCACTACAAATGACAAAAACACATGTCTTTTTGATAGCTTAAATCTGTCCCAAGTGTAAAATATTATGGGATTTTACAGAGGTTTTCAGCTGTGTGCCTGGGAGAAACTGTTACCAGGAAGTTCAAACATCACCACCACTATCTGTGACTGGAGGTCCACTTGGTAAAGCAACAGTTAGCTCAGCCTCATCAGGGAGAAATGTATTTGTATAGTGAACTTCTCAAAAAATTTTGGCACAATACATTTTACATTATACAGTTGGTTCAAATGTCTGCAGGCATCTGCCAGCCTCATGACCCAGAGATGAGTGACTCTGTCATAGGCGGACAGTGCTAAGGACACCCACGGTGGAGAGGAGGAACCAGACTCAACAGGGGGAGTCTATCCTCGCTTGGTCAGCTCAGGGTTTTAGCTAATAAAATCCAACAGGTCAGTAAGTTGAACTCACAAATCTCCCTTTTAGCGCCCTCTCCTGGCCACGCAGGCACCTGCAGGTTCATGAACTGAACGTCACGATCGTGATCTGTTTGTTTTTCTTCCTCATCCTTTCACTTCACCCGACACCAAAGGACAACAAATGAAAATGACAAGAACATCAAAAATGAAGCCACAGAGGTGGGTAAAAGCAAAGCGTGAGAAGCACAGAGACATAAAACAGGAAAAAATGGACAGGAAAAGAAATGAATTTTGATATGAGGCAAGGCAAAGCACTAGGGAGAACCAGTGACCTTCTCTTACCGCTGCAGCGTATCAGAGTCCCAGTGAAATATACATACTAAAGATCAGCGCCTTATGACAATGTTGAGATGGTGACCAAGAAAAGAACATCCAACTTAAACGTTGGTGCGGTCATATCAGGTTATCCACATAATTCCTTTCATTCACTAACCACTTCTTTCCCCAGGCCATCAAAAACTGCAACAGAAAAGTCAGATCTCAGTTGAGTTTCATATTTAGCCCTTGTGTTGTGTTCATTTTCTGGACCCTTTGGAGGTATTTGCTGTGACAAATTGACCCAGGACATTGTTAGGATTTTTAAGCAATATAATAAGAGAATTTCATATTTAAATACTTACCATATATTACACATATATTTAACTGAATTCCAAACAATATAGATAACATATGTTATACAATACTTAACAATGGAAGTGTCATTTGTTTTGTGGTGATAAAATTACAAACGTGTTCTTTTGCATGTTCATCATGAGAAGGCAAAGCCATGGAGTTTCAGGTCAAAAATGAATTAGTGCATCATTTGTTTATTGAAAATTAAAAGTGGGTCAATTTTACTTGAACGCAACATGGCAGGATTATGGGAAATAAAAATGAAATTAATAAATGCATCAAAGGGTTGCCTATAAGCATAAACTTGGTAGGCCATCAGGAAAGATACATGCTCCATGAAGGTCTGATTGTATGTCATTTTTGTATGGAGTGGCCATCAATTTTCGCACGAAAAAGAGTGAGAAATGTTTTTTTTTGGTTGTTTACTTTATTTACATTCTGTGTATGTCATACACTATGTGAGGCAATCCGTTTTCAATAAAATAAAGTACATTCATTGAATGCAATGTTGTGTTTATGTACTTTTTTCTAGAGAGGGGAGTCCATAACTTTCATCAGATTCTCAAAGGGGTCCATGACTCAAAATCGGTTAAGGACCCCTGCTCTAGAGAGCCAGTACTGTGAGCAGGAGGTGCTGTTTTGCTGTGTATTCATTTGCTTTAAGAAAAAGGCTGGAGACTTAGCAGTTTCCCCTACCTGTGGTATACGGTGGCTAAACTATGTCAGATGCGTATAATTAACCTGCCGCTGTGACAATGGTCTCTATACACACACACACACACACACACACACATATCTCCAAGACAGAGAGGTACAACAGTGTTTCAATAATACAGACGAACCAAAGCCATCAGCACATGCTAACATTTTTGCATGTGCAATTTCAGTGACATGATCTGTAATTGGAGCAAACAAATTACCTCAGCCAATCACATGCTCTTAGAGTCTTTTTTTACACCAATGAAACAATAGTTCACACACTGAAGTAAATCAGGCCCATAGAAAACACCGTGCCATCCTGGCTGTAATACAGCCAAATCAGCATCAGGCCTGTTGTTTTTAGATGCTCGAAATATACACAAGAAGTGAAAAGATTGTGTGCTACTGTGGTGTAGCTAACTGTAGCCCATTCTGCTCTGGACAATCACTCTTTCTCAGGAAAGTGCAGTCCACTGATGCTATAATGGGGAAAATTCAATTATATAACAGAACATAGAGCACAATCTTGTTATTGTGCAAGTTTCTACTTTTGGTTATTTTTGCTGATTGTTTTTGTATGTACTATTGAGCATTTTTCTTATGAAAAATTGAAGGCGAAGGGCTGTATTTAAATGGCCGAGACCCGTAGTGAAGTGGTCAAAATGCATGTTATTTCATTGTTTTTGTTCTAAAATCGGTTTCAGTTCCACACAAGTAGAATGTGACATTTTTTAAGGCTGGAATGGCTAAACTCCAAACTGTATAAAATGAACTTTTCCCTGACACAGATATGATAAAAATCTAAGTTATCAAATAAATGGCACACTAAATCTTTTTGTCATAAAATGGTTTCTTGAAATAAAGTGCCACATGTGTGGACAGCTTAGTCAAAATAGAGCCCCAAGTGTAAAATTCATATAATTGTATATCTCTTAAAAGAAGATGGTGATGCTTTACCAAATGTGGTTGAAATTTCCAGAGGTAACTAATAGATTGCATCAGTATTGAAATTTCTTTTCAAACACAATCCTCTTTGAGGTTTTAAAGTAACCAAACAAGTATTGCAATAGAATCGCTGTACTTGTTTTGGGCTTTTTTAAAATTTAAAAGAAATGGAGGCATGGGAGCTTTCGATTGAACATCACAATAGATAAATTATACCCAGGATGAAAAAGGGTGAACCGAGACAAATTACTAGATTGCCACCTTGAGATCACATGTGACTACATGCATCAGGAGAACCGCAACTTTCTTTGAGACCTGATATTTGGACCTACTTTCCATTAACGTCAAAAATTTCATTCCAAAGAAATGGAATCTCTCATACTACCTATATACTTAATTATTTGCCAGAATCAAGTGGTCACTTTTTGTTGAAGTTGAGGCACTGGAATATTATGTTGAATGTCACACGTGTGACCAATTTTGTGTTTGAATATGTTGTCTCACAGGTACTCTTAACCTAACCAAAACTCTTAACAAAATAAAAGTTGGAATTATGCAATATATCAACACATAAAGGACTCTACAAAATTTTAATACCTCCTACTGTAATACATTACTTGACAAGAAAGTTGCAGGAAATACATTTTCAGTACTTTTGAATACATTCAATACTAATGTCAAAGAATCATCAGTAAAAATACATTTCCCAGAACTCACCTGGATCATGATTTTTAATATCTCAGTTGTTGTGATACTTTTGTAACTTAATTCCAAATTCAGGGAACTTTATTTTGGCTCCCAATGATTCCCTGTTTCCCTGGGGTATACAAACAAGGTAACACTTTTGAAATCCATTTGTCAGCACTCTCTGAGACAGCAGACAAATGGGTTTCGACGTTCATATCCCAGGTGATGGATACAAAAAAAAATCACAAAATCTCTAAAGTACCACTTATCACAATAGTAACAAATACTAAAACCATTATAACAGTGGCTAATCTGAATGGGAAAAGATTCTTTCTATTCCCGTTTCACAGTGACACAAATGGTTCGAGGGGTAAAAGAAATCCAATGTAAAAAGGTCCTCTGTTTAAGTCTGTTAACACAAAAGCTGAGGTCTTGTGATCACAATGTTTCAAAATCCACGATTCATTCTTGCCCACCTCCCACTAGTCTGTATGAAAGAAATGTTAGAAAGGAGCCTCTCTTTTAAGGAGGATCTTCAAAAGAAAGAAAAGTTCTTGAATTTTCATTAAACTTCACTGGTACAACAGTTAATGTATAACATAGTCTTATGGTCAGAGAAGACCAAAATTGAGCTTTTTGGTCATGAACATCAGTGACATACAAACGATAAAACAAATGAGGAAAAGAACCTCATGCCTACTTGTGAATCATGGTGAAGGATCTTTGATGTTTTGCGGTTATAGGGCATCCCAAGACCCTTACGAAGAGCAAGAAGATCACGATCTCCGGAAATTACCAGGACATTTAGGCCAACAATCGAATTGCTTGTGTCTAGAAGCAGAAGCAGAAGTTGTACGTAAATGGATCTTCCAGGAAGACACTGACTCAGATTATGCACCCAAATCAACCATGAAATTAATACTCTGAAATGATCGTTGATATCAAGGCTGTAACCCAATCAAACATATGTGGTTTGAAGCGAAGAAACCCATCTGCAAATGAAAACTGAAGAATCAAAAGGACTGAGTAATATTCTGCATGGAAGAATTGTCAAAGAGCCCCTTAATAGGTTTCACACACTTATAGAGGACTACAGAGGACCTCTGTGAAATGTTTTCTTTGCCAGGAGAGAGCTGCATGGGAATGAATAGTTTTTTGACTCCTAGTTTTTGAGTTATTTTAGTTGACTATGTTGCATCATAATTGTAATTTTCCACATGTTTCTGCATTACAACATTGCTCAGAACTTGCTTCATTTTTTTTAAAACAATAAAAAAAGGAAGACAGCAAGGTCAATATAACTGGTCACTGTCGTCAATATATGGTCAACATGGTCAGTATAATTGCCTAAATGCACACTAACTTCAATAAGATCAGTACATTAGGATACCATTGTTATGAAAAGTTGATGTTGTTTACGATTTTTCCATTGACACCCTTTATATTTACAAATAGTTTGCGCTGCCGAAGTTAATCTTTTCTTACAGGGTCAATATGTGCTTTATACACTGAGCGGCCATTTTATGGTACACCTGCCCTCTCCATGAAATAGACTGGTTAATCTGGGGTAGACTCACAGGAGGAGAATGTGCTATTTAAAACAGACGGGCAGGTACCTACTGAGTGTGTGTGTGTGTGTGTGAGAGTGAGAGAGAGAGAAAGAGAGAGAGAGAGAGAGATGTGTGTTAAATTAATTTGGAGACTGACCAAGGTGGACAGATTTAAGAGCCTTTGAAGGTGGCATGGGTAGTATTTGCTAGTATGAGTATATTACAAACCTCAAACCTGCTGGGGTTCTCACATATGACAGCGTCTTTGGTGCGCTGAGAACAGTAGTCTTTGCGGCAGCAGCGTATCCATCTGCGAATGTGCTTTTTCAGCAGGATAATGCTCCGCGCCACAAGGCTAGGACCGGTTCCAGGAACGGTTCCGGGAACATGGCAGCGGATTCAGTGCGCTGCAGCGGCCTCCCCAGTCACCAGGTCTCGATCCAACAGAGCATCTGTGGGATGAGATGGAAAAAGCGACGTGTAGCAGGGATCCAAAGCCAGCTAATCTGCAGTAACTATGGGAGGCATTGGATTCTACATGGGCCTGGATCCCTATGCCACACATTTGGCAAATTGTTGAGTCCATTCTCAGTCTCCTCTAAGGGCAAAAGGCGAACCAATTTAATATTACTTAGATGTATCCAATAAAGTTTCCCCTTCACTGTATATACTCATTTGGTTTACTGACATTTTACGGTATCAGTAGATTACCTATATGTAAAGTCATTGGGGTGCAGACCAGACATACAATCTCTTTCAACCATTTCAAATATAAGCGATATCCAACTATCATTACAATCGGCATGCTGTAAACCTAGATCCAGTTTATGGCATTGCTACAATCCGGAAATTAGTATTGTGTTGATGAGTGCTTGAAATTTTATATAATACTTGACAGGTAGCATAGATGCAAAGTATTAGCTTTATCATAGCCTGTGTCAAAGAGGCTTTGAAGCAGAATTACAGAATGAAAATAATTTAATAAGATAAAATCTCTGTGCTAACAGGCATATCACTTACATACAATATTTATATTATGTGTGTTAAAAGCACTGATTGTAACAATAAGACCCAGTAAATGCCATTTTTTTTCAATAAGTCTTTTTGTATTTCTTATTATCTATGTGCTTTTAGAAAACCTTGTATTCATTTAAAACAATATTCAGCAAAGGTATCAACATGCTTGATGGTACCTAATTTTAGCTATGGAAAAAATCCAGGGCTGCAATATTTGTGGATTTTTTGTGTTTCAGCATTCGTCTTTAGTTTAAGTCACTGGTTGGTGAATGAATTTCTATACCTCAATTCTATGGCTGCTGATTTAAATAAAACCATAAAGACCAACATGCACTCTGGCCTGATGTAAAATTTTTCTAGTAATGCAGACACATTTTCTTTATACTGTATATATTTTTATTGAGGAAAACAGATTTTATACAATTCTCATAAGATCTATTTAGATTGTTGATTCTTTTATTTAACTGTCACGAATTATCAAAACAAAATGTGTGATACTCAAATTGAACATGTCCTATGAAAACCTGCCAATTTATTGTACCAGGCTGGTTAAAGTCTCTAACCCTATCTGGGTATATTTCATTATACTGTGCATATAGCCACCATATATATATCTGGGATTGTATAGTTTACCTAACTATTAGCCCTATTAGCATTCATACATATGGGCTTTGGAGTTACAGTATGCCCACCTCCTCAGACAGTATACCCACCTTTTATCCTTTTTACCGTTAATACATATGGGCTTTGGAGTTACAGCATACCCGCCTCCTCAATTACCAGTACACCAGTGATTTTTACCACTTACATTTTAAGCGGATAAAGTGAACAGGAACGCTGATGATCTGAATTGAAGAAAAATTAAATGCTAAATTGTAGCGGCTGAACGGAGTCTGATGGGTGCATGCACGTCGGTACACACACTCGCACTGAAAGCAGACAGGCCCTTCTGTCACTCGGTTACAAATTATGGTTCACGTTTCCTGGTCACGTGACGCGAAAGCGTGGCTTTTTCTGTTTTTTTCCCCCCTGTTGCTCCAAAAAAAAAAACTAACCCGGAGAAAAGGGTAAGGAAGGGGACTAGGGAGAGGTGTGAATACAAGCGGAAAAGAAAAGCAAAGCGAAGAAAACAACACACAAAGTGCGATATTGATTATGTAGCTTTTCCACCAAAAAACGGAAGAGAGAGAGAAAGAGGGTTTGCGCTGGAAAAGCGGAAAGACGTACGGAGAAAGAGACCTTGAGCACTGGACTAGGTGAAGCGAATAGCGGCTCTAATTTGGCAGTGCAACAAACCAATCTGACCTACTGGATTGATATCATAATGGTGTTTTCCCCCTCTGCGAGTATACGTTTGACAGTTGAATAAATAGCGGTTTTCTCCACTGGCCCAACGCAATGGGAATGTGTCATAGCCTCCGATCCAGGTTAATAGGACCCCAGTCCGCGATAACCTACACCGGGCGGACGGGTGGCAGTGCCGGTGGAGATGGGGAGACCGGACAGCCGGACTATACCACCGATCCGCAGTTGCGGGATCGGCTCAGGGTAGAAGAGAAAGCCCGGATCAAAGCAGAGAACAAGCGGAGTCGGAACATCGACAAGAGCCTGAAAGCTGAGAAAAGAGAGTACAAGCAAACGCACAGACTACTGCTGTTAGGTAAGTGGCGAGCTAACAAGCTAGCAAGTCTTCAGTGTGAATTTGCTGTCACTTGGCTAGCGTTAGCTAGCTAGCCAGCCAACAGTCTGTCAGACGCTGTTGTCACTGGCGGGCGTAAAACAAAAAGTACCTAACGTCAGATATCCTTCTCGGTTTGAAGAAGTCGGCTGGGAAATGTGTAGTTGGATGTAGCTGTCTAGCTAACTATCTAGACAGCGCTGCTAACTTGCTCTCTGACGTGTCTTTCTGTAAATAATACCTATGTGCCAACCAGTGTGAATTAGGAAGCTACCACTGGTTAATAACCACTACATAACTTGACAGCTTACATACCGATTGCTATTTTTCGGGAAAAAAATATCTGATTAAACAAATTCTATGGAATAACACAAGTGTCTGTTTATTTAAATGAGCTAAGTTTAGCCAAAAAGTCATTTTTGGGTCGCCCACTAGCAGAGGGTGGGTGGTAAGGTAAAACAGATGGGACAGGAAACGTGTGTAGTCATTGGTTGATATGACCTCGCTGTGGTGAGCAATAACCATGAAAGTTGATGGTCAGATATTTTCGGGATTGGGTATTTCAGTGCCTCTCAGTATTCTTGATTCCGAAATGAAACAGCAACAAACATGGAAATTAACCATTTAACTGTCAGCCTTAGAAATAAGAGTTCAGCCTAACATCCAAGTTATTAAGTTGTTGGTTCTGCGCAGTATTTGCTGTTTTCTACAACATTTACATTCAAAATTCCTTAGACAAAAACGACCACCAGAAACCAATCTGAAGTTAAGATTGTTGCACGGAACATAGTACGGTCTGAGTTTTTAACCCGAAAATCTGCAGTAACTTTATCTCTGTCAAAGGAGACTTTGTGGAAATCAAACTTGTGTTAAAGTGGCCTCTCTGAGAAGTTGATTTAGTTCTACAGTATAATGTCTCAGATCACATTCTGAGATCAGAGCTCCAGAACACAGTTGATTGAAGGGGTATAAGTCTGAAAGTACCTTCCTAATTGTGCCTTATTAAATTGATGCAGAGGATTGAGCATTAAACTGAAAACCTATCATGCTTCCATTGATAACAAACAAAAAATACAATTATAATGGATAAAAGGCTAGAGCCCTACAAAATCCATTTTATTTAACTTTTTCCCAAAATTCCATTTTATCTCTTCTTTGACATGGCATATTTCTCAGTTTTACTCTATCTGTATTTGGGTATTTGTATGTCGGCTTGCTTTTACGCCAAAGACTGTGAATGTGATCAATCGTAATCACTAAAATGAGAAAGCTCTTCTTTATTAAATTGCTTCACTGCTGTTGCTGTATTAAATATACAGGTGAAATGGGGCTTGTGGGTATGGAAGATGGAATTAGTAACACTCCCCTTGTACTTTTTCCATTACATACTTTTTAGTATGTTTTTCTTTTAAAAAAAACGTTATCCAAACCTCTATCCCACCCAGTGTCCTTGTATGAGGTAATATCTTCATAAATTACCTCCATATTATCCTCATTTTGACAAAAGAACAAGATCATAGTACATTTTTTCTTGCTAGCAAACTTCAAGTCCATTCAGTACAAAGAGTTGACAAAGGGAATTGACATCATTGCTGCAACTGCTGTTAGATGCTACCCTGTCAAACCATCAGACTTCTCAAGAGACAAAAAGTTGGTTGTACAAAGCTGTTTTCTGAGGTAAACTATTGGTTAGCCAGCCAAGGTGTAAAATAGCCACACGCAAGTACAAAGAAAAGTACATGAAGCATTTGATTGATCTACACAACTCATGAACATTTCCAGGGACTTGTCAATGAGCTCAAATCAACTTTGGACGATAGGTTTTCTGTAACATGAAGGCATATCAGTAGTGATAATAGCTTTAGCTTTATTTGCTAGTTAGCATACATTCTATACATTTCATAACTTTCCAATATCTTTAGAAATGTAATATTAAAAGTTGAGGCTCCAGGTGGAAACTAGAATAGTAAAACAGCAACAATCCTGATCATCTGAGAGTGTTGAAAACAGAATATTGACTGCAATTTGTTTTGTCCTCAGCGCTGTGTAATTTGGTTTCTATAACGTATAGCTATGGCTTTTTTGGTTTTCGTAACAATAGGGATGTGTTGCTGTGAAACCAATCATTGAAGCAAACGTTTTGACTGCTTAGCAGAAAACTAGGTAGCATTTTTTGGAGTATATTTGTGTTTGTGTTGTACTTCTCATGATCTGGAGAATCCAACACTTAGCCTAGTAGCTGATAAATTACTTAAGATCAGACCCCAGAAGAACGTATTTAGCACTGGCTAAATCAGAAAATTCATTTGAACATTAACCTTAATTTGCTACAGCATGAACACCATTGCTGTTGGGCCCTTGAGCAAGGCCCTTAACCCCACATTGCTCCCTGGGGGAATAACCCTTGGTTAGCCTAATCAACCGTAAGTCACTTTGGAAAAAAGCGTCAGCTAAATGACTGTGATGTAATGTAATTAGCCTGAGCCTCACCAATTCGGACCTACAGCTATAGATGGCCGTTATTCGGCTGGGACTTTTACCACGCATTCTCAGGGGCTCACATCTGCTTCCCAAGGAAACGTCTTACTGCTGGAACTACACAGAGGCCCATTAAAGATTGTTTTAAAAAATGAATCATGTTTTGAATTTTTTATTATAAACAGGTATCCATAACAATAGACAATGATTTCTTAATAATGGTATTAGCTTATGAGTGTTGAAAGATAACATAAAAGATAAGAAAACATTATTTTGGTGGTATGGTTCACTGTCTAATTGCTGAGTGGAGCAGATGTTCGCACGAAACTTGTTGAGCGCTCTGTTCATTTTAATGGGCAGGTAGCTGAGCCTTCCTGCCGATGGCAAGATCTCAAGCAGATAACCCTGACCTGAAGGAAGAGCCCTTACGCTTTACCCTTTCCTGACCGTCTCCTCCTTTATAAAGTTGTTTCAGGGTTCGTCGTTGCTTCCTGATGGTCTTGCTACTCGATAACGTCACCCTCTCTCGCCAGCTTAGTATGTCTGATGTTGTTTAGAGAGTCAAACCGAGCTGACTCCATGAAGCAGGTGTAAAATCATAGTCCTGCCTAGTTGCGTCAGTTTCCTGTGTTTCCTGAAGAGTAGCCGTGACTGACATTTCCCATGCACTCCATGACAACTGGCTCTAAATTGCTAGTTAGTAACTACAAAACGAGAGCAGCCAATTTGAATAAAGGGCAGTGGTTTAAGTAACAGTGTATAAGGGATCAGAATCCTTTAATTTGTATCCCAAAGTCCGTAACAGTGACATTCCAGAGATCCAAAACTTAGGAATTCTCAGGCATCCCAGTACCGATGCTTGGTATCTCTGTGGTTTTACTGTAAACTTCCACTCTTGTTACAAGCCCTGATTTATCCTGGTATTTTTAGGTATAAATCCCATCTTGCAGTTTTAAAATGCTACTGTACAGTGATCCAAATCAAAAAATTGACATGCAAGTGAAAGTATGACTCTTTTGGCCATAAAAGTCCATTTTCTCACTTCCCTCTTTTGCTGCGATGGCTGTTCTTTCACATGTTATTGATGTGAAGTAACTATTCAGTTCATAAACCTGTAAATAAGCGAATAAAGGGGGGGATTGCTTTCCCAAGAGACATGAGTTCCTACATCACCACTCTCTGCTTTTGTTTTGTTGAGTATTTCTTGAGCACTTCCTGAGTAAATTCAGGAAGTAAGTTTGACAAGAGTAGTCCTGTAAAGAAGCTCCACGGGTCTGTCCTAAAAAAGGATAAAAAGACTAAGGTACTCAAAATACTACCTCTACAGTATTGTAATATACAGTGCAAAAAACTAGCTATAAAATTATGGAGTGATTTGACGACTAAACAATTTTTGGAATGTATCTGATGTCATTTTTAGGCATATAAAATGAGAAGTGTGCATCAACTAACCACTTCGTAATTCCACAGAATGATGTGTGGAAGGGTCTGACCAATCTAACCAACCCAGGAAAAGGTTTGTTTAGGTGCTGATAAACGTTGTAATTCATTGATTGTCATTCCTTTTTATTTTAGCTTAATTTAACCAGCTTGATCAACTGAGGGTGGTCATGTTAGTGGTGGAAACCCAAGGAATCAAAATAGTTAGCGAAGTTGAGAAGTTATGGGCAAGAGAGGTGATAATGTATCCAGATGTAGAGAGAGGAAGTGTTTGTGGGAGCAGTTGGGACACAAGAGCATTTTTACGTCTTTTAAGCTATGTATCTGACACTGTGAAGAGACCATGCGGTTAAGGGCATTGAGGTAGCGACAGATGTCAAATAAATCTTTTGGAACAGCAAACGGTATTGATCAACCAAAGCCAGGTTAACGCTAGTCAGGCTAATTTTTGGACACACTATCATACACCCCACTGGCTCGAGGGGCGATATAGAATTTCACAGCGCTGTGCTACATGCATTAGCCCTAGTGCGGTGTCGCATGCTACCATCAAGCAGTGCCTCTATTTGCTGATGTAGCCTTTACTTTATTATGTGCTGCCATAGGCCTGACACCGGCTCAGTGGGTAGAGAGTAAGGTCTACCCATTGACAAGGCAGCAGTTGGATACCTCTTCATGAAACCAGCTCCTGTCTCGCAGGTTTGAGCCACTGATCTGTCAGATTTGTTAATCTGATTGTGTTACAACAATAAATATGGCCCCTTTTTACAGCTTTCTTGTCAATTACTTCAACTGTCGGTTCTACAGGTTCTTCGTACTTTCTTACTTAAGACTTCTTATTAGTTTACTATATTGAAAAAATGTAACTGCTATAAATAACTAATTGCAAATTTCATTCTTAGCACTTTATGTTTTGTCTTTTTGGCCTACTGGCACTGTATTTAGGTTTCATATCCTTTATGGAACATGATTTGCATTGAAAATGTGAACACATTCTGAAGTCACATTTTTTTTTAAAAGGAGAGAGGCAACCTCCTCATGTATTGTGTCTTTATTCAGACAGCAGGAAGGCTGAGAGGGTTACAGAGAAGAGGGGGTATAGATGGAAGGGCTGGAGCTGGGGCTTAAACCCCGGTCACCCAGGGATCGACATACTAGCAAGACGGCTGAGCTCACATTTTAATGCGTTATGGACGTTATTTTTATGTGAAGTTGTGTAGATCAACATATCCCAGCTCTTGTAGCAGTCTTCTCATCGGCCTGCTCTGAAGCATGCTGAAGGTCGCAGACTTCTCAACCTCCAGCCGACCTGGGAAATATGAAAGAATGAACTGCGTAGGGAAATATCTGTGGAAGTGTAATGAGCTAACGCCCATAGTGGATGATTGAAAATGGGGGTTGTGGGGGTTTCTAGAGTGGCTCCTTGCATTTAGGAACTTGTGCTGAGCTGCAGTGATATACTCTACACCTCATAGTCTATCTTGTCCTTTGAGGGTGAAACATTATTGGCTAAAAGCAAGGAGGTACTCCTCTTTCATCTATAGTGATTCCTCTGGATGCTCCTAACCCTATAAAGTGCCATGGCTAGCAGCTCCATAGAATGAAACTGCAGAAGGGAAAGAAGCGGCATCCGAATGGATGCGCTAACGTAAAGACCCCGTTCACCAGCTCCCTCCCTCCCGAGCGGGCTGAGGAAACGGCCAGTGTCAGGTGACAATCCCACACATATGATTGGGAATCTCATTTACGGAGAAAAAATTGGGGTGGAACGATGCGTATGAAATGACCGCAGGTATTCGGCTAATTCAGTTAGCATATTACCCTATTTACACGTCCAGGGAAGTTCTTCTAAAGTACACACTTCCTGGAATGGGTGAAAAAGTGAAGTGAAAGTGCAGCTCTTCCAAATTTTGGAGCTTTTTTTTTCTCTCTAGCCTTATTAGTGTCATTTGGTTTCCTTTTGGTTTTTGTCTTTGTGTGCTATTTTTGAATTATGTAATAGTGCTATATACTCAAACCTATGTACCCATACTTACCATTTCATAATATGTTGTAGGTTAATGTAATAACTAATTTTGTATGTTGTGGCCCTGACAACTTGGTATCCTCTAATCTTGGTGAGCTAGCCTATTCCGTGCACTTTTCTACTTTCCTAAATCGCTCTGGACAAGAGAGTCTGATGCCTACATGTAAATGCAGATGTTCATTTATCTGAAAGCGAACAAAATGCTTGAAGCACCCAGGATGAAATGGTGTAACAAACCAGTGTCACAAGGAGGTTTTAATGTGCCGTCTTTATGAGATGCCAGCTTCTTTATTAACAAGTTACACAAGGAAAGGAGGGCAGGTCGTAGACACAAACTAAGGGGACTCTGTGACCAAAATACACCGGTCATGAGGGCCGTCAGTTTAAAAACAGATAGGAAAAAAACAGGTTAGGGCAATCTGCTGTGGTTTGGGTGTGTGTGTGTGTGTGTGTGTGTGTGGAGTGGGGGTGCGGGGGTGGGGGGGGAGGGTTGTGGTTGTGTAACTGCCTTACATTTTCATTTCTCCGCTCAGTTGCTTTGTCATCCCTGAGTGTTTGGAAGAAAACAATCGTGAATGCCTTTTCTTATGTGCTTTTAGTCTGGATAAAACAGAACAGAGTGCCAAGATTGGGTCTTTTGCCAGAGAGCATCCATTTTCCACATATCAGTCATACAAATTGTTTTTTAAATTTGGGAAAGGGTCAGCAAAGCCTGTCATTGTCACCCAAAACAGCTTCTAGAAATGACTCGTCTTACCTCATTAAGTAATAACTATCAGGTAGTGTGTGGGGTACTACTGTATTCAGTGGATAATGTATGGGGGAGGGTTTTGAAGTATTTGTCACTGGATTATCTAGTGAAAGAGATTAGAATGCAGTTGACCGGTGAGAATGTTTGGTGCAAAACATTTCACTTGTGGTGGCACCAACCAATCAACCACTGAGCAAAAAAGAAAAAACACCTCTGCTTAAACTGAAGTTATAAAAACCTAGATTCGGGAACACAAAAATAATGTTCAAGTAGAAGTCAGGAACATTTTCTAAAGCTTCATACATCTAATAAAAATTTTGGCCCTAGCCAGTAGGGTAACAAGGAACTGTATTCTTAGATATACAGGGTATCATCAAACCTTACACTCCCTACACACTAGAATGGCGTTCAAAAGCCCCTGGTCAAGTTCCCATCTGTCCTGAAGGGGCCCTCTCTTGGGTACATACCCTCTGTTCTCCAGTAGCCCAGTGATGGAACGACCTGTCCTATGTGGTCAGAAAAGTCACTATCTCTCTTTAGCCAGCAACTGTCACTGTTCTGCAACCTGTTAAACTGTTCAGCAGACCCTAAGATTTCATTCTGGCATCAATACCCTATTCACATGAAGAGCATTAGCACTATGCTACTTAGGCCTGAATTTAATAAAGCATTTACTACATGCAAAACTGTTTTTCTGGTGCAAAAAGACTAGGACAGCGTGTGATTGGTCGAGGTAGTTTGTTTGCTCCAATCACAAATAATGTCACTGAAATTCCATGTGCAAACATGCGATAACATGCATAAACATGTGCTAAATTTGATCCTCAGTTTCCACCTTGTAACATTACATTGTAGTTTTATGTAATGATTACTGCTGCCATTTGTGTCACTGAGAGAACTTGATATTATCTCTATGCATCTGCAGCATATTCCAGCCAGAGTCCCCAGGCCTGGGAACTGGTGACTTCAAGGTCTGCTGGGAGATGTAGTTACACAGTCCAATCAACTGCTTTAGTTGATCAATTAACCCGCCTCACCTGGTTTCTTGAGTCTTAACTATGGTTGCTTTAAGTAAAGTGTGTGTAAAGTAAATTGTTTCTGTTTCAGAATAAATAATACATAACAACTTTTTTGAAAACAAAAATTGCAAAAATGTATTACTCTTTTTGCTTCTATGAATGCTTTTGAAAAGTATGATGTAATTTGTCATAGCATGCATAAACACTGTTATAGTGAAACCCCGGTTTTATCTGCCCCGATTTAATGCAAATTCAGATATAATGCGATGAGTCATTGGACCTTGTTTTAATTTCTACTGTAACAACAACCGTTTAATCGCGGAATTCTTTCATTCAAAGGTAACTTACTTGCCAGCAGGTAAACATCCCGAAAATAGGGGTGTTTTAGGATGTTAGGTCAACATTGGGTCAGTTTGAACGCTGATTTACTTGACCGCCAATTTAGCGCGATCCCACTTTTTCCGAGATGACATTTTATGGGCCTCAACGATCGCGTTATAATGGGGCCACACTGTATTACATAACTGCATACTTTTTCATACTTTTGCTACAGCATGGTAATGTAAATTGCTTACACTTTTTACATTATATTTGCACATTTAGCTGATGCACTATCTAGAGCAATTTACACAACCTACATTTTGACACAGTATTCATATTGTAAATATACTGAAGGTTAAGTACTTTGCTCAAGGGTACAGCAGTAGTGCCCTGCATGGACATTGTCGAATCTGCAACCTTAAGTTTCAGGTCCAGCCTTCTGTAACCTTTATACTTGACTGCACGTACAAGAAGTGTACAAGAAGCTGACATAACTTTTAAGTTTGACAATCCCATGTTACATGCAGGTACCTTGAGGATTCAATGCTCAATCCCAAAGGGAAAGGAATAAAAGTTAGGAATAAAGTCAAAAATGTATCTCGTAGTGGCTTTTCAACAAAAATAATAAAATTCATACCTTGGTAATAAATAAAGTTTATTTTTTTCTTAGTTTTCTCAAATTTTACTATGCTCCTCAATGAAACAAGAGCAGTTGGGAAGTACAGACAAACATGCACTCTATCATCCAAAACACAAGGGGGCAGCAAACGATGGCAAGCCGATTTACACCAACTGATTTCTCAACCCCCCACCCCCCTTTGCAGTGCCCCAGCCAATGGCCTTCCGAGGCTACCAGGCCACACATTCTGAATTCCAAGGGGCCCATCCACACATTGGTTCACTGCCTTAACGGGGTGAGCCACCCGTCAAGACCTTGCACCGTTTTGTTTAGTGGCACACTAAGGGTGGAAATGACACGTGTTGCTATTACATAATGTTATCATGCCTCGGGTCTTGTGATATCGTAAATAAATGGGAAACTTTGTCAGAAAAACCATCATTCCAGCTTAGCTGCATGTAGGTTTTGCTCATTATCCAAGGAAAAGACTGTATTAGTCACTCTTGAGTTCATACCTTTGAATCCTGTCAAACCCGTTACCTTGTGGTGCTATTAGCCTAACCAGCTAGACACTCTAATACCGAATGAGAGGATCACTATCTTGGTTCCAGTTTGAATTTCCGTATTTAAAAATTGTACTTCCTCTTTTTTAAATCACAGAATAAGTTACCTTTGTCATGAAAATGTCTAAACCTTCATTCACATGACTAACGATTAGAATGACTAATTCTTAGTTTTTTTTTTTTTTTTTTGTGATATTTGGAATGAGCATCACAACTATGTGTAGCCAAGTACAGAGTTCTAGATTAGCATAGTAGAGTGTAATATGTAATATTAAACAAAAGGGTAATTAATGTGTGATCTATGATTCTGGGACTGTGTAGCATGGTTGTGTGGTAGCTTTTAGCAAAGCAGGCTACATGTATGCTCTGACAATGATGTTGATTTTTGCAATTTCTCAGGATGCGTAGTTAAAAACATGTGAAAAAGATCTTGTCCAACCTTGATCACCATGTTTTCAGTATCTTTCATTGTTAACAATCTCATGAGTCACGCCGCACTGTTATCTCTGAGGTTCATGATTTCATCGATGTGAAATAGTTTACCGAAAATTTACAAAGAAATAAGGGGTGTGACAATACAGCGCCGTGCTAAGGCGTCCGCTTTGGTACGGTATTTCGTGCGGGTGGGGCTTCGCTTAAATGGCTTGAATTGCTGCCTGTAAAACACTGACCAATAAGATTCTGGTGAAACTTTCTTATAGCGATCCAGTTTCACTATGCCAATCTTATACACTGTAATGTCCTTGTCCAGCCAATTAAGGAGTCAAGTCTAAAAATTTTATGGTCAGATGAAACAGAGACTAATTTTTACGTTTCCACTCCCTGACATATAAAAGTTTATCTGGTTTCTTTTGTTTTTGATTTGCATCTTCTGGACCCAGCACCTATCTGTCAGAATCAAGAGGAAGAGCGAATCAAACACACATGAGGGTATTCTAAAAACCTGGATAACTCCTTTTAAAAATCTGAGTTAAAATGCTAAATATTCCACATGATCAGGGTCCAAGCTATCTGTAACAAAATAATTTAGGGAAGACAAAATAATGTTCCGCTTGGTGACTACGATCTTCAGACCTCGGTCTCATGTATTATTTGTGGTTCACAGTCAAGAAAGCAGTTCACAAGCAAGAAGCAAGAAATCTGAAGAGGCTGGAGAAATTCTACCTGGAGGTGTGGTTAAAATCCCTTGCCGAAGAGCCTGAAGAACAGTCATAAAGACTGTTCACAGGACTCACAAAATACCGACCGTGGGGGTGTGGGTCTGCAGTCGTTGCGCTTGTTTTGAAGAATTTGTAAAATCATGTGATGAAAATCTGGCTCATAGTTTTACCGCCTTTCTCCACTTTTTATGTCTTCAGTTTTAAATGTTCTATGGAAAGTCTTTTTTCAGTGAACAAGAAGGCAGACTAATGCACAGGTCCTCTGGAGTCCATGTTACCCACCACGACTGATTTTCATATAGACTGCTAGCTGACAGCGCGACCTAAGCAACTTGTGACATCTGAGGCTAGTGAACAGGTTATCTCATTATAAAAGCTTCATATTCTATATCTTCTCCTCAATGCAACCATTGTTAGTTTTGCTGTCTTTGAAACCTGCACCAAGCCAAGGCATTGGATTGGTTGTGAATCGCAAAGCTGTACTTCAATGGTATTTGGAAGCTGTTGGCACAAATAGAATACATGTTAAAACCACATTTAACCAAAACAGTCATGTGATGGATTTGTGGTTGGAAGGAGCCTCTACAAAATGTCACAAGATAGCCTTAGTAGATAAGAGTCCTATCTAAGATAACCTTAGATAAGAGTTCCATAGTAGAAACTGACAGGGATTTGGATGAGTACAGTTCATTTCACAGGCTAGGCAATGAGAATAGCCAAGCTTGTTAAAGTTGGAGTAATTCAAGATGGCATAGGGACAAAGAGCCATGTAAAAATGTGCAACACTCATAAAATGGACTTAAAGAATTGGAAAATTTCTGGCCTTACAGTTTAGGCTTCCTATAAATGTCTTTAAACCTTATTAAGAAAAGTGCTTTTAGATGTTTTTAGAAATATTTCACAATGATGCTGTTTTTAATGTTACATTGTTTCATTTCTACAGAAATGACTTGACAATAGCGCCCAGTATTGATACCTTTCATCCATCAAAAGTTCATGAGAATGACATTCACCAAACCACCAAGTCACAGTCATCTGATAAGTAGGAATCTGCTGTTTATGCTTTACATAAATCAACCCATTACATGTTTTTCTCCAGAGCCTGGAGTGTACCAATCTATACAGCACCACAGTGTGAGGTCTGTGATGGCCTAAGCTGCTGGATTGAATATCAGAAATGGTGAAGGTCATTACGCAGTTCAATCCATTGATGAAGATTGTCCTAAAACATATCTTGTGTATGGCTCTGCATATAGTGACCACACTAAAAACCAATGTGCAAAATGAAAAGCGGGTTATATAACCTGTTGTACAACAGTGTGATTGTATAGGGATGTCAGTAAAAGTTTATAGTCTTGAAGGTGCGCATTTCTGTGCATAATACCAAATTCATGCTAGAACAATGCATCGTTCTACACATTCATTGGCAATTCAGATGTGCCACTACGACTTAATTCGGGAAACCGTTAATTAAAGGAAACCATTGTAAATAGAGGTAAGTTTTATGGCAAAATTCAGTCATGAATGGATCATGCAAGGTTATGGAGTGGAATCTTTGTTTCCCAGCTTGAGCAAGGCGTTTGCTGTTTTTAGATGCACAAGAAATGTTTCAAAATGCATCTTTATAAAGTGTCCGTAAAAGTGATCATTTAAGGCCTGTAAACAGCTGTGAAATTATTTGAGAGCAAAGAAACTAACGGCACCTTGTAATGGCAGGTCTTCATTATGAATCGGTATAGGCAGCGAAGAAGTGTTTTTAGTGCATACAGAAGTGTTACACAGCTCTAGATACATTCGAATGCACACACTCCAAGTTCATTCTGTGTTGAATCAGACCTTATTTAATGCCACTCCAAACAAAGTACATCAGTATCCATAAGGAATTTCCACGCTATTATTGGTTTTTAGAACAGAATCTGGACCGACCAATTGAGCGAAAATGCGCATGAAATTATTTTATAGCCCTCACAAGTGATCCTTTGTTTTGACCAAGTCCTACTTCAGAAGGCTGGCAGGGAGAGCGATACACTGAGCAAAGGCACTGGCAGCTAAAAGGTTGTTTTAGATTCACTCAAAATGACTGACTCGCCTTGACTTCACACGTATATTTTTTCTATCTTAATTTGATATGTTGCAGAAGTTATTTCAAAATCTAAATTAATTTACATAAAAATTATAAGGGGGATTCCGTTTGAAAGCGGACCAACAAGCTGGCACGGTTGTATCCCTCTCAGTGTTTCCTGAAAGTTGGCACCCTTGTGCACTTGAGATGTAATCATGGGTGCAACGTAATCAAGTTCACGTCCCTTAAATAAGAACTCGTTCCACAGCTGTCTTGTTAAGGCTAATTTTGTGGCCACAATTTGGACACACACACACTTTCTCAGAAGTGCCCGTGACTGGCTAAAATGGGCGCATCCTGCTAATTGGGAACTTAAACAGGAAACGATAACCGGCTCGTTGGATTCTCACTCCGCTGCTCTTTCATGCCAGATAATGCAACAGTTACACAATCCCTCTAACCGACTGTGCTGGAGCTGCCGTTTGCGGTAATGTGAAATGCTGACGGTTTCTGATTATGTAGATTCTGGTTGGTACAGGATATAATGAGGAATCATTTCCAAATACCAATTTGTCTTGAAATAATGCAGCCCTACGTGTGTGTAGAAAAGCATGGAAGGTTTCCATATTTTCAGGAACAAGTAACTTCACCCTGGGGTTCATTTAGTCACTGCTCTAAGTTAAAATTGTCAGTTGCACAGATTTGGACTGATATAATATTTAAAGATTTTTCATTTAGGATTTTATAACTATCTGCCGGATACAGATTTCAGCGCTCTTAGCGTAGCCCAGCTAACCCTACCTTCTTTCCATTGTTAAAATCATTTGCTGTGTCCAGTTGGAGATTCCTGTTGGTCTGAAGCTTCCTGCCTTCACTGTCGTCTGCATGATCTCTTTATAAATGGAAACCCATCACTATCTTGTAGTCTGTGTCCATACCTTAAATGTGTGATGTACTATGTGCTTTAAAAGAATGTGCACATTCATACAAAGTATGGACAAAAAATTGTCATATTAAGAGACCTAGGTGACATATCACAAGAAAGCGTAGAGTCACATAACATTATTTTGTTTGAAGAATCCAGAACAGGAGGAGAGAGTCATCATTTGATGGCTAGGGTGGTATGCTAGCAGAGCAGAAACTGTACTACCGCTACTTGTAGTACAAGCACTGCTAGTACTACTGCTGTAAAAACTAGTATAATTACTACTACTTTTGTTGACATTGTCATTATAATGGTACTGTGGACTCCAGGATTATTGGCAATGGTGGAAATCTTACACACTGAAGCACCTGAAGTTTGACAAAGGCCATTGACATGTTGATTGGAACCCTACTGGTCTTAGGTTGTATGAGACCAAAAGTCTTTGGCCATGCAAGCCAAAGCACACGAATATATTTGAGAATGAGAATATTTGACCAATATTCTCATTACTTACAAACATTTGTTTGTCATCAGAAGTGGGATGCATACAAAGAAAAGAAGCTCATATCTACCGTGAAATATGGTGATGGAGAGTTGATACTTGATGGGGCCGCTCTGTTGCCGCTGGCCCTCGGGTCCTTGTTAAGATTATAAACTCCACATAGCAGGTCAGAACTATGCCTGTCCCTTTTGGGTGGCTGTAATGTGGCCACTGGTAGATCTTCAAGCATGACACTGACCCAAAACACACCTCAAAATCGAGACAAGAAATGGTTGATGGGAAAAAATCACTGTTTCTCAATGACCAGCACCATCTCAAACTTAAACATGATTGAAAAACCGTGGTCTGAATTCAATAAGGCAATCCATAGCCACAAATCTAAGGATCAAGGGTCCAGGTTTGCACATGAAGGAATGGTCCAAAACCCCTCCCAGTGTATTCTCCAACCTTATTACACAGCACTTTTTAGCCCTCATCTTGGCTTTGGGAACTTTGGCAAGAATTGTGTATTGAAATCAGAATTGTATCTCTGCATCCTTCAGTTGAAATTTGATACAGTTTGGTGTAGCTTCAAATGAATAATTTTATCACTAATATTATGTTAATATTCTGTTAAGTGCAAGATTTATAATTCCATTAAAGACTAAGATACATAACATTGAATAAGTATTTGCTTCATTTTATTTTCTATATTTCTGTATGTTTGACTCTATTGCTATCAGATCTTGAAGTAATACCGGTATTATTTAGAAAGGAACTTGGGTGAACAAATGATGCAAAATTTTGATACTTGTTTGGTGTGTTTATTACAGTATTGCAACACCTACTGCCCCTGTGTCTTATCTTGACAAAGCGCGATAGTCAGATCTCTCAAATGCATGTAAACACAGTCGTTGATTAGTCTCTCGCAGCTTTGTGGAGGAATTCTGGCCCACTTCTCCATGCAGAACTGCTCCAGCTCAGCAACAAATGGGTCAGACTTTCATGACATATAGTTAACGCGCACAAACATGCAGTCAAACCATGCCAAATGACTGCAAAAAATATTGTGCCTTAGTTAAATATTTAGTGGTCAAGTATTCAGTATTCCAAGATTATTTGTACTCATGTGCCAGAACTCAAAAAGTATGTTGTCAAATAAGTAAAGAAGTAAATACATGTGGAAGTATTATTACAAACATAAATAGGAGATGGGGACTGCCCTTGATATTTTACCGATATTCTAATTACTTTCTCACAACCGGTTCTCTGGTCCCATTTCATGTTAATGCTTCTCGGCCTCAAAAACTGTAACAGGAAGTAGCTTTCATACATGCAGCAGAAGTGATCATTTGGAGCAGTGACAGTTTGATGACATCTTTGGAATGAGAGTAGTGCCCCTGTGTGGCTGTTGGGTGTATTGCAGGTGATCATGCAGGAACACATAACATTTGGTGTTTTATAAAGTTTGGTGAAATTGAAAACATATTTTAGATCTTACAACAATAGTGATTGTTAAAATATGCCACATGTTTGGATAGTTACATATATTTATTTTTCAGGTTTGTTTTATTGATTTTATGCTCAGGTAGGTGGTGTGTATGAAATACTGAATACCAAGAGGATTGGAAAAAAAGAGGGCAATTTTTAGTGTGTTTTGAGTGCTTAAAAACATTCACATATTATTTCACATATAAGGAAAAACTGGAAAGCATTTAGTTGACACTTCTAATATGATCTACCAATGTAGCCTAATATAAAGGCAGTTAAGGTCCTGATCTATCTGCCTTTTGTTGTGAACTACTGTCGTGCAAATAGTAACAAACCGAAAATAAGTTAGCTTGCTACAAGATGACATTCCGTTACCTGGGACCCACCGTCCTCACAATAGAAGGTATAGAATGCAAAAGTCATGACATTCAACTGTAATATTAATCTAACGCAATCGTATTTTTGGGTTTAACATCTATTTTTTTTAAAAATATGGGCTTTACGAATAAAGTCAAGGGCTTGAAATTTTACGTTTTTCTTTTTGTTGCTTTTGCCGTAAACCTTCTTTGCTAAGGCCCAGTATATGGCCCTGGGCATGTGGATGCATTGTGTTCTTAAAGCTCTCACTATAGCTCTGTACTTTTCATGAATGAATTCGTTGCGTACCTGAAAGCTGCTAATGCCCCCATCTGTGGGGACAGTTGGGTCAGTCGGAATTTAACAAGAAACTACAGACACTAATTTTCATTTACTGAAATCGTTTAGATCCAAGATTTTGTGGGAAAAAATGTGCGTGCTGGGAAAGTTCAGGCATTAAAAACCTTTTAAACGATTTTGTAAATGCATTTGTGTGTGTACTCACAAATCATGTCTGGCCAGCGTTTACATTTATCAGACAGTCTTAGAGCAACTTACCAGCTGGCTAACCATAATACTACTCTGCTGCCCCCTGTAATGTGCTCGGCCCCAGTGTTCCAAACGGAACCCTGTGTATCGACATTGTGACATCATTTCCCAAGCAGAGAGACTGTGGTGACATCACAGGGTTCACTGTGATCCGGTGCATTACAAGCCTGCACACCACCAGGCAAAACTGAGTCTTCTGCCAGGCGTTTGCAGAGGGAAAAATGAAAAGTTTAAAGTTTATTAAAGTTATTAAAGTTATCCAACACGAATTTTATACACTTAGCTCATATTTACTTGCCTTAGATTTTTTAACCAGAAATGAAGTTAATGTGATAAAGCAGAAAGGTAATGTTAAAACATTTAGTGACTTTGTTTTACAGTTTAGCCAGAATTTTTGTTGTTATATTTCCATTACGTTTGGTGGATTTAGCCAGAATTAGCATCTCTTTTCTTAAGGTTTTGTGATTTGACATACCCACACAACTTGTCTCTTGCAAATCCATGGAGTGGCTCAACTGGCCAATCAGAACTGGTCCTGCTGTACATGTGACAGCATCTCATATTTGCATTTATGTCATATAATGTACAAAACTGACGTATTTCACGTTTTCAGAAAGCCACTTTCATGTTTTAGGCCACTAAAATACCGGCTACGTTTTAGGATTACAACAAGGTTTCTGTTGGGAAACTTTAATAAAATGCGCAAATCTGAATTAAGTGTGATTTGAAAAATTTAACAGCGGTTTCCCAAGGTCACCTAACAAAGAAACAAGAGAAGGTCTCAGATCAGTGTTAAATGTCCGTTCTTTTGGGTATTGCGTGACAGTAGAGGGAATTCTTAAGTGCTCAACAACAAGACTGCTTAATCAGGGATAATGTACCAAAACAAAGAGCTGGAACCCCAGAAAATTTGCATGGCTGAAGCCTTGAAGGAATACTAGCTATGATTAAAAAGATGAGAATATGTTTTAAATAAAAAAAGTATGCTCATTTAAAGTTTATCTGTGCTTTTTTTTTATAGGAGTGAGCTTAACAGTGCTTAAACAGAGAACCTTAAATGATATACAATTGAAACTTGTGCAAGCTTTAACTATGAAGAAAAGCTTGAAAGTGTTTAAAGTGAAATATATTTTATGATTGTTGAGCATAAAATATATTGGACTTTAAAGTCAGTATATTTCTGATTTTTGAGTAAATACCATCTCTTTTTTATGGCCTGTGTCACATGAAGTAAAGTGTCTGGTTTCTTTTCAGCAAACTTTTCCAAAAATACTGGAAACGTTTGATTGATGATTGATATTATCTGATTTAGCATTCTGTCTAATTTTGTTTTACAGCAGTGTGTAAATAGTTGTGCCAACAATGTAAACACTTCCAATGTATGCTGAAATATTCAATAAAATGTACTATTAACAAATGTAACAAATTTAGCGTTTTGTACCTGTGTATTAAATTCCTCAGTGAGCTTTGAACTCAATGCCATCAGTGTCCTGCTGGTGAGTCACACCAGCCTGTTTCTCCAGTGTACTTACCAACTTACCAGGGCTTGAGTACTTACTTACCTGGCAGGAGCCCTGTTACGGTACAGAAATGTTGTCTTCGCACCAAACAAGAATATCATGTCTAAACAACCCACCTGGGCACATGGGTGTTCAAACTGAAACTGGCCATGTGTGATGTAATGTTGAGCTCTGTGATGAGCTGATATCAAATCTATTTCACCACCAGGGAAACGGAGCAGGAAGTCGTAAAGTTATGGACACGTTCAGAGTGATGTCACAGCAAGGGTTCACTGGATACTTCTCCGCTGCGCTTCACAAGAGACCATATTCTCGTCTAATTTGGTTTCAAAATTGTGTGCATTTTTTGGAAGAGCGATCCAGAAAATAATCTCTCACATTTTGTAATGGCTCTGTAATAAACAGGGCCGTGGTCCAATTAGCCATTAATAATACTGTGGTGTTGTTCGTTGTGTTTGTGTACAATCTGCTATTGTGAACCCCTGGGATTGCAGTCCACATTTGTTAGCCACTTTTAAAGTGTAACCATACACTAAAATGTTTTTTATTTTTGGATATGATCTCTGCATTTTTTGTGAAAATGTGATGATATCAGTTCTTTGGTTGTAAATCTGTCTAACTTCCATGTTCTGTGTGTTGAACTCACTGTCACTGTAATTCAGACAAGGCACAGTAAGGAAATACCTCTACATGTCACATGGGCAAACAAAGTTACCGCCCCAACTGTAAAAGCTGATCAGCGATAGGTGCAGAGTTCCTGCATGACAACAGCCACGCCCCCTCTCCATCCCTCACTCTCCTCCCACTTCTGTGCATCTTTCAGAATAGTAAAGCATGCAGATAAAGGCTGAAGCAAAATTACACTTGAAACGATTTGGCAGTAAAGAGAGTATGATGTGTACAAACAACTGAGAATTTTCATCATTTAAATCGTCTTGAAGTGCGCTGTGTTCTAGTGTTAAGTGCAAATCAAGTGGCAGTCATTACAAAAGTAGCAACACAGCCATGTTGTAAGGATATTCCAGCCGTTCAGTCTTGCCACATTGTCTTGCCTTTAAAAGATTTGGCTTCTTAATGTTTTCGGAAAGAGGTGGACACAGTCTTTTGAATAGCCTTGGTAGGACTAACATTGGCATGTGGATTTCATTATGGAAAGGCTTTCAACAAATCCTGAATACAGTTTATGGCAGGTTTATGTCGTTGTGCAGTGGAGTGAAGTTTATCGAATAGCGCGCTGTCGAACAACCATATAAAACCTATATAAAAGTTTCAGCCTTGAAGTGGGCTTTCTCTGCAACAGCTGGATCGTTGGAAACACTTGAAAGCTGGCTTGACTTTACAGTTCAAAACCATGTCATACTTAACAGTAAGTTTGAACTCGTAGTACTGTAATGGCAAGGGAGATACCGCTTTCTGCCACAGGGGGGCGTATGTGCCACACACAATATGGCCGCCATTCCATATGAAGTGGCTATCATCAGAGGATAATGTTACGAAGTTTCTGGTAGAGTGGGTGAAGATGACATGAGGATCAAATCAAGAGATGTGACTTGAGATGTAAACATTGCATATTTGCCATATCTAAAATGCCCAGAGAGCCAGCTCAGCTGCTGTATTTGATTTGATATTTGCAAAGGCAGTGACTTTTTGAACGTCTCTGCAAAGTTTTAACTGTATGGTAACATCAAGTCAAGCAGAATGGTTAAATTTGTCAAATGAACAATGGGAAATGTTAGTGGGCGTGTCAACCCCGTACCATACATGTCACCAGTGTGACTATCGCAATTATTGTGACTCATTATGTTGACTATGGGACCACTTTAATGTTCCTGCATCACATCAGACGAGATCCATATGTTTACAAGTAGAGTATGCAGAAACATTTTTTTTTGGCTTGGTGAAAATATAGAGTTGTGGCCATAATAATGTATCGGTTAGATACTGTTCTTTAAGTCTGCAGGTACCTCTTTTGGTGACTAATGTAGGGAAAGTCCTGAAAAAATGCAAGGGAAAACTCTTCTTTTGGCACATGGTAAATATTAGGGAGTCTGGGTGACAGCGTATGTCATAGCCGTTATTTATTAGCATGTTGGATACCTCACTACTGATGTATGATGCACTGACAAAGGGCCAAATTTATGCTGCAGGACCCTTTCCTGTTGAAAAAAAGAGTAGAAAACACATGTTGGAGCATGTTTTAATCAAGATGGGCTAATGTGAAGGGGTTTGAGCTAATGAGTCACAAGCAAACAGTTAACAATTTAAGTAGGCCCATTTCCACAGTACAAGCCTGCAGGAAATTAGCACCCTATATATCATGTAATAGGAGATGTTCAGCATGCTAGAAATTTTAAAAGTTGAAAATAAAATGAAAGTTCTCACCATAACTCTTTGCAAATGACCCTTTTGACGGAAGTACCAATAAAGACTTTTTCCACTTCTGCCATAATTGAAATCGCATCCGGTTTATTGCAGTGAGCATACAGAATTGTTCTCACATTGCTTCTATAAGTGCAGGGTTTGGTCTCATAGCTCTGAATGCTGTTTGGTAAAAAAGGAAAAGTTCTGGTAGTTTTCCACCAGAAACACAGCATATTTTCCTCACCCAGCTTCTGCTACAGTAACAGGTGTAAATAGTGGTGTCTTTACAGTACTAGCAGTGTTGAAAATGGTAGCAACTGTTGATAGCCCCCACCAATAACCTCAATGACGTTAGCGAGCTCTCAATCAACAGTGAGCTGCCAATCACTGGCTTGTTTGAATAAATGAAAGGGTTCCGCTCTCCACATCAGAGTGCAGTGATTGGCCCAGATGAACGAATCACTGGCAGCTTATTAAAGATCAGCTGGTCACTGGCTTAAAGAATTATCACTCACTATTTCCTGATCATTGGTTTAAAGAAGGATCACTCACCCATTTCTACCTAAAAACACTTTTCACAAATTACAGCTAGTTTGGCTCGCCATACAGTCCCAACCCCCTCAAGCATGAAAAACTACTCTTTCTTTGTGGAATTATAAAATGTGGTCTTAGCTTAATTTATGGTACTGCCACAAACTGTAGTTTGGTATCTTTGCTGATGCCCCATTGGTCAGAGCTAGGTTCTGCATTGTGTAAACTGTGGTGCTGGCCAATGGGGTTTTGGCAAAGCAGAGGAGGAGCATCCACATTGAACCTAAAACGAGAACAAGAGCAAAACGAGATGTGGCACGTACGATGACTGCCACTGAACAGCCATGCAACACAGTTCACACGGCTGGTCCCAAAACAGAAATTTGATGTTAAAAATGTGTTTTTCCAGGATTAGACAAGCCAGTGATATTTAATTTCAGAAACAAGGATGCCAGATACCAAAAGTATCAGATTTTTCATTATCAGATGTTTTTCCGTGAGTAAATTGAGAGACCACTCCAGAAATACACCCACCTAATTGTGGGTTGGTCCCCCTTTTGCTGTCAGCCCAGCCTGAATTTGGAGGGGCAAGGACTCAACAGTGCTTCCCATAGCTGTTCCAGACCGGCCAATCAGCAACAGAGTAATGAGAGCTCAAAAATGGCTGTAAATTTAATTGATAAAAACAGGGCAAATGGAATATGAGATGAACAGGAGACATTAACGCCAGGACTTTAATATTTTACATAGTGTCATCGTGCACTTTGTGGTAACCGTACACAAAAAAGGTGGGGACATTCATACTTCCAATAATCGCCCATCCCTTTCTGTCAATAACCACACGCGCCAGGAACCAGCTCGGTAACTTTACCGAAGTGTTATCTTCGGCAGAAGTGTCGAAGTATGTCCCTTTATGACTGCAGCTAGTGTTATTATCGATGTGAAGTTTTTTTTGTTTTGTTTTAATGCTCACCCTTCTTCGTTATCGCTCAATATTAACAAAGTATAATCAGAAGTGAGATTTGTGACCAAAATATCTAGCAAATTTTAGGTTACACATAAGAAGGATTGAATTAACGTGAAGATTTTGTCTTTCCGCATGTTTCAATCAAATTTTACAAGAGCAGCAAAATGCTAACTTTGATCAGATATTGTCTCAAATATTTGAGATATTCAGTTCTTATAACTCTGTGAAGCCATTCCTGAAAACTCCCCTCTAAATCAAATATGGATTTTGCAACAATCATTTAAATGAGATTTGAAATTCAGGTGGGACAACAATGGAAATTTTTGGTATAATTGCAAAGCATTAAATCTAATGCAAAACAGTAGCAGATGGTGACCTGGAAGCTAAACGTTTACCCTTACTGTTCCCGTTTATCCTCATCCACTATTAATTCAACAAATGATTTAAAGAATAACCAACACCAATTGACATAAATAGAGTAAACCATCACTAATGTGAGTAATTACTGGTCTTTTCAAACTATTGCAGCGTTTGTTTTTGATATGTTCGATAGGTTTTGATATGTTAATAATTATACTCTTCATTGATGTGCTCTCCTCCAGTTCAGGTAATATCAATAGATTAAAAGGATCTGAGAATTTTCTGCTTAAAATTTCTGTTTAAAAATTCATGAAACATCACAGGTTTTGTGAGGCCTGTGTGCTAAACTTGTATATTTCACTCAAAATGGATGTAATATACAAATAAAACGACCTTTGTTTATTTACTACAAAGATGTTTATTCTAAATCAATTTAACTGATTTTTTTTTTCCTTTTTATTATTTGTATTCTGCAACACAAGAAAGTTGCAGTCTGAAACATAGTTAAGAGAAAGCTTTGGGTTTACTTGCCAATTCATTGTTAAGCTTAATTGCCATCCTTGTTAATTAAACACATTATGGCTTTCTCCTTAGCTTCTGACAATCTACGCTGTTTTGTGAGCATTTAAACATTTTTCTCTTTGACAGATAGCTGTAAATGTGTAATATTACACAATGAACTGTCATGTGTTTTATCCATTAATTGATTCGTTTTGTAAGGTCTTTATGGTAACCAGTCAATATCGTATGTTAGTCCTTCTGTTGGTTTGGTGATAGCAGTTAGCATGCTAATCTGACTAAGCTTATGGAAACTGAATTGGGTAACCCCAAATTTTTTAATTCACTTTGGCCTTATAACCCTGGCCACGGCCATTCGGTCACACAGTAAGATCTGTGGTATTAGGTTTGGACGGTTTGACCACCGTAAACCCCTTTTCACTGGTGATGGTGACTTTTATTTAACATGCTATTTGACTGTTTGACCATGTTGTTGGTCATCACAGACTCACACCTTGGGCCAGTCAGAGGAGGATGAGATTCTCTTCAAATCTGGTTGCTCCCAAGGTTTCTTGTCTGTTTCACTTGGGAGTTTTTCCTCTTCCATTGTCTCCTCAAGCATGCTTTTGTGGGGGGTTTATTTCTGTTTGTGAAATACTCTGTACAAACAAAATTTGATTTGATATTGCTAACACTCCTCTCAACTTCCAGTCCTGCCATACTAAAACGAATTAAGACTTTTGGATGTTTTCGTTTCAAAATAAAATAAGCAATTCAAGTCAAACAAGTCTTTCATAATGTTACTCAATTAAAAAAAGGGAGGTACAGACCTACAGTTATTCTGTTATAAATCATGCGTTCACTTAGTGTAAAACATGATTGTTTAAACCAATTACAGCCCTACCCTGTGTTCGATCCACAATTACTCATTAGCAACTGTAAGGAAGCTTAGGGAACAAACACATAACCCATTTGTACTGAATGAAATCAACATGCGCTACAAAGCTTGGAGAATATTTGGCAAAATGTGCTCAAAATATCGCGCTTCAGTCCAGTCTGAGGGAATGTCTACCTTAAACTTTGGCCAGTATAACGGACTGGCTAAGATTGATGATTTGTTTAACAATGCGGTTATGATAACGTGTTAAACAAACTTTGGGCCAAACATGATACCCCTGATCGTCACTTAAGAAAAGAAATTCGTTGAGAAGTTTTATTGTTATATCCCGCTACTAAATATTAACTGAACACTTGTCTATGTAAGACGTATGACCTCCAATGACGGTCATAGTAAAGGGTGGATTATTGGGGTTTAGCTCCCCTGAATTCTCTGTTAATTGTCTGAACGCCTGCAAGGGAGGCACACTAGAGGAGATCTCTGATGTCCGGAGTGGGGTGCTTGCTGAGGTCTTTAGAAGAATTGCATTTAGATGAATTTGCACAATACTTTAGTGCACATTACTGGCTAATGTGCACGTACATCTAGCCAGATTACATTGGTGTAATATCCCAGATTCTTGTGCTAAGTGTGAACTATTAAAAAAAATACTGTTCCACTTTATAAGTGAATTCAGGGAGATTATGGAATTATTATGGGAGATATAAGGCTATATATAAAATGTTGGACGTACGGCTACCTGTAGATCCTAAACTAATGCTATATTAGGGCAATATCCTTCTACTCCATTCCTACTCTGTTCCAAGAGGAAATCTAATCTTGATTGGCGTGTCAATTTAAGACAAAATGTCTGATTGCTTTGTCATGGCTTTGCCGTGGAAGTGCAGATTCGTTGACCCTGTATGGGGGTCCATTTAATTACCTGATGGAACATCTGAACATATCTGACGCATTAGGATGCAAAGCCAGTGGAGATTTGTGGTGAGCACATTCATAGCTAGTTGAATTTCCGGAATTTAATTGAATTTCAGTCTATGTCCTGATTTGTGCTGCCTCATATTGCACTGTTTTTGTATGTTTGTTTGGCTTTTATATTTTCCCATACTTGAGTTGCTTATGTACATGTTATTTTTGTCTTGTCTTGTGGTTGACTTGTTGAAAATAAATAAATATATTGTTTATATAAATTAAAAAAGTATCCCACCCTTACCTACAAAACTGCTTTGCTAGATGTATCTTGCTTTGGTTAAATAAAAATGTGCTGTATTTTCTGGTTTTCTGAAGTTTATAACTTTACGTGACAGATTTGTTAACCTTTCACACTTTCACACCAGTTTGGTTAGAAAACACCAGCATTATCCTATTCTCAACACCTTAGACAGTTCGCACCAAATAGAATCTTCTGGCATTAGCCGTCACAGGGCTGTAACTTGTACCGCCAACACCAAGCAGAAGTTACTGCTCGACACACTGCTTAACGAGATTCCCGAGAGTCCCCCTCTGCTATTGTGATTGTTTACGTTGTTGGACTCTGACTTCATATTTTTAGCTGGCTCTGAATCTGTTACTTGAATAGATGTATTCCCAGTATTTATACAACGTTAGATAGTTCAGATAAAAATTGGGTGTAGAATCAGTTTAATGAAACAAATGATTGCCCAGCTGTAAGGATAAAACAGAAATATCTGGCTTCTTAATGTAGCATGCGCAGGCTACTGTCACTAATGCAAAAAGGTGAACATTTAACTGACACAAGTCATACTTTTCTCTGATAGCAAAAATGCTAAATAAACATCTAATTTGCGACTGGCATAATCAATGAAAATGGCACATACCTACTCATGACGGCTATAATGAAACATGAATTTTTAGTGTATTGTTTGATGCAATTACACTTACAGCTACTGTAACAAATCCTCATTTTCCTCAAGTGTCATCTGTCTAGCACTCATTTTCTTTTTTTATAACCTGTTTCTCTTAAATATACACACTTGTTATTTCCTTTTGTTCTTTCAAGTTATTGTACTTGGCCATAAAATGAGAATGTCAATTTCGCAACAGTTAAGTAATAATATCAATGAATAAGGGAATAAAATTCTCTAAATTCCATTTTGTAGTGATATGCTCAACCATCACTGCCTTCCCTAGCACGATTTGGGTCTGTTCATACAAAATGACATGCATGCATCTCTTAGATCAAACATTACCTCACATGCTTGCTTAAATTTGGTGCTGTCATGTGCCAGAGTGCCATTTCACACAGGGCAAATTTACTGGCTAATGCTGCAAAGTGCTGGCAGCCTGCATTGGTGTGAAAAGTGCTATTGAATACAGAGTGATGCAATCACTGGAAAGCATAAAAGCACCTGGATAACAGGTCACATATCAGAAATTAATTGCCTCCTTGTGATACCCTCGGAACGAATTAGAAAGAAGTGTTTAACCAAGGCCACTTTGTGGTTAAGGGTGCAGTATTGTTCCGTTATGGAAGCTTCCTTATAGTTAGCATGGGACCAGACTAGCTTACTGTAAACAACTTAACAACATGTAGATAAAAATTGTGCATTTTTTGGTTGCCATAAGATTAACAAAACCAGTAAATCTGAAAATATGACCGTTTTGTGCATCATCTTGCTTTTATGCCTTCTTACCAAAGATATGTTACTTTGAAACAGTGCATGAAATGGCAGTGAATTTCAAATCATTCCAGCAAATATACCAAACAAAGCATAACACCTGTTTGAGGACTGTAGCATGCTCTCTCTATAGCTAAGGCCTGGTAATATACAGCCATTAAAAACAAGATAGCAGAGCTATTCCGTTAGCTGTTTTAACACTTCTGTCCAGAATGTGTATTGCATCATAATATGTTTTCTAACTAGGCCTATAAGGTTCATCACGAACTGCTCTGATAAGTCTATTTTCTCATTATCCACCATGTACCACCAGCCTTACTATGCAGTAGTGCAGATGTTGAAATGAAATGTCCGCATTGGGGTTTTCTCCACTGAAAATGTAGAGGAAGAAATTGGTCTCGGTGTACTATTTTTGGTATTCATGATGGTAGATATCACAACAATTTAGTTTCATCGCCATTGCTTCTTGAGATACTGAGATATGAAAATGTAACATATAAATGTGGTGGAACTACTACTATTATTATTATTATTGTTATTATTATTATTATATAATGTGTATTTACATTGTGTGGACATAGGGTGGCAGTGCATGTTTTACAGACATGTGATATTAAATCCATCTGTCATTGACAGTATATTGCTCCTGAGAGTTGCTTATATTTGTGATTTCATGCACTTAACTACAGCGTGCATGTAACAGGAGTGTGTGGAATGAGTTTAAAAAGGAACCAGCTGCATACTTTGAAATTCATACCTGTGTAAGTACCTTCATAAAATTTTCTATTATGCCATTGTAAAGAATTGGTAGTATTTCCTTCTTTATTTACGTACACTGTACACTGGGTGTGTAAGTGTAGGTTAAAGAATGTTTAGCAATATGTTGCTGTCAGTAAATAGACTTGATTAGCTTGAGCTGAAGGATTTTCCTAACTTCATTTTATTATGTCATCTATGTCAGTCTTAACCTGGAAACCTTTTGTAAACATGTAATATTTACACATGTGAACATATGTTGGCATTAGCTTGAGGGTAACTGTCCTATGGAAACTCCACTATTGATATAAACAGTTTATCACCAGGGCACTCTTTTTGGTGAACTTCGTCAGTCTGGTCCCGACTGCCATAAATGACATACACCACATACACAGTTACTTGAACTGTGGAAGTTGCTGAAGATAGGAGATTTAAGCTTAGACACCAAAGTCATTCGATTGGAACCACAGCAATGGTTAAGAATGTTGCGGCACCCTATCGTCTTATTGAAACATGTTTCCATTCTTTTCCGACTTAGTGTTTTAAATACAACATAATATTTTTTCTGTTAACTCCATTGAGGAGTTGTAGTTGGCATCAATCGATTAAAAACTCTGTGCAGGTTCTTGGTGGAGTGTGATGTTTTATTCATTGAATTAAATATTACTAAAATAAAAGAGTCCCGTGAAAAATGTGAGAGTAATAACTACGACAGTTAATTACATTCATGTGGATTAATATGTAGCATGTTTCTGTTGAACTGTGCAACAGCTAAATCATGCTTGAAGCACAGAAACACATTAATCGTAAAATGAAATGTGTTTATTTATAAAAGAAATAATTTGTGTTTTCTATTATTTTACATTAATAAAACATGTATATAGTAAGTATAGAGTACAGGTAAGCTTGCAGTTATTTGGGGTCACTATACACTGTTTACTTGTGCATATATTCTCGTTTCTTTGAAGAGGGCGCCTTTTCTCTGCAGAATTGCAACTTGCTGACGTTTTGGGCAATCATGTGATTAGATCGTCGTTCCCAGGGTTCAATGAGAACTGTTTGCCCCACCCCATCTCTTCAACGCTATCTATCTCAATGTACAATTCCCAGAGAAAGGGGAAAAAGGCAAATAAAACCCCAAAGAAACAGATTTTTTCGCATTTATTCAGAACCAGAAACGGCTTGTCAATGAAGAAATTGCTGTCATAGTGGGATTTGTGCTTTTAAACCGCCGTATCTTCATGTATCTGTATGCACATGTATATCTGCCATCCGAATTCAAAAGGAATACAAAGCTGAGACTGACAGCAGACTCTACCTGCAAGAAACTGGAAAATACCGAAGGATTTTCATAAATTTGATTGAATAGGACGAATCGCAACGAATATATGGCGAATCGGTGCCCGCAACTGGAAGGCTCACAGATGTGAGGAGAAACACAAATTACAGCGACAGAAAAAAGACAGAGAAGGGCCTTTTTTGGATTTGGACAAGCCCTGCAAGCCACCACCAACACCGAAGAGGAGGAAAAATAAAATAATTTCTGGGAATAAAACTGAACATCTGAGACTCGGTTGGAACAACACGGTCTTTTATGGATTTCAGAGGATTCGTATTGTATCCAGAGCCAGTCAAAATGATCCACATGCCGTCATTTTAGTGGAAATATTTATTTTTCTTTTTTCAGCCTCCCTTTCTCTCTCTCTGCCTCGGTCTCCGTGTGGTGGAAGACGGTTTGGGGGAAAAAAAGAAACCGAAAAATACGACGTTCATTGAACTGTTTGTTATTTTTAACAACAGTAATAGCTAGCATCCGTAGGCTATTTTGCGTGACTGATGGATTCTCGACAAGAAATTTTGTAAATCTTGTTTGGATTTCTGTTCTTCAGCAAGACGTCGTGGAAATCCCGAAACAATTTCTTCATGTCTTCAAACATAAAATTAAAGATGCCGATAGAAATATAAATTGTTTTAAATGCATACATATTGACAACAATAATATCATAATAATAACAACAATAATAGTAATAATATTATTAATAATAAGAATACATAGAGGAATTAACCGTCTGAGAGGGCGGCCCGGGTGTCGTCATCAGCACTACCACCCTTTCTCGCCGTATTTCTCAGAGATCTATACTAAATAATTACACATAATTACAACAGCATTTAAAACTTGACTTGCGGTAATACTATTTATAGATTGCATCAGTTGTATTAGCAACGAAATATAAATGTCACAAATCTTTGTCAAGGTGTTAATTTCGTGGGCCAATCTAGGGATTTAGGATTATTTATTTATTTATTTATTTTATAAATCCCCCTCCCCTCTCCGAACCTTTATTGGGTTTTTGGGAAGATGGGTTGTTTGGGTAACAGTAAGACTGAAGACCAGCGAAATGAGGAGAAGGCACAGAGAGAAGCGAACAAAAAGATAGAGAAACAGCTACAGAAAGACAAACAGATATACCGAGCAACGCACCGGCTACTACTACTAGGTATGTTTGTGAACTGAAAAACTGGATTGTCAAATACAGCTAGTTAAATGATAGATAACATAGCCTGCAGATACTGTATTTGTAAGTGTACTGTAACGTAGCGGTTGTTTGCTAGCTTGCTTATTTACATGACAGATAAGACGGGCTTCTGTGCACCTATTGCAGTGTTGTGTATTTGTTTAATTTGCAAAACACTCTGATTTACATTTATGGTCAGAAGAGGGAATGTGTTTGTGTACGCTTATGGTGTAGCTAAAGAGCGACGTGAACGTTGAGTTAACCACACGCCTTACATACAGGCCCAAAAAGACATCAAACACTTCGCACCATCATTTGTATCGAGATGCACTATATACGTAACGCTTTTGATTTTCAGTTGTTCTTTATTCAAAAAATGTTTCAGTTGTCCAAGATTAGTTGTATTGTCTGAGGTTTTGCCTCATACGAGGTCCATACCCGCTTTCTGCATGTATGGGTGTGTTATGTTTAGTTATTATGACTATGATACTGCGTCCTCCATGTAGTGCGGTTTTACGAGGGTTATTCAGCCACAATGGTCATCAAAGTATTCCTTGGAACGCAGTTAACCATGCCCACCTTGTATGTAGGCCGGGGTTTTCTTGACGCATTTCATGTATGTAAGCAATCAGTCAACCTATATTGGTTAAATCACTCTGCGTTTGTGCTCGAAAACGTTCACACCCCTTGGATGTTTCATTGTCGTATGGGAGGAAGTCGTGGTTAGTTTGTTCAACAAAATAGAGCGCACTAGCTGTCGTGACAGCAGAGGGCTTAGCTCTCATTGACATGTACATTTAAAGGCGAGAAAGGTGATCTGAATACGGTATATAGCTTTTATTTGCTGTACTTCGTCAAGTCCTTGTGTTGTTAACAGAACAACCGAAATTGATCAAGATGTCGGTGGTATAACTTAAAGACGATTACCTATCTGTTTACCTTAGTCACACTTTTTCACCGTAACTACTGTAAGGTGTTTAAATCACATACCCACATTTTCGGTGAATTTTGACTCGAAATTGCAATTGAATTTTGTCAGTTGGAGTACAACTAGCAGTACCTTAGGGCCTATTAAAATCGGTGGCCGAGTAAAGCCTTCAGAAGGCTGAAGAACTTAGTTGTTTTTGTCTGTTGCGGGATTTTTGACTGCTCTGTTTTTGTTGTTCCTTAATTCCACGCTATATTGTGTATTGGTAATGTTTGACGAATAATTGTTAGTACAACGTATCTCAGTTAATGTAGCAAGCTAAGTTACATGTGTTGTTTAAACTTCCTTATATGGTACATTTCAAAATGACATGTTTTAGATGGCTGTCAAACTGGCTAGTTGTATAGGAGGCAACGGGTCATATTTTGTCATTCCTTGCATCACCTTTATTTCTTCTGTAAGCCCAGCATTTCCAAGCAGTTATAATCACACTACTACTTGGAATTCTCTGTGGACATTTGAAGTATTTTTAAGTGTTTGTTGTTTGTCTGCCTAACACCCAATGCAAGTGGCCCAGTAATTCATGAAAGTGTAAATCTGGTGTCTCTGTAGGTACATTGCCGATTGAAAGCAATCCCAGCAATGTGTAACCTGGAAGGTGCCAGACTCTTAGTGTCATAGTTACGGGGTATCTCCTGACAACTTATTTCATACCTACCATCCCAGAAATCATCCTTACAAACATACAAAACAATGAATTCTCAGATGGCAGTATTTATGATACCCTTAATTTTATTTACCCATAGCTCCACATGATATGTATGAATTATCTATTATTATTGTTACATTTTATTATGTATGAATTTCTTATTTCTTCATTTTCTTAATTAATATTTACACATTTTCATGAAAACATTCTTAGCATAAATGACTGGAAGTATCATCATGAATACTTGATGTCTGGTCCTCATTTTTTTTGTTCCTCAATGAAGGCCCAGTGTGTGCCAGTAGTCACATGTACAAAGTTTGTAGTACACCTAGTATATGCGAGAAAACACCTTTAAGAGAAACATTTTTAAACATTCGTTCAGTTTGTCATTTGTTAAAGTGACTTAGCGTTGATATAACTGAAAATACAGCTCTTGTGAAATTTTTAGTGGTTCTTGGGTTTTTTTTTTTGTTTTTTTTTTTTAAGTCAAGTCCTTAGCAGCAAATAGCCTAGTTGGGTAGCCTGTGGTGGCATACATGTGAAAGTGCTGCATCTACACTGTGTAAATTAGTGGCAAGCTTTGGGGGAGACTTTTCTTATGTGTGAGCTGTCTGTAACCCGGTTTGTGTGTAGTTGTCGTCTTTCAAAGGGAGGTACGGCAGTTGCCAGCCTCACATAGGTAGACGGTGGCCCGGTAGGACAAATTTCTGCCATGCAAGATTCATGTTTAAACTGTTTGGGAGCTCTCGTAAGCTCTGCTTTATGTTCTGCTTTTCTGTGTGTTTTGAAAACATGAACAACCAATAAGGCAAAACATGAGACAAATCACTTCATGCTGGAGAATATGAATCTATTTTTAGCAATATGTGTGTTAGTGAACTTGTAGCTCTGAAATTGATTCGTATTAAGTGTGTAATCTTTGAATCATCCATATAGTATAATATGTTATACTTTAAAAATTACATATGGATGACTCATCAAGTGATTATATATTTAACCCTTTCCTGCCTTGGAGAAACATTCCAAAGAGCTGCAGACTTACCTGAGTTACATCATCTTACAGCAAAGACTTTTACATTTGGCTTGTGTCCAGCCTGAGAGGTCATCCTTAGCATGGAGGTGTGTTGGATGGACAACCTGCAGTGATAGTTGCAAAAGACCTTACTCACAATATGCAGTGTTATCTACGTTAAGAGTTCTAGCTGATGAACTTAGCACAGTGACAGTACAAATGGTAGGAATGGATTGCTAATACAGAACTGAATAAAATCATGTCAGTAAATTGGATAGCCTAACCTAATGAAAAGTAGAGCATACTGTTGTCTTACTGAAGTTGGCTAACCATCTTTGATGTTATTGATATATCCTGAAACAATTTACCATCATTAAATTATTGGTGTAGGGAAATATAACTAGAAAGGCTATTTGAGTGAACATTTCATAGCAAGCTGCTTAGCAATCAGTGAAACATCGACACAGAAGTGCATTTTCTCTCCCTCTCTCTGGTTTTGTAAGCTTGCTCCTGTCACATGGTCAAAATGGCTAGCTAGATTTGGGGTACTTTTATGTATTGATAATTTATTATGTTATCAGTATATTGACGTACACTAACGTGTAGTTTGCCACCTAGACAGGTACGGCCACAGACTCATTCAAGGGCAGAGAGAGTGGATAGCTATCTTGTTCCAGCAATATGCTGCTAGCTGTCATGCTAGCAAACATAAAGTTAATTCCTGAAACAAATATCATTTTTAAAAAATTAAATCCATATTTTAAGTTTAATGTTTTTGACGAAGCACTGTAAATGCTTTTCTTACCTCAGATAGTCTTCTGGGTTTCCACTTGCTAATGGTTTGAAGTGAGTTAGAACGGCAGTCCAGTTCCTCTCTTCTGTACTCCTAGCCCCCCTCTCCAGAGAGGCGAATGAAGATTTAGCTGTGTAACTATTCCTTTACTATAAATTCCCGTTATTGAGCTCTGAACCAATTGTATGTAGTTGTCATGCATGACAGGCCATTTTTAGAAATAAAATTGATAATTGGGTGTTCATATGTTGATATGAAAGGCCAGCAACACAGATAAGGCAGCTTAAAAAGTAGAATTTTTTTCGTTTAGTATCACTCTGTGGAATTGTAGTCATCCACCAGAATTTGAGCATAACTATAAAAGCCAATATGTATAATATATTCTTGTTTTGAGGAATTTTCATCCAACCATTTTTGGATGAGCATTGACTTTTCTCTTTGAAAACGTCTTTGTCACTGGTAAACAAACTGGCATGACTACTTAGCCAGAAGAGATGTTTTAAGTGCTAACTCGCAATACTTTCTTAAGATCAATCCATTTTCTTAGAAGCTTATTTTTTGTTTCTCTTACCAACTTTGTAATTATATACTGTAAAAAATATGTTAAAGCAATTTTTGCAAAAGTTATGAAAGAATAGCGCTTACAGTTTCTGAATGTTTTGTGAATCTTTTTTTTTGTTTGTTTGTTTTTTTGCTCATTGAATGAGTGGAGTCGTGAGGATTTTTTTTGTTAATACTGAAAATTGCATGAGGATGATATGTGAAATCAGTGGGACAGAAATTACTTGATGTACAGTACTTGACTGTCTAATAACTGTAATATCCCAGAAAACAAGAATCAGCCATTCTAATTGACTAAGTGGAGCAGGCCATCGCTTTAAATTATCAGAAGTTTGATTTTGAAAGTGGAATGTGTTGGCCACTGTGGGTTAACCCTTTGAGCCTGTTTTTGGACATTTTAGACTCTTCCTGGTTTGGCGAAAATTACAAAGGATTTGTAATGGCTATCCACACATACCAAATAACATTTTTTTTAGAACTGATTTATCTAATTAGAAATATCATCATGAGCCCAGAGCAATTTGTTATTCCCTACTCAGACACAAATAGAATACAGAGCGCAAACTATTTTGGATAACTTTTAGCTTTGAACTTTTATTTTCGCAACATGCAACTGCAAAATCCAAAACCAACTGTAAGTTATCACTTTGAAAACAAGTTTTATACAAGATACTATTTGCAATAATTACTTTGCACTGCATCACAATCAAATATCTACTGTAGATATATTTGTATACCCGTTCTAAACCTGATAGACATGGTAAATTGGCTCTTTTTTCATGACATTAGCAATGCTAACAATGCAAATCCTGCAAAACATGGAGGAATTGGCCATTTGGCCAATGTCAAGCTTTCTGAGATCTGATGGTACATGCTGGCCTTTTTCTAAAGCCACAGATGTCAAGTTTGTGAAAGAATTGTGTTATAAAATTGAGTGATTTATTACACAGAGATTACGTGTGAAAATAGGGTTGAAAGGTTAACATAAATCAACTTCAGTCGTAATTTCTAAAAGACACACTGCTCAACATATTCTCTCAGAGATACAAACCCAAAAGTAGCATTCTGTTTACATGGTTTTACATTCATGATCAGGAAGGTGAGAAATCAAAAATACTTTCTAACTCTCCACTGACAGAACATGGAAGGCACTGACGATATTAGACAAAGGAACTTGTCTTGGCACTATTTTTAAGAAAATAGAATTTGGGTTAAATTAATTGCATTTTTAAGAGACAGATGAGTTGCTAACCATTCAGACTGCAGTATAGCTGGATACTGTTGAAAGTGGAGTGAAGGTAGCTATGAGAATTATCCAAAAATATCTATCTTACATTTTACGTTCAACATAATCCAACACATATGTTTGTACTGTGAAGCTCATTTATTCATTTATTGTTTTGATCATCTTATCATTTGGCATTGAATGGGAATAATGGTCATTTCTTACTGTTGCAAGCGTGCAAGTCTGAACACGTTTGGAATATGGGACACTGAACATTCTGAATACTGACATGATAGTAACTACTCATCAGCTGATCGATAAGATCACCCCTGACGAAGAGAAATAGTTCATGCAAGCAAATATATAGAATGATGTAAACTGGAAAGAGTCTCAGTTAATCCATGTTTTGAGAAAATACCCAGCTTTATTTTATGATAAAATAATATTGAGTAATTACAATCTACTTTGTGTTACTCTTGAGTCTTAACTGTGGAGCAACAGAGTGAGATAAAATTACTGTGTTATATTAAAAACATTGCTGTATTTGTCATATTATTAGACCTGTCCTCTAATAATACCTAGCTGGTGGGTGTGTTGTGGTGTGAAACGTGTGTTCATGGGGCAGTTCTGTGATCTGTAGCAGTGTGTTTGAGTCCCAGGCTGTGACAGTATGAGCTATGGCAAGAGGTCCGTATTGGGGAGGTACAAATAGTCTTTCCCTTACTCATGAGAAGCTAGTTAAAATGAGAAGGGTTTTGCTGCAGCATCTTTATAGATACATGTAGGTATTCAGCTGGGATCCTCATCTTGAGCAATTTACATATTATATATACTGGCAGGATATTTACTGAAGCAGTTTAAGAGAACTACTTTGCTTAAGGGTGTAGTGGTTTAGCTGGGAATCGAACCTGATACTTCACTGCTGCTGGGGGTCCCGTGGAGGTTGGGGCATGAAAATTTGGTCTATGTTCTTGCGGCCATAGTTTATCGTGCTGAAATCTTAATCGTCTTCATTCTATAGCGTCCTCTCCTGGCCAGCTTGGCACCTGCATGGTTTATGAACTGATAAGATGTTGACTTTGTTTTCCTCTGACCGAGAGCACAGGCAGTATGTTATTGGTTTTGTGTCTGCAGGGTGCAAAGAAACAAGCTAGGATTGGTCAGAGGAGTCACATGTGTATGAGGGCTGTCATGTTTAAGACTGAACTTCAAGTATGTTACAATACATTTTTTTGATATTTTCAGATCAACCTGTAAATTGGATGTACAAATGTATCAACTGGGTTTCAGAGCCGAGGGGTTCGAGATGGTGAAACTTGCAGTGCTCATGGTCTCCCGTTTTTACCTCTTTATTATGTGAATCAGGTAGCATTTTGATATCTTGTGATCTTCATCAGGAGCACGCAGTCATCCTGTCTTTTGGAGATGTTTAAACTTATCGAAGTGCAATTTCAAAATGTTTTGAAAGGTTATTAATGGTGAAAAAATTGCATGGAAATATGAAAACATATACTGATACAAAAAGCAACTTTTGCATAAGTTGCTTTAGATCACCCATGTGAGTTTATTTGTAACAAAAACTAGCCTGATCTATGATCTGTGGCTAAAAGTACCTGTAATTGTACTATTGTTTTCTCAACCTTATCGAGACTGAAGCATGAGAACTGTTTCCCATTGTATTCTGTCATGGATACGGCATATAAGGATCACATTACATACTGATGGACATGTAAATATGGCAATCGTTATTTGAATACGTTTAAACTGATGCAGTTTTTAGGAAGTTCTGAAAGATGGCACAGTTGATAGCCCGAGTGTGTACGGTGTCCTGCTTCGAAATGTGTAGGGGACAGTTGCTCTGTGAGCAACTAAATGTGTGGGGCCAATAGAAGAGTATTTCATTTTAAGTGCGGAAAATGGGGAGCAAAAAATATTTAGACAAAAGTCGATGGTTGAGGGAACTGAACAAAATGTCAGCTAGGTATATCTGTCTTCTCAAGACATCAGCCTCACTAGTTCTGTGTATAAATTTATAAAAAAGCATTGGCCATTGCTCATTTATGGAGGTGAATGCCTTTGATAGAAGCCGTTTGTTCTTTGAGAATCAAAAAGACATGGCTGACAAATCATCTGTTGCCAAATTTAATGTTGTTTCTCATCACAAATCCTGAAAACTCCCCAGTTCCTCTTATTTTTCAAAAACTGATTCTGTAAAAGATTCCCTACGCAGGCCTTACTCGATCTGACCTGTGTATCTGTTTATCTGGCACTTGATATTCTTGATTAATAGGTATACAGTTCTCTTAAATACATGTTGTTTCCTGTTGATATTTCAAATTAAAGTTTGTACCATTATCACCCAAGGTAAATAGTGTGTTAAATAACAGTGGATTTGTATAGCTACAAATGAGAGGAGCTTATTTAAAATGTCCTTTTAAAAAACTACTTTCTATTCCTATTGAAATTGATCCTTACGTCACTATAAGCCAAGATATAGATTTTGTTTCACAATGCAATGATGCAGAAGTTACAATTGCACTTTTTGTAAATGTGTAAATTTCAAACAGGAATTGTGTCTCAGGATTGGCTGGGTACGTCAGGTGTGTGTTGAATAGTCATTAAATCCCGCTTGTGATTGGCCTGATTCTGGTGAGCCAATGTTTAAAATGACCAGTCACAGTTCCAATAGCAACATTGCCATTTTCTCTTTGTCAGAGCATTTCATAGAAGTTCATCCAGTAGATTTAGCCAGTGAACAGAGAGAAAAGTTAGACTCCCAACTCATTACAGTTGTCTTCATCAGCCTACATCATATCTATAGGTGCCATACTATATGTGAGAGGGAAATCGCTTACAGTGGGTGTGAGAATGTAGTAATTAATGTTCATGGAACAAATATAGTCAAATAAGAACAAATGCTTGAAGTTAACTAATGCCATTTTAGCAGTTGCTTTTTCAATCTGGGAAGGTACACTCAGTTGTTCTTAACATACATATGTAAACCAGTAGCATATATAATTAAACCAGTTCTGTATAATTAAACCTGTACAGTTTCTGTACAGGTTGATACTGCTGCTACTGGTGATGTGTGCTCTTCTGTGTTGGTGGGCTTATTGACCAGTTTCATGCAGCATGCCAGACAAGCATACCTGTCTGTTAAACTTGCTACCCGTTGCTAACCGGTTCATGTTGATGCTACCTGCCAGTAATGCTAGCAGTATCTAGTATCTAGCTCTTTAGCCAGCTACCAAACAGCTAGCATCTCTATAAATATCTGAGTATTCAGAGAAGCTTCGTTTTGTGCCACTGGTGGTTGAAGGGGCAGATTTAGGCATTGCTAAAGTAAGGTATTTGGTCTCAAAATGTCCAATACCAACACCTAGAAAGACCGAGTTGTGAGCCTGTGGTCGTGACTTAAAAATGTCAAATGTTAATGATAGATTTGTTGGGGCACTCCAAAAGTAACATGGCGACTTTTATGCTGAAGGACTTAAATTGTTGCCACTGCCATGGACTTGTTGGTGTTACTCTGTCATGTCTCCATTTTCCAATGAGTGATATTGAAAGGATGTGAAAGGCACTAGATTCTCTTGTGTAGTCTTGCCCAATACTGTCCTGGAGGACTGCATGGTCTGTCTTGGAAATAAGGTGTGACGGGGCGCAGATAGTGGGGGGATGGGGGAGTATATGTCCTCCCCAGTTTCATAGGGACTCAGATCCGTCCCCCCCAGTTTTGAGAAAAATATATATATTGTATAAGCTTAAAAAACCTTTTGCTCACAGTTTGGTCCCCCCCACTTCAAAATCGCTCTCCTGCGTTGTTGAGGTGTGAAGACCTTAGTGCGTCAGTGACTAAGTGCTGGAACACACAAGGCAAGCAAAACACACACACACACACATGCACAGGCCTTCCAGAGCTTGAGCTGTAACTTCCTGTACTAAACGCATTGGTCTCTCAGTGCATAGTCTTTTGTTATTCACTACATTTAGCCAGCCATGTTGTGTCTGTAAATTTATTACCTTATAGTCAGAATGGGGATTATTTTATAGTCTAATATGAGTGAGGTTACCATCACTCCAGGTCGTGATAGTTGAGACAAAGTTTCGTGATCCTCCTTAGGGTGAAGCTACACTCAGTTGTCAGTCATTGAATTGTTTGAACCAATCAAAAATGTTTTCCTCTCCCTCAGTTAAGGTGCTCAGTGGTCCAGATCATTGAGTCACTGATACCATGTAGGGTAGCGCCTTCCAGTTTTGGTTCAGTGAAACTTCCCTCCACGTCACTATTTCTAGGAATACTGGCAGCGATGAAAGACGTGCAAGCACGTAATAATATTGTAATTTTCCGAGCATGGTGACTAGTTACCGTCCACACACACCATTCTGAGTTTACAAAATGTTAAGTATCTACTGGAACAATGTGTGTTTCACATGCGGAAAAATATCATGTGTTGCAGTTTAAAATGTTGTATAGTTACAAAACCAGTCTTAAATGATATATTTGGGTTGGGAAAGATCTTTTTTTTTTTTATTGTGTAGCACCCTTCACCTGTCAAATTCTCATAGAGCGCAACACATACACCAGAACAGTGGATGAGAGTGGAGCAGTGGTCTCCAAATCTTCATTTGGCTTTATTTACCCAAAATCGTATGGTTGTGTTTCTGTTTAGGAGCCTGTTTTACCATGCAGTCCAAATGGATCTTTGGCCACACACCCAGTGCGTTAGCAAAACAGTTTTTGACTTTCCTGTATTTGTCTTGATTAAAGATTTTGTTCTGCATCGGATAATTATTTGCTGTTTGATTTTGCTAAAAAAGATAAAAATTCAAACTCAAGGTAGGCTGTTTGCGGATTGTTAAGATTATTACATGTTTTTAGTCGTTTTGAGTCATGACCAACCTGCTCAGACTGCGGAGAGTGCTGTTCTCTGTTTGATTTTGGAGTTTTGGACACAGCTCCCTGGAATGCAGATCTCCACTACTCACACATTAGTATTTACTGTGACATTACATTAGTATATATCAGGATATTTCTGTAGTTTGTTTGGGGTACAAAGCTATGAGGAAGATTTTTCATATACAGAGCATACCGTGATTTAAACGCAAATAAAGCGATCATTGTTCATTCACTCTTTAAGGTTGTTGTAGAATAAGGTACTCTGAGTGGTCTAATGACTGTCTGGTCTCTCTCTCCCACCCTTCTCCCTTACCCTCCCATTTCCGTTGCAGGAGCTGGCGAATCTGGGAAAAGCACCATAGTCAAACAGATGCGGATCTTGCATGTCAATGGCTTCAACGCAGAGTAAGTAACTTTCTGTGTCTTCCCCTGGCTGGGCGGAAATAATCTTAGTTGATCATTGCGCTCGCGCTCAACGGTGCACCTCGAGAGAGCGGTCAAAAGGGTTTCCCGCTTTTCTGATGCTAACAGAGCTGTGGCCGCCTTGAGATCGTGGTCCTCTTGCACACTCTCTCTGTTACTCTCTCTCTCCACTCACTCTCTCTTCCGGGTGTTTTGTCAGGTTTTTTTTCCCCCCTCTGATTGTTTTCTTTCTCTCTCTTTCCCTCTCTGTTGTTTTGATCTGACTGCTGTCCTTCCTGTAAGCCCTTGGAATACTCAATATTTAGCAGAGGGCGGTGGAGCGGTTTGTCTGGGACCTCATAACCGTCCTGCATGTTTTCTCAAAACGGTTGGGCAGAAGTACGCTGGCAGCCTGGTCTTCATCTTAAACCATTCTGCATTTGGGCTTCCATTCTAGGTTTTAAATGCAGTTCTTAAGTACATTACCAGGGCCGTTCTCTGCCAGTACATATTTGAGGGCCATGTTTTGTGGGTGACTGAGTTAGCGTAATGCACCATTCACCAGTGTTTACAGGAATCCTCGGAAGTGGGACGCAGGTTTTTTTTTTTTTTTTAATGACCCATATTCAAACCATCAGCCTTTCCTGTCTTCCCACCACAGCGCAAAAGTGTATGTCATTAAGAGTCATTGAGAAACCCTTCTGTATGACCTAGCAGGGGACCCGTACCCGATGGCTTGTGTGTTTCTGTCATCGGCTGACAGGCTGAGAAGAGGGTAGAGACTAACCCATTTATTGATAGACCAACTCGCTTTGGACTGTGAGCAGACAATGTGCAGAATGATAGGTCATAGGTGGACACATGGACCTACACACTGAAGGATATTATGGGGTGTAGATTTAAACCCTTATAGTCTTCTATGTAATATCACATGTACTGTGACTGACAGTACAATTGACTATATAATCAACTTTTTCAACTTGGAGTGCACATTAAAACTTGTGGGGGATGGGGGATGCATTGAACATTACGTTTTCCTTTTCTTTTATTTGAAAGTAACATTTTAAATTTCTTGATTGCTGCATTGGTGCTTTAACATCATCTAGCCAGAATGAATTAGCTTTGTACAATTCAGCAAACTGGCAGCAAAAAAACCCCTTCCCACATGTAGGTTTCCTCCATTTGCCGATGACCTCGACGAGACCCTGCTGGGGTCTTCTGAGTTATTGGCTACTGCAGGCTTCTTAGACCTAGCTAATTTTGAAGATGGTTAACTAGCTTAAGGTGGCAAAATGGCTAAGTCTGTACGAGCTAATGTGGGCAAATACAAAAAAAACCCTGTACATTTCATCCCTGCACAGTTATTGATGACCTCAACAAGACATACGGTACTACAGCTACTAAAACTGCTATAACACTAGCAATAGCTAACTAGCTTAAGACGGCCAAGTAGCTAAATCTGTACTAACTAAACTGTAATGTGGGTGTTGAAAAATGATAGGCTTAAAATGACCATGAGCTCATTTTTCAACTGAAGGATCGGCTTTCTCAAGGCAGCATTGACACAGATTGTTAGTTCTGTGGAATGGTACTTCCAGAACCATTGGGTCAACACCATCTCGTGGGCTATCGGGGGTTAACATGAGTTTTTACATGTGGAAAAATAACTTTCTGGTTGTTACGCACTTTCCATAAATACTCATGTGCTATTAGAGTAAAGACTGAAGTAGACACTGCTAGATGTATGGGACCAAGTGCATATGCTAAGGCACATTGGGTTTTAAGAAAATGCATTTGCTCATGAACTTGCTCATGGGCATGGGAATGTTTTGGGGAAACTCTGCAGTGGACTAATGGAGGACACACCTTTTGTGTGCAGGCACCAGCATTAAGAGAGAGAGAAAAAACTTTGTTTCCCAGTTATTTTAGAGGAGGTCACCCCACCAACATTGAACACTCTACAGTTCTCAGTGTATCTATTGTATATCAACCTGAATGCTAATGTAATTTATCTATTGTAATTTCAGGCTATGAAGATCAAATATGCTCGTACATTTGTCAGAATAATGTTGTTATGATATTTTTTTAAGTTATGACAAAAGAGCAGTAGGCTATCCTAAGTATGAAATTAAGACCAATACATGTGAGGCATTAAACACAAATTTTAAAATCAACTAAATTATTTTCGCATTGTTTTTATTGTTGCTACTGTGTTACTGCTTATGGTCATTCGTTCTACTGGCTTGATGATCAGTGGGTTTCATGTATGTGACAGTTACATTAAAACCATATTAAGTAAATTGTAAAGTAAAATGAATGCATATACTACAAAGAATATCTCAGGTTATGATATTAAACATTAAACGCTGTTATCGTCCAAGGAATTTATTAGATGGAGTTAGGAATTAGGCTAGGTCTAACAGCAAGCCAACATGTCTCATAATTGCCAATGAAAATACTGTCAAAAGATAATGGAGATTATTCTATGAACACTGTAAAGGTACTTTATTAATGCAAGTTAAATACCTATTGTTTTGAGGTTTTTATTTATAGGTGTGCCTTAGAGAGGATAAAAGACAATCATGCTTTGCACTGACTCATTAGGTTCAAGTGCACCTGGCCAAGTCTGTGTTTACTTGGCCAATTTTTGAAGTGGTAGTTTGTTTGTTTGTTTTTTTTAATTGAAAACCAATCCATTCCAATTGAGTCAGGAGTTAACTGAACTTCTATCACACAAAGCTCTTTGTAAAATATGATGGAGTGCAAATGAGTTCCAGAGTTTGAAGTAGATGCATGCTCTTTACAGACGTTTATGTGGAAGTTGGGGTGAAAATTAAACTTGCAAACGGAAGGAGTCATTTCATGTTGTTATCTTGAATACCTCTCTGATTGGAATTTTGTTTTATTGGTTATTGTTTTATTGTTGATGGTTTAGTTTAGTTGTTTTGAGGACCTTTCAGGTGAAAGAAAAAGGAAAAGCACATGTTCGTGGATTGGCTGGGTGTTCGAGATACGGTTATCGCTATCTGTGGCTGGAGGTCCATCTTAGCAAGGCAATGATTGGCTCAGTCTTTTCCAGGAAAAAAATAAGGGTTAAAACCACTGGGCTCCCTATAGTACTGAACATATGCCAACTTTACTCTAATGGTATAGGCAATATGTGATAGGTGTTGCATCTGCAATGTTAAAAAGTAGTCACTGAATGGAGTGTAGGTAGTCTGTGAGAGGGGATTTTTTTTGGGTGGGGCGTACAGCTCAGTTGGTTGGAAAACTGAACATTTTGAATGAATTATCTTGGACAGAATTCTTTGTTAGTGTTCAGCACATGTAGGTAAATTGTGTGACCACTGTTCCCTTTTGTATGGCTGGTAAGTCATCAGTAAGCTATTTAGGCTAAAAATGGCTCTAGGTCTTCATACTCGTAAAAACAACGAGGCTAAGATATCTGTTTACAAAATGATTGTAGGTAATGAATGAAGAAGAATTTTTGTAAATAAGCTGTTTGACTGTCTGTATATACCTGTTGCTGTGCATCTCCAAACCTCTCCGGCTTCAGCTTCTCTCCTCACTGTTCAATCTCATACATGTAAATGAAATTGATAAAAGTCCAAGCAATGAAATTATGTTGCATTGATGCGAACATTCATTTAACATTCCATTTGTAATGAAAAAAATTTGGGGATTTGGGTTCTGCCAAGTTGTCATATGTTCTGTGTAAAGTAACGGTTGCAGTTATTCTCATTTTTCATTTAATATTCTGGCATTGCACAGAAGTACCACCCGGTGCAGTATGTAAATGTTTTGGTTGGGGAAGCTAATCTTCATCAATTTATAGAACAATACACCATCAACCTAGAAGTTTTAATTGGGAACATTTGCATATGATTTCACTAACATTGCCCCTAACCTGGCGTACATTTAAACTGCATTTTACTATGTCATTCATCAATGACCCACAAGATGGCAAAGTAAACAAAGGTTCCATTATAGACGTGCTAGCTAATCCACTATGCAAGGTAGGTTAGCTAGATGTAGGTCGCTAAGGTAGCCTTGCTAACTAGCATTAATGATACATTAGCAGAGGTAAAGGGCAAGCTTGTCAGTGCCTGGCACTCACTATTGTGAGTCCAATGTACTTGATCTAGGATAAAAACACTGTGGTGGACAAAAGTAGTGAAGTGTCATTTGACATGGCAGCTATGCAAACTTTGGTGTTGCATGCGGTGAAGAGAACTGGTTCCTAGTGCTGCACCCTCATCCTGTCTGGGGTCACCTCAGTGAGAGTGTACAGACGATGTCTTGAAGGTCTGCACTCCTGTATGGACTGCATGTTTCTTAAGAGTACGGGCTCCAACGGGCAATATTGCTCTGGTAATGTCATCATTAACAATGCCTCCAAGAGGGGCTACAGCGACCGAAGCTCTGTGCAAGTGCTCTGGTCTGCAGGACAGAGCAACTGACACATGGATTATGGCCTTGGCGCTCCAAAACGTCCTCCCTGTCTTCCACACTTAAGGTGTGATTGTACAAGATTGCTCTTTCTGCCAGTGTGTCGGTGACCTGCATCCTCTGTTGGTCCATCCTTAATGTACGCAGTCACAGCAGGGTTTGTCTGTGTCTGTGCTGTCAGTGTACGTTCCTAAGGTGGCCCAGACCTCCTTTGGTTATCAAGTCATTGAGCTTACTATCTTCTCTCCCATTATGGCCAGTCCCCGTTCCCTGTAACAGCACACTGGGTATATTTATCCTGGTAGTGCTTGAAACTTTTTGTCTGGTTTTTGGGGACTGCCCTCTGTCCAAAAAAAAAAAAAATGTTTTCAGATGGGTTGGTAGAGAATATCTAGTTTGCGTATGAGAGTTCCACTGCATGGTGTTCGTACATGCTTTGATGGTGGATTTGCTTCCTCCTTAACTTTCTTGAGAGGTGTTGCTTTGGACCATGGATTCCCAATTGCAATATTAGTGATCTGGACACAGGGGTTTTTTCCCTTTTTCAGCTGTGAGCATCTCTCATGAACATGTTCAGCTGGCTGGGTGGTGTTGGGCTTCCCATGCTCAGCTCTCAGGCCTGCTGCGTTAGAATGAGGAAGTAAGACAGCATAGTGGACATATGAGAGTATGGGGCAGTGGGAGGAGGGGCGATGCAGTCAAGCCCTCATGCCAGTCTGGGGGTGGTACGGATATTCCCATATTTAAGTTACATCTGGGTTCCTCCTTGGTTCCCCCACCAAGGTTCCATATGGAACCATGACATTTTTCAAAATGTTTGTTTTAATTCATTTACATGTATATGTATTCAGACCTTATTCATTCGTTAATTGATTTATTTTTATTCCATATTTTTTATTCGGAACAATTCAGTTTTCCCATAGTTTGATATCTTCATAATACTGTGCTCTGAGATGTAAACATCGAGATGGATGTGGCATTCTAGAACAGCTCAAACCGATAAATTACTGTTTCACATCTGACCAATCGGATGCACCCCACTGCACTGATCATTCAGTGAGTCCAGATTTAATACAGACCATAACCGAGATGTGACACCAAATTTATCCAGGAAAGTTTAGCTTTGTTTGATTGAATATCATATGCCCTTAAGGACACTTAAGTTCCTTTGGTTGAATCCTGGACTCCTCCCATGTGTTTGTTTTTCATTTCCATTGTACCATTTACTGGGACTCATCTTCATCAATTACAATTGAAGAGAAACACCATTCTGTCCTGTTTTGGTCCATTCTGTGTTACTTTTTTCATTATTCAGATTATTTACTGTTGGCTGATTATAGAAACAGAAGCAGCCCTCAATTCATATTCTGAATTACAAAATCAAAAAAGTTTGGTTTCAGTAGACATTTATTTCTTGTATTTTCCTGCACTTAATGTTTTCACTCCAACCATTTTAACTCCAAAATCTCAGGAAAACTGCTTATTCTCGGTGGCTTGGAGTTTGACCATTTGAAATTCAGTCAGGGAGTTGCTGGTGAGGTACCTTTCGGTCGCTGTGCCCCGGTTTCGCCTCTCTTTTTTCAGTGGATCGCGGTATTGGACTGTCTGTATTAATCCGTCTTTTTGTTTTTTATATTTCACATGTAGAACACCTGCAGTGTGAGGGTTAGCAGGGTTTTCAGGTAATTTAGCGTTTAAAGATACGGGCCCCAGTTTTGCAGCTTTGTGCGGAAATGTGCCCTGCATATTCTGAACCACTTTCTGAACTGTTGTAGTGTTCAGCCCTGCTCATAATTTATGCCGAGTTCTGTCTTAATCAGATCAATACCTGGTCCATATCATGATCAATAAATGGAAATCAGACTCGAATCAGATCAGAATGGACTTTGATTTCCACTCAGTGATTGTATTCTCTCTAAAATATGAAAATATCATACAAGTGTGTGTTTTGTTTAGAAAGTATTTATTTTAGAAAAAGTCATGATGTCTATTTCCAATGCGAGAAGTTGTCCATACACGCTGCTAAATGGATTCAAGAGTGACAAGAGTGACACTTTCATGTTGACTTTCTAACACTTCCTAAACATCATTTAAAACTTACAGGACGTTGTGGAGCTGAAATGGCCTGAATTGATCTCCAAATCCTTCATCTGTATAAGAACTTTCTAGAATAATGCGTCAATATCCCACTCAAAACAGTTCAAACTTATATAATGGCATTCCATGAAAGACTGAAACTTTTCTAAAGGCCCAGAGTGGCTCAGCTCTATAGTAGGTGATAAATATTTAAACATTTTAGTTTCCATATTAATAGCCAGTTTCATTACATTACAAAACTGAATTACACATGCTGTTTCATCATTCATCATGGTACCAACAAAATATCTTAGTTTGTTTAGAAATAAATTTGGCACAGGATTGAGAAGTTTTCCTTGTCACATTGTCTGAATAATTCACTTTGTGAATTTTACACAACTTGCAAACAATTTTAATCTACCAAAGGGGAAATGTAAGCTGTCAGGCTAGTATGAACATAACAAACATGGCCACGACATTTGAGATATTTTACCTGTAAAATAGTTTTGTTTTATAGGAGGCTGCTGTGGTCTAGATGGTATGGTTTAAAATGCATGAAGCACAACTGATGCACTTCAGAAATAGAGAAATTGGGATGAGCAGAAAACTCATGATGGCTAGTGTGAACATTCCTCATACCAGTAAACAAAGTGAAGACAAGGAAACAGCCTGTAGTTCTCAGTGCCAAATACTGCCACCAAGCCATGTGACCCAGCAGCATTTCCTGCACATGCATTGTTTTGGTTGGTGTTGAGGAGCCACCAAGGATTGTAGACAAGAGCAAGAAAGGTGTCACAGCAAAATACCCCAATTAAACCCTATTGTTAAATCATACCGCACGCAAAGTGGTTCCACTACTCGGTTTCTAAAATATGATACAAGATAATTCCCCTTAGTGCTCAGTTGTGGTTCCAAACATGGGATCTTGCACTGGCATCTGAGCACAAATGCATAAGGTACTACAAAAAGTACTAGTCACGGAGTCCAGCCCATGGTTTTTAATCGCAGTCGTCATATCGACCGTAACGATGACTGCCTTTTAGCACTGAATGTGGTTTAAATATTTCCCCAAGACGCAGATTGAAAGTCACAGTGAGGACGGGCAGAACACTTGAGGTTTGTCAGTCCTACTCATGGGCAATTAGTTTAGGGTGTGGTAAGTGTGAGGAATCTTGCTAAAACAAGAACAATCACTCTTTGTCCTCAGTACAAAAGATAGGCAAGTAGGGGAAGGATGCAGTCCACTGGGCCACTTTTGCATTTTTTGAAGGTTTTTTCTTTTGAGAGAACCAAGATTTCAGTAAAGGTATTGTTAATCTGCCACTCAGTTGTTACTTTAGGTTGTTATAATCAGGCTTTGGGCTTTAAAACCAGGTTTCATTTATTGGCTGTTTCATCCTTGTGGTTGGACCACACAAAAGCTTAAATGTGTTTCTCGTGACTTACCATTTCACTCGATGTCCTGTCCTGCGTTGGAAGCTTCCTCTAGAAAGTGCTTCATGCGTAGCCTCTCACGGACTGGGCTTTACAGGTTTTAGATTGTACAGTAACCAGCAAGACCCCCCCCTCCGCCAAAATGCAACAATGCAACTGGAGATCATTGGATTTCTGTCTGTTTCTGGTCACATTGATTAAAACACTGACAGGGCTGTTGTTTATGAATGGTTTCTTGTTTGAGAAAGATGTTCTATGCTTCCACTCCAGCCTTGAGGAGCAGGAGAAGGAAGATGCAGGGGAAAGAGGTGGCATAGGAAGGAGAGAAGGAGAAAGTGACATGGAGGAATAGGCAAAATCAGCGATTTTGAGAAAGAGAATAAAAAGAACTTCATGAATGATTTTGGGGTTGGTTCAGTTCTTTGTGTATTAGAAGTCCCATGTCAAACCAGGTGGAGAATTCCGTTTCATCTGCTTCCTCTTTTTTTATAGCACAGATGAGCTTTTTGCTGTATTATTTTATCATCAGAAAATGTGCATTATAGTGCATGTGCCTCATGGGCAATGACATGTCACATTTCAGAACAAACCACAAAATGAACTACAGTTCCCAGATTGCACTCTGATCCATGTGTGTTGGAAATGGGTAGTGCTTCTTCTGGGCAATGTTGGGAGAGATATGAATTCAACCACTGATGTCAGTGAAAATCTGTTGTGTAATCATTATGTGAGAATGAATGAGGGGACATTTCTGTTTTCAGAATGAACAAAGGGGCGCTGATGCCATTGTGTTTTCACTCGCTTTTCCCAGAATTTGGCTCTGGACGCCTCCCACAGTAATAAGGAATATGTAAGAAACACTATTGGCCTTTTCTCCAAAGATCGGATTCTCCAATTGTCAGCATTTTTCCTTCAGTGTGGTAAGCCTCTATGCTTTGTGTAACCGTATACAGAAACCGTAAAACAATCGCAGACCACCCCCCCCAAATGAAGCTGTGGTACTACTAATCTCTGCTTGGGCATCCATAGTATTTCAGAGACCCCTGCAGTAGCCGAAGCTGTGTTGATACCTTCATCCGTTTTCCAGCTGCTCCTCCACACTATAGGCTGTTAAGCAGAGCTGGTGGCCATTGACAGAGGGTCAGGTTTCCCACTGCCTGATTGGTAGCTGGTGGAAGCGCTGTTGCAGCGCTGACCTGAGGAGCGATGTCCGACTCAAACCCACGCAGCTAACGACATAGCGCGCAGCGGAGCCAGCCCCATCCACCCTGTAGCACAGATCCTGTCCCGTTGTTCGGCTGTGAGCGCCCTTGTAGAGGGAGCCACTCCAGAGCGCCTGCAGTTTCATTCTTTCTCATAAACAGGGCCTTCATTTATACTATCCTGAGATTCACAAGTTCACATGTGCTAGTTTACAGGAATGTGTCTGTCCCAGGACCCTGGCAAGCCTCTGTGATGCACACAGTCATGCGTGTTTGCCCTGCCCTCAGCTGACACAAAACTCACTCACACACACCCTCTCTCTCTCTCCCCCTCACTCACACATAAATGCGCATACACACACACACATCTTTGTGAGCATCATGTGATTTTTAATGACTATCATGTTGAAAACGTAAACAGGGCCTTCTCAATCCTCTTCTTAACCCAATAAGCTGCAGGGTGGTGTGGCTGGACACTCGTCCGTGGGCCCTTCTATCTGGACATTAACTATTTCTCTCTGTCCCTCTCTGCTTCTCTCTGTCCTCTTCTACCTCTTGCTGTCCCCTCTAACCCTTGTCCTGAAAGAAATGCACTTTGTGCTGTAAGTCGCTCTGGATAAGAACGTCTGCTAAATTCCTATAATGTATTGTAATCTAATGTCCCCCTCTGCTTCTCTCTGTCACTCTCGGAGTTCCATACTTTCTTTTGGTGTCTTTAGCCTTTTTTAGTTTATTTGGCCATTAATTTCTGTTTTCCGCCTCCTGTAAGAGCCGTGCTCATCATTTCAACAGTGCAACTTTGTAGGAAAAATGGTTGAAAAGAAAAGCCACATAAAATAATTTGGGATACATCTTTAACATTGGGTTGGCGTAAAAAAAATGAATGGGATCCTAAGGTAACTTTTGGATCAGGGAATGGAGGTAAATCCAGTAAACTTTGATCTCATTACATCAGGGCCATACTGATACTGATTTTGGACAAACATTTGGGCTCATTCTTTTGACATAGTGTCTCAAACATATTGCTACCTGGTTTGTGCAGGTCTCTTTGTTTGCCTCTCTCCTAACTTGGACTCCTTTGAAACAAACTACATTTCCCAGACTCCTGTTCTGCCAGCCATTGCTGCAACATACAGGACAGAGCACTGAAACTGATCAGTATTTATATATAAAATTGCAAAGCCTGCAAAATGTGCATCTGATTCATAGTTGTATGGCAAATCTCAAACAATAAACAGAAGCAATGCCTTAAAAGATGAAGGCTATATTGAAGAAAATACTGTTCAGTGCATGTGCATTTTTATCGTCCTCATGGGCGGAAGAAAAACGCTATGGTGTTGTGGATCAGGACGTTCATTCTTAAGCTATTTGTATTTCCCACTCTTGGCCCCACCCTTTCTCATGTTTTAAAATCTTTTCAATTCAATCAAGCAATCCCAAGATTTAAAAAAGAAAAAGGTTTTGCCATCTTATCTGTGACATGTCAAACTTGACAGCGAGATCTTAGCTAGGCTATTGATTAGTGATGAAGGACTCAAACACGCAGGCTAATCGTGCTAAAGATGTCTGTGAACATTCGGTTAATAAATTCCCTGTGAGATCAGTGGTCATTCTGAAAGCAGTTCGCACAGTACTTAATTGTTGCTTCAGAAAAGTTTCACATGGTCTGTTGTCTGTCACTCAGAGTTTTATTTTAAACAGTATGGAGTTTGTTAGTTTGAAGTGCTTAGAGATACTGTAATTCGTACTATTTTTGGATCCCCAGTTATAGACATCTCAATTGTCAATTGGTCTGCTGTGGTAAGGACTGATAAAAGCCTTAGGTTTTGGGTCGTTATGGTACCTTTTTTTTTCTATGCCAGTATTTATTGAATAAGTAATTGTGTGGAAATGGTTTGTACTGAGAATGGTCCTATAAATATTATATTACTGTAGCCTTGGCTGTATTTATATCAGTCTTTTTGAGTCTATCTGAATTAGCATGTCTGCAACATTAGCATGTCTGCTACATTGCTATTAATAAAGATAACTAATAATACCGCCGCTGAGAATAATTTTTAATGTCTGTTCCTGACGGAGGTCAGTTCTGGTGCGGGATGTCCATATCAAATTTCAGAAACGGTTGTGAAAAATGTTTTGTAGTTTCGTCCATTTTCAGAGCTGTTCACAAAAAAAAACTTCATTGCTGTTGTTTAAAAACAAAACCAGATTTTTTCTGTATATACTCGTCATGGTTGATCATGAAAGGGTTGCGTGCAGTCCAGTGCTTGTTTATTATAAACTATTTACATGGGCTTAAAAGGTGTTCTGACGTATGAAACTAGAACACCAGCACCACTTGTACTACCTGCATTGTGGGTGAAGATTTCCCTTGGAGACATTGCTGGTGACATACTGGGGGTGAAAACTCACCTGATTAAAGACACAACAACTGACAGTGTTACTGTCAATAGTGACTGCTCAGTGTGGTTGTTGGCACAGCCATGTAGTAACTTTAACATTGTTGGTGCCATCTCCTATGGATTTTTGCATACAGCCTAGTCAGTGTTTGAATTGCTTCTGATTTTCGCCCTGTTTTTGCTTTGCAGAGAGAAAAAACAGAAAATTCAGGACATTAAAAACAACATTAAAGAAGCTATAGAGGTAAGTTGTGATGTATTTTTGTAAGCATGCACTTGCACAATGTGTTCTGATTCATGATTTTAACTATTGTCAGGGTATAGTCTGGATATAAACTATATGAACAACATTTATGCTCATTTATTAGCTCAACATTGATCATGTCTACCAATCAGAATGCTCTAGAACCTTTTGTTTATAAGGCCCTCCGTGATATGGGGGTTATTTTATTTGTCTCATGCGGAAGCCATCTAATTTCAGGCTTTGTGGTCAAGAACCACAGGTCCTTCCTGAACTTAGAACACAAAGCATAAATATGCAAACTATTTTGTCCTTGTGAATTTTTGTAAACAAAGTAACCTGAAGAAACCTGTTTATTGTACTGTATCGCAATGTAGAATTGTTAAATGTGACCCCTTTGTCACTGTCTTTGTTCAGACTATAGTGACAGCAATGAGCACACTGGCACCCCCAGTTCAGCTAGCCAGCCCTGATAACCAGTTCCGAATCGAGTACATCCTCAACTTAGTGAATCAGAAGGACTTTGAATTCCCATCTGTAAGTATGATACCTGCCACGCACATGTTTCAACACAGACGTACAAACAAAATCTAAACAAGCATTTGGTAAAGGAAAGCGTTCTTATTGGGTGATTTCCAGCTAATGAGGTGGTGTAGGTGGGTTTGGACAGCTGGCTAGATGCAGGATTGGTCGTGAAGTGGGTGAAATGGGGGGGGGAACAGGGTATTTGGTCAGGGGTCATTTCCTGTTTTGGAGGTTCATTTTCCTTTGCCATCTGAACCCTCCAGTTAATTTTTCATGTGTTTTTCGGTCCCTCCCATTTGCAGTCTGTAGCCTCCTCAATGGCTTTCATTGATTGGGCAGTATTGTGGTAAAGTGGGCAGGGAACTTGGCCTGTAACTCAGAATGCATCATGGGACTTTCGTGTTGTACCTGTGAACAAAGTTGGCTAACCTGAGTTTCTTCGGAAAATTGCATCTTAACGAGTTGATTGAATGCCATTAAGAAAACTTATAAATTGCTATGGATAAGAACCTGTCAAATGTGTACATATACACCTATCCAACCGTTGTTGAATTAACCCTTATCCATTAATTATAGAAGTATTTGAGGAGATAGTGCTGACTCAGAAAGGGCCATGCGAATTATCAGGAAGCATTAGCAACACACTGTGTTAGTCTGCTCTTTGATGATTGAAATTTGATTCTTATAGCTGACCTTGTTTACTTCAAAATGTTTGTCAACTTAATGCTAACATGTTGGCCGTAAGGTGTGTTCAGATATTCATCTATACATTATGTCATGTGTTTACATGTGTTTATGGAATGCTAACCTGTGGGCTTGAACAGAGGTGTGTGTTGGATGACACAGAGTGAGAAACGCAAGCCGTATGAGGCTCACAGCGCTCTGGGCTGTGGTACGATAATTAGTGGGTACCTGAGGGAAGCTGCTTTAAGTAATTGAATGAGGCTTCTCACCTGAGAGTCGGGCGCACTGTCGCCCCATGTCGCTCATTAACACTGATTATGTGTAATAACCCTCAATGGCTCTCCCTGGGACAATGCCTTTTTGTCACTGTGGGACATCAGGACTCCCACAGTACTACACCCTATTCTCTCCACACACCTGTACCTGCACAGGCTGCGGTGTGAAGAAGGCCCAAGGCCTTTTTCAGCCTTAGGTCTGCCCTTTCTTGCACCATCCTGTATAATGTAGCCTTGCCAGCTTCTGTCTTATGGTCCTTTGCTGTAATGCCCTATAGAAAGGTAGCATAGCTTTGTCTCAGTTGCCCAATATGTTCTATGGTGTCAGTGCACCACGGTGGGTATGTTTGGGAAATGTTCTGCAGTGCTCTAAGCATTACTGAATCCTCTGTTTTATTGATCTTGGTTGGTGTGTAAGGGTCAAAGGTCAAGGTGTATTAAAGCCAGAAAGAGTTAAGTAGAATACAATTTTTAAGGTAGCCAGCTGCATATATTAGGAAATGAATGAGCTAGCTGTCACATTTGGCTTCATTCAGTTTTCTTATTGCTAGCAAGGTAGCTAACTATCCTTTTAGAAATACTTATTGTAAGCCATCGATTATGGCAACAGGCCCTAAGGCAATATATTAGTAAGCAACAGTTAAGCAGCAAGATGCTTCTGGCATTGTATGTATGCCTTTTGACCAGTTTTAACCAACCATATTTTATGCTACACCTGTGCAAAAATGTTTGAAGTCTAAGCAGTTGGTTAATTTAGTTGATGCATTCTCTAGATTTGTTTGAATGTTATGCTAGCTGGTTACAATCAGAATTATTTTTCCTTTTGACATGTGATTGCACACCAGCAGAGTTAGCTAATATGAAGCAGTTTAGTGGGCCATATGCATAAATAGTCTTTGCCAGAAAGATGTCTGGAGGCCAGCTAACAACATTCAGTTGCCACAAAAATGTTCTTTTCACTTTACTGTCTCAGATCTAGTTGCAACCCGGTCACTGTATCCCTGATAAGTCCAGGAAGCACTTCTGCTGCTATTAACACTTGCATTAAACAAGGCTTTTTACTCTGTGCTGTCTGCAATTTTTCAAATGCTGATACTCTTTGGAAATGCATATATAAACAGCCACAGCCAGGATATATGAGGCCAGTCATTGCATAAATGCTAATTTGAAAACTTAAATGATAGTGGATAGTGATGATCAGATTATGCGTTAGCAAAGCTAAATAATCCAAAATCCTCTGTTTCGGCCTAAGTTTTGTAGGTCACCAGAGCTGGCACATTGGCACTTCAGCAATCATAAGTTAAATTTTAAGTGTTTAATATACTTCTCAGGGTCCACCAAACACCATAACAGATTTTGTATGAACACAAATTGCATTAAAATACATTTGCAAAAAAGTTGACATAGCTTCGCTAAGTCATTCAGTGTTTTTAAATGGCACTTGGTGTAAATTGAAATCACCATCGCTAAACTGGGATAATCCTGGCTGCGTAGTCTATTGATTCAAACCTCATCATAAGGGTGTCAAAATCGCAGAAAGTAATTTCTGAGAAATGGTGCAAGGGGGAAAAAAAAAACTTTGTGAAGGCACTTTGTTGTTTAGTAGGTATGCGTCTAAGATGCGCTTCTTGTATCTTAAAATAGCCTTGTGCAAGTGTTCACAGCGATACAACAAATTCAATTGTAGAAATTAGGTAAATTTGAAAGTGCTAACAACTTGCGGATAAAAACAAGTTTGGCTTGTTGCTTAGTAGGTGCAGCTTTTTTCTGCCTAGTTTTAGTTTTTCTTGCAACGTAGGGACACACAGATTGATATGTCCAGGATAAACGCAGTTTGAATCTGACATGCTAATCTGAACCTTCAGTTTTCCCAACCCTCCTTTTGTGTTTCATATTGACTATGGCCGCTATTTGCACAACATGAAAATCATCGCCGGAAAATTTCCTAGCTCATTTTGTTGATATTTTATGAAATAGTGTGTCAGTTTCTTAAATGCAAACAAAAGTAAGCCTGTTTTAGCTGGTTGAAATGCTAATTTGCATAGTGGAAAAAAATCATTATCAATTCGTAAGCAAATTTTGGAAATTAATTTTGATGATAAGACTGTCTTAAAGAGTTTCTCTTCTTGTGGGTGGCGTCCAGCAGTTCTCCAGTTAACAGCAGCAAAAACAGAGTGAGGAAGAACAGGATCCGTCGGTGACTTCGAGTCATAGGGTGTATGTTGGAATCTGAATACGAGTTGCTGGTGTGAACCCTCACCAGGCCGGTAAAGCCCAAAGTGGCGCTGAGAAGTCTGTGACTGAGACGATGGGGATGTAGGATGTGCAGCTGGGCCGGGAAGCCTGCCTGACGGGCAGCGCCCCACCCTCGCCTCTCCGCGGCTGGCCCTCAGGGCCTGCTGGGAACCGGTCGGACTGGTCTGCTGATCTGTGCTTGGCTCGCGGGGGGGGGTTTGGGGGGGGTGGGTTTGGGGGGGGTTGGGGGGGGAGAGGGGGGTGGGTGTTAGGCAGCGAGGGGAGGGAAGAGGAGTGGAGGGAGGGAGGGAGGCTGCAGCACAAGTGTGTGTCTGAACCAGTATGACCAGCAGCAGAAGTTACTGAGACGTTTTGATGTTTTCCCCTAGCTGTCAAAGGAAGTGGGGGGATGGGTGGGGGGAATCTTGTTGAGATTAACGTGCACAGTCATGGAGCAGGGTCAGGAGCAGGTCCATAAAGCCCTGAGGCAGTGAGGCTGGTTCCGTGGACCATATCACATATCTCACCATCCGATCGGGGTTTTTGGCACTCCGTCCTCCGTCCATGCGCGGACTGGCTGTGAAGCCGCCGGAGGAGCCCGCCCCGGCGCGCACGATGGCGGCCGCACAACAGCCTCTCCTTGTGCGAGCACAATGCCGCCCATTTCTGAACCAGCTGAGCCGTTCTGTTCATTGTCCTTATCTGTCTCTTCTCTTCCCCCCCACCCCCCTTTACCGTAACCCTTTGTGTTCAGTTAGGCCTCTGTCGGTCACCAGTCCAGTTCTATTGGCCGCTGAGACGCTTTAGTTATGTGCCGCGCCCGAAACGCCCAGGCCTGACAACCACAAATGCCAGGATTGCAGTGGGCTTAAAAGCCAACAAACACGTTTGGCTTTCTCATCTTTTTCTATCATATGAAAACTTCTGTCAGTTATCTAGTTACATATACAGAGCATGTTTCCAGTTGTTAAGACACTCTTTTAGTATTTATTTCACTTTTCCATCCAGAACCATATTTCTTGTAAAAACCTTCACCTTTCAAAACGGACACTTTTTTAAACAGTGTTGTACAATGACTTCCTGTCATCCAGATGTCTGCCTTGATGATTGCATTGTTGTTATTATGCATTTCTACATTTGTCCCCCAATGGCCCTCACAAGTTTCTTGCTATAGTGACAGAAGACTAGCATGCATAGTCACAATATACCTTTCCCTGTCTGAATGTTCAGAGGCTTGAACAACTATTTATACAGAACTTACATATGATTATAAGTAATCTAGAGATTATTTAAAGTATACAGGAGGATGTGCATTGGTTATATGCAAGTACTACGCCATTTTATATAAGGGACTTGAGCATCCGCAGATTTTGGTATCCGCGGGGGGTCCTGAAACCAATGCCCCGTGGATACCAAGGGACGACTGTATGTGCTGGGTTTTCCATCCTCCAACAGCATAGATGTTGTGTAATTGACGGTGCATCTGAAGGCTGGTCGAAAGTGAGGGCTTGCTGTTTTGCTGTTGCGTGGATAGGTGAAGTCACGTTTTCACAGCCGCTGTCCACTGGGTCAGGGAGAGGATGAGTTAGGGCGTGCAGAAAGCGAAATGTCAAAAAAGAAACAGACATCAAATGTATATTTTGAAAATTAAGCATGTTGAGGCTTTCGTTTTTTCTGCTTTTGGTGGCCCAGTCCAAAGTGTTGTCATGACAACATGAGACTGAGTATTATCTAAAACTGAAGGACACCCTCCTTAGATTTTATATTTTTTAAAGTTATGTTCCCATTTATATTTTTGGTCATACATCGTTTTGTTCTCCATTGCCTTAAACATACCTTATGTTGGATCAATCGGTATGGGGTTTCATCCTGAACTGTACTGTGCTTATTTTGGCACCAGTTTGACCACGGTTTTACCTCTCAGGCCATTGTCCCTTCTACCTCTGTTCACGTCACAGTCTCTGTATTGTAAGATACTGTGATGGCGGCAAGTGTCCGGTTTTATGATATATTTTAAGTTGATAGTGTTGTAGAACAGTATTTTGTGCAAGACAAAACTAAAACCAGTAAGACACTCAAAGCAAATTTATCTTTGTCTACTCTTGGAGCGACCGTCTTTTATTACAAAAAAGAAAGACATACTTCCAGACCTAAAAACTCATGGACAGGAGGAAACAATATAGCATTCAGTTGAGGCCTGAAGGCCTGTGGGCTGTCCATAGTAATGCAATAAGGAGTTGAAGGCCCCCCCCCCCACCCCCCAAAACTGCATGTGACTGATGATAAAGCAAGCCTCTGTTGCCGTGATGCTCAATGAGAGCGCTCGGCTAGGGGGTGTATGTTCGTGTAGTCGAAGAGATTGGAGCGAGGATCTGAATTAAGACTTTTTTTTTAATGAAGAGAAGAAACGCATTTTAATCATAAGAGATATCTTTGAACTGATTGGTGGGGGAAGTGAATGTGTCAATTGTTACTGTGTCCGGCATTTTTGTGAAAAACGGTGGACACGAGTTCTTTTTTTTTCTCTCTCCAAGTCAATAAGAATTCTACTTTCTAATTCGGATTGTGTTTTACCCAGGTATCTTATGTTTTAACAAAGATTCATGACAGCTGTCTAGGTGTGATGTCAAACTTTAAAGGAGGAAAGAGAAAAATAGGAAATCCAGCAAACCCCAAGGTCTTCTTCATTGGGATTGGGGACAGTGCTGAAACTGAAGTATTTGATCTGCAGATTGACTAACAGTGCTGTATAAAGTCAGCATGAAACGCCCTCGAGTTGCACATTTATACACTTATTCAGTATTTTATATGTTTACAGTGCATTTTTATGATTTAGAAGAATGTCCTGTTCTGTTTACCTCACATACTGATCATAACAGCTGTGTTTTCCTCAGATGAGGGTTGTAACTCTTATTAACAGCTTTAATGGGGGAAAGTTCTGTTAAGTTCTGTTTTTCTTCATGCTAATGGAGGTACCAGTTGCCCTCTCTCTTAGGTCACCAGGTGTCAGTGCAGCTAGGTATGGTCGTGTATAGAGGATGCGTAGGTGTGTAGCTGTGAAGTGTTGCTTTTTTCCGTGATCCCGTTCAGAGTCTCGTCTTCAGCTCCAACTCTCCTTTCTTTCTGGCAGGAGTTCTATGAACACACAAAGACCCTGTGGCAGGACGAAGGGGTGAAGGCCTGCTTCGAGAGATCCAATGAGTATCAGCTGATCGACTGCGCGCAGTAGTAAGTGCATGCTTGTGACGTCCCTCACACACCCAGCCCCCCCCCCCCCCCACCCAGCCTGTTGCTTTCTGTCTCACATACCCACAATCCCTTGCTCTGTGCCTCAAACCCACAATCCCCTGCTCTCTGCCTCACATACCCACAATCCTCTGCTCTCCCCCTCACACAGCAACGATCCCCTTCTCTTTGCCTCACACACCAGTAATCCCCTGCTCTCTGTCTCACATACCCATAATTCCCTTCTCTCTGCCTCACATACCCACAATCCCCTGCTCTGTGCAGGGTAACCATGCGCCTCATGTGTCCAGCCCTGATCCTCATATGGGACTGTGAGGCGGTGAGGTGGGGAAATTCTATTTCTGAACTCTGTTCACCAACTTGTCCCAGCTCGTACACAAAAATCTTTCATTTCTTTGTCCAGCTATATGAATGCGTGTGTGTGTGTATGTGTGTGTGTGCGTGTACATGTGTAAATGTGTGAGTGGGTGTATGTGTGTGTTTGTGAATGTCTGTGTCTGTGTGTGAATGTTTTCATGTATGTTTGTGAGCATCTGTGTGCATGCTTGTGCATTTATAAATGTCAGTGTGTGTGTGTGTATGTGTGTGTGTGTTTGTAAATATCAGTGTTTGCGATCGTGTATGTGTGTGTTTCTGAATTTCTGTGTATGAGCGTGTGAGCTTGTGTGCATGTGTATCTGTGTTTGTGAATGTCCATTTGTGTTTACGTGTGTGTGTGTGTGCGCGCGTGCACAAGTATGTGCGTCTGTGCTCCATGTGTGTTTGGTGAATGGGCCTTACTGTTTATCCGTCAGAATGGAGGGAATAATAAGATCGCATTCCTTTCCCTCTTCCCTCGTTCAGCTCTTCTCTCTCTATCATTTCCCTTATCCCTCTTTTGATCTCTGTAGCCCTGCCTGTATGGAGGGCCATGCTTTAGTCACATGACGCTGGAGTTCCTGTACGGCTGGGGGCCCTCTGGGCTGTGCCATTAGAGACTCGCAGCGAAACACCCTCCCTCGTCCTGAACCTGATTCGAACGCTGCGTCGCGAGCTCCGCGAGGCGCGGCGATGCAGAGGGAGAGAGAGAGAGAGAGGGGGGTTTTCTGCATTGAAGGGGATGAAGGGCTCGCCCCCTCCCACGCCCAGCCGCTGCGCTGAGGATCAGATGCAAGGCTGAGCAGCCAGACCGGAAGTGCTCCCTCCCTCCTCCCCCCGCAGCACACTTATGTAAACGGAGAGGCAGAGAAAGAGAGGGAGAGCTATTTATAACCCGGCCGTGCTGCAGAAGGAGACAAAACGAGAGCGCGAGAGAGAGAGAGCGACAGACTCCACTCAAAGAAGGTGTCTTTCTTTCATTGATTGAGGGGTTAGCATCAAATGAGAAATGGTCCCTTTTATTGTCACTAAAGAAAAAAAAAAACAGGGGCACCTCCCACCCTCTGTGTCCCCTCTGTGAGAAGGGAGAGGAGGAGGGGGGGGAAACACCTAGTTTTGTACACAAAGACAAAGAGACGTTTTTAAAATGGAGATGCTTGTGCACCAGGATAGACTGAAAGCAGACGTCAAAGGCAAACAGAATCTCTTTCTACGCCATGATCTCATTGTTCTGTTTGGATTTTTTTTTTAATGCACTTCCTGTCACATGGTGCACTGTGACCAGACCAGAATGTCATGTATGTGGGCGTGCATGTTGTTGCGCGCATGTTGCTGTGTAGTGTTAACAGTATGGCTACTACATAGATTTTGACTGTCTGGAAGGGGCCATACTGAGGTTGTGGTAGGGGTGGGGTGTAGCTGTTAGCTATTGATATCTGTGTTTATTAGGAAGCTAAAATCTGAGATGTTCCCTGAAATATACTCAGATTACATGCTACACTGTATTCCTGTAGTAATCGTGGCTCAGAAGAAACTGTGGACATTGGTGGTTTTAAAAGGGGTTAACGTTGTTGGAGATCTCCCTCTTCCTTTGTCATTGAAGTGGAACAGCCATGCCCCCCTATCTGAACGCGACTTCAGCAGTAATGTATATCAGTGCTCAGGACTGGTCAAGGTTACAGTAACCGATAATTCACTTACAGAATCTTACATTCTCTCTGCCATACAAATGCTGCAGGAGAACAGATTGAGAACAAACCCACTGCTTCTAGCGTTCATGGATCAGTACGTATTTTAAAATGAGTCTGTTATATTTTGGGAAACTTTATTTTATGCCATGCAGTACAACAAAACATCTTATGCTTAACTAGTTTGTAGTCCTACTTTTGTGGAATATAGAGAAGACAAGCTATCACTTGTTACATCACTTGTTAATTTATTCAAAATGTTAATATTACAATTCACAAGATTAGACTTCCTGTAGGTATAGTTCTTCATTCAGACCAAATAGGGAAAGAGTTTAAACTTTGATATCCTGAGGGTTTAATGGGTTTTCAGTGCCACAGAATCTGGAAGTAGTTGTCATCATGGTGTATGTGTTTTAGTTATGGCCCATTTTTACCATTTTTCCTATTTTTGGATTCTCATTTACATTTGTGCTTTCATTGACGCAGAGACCCCTGTCTGTTGGGGTGAGCATCACACATGCTCATCATAGTGTGTACATCCAGCTATGCAGTTGATGCAGACAGTGACCTGTCAAACAGTGGAGTTAGTCCCTAACAAGCAAGACAGGACATATCCTACTGACCGAATCCTCCTTCACTGACTGATTGTGTAGTGCTTATTCAGGTATTTTTATTTACTTTGTGAGCTTTGTTATGTGTTGATGAAAAGCCCAAGGAACAGTGGATAGCCCTGTTTTTCAAATGTGCCCAAGTACTACTTGCCCAAGCAAGTCGCGAAGAAGTGTTTTGCGGGTAACTTTTTGACTGTGTTGTATCACGTGAGCCCGTTTCTAACAGCTCTTCACATATGTTGGGTGATAACAAGGAAGTGAATCCATAGCAGAAGTGGATCATCATGTGATCACTTTTATGTAACACGGCATCAAACATGGTGTATTAGTGTATTCAGCTCTGCGGTTTATCTAATGGTGTGCGGTAGCCACAAAATGACAAATCCAGCTATCCCTGTGTATAGGAATGGGTCTTTAATATCTTTAACAAGTAAGGAAATGCCTTTCCAATTATGCTCATCATACCAAAATGTTTTACTAACAAGTGAACAATATTTGAATTTGGCATCATGAGTAACGTCTCTTAAACCTGTGAGGTAAATAGGCTATGTGATGTTAAGTATTACATATTTTCAATCCTGGCTGTTTCGTTCTTAATTCATGATTTGCATAACAATATACTTGCATAATTTAATTAGCCAACCAGCCAAGCCAATAAGCATAATTAGCCAAAAACAATGAGCTAAAGCATGTTATTTATTTATTTTTTTTAGCAACAAAGTATCTCAGTTGAAACACAGGCTATTTAGATGTGTATACAGGAGATAGTGGGTGGGGTGGTTTTGAGAGCAGTTTCCTGCATTCACAAACAGAAGCAAGTTCATATTTACACTGTGTCATCTTAGAGTATACTGATATTAAGCAAAATGGATTCTTCATAATACATATCCACAATCATGGCAATTGATTCTTAGCGTCATTAAATTTGAATCCATTCCTATGTTGTATGTTGTATTCTCTTTTTGGTTGTATACACATGTTAAGTTTGATTTTCTGCAGCAGAGTTAGCAGTTGCATATCCAAACACAGTTTTAATTATGTTGCTTTGGGAAGTGATGCCTTTTACCCTGTTTAAGTGAAATTCTGTGGTCTAGTTTTTACGTTGGTCCATTCAAACAAATTGCTTAATTTAGCAGACATGTAGTCTAATAAAACAGTTATTTTAGCAGTGACACAAAACCGAACCATGACTGGTAACATTGGTGGCTTTAGGTACATTTTTTAAACGTTTTTACTCTGAAAATTTAACACTAATGAGGATGGAATAAAGCAAACTCTCCATTTCTAGCAAATACAGTTCTGGCAGTGGCAACTGTATAAATTGGCACTGGTGGTTTTATCGCTGTAAATATATTATTGGTCTAAGTTGTAACACCAACCAGCCAAAGTTGGATTCAGCAAGATGAAGCAATAGGAAGTAGTCAATATATTGAAACATTAACTTTTTGACAGCTGAGGAATTTATTTTAAATGTAGAATATGTGACAGTGCTTGGCTACCCACAAAAACTATTCACAAAACTGAATTAAATTTAAAAAAATTACATCCAAAGATAATGTTCCAGTGCTAATTTGTAATATTAGCAGGAATTAAATTTACACAGACAGTCATGTAATTGTAAACATTCAGTAATGTTTTCAGGTTAGAGGTTATAGAACATTTTCTTCTATTTTTCATTACCAGAGCTTTGTATCCGGCTAACTAAATAATGGTTTTCTTCATTAGAAATTTGCTAGCAACTCTGCTTTTTTAGAAGTTTTACAATCGCTGAATACTAAAAAAAAATGCACTTGTAACTGTAAATGGTAGAGCTAAAAGCTGGCTCCTTCTTCCCTGCTTACCCAAGACATTGAAGTTGAGACCTAGTAACCATGACGCTAGCTAGCTTGCTTGAGAATCATGAGTCAAGCTTGTGTAGCATGTTAGCTAATTTCTCACCCTGTTCTGTGAAAAAAGCAAACTAGCTTGATAGCTATATGGTTCTTGAGAATAGCCAACCTATCCTTTCATGTTAACTTTGCATGTCTGATTCATTAACTTCTACCTTAAAGATATTTAGCTAGTAATAGCTATGCTAGGTGGCTAGGGATTAGCTTAAATGTTACTGCAGTATGCCAGTTTTGTCTGCCTGGTTGTTTTTTCGGTTTGCTTTGATATGGTAAAACGTCAGTTGTCTCTCTCTGTCTGTTGAAACTACAGTGCTGCCTTATCCAAACAGTGTCTCTTTGACACCCGTACACGGTTTTCATGTAAAATCAGATAAGAACTGTGTTGTTCATCAAGCTCTATCCCTGTTCCCTGTAGCCATTTCAACATATCCAAAGTACAGGAAATCTGCATCATAGCAGGTAAAGCTTACTCAAAGTCCTACCTTTGGAGGTACATGAAGCTGAGAGCTGAAAGCATCCTTCTCCTTCCTGGTTGCCCGGTTTTTTTTTTCTTTTTCTTCTATTTCCTGATTGCCCAGTAAATTTTCTAAAACCATGTGATTATGCAGAAAATACGTCATAGAGTTTTTTTTTTCCATTTTAAAACCACTTGTTTTGGAAACACAAAACGCATTGGAAAGCTGTTTATGCATGCTAACACCTCTGTCTTGTGATAAAGACAGTGATACTGAGGTCAAAAGTTGGTGAAGTGTCTGTTTCAGACGGGTAACCACATATGATACTTACAAATTACACCTTAATTAAATCTCGTATTTAATAGTGTGTAAGAAATATTTTTAAATTGTTCTTCAGCTGAGGTTTTAAGATTTATATGAAGATGAACATTGTAAAATTTAAATAGGCTGAAGGTATTTCACAAAGCATTCCACTATACAAGTAATGCATAACAATTAAACGTATAATATTATGGAAAACAGAAATGGCAGCTACATACATGCGTATTACTGTCGTGTGGGTTTGCCCAACACTGTCATTTAGATTAAATAAACATACAATGCATTGCAGTAAAGAAATGCTACGCATTTTGTCCTTTTGATAGGTGAAATGTGCATGTTGTCACCTAGCTTAACTGTAAGTTGTTGAATCAGTCCAGTAAACTTGCATGACCCAATTAAATGTCCATTCATGTGTATAGGGAAACATAGTCACAGCCATCAATATGGCGAAAGAATCCTAAAAAGTAAAAGACGTTGGGCACAGTTGAGTTTGTAAAAAGTCCTTTTCTGACTCACAGACCCATGTCCTAACAGATTAATGCTTTAAGTATGTCTTATTCCCAGTTAGTGTGTATGATTGGAAGTAACAGACTGACATGGAAATCTGCTTTGACCATGGCTGTGCAGGACTATTGGTCATAGTGTCAAACTATGGGGAACCAAAGGGGGTGACCATGTCTGGACACGGAATGGGCAGCGTTTGAAGCATAACCTGTGGAGATGCTGGGAGATTGTTGTCAGACAGGACCTGTCCCTCTCTCTCTCTCTCTCTCTCTCTCTCTCTCTCTCTCTCTTTCTCTCTTCTCTCTCTCTCTCCCTCTCTCTCTCGTGGATGGGAATGGAAGCTGTGTGCCATGGTGGCTTAGAGAGCCAGGAGTCATGAGTGTGCTCTCCTCTTTGGCAGCGCCACTGCCATTTTGTCTTTATGCGCCGATACCATCGCCATGACGTTGCCAGCGGCATATGCACGGCCGTTGCCATCTCTCTCTTTCTCTTTCTCTCTCTCCCCCATCATTCTCCCTTTTACCATCTCTCCTTCTCTCACCTTCCCTCTCTCCAGTTCTCCCTCTCTCTCTCTCTCTCTCTCTCTCCAGTCTGTAGTAGTGTCTTTTGCTGTGACAGAAAATGGCTGAGCCTGACTCATCTAACTGGGAGGGAGAGGGAGAGATTTCACTAGAAGCAGGGTGGGGGAAGAGAACCAAGAGCACTTTTCATACTGCGAGAACCGTTTTTAACATCCGCGCGTCCGTGTCAATGAGCGTACGTTAAGAAAGTGTTTCATCAGTATCTTTACCCTGCGATATTTCCCTGCCCGCTAAGGTGCTGCCAGCTGGTTGACGTGCGGCTACGCAGCATTAATTCAGATCTATCGTCGCAGTGTTGGTTTAGCTTGGGAACAGGCATCATTTAACGGTAACGTCTCAAAACCGCCGTTCATTTCATGCTATTTAAGAGGTCTAAGCTCCACATTTCTGTATGTGGGCATGTTGGGGTGTTAACCCTATCTCGGCCCATCTTTTTCAGAGTCAGTTTTTTATTTTTTATTTTATTAATTTTTTTTTTTGCTTCACCCCCTCTCTCTTTCTTGGCTGGCCCCTCTTCTCTCATTCCCTCCCCCTCTTTTCTCCTTGCTACTCTCTTTCTCTCACTCTGTGTCTGTCTCTCCCTTTCCCTCTCTCTCTCTCTCCCTGGCCCCACTCCAGTCACACAAGATTTGGAGCTGATAGTCTATTTATAGAGCCTGTGGTTCTGTCACCATGGCAACCGAGCTGGAGGCCAGCGCGCCAGGGAGCTATTTTTGGAGTTAGACACAGCTCTCTTCTCTCTCTCACTCTCTCTCTCTTTCTCTCTCTCTTTCTCTTGCTCTCTCTGCTTTCTTTCTCCCCTCTCTTTAGTATTAGTGGCTTGTAGAGAGGTGTGTATGTGTGTTTTGGGTGTGGGTGTATTAGGGAGGGCCAGAAAGTGGGGGTAGGCATGCACTATCAATGAGTTACCGTAGTTACAGGGTCATCTGTCACGGAGTTAACAGTTGATAAAATATTTGTTTTCTTTGTTTGGTTGTTTGTTTATGTAAGTTTCCTGGCAAAAATGTTGAATCTTGAAGAAAAATCTTTGTAAAAATTTGAAATAGAAAAAATATTTAGTCCTTTCACAAGCAATAAAAGCATATTGTTCTGTGGAAACTGAAATGTGTTAAATAAAATAAATCTATTTATATATCTAATTATATATGAAACGAATACAAATAAATTAGGTATACTGTAAAAACGGTGTATTAAGAAGGCCTTGTAGTTCTTGTTGCTGAAGTGCAACAAGATTTTATCTAAATTGTTCTACCAGTTTTTGGCTCCTCTTCCTAGTAGTTTGATACTACTACTTCTGAGCTGTATATGGTGCCGTCACCATGATGGATCAAAAGAATAGATTAAAACTCCATTTATGGGGAATTTCAGTCCCTGCTTCTTTGTGTTTGCCCTGAACTACAACAAACATGGTAAAATCACATTGGTTTATGGTTGTCCTAACACAAAGTGTTTGCCAGTCATAAAAAATAACCAAACATACTATTTATAATTAAGGCCAAATAATGGACAATTTATGCCTTAGTCAACTTGCATGATTCTGCTCTCGGCCTAACATACAAACATACAGCGAATGTGCACCCCCAGATACATTGGAAGATGTTGCTAGTTATCCATTCTCAGTCATTACCTCTAGTGCACTTGTAGTCTGTGTTAGCACACACATATGCAGAACTTCCCTGCCCCTCTGTACTGTATTTGCCATTATTCAATATCCATGATATTTCTTGGAGTCTGTATTTTGCTGTGGGCAAGGCTGTTGTGGTGACTATTGAGCGCTGAAATACTAAAACGTTCAACAAGCCCACCAATGGTGGATAGGCATCAGTCAGTGTAAACCCCGCCTCTTTAAAAAACAGACCACAGTGATTGGATTAAAATATGTCTTGAAGGGGAGAGAGGTGGAGACAGTTTTCATAGTCGTAATTTCAGTTCCCCCTTTTGGACATAGGGGTAAAAATGCAGATTGTTCTACCTTAAGTACCTCTCCTTACTAGAAAACCAACAGCCTTGGGCCTCTGACTGACTGATGTAATAGAGACGCATGTCCCTGATGCAGCTTTGAGCCCTACCACTTGGTGTTTGAGTCCCACCAGCAACATTACTGGGTAGGGCTGGGGGTCCACTTTGGCAGTATTACAACTGACCCAGTCACAATGGTGACTGATAGGGGTTAAGCCAGTTAGAAGTTATCAGTTTCATTGCTCTCTAGCGGCCACTCCTGGCAGGCCAGGTACCTGCAGCTGAGTTAAGTTAAATCATGATGCATTTTTAGTCAAAATGTAGCCTGTTTTTATTGTTACAGATGGTTGATGGGTAAATTATGTCAATGGAGTCTAACCAAAATGTTTTCCTTACAGGAAAAAAATCTTGCTATTAAATTTAGCCATTAAATTTAGAACTGCCCTACAAGTCTGCAGATTACTAAGAAATCATATGGCAAAATTCTATTTCACTGTACCTTCTCACTGTGATCTTTCCTCTCTCCAGATTTCCTCTCTGCACCACAATTACCCTTTTCATCAGCAAACAATGTCACTTCTTGTTTAAAAGTTGCCCAATAATACAGCATTCTCTGTGCGTTTTTGCCATTTTGCTCTTTGACCTCTGTAGTTTTAGCCTGATTGTAATATCCAAAGTGTTTTACGAAGCTTTGGGCACTTACAACTAACACATGGAGGTAATCTGGAACAGTAGGCCTTTAAAATGTAATGTCTGTAAGCATTTACCTGGGGTGCAGGTTGAGGGATGGACACTCCTCAGTGAAGTCTTTTTAAATCATTTTAAAGCCAAACCCCCCACATTCCAGTAGGACTCACTTTTTAAGTATTTTCTGGAAAATGTCACTTGAAATCAAATTGATGACGTGATCCTACAATAAATATTACCATCACATTACTGCTTAGGCTAAATTAAAAGGTTATAGTTTTGTTATAGAATTGTAGCGATACCTGGAACCATTTCACTGACGTTTGTCTGTTTGACATGTAAAGATTCTCATACTGATCGTGTGGCATTTAAATCATTAGTACTTGTATCTTGCAATTTGGTCAAATCATATACAGTCTGGCCATTATGTCGCTTGGTTAGAATTTGCATAGGACCTGTGTGAAAATGAGATGGCCAGCTTGAGACTCGGTCAGATGAAATGTAGCTCAGCCGTTCTGCGGCTCGGTCAAAATATGAAGAAAATATAAAATAAAATATAAAATATAAAGCACTGTGTGAAATAGAAATTAAGCGGCTAGACCGTGCCTTGACCATCCTGACACCTGTTCACACCCCTCATATCCGAGGTTTGGTGTTACAACTATCCATAATGTTCCTGTTTTGGTCCTATCCCCACTGTGTAATTCACATTTAACTACTCTTATAGGAAGTTTTTAGAGTGAGATCTTTTTAATCAGGAAAGCAATTTATTGATCAACATAACTCATAAGTATTGTTTGTGCTAATAGACAGATATAAGCTGTAGGTGTATTACTCATGTTTTAAAATTCAGAAATTTCTCTAAAATGTAATACAATTTGGTAATTTTTAGCATTTTTCCAGCACATGACATTGTGCTTTGTATTTATTCTTTTTATTCTATTTTGGCCAGTTTCAAAACTAAATCTTCAATACTTGGGAGTCTCCTCCATTCCACATCAAAGCCATATGTAATGCATGTTAATTTGCAAAATAAAAAAAAAATGTATAATTAAAAGCACTTATGATTTGTGACTTAGACTAAAGGGAGATAGAGTTACTCTATTGATGAAGGAGGTACTGTATTGGTACTGTATTGATTAACCTGGGATGTTTTTTTCATTGGCCCTCCAATGTGGCATAGCCACATGCCCTCTACCTAGACATTCTACAGTGTAAACAGACGATCCTGGTATCAAGCCCATGTGTAGACAGTATCGCTCCATCCTATCCCTGAAGGCCTGTAATCCTGGTACTTAATACTGTTACCTTAATAAGATGAGCGCATAATAAAACCGTCATCAGCTTTGCAGCGCTAATGCGCTATCATGAAATCCGCTAAATGACTGACTGCCCGTCTGCTCCGATAAGTAGCAGGCATCCTTCCTTTTTTGCGAGAGAAACGGGTAGAGGGCGGAGGGGGGGACGTGTGAACTGAAGGACACTGCTGGATGAAAGGAGAGCGCTTCACTCTGGACTCTGGCCGCGGAGGCCTTCCAAGGTGACGGCTCAAAGGGCAGCAGTCGGGGGGGGGGTGTTTGGGGGGGGGGGATTGGCTTGCCGCTGTGATTTTTTTTCCCCCACTTCCTCTGGTAAGCTCTGGTGGTCCTTCATAAGTTCGAGTTTCCGTAGCACTAGGTTGAGCGCTCGGTGGCCCTAGTCAGAAGGGGAGAAAGGTATAGGACATCCTTGTCTTTATTTCCTCATACTAATCTCAACCCACCGTCCATTCACATTCCCGCATTTCTCCTTGCTGAGAGGGACTAGCGAGATGTTCACCTCTGGCCTGTACAGTTAGCCTTATTTAGAGGATGAAAAAGGAGGATTTGGCTCCATTAAAGAGTTGGGCCCAACCTAACTCCAAGCCCTCCATTGTTTGCGTGATTTATCATACTTCAAGACATGTTAAGTGTTCGTGTAGGATGTGGAAGGAGAGAGCCGTGTAGCCAGTCCTTGAGTTGAACATGTGACATGACAGTGTTATCAAACTCCATACTTTGTTGTCTTGGTTACAGTGGCCTTTTTCAGTAGCTTAATGGCAGCTGTTCTCCTCGAATGGGATGTCAGAGTTTGCATCATGTGACAGGAGGTTTGTTGGTTGTAGCTAGATATTAGAGATTGCTTTACTCTCATTGCTGCTATCAAATGATGAGTAGGAAAAACTAGATGGCTGGCGTGAGCCAAGCTAAGTAGCTAGCAACCAGATTATGATGCACTGTGAAAAACTATTGAAATGATACAAAGTCATAGAGCTAGCAATGTATGTAATTTTAGCAACAGCACATTCAAATAACTGTATTCCCTTGTTTGTTTTCTGTAATCATTTTATAAAAACATTTATATAACCTTATTTTTATGACATCTTTACCAGTGGTTTTGTATCTTTAATTTGATAAAATGTATAGGTGTTGTCTTGCTTACTTCATTGTCATCCTGAAATATAATGGTATTCCATAGTTACTTGTACAAATATGTTTTCTTGTTTTGTAATGTCAAAGTTTGCTTCAGGGTGACATATTCAGGTGTTTTTGCTATGTTTTGGGGGAAAATTATCCCATATGCAGGTGGCTTTATACACTACCACTTGCATACATCATCAAATTGTAATACATTAATTATGGTTTAAAAATGATACTTGTTATGAAGTCTTAAGTTAAAAGAGCACATTTTTTTACTTGAGCTTCCATGGGCTAACCAAACCTTGTCAAACCTGTCCACGGTGCTGGTGACAGCTGCCAGCTAACTGGACCTCTCCATATCTCACACGCCAGAGCAGCTATTCTTGTGAAATGCAGTGTAAATAAGAGCATTCCCTGTGAAGTGAATGTGGCAATGCCTTCTTCATTGTGTGGATGCACTGATGTATTAATACAATTGCTGGCAGAGAAGGTTTGGCGCGGGACAAGTCATATGACTCATGTGATTGTGTGTGTGTGTGTGTGTGTGTGTGTGTGTGTGTGTGGTCCTGGTAGATTAAAAGATACATTTCTGCAGCACCAATTCGCTCTCTGTAGGCCCCATGTACTTTCAGAAAGGTCAGCTTGATTGGTTTTGTTGACTATTCATTTGTGATCAAAATTTTAAATGCAAAAGCACACCACTGAAGTCAGATTACACTTTTCACTCCAGTTTCAACAAAAACGAAAGACGTACAATATCTGAATGTCAAAAAAAGCGTAAGATGTATGAGTATCTGTACTCAAAATAGCCGTGAAAAGTGATTCTGTGTTTGATAGCAGTTTGCATTTAGCTGTGTGGGAACCAGCAGCTGCCACACACTAGCATAAGGTAGCTCAACATAGCCTGTGATGAGATGGGCACGCAGCCCTCCTGCCCTGCTGTCCGAGGGGTTATTCTGTTACTGGAGTGCTCCCTCATTCGGCTAACGGGATGCTATTATTGGACAGGCTCTATTAATAGGGAGAAATTCTATAATTGAGACGTGCATCTGTATTTGAACCGCGGGTATGACTTCAGACCCTCAGAGCGGCAGGGTGAGCAGCCGGACTGGACATGGGGGTTGGTGGGCGGGCAGGCGGCGGTGGGGTGGGGGGTTGGGGGCGTTATGAGGCTGCGAGGCGGTCTGTCCGTCGCTGCTCCGCGGCCCCCTCCCCCAGCCTCCGCTCACCCCCCCCACCCCCCCTGGTCTGACCTGCAGCCTCCTTGTCACATTTCACCCCTCCATGTCACATTCCTTGTTATCTCATTCGGGTTACATGCCTCGGCCCCTCCGCCCCGGCCCGGAGCGGCAGGGCGTCATGCAGCCTCACTATCGCGTAAGCCGTCGGAGTCGTGTCGGCTTCAGTGCTGAGGGTGTCTCTAAACACTTTCGGATCGTTTTCATTAGGAACCCCCCCTCCCCCCCATCCCTTCTACCTTACCCCATCCTCACAGAACACCACCAACCTGGTGGTCAACTATGCGCTCGCCCTGTAGGGCTGAATACAAGTGTGTTTGTATTTAAATACCCCCTGCAGTTCTGTTATATCAAATCCACACTGTGTATCCAGATTCACTTCCTTGTGGATGACTGTGGTGGTATGTGTGTTTTGTTTTGTTTTTTTTTTTTGACCTGTTCTGTTAGTCTCCACACATTTATCAAACACTGGACATTTTGATGTGTCGAATGTGCTGTTCTCTGTACTGTAATTTGCTGAAGATCCATTGGTTGGTATTAGCAGTAAAATCACCTGATAAATGACATGTTTATCGTCCAGAACCTCATGATCAAGGCGGGAGTATATAAACACAGACCAGACTGTTGTCCTGCAGTGGCCTTGTTCTCACTGAAGGCCTGTGACCAGTCATATTGTAACCTTGCCACAATCAGAATAGCAGTTACGTTTTTTTTTTTTTTTTTGTCATGATACCGAGATGAAATTTGGTTATGTTGGTGTGGTTCTGATCGATTTGCACTGTTTTTGGGTGCTCTGTTTTGCTGTGGCAGCGAGGGTTTGTCCTCGCTTCTCAGACAGTGTATCTATGAAGACGGAGCAAACGCTCTCCCCCTACAGCAGCTCCCATTGACTGTGGTGTTTCTAACTGAGCAGAACTGACGGTGACTCACTGCCGATTTCTCAGTGTGCTCGGAGAATCTCACCCCCTCTGCTGGTCATTCAGGGAACTGCACAATGATGAATTGGCATGATTCCTCATTCTTCTCACTAACAGATCTGTATCTCGTTCAGATACAAAGCCTGCGCAAATAAGTATCTCTCTTTTTCCTTTTTCAGCTTTTTAGACAAGATTGACATTGTGACGCAAAGTGACTACACTCCTTCAGATCAGGTGAGATCGCTGTTTCTCACGTGTGACCTTTGAACTCACAGGACGAAGAGCGCATGCCTGTATATGTATGTGTCATTTGCAGTTACAGTCAAGTTTTAAAACCTGTGTTTTGTTCATTGCATATTCATGGTTAGCACCAGTTTTAATAGCATACACCTTCATTCAGGCACCCTCTCATTGAATAAATTTGAATCAGCAGTAAAGTAAAACTGATGTGAATATAAAAGGCATAAACCACAGCAATTAAGAGGTTTCGTTCCTGATCTTAGGACCTCTTGAGGTGCAGAGTGTTGACATCTGGGATCTTCGAGACGAGATTCCAGGTGGACAAAGTCAATTTCCAGTAAGTCAAAAACTTTTCTATAATTTCTAAATCTCAACATGAGCTAGCCTATATTAATGAAAACATCAAGTTAATATACACCAGTGTTTTCGATATATGTTTTTTCATACCTTCCAGACATTACACCAGAGTATACGGTGTTTTGGCAGAGTGTTGAAAAGATTTTTTTAAAACCCGTTGTCAGTTGCATACACATACACGATAACTTGCGAAAGTAGTTACGCCCCTGGCCAAATTACTTGTCTGAATGTAATTATTTTTTTAAAAAGCATTCACAGGCAAAGGTGATATAGTCATAGGTTGATGAATTACAGTGACGGTCTGTTACCTACCAGTGGAAATAATGACCTGCAGTAAGTCCGTTTTAATTGAAACAGTGTTTGTATTTTAATGCTCTGTAAAGCTAAAGTAAACTCAAGTAGTTTAGTAAACTTCTTTCCCTTTTCAAAAGTAGCTCTAGCGGTGAGAGTCATTAACTACATCGCCTTGAACAGCAACTTACGTTCACCAGTTTCATAGCAAAAGGATACTTTTTAGAACGGTATGTAAAACAGCACTGCCAATATTTCATAATACAGTGATAAAACACTGTAGTACTGCCAAAGCCTAATCGGAATGAAAAGTTTAATTGGACTGTTGCATACGGAAGCAATAAAAAAACGTCACGAGTTCCTAGGCTGCCGGGATAGCACCAAATTTAAAAAAGCTAGCTTTCATGATCATGTAAAATTTTCCATCGCTAAAGGGGGGCCTGACTGAAATAGTTTGGGAACCACGGATATACGCAGTGTTGGAGTGTGCCATGTTAACACGTACTTCGTCGCCCTTTTTTCTCTTAGCATGTTTGACGTGGGAGGCCAGAGGGACGAACGCCGGAAATGGATTCAGTGTTTTAATGGTGAGACCCCTATACCACATGAACGAAGTACATTAAGCATTCGTTTCATTCAGCTTCTCAGTGTTTAGGACATACCTTCATTTTGAGACCATTCATTAGCTGTAGCATTGGTATTGTTGCCGCATCAGCTTATACATATTATTTTACATTTACATGTGGGTATTTAGCAGACGCTCACACAAAAGTGCATTCAATAGGCTAGAACAACAGCCGGAGACACAACCGACTATAGGTGTCACCCCAGCCTGCATAATATCCTTAACTGCTTTCAATTCGTGCCACTGGAAAAATAGTCACATGACATTGAGAGTATAGTGAGAGGGAGATGGGTCGATGTTCAGAGCATCGGTTTGTATTAGACCAGATGCAATTTAAATAGACGTGCGTTCAGGTTCCAGCGGAAGGTGGTAAGAGATTCTGCTGTCCTACTTGTGACAGGAAGTTCGTTCAACCAATTTGGAGTCAGGGTAGAAAAGAGATGTGACCGTGTTTCGTTTTTCAGTTATGAGTCCTTATAAGGTTTAATTGCAAACGAACGTGCATTTCTGTTCTGAATTTGTAATGCGGGCCATTTTGTTCTCCTGTAGTCGTTGGATTTGGGTGCGTGTACACACACACGCTGAATGTGCGATCATTCAGAAAAAGATGGCTTTAATTCCGGTCTCTGCAGTAGGAACTGATGGTACTTCTCTCCTACCTCCCCGTTTACGCAGATGTGACGGCTATTATTTTCGTGGTGGCCAGCAGCAGTTACAACATGGTGATACGAGAGGACAATCACACCAACCGCCTGCAGGAGGCGCTCAACCTCTTCAAGAACATCTGGAACAACAGGTGATGCACACAGCCCCGCCCTACAGCCCCACCCCAACTGTATTGTGGCACCTGACAGTTAAACCTTTCCACAACATTTGTTTCCAGATTTGATGTAGATCTCATTTTGAAATGGGTGGAAGTGTATGGATGGGGTTTAAACTGTTAAAAAGAATACCAAAAATGATAGACGCTTATGACCAAGCTAATGAAATATTTTGTAAAGCTAATGTTTTGTTTTCATTACAAAAGTGGTTTTATTTTAAATATTGCCAGAATTTGTCTTTTTGAATTAAACATAAGTTGGAAATCTGGTCGTTAAAAATACAAATTCCCATAAGAAACTAGTATTTGAGTATCAAATATTTACTTTTTGTTTTTCCATCTTTGCTTTGTAAATGAGTACTGACGCATGTATTGATACATATCAGCAGAGTTCAGACCTGGCCTAGGCTACACTGTGTTTGGTCCTGCTATCTGAATTTCACCACAAGAGGGCATCGAGTACCTAAATATATCAGAAATCTTATACAAACTATGAATATTTATTGTGCTTGGAAATCAATGAATTTGGGTTAAAATACTTTCAAACCACACTGCCCTTTTCAACAAACCAAGGAGTTTTGGAGCAAAGATTATAAAAGCTGGAAACAAAGTACAAAATGGGGTTATGATATCAGAAGCTGAGAGGAGATGAGTTTTTACTACTACATGTATCATTAGAAGCAAGAAGGTAAACTTCACAGCCAGTAGCTTTTTTTTTGTATCTTTTGGTGGGTCAGATCGCATGGGTTTGGAAGCACCATGGCAGGTGTATTGCACTAACTAGTCAAGTTAATTAGCTTTGATATTATAACAGCAGCACAGCAGCTGTTTCCTGTCGGTCACAAATGGCGTAGTCTCTCCGTCACCGTTCCTAACCACAGTGCCCTTGTCTCCTACCATCCAGGTGGCTGCGGACCATTTCTGTCATCCTCTTCCTCAACAAACAGGACCTGCTCGCTGAGAAGGTTTTGGCGGGGAAATCAAAAATCGAGGAATACTTCCCCGAGTTTGCACGCTACATCACGCCTGACGATGGTACCTTAGACATGCCATTAAATGAAAATGTCATCACATTTGTTTTTTCCATATATTTTGATATGTTCTTTTGATTTTGTAATAATGACAAACTCAAAATCATAATTAGTAACTCCCGAGTAATTCCCACAGTTTAAATGAACACATTATGCTCGCTTTGGTAACAAGTATTTTGTTTTGTAGTTTTGACTTTGGTGCTTTTCAATTAAACATGACTGTATTCGTTGAATTAAATAGATAATATTCTCAAAGTTGGGAATAGCCACATATACCTACCCTGGGCATGGTAATGTGGAAACCTTCTGTACAGTCATGACTTGTAGTAGTTATGGTCAGATTAATGAATTCCTACACCCATTGGATGACCTACCAACAAGATTGAGGTGCGTTGAAATGAAGCAGATTGTGGGACTAAGGTGGCCATTTTGTTTTTCTTATAAATATCTTGAAATATAATCAAGCATCTTTTGTCTTTGTTTTTCCCAAATTCGTTCTCATTCTCTCTTACTTTGGCTGGTGAGAAAGGCCGAATTTGTCCCAGTACCAGTTTATATCAATGAATTAATTTCTCCAGAGCAGGAATTTGATACATCTCAAGAATGATGTTGTCCCTTGTTCTTTTTTTCGGCCTGTAAGTGTGAGGTGCGTAGTAAGTATGACTGAATGAAGCTACAAAATACCTTGCATGTAATGCTCTTGTGTCTTTCAACATGAGTTCAGTTGCACTATGCCTCGGTTTATTTTATGACACTCTGATGAGAGTCTGTCTTTGTCCCTCGCACAGCAACACCGGAGCCGGGGGAGGACCCACGAGTCACCAGGGCGAAGTATTTCATACGCGATGAGTTTCTGGTAAGTGCCACATCCCTGTGCTTTTCCACACACCAGGTTCTTTCACCAAAGACTGTACCCTCTGTAAAAATATATTCATAACTAATAGAGTTACGCAGTCACTGAGTAATCAGTTTTGATTTAATTAGATGTTCTGAAGTCATTTTGAAATGTATTGTCTACGTACTGCCATACCAAATTGTTGCTGTACTGAATTTTTAAATGTTAGGAGCGAGAGTTATTTATGCGTCTATGTCACAGTATGTTGAGTGTTACTGTTGATGTTGACGTCTCTCATGATGTTTTTTGTCCACTCCTCAGCGGATCAGCACAGCTAGCGGGGACGGCAGGCACTACTGTTACCCCCATTTCACCTGCGCCGTGGATACGGAAAACATTCGCCGCGTCTTCAACGACTGCCGGGATATCATTCAGAGGATGCACCTACGACAATATGAGCTCTTGTGATGCGAGCAGGCGGAAAGACAGACTCCGGCCTCCAGATCCCTGATACCCCTCCTCACCTGCCCCCTTCCCCCCCCCCCCCCCCCCCCCCCCCCCCCCCCCCCCCCCCCCCATTAACCTCACAGACCCCCCCCCAACCCAACCCCCTGACCTCTCCTCTCCTGGGAACTCTTTATTTCAGCCTTTCAATAAAGAAAAATTAACAGTGTGATTTAAAAAGACTTCTAAAACACAGCAATGACCACAAAAATGCCAGGACGGCTAAACTCCACTGCACTTTGTCACTGTGCTCAGGACTGTAACACAACGCACACACATACACACTGCATTAACTGTCTACTACATGTTCTACACTCTATTGACACACCTAGTCTATGCCCTTCAGATGCCTGTCAGTGAACACACTCAGTCATACACACACACATACACACACACACATTACACATACACATTGGCTTGTTGCTATGTTTCACTACCGTTGGTCCTGAGCCACATTCAGTGCAGTGATCTGATTGACTCTGGCCCCTCCCCTCCCCCCCACCCCCCACACACTCACCTCCAGAGAGACAGAACGCACATACGCCGAAGACGGACACGAGGACAGAGGAAAAACGATGGACAAACGCGAAAAAGGATGGAAAGAATGTAAACCAATAGAGGCGGGGCGTGGATGCAGCATGCCTGGGGAAGGCCACGTGGCGAAATTGCGTGTGTGAGACTGAGACCGCCATGGCGCTCACAGGACTGTCACATGACCTGCTCTTCAAGAAGCAATGGGGAGATGAGGCGAAAACACAATGCATAACAGAACTCCACGCAGTGCAAAAAATCCAAACTATATATATAGATATTTATATATGTGTGTATATAAATATGTATATATATATAAATATTATATATTCCTGTAATAACACAAGTCAACTCTTCTGTCTCTTAGTCTCCCCAGTTCTGTGTTGGTGTACACTGTGTGTGCGATCTGCCGTTGTGCACCATCCAAGCCTTCACCCTCTCCCTCTTCTTTCTCTCTTGTCTCTCACTCTTCTCTCTCACCCTCCCTCTCTCTCTCCCTAGTCTTTCTCACTGTCCCTCTCTCTCCCTCTCTCTGTCCATCGCTGCCAAACCACATCAATGCTACTCCTTTAGTCTCCAGACCATGTGAGTTTTTCTTTTTAAAAAAAATGGGGAGGCATTATTAAGAAATAGTAACGATTTACGTACAAAAAAATAAAACATGGATGAAGAGCAAGACAGGACAGTCGTCTGGACACACACGGCCCACCCCCTCACCCTTCGCCGCCCCCAAACCAACCCCCCCCCCCCTTCCTGTACCCGTTCCCAACTTCCCCCTCGGCCCCAGCCCAGGCTTTCAGTATGTCTGTCTTTATTTTACTGCTGGACTATTATTCTTGTACAGACTGTAAAATGTATTATTTTGTACAACTTTATTGGAAAAAAAATAACTTGTAGAAGATCCCTGTGCCTTGATCACGACTGTACGTGTAAAATGAGCTAAGATGTAAGGTATATTTCACTGCGCTGTACAGCTTGGCCACCCCCCCCCCCCCCCCCCAAACCCCCCACGCACCGCTCCCCTGGGGGGGGGCTGCCGTCCGTAGCTTAGAGTTTTTCTTCCCCCCCCCCCCCCCCCCGTCATTTGTTTGTTTAGTCATTTTGGTTCCTTTTTTTTTTGTTTTTCTTTCTCTGGCGTATATGAGAAGGATTAAAAAAAACAAACCTGATGCTGTTTAGTAGAAAACAAAAACCCTGACACAGTAGGATACTATATTTATGGATATATGGATATATCCTTTCAGTAAACTTTTCACAGGTTTTTATTTACTTTCTGTCACCAACATCAGCCTACTTTTTTTTGAGGGGGGTGGGTGTGGTTACTCATTTTTATTTGTTTTGTTTTTTTTTTTTTTTTAGCTTTAACTCTTTTAAAGGAGAGGGGTAATGCAAAAACATTGCTTGTTTCTACATAAACCAAATTGTTTTGCTAAAAAAAACATTGCCAGTGTTTGGGTCATTATGGGTACCACACAGAAGGTGGTGAGAACACCTTCACTGGAGTCTGCCTGATTTTAAAAACTGGCGGGCTCGTTGATGTCCGTCACAACAGGAAAAATCTACCCGAAACACCGGAAGTGTTTGAAGCAGCTGCACGATCCACCAGACCCCAACCAAGATGGTCTCCACACAGCCGCCTCCACACAAAGATCACCTGACCAACCGACCTAGACTACCCGCTGGTCATTTGCTGATTGTCCATGCAATTTATTTTATACTATCATTCCTTTTAAACTGCTTCACACAGAGTGCAGAACAGGTTTCCTCATTTAATGTGTTTTATACATGTCCATGGCAAGGTTCGGTACAACGTTGGGTTGGGCAAACAGCGTTAAGTTGGTTTTATTTTCATCTTGTTTTGAAGTTACAACTTGCTGCAGCAATGAGTGAGCTTATGTTCAGTACCAAAAACCACTTAGCTTTCTATTCTTTACATTGAGAGTATGCTGCTCTTCCCATACATTTTTTACAAAGACTAAAGTTACAGCTGGAACAGGAGGGAGTAACACTGTCTGAATGGCGCGTATACACACACACAAAAGGGTGCTTTGATCATGATGGTGTATTAGTTCTGTCATTCCAGCACATTTGACTTCTGTACCAATGTGTCATCAAAGAATTGCTTACAGGATGGCAATGGAGGGTGTATGAATGACAACCATATACAAATGTATACATTTTTGTAAGACTTCTGTGGCCACCAGTTTTGACATGGGTCCTACCAGTAGCAAGAATGGGTTTTGCTGAAATTACTGTATTCTGTGCATAAAACCTAAACTGATGGAAACCAGGGCATGCGGTTCAATCTGTTGAATCTTCTCTCTCTGAAAGCTTCACTCAGGAACATGTGACACTCCACCAATAAAGCACAAGGATTGGAGTGTATACTTGTGTCTGATTGGTGGAGTGTCACATGCTCCCAAGTGAGGTTTCCCAGGACAAAAGATTTAATGGACTGGACTGCAGGCCCTTTTGAGACAAAATGTCTTTTTTTTTTTGCTAATTCCAACTGAACAGGGAGGTGACATCACACACAGCCTGATTCCGTGTGGTATCGACATTACACTGGCCAGTGGTAGTGTGCCATTCCACTTTCTGAAGAAAGAAAATTAGCGTACATGTACGAGGACATGTTAAGTTCAGGGGCTAACTGAAAATTGCCTAATTGCAATCTTCGTTTACATATTCATACTCAGGGCTGTCCAACCACTATTTCTATTTGAAATTATTTTTTTTGTGTGTTTTTAGAAATGTATAAGTTTACACAGGACATATCTTACACTCTTGGTGGTAAGTACAGTGTTACATATCCCACCATAATGGGAAACTGGCAAAGCGAATGAATTGAGTATGAATGCACATGCCTTTGGTTAGCCTCAAGAACAACTACTCATGCCACAAGTATAGATTAGATGTTGTGAAGATCAGGTTCTGGAGGGCCACAGTGTACTGGTTCTTGGTGTGTTTCAGCACTTAAATCACTGATTTGCCATATAGTTCACACACCTGGTTTCCAAGGGATAAAATTACGACTGATTGAAAGGGTACAACAAAAACCTGCAAACACTTTGGCCCTTCAGAACCAGTGTATGACACCTCTGATGTAGTCTGGCTGCTGCATTTACAAGTCTACACTAAACAGCTTTTCATGGGCAAATTGTCAAAGATTTATGACTTGTGGTTGGTCAGCTTTGTCGACCACTGTGTTCAGGGGTCATACAAGAGGTGCACGTACACTTCGAGTGCAGTGAAAATCCAGCCTTCTGCAAGTTAAATTAGAATTTCTGTTTCAGCAGATAAATGGAAAAAATACAGCGTTGCCAATACTTCAAAATACCGTAGTGGATTTAGTATTAGGTATTAAGAAAAGGGTTTAAAGGAGGTATTTTTCCACCGGATGTTTTGAAGATTCTATGCGGATTCACACCACCTCCAGTTTCCTCGACATCTGTCCGTTCATCATATTTGTCAAATAAATTCCTACATTAATAACGAAAACGTTCTGCCCACACACACAGGTCAGTTCCCTACCCTCAACTATCAATCCAACAAAGCAAAAGAAATAATCATATTTAGCCATTTCTTTGAGGGGCAAAATTCGCCAAGTACAGTTTCAAAATAGGCCCCGTGTAATATTTTTGTTCCAGCTGGTTTGTCGCTGAATGCAGGTGAGGTCACTAAAACAGTATCAGACATTTGGGGAATAAAGTGGGCAACCTAAAAGGCAATTTTCCAAATCCGCTATATTCACAACATGGATTAAAATGATCTGACATGTGGTGCGGAGCAATCAATCCGCCAGGCCACAGAGCAGCGCAATTAAGTGATATGACGTAGAATTTATGCGCCAGCCATTTTCTTGTTATGATCTAAGCGACCAATTCGAGCTATCCCGTATACTTATTTCTCACATAAGTATTACTTAAAAACAAATTCAAATTTTCTCTTTGTGGTCTAACCAAATATGGATGAGGAATATTACAACAATTCGGGAGACTGGGACGGTCCAGACGGCGGAATGGTACATTAGCTTGACATTATCACTTAAAGCTGTTTGACAACTGTTAGCAAAGTTAGCAGCATGAGCATAACCACCGTATGAATCAACCCGATCCACTTGAATAACCAACTCACTGTTTTCGTTATTAAAACGTTATCCCGCAAATTACGTTAGCTAATTACAAAAGTTTTTTTCTCCAGATTTTGTGCAGACACAGAGACACTGACTTTGGTAATGTATTTGAGAGCACGTTTTAAAAAAGCGGTTGCAAGTTATTGTTAGCTATCGATAGCTACGTCTCTGCTGTTACTGTCGGTTGTATAGAAACTGACCAAACAGATAACCTGCAAATTAGTCATGCGAAAAGTCAAGATCGACTCGAGTTTGTGCTACATCGTTAGTCGTCCAGGTGTCTGACTACTGCACTAGCGTTAGTTAGTAAGATAACGTTGAAACAAAACCAGTGATTCTAATGTAAGATAGGTTAGCTGCTATTGTAATTGGCAGACTGTAAAGCAGTTGTTAGCTATCAGGGTTATGTTCCAATATGTATTCAAGGTCGCAGAGGTGTGTGCGGTTACTGAAGTGAGGGTATCTCTTCCCGTCAGGAGGATGGGTATGTCGAAGGAGAATCTGATGGGAAGGTGCAGGAAGAATGCTTGCAGAAATTTTCAAGTAGAGATTACATAATGGAACCTGCTGTCTTCAACACACTCAAAACGTAAGTACTGGATAACATAGTTTCTGCTGGATGGATAACGTACTGTCGGTGTTGTGATGTATGGCAGTTGAAAAGACTCCATCCCCCATAAACTGATGTTTTTGATTGCGACGAAACTAGTGAAAACGATAGAACCCATCTCCGTCTGGTCCTAAATCACTGGCCACTGTCAGACCGGGGCTTGTATACTAAATGTGCATTGTAAATTAATTTAGAACCAGGTTTCCCCTGTCCACATCTCACCTTTTCCATTGTCGAAAGGCGTAACGTATCCTCGATCAACGCTCCTAAACAGGTGTATTATAGATATGGACCGGAAGCAGCACTCCGCTCTTATTTCCACAGGTATTTCCAAGCAGGTGGATCTCCTGAACATGTCATTCAGCTCCTATCGGAAAACTATTCCGCTGTGGCACAGACTGTCAATCTCCTGGCTGAGTGGCTTATTCAGATGGGTAGGTTTCTGTAGTGGAGGTACATTGCAGTGTTTGTTACGTTCTGTACAAGACTGCAGAATGGCAAATACAGGGGGTCCTCGGCTTACGAACGAGTTCCGTTCCTACGACTTGTCGTAAGTCGATTTTCGACGTAAGTCGGAATTTATACCTAAATTATACCTAAATGAAACATTAATAATAAAAAGAGAGAACAATTTCTTATCTTTATTTCTGTGGTCGTATTTACGAACCAAACCGCTTAGGTCGAAACAAAGTTTTTAAAATAATTTATGGGAGTGCGTCGTAACCACGAAACGACGTAACTCGAGGCCGTCGTAACCCGAGGACCCCCTGTATTAAGATTCTGGATACTGTAGTTTTGTTACAACTCGTTACACTTGCTATGGCTATGGATACTGGCTATGTTAATTTGTGAATTTTTGGAAATTATGGTATTTTTACTAGATATTACTACTTTTGTGGTTTAAAAAGTTCTAATGTGCCGAACTTGAATATATATCTAAACAGCCATTCTTAATTACATAAACGTTTCACCAAGCTCACCTTCTCTATTTCATTTCTCAATCCATAGATGATTGCCATGGGGGAAATTGGAAATGGTACTTTTGTCCTATACGAAGATATTTAAATTCAAAGATTTTTGAATTAAAATCTGATCTCATAATGTGATACCAGGTTTGTCCACCATCTAGTGGACAAATCTGGTGTTTCATTGACCCATTGAAACATGTTTTCATCCAAAAACCATCCAAAGATGTCCAAAACATACCTCCAATGTTTTCCACAGCAATCATATGTGGTTTGAGAAGCTAACTGTTGGACATCAGCTTCTTGAAACATTTAAGTGATAGAGTATTGAGATCATAAGCTGTATAGGTAAAATTTGAATGATAATTTAGAATGTATGAAGATTAACAGAAAACACAAGGAGCCATAATGGCCTCCTTTTCACAAGTTGATTTATTTTTTTACTTGACTGCTCAAACATCTCTGAAATAACTATTCACCATCTGGCCAAGTGGCTCAAATATCTGTGACTGGTGATGGGTAATTTGATATGGAATGACCTGAAGGTGTAGAGGAGAGATAATAAAAGAAAGGAGCCATTTAGCTGTCTTTTTGTTGCCTGTTTTTGGATTGGCTGTTTGGCTGTTTTTTCCTTCTTTTTGGGATTAAACATACATTTGATCGGGGGTCACAGGTGTGGAACCAGCTCAGGTGCAGGAGCGAGTGGAAAACCATCTCAAGAGCCTTCTCATCAAGCACTTCGACCCTCAGAAAGCAGACTCCATTTTCACCGTGGAAGGAGAGGTGTGCCCTTACCCTTCCCGCATCGCATCCCATACCCCTGTATGCCCACAGAGGGCAGCAGTCAAGTCACACTAAGAACCTTCTTTCAGTCCTACTTGTCACAGTCTGTCTGCAAAGACACCTCAATAGTAGTTGTACCTCACAGGCGTTCATTGTAGCTTTGAGTTCAGATGTACATGCTGTCCTGTTGTGTGGGTTTGGGAAGGTGACCTTCTCTTAATTTGTCCGCAGACCCCAGCTTGGCTGGAGCAGATGATAGCCCACACCACCTGGAGGGACCTCTTCTACAAGCTGGCAGAGGCCCACCCCGACTGCCTGATGCTTAACTTTACAGTGAAGGTATACACTAGGACTCCATACTAACCTGGCAATGGAAAATTATACCCTTACTGTTATCATCTTGGTCTCTGGCTTTAGTGTTAAACATGAGGGGAGTCAGTGATGAAAGTGCTAATACTTAACACAGTATGTGTGCTACTATGTGTGTATCCTGATAGAAGGTGCTGATTTTTGTATCCATCATTGGTCATGCTGACATGTATAACTGATATGAAATGGTGCAGGTATTTTTATGTCTTCCTTGTGCAATTGTAATGTGCAATTTTGTATCACCTGCCCAGGGACTGCAGATGAAATTCAGCATTCTAGCGAATTCTGGGACTGTAACTGTCCATTGTCCCTGTTACATGAATCAATAAATACATGTGGAGCATTTATTGCTGAATTAACGCATATTCAATTCACAAGTCTTAATATCTGCATCCAAGAAATGTATGGCCATTGAGTTATAAATATGGTCATAAAGGATCTGTGTCTGTGTCTGTGTGTGTCTGTGTGTCTGTGTCTGTGTCTGTGTGTGTGTGTGTGTCTGTGTGTGTGTGTGTGTGTGTGTGTGTGTGGGCATGTGGGCGCATGTGATCTCAGCTTATCTCAGACGCGGGGTACCAGGGAGAGATCACCAGTGTTTCCACGGCGTGCCAGCAGCTGGAGGTGTTCTCCCGCGTGTTGCGGACCTCTCTGGCCACCCTGCTGGACGGAGGGGAGGACAACCTGGAGAAGAACCTGCCAGAGTTTGCGGTCTGTACTGAATGCAGGACATTCACCGTGGGGAGAAAAAATTCAGACTTAAAAAGTGTACAGTAGAGTGTTAGATGTGAACGGTTGCAGACTAACCAACCAACTGGACAGGATATGGAAATAGATGTGAAATACACAAGCATGTCTAATCCGTATGAAGTTCTTACTTTATTATTTTATATTTATTTCATATTATGTTGTTTATTTCACAAGGGAGGTCCAATGAGAATTCAGCTCTCTTTTCCAGTGACAACCTGGGGGTTCAGTGTGGAAAGGGATTGTAAGGGATTATGTAGTCAACCAGATATAGGGGTTATTCCGGTGGTAAGATGTACAAAGCCAGTCTCTTTTCTTATTTTTTACAGATGGGAAAAAAGCTAACCATTAAACCAAATGAGTAACACATTTCAGAGGCTAGAATGTTTGCAAATTCTTTGCTGTTTCACAAGCATCTTCAAATTGACTCCAGTTGTGATGTCACAACTGGGTTTAATTAGCACATCCCTCCTCCATGCTTGCATAGACGTTTCTGTGAATTAACAGCGCCGCTCTTCTGCAAGCTTGCATTCCTCTGAAACTGAAATGACCATGTGGGGACATTACATATTTGTATTTGTTTGCTGGTTGTGTTCCCGGATCATGATCTCACTGCCAGTCTCCGCCCTGCAGAAAATGGTGTGCCACGGGGAGCACACGTACCTGTTTGCGCAGGCCATGATGTCCATCCTGTCCCAGGAGGAGCAGGGAGGCTCAGCCATGCGCAGGATTGGCCAGGAGGTGCAGAAATCCGCCCACCAGAGGTAGTGCCCTAACCTGCCCCGTCAGTGAAACACGCTTAACACACATTTAACTCTGAAATTTGCATGTAATGCATGCTGTTAATACAAAGCCCCTAAAGATGGAATTGTTTCTCTGTCCACATTGTTTCTCTGTACACACAGAGACACAACTCCACTTGGAATATTAGAAATGGTGAATTTGCTTTGTTTTTCTCGCACATAGTTACCGCACCATATTACTGTTGGGCATTGCTTTGAAAACCAGGTTATGAGATCTGTGGTAGGGGATGAAGCTGGACCCCTCTGACGCTGTGCTCTGTGGCTGTTGGCAGGGGTCACGATGCCAGTCAGATCACGCTGGCGCTGGGCACGGCGGCGGCCTACCCCAGAGCCTGCCAAGCCCTGGGCGCCATGCTGTCCAAGGGGGCGCTCAACCCGGCCGACATCACCGTGCTCTTCAAGATGTTCAGCAGCATGGACCCGCCACCCGTGGAGCTGGTGAGAGCGCAGACCACCACTGCAGGGAGAAGAGCTGCTTCAGCTTAGACTCCAGACTGTTGGGGAAGGCGAAACAAGACTGGGCTGTGTATACACAAATTTAGAGGGTTACCCAGTCAGGGCTGAAAATTTAGCATCAAATTAACAGCAGTTGATTGGCTCTTTTTTGTCTAACTCTAGGCTGAAACTTTGACATTTTCAGGTTGACCAAAGTAGCCACAAGATGTGCTGTTGCTATGTAGTTTGGGTCACCCAATTTTTTTTTTCTGAAAACATTTGAATGCCGCCTGGTCAGTTTTTGACTTGAACTGGTTCAAATATTGTAATTATTATTTTTTTTAATGTTCTCTAGATTTTTGAGACTTTTTTTGTAAGTATTTCAGACCACTAGAAGACAAAATTGATCATCAGGTACTTTAGAGCAGTGGATGCCGAACTTTCTGAGTCTACGAATCAGTTCATATTTGCATAATTTAAAACATTTCCCACAAGCAATCTGAACATACATTCTAAAATGCTTTCATTTGGAATTAAAATGTTCTCATATATTTGGAAGCAACTGCATGGACATTGTGACTAGTGCAGTGGATATAAGGCCTGTAGTGTTTCATTTGAGCTGTAGGAATGTCAGTGGAGTAGAGTGCACAGTCAGTTATTTTCGTCATGTGCACCTCACAGTCCAATAGTGAATCCCTTACCGTCAAACACGAGCCACTGCTTCACAAGCTTTATTTTTGCTAAGCAGGTGCGTTTGCTCGGTTTGACTCTTTTGACCTCATCTTAACTGAAAACCACTGAGCACTGATCTTCTTATGAAAGTAGTCGCTCAGGTCCTCTGCAAACATCCGTCTTTAATCCGCTAGACTGAAAGTAGCAGCTGAAGCATTTGAAAGTTATAGCTGTAGTGTCCCACTCTGGATTTCAACACTACCTTCCTGATTATAAGTCTAAATTCTTTGCCACTCCTCCACACTGCTGCCTGTAACGTACTGGTGATTCCCTGTGCTTCGTTGTTCGAACAGCAAGCGGATTACATACAAAAGAAATGATGTGCCGCTCTCTGTTTGGCCCCACAGATCAGAGTGCCGGCCTTTCTGGACCTGTTCATGCAGTCTCTGTTTAAGCCGGGCGCGAAGATCAACCAGGACCACAAGCACAAGTACATCCACATACTGGCCTACGCTGCCAGCGTGGTGGAGACATGGAAGAAGGTAGGCGGGGCATGTGCTAAAAGGTCAGAGGTCATGTGACGAACGAGCCACGCAACATGTGACACATGACCAGAAAGGAGAGGTTTTTATATGCTTCTTTTTATGTGAAGGTTGAAATATGTTTCATTACGGTGATGTAACTATTTAAGAAAGTTTGTACAGTTTATCCTGGCACTCAAATTTGGGCACAGTCTCACCAGTGCTGGTTATTACTACGGGAGTCCTTAAATGCTGTGTCTCACGTGAACCATCCTGAACCGTCCGCAGAACAAGCGGGTGAACATCAACAAGGACGAGCTCAAGTCCACGTCCAAGGCTATCGAGACGGTGCACAACCTCTGCTGCAACGAGAACAAGGGCGCTACGGAGCTGGTGGCCGAGCTCAGCACCCTGTACCAGTGCATCCGGTGAGCCGCGCCCTTCCCTTCTGCTCTGCTACTCAACCACAGTGTGGTCTGGCTGTTAACAGGAGTTTACGGGGTGACATTACAGTCCACAGTCACTGTTGTCATAGTACTCGGTCACACCGCTTGACTGCCTTGATTAGTCAAACTGAAGTGATTTGTTTTAACAGTCAGGAGACAGAACTTTAAATGTTAATGTGGAGTTTAGTATCTGGTGAGGCTGAAGCTGAGAGTCTCAAACTATGTCTTGGGGAGTTTCTGTGTGCTATGTCTATATGACATGTAGCACTTTACAGAAATTGAAAGGATTAGATATCTGAGAATTTATCCCGTCTTTGTATGAGTTCTCTTTGGCATGCACAATACCACTTCTGACCTAATCTGGCTGTAATGAGTGTGATTGGACCAGGGGCAGGCACTGGGCCATCTTGATTTGTACAATAAAATGCATCAATACACTGAATCAAATACATCTCAGAAAGTTATACTTTGTTAGAGGAGAAATTTGAAAAAAGCCTGGAAACAGTAAAAAAAAAAAAAAAAAAAACGTCTAACTCAATTCAGGAGGCTAATTGCACTGAGGTCATGTCTGTCCACAATTCCTGGCTAGCCTTTTTACGCAGTTTGGTTCCTGTGTAAAAGTCCAATGCAGATTCCTTGTTAAATTCAAAGTTGGTTACATCCCCAGTTCGGGAAAAAAAACTTACAATCAGTGTTTATCGACAAATCGGTCTTCACCAGAAATACTGGCTCATTGCAGCATGCTTGTGTGTGACTGTTTGCCCACCATGCTTTTCTCATATCAAGATTTTATTATCGGGAAAGTATAACGGTTGGACCCGATCAAATGACATCACACTGAATAATCATTCAAATTCATTATTCGTTCATTTCCACAGCCAGACATTCTGCAATGTAGTTCCATGCCTTGATGGTTCTACCTTTTGCTTTGTTAATTTTTGCTGTAGGGCATTCCAGTCGGACAATATTTCCTACCATGCTTTGTCAGACAGCTGCTTGACACTGGTTTTGCGCCACAGTGCTCTTTTTACCTGTCCCTGTTGAGTCAATCCAGTGCAGGTGGATTTCTTTGCCCTGCAAGAGGTACATGTAATTATCGCAGTTGGCCAGTGGGTGGAGCCAGTGTGCCAGAACACAGCATCCTCCCACCACGTCTCCCCTAGTTCTGCCACTGATACTAAATCAACCCTTTATGGACATTAAACGTATTCTAATTAAGAGCAACTAGCTTACTACAATTTAGGGGTAGCAATTAGCTGGAATGAAAACAAGCATGCGTCAGTGGACCAGCAGAGGTTTAAAGAACCTATGCTATGATTAGGTGATGACCTTTGACCCTGCTGTTTTTGTGACCTCTGACCCTTGTTTGACATTGTAGCTACGTGGCTCTAGCTAATACTTGCCGAAGCACAAGAATGAAAACCAGGTGGTCTTAGACTGCGTGCAGGCAGAGTGAAAACATTTTCATTTGGAATTTACTTGTGGGAAAACGGGCAAAAACATTCAGTGTGTAACATTTAAGGCTAATCCGCCAAACGAACTTCGGCGGTACAGCAGCCAAAATGTGAATGAATTAGGAAGGTTGCTCATGTAAGGTGCGGTGCAGTGGAGCCGCGGTCTCACTGTTTCAACCGCAGCGTTTTGTTGTCTCAACCAATCAGTAAGCGGGGAGCAGGGGGTGTGGGAAAGCAGCACATTGGAAAGGATTTCCGAACAATAGCATTTTCGTGTTCATGTTGCAGGTTCCCTGTTGTGGCCATGGGGGTACTGAAGTGGGTGGATTGGACGGTATCAGAACCTCGCTACTTCCAGCTTCAGACAGACCACACCCCCGTCCACCTGGCGCTATTAGACGAGGTACTGCACTGCCGTCTGTCTCCAGCGTGTGGCGCTGTCTGTGTCATTGACACACCCAGGGACAGACGTCAAACACCAGTCTGGAGTCAAATCCTGATCCATTTCCCTTCTGGCTGGCAGATGAAAAAATCGATAAATTTAATTTGAATGTGATGACTGGCTGTTTGAATTCTTTACATTTTCATGTTCATTTTAATACATTTTGACTGAAAAAAGAGTTCATTTTGGACCCTGTTGATACTCTACCGTCCTCTTTACTTCCTGCTCAGATCAGCACTTGTCACCAGCTCCTGCACCCTCAAGTCCTACAGCTGCTGGTCAAGCTGTTTGAGACGGAGCACTCCCAGTTAGACGTCATGGAGCAGGTGAGAAAGACTGAGCCTCATGTATACGTACATAAATACACATACACATACACACACACACACACACACATAAACTCACTCTCTAACTCACACACTCACATACACACACACTCAAACATACATACACACACACTCACTAACACTCCCTCACTCACACTAACACATGCTTGCTCACTCACTAACACACATTGTACACAAACACATACACTCACTCACTTATTCACATACACACTCACCAACACACTCAAACACACATACACACACACACTCACTCACTAACACACTCACACACAGACAAACACACACTCAAGCACACATACACACATAAAGGCATACACTCACTCACACACACACAAATGCTGACATCATCACTACTAATCAAGACATACGACCTTACTCGTTAGCAGAGATTGTAGTGCTTACAACATGGTTAAGGAAACACGTATCTGGACTGAATTCTGCTGTTTATGATGTGAGTGCCTGTACACTTCACCTTCAAGGCTGAAACCAAAATCCAGCCATCAATTCAACTGATGAATACTGCCAAGTCTTTTTTTATTGATGTCTGTTGTGGCATTCTTACAGAGCAGTGCACTCTGTAGATCACACTGCTGGCTCATTGACCATTCTTCCCTCCTTGTGTGTCGTAGCTGGAGCTGAAGAAGACCCTGCTAGACCGCATGGTGCACCTGCTTAGCCGCGGCTACGTGCTGCCCGTCGTCGGCTACATCCGCAAATGCCTGGAGAAGCTGAACACGGACATCTCGCTCATCCGCTACTTTGTCACTGAGGTGAGCCCCACAGGAGCACGGAACCATCGTTTCCCATTTTAAACTCGACGCATAACGCTTGGTTACTCCAAAATTTAAAGGGGTATTTCGTTTTGGGAGTTTATCCCATTTCTCAGCTGCTAGTTTAGTTTTTTGCTAGTACGTCCAGTTACTTCCTCTCATTCCATCACCCTACATTCACATTTAGGCATTTAGCAAACGCTCTTATCCACAGCGACTTATATAATGACAATCAGTTGGCGCGCTAAGCAGACACAATGCTTAAGTGTCAATCGGTACCACGAGGTTTCCCTCCGTTTTTGCAGTCTAAGAGTAATACCACATACTGTGTTACACTGTCTGTAAAATCAATTCAAAAACCCCAGCACATCTAACTAACCCTCCCAAATGGGTGCTTGTTGACTCGCTATCTTCAGAACTTGGACATTTAAAGGAGAAATGAGAACTGTGTTGGACTGAAACTAGAAAAGGAACTTACTTTACAGCTACCGGCACTTCCTGTGGGGCGTAAGATAGGACCTTGACCCTTTCGGACAAGATAGCGAGGACAAGTCCTCACAAATCATTGTCATCCGAGATCCTGTAACACATACTAGTATGGGTCTCAATTTAGAACTCCCTTCTAAATTTGTAAAAGGTAGAAGAACACAGCCGTTTCCTTCTTAGCAAAAAAATACTCACTTTGTTAATTGCTTTATCCAATTCATCTGATATATACCTCCTAGTGATATAGCAGTGTATGGTATATAGAAATATAAAGTCAAAAACTTAACCCGCTTGAATTTGTTTATTTGTTTTGCTTATTTGTGTCATCTCGAAACACTTCTAGTTTTTGTTTTATGTAATTATACCCTCATAATGTTTTCCTGGATAGAAGTTAGTCTACTCAGAATGAAAGAAGTGATACTTTGACAGTTTTGTTTCTGGGATATTGAGGTGATATTTATGTATTTGTAGCTAAGGGTGTGCCAAATCAACCAGGTGAATATAGTTGATGCCTTCAAATTTGCTGAAATTGTGAGAGTTCTGCAAATAAATTCAATAGGACACCTTCCAAATTTCAGTTTAATCTGAGCATTCATTCCAGAAATATGATCCTTCAAAAAAAAACAAAGGGGTGTGGCATCAGAAAAATTGGCAACAAAGCAAAATTGAGCTTAATTTTAAAACGGCCGTAGCCTTTTTCTTAGAAAAGTAGGCAGTGGCTAATTTGGCACAAAAATGACCTGTGTAGTTTTGAAATGGTGTTGCGCAATGATTAAGGTCCAGATGTCAGTAAAAGTATTAGTCATGACACCTGAATTCCTACAAAGTCTTATGTTATGTTAATGCTTGCATCATCATTCTGTGGTTCTGTTATTTACATATTTCAAGTGAAAATCAGGAAAGAAAATGTCAGCTGGAGGTCGTAAGATCCAGACTGTAAACACTGTCAGTTTTGAGCATTTTATCATCCTCTATCCTTTAATTAGTAGGAACGCCACTAAAACGTTAGCTGTGTGCTGCTCTGGGATGTGTTTCAGGTCCTGGATGTGATCGCGCCACCATACACCTCAGATTTCGTGCAGCTCTTCCTGCCCATCCTGGAGAACGACAGCATCGCGGGCACCATACGCACAGAGGGCGAGCATGACCCCGTGGCTGAGTTCATAGGTGAGTCTCCTCATGACTGCTGGGCACGTAGCAGGGCTGCACACAGCTCTGAGCGTGTATTGCTTGTAACGGTTAGCATAAAGCACTGACCGGGTGTTGTTGCTAACAGGTTAGCATGCAGCATGCCCCTAGCATGCATTGCCCCTTTCATATTAGCGCATAGCACCATGCACCAGTGTGCATTACTGCAGGACAGGGTGGCGCACGGTATCAAGTGAGCGTTGCCGGTACCAAGTTTACATGCAGCACTAAGCATATCATGCCCATAATAGCCAATGACATCATACATTCACCAGTTGAATCATTTCCTGAACTGACTGAAATAAAATTGAACCGTCATTGCTGTAATTAGTTTCATTTCTGCAAGTACATTGAGGGCTGTCTCTATCGCTTCATCTGCTGTCTTATTTCACTAGCTTGACCATTAAGTTTATCCTAGTTCTTATTGTTTTTATCACTGAATGTATGAGCGAGCCTCATGTTAATTTTTCCATTCCAGCACACTGTAAATCGAACTTCATCATGATGAACTGAAATCCTGAGATCACACAGGGCTGAAGGGTCCTGACCATGGGTGGGGTTTGGGCTTTGGGGTTTGGGGGTTGGGCCCCCACCCTACCTCACCTCACCTCTGCTGGACCTCTCTGCCCTCTGGACTGTCATGGGCATGGACAGCCGAAAACAGCACACCGCCCAGCGTGGGGAGGGCGGTGTTCTGCATGTATATAGACTGAATCATAAAGACCAACCGAACTGGAGTTGACTTCACAATGACATGATGTAAATGAGTACAGTACAAAAGGGTAGATGATTTTATTTTCCAGTTTGGAGGTTGTAACATTTCCCATTGTGATGTTCTACATACCAGGTTGTGCAGAACAGAACAACATGTCTTTACTGAGTTTTTTAAAAAATACTTTTTCATATAACAGGGTGTCTATGAATGTGGTTCAGTGCATAAATACATACCTGTTCTAACATTCCTTGTATGCGCTGTGTTCCTTTAATCTTCCACTGCCAGGCAGTGATGTGTGGGGGGGGCTGGCTTTTGCCATCCCATTCTCAGTGTCACATTGACCATGCGCAACTGAATGATCAATACATTGTCAAGGCTATCAGGAAGGTCATGAAAGTCAACCTCATATTCCGGATTTATTGGGACACAACGCAATGCATATGTCAAGTTGATTTATTTTGAAATAAATCTATAAATGCTTACAAAGAAATTACAATTGAAGTGGTATAACAAAATAAAGGCACGTAAACCTAAACTTATTTCCATCTCTGAAATCTCAGAATTTGATAGCTTTTCTTTCCCTTTCTTCAGTCTAGTTTGTCAGGTGTCCCCCTCCCCCCTCCCATGTAGTAGGATAAGGTTATCTAAACCCAACAGGTTGCTACATGGGGAAAAAAAGCTCTGAACAGCGAAATAGGGGAATAATTAAAATGTCTGCCAAATAAATATTAGGTCAAATGTGACGTGTTCCTTCGTATGTCAAATATTTAGTCTTAAAAGTGACACTAAACCTGCTTAACCAGAGGATACTGTTACAGGAATCTCTGATGTTGGTTTCTTTGGTTGACTGGATTTTTCACAGGTTAGTGTTGTGTCGCTAAAGGTACACGGTATCTTAAAAACACCTTTAGTTTTCGCCTTTTTAAAAACAAAATGATCAGACTTTAAAATATAAGATAAAATGTGATAAGATAACACGATCTCAGTGCAAGAGAAGCACTGGGTCTTGTCAAAAGTGCAAACATTCCCTTTTCTGCATAGTGAATCAGTTTCAGAAAAATGACTAGATAAGGATTGACATGATTGAGGAACAGAATGTGTAACCTGTGTTAGCCCTCAGCCCGTTTTTCTATAAGGACCAGAAACGTGCATGTTTGAGATACAGGAAGTAGAGTGAAGGGTGCCCGGAGAGAGAGTGGTACCCAGTACGACATCCAATTCACTCTGTGACAGGTACAGTACTGTTGGTTCTCAGAAGATCCAGAACTGGTCTACAGGTAGTTCTTTGGCAGGATGGGGTCCCCGTACATGCAGTCCTCCTCAAGGGCCAGGTTATACTGGCTCCCGCTGCCCCCTTTGTAGGCGCTGGTCACGATTCTAAGCCATCCTTTTTCACCCTGTCAGACCAAACTCTCATAAGTTAGATGAAACAGACCACGAATGTATTGTGGTACATTATCCGATGTATTCAGTTTAGTCTTCAGCATTGAGCACAAAAAATAAAATATGCAGATCAATTTCATCAGCGACGAACGTCTACTGGTAACGTAAGATATCTGTTTATCGGTTTCATTCTTTTGGGTAGTTTTGAGCTAGCAGTGTTAGCTGTGACTGAGCGTACATGAGCAAATCAAATGAATATACATCAACTGCACATTGCTATTATTATTGCTCTACCAGGAGTCTACACTTCACCTCCATTTAATGGGTCATAAGGATACAAGTATGTCATGACAAGACCAGGCCATTCAGCCTAACTAAGCTCGCCATTTCAATTGAGGAATATCCAAGACTTGGTCAAGTCTGGCCTGTGATCAGGTACACACAAGGTGGAGATCAGCTTGTGTTTTGTAGATAGGCTTTGTTTGGGTGGGGGGGTGGGGTCTCGAGGTGCAAGGCTTACCCACGGCTCTCCCCAGGAGTTGCGGACGATCCAGAACTCCACGCCGTTCTCGTCGACACCCCAGCCGGCCACGGACACGATGTGGTTGATGTAGGGTTCCGGCACGTACTCCGAGTAGAGGCCGCCCGTGTAGGCGTCCAGCTTGTCGGTGGCCATGATCCCGCAGCTGCACACAGACAGATATAGCGCTCGCCATCCCACTCTGCTTAGGACGCACCCTTAAATAGCTTCAGAGCTCCTGCCTGGCCTCCCAGCCCTGCTCCTAGCATTCCTTGTCCTTACTGGCTTTCACTCTTGGGGATAAATTCAGGTTAGGCTCTCCTTGGTTAAGGCTACAGGTTCCATTGTGGAAGCATACGTACTCATGAGCATGGGCCTTAAGAAGCCTGGGGGCTATGCTAAGGTTCAGCCATGCTAACACTAGCATCTTGGTTTGTGCATTATTACCGCTTACCTAAACCTCGCTAGATAGCTATCGCTAGCGTCACATGCACTGTAGCATTCGCTTTATCACCAGTACTCTTGGATTGACAAAAATGACATAGTGAAGCCAAGCACTGATGTAGAAACTTATCAAAATCGATGGCGCTATGAAAAATCGTGATGTATGAAAACAGTACCTGATGGGTCCTCCTTTGTAAATCTCAGCCATCATCTTTTCCCGTCCACTGACCGCCCCAAAATCTCCGACTTTCCAGAGGGTGTAGTTTTTCACAATGTTGCAAACTCCAAATGTGGTACAGGTCCCGCACTGGTTGAATGGTTTGCATTCTGAAACATGATCCAAAATGGGGTGTCATATTAACACTTTAGTGTAAGAATTTTAGAGCGGAACACAGTCAACTGTACTGGTAAGTATCCTCTGGCTCCGTAATGTCTAGCGATTAGTGATAATGGTGGCCTCACTGTGAGGTTGTTTATGCTGTATTATGAGGGTGTTTGACCATGAGGTGAGGTCCAGAGCTTAGATTTGTGTGTAGAGCGTGGATCTCACTCTGATCTTTGGCCTGGTAGTTGTTGCAGGTCTCGTCTGGGATGCCATGTGAATTAGCGTACTCCCACACTCCTGTGTGGTCACCACCATGACACGACCCAGCTTCACCGCAGTCGATCACGTTCTGGACAGACAAGTACGCGGAAGGCCAGGCCCCTTTCCGCTTGATGTTGATCCGATCTTTCAAAAAAAAAAGTTGGAGTCACACCTACATATGGAGTCACACATCATACTTAAGCAGCTTGTTTACACTTACACCAAAATACTGAAATACTCTGAACCTTTTCCTGCATATTAATGAATAAGGCTGAAACAATTATTTAAGTTACTCGAGCGAAACTGAGAACAAAAGAAACTTGAATCTGAATTTTCACCCTTGGACATACTGTAAATATGATTCCACATCACCAAAAATACGGTGGAGCAGACAAAGAACATGAATGAAGGTCCCAGCACGAAAAGGCAAAACATGTATTTAAAAAAAAAAAAAAAAAGCAGAATCTAGTAGCCTGCCTGCATTGCAAAAATAAAGGATCGTATCATAACATCTTCCATGCTATAGCATTTTAGCATCCAGGATTTACTCAAGACACATTCGCCATAGCAAGGTACCCTATGGCTGTTAAATAGCCACTAAAAAGTATACCTTATCCATGACCTTATTCATTAAAGTGGCAGGTTACTTCTCATAAGCCAATGTGATTTAGCTTGTTTGTACGTGCAGGTGTATGTTAGCGTGAGTTCATGAGGCATCCTACAAACCCATCTCACTGATCCCGTCAATAAGTGGTCTATTTCATCTCCTGCTCCAGGGACTGAGCCGAAAACATATGTATGATGAGTGAGGTTATCAAACAACCATGTGACCGAGTGACGGCTTCCTTACTCTCAGCCAGTCCTGACGGCTTCCTTACTCTCAGCCAGTCCTGCCATAATTGGTTAACGCATAATTGGTGAACATCATTCCCTACTGACATGGTGGGCATCTATTCTGTTTCAGTGCAGAAAGTAAACAAATTTCAGTTTTTACAGTTAAACGAACATTCATACTGCATATTTTATGTTCCAATAAAAACCCTAAATTGATCAAAAATTTTCTTAAAATGAGTCCAGGCCTTCGCTCAATTTCAGTGTTCAGATTTTGAAACCCTCTTTTTTCTTCAAATTCATATATCACTCGTTTTCAGACATCTCTTTGATGACTCAGCAATTTTATGAACTGAATCTATAAAAAAATAAAAGAATAATCAAATAAAAAGAATATATGAGAGTAAAGTGCAAATATGAATTGTATCACAAGACAGTAAAAACACACACACACTGTACTTTTTGTGTCATATGATGTCAATTCCATTTTATGGGTCTCAGTCAGATGACAATAAAAAAAGGGGAAGTTCCTGAGAGCATAGCAGCGTGACTTTGTGCCGTTTTCAGGAAAGTGCTGACTCACAGGAGGGGGCGGCGTGGTGATAAAACAAGGGTGTGGAGCCAGACGGTAATTTGGGGGGGGTTACCTGCCAAAGCGCTGGTGCTTCCATGGGCCCAGCAGGAGCCACAGTACTGAGGAATGTGCTGGTTTCGGGTGGTGCTGACATAGTTGGTGCCGTTTATGTTCCTCCAGTCCCATGCCTTTGGCAAATTAGCAATGTTCAGGTACTCGTGTGGGCGCGGCTGCGTCCTGAAAATGCAAACACACACGCTACATCTGTTAGCAGACTGAATCCAGCCTCCGGCTCTTCACAAAAGGGATCAAACAAGGGGGGGAAAAAAAACTTTGTCTAGTTATGGTTTTCTTCCATTCTTCCCTCAGCTTTTCTCCTTTTACCAAACCCCAAGCGTTTATGTATGTAAAATGTACACTTAATGAATAGAATATGGAATGCCCCTATTTATAATCTTAATCTTCCAAATGTACGTTAATATTTTCTCAGTTCCTGAAAGTAACACAGAAACCTCAAAATTCATCTTTTAAATGCTGGTGTATTTCACCAAAGTTTCACATCTCCTTTTTTCCACAAGCACCCAAAAGGCAATCACCACAACACAAGCATCACTATTAAAGTCTAGCAGGTGCAATAAAAACTAGCCAGTACCCTGCATGCATCCATTTGCAGATGTCATCTCCAGCCACATAAAACCATTCCAGACGACAGCATTTTTACGGTCATATGATCGTAAACAAGCGTCAAAGTGCATTATTTCAAAAAGCTTCATTATTTCAAAAAGGCTAAAACCATGCAAGCTAAAACATCGAGTCATCTTCTATTGCCTCCAGCATCCATCAACACAAGACTTTTCGTCGCCATAGTTTTGCTACCTTGGAAACCTGGCCACTGATTCATGAAATGATTTCAAACGTCGAATAGCCACGGCATGGGAAGCCTGCAAAGGACTGAACGACACCCGAATGTCAAAACTAAAAATCCAGTCATATACAAAGATCTGTTTAACTATCAATGACAACCACCTTCACATACATACATTACAATGATTTAGATCCAGAAAAAATTACAGGGCTTCCCAGTCAGAAATATTATTTTTACAAACTGTCTGCAGAGCATGCCAAAGGGTTTATGAAAGGGTTTTTGGTAAATTAAGAAAGTACACATCTATTGGCATATCAATCTCTGGAGTACCCCAACCCTAGCCTGCACAGTGAATCTTGAAAACCCCTTGACGTATTTTTGTTTTTACTAAAGAGGGTATTCCAAATTAGCAAAGTAGTATTGTACTTACATGACATACCTTATACAATAATACATTACGATAAGGGCTAAATACACTCCAACAAATTGTTTTTGGTCATAACTGTTGGTAGGCTATAACGTCACTAAAAATAATGAATCCGTAAAGACTTAAAGGTTAACATAACCCAAAACCATAAAATCTACTATCTGAGGCAAGAAGAGATATTGAAAATCATGACAGACCATATTAGGAGAATATTTAAATTGGGACCAAAAAATTACAAACACCGGGGAAAACAAAAAGTTGAGCTTAAACCCTTACATAAACTTGCGTATGATGTAACACACCCTAGCTGCATAACAACGTTTCTACTTTGAGTGCCGAACATTACAAACCACTAAGCCGGTTGTTTTCAAACTTAGCCCTGGGAACCCCCAAGGTCTGCTGGCTTTTGTTACCACCCACTTCTTTGAAAAATTATGGTTGATAAACACGTGCTTAAGGCTGTATGATAATGTTTTTCTTTTGACTTCCTTTAATATAATGCAGATTTTTCTTGTTCCCATTTGCATTTCATTTTGAATTCTTTATTTAATAAATTGTTTTATTTCAGTGGCCACGTGGCTACACATAAATGCAACTAGATCACTTAAATTGTAAATTAACTTACTACATTACAAATATGACCGCTTTCTTAAGGGGCCATTTGGCTTCTAGCACGTTAAAATCATGAGATTCTTACATTGTTTTCGGAGTAAATGTACTGGAATTTAAAACAGCCGTAGGAATATTTCTGACATTATGTCAGGCTACATGGGTAAACATCCCTCAAAATATTTAAGTGTCTGATTAAGATCAATAAACAACTAACGACAATTCGGAAGTGGCAGGTGTACCCAGGCAATACTATGTGAAACTGCAGTTTAACTGTCATCTTATTGTTTTATAAATGTAGTTAAGAATCGAGTTCATCATGTACCTACGTAGGCAATTTACTAACGCAAGTAAAATGCATCCAAAGTTGTAACATATCACAACTAACACGATGTTATTTTGTCACACACGAACAAGGCTTGACATTATCTGCCGTAAACAACGTTATAATACTAGCTTGTTATTTACAAATAAATCAGGCGTTTTGATTTTCCTCCAGGGTCCACTGTTTGTTGAAAATCATACCATTGTGTTTCGCAATAAGGAAATGAAAGTGGACCATGATACATACTGAACTTGCCTGAACTAGATCGCCCAGTAAACCTGTTGGTATTCGTATTCCCATTCGATAATGATACAAAAGATGCATGTAACCACATTTAAACCAAGGATTTAAATTTAGTATTGTTTATATCCTTAAATCACAGTATCCTTCGAGGCGTGGGGATTAACTGTATGAGGAAATTCTGACGTTATATTCCAATTCCACTTGTCCCACACGCCCATACAGCTAAATGCTAGCGGGACTAAGAATCAGCGGAACATGTTGTAAATCCGGATAATGCAATTTATTTAGCCATTCTGAATTAAGACAGTCTCACACAGCAAACATAACTAGCTAACGGAATTAGAGATAAACGAGCGAGCTAGCAGACAGCCACAACACTCGCCAACGTTAGCACATAATTAGTTGACTAGTTCACAGAGTCTACTGATTCAGCTATGGACCAGACAAAATACATTTTAAAGACAGTAGCAATATTAGAAATTATTTCTGTAATCAGAACTTTACTTGATTCCAAAATGGGTTTTCCTCGGCGATGGTCGGTAGCATGGCTCGTTCTCATTGAAGTAGCGTCCGGCTAGGGCACCAGACAATATGCAGAAAAATAATAGCAATAGACGGGCCATGTTGAACGGGTCCGTGATCATATGACCGACAATCAGCGGTGCAAAGTATTTATACGCGTCGATGAATCTGGTCTGTTCACCATGCGGAAAACAGCAGGTTCCGCTCCACAGCCCGTTGGCACTGTACAGCCAACAACTTCGAAATAAAAATGCTTATCACTGCATGCTACTTCCGGTTGTAGTCAGTACTGTCGGCATACTTGTAAGCAACGGGAGCTTTTGCAGCTGTATGTTCCTCATGCTATTCTGGATAACAGAGAGATTCATTTACTCATGCACTGAGACCATTAACAACCTTAGACTTAATACCACCTGCCTTTTAATCGCGGCTAAGCTATCTTAATGTCCTGGGAATTAAGTTTATAAGTAGTAATTAAATAGCCAGTGAAATAGGGGGTAGTTAGGCTACGTGTATTTTGAGACATTTATTTGCATGGATAAATTACATGAGTGATGTAGGATGCTTGCCTTTGTTTGTACTGTTCGGATCTCTTCACCCTAAATTTGGATACTTCGACGTTTTTTTAAATTACGGGTAACACAGTGACTGGGAAAAAAAATCAATTGAATTTGGTAAGTGTGTTACGATACAATCTCCACTTCTGGTTTCATGTTGTGGTCGTTCAATTGGTTGGTTTGGAACCGCTGAGGGATATCACTGTGGTTTTGAACAAAATCCAGCAGAAAATCCACAATTACTGGCGGCACTCTGAGACAATCGCTTTTCAGGCTCAAAGAAAATATGTAACCATGCAACCTATAAAATATGTGTCCGTCAAACCACGCATCTCTTGTCCAGTGCACCATGTATGTAGTATTTTTTTTATCTTCCTTCTGGGTAGATGTCATCAGCTATCCATTGTAGAACTTCACCACGTATTGAATTCAGACAACTGGGTGTTGTAGAATAGTTCATTTGGAGCTCCAGTCGACTGCCTTCACTTTGTACTTGTGCGCGCACACTGGCTAATAAATGTCGTTCATTTGGACACTGTCGCCATCTCATCTCAAGGTTCCTCGAATCTATAAAATCAATTAACCAAATGTTATTGGTCTGAGTTGATGTCATGTCATGTCAAATGGAGGCCTACTTAATTTCTGTAAACTGTTAGTATTACCTGTTTTGCCTGTGTTTCACTGTATTCTAAGAAATACATGATTACTCATGTTGCTAGTAATCTAGATCCTTACTGTTAGCGTTAACTCATGAGTTTGTGTCCCATTATAAGAGAAAGCTTCATGGGTGAGCGTACCTCAGCAGGAAGTAAGCAAGCATGTATCATTGTCAGCAACGCTACATTTTATTTAGTTTCCACTATTAGAAAACCTGTTTAAACTTTAACGGTGGAGCTTCTTACACCTTACAAAAATAACATTTGGTCCCTCTGAGCAATAAGCCATGTACATTATGTGTTTTAAGCAAAACAAACAAGCCAGGCAATTTACTTACATCTTTATTACTGAGGTCCAGCTTCATCTTTCATAACAAATCTCTATGTGCCCCTTCGAAAATTTGGCATCAGTGTGTTTTTTTTTTTACCAAAACAAACGTTCACAACAAATCTGTTTCTTCTTCAACTGCATGTCCGTGCAAGAGATAGAGATACTATCCCACTGCAATGACAGGATCATCTTTAGTTTCATTTTTATTTTCAAACATTTGTAGCTTGTAGCATTGAACAGTTATACATTTTTGAAGACCGTGTGATAATAGACAGACAAAAATTTTGTTCTCCTTCTTCGGACTTAAGGGAGCAGTGTCTTCACAAGTTCGAGCCCACGTTTGCATATCAAACAATACTGTCCGCCTGCCCACGTACTGTTGGCCATTTTCCACACTAGCAGAGATAGTAAGTGAAATATACAAAGACAGTAAAAGGTTGGGGAAAAAAAAACATCTAAATCACATCAGGAATGGGGTAAATTGATTTAGCTAATCAGTTTCTCTGAAGATTGGAATCTAAAACATGGAAATGCATCGTAACGAGTGATCAGTGCCCGCTTAGAAACAGTGGAGGCAGCAGAAGGGTGTTTGGTGCGGTGTCGAAGTGGTGGTATAGAACAGAGAGAGGGACGGAACAAGCGTGGAGTTACACCAGTCTCCTCCTCTTGCAGTCGCGCTCCATCTGGTCTCCGGACTGGCAGTCGGCGCTGCCCAAGGGGGACACCAGGTTGAGCATGGGGTCCTCGGAGGCCTGGCCGAACAGGGCCAGCAGCATGGCCACGCCGAAGCCGGTCGCACGTTCCCCCTGAGGAGCGAGGCAGCAGACAGGGTAACGGGATTAGAATCTACCTACATCCATCTCTACAAGTGCCTGTAAGCGCAAAACCATACGAAACCAAAGTTCCATTCAGTGGTGCATGCAGACATCCTAAACTGCACTTGTTAGCTCCAACCATGGACCTAGACTTTAAACACACCCTCATTTCCAGGATCATAGATACTCTACTTAGTTAAATATCCTGACACATTTCTGTTTTATGAGTCTGTACACATATGTTTGCCTGTTTGCATGCAGCGGAATTTGATATTGTTACAGCATAACTGGTGCTTCTGATTTCATACTGTGTTTGGTTAAGGTTTGTAGTCCTGTGGTTCTGAGTAAATAATGGAAACATCGTGTAAACATTTTGAACTTAAATCACTAGTAAAAATGAGCCGACGTGCGTTTCATCTTAATGTCGACACCAAGTGACAATATGTATCTTATGTATCTACAGTTTTAAAATGAACTTTATACTTGGAATTTCTAAAACAATATGAGAGTTTTATGATTCTGAAAGAGATTAAATGGCACTGGAGTTGTGGGAATGTCAGTCACAGAGACACAAAGAGAATTGTTCTGATATATCACTACAGGGTCAAAACCTGGTCTGCACCATGCAAGTAAAAAGCACATCACAAAACAGTGGTTATGAGTTTAAGGTCACTGACAGAGATAACTTGACACTTGACCATAGTTGCACAAAACCACCAGTGACCCAATCTCAACAAAAATGGTTGTGAGCTATAAAAGCTGATATTTAAGGTAGTGTTGCCATTCAGAAACTGCTTATAAGCAAGGAAAATGCCCAATAATGCATTGTGCAGTGGGCACAAAACCTGGCCTTCTGGGCAGTGGAAGAAAGTAATATACTCTGAGGAGTCATCTTTAATGTTTTCCTACATCTGGATGGATTTATTTTTGGAGAAAGTCAAAGCCTTCAACCCACAATGCCTTATTCATAACATTTAAACATGATGGTGGATCTGTTACGGTATGGTTACATATTTGTGAAAATATGTCAAAGTGGGAGGGTTTTAGGTGGCTGCAGTTAAACCAATTATACGCTAACCACAGCTACACAGCTGCTGAGGTGTGAGGAACACCTATTTTTGCACATAACCTCAACACTAAAACTTTCCATTTTCAGCTCAAGACGTAGTTGGTTAAAGTCATTCTGAGGTAGAGTTATTCGTCTCATAGTGATTGCCACAAATGACCAGAGTCTTTGTTCCACCACACTTGTTAGCCATATCTTTGAGTTAGTCGATAACTGTGACTGGCTGCCGTGGCTTCAGACCCATTTTTGTCCCTGAAATGGTCATCTGGTATGCCTGTGAAACTAACCTTGTTTACCTGCATCTGTGCTTTCAGTTACACGTACGCTTACTGCGCTGGGGTGGCAACCATGCAGTATAAATTGAGTTGGCCAATATTCTTCTCAGACCAATAAGAATACATACTTGCTGGAAATATACAGAGGCTGTCATAGAGTGCGTTACAGCCATTTAGCTGACACATTTATCCCAGGTGACTTACAGTTGATTAGGCTTGCTGGGGGCCAATCCCCCATGGGAACGATGTGGGGTTAGGGGCCTTGCTCAAGGGCCCAACAGCAGTGGTGTTCTTGCTGTGGCTGGACTGGGTCATGTTCCTTAGCCACTAGACTACAGGCTGCCCCTATAGAGTGCCCCACATTTCAGGAGATCCACAATTACCAAGAATGAGTGACATTAGACTATTCAAAATGAAGGGCAGGTTGGAGACAGTTTATATATTGCACTACGTAGGTCAGGGTAAGGCGGGTGGGATACTCACAGCATGGACCGGGGAGGCGATGTCCACATGCACCCAAACGCCGGGCCAGTCGAAGCCCAGGTGGGAGCCGATGAAGAGGCCGGCGCAGGAACTCTGGGCGTTCTCACGGTCCTGTTTACACGTTTAAACACAGCAGCAGGAAGTGAGTGCAGTGTGTCTGAATCCGCACCGTGACCCTCCCTATGGTTAATGTTACAACACAAGATGCGGCAGGCAGCTGACTGGCTTATTTTACTGCAGGGAAGAGACGGCCATGTGACATGAATGGCCGGTTATAAAGTAAGAGAGGAAAAGATTATTATGATTCAGCTTGTGGCTTTACGGTTGAGGGTTCTTCTATCGGCTGCCAGATTCATTTTATTATCTCTCCCTGTACTAGAGAGATAATTGGCCATTATAGCTATGCATTTCATGAAGAAAAAGCTCCTATGTTCACACTGTGTTTATGTGATTTTAGAAACAAATACACAAAAAGAGTACGTTTTTATACCTGATCAAATTAAAGACTGGGGTGAATCAGTACACTCCTTAAATCATTGAACATATGATTAAGCTCCAGATTTTTTTCCTTATGCTTCATAACACAATGCAGGTTTGGCTCATTATAATTAGCTTTGTCTTTGAATTTTTCAGTATCTACCAATTGGATAGTTTTCGTGGTTGTGTGTCCAGAATCACCATGGTCTTTAATATGAGTTCAAACATGTTACTTGTCTTTATGCAATTGCCTGCAATATGGCACAATGTGAACATAAGAGCTTTTTCTTCATGAAATGCATAGCTATAATGGCCAATTATCTCTCTAGTCATGAAAAAGCGTGAACAATTATGAACAATTAACAGCTTGTTAAGATTTTGGGATTGCAGTTGTGGTTGGAATAAAAACCAGCATACACAGTGTGCCCCAAGGACCGACGTTGGGAATCACTGCCCTAGAGGTTAGTGTTGCACTGATATGGAATAAGTGAAAACAGTTTTAGTTTGTTCAGAGGAATTACTACTGCCTTTCTGTCTTAAAGGTAAAAAACTGTACTTTCTTTTTTTTATGCTGGTGGACCAAACAAAATAGTTGCCAAAAACATAAAAATCTGACCATGGATCACCTGCAAAGACTTGACATCCCAGTACATACCATGCAGACTTCACATAATCTCGCTAAATTCCAATAATTTCAGGAACATACACTGATGTGCGAAAGTATTAAGAACGATCTGTATATTAATATATTTTAGGCTGAAATCCTGTTTAATCTGTGTGAAAGTCTCATCTAATAAGCAACACCATGAAGAGGAAAAACATGGAAATTAGCTACTGTACTTGGATTATTTACTGCAAGATAAAACATCTTTGCGGTCAAATGTATGTGAACTTAAACACTCAGAACTGATACAACTGCGAACAGCAATGACACCAATTCTTAGAATTTCCTTTTGCTATTATCAGCGTCTGGTATCTCTTTTTGTGTGATTTCAGCCCTTTTGCTGGCAGAATTGCTTCATCTGATCAGATTTTTCAGGGTGTCATTTCAAATGAAGCTTGCTTCAGGTCTGGCCAGAATATTTCGATGAAGTTTACGTCCCCCTCGCATTTTACTATTTATCTGGTTGTAAGTTTAGGATAGTTGTGCGTCTGCATGACCCACGGTTGGTTCAGCTCCAAAGAGGGTGACTTGACACTTCTCTAGAAGATTCTTGTAAAAAAAATGATTGATTTTTGTAATGCCAAGCTGTCGAGGTCCTGAGGCAACAAAGCAGCTCAAAACCGTCACATTCCACCCACAATGCACTGGTGTTCATTGTGGTTTTCCACTTTCAGAGAACATTCATCGGTACAAGTATGCTCCACAAGGCCAGAGCAAGAATGTTCCCAGGACAGGTGTGTCAAAAATAAATTTTTTTGGCTGCAATGACAAAGTCCATCCCATTCCATAGAACCCCATTCCATTCACCTAGCATGTTAGTGGGGCCAGCATAGTTTGTGGCTTCCTTGCTGCCTCTGGACCAGGATGGTTTGCCCCCTGTTATAGAGGACTATTTTGATAATTCTCATTAAATGATTTGCATCTAATTTTAATAGGATTTCAGTCTAAACCATGGTAATATACAAATCATTCTAAAGGGTTTCACATGTTCAAGCATCACTGTAGTGTCTTGCTGAACTGTAAAAAGTCAAAACAGCAGCTGGACATTTGCCCATAGGTGCTTTACATCACAATATGTAAATTACCTCATGGGTGGAGATTAACAGATTTTCTACAAATTCAAATGGAGTTCAAAAGCCCACAGGTTCCGGCAGTTTTCTTCCTTATACTACGCTACCAGTCTGTGCTGCTGAACTTTTATCTGGTGACTGAGCTCCCATAATGTCTTTGTTTGAGGAGAACAACAGCATTGTGAAGGTAGTGCAACCCCATTATTGACTCCTCATGACATTGGGCTTCCTGTTAACAGCCCTATTCATTGACCCTTTAGCCACGTTCACATCACCAGCTTGGTATTCGAGTAATGTTTGTAATAAGGGAGGAAAATCAGTGTTTTCGCTAACCTATCATACTATGTGCGGAATTAGGATCTTGGATTTTGAGGGACACACATGCACTTCCTTTGGTTATCTAAACCAGATAGCCAAGGCAGCTAGTGCTCACAGTGAGCTATTTTTAAAGGAGGATCAAAAACGTTGTTTTGGAGCTAGCAGCCACAATAATAAAATTATCGTTTGTTTGCTCTCTAGCAGCCCCTGCTGGTCGGCCAGGCAACTACAGATGTACAAACTGTCTACATGCTGACTTTGTCATTCGCCAAAGACCTAAGTAGTATGTAGATGCTGGTTTGTCTGCTGTGTGGAAACAAGTGGTGGTTTGTTATCACATGAACGAGAGGATTCACGTGTTCTACTGCTGTCTCATCCTGAGGCTGAACGGTTTGGCCGCAGTTGGGGTCAGGGAAAAAATTGTTTTATAAAAACTTAAAGTTGTGTACTCACAGCCACCGAGTTCTTCATGTCGGCCACGGCAGAGGTGAACTCGCTGAAGTGGAGCTCGGGGCAGTAGACCAGGGGGTGCGCCAGATCCCCGCTGCTGCGCCCGGCGCGCACGCACGCCGCCTCCCACTCCTCACTGTTGGTCATCACCGCCGCGTGATACTTCCCCGTGGAGATCCCCTGGAAACACAGTGAACGCGGTCTGAGCACGACCTGAGGAACCCTCCAGAGAGGAACCGCTTTTCAATAAGACACCTGCACACTCACATGGAGAACAGTCCAAAGTTCTGCAAACAGCAAGGCTTTCAAAAATAACATTTCACATCAATCATTATCACTTCTCTTAATTGGTGATTAGCCATCTGCTACACAGCCATCAAACTGACAAACGTAAAAAAAAAAAAGATTTTTTTTTTTTTTTTTAGCTTTAGTGTAAATTAGTTTATATTAGTTTAGAATAAATTTGTAATTTTTAATTTATTTGTAATTTATTCTAAATTAAAACAGAATTTATTCTAAATTAAATACATTAAGAGGAAATGATTCATCGCTGCACCTGTTCTTACAATATGGGTGAGTGTACCCAGAACCACAGGTCACTGTGGTGAGGAGAATGAGGAGCACGGACCCAACAGGGAGCCTTGCAGAACCCCTACCTGAGCCCCTGTCAGGGTGGCCATGTCCAGGATGATATCTGCAGCGAGATCCTTGCTAGCATAGACCACTCCATCTGACAGCACCAGTCTGCCCTCTGCGTCAGTGTTATTTATCTCCACAGTCCTAAAAAAGGAGGATGGACATGTATATATATATATATCAGTGGAAGTCTGATTTAAGCGTAATGATTTGCAATTTGTAGCATACTTCGCTCAATGACAATGACTTTTAGCATAGTCCACCCAGGCAGTGAACCACAACCTGACACAACCCATTTTTATCAATCATTGATCATCACATTGTATTTTTCCCCCACTTCCTGCTTTGCGTTTCTGTGTGAAACTGCCGTGATTCAATTTCCTCAGTTTAGTCTGAATGTTTATCGTAGTAATATTGAATACAATAGGTGGTATTTCGGTTTTCCAGATGACCGCTGCTCACTTTCCAGAGTAGAGGGTGTGGATATCATCGGGCCGGGTAGCTGTGGGTCCCACCGCGTTTTCGGCCAGGCAGAAGATGGCATGGAGTGTGTCCTTGAAGCCCTGCAAAGCAGCCGCAAGATGAGATTTTTTTTTTTGCATGGAATGAGATGAAGATCAAATGGGATGGAGTGACCTGGAATGAAAGAAGAGAAATATGGCAGCCGACAGCTCCACAGCTCACCTGTTTGACAGTCGCTTTGAAAGCCCCAAGTATGGCGGCTGCACCCCCGCAGTCCCTCTTCATCCCGGGCATGGTGGTCTGTGGGTACATTTAGCCGTTACCCTGCAGTGCGTACTGCTCCATACTCACTCTACTGACAAGCCTACTCTCCCAATTACATGACCTTCAATGGCACTGACAGGGGTGCCAAGGCTAAAGCAGAACCGAAAGACATTTTTAATTATGAACAAAGATCATTAAAATGTCGATCTGATTCACTTATGGTGAACCAGCTGCCATATTTAAGGTAACATAAACCATTTTTGTACGTATGTGTGAGACCTTAATACAGGTTTAGAAAATCCCTTTGAATTAGTACTCAAAATCATTGCCTACAATATTTATGCCTCATTCATTAACATCCAATGTAAACTAATGCAAACTTTTTTTAATTTTAGAAATCTGAAGAAGGTGTATACAACCAAGAATATCACCCCAATAACACAGAACACCCAAAGGGTTTCTGCCTCGGCCTCATCTTAGCCACACATTAACTTCCTTATATCAGCGTAGAATTTACCTTCGACTAATTTTTTCCTCTGAGCTTTTAGCTTTACTTTCTGGTTTAATATTTGACCCTGTCTGCTGACTGCACATGGCCTCCATATACCTTCCCCTTGATGCTGAGTCCGCCCGTGTCGTACACGATGCCCTTGCCCACCCAGGCGATGGTCTGAGTGGCGCCCTCTGGTGTGTGACTGAGAACTGCCAGAGCAGGAGGGTGCTCCGCTGCCTTCCCCACCCCATAAATCCCTGAGAAAAAGAAAAACAGCAGGTTCCACCATCAGCGATAAATACTTCTGTTTTTTTTTTTTTAATTATTGTTCCATCAGCTACAATCGGGATGATAACAGTCACAAATTCATATCCCCAACGCCCAGCCGGTAATGGGGAAGCTGGAACTTAGTCACATGATCCACGGCTGCACCACAAACCTCTAGTCAGAGACCAAGCCATAGGCTGCAATGACCCTGATTTTAAAAATGACCAACAAATGTGTCATTAACATTTAAGAACAAAACATTTTTACATTAAGACTGGGCACAGTTTAATTGCTTATCTGCTCTGTTAATAAGAAAAATCTGGCCAATGAGAGACATTGGGTTCAATAATTTGTAGGGTAATGCTTACATTGGACCTAGTTTACAGAAGCACAATTATTGCAACGCTATTTATGAAATCTGTTTACACACAGCAATGATGCCTGTATGGCTAATGGAAGGAGCGATGGTTACGCCATTGGACGTGTTCTTTCCTTTTTGAGTAATCTATCACTAAAATGAAATGCCACCAAATACCACGTAAACATTATAGGTTCCTTGAACATGGAGCTAAAATACAACAAAATTCAATACGCACATATATATGCAGGCAGGCGTGAACATGCAAGACCTGACACAAACACATAAACAAGCGTGCTTGCACCCATACACACACGCACGCACGCATGCACGCACGCACACGCACACCAGGCCCATCAGCTGACACTCAGGCTTAGGAAAGTCCCAAAGCAGGAAGGTCTTTACTCTTTTAACAGAGCTGACTGTTCCTGCTGGCTCATGCAGTTCCCCTCTGGGTGTCAGTCTTAAGGAGTTCCTGTAAACATTTCCCTCCAACAACCGGCTAAAAAAAAAAACCCCTCGCATTTTCACACTCAGAGTTTAAACGTACTCTCTTGGTGTATAGATAAAACGCGCTTCATTTATTAGACCATAATCGAGACTATGTGAGTAGTCAGAACATTTGCACTGCTTTTGTCATGATTTGTTCAGTTTTTAATTTGCAATGAATGTTGGGATTTGGATTTACTGGGCAATGCTATAAGTATGGCATCAAAGGGTTGTGTGGCTAAAAATAAGCTAAGCATTTGCGTTCACTGTTTCTCTAAATATGATGAGCAATGAGATGCCTGGATCAAAAATGTTACAGGAATGATGCTACTTAATGATTCACATTTGTGTATGCAACATCTATTCTCTTTCTCCCTGTTGAAGAAAAGGAAAGAATCACCAATGAAGTGTTGCAATCTAGCAAATAGAAAAAAACTGAAGCCAGGACATATTTCCACTGGTCCGTATTAAATAAACCTTTGCTGTGGTTGTGATTCAGGTATCGGACGAGTGGAGAAAAGTAGAAGACAATGGAAGGCAGGAGAATGTTGATTTTTGTTTGAAATCAGCAATGCTAGTAATGCTTTTTGTCTGATAAAAAAAGATAAGTGGTTTGATCTTAAAAAAAAAAAAAACTATGTAGGGAAATAGTGACTGTCAGGTAAGAACATCAGCAAATGCGATTGGCCAAACTTCATTTAACCTTAGCCATCTTAGCTAGCTCATGCCAGCTTAACGTGATATTGACTCACGCACGCACGCATGCATGCACACAATACATATGACAATACATTTAGTGCAAAAATTCAGAATCGTGTTCCAATAAGATAAATGGGTAACATTGTTCAGGTTTGCTCTGAGGTTCTCTCTCAGACAGGAAGGTAACATCCACGTTACCTCCGAAGCCCTTCTGCTTCAGCTCCTCTCCCCGAATTATGGTGGGTGTGATCCCCAGCTCGTTCCCAACAGCCTTGATCTCCTACAAACAGATCACATTCAAAAACGTTATGCTTCCTTTTCCACTGAAGGCTCCCTGTGGAGAAAAGATCCTTCTCCCTTTCCATACGACAGGAAGTCGTGCTTACATCCAGGAAGTGATCTGTGTTCATCTCGTTGCAGGGGGTGTCCACAATCCGTGCTGCCAATCTCACTCCATCTGCTGCGTTGGACAGGCACTGGAGGGGACCATAAACAAGGGGGGGGGGACAAATTACCATCAGATGCGAGCATGTAACTTCAGTGCCGAACTCCAATACCACCTCACTGTTCATTCATCCATGTTTCACTGTACTGGAGTACTGGAGTTAATATCTAGGATGTGACCATGTGGGCCTTCAGTCTGACTTTCAGCAGTTCTTCACATGTCCCTGTGGACAAGGAGTTTGACACCTGCAAATTACAAATGACTAAATTAAACCATAATTATGAGGTGTTCCTCACTACAAACCAATACAATTACCGTGGATATGGGAAAGTGTCGTAAAATCGAAACCTAGACACACAATTTCAACACCCATTTCCACCAATTTCAGACTGCAGCACTGCATACAGGGAGATTTATTTTACTTGGCAAAATGTACGTATGTACGTTTGTGGGTAAGAACACTTCCTGTAGCTGCAGGGCTAAATTCGGTCAAATTTGTCTAACGCCTGGAGCAAAAACTCCACTCAGATCGTACTCACAGGAACTGGCCTCAGCCGAAACAGAGGAGACTCAGCTTCTTTACATGAACCTATATAGCCTACATGAATTTTTGCTCCTGAATAACCCTAACCATCACAAAATCTGCTTTCTGGCCAGATTTCGTAAATATTCACAAGTAGTTCATTTATACTGAGTTTTTAACCCTCTGATGGGTACTGCACTGGTGCATCCAATATGGACTGCTTGGTTTCAGAGAGTACCACTGTCTCAAGTCTCTCTCTCTTTTCCTGCATCAGACACTCAGGACTCACACTGGATCTCATGTCGTCTTGAGGACGTTTCCTGCTGAAGGAAAACCGTTATCTGAAGCTCAGATTTCACAAGGCTGCAGCGCTCTGCATTCCCTCCTGGTGCTTACCACTGCAAGACCATCACAGGAGTGCTGACCGAGATCGCTTCTACTGCAAGAGGCCTAAAAGTTACCCTACGCGACTAACGCATGACTACGTCCAGTCAATGTTTAAACCCAACATCCCAGCCAGATTTCGCCGTTGTTCAGACACAAGGACATGGACAGCCTCCTCCCTGCATGACTGAACCTCTCAGTCAGAGATTTTGCCCATCTGCAATGAACTCCACCCCCCCCCCACCCCAGGGGACGAAAGAATTTCCCACCCAGGTCAGGACAGCAGAATCACTGGCCATTTTCCAACATACTCCAGGCTCACTCCTTCAAACAATATCTTGGTATTTATTAAGGTTATGGTGTTCTAGGGTTTCAGTTACGGTACTTAGTTATGGTTTTACAATTAGGACATATTATGAATGTATAATTGGCACTCAGAAGTTGTATATCAGATCTGATTAGCTTAGTTAACGTGCATTATTGTTTTAATGATGGTGCACATATACTCTCTGGTCTTGAAACGCTGGTAGTCAGGACTGGCGCTATTTTTCATATTCATAAAGTGAATGCACTCACATTCTTCTACATTATAAGTCACGCTAAATAAGAATGTCAGCTAAATGGCTACGTTTCAATGACCAGGTTTCCAGACTGTCGGCACAGACGTACTTATTGACAGTACTGATTTGAGCTGTAAAATATGTACTTTAATAAATACAAAATATATATTTTCAAAGGAATTATTTTGCAAATTGAATTAAAAAAGGTGAAACCAATAATTATCTGAAAATTGATATGACTAATTGTGACACAATGTGTCATTAGAAGAATACATTATCACTTATTAATAAGGTTTACCCTTACTAATTACTCTTTTTGAGGAAGCTGCGATACTATTGGAAATTTTGAGGTAGTTTTTAAACTATATAATTAACAGACAGAATACAGGTATTAGTTTGATTGTTTATCTTTTAAACCATGTTACCCATGGGCGACTGGTATGCTAACTGCAAGATTAAAATTCGATCTTTGATTTTTGAATACTGCATGACCAAAAATGACTTATTTAATACAGATAATTAAAAATTACATCAGTAAAGAAGAATTCCTGCTCATTTCTTTTACCACGTGGCAAATTGGATACTTATTAAGAATGACAAAACCTTTTAAAAGAAGTTAAACATTTCAAACTTGTTTGACTTTTTACTTCCAAATCATTTGTTTTCTTAGACTATACATTGGTCTTTAAATAAGGCCATTTTCAATGATTCTTCCTTTGATTCTGTCACATCTCTGACAGTCGTAAAAGGCTGTATGATGGATCAAACTGCCACCGGTTTTCCTACTCTTTCGTTTGTCAACTTGGCTAACCCAAATAATGACTGACGGCACACCTATGCAGTCATCGTTGAACAGACCTGGATCATAATGGAAGCGCTGAGGGGACTGTGGCTACAGGACTACAGTCTGTTCCAAGCGGTTGATGGCTTGACGCTTTTGGCTGTGTCTCATATGGCATTGCTACTCCACATTCCTTGCCTGAAAATGTGGCCAGACTTGTCATAACTGTCTTCTCAGCTAGACAAGAGTGCCCAGCTATAGCTGAGATGGCAGCATAAGTCTACCTGTCCTCTCAGCTGAAGGAGAGATGGCAGTATGTCCTGCAGCAACCTGTTCTCCTGAAAGGACCTGGGCCTATTCAGCTCACTTCGGATCCACCAAATAAAAGCTGCGCCATTGACTGGCTTGCAAATATGATGTTATGTTAGCATTTGCGACTCAGTCACTGACATTCTCAAGCTTTACAAAACATCTCCCATCCACGTGTTAACTTTGTAATAAGAGAAAGTAACTCAGCTTTGTATCATTCAATCATTTGTTAGTTTTTTTTTGTTTTGTGCTTATGTTCAGTTTGTTTTGAGCTACCATTTTGAAATTCCAATAATTCCAAAAAAAGATTCCATGTATGGTAATTTACCATGGCAAAATAAACTGGTAATTTTCCTTCCCTTTGCAACTATACTTATTATAAATTAAATTAATCTAAATTAAAATGATCATCAGGCCATTATACTCCAGGAACTGTAAAAAAGGTTAGAATGAAAACCAAAATACAAGGGAAAAAAATGACGGCAAAGCTCTGGTATAATATACTACCCTGAATTTTACTTCTAACACATGATAACAAGTGTCAACAAAAATAACTATGTTCTGTAACTTTCGTGGACCTGACGGTTACTGAATGATTAACTAAGATGCTTGCCATGACTTAATGATTGTTTGATTAGCTTGAAATTAGTCTTTATTGATCCCTTGATAGCAGAGGACTGAAATGCGTGGAAGATATTCACACTTTTTCAAGGACTCATTTGAATGAATGTAGTTTATCAGTATCTGCTAAATGGTAAAATTGCTTTGTCACAGTGGCAGACAGTACCTCCAATGTTGTAAGGTCCAGAGGGCCATTGTCGTGACCCACGACGATGAACTCCACCACCACCGTTTTCTTATCTGTCCGGCGGGAGGCCACAGAGCGGCGGGAGAACAGGGGGAAGGCCCGCGCAATGGCACAAGCTGAGGCGAACACCTCCGCCCGCTCACACACCATCTACAGCACAGAGAGAGAAACACGGTCTCAATTACTGCTCACACACCATCTACAGCACACAGAGAGAAACATGGTCTCAAATACTGCTCACACACCATCTACAGCAGAGAGAGAAACACAGTTTCAATTACTGCTCACACACCATCTACAGCACAAAGAGAGAAACACGGTCTCAATTACTGCTCACACACCATCTAAAGCACAGAGAGAGAAACATGGTCTCAATTACTGCTCACACACCATCTACAGCACAGAGAGAGAAAAACACTGTCTCAATTTCTGCTCACAGACCATCTACAGCACAGAGAGAGAAACACGATCTCAATTACTGCTCACACACCATCTAAAGCACAGAGAGAGAAACATGGTCTCAATTACTGCTCACACACCATCTACAGCACAGAGAGAGAAACACTGTCTCAATTATTGCTTACACACCATCTACAGCAGAGAAAGAGAAGCATGGTCTCAATTATTACTCACACCACCAAATATAACAAAAAGAAGAGAGAACCAAGTTATTAAACAATTGTATTCATGGTAAGTTATTTCCTATAACGTTACAGGCTATAAAAAAGGAGGTGTCACTAACCAAGAAAAAAAAAATCTTAATAAATGGCTCTCTTGTCTGTAGTAAAACTTTCTCCTAACTACCCCCAATCGCTACCAATAAATCAACAGCTGACTCCATAATTATTCCCACACAGATGACACAATTTCATGTGTGTGTGTGTGTGTGTGTGGGGGGGGGGGGGGGGGGGGTGTTAGCCATGGCATTACATGATGTTTAAGGGCATATGGAATTCAATTAAAACAGACCTTATGCTGCAAAACAGGTGTCTGTGATTATTCTTATTTTACTGGAAATGCCTGCAGGCAAATGCCTGTAAAAAGAGTGCAGTCCACTCTGAGCACTTGCCTTTAAAACAGGCCGAGAGTCTGATTTACTAAAGCATTTAGTATATGCAAAACCATTTCACTCATGCAAAAAGACTAAGACAGCATATGATTGGTTGACGTAGCTCCTTTGCTCCAACCACAAATGATGTCACAGAAATGGTACATGCAAACATTTTAGTAAATCTGGTGCTAGTTCCATTGGACTGGTTCCCAGCCTTGGTTTGTGACTTTTAGGGGGGGGAGGACAGGATGTGCTCCCGAAAGAGGACTGACCAGGATGCAGCGGCTTGTCCCGCCAGGCAGGCAGGTGCGGACCAGGCGGGTCAGGAAGTGGGCGGAAGAGGGGCTGTTGTGACGGCTGACGCGGGAGGGCAGAGCGGCGACCGTGGCATGGCTCAGGTAGAGGGGGCAGCTGTCCGTGGGGTTGGGGTTCAGGGCACCGAGGGCAGACTGCCAGGTCTGAAACAAAGAACAAAGAAAGTCTGACATGGTAACACTCCTACCGCTTAGCAGATCGATCCAGTCCAGGTTTTACTACAAACAGATTTGTGTTCTGTATGGAAACCTGCCTGTTTGGGGTACCCTGTGCTAACCTGCTTAATTAAAGGCAGAATGGTTCAACTGCTATAGCATTACAAGCACTCGCAAAGTCTTCATTGCCACAACAAATACCTTAATGATAATCAAGTATCATTTATGGCTAAAGCCATCACGAGTGCAATGTAAATGCTTACGTCAGACAATCTGTAAGATACATAATCTTTGTAGAAGTACACAGGTGTAAACTGATCAGCTGTGAAAGATGTCATCAATACCAGAGCCAATGTACAAAGGGCAACCTATTAAATTAAGTGCCGTTTTACACTCAACCCAGCCGCCAAAGTCGACCTGCATCAGCAGATTTCTCTTGTTAATATTTGCCAAGTCAGAGGTTTACTAAGGTGGTAAAACTGATGCAAGCGTAGAAGCCTTTAATTTTCCAGAGAAAAAGCAGAGACGCGAAACCAAAACTCCACAAACAAAATGTTCATTCCCAGCTATGAAGAAACAGACTCAAAAAAGTGTTGCAGACTAACATCAGAACTCCATGCACTTTGATACATGCACGACGCATGACAAGGGAAACTGAATACTTGCACGCAGAGAGAGGTTTCATTTCTTCCAAGACATCCTTGACATATAATGACTGTAACGTTATCTACGTATATATCAGCTATAATGTTACATGAATTACTTATCTTGCCACTTGAAAAATGTTCCAGCGTCTTACGTGGTAACTATATGTGAAGATTAGATTTGGCCAGCAGAAAGCTACTGTTAGACAAGGTAAAAACAAGACGCTTTAAGTTGAGTTACATTTCCCGATACGTGACTGTGTTGCGCTCGCAGTCCAGGAAAAGTGTTCCGGTGTCTGCATACGCTGACTAGTAATGCTAGCCAATATAATACAGAACCGGTTGTGAATAAATGATAAACAGGTCCTGAAAAATCCGGACAGATGTACTTGTTGATTATATGTAGATTCAGATGGGAAAGCTGCGTAACATCGTAACATCATTTATACAAATCAAATGCCAAGCCAATTTACTGCTGAGCAGAGATTAGCTATTTTAGATATATTATTTAGCTGGCTAATGTAAGGATATCTAAAAACAACCGTGCTGCACCTCGTAGTTCACAATGACAGCAAACGAATCATGTAATGTAGCAGTAGTGGGATATTGCAAGAGGATGAGATGCTTTTGTCTTTAAACAATCCGTTTATTTAATTTCGGTCGTCTTCAGCTAACGTTAGCTCGCTAACGATCACAGCTGAAGCATGTAGCATAGCTCTCAGTGTGAACCCTAGTTTCCCCTCTAATCTCCAGCTTTAGGTTTAACCATATCGACCCGATCGACTACCTCTTTAGTGATGACTGGCTGAAGTTTCCCCTTCACTTGAGCCCAAGTGACTTGCTGGAGGTTGGTTAGCTGGCCAACGACAAGCGCCGGGCGGTTCTGGGGCTCCGAGTCTCCGGCTGATGCCTTAAACTCAAGCACCACATTCGCCATCTTTGCGCCAACAGTCTGATAGACCCCAGTACTTTGACCCCGCGCCCGGTTTCTGTACTAGGCCCGGTGACCCGCCTTTCTCGCGAGTGCTTACAAAACCGCATCCTTTCCAGCGAGATATAGATCGGCCATATTAGTAAGGACATGTTGCATTTTTTATTTTTTTTGGAAATCCAGGGTCCTTGCAAGCAGGCCTAGTCATTCAATTAGAAGTATTACAGACAGAGCTTATAAAATTCTAAATAATACAGAGGGCACGATTGTATTTATGATATAATTTGAGAATTTCACATGCAAAAGTTGAGTACCGAGAGGAAGAGATGTTTATTTGATTGGATACCTACATCAGAGTCCTGCACTGGTCCTGTTTTGTAGACTCGAACCCGGAGTACTTACGTCAACACCCGACATTAGCACTAAGTTAATGGCGTACCAGACCAACCCGTTCAACAGGAACTGGGACACGACCCGAATCCGTATTAAAAGAACGCAACTACATCTGGTTCCCCCCAAAAAACTTTATTTGCAAACTCAAGCAATGTTTATTAACTCACACAAACACTGGGACAACACTATTCTCTGAATACCCATTGTTGGTGACAATTGGAGGGAAAAAGAATGTCCATTGCCTGTTTTGGACAAACTGGCAATGTCCAAAAAAACAGCCTGATCTATTTCACCCGCAGCCCACTTATGCAGTACAATTCCCGACTGCACCTGCACCCGACAATGTCAATATTTTTTCACCCCTTCCATCGAATTTAGCGGTTCGCCCGCGGGTACCCGACCCGACGCAGAACTCTGACGTACATTTAATTGCCAGTAGCCTCGATTAAGGTAGTGTTCTTTCCCATAATATTATAGCCACCATTAAATAGACTGCTATTTTAAATACAAATTCCGAGTCGTTCAGAATACATGCAAGTGTGTAAATAAAGGTTATGAAAATAGCCTAAAAAACTAAAGAATGTTGTGTGTATACATAGCTGTGAGCAGCACTGACAGAACGCCGTAGCATGATGCAGGGATCATATATTGGACCTTGAAGGCAAATTTCTCACCTAAAGAAAAATAAATGACATCTAGTGGTATATATAGGTAATCACCATCTCAGTGGTGATACATAGGCCCCTATTTACAGAATCTATGTTACAAGTTTGAAGACAATCCCACATCTGTTTCATGAAAAGATTTTAAAGTATTTTTAGGATTAGCAACTCTGCTAAGGAAAATATAACTATACAGCTTGGCTATTTTTGCTCCAAACAAGTTCTTGCCAAAACCCACAGAGTCTGACAAATTGTTCAGACGATTTGATAAATCTTTTGTTGAAATGTCTGAATTACATAAAGGCAAAATTGAAAGGGCTGCATTTTCAAGACAGCACCACATATGATTTTAATAATGTAATTGATAGCTATTATGAAATGGAAACTGATAGATTTGTCTGACATGATGTCACAATGAAAAGAAAATGTGCTAAATCTGAGAAACAGGTTTAATTACTTTTCTCAAATTTATCTAGTGTAAGTCAAATTAACCCACACACCACATGTTTCACAATTGGGACTTGGGGTTCATGAGACACTTTTTGAAGGCATTTTTCTGAATGGACATGATAGTATTCATTGCAAAGTTGGTCAACATGCGGTAATGCAGCTATGTAGAGGTTTCAGTTCTCTGCATTAAACAAGGTGGGGATACATAAGGGTTTAAGAATGGTTACCATAGTGCATTCATATGGGCTAATCACTGCCATTCTTTGTGTATGGGGGACACATGACCTGCACTACCGATGTGCCAAACTGGAGCTACACCTTCATGCATCAATTAATTATGTAGCTTATAGATGTATTATATACATATTGAATAGCCACTTTAGTAGATAAGCACACTTAATAGTGATTTGGTTCTTGCTCTCAAAACAGCTTTAATCTGTCAGGGGCGAGGACTGAATAAGGTGCAGAGCAGAACAGTACAGTACTAACATTTTAACTCCAGTGCTCTCCATTGTTGTTGCAAGTGGGCTGGTGGTAGATCGACTCCAGGGATTTGACTGACGACATGACGACTGTCTCACTTCTTTTCCACACTCCCAATGGCACTTGAAGAAGGAAAAGTCAAGATACGCTCAGTTTGTGCTGCCACAGGCGCCCACTAGATGGAAGAAACCAACAATGGAGACTTAATGCAGCATGTATGTTACTCTGCACATGCAGTGTATGTTTATATTTGAACTAAAATTGTTATTTTACCACCTCAAGAATGTTTTTCCTCAATATCTTCCTTTGTATCCCTTTTATTTTCCATTCACGCAGAGGGGCAAGGAAGCTTTTTTCAAAGAAACATGACCAGGAGAAACCTCATTCCATATTTATTAAAAAAAAAAAAATCCGCTTTCATCCTCATAAAACATCAGCTAATATACAGTACCATTAGGACGTCAGCAGTATTTTCACAGAATGATACAACACCAAGACCAAAGATTTTACACTGTACTGTGCACAAACATAACCGGGCATTGTATTGGATATGGAAATTAACTTTACCCTTGATTTCATCCAATCAATGACAGAAAATAAGTGATTCAACAAACGTAAGGCATCTACACTGGATTTAAGGTGAGATTTTTCACACAATGTATCTCCCAAATAAACAGAAAAAAATGAACAATCACATACAGTAGTAGCAGAAACAAAAAAAAGAGCACACATAATTTCAGGTCTGAAACATTTTAAAGTTCTACAATTTTGGGTTGCATCTCTGTGGTTTAGTCAAAAAAGTGACCATTTAAAATACTTCTTTGTGCATGTATGGTCATATCTCATACACTTTATTTACTCCGTAACAGTTTAGATCTTTTATACACTTGCAGCTTCTTTTTAAATTTCAAATAAATAGTGTAATATTTAATATTATACAGAATAAAGTAGTTTGACAGGTACAGAAACCCAAAAACCTCAGTCTTTCAGTGAGTCTGCACCTAGAGGAAAAAAAAAGGCTGGGAGAAATAAGTCATTATATATGGGGTGGTGTTAGGGTCAAAATATTGCGGGCCAAGACATGTGGGAAGAGAAAGCTAGCAATCACAAGCCATCCATTGGTGTCTGTTGCAGGATATGCTAAGAAATATGAAACCTGAAAAAGGTTACTTCAACACAGGCAGAAAAAAAAACAGAAAAAAACAGATGGTACTACAACAGCTATTGATTCTGCAGACCCCACTTGGCCTCTCAGCCTGACGGCACTCACACTGAGCCATGGTTTTTCACGCCCCATAAGAGCTAATAACACTTCATAGCAGGTCAGAGCTTATAACACTCTCCCCCTTTTACAAAGGCAATGCATGATCAAGAGGAGTCTACCTGCCAATCAAAAAAATGAAACAAAGGGATAAGGTGTCAGTCTTCGATGGCGCGAGACCACGGTCGAGACAGTTAATGCAAGTGATGAAGATGGCAGTGCTTTTCTTTCGCCCCGCTGGAAACGCCCAGCCGCCACGTCTCTCAGTAACAGGACTCGGGGGGAACAGTAACTCTTTTTGAGTAGAAATCCTTTGTCCGAATCCACACGGGTGAGCCGACAAACGGGAGCGGGTGGCAAACTTGGTCACGGACAGGCTATATGTACAGGTTGGTCCTCGGCCAGGGAAAACGGAAGAGTCCCATTTTATCACATTATCCACTCGATGTCCTCCACAGGGAAAATATACGGAGTGCGTTCACGTTAGACGGATCACAAAGCAAAAAAATAAAAAAGAAACACCCTTGGGGATGAGGAACGGGGTGAAGCAGAGGGAACAGGCTGTTCATGTGTGTGGAAACAGGTGATGCAGGGACAAACAGCACCCTTGTGCTTACTCCTTGTCCTCTTTGGGATCATGCACTATACACACACACACACACACACACACAAACACACACACACCTTGAGCCCATATAAAGTGAATGGTGCCAGCAGGACAAGAGGGGGACGGGGGGGGGGATCTCAGCTAATGTTAGCTACATAGGTAGGTTGGCTTGATTCGATATACATTCAACAAAAGGCAGCTTTGACTGGGAGTGACAGAGAGAGTGGGCCCTCATACACACACTCACACACACACGAGCAAACACAGACACAAAACACACACGACAGATATTACAGAGCTGGATTACCTGAACTTCACCCCAAATAGAACAATTATAAGGATGACAACAATGACAAACAAGATTAAAATGACCAGCATCTTGCGGTTCTTCTTCTGATACTGCTCCGCCTACAAAAGAAAACATGCGAATGAGCTGCGGGCTACGTGATGTCACAAACAAAATGACTTCATCAAAATCGGAAACAACCCCCCCCTTAAAGAGAGATTAGACCTTACCTTTTGTAATTGTTTCAACCCTTCATCTGTTTTGACACAGGCTTGCTCCACATTGAAGTCGATTCTGTCTAGTACTGTGCCCTGTTGGCAGAAGAATATAGGGTTCCTCAGTATCGAAAAGCTGAAATTAATTTAAACAAGTAAGCTATCAAATGTTTTGCAATACAATACCAGAAATGAAGGCAGCAGTTAGGTGCTGGGTGAGGCTCTTCTGCTGATCCAATCTGACTGACTTAACGGACAATTTAATGGTCGTTTGGTGGCGTGCGAGACTTCTGCAATGGGGATTAGGGATGTGTCATCGGACAGTGACTTTCAGGGGAAGTACCAGTTGTGCGACTAGGCCAAGGTGCAGCCGGGACTAACGTTGCAGAATCTGTTCCTGAAATCTACAACTCCCACATCAGTAAGGTGGTAGATGGTGGATGTGATTTTGACTTGTTATAAATTGTGCTAACAGTGTCAATATGCAACTCTACTGTGAAGTGAAGTTGATTATGTCATAAACAGCACAGCCATTTTCAAGTACCTTCAGCAAACATATTTTAAACTGACTCGGTAAAATGGTACTGGGGCAATGTTCATTCAGACACTCTGGTATGTAGCTGGCTGGCTCATTTTTGGATCCTATACTTCTTCTGGTTGCTTTAAACTTGAGACTGCGACACCTCTATACCGCTTACATTGGGAGTGTCCTTGCTTTTGAGTGGGGGTAGTTTATGTTCCTGGAAATACCCCAAGGACTTCTATTCATCTTGCTTAAGCTAAGCATTGGTCTAGAGAATTGTTAAGAGGATTTCTCCAGAATGCATGAACAGAAATTAAAGCAGCACCATTAGATGTGTCAGCTTTTGGTAAGTAGAGAAAAGGGTTTAATCGCCAAATGATAGAGTATCTTTAAGTTACTGTAATAATATTGCATATAGGAAACTGTTTAACAGCACTGCTCTAACTATAACATTCTATTTTTACAATAATTTCTAAAAATAGAAATTCTAAAAAAAAGCTTCATTTTAGCTTTCATGATCATTGGCCAACCCTTTCTCAATCTGCCCATTAGATATTTCAAGGCACAAAAATTACCACATACATTGACTCATAGTCACCCTACAGTCCTTTTGTGAATGTAATTAAACATAATAATATATTATAACCATACTCATGAAGACTGCAGAAAGCGTTTTGCACAGGGAGTCCACCAATGGGTCTGTCCTCAAAGTTATCAGCTCCAAAGAGCTAGCGGTCAAACATTACATTACATTACATTACAGGCATTTGGCAGACGCTCTTATCCAGAGCGACTTACAACACAAAGTGAATTTGTTTGGGAACAAGATTATCAAAGTGCTAGGGAAGGGTACAAACGTAACTACAAACTCTTGACAATCTGACTAACTTCAGATGTGTTTCCCAAACATTTTTTTTTTTTTACATCATGTCGTTGCACAAGTTATCCTGTCACCTAACACTGTATCAGTAGTATTATTACAAAGACTATAATTATCATCATTGCTGTAATTGTTGTTGTTATTATTTTCTGTAATTTTGACTTAAATCTATTCATCTGAATAGTATCTGAAACCGCATGGAAAGGTGAATTCAGGACTGAATTTGTAAACACAAGGAGTCTTTTTTTTTCTAAAAAGCTCAGCCCGTCTTTTCACAGAGATACAGACCTGTTCCACCACCATGCCGGCCAGGTCCCGGAAGATCTCATTAAGGTCGGAGATGGACTGGACGATCTGCCGAATCTCTCTCTCCCGCTCCTCCACCATCACAGTGTTCTGCTCAACCAGGACCAGCTGGTCATCTGTGAAGCCCTTCAGACATGATGGGGGGGGGGGGGGGAGGGTTTTGAAACCACTGGCATTTTTCACATTTTCCTGACAACTGAGCTTACATTGTCTCCCACAACAATACTGCTACTGAAACATACATATTAAACATTGTTCCCAATATCACGTGGTTTTAAATAAAGTATATTTAAAAGACATTCTCCTGGCAGGTCAGGGCCTGCTTAGGCTCTCTTCAGCATACTGCAATTTCATTTATCCAGACATTACTTACACTAGCTGGGCTTCTGATGGAAAGCCACAATATACTATCTGAATTTGTTCTGAGTTTCAGACTTACAAATATAAATATTCAAATTCAAATGTTTTATAAAAAAAGTAATGTTTTTATCCTGACTTGATTCAATTTTATTCTTTGATAAGCAAAAATAAATCCAGTAAGAATGTAAAAAGCTTGTCATAAGAGCCAATTGCCACGTTATCCCCACCCCTATGCCCACTGCAGCGACTCCCTCCATCGATGAGGAAGTGACATAAACAAACTCCTCCCAATCACGTGATGACTGGCCCTCTCCACTTTCTACACTGCTGATGCTTCACCAGTTACATACTGCCTATGCCGTCAGAGGAACACACAGTCGGCATATTCTCAGTTCATCCCCTAGCAGACATCTGACTGACCAGGAGTGGCTGCTAGACAGCACAGAGACTGATGAATTAACTGGCTTTCGCCCCGGTTGTTCTTTATTTTGAAACGGTCATATTGTGGATCATGTGGGAACCCACAAACTTGGCGTTACTATCACCATGCTGTAACCACATAAGCCACTGAAGTCCACCCCACATTCAGCCATAGCTGGAGTTAACATGTGCCTCTACTTAGTGAGCCACCAGGAGGCGCTGTGGAAATATTTTATGGTCTTCCTTAAAATAGGGTCGGCAATTTGTCCATTAGTTCAATGTATCCATAATTTATATTCAGTTGTAAGATGTTAGCACTGTTGTGAGGCTGATACAAAATCCCAGCATGCATCAGACCACATGACTAAGCCGGCTTACCCTGTCATACAGGGCTATGTCTTCATCCTCCTCCGTCAGAGGACCAGTCGTGTCAAAAAAGTGCTTGGATCTCTCCTCTCGATTCTTCATTCCTGCAACCCGACACAAGAGAATTGCTTTAATACAGAGTGAACGGGGAGGGGGGGAGACGGAGTGAAATTACAAGAGGGAGAGGAAGTAACAGAGACGAGTGAGAAACAGGTTAAGGAGAAGAGAGATGACTGATGGTCTGAACAGAGGTGCAAAACTGGCAGCACAGGCTCAGTAGCCTGGCTAAGTGTTTGTAACACTGCAAGTTCAGTCTCCCTGTTCAAACTCACACAATCCAATTTGATGCCCTTTCTGAAAATTCACTGCTATAATACTGCGGCAATGAATGTTCCGTAATGTCTTTTTTTCAAACTCAAACTTTTTTTCCTGAACTCAACTGAACGGGTTGATCTCCCACTAGCAAACCTTCTTGCTGGCTTCAGGAGGACAGCACTGTAAGCATGTGACTCCCCCGATTCACGAGACGCTAATCTCGCTTCTCTCCACACTGTACACACACCACTATTTGCATACTGTCCATGCAGTATGAGGATTACAAGGCTAGAGAATTTGGGTTGTGAAACTGAAGTTTGCTAACCAGTCTTCTGTAGTTAAGACACAGTGTATAGAAGGAATGCAGGTGATTCTACAGAGGATCAACAGGGCTACAGAACCTGTGTTGCGAGAGGCTTGTTAACGAGGGGACACTCACGTTTAAGGTAGCCGGACTGCGTGTGACGGAAGCTGGTGGACAGCTCCTGTAGGCTTTGGGCGAGGGAGGAAACCACGTTCCTAAGCAACCGGTCCTCCTGCTCTGTGCAATGGCCGCATCGCGACTGCAGCCCTGTGACCGAGCGCTGGCACCGGTGGAACATCTGCAGAGAGGGGGACAGCTGTGACCGAAAGCACCTGACATAGCAGTAAAAAATATATTTCAACAGCTTCAAAATACAGGGCTACATTTGCATTGTTTAGTTTTGAGACATCAGGCTGTAAAATTGTCAGGTTTCATATCAAGGCATTGGGAGCAGGGGCTGTGTTTATACATTAAAAACTGACAACCGGCTCCTGTAACTGTGCAGTGATCTCTATGGTGGAGACTCTCCTGTACCTGTGCAGTGATCTCTATGGTGTAGACTCTCCTGTAACTGTGCAGTGATCTCTATGGTGGAGACTCTCCTGTATCTGTGCAGTGATCTCTATGGTAGAGACTCTCCTGTAACTGTGCAGTGATCTCTATGGTGGAGACTCCTGTACCTGTGCAGTGATCTCTATGGTGGAGACTCTCCTGTACCCGTGCAGTGATCTCTATGATGGACACTCTCCTGTACCTGTGCAGTGATCTCTATGGTGGAGTCTCTCCTGTACCTGTGAAGTGATCTCTATGGTGGAGTCTCTCCTATACCTGTGCAGTGATCTCTATGGTGGAGACTCTCCTGTACCTGTGCAGTGATCTCTATGGTGTAGACTCTCCTGTAACTGTGCAGTGATCTCTATGGTGGAGACTCTCCTGTATCTGTGCAGTGATCTCTATGGTGGAGACTCTCCTGTAACTGTGCAGTGATCTCTATGGTGGAGACTCTCCTGTACCTGTGCAGTGATCTCTATGGTGGAGACTCTCCTGTACCTGTGCAGTGATCTCTATGGTGGAGACTCTCCTGTACCTGTGCAGTGATCTCTATGGTGGAGTCTCTCCTGTACCTGTGCAGTGATCTCTATGGTGGAGTCTCTCCTGTACCTGTGCAGTGATCTCTATGGTGGAGTCTCTCCTGTACCTGTGCAGTGATCTCTATGGTAGAGACTCTCCTGTACCTGTGCAGTGATCTCTATGGTAGAGACTCTCCTGTACCTGTGCAGTGATCTCTATGGTAGAGACTCTCCTGTACCTGTGCAGTGATCTCTATGGTGGACACTCTCCTGTACCCGTGCAGTGATCTCTATGATGGACACTCTCCTGTACCTGTGCAGTGATCTCTATGGTGGAGTCTCTCCTGTACCTGTGAAGTGATCTCTATGGTGGAGTCTCTCCTGTACCTGTGCAGTGATCTCTATGGTGGAGTCTCTCCTGTACCTGTGCCAGCGGTCACTATAGTGGTGTCTCTCCCCTACCTGTGTGATCTTCTGTATGATGATATCTATGGTTGTATGTCTCCCCTATGCCTGTGTGATCTCCTCTGTAATAATATCTATGGTAGTATGCCTCCTGTACCTGTGTGATTTCCTCTGTAATAATATCTATGGTAGTATACCTCCTGTACCTGTGTTATCTTCTTTGTAATAATATCTATGGTAGTATGCCTCCTGTACCTGTGTGATCTCCTCTGTAATAATATCTATGGTAGTATGCCTCCTGTACCTATGTGATCTCCTCTGTAATAATATCTATGGTAGTATGCCTCCTGTACCTGAGTGATCTCCTGTGTAGTGATCTCAATGGCATGCTCCTCCTCGCTGCTGTCGTCTAGTGTGGGTCGGTTCATGTGCTTATCGTGCAGGCTTGCCAGCTCCTTCATCTTCTGGCGGATCCGTGTGATTTCATACTGAATCTACAGGAGCACACAACAAGTGATCAGGCACCGCGGCCTGTGGACACAAGGTATGAAACCCCATCCTGGAAACGAATCAAGTATTCTTCCTTGAGAGTACTAGCAAGAGACAAGAATGATTTCAAACACAGGCAGATTAGACTGCCTTCTACATATTAGAAATCTATGACATTTAGTGTAAAACTGGAACTACACAAAACAACCCCCCAAATTACTAAAGTGAAAAAAAAATGTACAGAAAAACAGAAGATACTGCAGATTCACAACTGTCTGAAATACTCAAAAATATAAACCTGTGTACTAACTGGACAGCTGAATTCCAGCAAATGACCAGCATTTCTTTGATTTAAAGATTTATAATTATCCCTCTTTCTCAGAACAAAGCAACACATATGACTACATATTTTTGTCAAGCATCATAACCATAACCATTCAAATTTACCCTGACACCTTAACTTTCCCACAATCCTTTTCTGTCACGTTACAGGGGTCCTCACCTCATCCACCCCGTCTACCCATTTGGGTGGCAGCCTCTTGGTGACTCCGATGGCAGCCTCTGGGTCCAGGCTGATGCCGGACACCAGAGCCATGCGGTCATCGGCCAGCTGAGGGGGGAACAGACAGGAAAGAGTGGGGGGGATGTAACAGGACAGGGGGGTAGGGTAGGGAAAAAGAACACATAAGGAAATGTAATAAACTGATCAGCAGTGGCTTGTGAGTTTGAAAGAAGCAGATACCTTGTCTTTAACATTACCGTTGGTCTGACACTCTTATTTACTTTGCTTCACAAGCCAATTACCTAAACAAAGCTTTCTCTAAATTGTGTTTTATTTTGTCGAGTTGTCTTTTTTGCCCCATTAGACAATATGTAAGACGGCATGACTCAATTTAATCAATACAAATACATCAAGTCTGAAGTAAATCCCTCTAATACCTGGATATCACAGCAGATTTTAACGTGCTGTAAAAGATAGATTAAAACATTCTCAATCGTATTTCAAGTGCAGAATTAACAAGTGCTAAGACTGTCTGATCCAAATCACCAATATTACATTGGTGATATTATTATATTACTATATGCTGACATTTATATTGCTTGTTTTCAGGAATAATTGTAGCCTACATCCTAAAAAAAATGCCACTAAAATAATGTTACTTCTGCCTCTTCTGTTTCCATCTCACCAGCCATCACTGTGGTCCCATTTTAAAACAAATAGATGGTAGGCCCATTCCTAACTTAAGCTATTGTAATTCATAATAGAGAACAGAAAAATAACAAGATTATAATTTTCAAAAATCCCACTACCACTTCATTATTGACATCATTTACAAAAAGTGGCTATAAAGAGCTTTATGAAGCGTGCTGAAACCACACCATGATCTTGCTGGGAAAGTAATTTGACTGTACCTCATCCAGCTCCTAATTTGATTGGAAGATCCCAGGAAAGGCCCATCCAATGAGGAGAGAGAAAGAGAGAGAAAAGCAAGAGGGACAGGAGTGAGAGCAGATGAGCCCTGCAGTAATCAGCTACACAGAAAAATGTACTGCACTGCACACACACATATGCTCACACACTCTCTCTCTCTCACTCACACACACACACACACACACACACACACACACACACGCACGCACACACACACACACGCACACACACGCACGCACACACACACACACGCACGCGCACACGCACACACACACGCACACACACACGCACACACGCGCACACAATAAACACACCTTACTCAGTCTCACACACCACAAACAAACACAATATCTCCAAAGATCAGTTCACAGGAACACATTCCTCACACATTCTGACATGTCACATCGCCTCATGAAGAGCCAGTCATTCACTGACTGATCTTTCTGAACAAGCAAAAACCCCCTAAGATTTAAAACGCACGCTTCAATTTCGTGGCAGTTCAAACATGACAACAGCAGCTTATTATAGCGTCTGAGTGGGGATGTAACAGTTCACCAAAAACAAGGCTATGGAGGGGTTACAGTTTGATTCCTTTTTTAGAACAGACAAAAAAAACAAAATTCTACCAATAAGTGTTCCCAGACAGGAGAATTTATTGATGAGAAAGGTTTATCTCACCCACCTGCCACTGCAGAGAAAATGGCTGCTTATCTGTTGTTTGCTTAGGCCTATTTTTTTTAAATTATGCATCTTTGGGGTGTGAGTTTTTATCAGGCACAAATTGCTCTGCTTTGTTAAACAAATCAAACTACAACCATGTACAATATGGTGCTACTCTTTGGAAGCATAATAGGTAAAATAGACACATATGTGGCTTCTATATTATTCCAATGCAAGATCAACCCTTCCCCAGTGGAAAATAACTTCAACCAAACTGTGTGGTTTGAATTTGCAGACTGTTACACCCCTACAGCCAATGGTTTCTTCACAGAAACACAGAGAAGAATAACGTTTTTTTGATGAATGCACATACATTTTGCAGCATCAACCTCTCGGTATGTTTTCTGCATTCATCCAAACACTGAATAACACTTTCAGTCAGGCTGCTTACTTAGCTTCTAGATATTTGACTCCAGATATTAGACTCCAGGACAAACAAGCCCATGAAACGAGAGTTAAAACATTTTGTTGCCTGTATTTCAATTTGCTACTTTCTGGTGTGCTGGTACAATGTTTCTAAATGGGCATGAGTGTTTGAAAGGAAACTGAACTGCCATGAAATGGGAGCGTGAATTTTAATACTAAAACAGCATAGCCCTCCCCCAATCACGCCAACAATCAGACAATCAGATGTATAAAACACATTTAATTTCTTATTAAACAATTCATTTATTTTTTATAGAACAAACAACAGAACACAGGCATGCAAAGTGACAAAAGCCACACGATGAGACTGAAACAAGGCAAATCTATGTGACAAAACTTGAGCTAAGGCTAAAATGGAAGACAGTCAGCCAGTAAGCATGAGTCAATCAGTGTTCAATAACTGGTCTTTGACCTTAGAGGAAAATCCACCTCTATCTTACACATCATCATCAGGTGTGACTCAATAGGAATGGAAGTATGAACTGAATAATGAAAGAATAAGCCTCCATTTCTTAGTGCAATGTTTCATTGCTAAGAGCATGGAGGATTAATTCTGCTCCCCAAATTAGAATCGCAATTTTTCACACTTTATTGTGCTGCGTAGTAGGAAGCACAAAACCAAGAGCACCAAGAGCGACTCTAAAAAAAAATGTGCCATTTGAACTTATTCAGAGTACTTTCAGGATCAAAAGCCGATTTTTATGTTTAAATACTTGTTTGTGCCTCCTACACAGAATTTAACAAAACGGTCCTGGCCCCAACATGAACACATGGAGAAACAAATACAGAGCTCAGAAATCTGCCTGCGAGATCACATAGGGAGCGGCCTTCAAGACAAAACAACATTTTTCAGTCGTTTCCTTCTGAAGGAGACAAAACACCTTCAAAAAGGCTGGAGAAAGCTGTAGGCTATATGGGATAAAGAGAAATACAGAAATTTGAAAGGAAATACTGTCTTGAGGCTATATGTGACCTGCTCTCAAAAAATGAATAGTGAATATAGCACTACAGGTTAACATTACTTCCTTTTATGAAAACAGAAGTGTACTAAAAATGCTGTAACTGAAATGAAAATAGCAGCAGTCCATAGAAAGACCATGTTCATACACAGTGGCAGTATGAGTAAAATAAACATGTGGAGGGATGTTAAGAGCATCAACAGTTTTGCTTGCATACTAATTTTAATTTACAGTAGGAGAGCCCATGAACATCCCTGAAAATACAAAGACCATTGAGAAGCTCTTGGACTGTCTAAAATGGGAACAGGAAATTTACATGAAAATTTAAATTTGTCCTTTCATGGAATGTGCTATCGCCAAGTTTAAGTGTTTACAGAGGTCGAAGTTGAGTAGACTAACTGCGAAGGTTGATGTCAGCGTTGGCTGTTTCAGAGTGTAAGCCTGTTCGAAACAGGCCATTTAATTTCTCAGCAGCTCCTTGTCTTCATTGATTTTTTTTTCTATTTTGGCAAAGAGATGTGAAACTAAAAAGTATTTCCTGTCAATTCACTATTCAGCATGTTATGGTGATAGTAAAGGATGCTGGACTTTTAGCGATATTACTGTAACACACTTCACTGAATTCAAGAAATTTTACATTATCCACAAATTCATACATACTGCACTGTATTGCATAATAAATGCTTTACATCAAAATGCACACCTTTGAGGAAAAAAAGAATTTAGGCTATATTTACAAAAGGGCAATAATAGACTTAAACTGTTATGAACATGCTATACATTAATTGGGAGACTAACATATGTCCAAATTGATTCCTGTTCCTTAAAACAGCTCAAAGTCGGTGGCTAGTTTCGTCTGTGACAACTGTCATGTATCAGTATATTGGAGAATAACATTCCAAGCAAACACAAGCGCAACAGAATGGGTAGAGGTGATGTAGAACACATGCCAAAAAACATGCACATGCATTAGCATTTGATATTAGACGACAAAGCATACGAAGTACAAATATCTTTGTACATATTACAATCGTGCTGAATTTTATACTGCACTAATCGTATAACAACCACCTAATCTATGAGCCAACATAATAAATATCCTCGTCCACAATCGTTATACGGTGTCTATTAAACCTGGCTCCTAAATTAAGCCTATAAATGAGAAATGTAGGGACATTATCAAAATAGCTATCTGCCAATGCTATATCAAGTCAATCTGAACAGGCATCTTGGTGATTCTGGTCAAGTACGCGATAAATGTATTTCTTTGTTTGTTGTGTGTTGTACTGTTGCCATAGGACACAATATGAATTACTGCTACAAAATAGAAATCACGAAAAGATGATTAGCTGGCTGGATGGTTGAGGAAAGAATTCAAAGGAACCCTCAAAATACATACGAGCTAGTTGCAGTCCACTAAATGCAACGATATTTGTTTTTCCATTTTAAACTCGTTTACATGGTACTGGCCATATTTTTGGATTTAGCTAGCTGACTGGCTATCACTGCTAACTAATGTTAGGCTCACATTTGAAGAATAGTAATAGCATAAACACCAAACTTCATAGGAAGACATGCGGGAAAGTGGAACAGGGATAACTAACGTTAGCTAGTCAACTCAGCTGGCTGGCAAGATGCCTAGCCCGCTTACTAGCCCACTCGCTAGCCAGGTAAACTAGCGAATGCTAGCTAGTGTAATGAGCTAGCTAACGTCACCTGTGGCAGACTACAGTTACTGATAGTGCACGCTGCTATCCATTCTAGCATTGTGGTAGCTATGACAAGGGCACACAGCACACAGGTGCATTTACTGCTAGCCAGTTAGCCGACGCTAACTTGCTAGCATCATCTAGTCACACGTACAGAACGCGGGCTCGATACCTGCTAGCAACGATACTAGCATTGCTAGCATGCTAGAAGCTAATTTATCTGATTTGCCCGGTCACACACACACACACGCTCACACAACAAAATGTCAAAACAATCCAGACGATTAACGTTAGACTCACCGCAGCATTGCTACGTGTACTCAGAGCACGACGGGGGTCGTATGTACTCACTTGCTCAGCCAATATCTGCCGGTTTTGGATTGCATTGTTCCGCATTAATAAGAAGGCATCGGTCAGGCGCCTAGTTGCCATGACTACCTCACACAAGAGGGTTTTTTTTAGAGAGCTACTACTATCAAATAACAGCACACAACCAGCACCTACTGTGGCTAGCTTGCTAGCGAGCTAGCTGGTTCGCGAGCAGCAAATTGCGGGCAGTCTCGCCCCACAGCTTGACAGTACTGCGCGAAGACGAGGAAACCCACTCCTCCCTCCGTCCGAGTGCAGGTTAGCGTCGGTGCGTATTTTATGCGTCTCTATAAACACAAGCACAAAGGAAACGTCAATATAAAAAGCGATGCCGTTTGTATTTTGTGCCTAGGTTTGTATCATTGAGGGGGGGTTATTCTATGGCCTCTCCACGACGCAGAAAAGGTAAATAGAATACTCCACTTGTCCACTTCCTCTGCCAACACTGACGGGTTTCTGCGTCCACAGGATGTGGAAAAGACATGGACGGTGGCTCAGACGACCAAGAGGAGCGCATTGTGTTTCTCGCGAAATGAAATACAAAGCAACATCAGTCTATAGAAGGGTTGACATCACCGGCCTCCTTCGATGATAATGTCTGCATTTCATGTAACAAAAGAAGTGTGGATGGGTCTTATGAAAGATAAAATCCATTTCTGTTGACACATTTTAAATAAGAAGCCAGATATTATTCGTTTTTCGGGGTCTTGTTTCTAGTTAAACATGTATTCTTAAATACACCGAATATTTGATCGTTAAATCACTTGCTCAGTCTGTTCCCTAAACATCATTTTTTAAACTATTGTGTTTACAGTTTTGAATATTTATATACAGTTTTGACATTGATATTCTGATTTTAATAGCAAATGATGCTTAGACTAAGTGAAAAGTACGTTTCAGTTAAGAAATATGATTCTTGTGACGCTAAGTGAATGCAGTATTCATTTAAAATTTCTCTCGAAATTTCTACCTCTTGACTGTTAGATCAGAAAAAGGTTGCCTGTCAACATTGTGGGATAAGTTTAACAAACTCACTAAATACTGTCTGACAGCCCGCAGGTTTATGTGTACGTAGTTTTGTCTGTTGTGTACTTTCAAGCATGTACCCAGGGTAATTAAAGGCTAATTGTGGAGTAATTGTGACTTGAGGGGAATTTAATCATATGTCCCTTAACTCTGCTGTAACTGACTTTACAATTTCAGCATCAAAAGGGAAAACAACGAAGAAGTATCATTTTTGACCACAGTGTGGCAGTAGACCATTGTATTCCAGGGGCGGCAACTTCATGGCGAGAGATCTCCTTTGATAGACTTCAGTGAGTTTCAACATTCACTCGCTAAAAGAAAAGAAGTTTTTTTATGCACTTATGTACATGTAGTATATGAGCATAAATAATGCTCGCTCATATTGATAACACATTCAAATAAAATATAAGAAAATATTAAGGAGAAGAGACTCATTAACACAAATAGGAATATGGATACTTTTGAATAAATTATCAGTTTCTTTTAAAAGTTCATTTCTGAACAAAATTAATTTGTCATTGACAATGAAGATCGTAGATGCAGTATTTGACCTAAAATAATCACATTAATTTAATGGAATCTTGACCTTTGTATTCAGTTAGATATTGATGATATTACTTATTGATTGATGTATGCCTTATTTTCTGGCCACCTTTGTTAGTCTTTCAGATAAATTATCAACAGGTATATATATATTTTTTTATCTTTATTTAAACATAAATCAAAATAATACTGTACAATACGATAAGATGATCAGACAAAATTTGAAAACGTAACATATTCTCTGTGCGGCTACTTAGCTTCCGTTTTCATACCACCAATTTATTTATAGTGAAACTAATGGAAATAAAAATACTCCAAGATAATAAAAATATATCGCAGTTAGCTTAACAATGTGTTTAAAAGGCACTTCATTATATGACATTTGTATAAGGGGATTGATATTTTCTGAAGCCATGACAGTTATATTTATCGTGGGTATGGTCACACTGTCACATCACAGATACAAGAACATGCAATCCTTCTATTTAAAAGTAAGGCTGCCAACTACTGCACCCCACCAAAACATTTTTCGTGTGTCCCATTTCATTAATTATCATCACCTATTGATGGTACAAGTGAATGTTTTTAAGTAATCTTTCACAGCTTAACGCTGGACACTTTCTGTTAACTTGCTGTTGATTGGTCTTTGTTTACAGAATACTTAGAGCAGCTCTCCTATCTGATTAATGAGGTTTGCAAATCAGTCTAATTTCAAGATTAACAGCGTTACCCTGAAAGCCAACACACATACTCAAGGACACACAATAGTCTCTTTGTCAGAGCTCTGTGGTCAACTGGCATTTATTTTGAAAAATTATTAGCCTGTCACCTAATCTTTACGAGGTGTCTGCCCTTGCAGCCATGACATCTCTCTGTGGATATTAGTACTGCCACCCATTCTCTACCGCTGTCATTAGCGACATTAGCGCTCTGAAAGTCACCCTTGCTTTACCAGCCATGCCCCTAGCCCACCCTTATTCACATAGCCAAACACTGTCTGTACACTTAACTCAGATAAGAATTCACTTGCCATGGTAAGGAACATTGATTGATGTTCATTTGTCACCTGCGTGATGGGAAACACCTGCTCCGTTTTGATTGAACAGGTGAACAGCAGCTCCTTATGGCCACATGTGTATTGTTTCAGTTTATAGTACGGTTGTCAGTTTTGACATGCTCTCAGGAAGGGCTCACGGTTGCTAAGCAAGGATAAATGAAAGGCACCACGGGTAATATTTTATTTTTGAAGAAAGGTAACATTATTTGTGATTTTTGTCTTCATGATCACACTAAATGTATATTGTGTATTGTTAAAATGCAAGAATTTGTGTGTAGTTTTAATAAGCACCACACTGAACAGCAACTTTGTACATTCATGTGGGTCACAGCATAACAGTGTTGAGACCATGATAGGACAAGATAGCAAAGTATGAAAATCCAAAGTTTCATTTCTCAGAATTCTCATTGTTTGAAATAACTATTAATCTGTATAGCTTAACTACTTTAACTCATTTTAATGCTGTTGTCAGCAACCTAATAATTTACAAAGAATATACGAATAATAATTAGGAAATGCTATTTCATTTTTATATATAGCATCTACATTGGTGTACTCTTATTTTGGGTTTAGTTCTGATTAGCACTGACTGCTAGAGCCCTCTTTATTGTATTGTAGCCCATGTCCTGAAATAAGACAGATCCATCTTGAACCAAAGGATCCTTGTGACTTGGTATTTTGAGGGGGAAGACACCAGTGGTGGCGGGTGAGCTCAAAACAGAGGAGGAACAAACTTTACCTTTAAACTGTTCATTACTTTCAACCTGTTTCTATTTATCCCCCTTGATTAACAATAAGTCAGTTTATTCACAGAGTAATCAACACCAGCTGATGTACATAGAGTGAATGGTTACCAATTTCATTTTGTAATAGAATTGCTGTTCTTTGCAAACTTAAGTCTTACATTTGTTGTATCCATGGACGTTTTAATCTAATTACATCAATTGGTGTTAATTACTCAGAGAATTACTTGTTTTATTGTTAATCAAAGAGGATAAATTGGGAACAGCCTTCACTGGAAGACACCAAGGCTGGAATGGTAGAGTGCTTTTTTTTTTTTTTTTTGTTGACAGGTCATGCTATCTGAGCAGCGCTAACACAACGTGGAGTTATCTGCTTCAGTGTGTGGGGGGCCCTCACACCTCCTCTGCCTTACTTATCGATGGCGCATCTCAAGGAGCGGATTGCCTCTCTTTGACTGAACCCGAGCATTCGATTCAAGAGCGACAGCGTGGAGCGCCTTGCGTTTGAGCTCTGATGCGTGCGCTTGTGCGTACATGCCCGCCTGCCCGTCAGTCTGTCTGCGTCGTGGTTTGTTTTCCCGCCCGCTCCGCCCCGCACCCCGGTCGTTCATCTTTGTTATCCTGACACCGTCCATGAAAACGGTAAACACGGTGAGTCACTGGCAGTCGCCGCCGTTTCTGTTCCCTGATGCTGCTGCTGGGCCTCAGTGCACTGCAGTCACACACCGTTTTCCGCGCACGGCTATATGGTGATATGGTCACCACAAATTCGACTGCGGTTGCCTTAAGAATCTGAATACCTTGTTCCTGCAGGTATAGCAGATCTGTGCACATACACTGATTCTGTTAACTGCATTCTGTTAACTCCGTCACCATATATCGAAAGGAGAAGGAGTTCACTTTAAAGATAGTAATTTAAGATGGGTTGAACGCCCCTATATCCTTGCCTAAGTTCAAGGATTTGTCTCCTAGCTTTGTCCTTGGATAAAGGGAAGGGGGGAATCAGCATAGTGATATGGAGAGAAGGTGAAAGTGAGTGGAGAAAGATGGACGGAGTGGTGTGAATGAGGGCTAAAGTAGATAAGAGACAGTGGTGGAGGGGGCGGGGCTTACAGAGATGGAAGGTAGAGGCGGAACTTGAAATTGAAATCAACCCCTACCATATGGACTGTAGCAGGGCAGAACAGATGTGACCAAGAGAAACTGGTTCGCTTTTGGCTACAGGCCTGTAACCCAAGCCTCCCTCTCCCCAAAAGCCATGCTCTCCCACCCCAAACATCAAACACGAGCGGACCGCATCGCCTGAACCTCTGTGCGCCAGCGTGAAATCCGCAGAGGGGATGGCGGCTAATGAACGGCCCGGAGGAATGAGGTTTCTGCTGTCTGTCTTTTCCTTCTTATGACAGCATTTAGCTTTTCAAATACAATTCTATTTTATTGACTTTTTTACACAAAAACCATAATCAACATTTACAGACATTAAAATCAGTGTATAACACATGCTTGATGATACAAGTCCATCTTTATTACTCCATTTTGGGTACCCACAATCCATGATTGGTGGTTATAGTTGTATTTTATATATTTTAAGTTTATATCCATATATGTATACCTCATACATTTATGTTGGTGCATGGTTATGCATAAACCTATAAGTGCACACACACACATAAATATACCCAAACATGTACATGCAAATACAACCATATGTCCACACATGAGAACTAAGAGATATCAGGAACTCTCAAACAAGCTAATGCACAAGAATATATAATGTATAACTAACAGACAATAGTGATAGAGTTTAGTTAATGCACAGTGCTCAAATCGTAATTGCTGTCTGAGTGTGAAGGCGTCATTGTCCTGGCTCTTCTCATAGCTGAGCCATGCTGGCCACAGAAGGAAGCTCCTCTGGGTTTAAACCGCCCTTGGATGAGAATATGCATGTGATTAAGATGCATTTTAGCTTCCATTTAGTCTACGAACCAAGGATCTTGATTGGCTGTTTGGACTCCAACTGTTGTCCATCCAAGAAATCCTTTTTTTTTTATGGAGCGTTGTGTACCGCCAAAAGGGGAAAAAATTGCGCCAGTTATCCTTAAATCTGGATCAGTATCTTCGGATCATACTGTGTCCTACGCTCCTTAATTAAAAAAACAAATGGTTGTTATTCTTTTTGAATAGTCAGGAATAGCAAACTAACCTAAAATTCAGGACAATAATGAATCCATAGAGAGGTATATATTCTTGTATATATGTGTATACGTTGGTATGTGTGTATGTTTATATTTATGTATGTATTTATGAGTGTGTATGCATGTACAAGTATGTAAGTATGTAGATATTCATTTCTCCCTCTCATGCTACTCTTTCATCTCATTCTCACTCTCCTCTCTCAGTCTCATTCTCTCTGTGACAGGCCACTCTCTCTCTTCGCCTGTTGATTTTCATGAGTTTGTGATGAATTCACTTTTCAGGCCCAGCTCTGAACCCCCCACCCCACCAGCCCCATGCCTCCACTGGAAGCCCAACAGTGGCATCCATCATCCTCAATTGCCCCATTCATCACAGGCCAAGCTCAACGGACAAGGGTGGAGTTTACCAAAGACCTTCTGGAATTTAGTGTTGTAGTCTGATTTTTAATGCACTGCAGAGACTTGTCATTCAACCCGATAACAATTCTCCGCAGCGGGACTGGAAACGGAGGTCAACCTAGGACCTCCGAACGCTTTAGAGAAAGCAAACTCTTCGATATTAACCCTTTGCCGAATTGGACGCAAATTGCAATATTCGATTCGTGAACGTGCATAGCAGATGCTGGTCAGCTGACGCCGGTCAGCTGACGGTTGTTTCATCCAATCACGACGACCCCTGGACGCTGCTCCATTCAGGTTCCTCTTCCATGCATACCATAAGAGTATTCAAAACAAATGCTTTTAATGTGCTGTGAAACGTGATACGGTCGATTGACTAAAGCCGTCACTGACTTCCCGGGTATTGGTACCGAGGCGAGGGTGGGCAGGTCAAAAGGGCACGGAGGGATGGCTGTTCTCACCAGTGCAACACTCTTCCTGAATTCCTGCAAAGTTCTCTCTGGCTGTTATCTTTAGCACAAGAGTTAGCAGTTATTTTAGCCTAGTGTGCCTGTCTTTTGCAAGCAGCTCTGAAGTGAGAAGCTGAGTAAAATCTACTAATTGCAAGTATTTGAACCCTGAAGTAATATTTAGTAATATTTGAAATTTCATATGTGTTGAGTGCTTGCTCCACCCAACAACGCACCACCAAACATGGTATTTATTTTCCCATGAAAAGAAAAATATGTATGTGTCTACATAAGAGGAGGAAACCAAGGTTTATTTTTCAATTAAGTACCATTTGTCCATGGCATGCTAACCGTTGTTTGAGTTGAGTCAATACGACAGTTTTTCAGAAAACCGTCTTGTGTGGTGTCGTAGTTTGTGTGACTATGTGTTTGTGTGCAAAATTATCTCTGTACTTTTCTTTCAAAGTTTGTTACACATGATATCGACTGGTCTTTGCTTTTCATTTGCTACCTTAATTTTTTTTGTCACACCACTACAAATGTCTGCATAGATACTCAAATATGAAAGCACTGAGTTCTTTTACATTATACATATTTGCTGTTTCTCTTGATGCAGAATAAATCAAGTCTTGATACTTTGTCTTTTAGTGAAAAATACCAGTCCTTTCTCATTTTGATATGTGTATTTTTGTAAATGTATTTTCTTCATTATATTTACACATTTGGCAGGTTTTTTGCTGCAGAAGAATACTTAGCCACATATGAACTATTGTATCAAACTGAAGATAAATAACCACCGTTTCATGTCATGGACATACCTTGTATTTAACCTGTCAATATAGACCCCCCCGGACATGACATTTTCCAGATTTTTTTTTGGTAATTTCCCCAGTTTTCATACCTTGAACTCAGCTGAACTGTTTCATCTCCCTCTGACTTCAGAGGGAGGCAGCCATAGGCATGTGACTCCTCCAATTCAAGTGATGACAAGCCCTCGCTTCTTTACACACCGCGGATGTACTGGTAATTACACGTTGCCTATGTCGCCGGAGGATGATGAAGTCAGCATACATTCGGTTCATACTTCCACCGGCACCTAGCCAACCAGGAGTGGCCACTATGACAGCGATGAGACTAACAAACTTTATTGGCTTAACCTTTATCTTTCCCCAGCAAGGCTAGGCCACCCATTGCCTTGTCAATGTGGACCTCCTGCCATAGCTAGCAATGGAGTGGGAGGGACTCAGATATCAGACCCAAACAAACTTCTTACTGCGAGAGTCAGCTGCAGGCTGTTTAACAGCTTCTCTGACCAGAAAGGACTTCCTCTATGTGTTCAATCAGATACTAAAAGGAAGCTCTTATATTTGATATACATTTCATATGTATAGAAATTATTATTATATTATTATTATAGACCACAAGTATGTAAAGACCATACATTTTTAACTTGAGAATTCAAGATGGCATTGATCTTGGCTTCAGGACAAGAGGCAGGGAAACACTTCTATTACATCAACGATTCATCCCTATATTTCACAATAGGTATCGATTCTATTTTTTGCAAGCGTCCCTATTCTAATTTCATATATACCAATGGTTTGCATGGCCTTAGAGTTTAGTTTTGATCTCAGCTCCTGACACTTTAATTTGTTTGTTACTCTCAAAATGGGTTTTTGTTTTAAGAAACAATTCCAGGTAGTCCTAGGATACAGAATTTAATTGTTAATCTGGAGACTTTTTGACCCCAAGGTGCAACCACACTTTGGATTATTTTTGCTGCCATCATCATCTTCCTCGCTGGGGTTTATAACCACTGTTCCGGTGGTTTTAAATGTTTCTGTCAGTCAATACCCACGTGTGTCGTTAGACGTTGGATTTGTCAATTGCCTTTCCCCATAGTAATGGATGAAAAAAGGAATTTGCATGCATGTTATCTCATTTTATGCCCCAGTAAAACAGGGAAGGCAAAATATTGTTCCTTAACTGAGATCAGCTGAAATTTGTATAATTCCCTTAGAGATTTAACTTTAACTAATTTTATTTAAACAAATTTTTGGGGATGCCAATAATTTTCACATCTACAGTATTTTTGCAAAAAAAAAAAAAAAATACGATTTAACATTATTAATAAAAAATAATTCATGAAAACAACTATTTTTAAAGAACAATTTTATTTGAATAGAACGGTGTGTGTTTGAGTGTAAAATAAAGCTCATTATCCATGCTGTTAATTTTACACAGCTATTTTTTGTTAAGCTTCACCAAGGGTGCCAGTAATTCTGTAGGCCAGTGTATATATAAGCGCAGTAAATCACTGGGACACGTTGTACATACACAGTTGCAAAGGCTGCTGGGTCTTGGCTAAGCTAATAGGTAAAGCCTCTGCTAACAAGAGAGGCTGGCACCCACCCACGGAGCCCTGGTCTGCACCTGTTGCCGACTTTACGCGAGGCCCATAGCGCGAAAGCAACATTACACAACCGACATGTGTTTCCTCGACATTCCTTCCATCCTGGTCATCTATCACTGTTACCCAGCATTCCCCGGACGCTGCCAGATGAACTTCACAGGAGTAGAGGGGAGCAAAAGCTCCACCGGTTTGTAACCTCTGTGTAATTTATCTGCTTGTATATTTGGAGACAGGCACGAGCGCGTAGCATAGCGCATAGGCTGTTAAACGATGCTCCAGCTGAAGCTTGGTCCCCTTCAGGGACCTGAACCCAGGATATATAACTGTCTGACCTCATCACTGAGAGGATTAGATGAGTACCCTAGCCCATTTTTAACAGTGATACATTATGGGTTTGCCTTTATGTGTTGCTTTCACATGGAAATACTAGTTCACCATTAGGACTTGATGTTTTCTTGATTATTTTCATGTATGTTTATGTACTGTATTTACATATGCAAATTATATATGTAAATGGTGCGAAAAAATAATAACACAACAAAAAGTTATTATCTTGCAAATTCAAGCCTTTCCTCTATGCTTTCAGACAATAATTGACAGTAATTGAATTTAATCTGATTTGTTTGTATGGCATTTGCCGTAACTTTTTGTGGACGTTGGCTTTTACCCCCAAGGGCAAGGAAAACTCTCCCTATGTGAAACAAACAGAAAGAATCCTTGGAAGCCAGACCTAAGAAGGATAGCTGATTATCAATCTTTTTTCGATGTGATTTGAGAAAACGTCTGGAAACTAACAGCGCAGTATAATGGTTAAGAGCCTGGTCCTCCAACTCAGAGGGGGTGGGTCCAATTCCCAGGTAGGGCACTGCTTGTGCACACTTGACCAAGATACTTACCCAAAATTGCTTCAGTAAAATATCCAGCTGTATAGATGGATAGCGTGTTCAATGTAAAACAGTGTAAGTTGTTCTGGAGTATGAGGTGAATGGCTGAAAAACCCTTTAAAAAGAATCAAAATGTTATCATCAGCTTTGACCCGCCATTTTGGATAGCTCTTATCCATAACCACATAAAACACAGGATCCTGGGGAATGTGGGGGTTATCTTCGTGAAACAGACCAGGCCTGTTACACACGGAAGCATACGATGACACAGTACCTCGGGGGTCCCCGGGGGTCACGTCACACGTACGCGGGCAGCCACGCGAAATTCCACATCGCTGAGCTACCTGGGTGAAGCATGACCGGCTCACATGTCACTGACACGCCGTGAATCCAGTCACACTAACAAGGTGTCATGAGCTGGCCCGATTCCGAGAGGCCACTTCAGAACGGGGGATCACTGAACTAGCGGCACCGCGGAGCCAAATACCAGACTCTTCACATATCCCAAACTTCTTTTTATTCACCTTCAACCGAACGGTGAACTAAGTGCCAGAGTCATGGAGAATTTAAGTGGGGTGGGGGGGGGGAGCTGCTGAAACTGATAGATGGTGTTTTTAGATTAAAAGGACAGGGAAAGAGAGAAAGGAGGGGGGGTTCAGTAGGAGGGCTGGGCGGAAAAACAGAGAGATAGTCTGTGCGAGTGCGAGAGCGGCTATGAAACGGGGCAAGAGTCCAACGCTTGTTCCTGAAAGGTCTTCTCTGTTTTGGAGATGAAGGCCATAGATAAACGACGTGCATGACAGCTCTGTCTCTTTCGCCATTTATCAACGTCAGAGAACAAAGGATCACAAACTGTAAATATTGACCTGGGAGTTTGCCAACAAACCGTACAAAGTGAAAGGTGCTTTATAATTGGAGAAGCCTATCTTTCTGGGGGAAGTGTTCATTTCTGGATCACTTCTTAGGGTGTATTGTCTTCTCAGGTGACTTTTACATACATGTGCTTGAGGTAGTGTGTGTGTGTGTGTGTGTATGAGTTGGGGATTTCAATATCTGAACCATTGCAAATATTTTGTCTATTTTATCTGCAGCAATGTGTGAAACATTAAATATTTTGTGATTGATATTCTGAGTAATTCTTCCCCTTTAAGTAAAATATTTAACAGGTCAAAGGTTAAACTGTACAGAGAAAATATCTGCCATATCAAAAGTGGACCCATTCATGCCCGAATTTAAAAGCATAGTAACTAAGCAGAGCACTCAGTAACAAGCATTCAGTGCAGATGGGCTTTCAATGTAATATTTTCTATAATAATAATATAATAATTAATATTTGAGAGCTTGCAGGAGATGAGTGGAAAGTTGTGAATGATACTATCAAAGGTGATGAATCCAGCACAGATCTTTTTGGTTCAGGGGACATAAATGATCTCATCCATAGTGATCCATAGTGATTCCATTTTTAATGCTGTGAACAGTGGTGGCTGGTGAACTCAAAACGGGAGGAACAAACTTTACCTTTAAACCTATCATTTCTCTCAACCTGTTCCCATTTATGCTCCTTGGTTAACAATAAAACAAGTAATTCACAGAGTAATCAACACCAATCGATGTAATTAGATTAAAACATACATGGATATAACAAACGTGACACTAGTTTGCAAAGAACAGCGATTCTATTACAAAATGAAATTGGTAACCATTTACTCTATGTACATCAGCTGGTGTTGATTACTCTGTGAATAAACTGACTTATTGTTCATCAAGGGGGATGAATGGGAACAGGTTGAAAGTAACGATAGGTTTAAAGGTAAAGTTTATCCCTCCCCTGTTTTGAGCTCACCAGCCACCACTGGTTATGAAGGATCGCAGGACCAAACATATATAAGTCTGATCATACTGTTCCCTCTTACTTTCCTATAGATGATAGTTCCTGCTGTACTCCAGTCATATGAATAGCATTAGCATTACGCTCTTAGATTACCCCAGCCATTTTAATGCTGATCTTTTACAACAGATCATTCAGCCTGGTAGTCTCACCATGGGGAAACACAGTCATGGATTAAAACTATTTGAAAAGTTTTTTTTCTCCCAACTCAAACAAACTAGTTAATCTTCCATATGTGATTCTGCTAACTTCAAGGGTAGGGAGCAGAAGACAGATGACACTTGCAATTCAAATGGCAAGGAATCCTCAATTCCCTCCACACTGCAGCCACACCACTGTCAGCTACTGTCTATTACATCAGAGGATGACAATGTCAGCGTATAGTTTGTTTGTGCATCCCTAGTCACTTAGCCTGATCAGAGGAGACCACTGGAGAGTGATGAAGCTGATGATCTTGGCCAGCTTAGCCCCTGTCATACTCCAGTGAGGCTGAGTAAGTTGTTTCCTCACCAGTGGTGGCCTCTGCCCATTGCTGGTAATGCTGATAGTGGCATGGCCAGGATTCAAACACCCAGATGCAGGGATGATGTAGTCATTTAGCTGACACTTTTATCCAAGGTGACTTATGGTTGATGGGGTTGGCCAGGGGCCATTCCCCCCTAGGGATGATATGATATGATATGATATGAAGTTGGGGGTCTTGCCGTGGCTGGGCTGGGGCTTGAGCCACTAGACTATAGGCTTCCCCCCACTAGACCACAGGCTGATGTCTGTTTCCTGAGTGAGCATCTTTACGGTGTGAGCCACCTGGAGGCCCCATGGAGAGCTTTACGAATAGACAGATAGATGAAAAAGTCTGTTCTCTTTACAACGTGGATCTCCAGCACAGTTGAACCACAGGATACTCTGCAAATTTGATGAAAACCTATGATAAACCTGCATTTTGTAAATCTGAAACAGCGTCTAGCTGAAATCATGTCCGCGTGTTACCGTTGTGCGCTTGAGAGGCCAAGAAGGAACAGAACATCATGACTGATGAGCTGCAGACCCACATACACAACAAATCAGACATGGTCAACGTGCCGATTGGCTCTTAGCGTCTCAGGGTACCCTCCATGACTAAAGAAAACCGGAGGGATACGACAAAAAGGGAAAAACAATCAGCGGCAGATCCTCTCCGCCTCCTCTCTGAAACCTGTCCCCCTCCACCTTACCTCTTTCCCTCCCTCCCTCTTTCTCTCCCTTTTCTCTCCTCACGTTAATCCTCTCCAATCCCCCTCCCCCCCGTCTAGGCGAGCCGTTTCGCCGGCCAACGCTTTGATGTTCCCCCTATTAATGACGCTCTCCTTCCCAGGCGTCTTTCTCTTGGAGAGGCCACACCGTTTAACCCAGATTCTGGAGGTGATTTGTTAAGTTTGGGGAGGCTGGGAATACAGAGGCTGGGAGGGGGGGTTTGTGGGGGGGTGGGGGGGGGGTACGGGGGCTGTAATGTCCCGAGCCCCAGGCCCGTCTCCGGGGGGACGTGGGGTGTCAGCATAACAAATGTGCCTTCCCTCCAAACCCCGCCGCGTTCTCCCGCTTGATGGATGTGCACGTCACAACGGCCGTTTACAAAGCAACGGCGAACGCAGCGCAGTCACAAACCCCCCCACCCCGACACTCACTCTCTCATTTCTCAGCGACCTGCCGTTTCGCCACAAGAAAACAATTAACGCGATAATAAAGTCTTTAGAAGGCCCGTTCGGATATGTCATCTTTCTCCCACAGCTACAGCGGGACTGGGTTGGCCTTCGCGGTGTTTTATGCCTTTTTAAATTGGAATACTTCACTGTGAAATTCACCATCGGGATCGCGTTACGGTTTCCTGCGAATGCTCTGGAAATGGAAAATTCAGCAACCCTACAGTCTCTAAGCCTACAGTTTTCAGCAACAACTTATACCAAAATAAGACCCATCACTGGTACAGAATCCACTATAGATTGACCTACATAATGCTGCCCACTACGATGCCATCAGTTCAAACGCTGCACCCTGCAATGAACCAATCATAATCCTTAAAACTAACCTCAACTCTCAACTCAACAACAACAGGCCCACTGATCCCCTTTACACCAAACAGCAACTATCCTGACCCCACAATGAACCATACAAATATATGTATATGTGGTCATTAAATTTAAATATAGCCCACGCCAAACTTGCACAGCATGCAATAACCTGACCCTTATCTTGATGGAGCTTTCCCGAAACCGGAGGACTACCATGTACAGACAAACAGAGCGATGGAGCCCCGGGTTGCGGGGACACTGGCTGGTCTCTAAGCCTGTGGATCAGCCACCTGTGTGTTATCCAAGGCGGCCCGCTAATCCCGAGGCCCTGCCCCCCCAGCACTCCCTCCACACCAACCCCACCCCCACCCCCCCGAGAGGCCCTCAGCCTGCTCTTTTGATCTCATTACAGAAGGGGGGGAAGGCACAATGTTCTCACGGTCTATCTGCTGCATTCAGACAACCGGGCCGAGATCAAAAAGTACAGTGGAGAAGGAAGAGAGGTGGGGGGGGGGGGGGGGGGGGGGGGGGGTTGGGGGGATGGTGGGGTCTGTGAGGGAGGGAACAGGGAGATCAATTTTACTGTAGAGGAATACCGTAAATATACATTGGACGAAAAAATGTGAAAAATGCTTTGAAACTAAGTTAAGCCTCCAACAAAATTAGAATTTATATATCGCTGTCTACAAATCTTTATTACTTCCCAGCCCATAAGAGACAGTCATTATAACGCCATGTGGTATTTTTTTGTCGATAAATACGGTGATGGAGTTTAGTAAAACCTCATTTCACACCATTACTCTCTGATCCCCGATTCTCGGCCGTTGCTCAAAAAGATACACTAGGCCCAAGGATGGGAGTTTTTTTCGTCGCTCTTCCTCGCCACTCCCAACCTTCCTCCTCTCGATATTCCTGAAAGAGAGCTCCGCGCAGAACGTATACAAGCCAAATTGACAAAGGAGACCCATTCTTCAGCTCGGATAGTTACACTCAGACTGTAATTTAATTCCCGCATGCTCTTTCCCCTGCTTTATCGCCCTGGGTCTCTGAGGTGGAAAACAGTTGTAAATAATATTAGAGGGTTTACCACTCTATAACTGGGTGTTATTGCAGTTCACCGTGGAAGCTCATGCAGGGATCAAGGTGAAAGAACAGCCAGGAGAGGGATAGAGAAGACACAGATGTAGCCTATGGCAACGCGCAGACAGCTAAATAGATCGAGCATCATAAACTCAATGAAACCGGATGCCAACATCTCGGGGAGAGAAAACGCTTAAAGGTAAAAAAAAAATGTTTTATGACCCAGGGAGACAGAGGTAGGGAAAGGAATGTACTTAATGTATTTAGTTAAATGAATCGAGAGGACGGGGGAAAAGTTATTCGCAACGTGAATGCACAAAATGGATGAGTAAGACCATCAGGTAAATGCAAAAAGCATGGCCTTTTCCGTAAGGCAGATAACTGCCCTACCTAACCGGTACTTGGAATGTTATTATTTGTTAGCATTGTTACTATAATTTGTTTTTAAACGTGGTCTTTGTTTCAGCTGCTGCTCATCAAAGCAATTATACTGGTAGCCAGGGGAAAAAACTGGACCACAGTAGATTTAGTCTTTGCACATTAATCAAAATTTTTGGTTTGCACGGTGTGTATAATTTTAAAAAAAATTCTGACCTCAGGGAAGAAGTAGTTGACTACTGCAACAACTACTCTACATTAGGGTATTGTTCTGTAATTTATAGTGCAGTAATTCTTTGATGCTTACTGCATTGAATTAATTCCTTTGTAAAATGAACCAAGTTACCCTAAAATAAAAGTGAAATGAATCAAATCAGAGAAATATTGGTTAAAACAAGGGAAACTGAAATGTAATATGGTGAATTAATATAATATAGTGATGTAACATTTACGACTGTAAAGCGATCCTGTAGGGGAAGCATCCTGACTGGACCGAGCCTGTACGTCTCCACCTCAGGAGACGAGCAGATAACATCAAGCTGTGATCTCAGAGCACTCAGGCCCATTGGAACCCGGCCACCATTATAAAAGAGCCCAATCACCGTAAATCTCCCGGGAAAGACGATAAAAAATGACGTTTCAGAACGCGGTTTTAGGGCAGGCGATATAGGCTCAGGTAGTCCGGGTGGGCAGGGGGATGTGGGGTGTGTGTGAACAGAGATAAATCGGACGGGACGGGACGTCTGCGTGAGATTTGTGTATTCCAGCCCTTGCAGGCCGTCCCAAGGCCCGCCTCTGGGAACCCGACTCCACTTCCTTCCTGCTCGAGTGAAAGCAGAACTGAAAATCTATCGGTTCCAGCTCATTGGAGGGGGAGAGGGGGGAAGGAGGAGGTGCAGTGTAGCATGACCTCCTTTGATGCTCCCTGAATTCCCCACCCCCCACCCCAACTCCCCACACCCCACCCTCATGGCCAGTCAAGCCTATGCCAAACACCTGTCCACAGGTATGAAATGAGAACAGACCACAAGTTTGAAACCATTCCCTTTCCTGTCTGCACTCAATAACCGCCTGCCTTACCTGTCTTAGTCACAACCCTCCTCCCAAATTTCTTATCTGTGCCAGCTTATCTCCCTACCTTCATGGCCCGCTCCCGCCAAAACCCTGCCCCCAAGTCCATCACCACCAATGAGTGAGCCTGAACTGCCGGCTCCACTTGAAACAAAATGGAGGCAATAACGATCTGAATTGAGCAAAACTATTTGCAATCCAAAGACGTAAGCGGCACAGAGTGGATGGCTGTTACTTTTTGCTCTCATAATTGTCGTCATTCAGAACAGATTGTACATTTTTGGATATGTTTTATCTTTTGACTCTTTGCTGACTGCGAGTCTGCAAGTCCGCAAAATGAGCACTAACTTTGTAGTTGGCCTACTTGGTTCGTTATTAAAGGTAAAATATTCAAAATTACGAACACTGCTCCCCCTCCCATTCACCTTGAATTCAGATTCTGCCTACTTGCATTCTATAGACTTTATCCCTTGTACTGGAGAGGGGGTCCAGCTCAGGCTTAGAGAGAAGAGCACCCCCAGAGGCAGAGGGTGTAAGTGCATGCAGACACCCTCACTCTGCACCAAAGCTGAAGGGCCGTGGCACACTAAGCTCTCAGCTGTCTAATCTCAATGTGAGATCAACCCCCTCCCCCCCCCCAAACCCTCTTCAAACTCTTTCATCTCTACAATTAAGACAGAGTGGCCTTCTGGAGGACTCCCCACAGGATGGTAACCATGACAATCACGAGACCTGCTTTATCCCCGGCTGTGTCCACTCCAGCCCAAACTCAAGGTTTTTAAAAAAAAAATAAGAACGATGGGGTTTTACAAAATCATATCCACTCCTTCTCTCTTTTAAAGTCCAGAATCAGAAATAGATGGTACTACATAGTTGAATCAGAGCAGAATATGAATCTGTTCCAGTGTTCATAGTTAGTGTCTTAACCCCCTCACTGATGGATCTCTATCTGTTTTTAATCATACACTGACTCTGAAATAGTTGGTAATGTTTTGAGTGATAAAGCAGGAGGCTGCTAAGTCTGGCCGATAAATTTCTTCTGCGTCCTAAACTTAAAAATCCATACCTCACTTACAGTCTTTTCCCCAAGACCTGCGTTTCAAAGTTTCTGCAAAATAATATTTACGAGGTCTCAAAGTCACACAATATCAGTGTACATGGTAAATGGCAGCAATACAGTGTGAGGACCTCTCACCACATTCCCTCTCTCTCTCTCTTTTTCTCTCTCACTCTTTCCCTCCCTCTCTCTCTCTCTCTCTCTCTTTCTCTGGTGGCAGATTCTTCGGGCTCAGGTTTCAGGAGAGCAGGGATTCCACACACAGCCAGTTTGGGAGCATGCTAGAGGGAGAGGGAGATGGCATCTCTGTCAATTACAGGACTGCACTTTCACACAGACACCCCATGCCCCTCCCCCCATGATGTAATGTATTCATTAAAACGTTTTCGGAAAATAACTGCCGTGAAATGTATTTGTTTTCCTTTTTTTTTAATTTATAAAGTGTCAAGAGCTTGCTATCTAATAAACGGCAGTTGCCTCCGGCACCTGAATAAGCAGAAAATGAAGCATCCTAAAGGAGCTGGAGAGTGTTCTCCATACCTTTCTGAATCAGTAAGCTGGCACATCTAATTATCTGTAGAACATTCCAGAGAAAATTTGGTATGCTGTTTGTTATCTATTACCCAGACAGACTAGATACAAGCTAACAGGCACAGAGATGTGCTCGCTTGGAGCTGCGCGATTGCTCAACACGCACTCATTCAGGGCTGGCAGTTCGGGGGAAGATGGGCTATATCAATATCTTTGATCCTCACCCAAGCAACCAGCCTTATCACAAACCCCAGAGACAACATTCTGTTCCAACAGAGCTTAGCGTCTTTTGATGTTTGAGGTATGCTATACATCTCTATACGCAATCAAGGTCTCATAAGGTCTAGAGTTTGATTCACTTATTTAGAATTATGCGGGTGAAAAGGCCGTGAATCAATATCTGGTTCATAGAATTTATATTGTCAGCAATGCACCAAACTGGCAGTACTGTTTTCAAGTTTGTTATCTAGTCACTTAAAGGATCGTGTTTGGTCTGTAAGGAAAGGTTCAATTCATTATTGTGATTCCCTAACTGTGTCTTTTTAGCATAGAGCTGGTATTTCTCCTTCATTTGATGCCATAGACTAAAATGGCCTTTAACACCCACCTCGGCTTGTCAATAGAGCGAGCAAGAAAAACAAACGGTGGACAGTTCTGAGAACCCTTCAAAATGCTACAGACCATTAGTCATAACTGTAATAATATGGCGTCTGACCATAATTATGATTTATTTGTTTAGAGGCTGAGTGAAAAACATTGCCAGGTCGTTCAGCAAGTTGTGCTTTGCTCGCCCAGATGAGCACTTTGGTCAGGGATATTTTAATATGTAAGAACATTAAAAATATATGAAGAGACATTTATCTACAGTCTAGAGAGTGTCCAAGATTGTCTGAAGCCGAGGGTCCATACTAGACCTGGCAATCTACTACTCTTGTACAACTCTTCTTCATCTAACTCTGGTGTATGGCCTGGCAAGCTGCTCATGTACTGACAACTTGTAACTTCCAAAAAATCGCTCCAAAGGAGTATTTAATGGATAACTGTAAAATCAGATTGATGAAGAACTTAATGAGGATCCTTAGCATGCTTTTTAAATGCCATTTATAAATATGTGTGTGTGTTTGTTTGTGTGTGTGTGTGTGTGTGGGTGTGCATGAATTGTTGTAATACCTTTGATGCCCATTAATTAAACCAGGAAAAAAAGCAAATGCTGTTACATAAAATAATATACAAATCCATCGAAGTAACTATACAAAACAACATCATCAAATATACACACAAAACCCAAAAACGAACACACAAAAAACACACTAGTAAATGTATGACAATTCACTCCTAATCTCATTGCATGCATATAACACTACCATGAGCAAATTGCCTGTCAAACACAACGGTCTGGTTTTAGCCCATTTAAACCACTGCTGAGCTGGGAGTTGACATGAGCACGGCAGTTCTCCACTCAGAGCTGTGCCTCCACAAACCCCCTGAACACCAACAGAGGGTTCCCCCAAATACCGATCCCCCTCCTTATCGCCCATACAGCCAGTAGCACAGTCTGGCCAAACAAAAACTCCACCAGGCAGCACTTGTGTCTGGGTGCAAGCCTATACCCCAAAATCCAGTCAAGAAAGTCTAAAATCTACCCCCAGCCTCCCGCTCAATATCCCTCAATATTCCAAACCATCCAGGCCTCTGAAGGCGTAAAAAGGTGAGCAGCAGATTCCACTTGCAAACAAAAAGGGCAGCCCTGAACCTGTTCTCTGAGCCAGACTGGGCCAGGTGCATGCTTGGATAGCTCCATGGCCCAACAACCAACGCAGAGCTCAAGAACACCTCAGTGAGGACTGTTTAAAGAGTACTCTCCATCACCCTGAACACCCCCTGCCGCTTATTCTGCTTCACATCTGCTAACGCTGGCAAACGGCGCACATTTACACGCATGCCAGGGCCTTCATGCCAGCATCTGCTCAGCTCCCCGACCACCAGGGCGGGCAGAAGAGAGGCGGGGCACCTTGCTACTCTCGCCGCTATGAAACCTCACAGGGCAGACAATGTCAGCTTGGGTAAATACCTGCTCACACAAACAGTATGACACATGAAAATATCTCCCACACCAAGGTTGCCTTATCACCATTCCAAGTAAAAATTATACTATTTCTCTCTCTATTTCGTGTTTTCGTCTATCATTATGTTTAACAATAAAGCAAGTAATTTACAGAGTAATTAACACCAATTGATGTAAATAGATTTAAAACACACATGGATATAACAAACGTAACTCTAGTTTGCAAAGAACAGCAATTCTATCACAAATTTAAACTGGTAACAATTTACTCTATTTACGTCAGTTGGTCTTAATTACTCCATGAATAATTTGTTTTACTGTTAATCAAGGAGGATAAATGGAAACATAATGATAGGTTTAAAGGTGAAGTTTGTTCCTCCCATTTTGAGCTCACCGGAGATAAATTATATATATATATATATGCATGTGCAACCTTATGTTGAAATAGAGCGCGATGTTTACAATGTCTCTATAATATATTTGCATGATTGATTGTGGTGATGTTTGACCCACTGCTAAATGGTGGAGCCAAATTAAGGATTTCCCTGTATTCATACATTTGGTCTTCTTTAGAGGGTGAATTTAAAATGTAAAAATTTTTCTGCATGCAATTTTGGTACTTAATTTGTACTTTTGCTGTTGAAAGAAAATGTTGTATGGGAAGAGTAAAGCGCTCTGCAGTGTGCAGTTCTGCGAAATGTATTTACAATGTATGCCTTGACATTACATCACACCACCCTGTCATGGTTTGTTTTCATTCTGCACATCCTATCACGATTCATTCCTTGCGTAAATCCCCGCAATAATCAGTTAATTTAGCTTTTTACTGCGCAGTGGTGAGTAGTAAAAGGGGATTTGTGGGTACTGTAGTAGATAAATCGGGGTCACGCAACTGTGCGCGACGCGACGACGGGCTGGTAAGGAGGGGGGAGAGAGGAATCCAGTTAGCGACGTGTCACTTCCAGTCTGCCAGAACGGCGGGTGACATGAGGAATGTGTGAAATGGACCCGTTTGCTCTCTTCCCCCAAGGGTGAAGCTGCAGCTGCCCGACATGCCGGCCTGCGGAACAGCAACTGGCGTTAGCGGGGGCCGCTCCAGCAGCTACGCGCTCATTTGTCAACAGCCTGAAATGCACATTTTGCACGGGGTACGTTTCAAAAACACAGCTGTAGGGGTGGTCTCCGCTCGCATCTGCCAGAAACAGAGCCGGGAAACAGCGAAGAGTCATTTCTAAGAACAGTCCAAAGGTGGCAGACTCTTTAAGTGTTAGCCCGGAATGCTAGAATCAGATGGGAAAAAATACAAGGATATTTTGAAGATCCATTCAACCATTTCCACCCTTGGTTCTGTATTACGATATACCATGTTTGACCATTTGTTTCACTTGGACGAAAAAATACTTTAAACAACGTTTGCTGAGATGTTGTTACTAAAATAGCTAAATGCCTAAGTGCCATGACATACTGCCAAGGAAAGATTTGCACAGTTGTATATAGAGGAAACAAAAACTCAGTCAACAACGTAATGTTTCCATCAAAGAAATGGACCGTAGGCAGCCTGAAAGCCAGCCAGTCGTAATACAGCTCGCTTCCTCAATACAGCGTGGCGATCCACCTGTAGATTAACTGGCAAGATGAAAGGAAAGCTGGCAGAGGGCAGGGTGCATGCTGGGAAGGTTGGAGGAGTGCGTGTTTGTGTGACAGTGTGTGTTTTTGAGTCGCGCAGCTGCCAGATAGCTCGCTGGGGGATGTGAATGTGTGATGATTAGAGGTTTGCTCTTATCAGGGGCGAGAGCACGTTCCCTTTGTCCCGGGACGCGCGCCCCCCCACGGAGCTCAGCTTGCTGGCTCCGGCTCCATCTCCCGCGGCTTGGAACTCTGCCACATTTCCACCTCCGCTGGCCTGGAACCGCTGCAGAACCGCTCCTTCCTTTCTCCAGAAAAAAAAAAATGTATCAGAAACAACAACAACACAGATAATAAAACAAGATCTACTCGCATGTTCAAAGAGCTGAAAGATTAAATATACTGACACTGATGGAAAACACATTTCTCTTGGTTTAATTGGAACTAATTAGGTTTAGGTGCCAGAAAAATAGTGTTTGGTCAGGATAGGTGTGTTGTTGGGAGTGAGGTAGAAAATTGGTTTACTGAGTGTGGTTTTGTGCTTGAGATAATGTGATTCGAAGCACAGTCCAGGAGCCTGGGAGGTGAACATTGGCTGGAATGCAAATGCAGGCAGAGAGGAGGCTGACAGGATGGGAAGGCTGCAGGGGCAAATCAGCCCTAAGGGGGGCGCTGTCAGCTCATTTTATAAAACTTAAACTCATACGGTATTATAATAAGTAGAGAGCTGGAAGGCAAAGAACATGTATGAGAGGTAAGAAAATTTTACCTCTCAGATTTGAACAGTTGTAGTATGTAGCACTTTTTTGCTCAGTGAATGTGTGTGTATACAGTTTGGGGGTTAGAGAAGAGCGAAACGTAGGATTATGGGGATCGGATGACGAAGGGTATCTGAAAATTCCTCGGGGAGGTTTTGGAGCAGATCAAAGCGCTTCACGCTCAAGCTGAGCTCTCATCTACCCCTTTGTAGCAAAACCCAACCCGGCTCTAGGGCGCCCCCTAGTGGCAGGACCACACTGGCTCTCTTGTGGCCTCGGGCTGTGGTCTACGTTATGGGCTTGGGAGAAAGTTCAGAGCAAAGCAAAGCTCTCTGTGATCAGCAAAGCCAAACTTCCCCTGTTTGCATAAATGTATCTGCAGAGCTTGTTAAAAAGTGTGAGAGGAATGTTTATCTCACCCCGCTACCCAGTCACACCTCCCCACCCCTCACCCACATGCATTTTAAAGATTCCTAATTTTTTTTTTTAATGTCGAGTGTACAGCTGCCACAAACCTTTGCTGTCACGTTTCCATTGGCAGCAACATGAATGAGCAATGAAGTTTCAATGAGTTCAGTGTTAATTTTTCTTTTCATTTTTTTTTTTTGGGATCAAGACTTAGCCCCTCAGCGGTAGCTGTTAGCGTCTCTCTCCTTCTTTGATTCTGCCCTCTTGCACCTTGCTCTCAAAAACTCTCCAGAGGGTTAAGTCTGGGAAGTTTAAAGTCCCCTCCTCCACTCTCGTTCTTTCTCTCTCTCTCTCTCTCTCTCTCCCTCTCCCTCCTCTCCTCTCTCTCTTTAAACCAACAGCCAGGCAAGAGCACACAGCACACAAGCACAGCCAGCCCAGTCACAACTGTGAGTGTGAGACAGACAGACTGAGCTCTCAAGCACGCACCTTCATGCAAACCTGGAAAAGTGAAGACGAGAGAACTTTTAAGGAACAGGCCAACATATTTCAAGCAAACAGACCCAATCAAATGCATTGCATTTCTTTTGCTTTAATGTGAAAAGGAGCTTGAATCCAGGAGCAACAAAGAAAGTGGAGGACCTGCTGCAGAAAGGACTTGGGACTATTAGTCAGTTTCACTTGAAAAATGGAAATGTCCTTTGGAAGCACCAGTTGCTAAGGTGGTCACCCACACCTGGATTGCTAAGGAAGTTTATCACCTTTGTGTGCATGAGTGTGTGTGCGCACGCGTTTGTATGTGCGATCATGTCAACCAGAAGCACCACACACCTGCTGAAGGGGCTTTTGCTGTTGTGGGTCTGGGAAGGTGAGTGTGATCGCTGGACTCTCTCTCTCTCCCTCCTGTCCTCCGTTTACCCTCTAATCAGCACTGTGTTTTCTATGCCTTCACGGTCATACTTAAACAGCTAGTGTACCTATGGCAAACAAGAACATATGCATGAAGGAAGGGGTTATTGACAAATATATTTACTATGGTCAACCTTTCTTCATCGTCCTCTCCATTAAAATGGGCTTTGAGTTGAAGTAGACTTATGAACGTTGTACCGTTGAAATTGTACGTTATTTGTCGTTAGCCGGGGATCTTCAGAAAAATTTTCCCCTGAATTGCTGCGTTCCTGAGCACTCCAGAATGACTGATGTTAAACACGTGCGCCTCTGCTAAACTGCGGCCTGTTTTCCATCTCATATTTTACAATTATTCCGCTTTTAATCTCAATTTGTATTAAACTGTCGGCTCGCTCCGATTTTTATTCACATTTCTGACTGAAGCCTTCACCAGTGAACTATGGAACTCAGCAATCTCTCTCCATTGAACTTTTTTTTGCTGGTCAAGAATGAAAGAAAAATGCTTTATAATTTGAAAATAAACTTCAGACTGTTGTTACCAATTAAATGTTTTAAGTTCAACAAAATTCATGACTGCTTCTACAGTGAAATAGTAGGTACTGCATGTTGTCAATACTCTACTGCACTACTCTATTCTGTAATGTTATATATCATTTTTACATAATGCATTTATACATGCATGCATATGTACACATGTATAATACATGAATGAATACATTTTTGGAATTGTTCCTGTGTTACCAGTGAACCTGGGTATCTCCTCTCTGAGGTGTTTGTTAATATGTAAAAGACTGCCTGGCTGTGAATCAATGTTGCAGAGATTTACAGATCCCAGACCAGTTAAGGCCATTGTTAGCTCATCCAAAAGAAATGATGTTTCAGCAATGGGCTACAGACGAGTCCCCGGTGTGTGAGGCGCAGGCACAGAGGCCCCGCTAGCGGCTCGCGCTGTCGCTCTTTTGTTCAGTGTAATTGGGGCTGCGCTGTGAAGCTCTGCTGCGTTTGAAATTATATGGATTGTGAGCGGCTCAGAGGTCCTTCCAAGAATGACTGGTGGCATATTAGTCTCAGACTTCATACTCGAAAACTCGAGTACCAGAGACAGACAGCAGTTGCTTTCAGTCATACTGTGTTGTGCATCTACACTATAGTATACAGTAATAGTAGTAGAGTATAGTAACAACATAGTATGTACTACTGCAGAAGTATAATACAGTAATACTGTCATATACAGTAATGTGACTAGTAATAGACTGGTAGGGGAAGATCAAACAAAATGGTGATCAAACTGAATTCTGTTAGTATGTTTTTCATTTAATTTGGTACAGTTGTCAATTTCATACCACACTGGCCAAGATGTCAGTGATTTTATTACAGGTAGTATATTCAATTTTAAAATACATAAAGTGACATGTTTTGTCCGTGCTCACACTGCAGTTGCTTTTAGTTGGCTAATCATTTTATGGTGCACATTATCTTACAGATATTCTAAAAGGAAGGGATGATATTATATTACTATAGATGGACAACTTTATAACATAAAAGGACAGAAACTGTAGAAATGAGACACTCTGGAACATTTCAGTATAGAAAAAACTCCATATGTCCATTGCGGTAATTTTGCTGTGAAATGTTGGATGTTATTGCTAAAACATGAAAAGCTGAACTTCGTCCCACTTCAAAAGTAGCACAGACTTTTAGAGAGAATTATTGAATTTTTGTACAAATCAGTTTATATAAGGTTATTTTCTTTGAAGGGTGGGGGGCGGGGGCAATTTAGCGCTAAAACTGGACGCTTTGAAAAAGGTGCCCCTGGAACTAGGAGGCATGGCCCTGGAACTAATGTTCTGATTATAGTAATGACTGGAATAACAGGACGGCACAATCACTGACCCCTGCCTCAGATAGCGTTTGTTTTCCGTCGCCAACCTTGGGAGTCGGGCGTTTTACCCGTCAGTGCCAGTTAGCTGTGATTGCGGGAGCCGGCGGGAGGCATCTGCCTGGTCATAATGGTGGTAATACACTTCGCCATTAAGCCCGGCGGAATGCTATTTGCGGGTTTTCCTCCTTTTTTGTCGCTCCAGCCAAGTAAAAAGCTCCCAGATCTCAATGATCCTTCGGCAGCCCAGTGTGTTATTTGCCCACGGTGGTTACCCCTGACCCTGGGCCTTCAGAGTCCTGTTTCTAAACGATCCATCTTCTCTCACACTTTGCTTGAAAACTATTGACCAAATACAACAAAATCGAATGCAGAACGTTCTTCCTTCCAACGGGGTCTCAAACCAGCCATCTCACAGTTTATACAGAATAAATTCTTCCCAGAAATTTTCCTTTGTGTACGCTACATGCTTTCAACAGTCCCAAGCACTACTGTGAAAACTAATGTAGATTAACTTGTGAAGAAATCCAGAGGAATCGCTTGCCCCGTCACTCTGATCATTTCACTCTCTTGTTGTTGCGGAAAATGTTAGAGGGACATGGCTATAAGCATTGGGTTACCCTTTCGGTGGCCTTCTCCTCCACCTCTTAGAGCTCTCCTCTCGCCCTGGTGTTTGTTGACTCCAATGGGGGGTAGGAGGGGGCGGGGGAAGTCTCTTTGAGGTTTGGCAGGAGATATGAGCCACTCATTGCTGGTGCGAATAAGCCAAAACTGGCTGGCACTCAGCCTCTGGTAGGCCAGCTGCAGGCTGGCACGTTCCTACCTCCCGTATTTAGCGGGTGCTACGTGCCGTCGAACATATAACTTTGAGGATTAGACCCACTAAAAGGGTTGAGAATTTAACTGTGGCAGTCTGTTACCGGCTCCAGCTTGCTTTCGGTTTCCTGGGTCGGTAGGCATATTGCTGGATCACTGGGGAAGCTGCCCTTGGGGGCCCATGTTGGCTCAGTGTCCCGGTGAGGCTCTAAGGCTATCCGTCATTATAAGCATCACTTCATTTTCATTCCAGCGTAGTTACATCCCTGCTCCGGGATGTCTCCCCTGTGAGCCGTGATTGTGTTTCTACAGAGGCCAGGGATGGTGAGACTGGTGAGGGAATGTGAAGAAGGAATGCCTTTCTTTGGGTCTGGAGGTTTGTGCTAGACTGAGGATGCAAAGCTAGCGTCTGTCTCCACCCGCTGACAGTCTATGGACAGCACTGAGATTCTTTAAAGCACAAACTAACACTCCATTATAGTGCACTGGCACTCCTTGATGCACAAAATAAACTCTCTCTGTGATAATGCACTGAGACGCCCTGCACTGCACTAAGACACCTGAATTTCATTTCAGTTCCGGAAATGAATTTATGTTTAATTCATGAGCTGAAATTGGCCATAACAAGGATATTTCAATGAATTACTGAACTGAACTGAACTGAACTGAAATTGATCTTACTGAAACTCTGCGTACGGCACAGTACTCATGTCGAGAGCATGGCCAAAGGAGCTCCTTTTGAATGCGCCATAACACTCTTGTGCTACTGTTCTATACTGTATAAAACAAACACTATAACATATAAAACAAAACAAACACTGAAACAAACTAAGAGGCTGATCCTACACAAAATGTAGACTTTTAAAACAGAGAACTCATTTTTTTTGCCAGTGTATTGGCATGGCGTCTCATGTCAGCTCATAATATTACTCTTACCTACACATAGGTTGATAAGGGTGCACAAATCTATGTTTAGTTGAGTAGACTCAGAGTTCACTACAAGAGAGCTGTGTACTAAGATTGGAAGGGTCCCCTTTATCCCTTTGATTAAATAAACAGCGGTACTGGATTAAGCAGGTTTAAGTTTGATGAAACGTCAACATCGGGACGTAATACGTGACGAGGGCAGGGCTAGGTCAGAAAGCAAACATCACACCCGGCGAGCTCCTTGTCAGCCCCTCCCTACGCCCCTCTCTCCTTTGTTGCGTTTTTGAGGATGTTGGTAGGAAGAATCGGAGAAAGACAGAAAGTGCACGGGTGAAGATTGCAGGTTGTGTAAACAGGAAGTCAGGTGGTCACAGGGTGAGCTGAGTTGAGTTACCAAAAGATGAGACACGTCACTTGATTACCAGAGAGAAATCATATGGGAAAATTAAATCAAGTGAAAACTGGTTACCAGCTGGCAGATATATATACGCAGAACACTAGTTTGTGTGTTGTGTGTCTACTGTATCACTGTAAGTGGACGTAATTTCAGTGGCCAGCAGTGGCTGTATCTTTGAGGGGGGTATTGTCAACGGCATACATGAAAAGTTATCGCTGGAGTTTCTCGCTGTTCGGTCACCTGTCTCTGCTCTGGATCAAGGTTCTGTGCGGTTTCTGGAAAAGGAAGCCGGCCGTCTGTAGACGGACTGTCGAGTGCAGGTGGGGCCGGCAGCAGGATGGGGTTCGTCTGCCCCGTTCATGGACCAAACAACCTGAGAGAACCCATTACACCCCACCCCCCTCCCACCAAACCCCCCACCCCCTCAGTAATCAGCACTGCAGCTTCATTACACCACATGAAGGACTTCCACTGCTGCCTTCCAACCGACTGCACTTCATCAGCGAACACAAAAAAAAAGGAAAGAAAAAAATGAGACGAATTATCTGAAATCCATCCAAAATAAATGAGCCATAGACCTGCTTTTTTCATCCTGGGAGGGGTAATCAACGGGTGCCAGGCAAAGAGGACAGAGGCGGTTGGGACAGGGGTGTGGGGGGGGGGGGTGTTACAAAACTAAAAACGCAATAGAACGGAGGGGGGAAGAACGCACTGATGGGTTTGTCGGTGTTACAGCAGTGACAGCAGGTGAACCCAAAACAGGGGAGGAACAAACTTTACCTTTAAACCTATCATTATGTTCAACCTGGTCCCATTTATCCTCCTTGATTAATGATAAAACAAGTAATTAACAAAGTAACCAACATCAATTGATGTAATTAGACAAAAAATGTCCATGATATAACAAACATAACACTAGCTTGCAAAGAAAACAGCTCTAATACAAATGAATTTGGTAACCATTTACTCTGTTTACATCAGCTGGTGTTGATTACTCCATGAATAATTTGTTTTACTGTTAAACAAGAAAGGATAAATGGGAACAGGTTGAAAGTAATGATAGGTTTAAAGGTAAAGTTTGTTCCTCCCCTGTTTTGAGCTCACCAGCCACCATTGTTTTACATATATGGTGGTTTGCCCTAGGGGCGGACAGCTGGTCTAACAAAAGAACTGGGTGAGAGTGGACAGAGACAGACACGTAGGCATCTAATGTACCATGATTCTTGCGAAACCGCACAGCGAAGCTGCATAATTTAGCTCATATATGAGGGGCACGGAGTACAGCGTGGGATCAAAACTCAGCCTCGTCTGCAAAATGTGTTTGCACAGGATGACTCTAAATAGACAGGTACAGGGGGGGATGTATTTTTAGATGTCCCAACGGATAAAACATCAAAGAGTCACAGCTGCCAAACTTTCATCCCAAAAACAAACAAACACGAGGGAGCCCGGAGGTCTTCCATAAATTACATACCTTCTATAAATCAAAGTCTCCAGTGTGTGGAGATGTCTTGTGATGGGACATTCAGACAGGTAGATTACTTTGGCCTCTAACCAAACAGTCTTGTCTTGGCAGCACGACCGATTGATATGGACCACACATGCTCTGCTGCAGCGCCCTCTGCTGGTCAGGGTGCTGACTTCACTCATTCAAAATTCACATGCGAAAGTGAACACACGGTTGATCATGTATCTTAGTGTCCCCCGCAGGTTATCAATTGGAATGCGTTTCTTTCCCAGCAACGTACTTATTTCAGAAACAGCTTCCTAATAATTTCCTTCATTATAGACTACACAGATAGTAAAAATATAATGCAATGACTGTTTCTCTTGGTAACTGTTGCTCATAAATTCATTACTTGTCATTACAGTTTCCGTTCTTGACCTGGCTTTCTCATTTCCTTGTATTGGTCAGAAAGTAGAACGATTTCAAAAGCAGCCTAATAGTTATGTGGGCAACAATGTGTATGTCGCAATTTGTCACATCATTACAATTTAAATATGAAATGTTTACCGTTTATCGTGAGTTATATAACTGGCACCTTTTATTGTGTTTTCGTGTGTTTATATCCAATTGCTCAGATTAGCAAAGGGTGCATCCATATTTTCTTATGGACTTAGTCTGTAGCACATACATAGATCAATTAACTATCAAGGAAAATCATACAAATATTTTGGATAGTCGTAGGTTATACTTTCTTCGTTTTTATTCAAATAAAAAAAACGGGCTAATTGGAACCCCAATTGCTTAGTAATTTTAATTTTGCGACAAGCCTCTCCTTTTCTCTCTCTCTCTCACTTTCCGGGTAAATGCTACCATATGTTAAAGCACACATGTAATCTTTTCCATGAAGCTCCACAGGGACACGATCCAAGGAGCGTGGGGGGACTGAAAGACAACCTTTGTGGAACAAAATCTAAAGCAAACCTCGAGAAAACGTAGCTCCTATTAAATCCTAAATGATATTTTCACGATCTTTTATAACTGTACATGCTATACCATCCGTGTTAATTCATTTAAGTGTCAATACACGTTCAACGCTCCAGGGTTTTAATACCCTATTAACAAACGATCAAATTAAGCAAATCAGAAGAGACTTGCAAAGAATGAGCGGTAGAAAAACAAATGAGCTGGGCCATACAAATTAATTGAACTTGATTAGCATTTCAGCGAAGCGGATGGGGTGATGGGCGGTCAAGTGAGGCTGCAATAAGACAGTAACACCAGAGCTCTTAAAGAAGAAGAAATTGCAAACATATTTTGTACACTCGCGTTACAGGACACGTATGCTTTCTAGTTACAGGATGCAACGTAAGCCACATTGGGCCTGTAAATAGACATTCTGTACTTAAATACGGAGAGGTATCCGATGGAGTGTCAGCGCACGGACGACATACGGAAATCATTTCAACATTCGAGAAACAAACAAGACCAGGCTCGGACTGATACGCACCCTAAAAGAAGCAGTCTAATTATCGGGTCGGAACATTTTAAGGGGAAGCACATTGGCTGACTCGCACAAACAAAGAGTCTCCAAATTAAAGGAGCTGCAATAAAGTGTCAATCAAGATCACAGAGCTGAGCCATTCCTCGGTCAGAAACTGGGACCGACTGTAATTGGACCCGAAGCGTCAACAAAGGATCTCATGCAAACGCTTCCACAAAAACACGATCCGCGTCCCCGGCCTCAGCCGCGCCTCCGCTCATATGGCGCTTGACTGGGCCGGAACATAGAGAGGGGACGTGCTCGCTGAACCCGGCCAGGACGTTCATAAAGCTGTCCTCAAACCATGACGCGTCTTTACAGTCCTGTGAAGGGGAACTGGGGTGGCGAAGGGGGAGGTGTGGAGCGAGAGAGAACGAGTCTGTAGGGACTCATCCCCTCGTTGTTTGACGTTTGGCTGAGGATACTGAAACTGGAGCCGTCCCGCTCTCAACAAACATCCCTCTGGACCAAAGCCTCTTCGCTCTCCGAGCATTTGGGTTCAATCAAAGTGAAGCAGCGCTGGGTTTCCTCGCTCTTGCTCCGTCCCCGAGTTTTCCTTCGTCGATGTCATTCCACACAAGGCCCCGTTCATGATGCGCCATGCCCCAGTACACACACACACACACACACACACACACAGAGAGAGAGAGAGAGAGAGAGAGAGAGACGCGAATCTTTTCCATCTGTTGTCAGTGTCTGAACACCGATTTAATTTATTACTATTAATAGTATATATATATATATTAAAAATAGGGGTATCAGTACTCCAATGCCATTGAATGCATTAAAGTACATTAAAGTGGAAAGGCCCGTGTTTGAACATTACCACAGAATAACCGGAATTTGTGTGGAAATGACACACAAAGGCAACATTTTTCACAATAATTCACAAAACAACATTGACAGAAACATCCTTCCGTTCCAAGTTCCATTTACCTCAGCAAAGAGAACTGTCCCAGTCTGGGGGCGGGACCACTTTGCATATAATGAATTAGCTTTGATTTGTGAGAACTTTGAAATCTGGATTGAGCTTTTCTCGTCATTGTTGGACATCAGTAATCATTTCAAAATCCAAAAGCTAAAGTTTCCAAAAAATAAACAAATAATAAATAAAAGTGAATCGTGGCTTCCCGCATACTTAGGTAACAAGCCAAACCTACAGGCCCTTGCCTTTGTAGACTAGCCCAGCTCTTGATTCAAATCTACAGTAAGTATGGCATAATAGCATAGCCTCATTACATCTAATTACATGGACGATTACTGAAATCTGAACCTGCACACAACTTCCAATTAACCATAGTGCTGTTTTTAACTGAGGATGAAAAGCTGTTTTTAAACGTTTGATCAATTTTAATAGTCTTTTTTTTACACTTGACGTTCAACGTATCTTTTATGTTTGTATACCATTGTGGAACCATATTTAAAAATGGCGTACCTCGTTAAATGTGTGTCTCTCCCTTCCAGGGGTATAATTAATTTTTAGGACTTTGTGCAGTGGCCGTTTTGAAATATTCCTTCTAACTGAAGGGGTAATATGTGAACATTTATTTCCCCTTGAGTACTTCCTGACCTGTTGACTGGTACTAACGCTGTTGACCCTCATTTTCCATATTAGCTCCTATGAAACGTCATCCTTTCATTCTTTCTTTTTCAAAAGCAATTTTTCTTCACAGTCTGTAGTGAATAAATGAAAGACTCCCATACACACACTGCTAACCATTGGTTTGAGGTGACTAAATGATTTGTTTGCAATGCAGCGAAAAGAGGCACACAAGTTTCTATCAATCTTCAGACATTATCAGAAATACTGGTGCAAAAGTTAATGACAAACCTGGGTGCAAGATTTGCTTGTAGGCCCCCAAAGTTGGTCAATGGGTGGGGGTTTAGGGCAGGGTGTGGGAGGGGGGGATGTAGAATCGGTTGTTTAATGGGTGGGTGGGGGTGATGGTGGTGGTGGTTGGGCATGCTTTTAAAAAAAACTGTCAATATGCAAAACGTTTGCATATACATAAAAGCTATTGATATGCAAAAGTCTGGTTTCATTTGGATTAATAAATTCCAGACATGAGCCTCCTCTTTCCGGGAATACCCCCGCCCCCTTGGGCCTGGGTGCAGCTGCCCCCCTCTGCCCCCCTGGTAGTAGTGCCCTTGATTAGAAACCATATTATCAATACGTACATTGCACATTCTTCATGCCCCAGATCAGTATTTAAGATTACTTTATTGGCTGAGTATTGTATTTATTTACTTCTATTCTGAATACTGTCTTCAGAAAAAGGCAGACAGGAAGAATGCACCCATATGGATAGCGTATGGACAAAATTACTCAAGCCTGGATTTCACAATAGAGAACTGTGCTTGTTATTGAGCTGCCTGTCCCCAGTAATCTGTTGATTGTTATGTGGCAATGACGTTTTGAATGGTATTACATGCAAACGAATTGATTTGTGCACCAATGAGTAATGAACAACAGCGAATCATCCAGATTTTGTGGGTCTCAAGAGGTTTTGAAAATGTTGCCTTTCTCCGCAAAATTGTGTGTTCGCATATGGATCGATGTTTGAATGTCTTTGTGCAATTTCAGTTGAAAATGTCGAAAATTGTGTGAAGTTATGAGATGGAGTGTGTTTCCCCAGAACAAAATATGGTCAACACTTTATATACCAATGTAGTTATGTGTCCCAAAAGCACACAACACCCTATTTCTAGCCATCTTTTGAGTGCATAGTACATGTGTGGTTTGTTTTTGTTACACACTATGCACAAGATAGTACAAGTATACACGTCAACAATGATGGTGATCCGAAGTGTGGTTTGCATGGACACTATTGTCCCAGAATGCAATGCAAAACACATTTCTGGATAGTAAAATACTATCAAGTGTGTTCACTCTCCCACACTAACTAGCAAAAACATGCACTTTCTAGAATGGTACACAGTGTATACACAATAGTGTGGAATACGTAAAATGCTTTTGGGACACGGGGTAGGGGTGCAATATTTGTGAATGCGTTTGCTCTTCCTGGTTTCAGCCACGCTGGTGTCAGGAAGTAAACTGTGGGAAGTGCCGACTGCACCCTTCAGCTCACCGATCAACAGCACGGTCAGACTTGTGTGGGAGCCACCGTGCCAGTCTCAATTGCGCCACCTACAGGATGGGGCCAGAATAACAGTGCTGATCCCACCAAAGCTGGAAGGAAACTGGGTCTCAACTAGGTAAGCAAGTCCTCTGCTGGTTTTAAAAAAACATGTCTCAAAACCATCTGAAATGAAATTTGCCAGACACGCTTAATCTCTTCAAGGACACATGCAGTTTAATCGAAACATGACTTACATTACTGCATACATTTGAGAGTACTTTTTATTTTAATCAATACAAAAAGAAAGTCCTTTGAAATGTGTTTTTTCATTCTAAAATAGAATATCACATTTATCTTAAATGGATAACGTCTTCATTTGATTCAATACAGCACTAAAGAAACTCAGGCTGGAATTCCATTCATATTTGTCCTTAACTTTCACTACGATTGAATCAACGTTTTATGCTTGCTGTTTTCATGACATTTTTATGACTGCTGAACTCGCCAACCTGCGTTAATGAGGATAAATGTGTTGGGTTCTATAGCATTTAATAGTGAGCCAAAGTTAAAGACAATTGTCGATTGAATTCTGTCCAAAGTTTGTTTGGGGTCCAGGTGGTTTCCAAATCAGAAAAATGCCTTTTGTTTGCAAGTTGAGATTTACTGAACAAGTAATATCTAAATCATTGTAGACGTGTCTTGCATACAGTGGCAGCGTGGTATAATGGATCAGGAGTCAGGTTTCTAACTGCATAAAATTTGAAGGGTGAATGACCAGATATGCACTTCTGTTGTACCCTTGTGCATTTCTCATGAATTTCTTCTATAGACCAGCCACCACTGTAGTGTAATGGTTGGGGACCTGAACTTGTAAATTAAAGGTTGCAGGTTTGATTCCTGGCAAAGGTATTGCTGTTGCACCCTTGAGCAAGATACGCCACCTAAATCGTTTCAGTAAATATCCAGCTATGTAAATGGTTAGTGTGTAATATATCAACGGCAAGTTTTTCTGGATAAGCACACCTATTAAAAATGGTTTATTGATTATAAGCAAAAATTAAAACTAGTCCAGACTAAAGCATGTAGCATGCTATGGCAAGGGTAAAAGTTGCTGGATGTTCCAGGAGGAAGAGCTGTTAAACGGATTTTCACTCTGCTTTCCTCGCCACAGGTGTGAGGTTCGGCCCGGCCCAGAGTTTCTCACCCGTTCCTACACCTTCTACCCAAACCGGCTCTTTAAGGCCCTGCAGTTCTACTACCTGGACAGCGGTTGTCAGGAGCCGGCATACTCGCTGGTGATCCGCGGCCGGCTGCGGCTTCGGCAGGCCTCCTGGATCACGCGGGGCGGGACAGAGACCGAGCACCACCTGCACAAGGTGGGGATCGTCCTCCACAGCCAGGCCGCAGCACAGCGCCTGGGGGCCCGCCTGCCTTCTGCCTGCCTGGGCCAGGCCCCCGTCGGGTGGGTCCCCGGGCGCCTGTACGAGCTCTACAGCTCCAGAGCGGGGCGGAGCTGCCTGGAGCCGCTGGGTTTCTCCATGATGGAGCTGAGCGTGCTGAGGGTGGAGACCCAGCACCACCTGCACGGTCGGGCCGTGAAGGAGCTTTTCCTTGGGGACGTGCACACTGACTGGAGCCAGCGGACGCACTACCGTCCCACGGGGTACCAGAGCCCCCTACAGAACGCTATGGTAAGAGGGGCGGCTTTCTCACTGTTGACCCTCACACACACGCGGCCGAGCCTCACACACACACACACACACACACACACAGCTGAGCCTCTCACACACACACACACACACACACTCACACACACACAGCAGAGCATCACACACACATGCGGCCAAGCCTCACACACACACACACACACACACACACACACACACACACGGCTGAGCCTCACACACAAAAGGGTGGGCCTCTTTTCAACAGCACCAGGGTCAGAGTTAGGAATAGAACTTACACTTAATCAATCTGCTGACAAACAGCCTTGAATTTGACACATGATGACCAATAGCTGCAACAACGGATAAAAATGAATCTGAAAACTAAATGTTTATAATTTTTAATGTTGATACACACACACACAAAGACGTACATTCATCCATTCCTTCATTTAGCATACCATGGCAATATATAACAGTTTTTATATAACAGTAGATTACATCAGTGTTCTGATATGCGCTGCTTACAAAAATCTTTTCTAAAGAATGGGGCTTAAACCTCAAAGAAAAATTCTACTAAAAGTTCTTTTCCATTTATAACTCAGATTTTTTTTATATGGTTCTCATGATAGGTCGGTTTGAATGTTTATATTGGATGTCATTTGAAAATATAAATAGTAGGCTTTAATTTCATTTTGTAGCAACATTTAAACTTTGCAAGCACACAGTAATAAAACTTTGTCTTTGGGGAAGAAAATATGTTTCTTTACAATCCATAAATCTGATATATGATCGCTCACAAAGTTTTAGATGAAAATATGAAAAAATTAGATTAAAATTTGAAAAAAAAAACATCACAACTGAAGTGTAGAGTTATAGCTAGTGGATCCGCTCAAGAGTGTTTTCTGATGGCTTCAGGCATATTCTACAGTTTGGCAGTGGGGATTTCAGTTTATTTCCTCACTTCCACATACTCACAAACACCAAAATACTGTTGCCAGTACTCTGAATTTGATTTTTCTCATAACTTGGAATCCAGTTATTATGTTTTACGTTACATATTTTACAACTGGCTCACAACAATTTGATTAAATCATGAAACTGTACAGTTTTCCGGAGCAGGGATTGTAATCTTGAGTTTAACTGGTGTCTCATTGTTTTCTCCATGATCTTTCCAACTTTCATAGCACCATGTCCATCCCTGCCCTGTGTGTGCTCGGGTATATCGGTCCTCTGAACAGCGCCCCCCGGTGTTACCTCCTGCTCCGGCGGTGCCCCTGGCCCTGGGTGGGCGCTGGGTGAGCCAGGGGTGCGAGTCCCGCCCGGCCGTCCTCTTCCTCACCCGACTCTTCACCTTCCATGAGGACCACCGCACCTGGGAGGGGGTCTACCAGCACTACTCCGACCCCGCCTGCCGCCAGCCCACCTTCGCCGTGCGGGCCCAGGGCCATTATGTCCGCAGCGGGCCCTCGTCCAGGGTGCGGGGCGCCACGGAGCTGGTGTTCAAGGTGACTCGGGCAGAGGTGACAGCGCTGGACCCGGCCACGGCGCGGCTGCTGAACGGGTCGCGGCCCGGGAGCTGCGGGGAGGCGGGGGCGTGGGAGGTGGGCGCGGAGCAGGACGTCACCCCCACCAATGGCTGCGAGGCGCTGGGCATCAAGCTGCCGCACAAGGAGTACGAGCTCTTCAAGGCTGAGCTGGACCAAAGAGAGCGCCCCCTACTGTTCATCGGGGAGAGGCCCACTGACGGCTCCAGCCCCGACCGGCCCCAGAAGAGGCCCACCTCCTTCCAAGCCCCACTCGTCCAGTGCAGCGCGGACACCCCACCGTCCCACCGTCACAGCCAGCAGATCGCCCCCTCCCCCTTGCCTTTAAACACAGCCACCGGCCTACGGTGGCACCACGGTTTGGCCTTACTCTCAGTACTTACCTGGTACATCCCGGCAGCTCACTGACACACAGACTGTTTGAGCACAGCCGGTCTCTCTGCAGCTGGTGGTCTCTTCTTGTCCGCACAGGAACAACTTCTTGCCTCCGGGCATCATTTGGCTGGTTTTAATAATGTTATTGATTCGGGGACACAATTTGATCAAATCTGGCCTCATCACAATGCCAAGAAAGATGTGAATTTGAACTTGTCTGTTCATTTAAAAAAATGAAAAGGAAATGCTTTTATTTGGGAAGACACTGAGGAATTGCACATTATATCCCATCCCTATCAATCTTTTGCTTTATTTTTGAGAGTTATCTAATAATTGATAGTTATGTAGATGGAGTGGGAAATACATAGAAGCACGTAGAAGCCAATAAGAGATTATAGAACGATATGGAAGAAATGATTAGAAATAGAAGTTGATAGAAATTGGTACGTTACCTTTCACAAGAAGTGTTCGAAAACACAATTTGTATATACAGTATTGATAGTGTACACACCTCACTCTCTCTGTCTATATATTTGTGTGTTACTTCAACCATTTTATTTGTGGTGAGATACCCGATTTGAAAGGGCATATAACTGCTTTTCACTTTGATAAGAAATTTTACAGATTTTTAAGCTATGGAGAGAAACTGTGCCATTAGATGCAAGAAGAAGCAACCAATTTTGAGTGACATCCTTATTTGGAAAGCAGTGACCGGTCTGTGGACATTCCAGAGGTGCAGAGCCTTGTGCCTTTCTAAAAAAACAAAAAGGCAAGTTTACCAAGGATAACAAAGACAAAAGTTACCCCACCGTTGTATACCTGGGCACGGGATATGATGCAGTTATGAACTGAGACCAAGTTTTAGAGCAAAGCGGCTCCATAGAGACGTGAAATGCTCACCCACATGATCAACAGCTCTGAGCCAATGAGAAGCTTCCATCTGCACTCTCTCTCCTTGCCTTTAGATGGTTCTTACGGCCAGCAGCTTCAGTCATCTGCCCCACCTCCCTCATTTACAGCTAGAATCTCATAGGTTCACCATGACGTCAATCAATAGGCTGGAAATAATTCTTGAACATCTTTGCCGATGGTGGAACTCTGAATCTTCTTTACACCCCGCTGCAGTTGATGCTAACTGCGTAGAGAAGACATTTATATAAACCGTATTTATTATTGTGCTCTAACTAATTTGCATATGGAAAAAGGGATGATTTTTATCATAATTAATAACCCATTATCCTTTTGTATCTATATAAATGTATATTATACACACTAAGAACCATGTTGAGCTTCTTTTTCATAGAAACTGTTATTGCTTTCTGTGGTTCCCTCTGCAATTTTTCAAATGATGACTTTTGTAATATAAGATTTATTAAAGTGTTTTCCAATACAACACAAAAAGCACTGTATTTTAAAACAATGCTGCGCCATTAATCTGGTTGGAACAGGAGGGAACTCGATACAATGTCCAAAAAACAAGCAGCTGGGACATTCTGAACACCGGTTGTGGAAAAAAAAAGAAAAAAACACACACACTCATCCACACATTCATCTTTAACATCATTTAGGTCATCTGGTCTTAACAGAAAGTTTGATTTATACTTCTAAAATCCGATGAGATGATACTGGATATTTTCAGTGTTGCACACGAGAATGACCCGCTCCTCAAAAGCCCATATGGGCTAACTCGATGATGCTTCGGGAGAATAACGTATGGAAAGTCGGGACCTCAAGTTTTAACATAGCGATAAATAATGACGAGAGCACACCATGCAGCTCGCATAGGTTTGTCATTTCTGTAAGTCTAGAAAATGTCTGAGGACACGACTCGGACATCCTTCAGTGTCAAAGAATCTAAGCCCAGAGTAAACCCATATATGTTACAAAATGAAGACATTTCATTCAGTTGCCTTCACCCATTTACTGTGCTCTGGGTAATTTGAAGATGTATTCGCATTCACGTTAATTGAAAGGCCTTATTTGTTCAGATTGAACTTGATTTTTGGTCATTCATTGAGCTTTGACCACAAGCACTTTCATCTTCTTGGCTTTCATTCCCTCAAATACGGAAAGGCTTTACTCCAGGCGGCGCGCGCTCACGAGGAACCAGACCGCCGGGCAGGCCTTAAAATAATCGCCCTCCGCTGCAGCTTCTCATAATATTATTGTTATTATGATGATTAAGATTTTGTTTCATTTAACAATTTGCATTATTTTTATAAGAACATTGGAGAAATGGAACCAGAAAGCGTTTGGGTGGGTGAAGAGTGTAGAGGGAGGGTGGGGGGGGGGGGGGTCTTTTAGTTTTAAGAAGTAATGAAAAGATGGTAGCTGGCTCGCTGATGGGGAGAGAGAGGAGAAACAGAGGCGTGACTCACATCCAAAGGCAACATATTGTTCCCATTAACTCCTGTCAAGATGGTGATGGTGGCTGCGAGCACAATGAGGTAATCCTTTTGGTTTCAGCAAGTGTACTGAAGCCTTGGATTTTAAAAATGACAAAAAAAAGGAAAAAAGAAAAAAAAAGTCGGGGGGAAAAGCCTAGAGTGACTGGCGTTTATCAGAGCACTAATGTGCTGGATCCATCTTTAAATGAGGTTTGAAACAGTCTAAATGGATGTCCTACTGTTGGGCCAACAAAAAACAGATGAATACACCCCTGTTGTGTACAGCAAAAGCTTGTTGGTAGGGGAGGAGAAGACGGGAGAGACAGATTTTCATAGTCTGTTTGTGGTTTCTGCGCGATGCAATAAAAGCCAATAGGCAGGCAAGCGAGTTACAACCCCAACCTGTTAGCAATCAAGTTGGTGGCTTATTAAAGTCTTCCATTAAAAAAAGAAGCAAAGCGCATTTTCAATGCTCGCATTAAGCAAAACACTGAAACAGACTGTATAACTGTTCCCAGTACATGTGTTTCTGTATCCATTCCAAGGATGGAGGCTACTGTGTTTATCAATGCGCTCTGCTCTGAGAATATGGTCATACATGGTGAATGGAAATTTGGAGAGATGATGTGGACGGCGGCCTTATTGCATTTGGGCCTTAACTTTGGTGCAGAGTAATCGGCAAGAATCGAACGAATTTGTGAGAGGTACCAACCTGTATGATTTGCACTAGCATGTTAAATGGTCATGCGCTTACACTTACACTCTTGCAATGCGCGTACACCGGGCTGGCGTGACATGTGAGAAACTAGGGTCAGTGTAGGACATTAAAAATTCAGGAGAATACTTGAAAGTTCATTTGGAGTCGGGAAAAGGAACCCACTGGAGACGCCCATATTTTTCTAAAACGGCTTTCAGAAGAGAATGCTTACTGCAGAAAAGCAAAAGGAAAACAAAACATAGCAAAAGAAGACGAAAGTTTTTCCTTTTTCCAAACGGCGCTTCCAAACCTCAAATATCTCGGTGGGTTTGTCATATTAATTCCATGGCAAGGCAAGGACTCAGCCGCGCTCTTGAAGATGGACGGATCATGAGCCACAGGAACGAGGAAACGTCCATGACCTACGGGCCCATCGTTGGAGGTGGGGGCTGGTGGGACCCTCCCTCAGGCGGTAAGTCGTCAGGTACCAACGTCAGCCTCAGTACCCCCCATTCTACGCCGCCTTATATTCTGGCGACATCCACACTTCAAACTCCAAAACCGACGTCAGTGTTACTTTCACCTTTTTCACAACTTACATATGTGTTCTCTAATTTCAAGCTCTGTTAAGAAATCCCATTATTTTCTGGGTGAATATGAGATACAGCTGCCCCATAAAAATAACATGAACTGTACGTTATTTTTCTGGCTTGGGTAATACATAGCCGTTGAAAAAAAAAATCCACTTTAATTTTTTTTTTTTTTTTTAAAGCACAACATTTTCTCATTCTGCTCTTGTATTTGGGTGTGTTTTCCTACACTGCTCAGTGCCAAGTGCGGGGTCCTCTTTTTAGTACGATGGTATATTCAACTGGAAAAATGCCTTTGAAAGCTCTGCAGTCATTCTTAATTACAGTGTTGATTATACTACCTCACATTTCACACAGCAGGTCCAACACATGAATTTTCAGCTTTTATATTTGGTTCAAGGATTCAGTGGTGCTCAGAAACAGTACAGGGTTAGCAGGCCTATTATAAAGGTACAAGATTGTTACATGGATCATACTATAAAGGAAATGTTCCAGTTTTGGTGAAACGCTCTGGAACAAAACAACGTTGTATTGTAAGCCTAAATAGTCAGCTTCCATGTTGATTCATCTATCGGACGAATAACAAGTTGAGTGGCGTTTTTGGCAGTGAAATTTGTCCAGTACAGTAAGCGGGCATGCCACCAGTAGATCTATGAATCTTGTGAGAGTTACTGTAACATTAAAACTGCTTCCCCACACAATCCGTCATATTTTGAATTTGTATGCGAGCGCGCATCCAATCCAGTGACTCAAAACTCTCTCCCGATCTTGGCCTTGTCAGTCATGCACCGTACGGTTAGGTTGCAGTTATATTTATACGGTCTAATGAGTCTCTGAAAGATGTGTGAAAGTTCTTAGCAGACAACAGACGAAACGCTCATCTTGAAGGGCATCAATAATTTAAGCGTGACATGTGTAGGCCAGCCAAGTATTCTAATCTAAAAATGAAGAATGTATTAAGCCATAAGTCTGTGATTCACACTCACTTTGTTATGTTTGGAAGAAAAACAGATTACTCTCTCCCTTGGCTTTGAAGAACAATTATAAACAATTCGCATTGCAACGCCAGAATTAATTGACATTGTATACGCCCTAAAACATGTTTATAGCTTGAGACGTGTCCATGGACCGGAGCGGTTTGTAGTAGGGGGGAAACACCGCAGTAGAGTTTAAAAGACATTCACATATGGATATATGCACAATCTTCAACTCTGAACATTTTCCAACTCAGAAACATAACCAGGCATCCATTTTATAGCGTAGACCTCAATGAGGACCAGATTCATTTAAACTGAAGGAAGGGTATTATATCTGAGGAAAAAAAAAAAAAGGGGGGGGGGGGGGAGGGTGGTGGTTGCTGTTTAAGAAAAACTGTAGTCTGGGATCGAGGTAAAACACTCAGCTTCTAATATAGGAGCTGAGATAGTGTTTGGTGTAGCAATACCAAGCTTAAGGAAAAAAACAACTTACCTGTATTACCGCTGCAGTCACCTCCAGTCATTTTTTTAGGCGAGAGGGCATTCCTCCTTTCCGAGAAGGGTGGTTATGGGACAGGGGATTCCTGTCCCCGGAAAACGTGAGGTGACATGTCCACTAGCTACACACTCGAGCAGCATTTCGCCTTTGCCTTAAATCACTTTGGTTACAGCTCCATGCATATTACCTCCGGACTTTGACATCGGGACCACGCGCCAGAGATCGCGGTCTGGATTCAATAAATATTCGTCCTTAACATCGACTCAAAATACGTGCACGTGTTTGCTTATTTCATTCACATATGCCGTTTGGCAAGTCGTTTGTGGTGACCACTGAGCTTGCCAAACACCATTTCAGAGGGGAGAAAATAAAACCAGCATTTATTTATAGGTTTCATTTAAGGACTAATGTCGACACAACCCAGGTGCGTGTCTCACCCCGACAAGGACGAGTAGAATTTATGTTCTGCAGCTTGTCAGTCCAGATGCTCATCTTTAAGGCAACTTAGCCTAGCACAAAGTAGATAACATACTTTTGAAGACATGGGATTGTGAGAGCTACCAAGGTCACATGGGTTTATTTAGTACACTTCCCTTGATTTGCGCTTGATATCATTTTTTTAACATTAATCACTTTTATAAGGAATCGTTGTTTCAGTTCAAACTCAGAATGTAGCCAGTTCCACATTCCGTATCACACGACTTTAAAAAACACACACAAAAAAATCACCTCAGAAAGATGGAGAAATAACTTCACAGCCGAGGTACATTTGGGGATTTATTTATTTAATTTATTAAGATGCTACATAGTCCAACAAGGTTGTTTTTTTACACCATAGACTACTTTACTAGGAATATTCATTTCGTAGATAGACTGTTATTTATTTATATACATACAAAACAGTTGCCCGACTGATGTGGTTACATAAAGGTGACGACCTGAAGCTCCAGTGCACGTCTATGTAGTGTCTACAGCCCAGGCCAACAGTGCCCCTATGTTCAGCAGCAAGTAATCCTCCACTCACCTCGTGTGTACAGGCTGGGTTCACAAACGTCATCTCCCTCCCCCTCAACGCCAACATTTGCGATTTTTTAGTCAATTATACGCAACAGTGAGAATAAACAATAACTGACGTATTTCTGATATCCAACTTCAGTAACAAAAAAGACAAATAACAACAACAACGGAAAAAAGAAATGATGTAAATCTAGTAATAAAATGGTCCCTGTTTGGAAGAGTGCTTGTGATGGTGAAGCTCGTGACTCGAACACAGAAAAGCCAAAGCTATTTCAATATGAATGGATACTATAGGACAACCATATTCATACATAGTGTATTAAATGTTATAAACTGAAGAACAATTCCGCCTATACTGATGACTGAAATCAAAACACATACTTATTACCGATGTTGCAGCGCTAAGTACTATTTGAAGCAGCTGTGTGAACTGAAACCATACCAGAGCTGGAGGTGACTCCTCTGGTACTGTCATGCAGCAAATTGGACGGCATATATTAAGTTTCTTTTCCTCCAGATATTATTAAAATCTTTCATCAGGAAACCACGATACAGGAGGTAACTACTGGCATTATCTCGCCTGAAAATAAGGTGAGATTTCTGCATGTTTAAGATCAATAGCGACTAAATTCTTTCCGAACAATAAACCAAAGTCACAAAGCTGCACTCCAGACTAATTCCTTAGAGCGCTACTTTCTTAAACAGCAGTATTGCACATGTTGCTGAGATAACAGCCATAGCTCCTCCGACGCCCAAAGAGATTTTACACGGAGCTTTGTGACATTAAAATCGATCATTTCCCTTTCTATCGCAGAAAGTTCTATGACAATTTACAAATACATGCCACAAGGCAAGAGTCATATATCTGGTAACTGTTCGTTCAGAAAACTGCTTAACCACAGTCTTGCAGCAAAGGTAGCAGGGAAACTTAACAAGACACTATTGTTGTCTTATGCTTACTCCTAAAAATAAAACATAATAATGAAAAATGTTAAGTACTAGCAATAATGCAATTGACCAGGGAAATCCTAAATGGAAAAGTGCTTAAATGAAAAAGTCACGATAAGAAAAGCAAATTGAAGTTAAACGTAAAATATCACCCCCTTTGTTTATGTATTCTGAATCACCCTTTAGCATCTCACATAAGGACATCGGCAGAGAAAAAAACACAAACTCACAAAAATGAAGTGAAGCACTTCAGCATTTCAGATCGTTGCTTAAATTTACAGAGGAACCCCTAACTATACAAACCCCCTAGTTTGGTAGTGCTAGTGGTGATGACGAGATTCGCTGCCCCGACAAACCCCGCCCCCAACCTGCTTAGAATAATTATTCACGATTATTCGACTTTAATTCTTTTTGTAAATGACACCAGCTGCAAATTGTAGTGCGAACATAACCTTAAACGCTCTAGAGCTATGATCGATTCTTACACAGACAGCGCACTGGTTCCGGCCTCGTGGCTTTTAAAAACAACAGATTAAAGCAACAGTCAACGTGACGCCATTTGAATGTTAGGATCAGTCACATCAAATCTCTGCTGTTAGGAGCATCTTATGAAGACTGCGTTTGATCAACTTTTTTGTACATTTTTATTCCCCTTGTGTTCGTTTGCATCAGTGCAAGTAGGGGAAGAAGGGCCAGAATAGTTAATGTAATAATTAAGAAGCAAGACGTGTGACTTTTTTTTTTTCTTTCTCATTATATTTCATTATATAATGGATTTTCTTTTCATTTACTTTACATAATTTAAATATTGCAAAACTACCCCAGTGATATGGCATTCTGATCAAAATTCCAAATCCATTTTTTTTCGTTTCTTTTGTTTTTTTTTTGTTTGTTTCATCCACAAAGCATGCGGCCGTTTCAGTTTTCTACAAGACCAGCTTCCCGATGATGACGCCGATGACGAAGAACAGGACAATGAGAGCGAGCATCCGAGTGCTGGCGCCGTCCTCCTTCATGCCAGGTCCTGTGGCAGAGGAAGAGGAGGAGTGCTGGGAGGACATGGCTGTGCTCTTCCTCATCCTAAGCCCATCTTCTTCCTGTGTGTGTTGGAGGGGGGGGTGACGTTTAGCATGACAGATAGCAACACGCTGTACCCAAGGCCTGTTGGTTTCACCTTGAAATCAGCAAGCGGTTCAGAGGTTACTGTGTATACGGCTGCTTTGATTGACGGATTAAGTAGTGAGAGACAGAGAGCAGCGCTCTCTCTTGGCCTCTTTGGCTCTGGGGTGCTGTCAGTTACCCTCAGATCTTCCGGCCCTGTTACACATGTAACAGAGCTTTATTTGCCAATAACGGGTGGGTGTGAACTGGCCTATGGGACAGGCATACTGTTTGTGCTGTCTTACATTCTGCTTTTATCTTGCTATACAGCTCACTGGAGACCTTGACATCCACAACGTCTGGTCTTACCCTGATCTGTCGGTTTTCTTCCCGTAATCGCTGGACCTCCATCTGCAACCTCTTGCACTCCTCCATGATCTTCTTCACCTCGCCGTCGTCCAGGTGGGAGCTCATGGACTTCATGGACAGCGTGGAGGAGTCCGACTTTAGTAGGCTGGAGGACAGGACTTTGTTGGTGTCCATGTCATGCTGTGGGAAGGAAGTGACCGGTCGGTGAACCACTTGAATGAATGTTATGCAATAACCCTGCATTCCTCTGGCTGAGTATCATACAGAAGCCCCGCCCAGCTCTTGCTAAGTGACATACAGTAACCCCACCCAGCTCTTGCATTGAGTGAAATACAATAACCCCACCCATTTCTGGTACTGAGTGACATACAGTAACCTCACCCATTTCTGGCTGAGAGACATACATAGACCCCGCCCACCTCTGGTTGAGTGACATACATGTAACCCCTCCCACTCCATTCCTGAGTAACATACAGAAACCCTGCCCAGATCTAGTTCTGAATGACATGCATTAGCCACGCCCAGCTCTGGCTGACTGACATACATAAGCCCTGCCTAACTGTGGCTCTGAGTTACATACAACAGCCACGCCTAGCTCTGCTTCTGAGTGACACGCAGTTTCCCCCGACGCCCACCAACTGCATTACTGTCTCCGAGGAGGCAGAGCACTGTGTGCTTTTTAAACAAACAGCTGAAAAACTCCAAAGATGCAAGCTGGTTCTTATTTCGCTGGTGATATGTGGAAATGACTCTCAGAGAAGGATTTCAAAGATTCTACATGTCAGCAATTAATCAACTACAACAACAGCCGTTTCTCCCTTGTTTTGTTTATGAAAGTCGTTTGGTCACCCAGGAGAGATGATGTCTCAACAGCTGTGTGTGGTTTCAAAATAATAAGAACAATAATAAACTGTGTGTGAGAGTTGACTGCAGGCCTGTATAAGCCTGACTGGGCTTGGCACCGGCCAGGGTTTACGGCAGGCCGTGCTGGTGACAGCCCGATGAGAGCTTTCCAAAATGGTCCTTCATAACACATGGCTCATGGTAAGGGACAACGGCTTACCGTTTTCTCGTTCTCAGTCGGCATCTCAAAGACACACCTAAGCTTGGAGTCCATCAGTTCCTCTGGCTTCGCCTCTTTCCACTGGGAAGGGGGGGTGGGGGGGATAGAAAAAGGATACAAAAAGAGAGGGAGAAATGGACATATGGGGGAGAGAGGGAAGCAGAGGACAGCATGATACAGCTGTGCCTTGAAAAGCATCCACGCTATGCACAACTGTCACATCAACAGCCCTCTAATGGGAAACATCTTGAAACAACGGCGTTCCGGTCCACGGCTAAGCCCTCTCGACTAAGGCAAGGGAAACCACACTGGACAGAGGATTAGAGGTGATTTTTTTTGTTTTCTGCCTTCTTTCCTCTCTCCTCTTCATCTTTTTTTAACTCTCTCCTCTCATGTTTTTACAACTTTCCTTGGCGTAATCAAAGAGTCGTACAAACACAGATTTCAGCTGCCATCAACAAAGTTCCACCGCCAAAGTCTCAGTTGTTTTTTTTCTCCCCATCATTTAATGTCTCAATATCAGTATCACGCCAAGAGCTCTTGGGATCCATAAATCTATCAGTAACAGACTTGGATGGGAGGAGAGGGAACAGAAGAGTTTAATTAAAGGGATGTACGCAGAGTGAGAGAGACAATAAAGAGAGACCCCATGCAGAATGGTGACAAAAAAATAACTCTGTGACGGCATAAACAGTTTATGGCCACCACCAGACAGGCAGCCACACACACACACCAAGCCAAAACGAGACTGGGACCCAATAAAATGCGCTAAAGTCTGTTTATGGGCGCATACAATTCAATCAGAACAGACTTTACATTACAACATACTTGTCTTTGAGTATTTTTTATTTTTTTGTAGACATGTAAACATGTAATTTGGAATGTGTTCTCTTCATTCTGAAGTAAAATGCGCATAGGCCCTTAGATAGACTGAAGTCTGTTTTGATTGAATTGCATATGCCCTTAAAGAGACTAAGTTCATTTGATTGAAACCCAGCGAATGTTTACCCTGACTGCCAGTGCCATTGCCTGACAGTACTGTGACAGCAGCTGTGGAAAGACAGGTGTCAATTGAGAAGGGGACAGCAGAGGGCGCTCACCACTCCCTCCATGTCGGTCATCTCCGGAGGAGCCAACAGGGACTGCACCATAAACTTGTGTTTGCTCTTCTCATTGGGATCATAGTCAAAAGGCTGTAGCATAACTGAAAAACATGAGAAAAACCAGATGCATAAGGTTTATTTTCTATAAAACGGCATTTATGTTACTTTCTCATGTGCTGTACTTTGTCTTTGGTGAACTTTCTTTGAACCCCCTTCTGATTTAATTACATACCACGTAACTCATGAGTGCTCTTGATCTGAAATCAATTCTCAGGGTTTGGATCTTGGAGAACACAGATACCTATCATTCTGGCATATTGAAAGAACCTTTACAAACCAGTCTCAGTGTAAAAATCACCATTTCTGCTGCCACACATTCTTTTTCAAGCCAAAAGACTTATGCACAGTCAAATCTTAAAAAGCACTCTGCTCCCCATCAAGAATTCATTACTGCGCTCAATGGTTTTCTCATATGGATACCCTCTGTACTCAACCGAGGGTGACCGAACGTAATCTCTGTGACTGTGGCTCTCTCTTCCAGCTTGATGAGGTGAAACTCAAGATCACAGCGCTGGAAGAGTTCAAAGTACACCGACATAAAGCAGTCCAATCAACAGAGAGCATAAAAATGGGTGTAACTGAAAAATTGCTAATGTAGTAGATTATCCAAACTAGCAACATTAAAATTTCAATAGAAACATGAGCACAACCATTCCTTCAATAGAAACTGTACCTAGAACAGGATGCAAGACAATTACTAACTCATACAAATGCAGAGGGCTATCACCTAAATTACATTGAGAATGTAAACATATAATATAGGCTTCGTTCGACTTGAAACAAACCAGTCAGCTTTGTGAAGGCATTTTTTTTTCTACGACTCAGAAATGGTTTTGATCAAAAACCAATGCCAAGATATATATGAATACCAACAATAACAAGTGCCACTGTTGCTGCGAAATCCTCTGAGAATTAAAAGTGCATCTGTAGCATTACCGTGCTATTCCGATTCAAAGACAATGGAGTCTGGATTTGCATTCAGTTTCTCTATAGTGCCATTTGCAATGACACAGAACGGTGTCAGTGGCGACAGCTGGAAATTGAATTTTGGCTGGTTGCAGATACACGTGGGGTTATTCTGAGATCAAACAAAGAATTTCTTCCCGTGTGTGAGAAAAATAGGCGACTTTAAATCGTACGAAAAATCGTATACAGTATATTCAATCAAACCCTTTGCCGCGTTAACGTTGTGCAACAGAAACACGGTGGTGCAAACCTGTTGACATGAACTGGCCGGTTACAACAGGGTAATTGTTTAAACTTTTCTTTGAAATGCCAGTTTGCTGCAAATAGAGTAAAACTGCTATAGCCGCTGCTTTGTGCGTGAAAGGAATCCGTTAACGGCTGAGAGACTCGCTGGCAGAGGCCGCGAACCGGAAGACTGCACGTTAAATAAGCAGAACAGAGCTCACGGATGCCTGTCATAGCGGTGAGGCAATGATCAGAGCCGCTTGTGCAGGCGGTGATTGATGTATACAATAGGCTTCTGATCAATGAGAAAACTGTGGACAAGCTACCTATCCAGAATACAAAAAAAAAAAACATCATGAATTTCCCTATCTTCAAAACATGTAAACTGAAACAGTGGGGTCAGAGACGCTGATTCATAGTTCAGTGCGGTTGTCCTTCGAAATGTAATTTTGTCTGAGCATCACGGTTAGTCATTATTTGAATAATTACAGTAATTATTGAATATTTGTGGTTTTGATAATATTATTACCTTATTTCTTTCATTGTAAAAAGATTGATAATTGGGGGGACTATGATGGCGAAACAATTCATGTCATACAGAATTCTCAAATCAAGGGTGAAAGTCAGCACTTCAACCTCAGTCATCAATTCATTTCAAATCCAGTACACTGGAATATAGAGCCAAAACAACCAAAAAATGTGTCACTGTCCAAATAATTACGGACTACACTGTAAATGTGTCTATGTCAAAATAACTATGGACTATACTGTAAATGTGTCAATGTCCAAATAATTATGGACTATACTGTAAATGTGTCACTGTCCAAATAATTACGCACTACACTGTAAATGTGTCACTGTCCAAATAATTATGGACTACACTGTAAATGTGTCAATGTCCAAATAATTATGGACTATACTGTAAATGTGTCACTGTCCAAATAATTACGCACTACACTGTAAATGTGTCACTGTCCAAATAATTATGGACTATACTGTAAATGTGTCACTGTCCAAGTAATTACGGACTACACTGTAAATGTGTCACTGTCCAAATACTTAGACTACGCTGTAGATGTTCTTTGGCAATGTCTTTGAATCTGAGAATATTTGCATGATAATTAGCCTAATTCTGCATTCACGATTTGCATGTAAACCCTTTGTCTATGCAGTACACCAGAATCTACTGTATAGGTACCTAGCCATGTGACACTTTCTTATTTGGACTTATTTTCATTTATAGATCACATTCTCTGGAATACCTCAGTCTAGTCTTCACTCATAAATTAGCATGTGGACCAGATTACGCGGCTGAGTCGTCTTGTCAGCCATATTACTCAGCAGTGCTGTTGATGAAACTGTCCAAGTAGCATCAATCATTCTGGTGCAAAGAGGTCAAATAAGCTCCCCCCCCACAACCAGCTGAAGAAAACACATTCGCGGTTGTTCATGGTGTGAACATGCGCAGGGAAACTCATTTTCATTTTATGCTAGGATTTCTCGGAATCAAGTCTAGACTTCAGAAAAAAAAATGACATTCCAAGATTAACTACACATATACCGCAAAGACAGCTTAATTTATATCAGTGTCATTATTCTGATCAAGTGTTAAAGCGATAAAACCCTGACAATCATGGGGTGAAGGTGACTTAGTGGTTGAGTGAACAAACATGAATGTCTGGGAATAACATATATATTACATATATACATATATAATAACATTTATATATGTATAAATATGTTTCAACTCCACAATTATCAGCATCCTTGATAAATATGAACAAAAAAGGCCACTCTAAAAAGCCATATAAATAATGAGCTACATTACAATACTCAGAGGTGTGGAAACACTTCTTTTATGCTAACACAATGGTTGCAATTAGTGGCATCTCTGATTTTAGTACTTGGTGTAACAGGACCAAGTCTTTTCCGAGGTTGGAGGTGAGATTGGGAGGGACCTTGGACCATTTCACCAAGCAGAACCTCTGAGATCCTCGACTGGATCAGGTCTCTGTGAATGGACCGGCCTCTTTAGTTTATATCACACGTTTTCAGTCCAGGGCCTAAGATGGCTACTGAGAAGCCTTTTTGTTGTTGATTTTGAGGTGTTAAGGGTCAGCGTCATGCTGGAAGTCTCAGTTGCCTGGGAAAGGCAGCCATTTTTTTTTTTACCAAAATGTCCTGATTTTGTTTGGTAAAAGCTCAGAGGAATTCAGTACTTGTGCCCTCCAAAGGGGGCCTACAACCAGTAGCAGTGAAAAAGCTGTATAACACCAAAATTCCCTCCGTGCGTTTCATGGAGACTCTTTTCTTGGTACGCAGCCCTCCTCTTCCGCCAACCATAGTGATATGTTCAAGGTCAAAGAGGTCAATTTTGGTCTCCAACTCTGAGCTCTTCAGTTTGTTGTGTTAAATAAATGCTTTCTCCTGACAACCATTCCAACTGGCATGGATTTTGGGTCTGTCGATTTGAAAACCTGGTAACACCTACACGAAAACTAACCTTATCGCTCCCCAACTTTGTCCCATGGATTACTCTTTTTTTTTTTTTTTTTTTTTTTTACCTCCCACACCATTTGTGGGGACAAGATGCCCTTGCGTCCTCTTCACTGTAGGTAAACCACCGCTGTGGTGGATTTAGTTCTTTTTAATCATTGCCCTATTTGTTCATCTTCATCGAGGGTGACAATAATTCTAGAGCCGACTCTACCTACCAAAACTAACAAAATGGGTTAAACTCCCAGCTCATGTTTTTCAGTCTCCATTTACTGTATACTGTCCAAAAACTAATAAAATACTGAAAGTGGGTGGACTGCCCACTCTTGCAAAAAAAAAAAAACAAAAAAACAAAAAACAGTGTAAATCGATAAAACGCCCAACTCTAAAAACGACCAAATCAGCTAATGGGTTAGCAGTTATATATATACATTATGCTTTATATGTTTAGATCTCCAGTATCTACTCTGTCCTGGCAAGTTATCAGAGATCTGTAATTTCCCTGTTGAGCAATGCCAAGAGCTAAAAATGTTTTGTAAAGCATTAGGTTTTGAGATAACAAGTTTTACTGGATGTTTTATCCAGTGAGTAACATCAGAAATAAGCACTTAGACTGTTACTGCGTGTCATATGAACTTCACATGCAAATTCTAACACAAATTCACTCACAAATACAAAATCATTAACTCTGACAAAGTTGACAGCCCATAGCTTACTGATTATCAGTTCAAAACACAATTAAATCAGTTACAAGACCATAAATAAAACATTATGATAAGTTCAGACATTTATAGTGCCCGTTTATCTTGAGTAGGGGATGAAAAAAGACAAGGTATTCCTGTGAACTGTTTAAATGATATCAAGTTCATTTCCATTTTATATTTGCTTGCCATATATTTACCTGTTGGATGTGTGTCTCAGTGAAATCAGAGGAAATTGTCATTGTCACCACGACTGCCCAGAATTGATGGATTTACTTGAGTCCCTAGAGGGCAATTTTTCTAAAGGCTTCCAACTGTTGTTTTTCATTGTAACGTCACCGGTGTTAAATAAAAAACAGGTGTTAGCGAGTATAGCCTAAAAACCAAAGACTGCGCAGCCAACTGGTGCTATTTGATGTCATTCCAATGACCAAAAGGTATTAAAGCTGTTACAATGATTTACATTGACCATTTTCTTATGTCTGGCATTCGATTAGTCTGGTGAGATGAAAATGGCCAATACTGGATTTTCCCTCTCTTAAAAAAAAAGAAAAAAAGAAAAGAACATTTAAATTCAAAGGCGTTTTTAACATCGATGTAGAATGTGTGCGTGACTTCAGAAACCAGCTGCTAGCGTTCATTAAAAACAATTGACCTCTTAATTTTGAGGCAAGCGTGTCGACTTTCAGATGTGGCTACTACGTTCAGCTCAAAGTATGACACGTGCCAATGCGCAGCTGAGTATAAAACCCGCCGCATTTTTGCATGCCATTACAGTAATCAGGCAAGTCCAATAATGCAAACTGAAAACAGACGCTTCAGACAGATTAAGAATGTCCTGCGCCGTCAGTCCCAATATTCATCGGCATCCAACACAGGGCCGATGGTACTTTTCCTAGCACCCGCTAGGAAAGCCGAAGAGGGCAGACACAAAACAGAAAAGTCTCAAACCCGATCTATAAAAATTAACTGCGGAGACACAGGCTCTCACAGTTAACAGTGTACATGTTAATTTCATAAGAAAATTCAATTTAACTCAAAGAAAATCATAAAAGCCACAGAAACTAATTTCCATGAATACTTAACGAACTTAAGATATGAACACCCCGACCCTTCCTAGTTTGTTGGTTAAATGTTGTGATTTAAAAAGGGAGAGCAATCAAAGAGCGGTTTCCTTGCTGTAATTAATTAGCTCCCGGGAGACGGTAGTAAACTACGCCATTCTGACCTCAGAAGCTCCTCAACAGCTGGTGCCAGTTTCAGGCAAGAGATGAGATGGTTCAGACACACACAGAGAAATAAACACTGAGTGCAGCTTTGCAGATAGACTGCTGCTAAAAATATGTCACAAGACGAAGGCCCAAAAAAACAACACTTCACTTCCGTAAGCAAAAACCCAAATTGGGCTGCAATGGAGTAAAAATTCGAATTACGTCATGGTTATACTCAAGGTCAAATCTAAACTATTTATTGAATTAAAGTTTAGCTATCTATGTGCTGTTAATATGAAAAGAGTCAAACATCTTGCAATGCAAACTTCATGTTTGCAACTCAGCTGATGTTTGTTGGAACCAAAATCAGAGAGGCCCCAACGACCAAAATGAGAGCAGTACTGCCAATGGAAGAGTGATGATGTTGACATGACTCAAACAGAGTAGTGGTGTCAAACTGTGCCATGGTGATGCCAAGACTTTACGCTGGAATTCATTCCAACCAATTCATTCTGTCTTAATTGATTCAACTACTCAACTCGTTCCGCCATATGCAAGTAACTCAATAAAGGCCATGGCTGTTGTATAAACAACACAATGAGCTTGTTTCACTTTATATGCAATAGGGCTATGTGTGAATCAAAAGGACTAATTTAGCAAACAATGGAACTAATTATCAAGCCAAGAGCAAAACTAGAGTAAAAGCACACACAAAGCCGTCCACAGTACCATGGAGTTTGACACCAACTGAAATAAGAGTATGCAGTAATCGACGTTTTGTGGGCCTCCAGGTGCATCACACGTTCTGAATCCGGGTTTGTGGTTGAGCTCCAGGTTCACCGTTACCAGCTATGGCCGGAGTCCTGGGGAGACATGGAAGTTCTTGGGAGGAGGCGATTGGCTCAGCGTTGCTGGGGAAATGTAGCAGATGAGCGTGTTAAGCCATCCGCCCCTTCACTCTCTAGCGGCCACCCGTCCGGCAGAGTTTGCAAGTGCATCAAGTACATGCTGACAAACTGTAAAAAAAATCTGATAACAGGCGTTTATGAGCCTTCACAGCCATACTGCACCAGGCATTGATTAGAGACCAGCTGTTATTGGAGAAAGCCATTCCTTCTGCTTCACAACTGAGGGAGCTGATAGAAGCCAAAGCTGAAAACTATATACGCCGAACACAGATTTGGTGTAAACTATTATACTTACGTATCTACATTACTGCCATGGCTTAGCGAATCATGTGACTTTGGAGGAGTCACATGTTCATGGCTTCCCCCTCCTGAGTCAGTGGGAGAGACTCACAGAGGGTTGGGAAGTTTGGAAAGAGGCGGGAACATTAAAAAGCAATCAATAATAGATGCCTTTTGCGGCTGCCGCTGAACACTCACGAGTTCGGACTCACCGAACGGTAAGTAACAGCTGTATTAGTTATTTCATTTAAAAAAATACTGAGTAATGAATGAGAGGAGTCAAGAAAGTTCAAATGTAAGACTCCAAGAGCAACCTTAAATAAAAATGGGGACATAATTAAACATTAAAAACACAAATACTAATTAAAAATAAAACCTGATATTATTATTATATATTATTCAGCGTTTTTGCTGAATAAACTTTTCTTACATGGAACACTGGGCCAACATGTAAACACTAAAACTACCGATGAACAGGCCTGAGTCTAACCTTTCTGCACAAGATACATTTCAGCTGTCATCCTCCAGGTGTCCCTGTTGGCACTTCTAGCTCAAAAATTGTTTGGCAGTCTGCACAAACACATGTCAACTGAAACTTAACTGGGGACCAATGCAGGGGTGCTCATCAGTGTAAAACAATGAAATGACCATGTTCATTTGTGAGAGGTGACTGAGGTTTCAGTAAACTTCTACTCATATTCAAAAGCAGAGTTCCTTGTCACAACCTCTGGTATCCATCAGAGACAATAGAATAGAACAAAACAGGTCAGAACAGAAAATAATAACTTCCTTCTTCCCAGGGACAACTTCAGAACGAGTTCAGAATTAGGAATTGAGAGTGTATAGAAACACAAGCTCTCCTGAACACGCAATGCTATTCACTGCTTCATTTCACACCGCAGCCCACAAGCTGAGCTTGCAGAGACTTCAGTCAGAGGAACTTCATGTACTGCCTCTTAAAATGAATTCAGATTAATTGGGATAGATTGGAACAATGAAGTGTCAAATCGTCATGACAATGAAAACACAGTTTAAATGGCTGACCAATTTAGCCCCATGTGTTTGAGTGTGTATGCAACACAATTCTACCTCTTTCTGGGAGCCGTGTTGTCTTTTTAAATGTTGCAGTACTTTGAGTGAACTATTTACAACACAATGAATGGCCAAAATAATTTATATTTTATAACGCATAGCCCAAATAATATGTAGTCTAAACAAAGTAGTTTTCTTACAATGTGCACAACTATAACTTTCTATTATGAGTGAGAGGTATGTGGATACAGACCTTGATTTTGCTACAGTTTTTGAAGAATCTGAATGACAAGTGAATATTATTCAGACGACTCAAATCTTAATTCTTAATTATCAGAGGGACGAGAGTTCATCACTGGCAGGCTTAATTCGCTCCCCTGCCTGTCGGCTGAATAACCCTGGTTTACAGCACTTATGAACTGGCAGCCATAGTAGCACTCATATAGAACTAGTGGTGTTGACAGCTTCCATACAGTTCTTCACAGTAACATATATCAGCTGTGCTATGCTGCGCTAACGGACGGTGCGGAATGCAAAGCTTTTCATAACCCCGTTTCCGGCAGCGAGGCAGCAAAGGGCAGCGTCAAAGCTATCAAACGAAATGCCATGAGTCACTGTGAATTCAGAACAGTGACATACAGTACTTAAGCCTGAAGTTGTACGTTTTCTCTTAATGGCTGCACCATTTACATACGAGCAGCACCACTGAGCTTTATGCTACTTACGTTCAGTCAGTTAAAATGTTTTTTGACAGGTGAGCATTATTACATTAATTTCTGGCGGAAGGCTCTGCCTTTGAGGGTGCTCCCTGCTGAAGGAGCAGAGTAATTACACGATCAAGTTAAATAAAATGCAGAGAGCAAACTCATTCCACCCTCCTCCCCCATGACACAAAGCAGACCCAAGCAGGTTTAGGTGTGGGTAGAAAACAAATCCAAAAACAGGTACAGAAGCAGCATCTGTGCTGCGATACTGAATATTGCTTTGGTTTGTAATTTAAATACTGCTGAATATGCGGCAAATTGTGCTGCCACGATCCGATTGGTTTACGCTAAACAGCGCATCGGCGGGCGAACCTGGCTGTCACAATCCAGTATTTGCTCCACCCTCTTGCAAACTGCTTTTGAGACCAAAATTCACAAGCTTCTCATTCAGAGAAAAAAACGTCAACTTTGTATTGTGTTATCTTGAGGGGTGCGTTTTAATTCAAATATACTCTGTTCCACCCTCTGTTCTTTTGGCATGTGTATCACATTCTCGCAAGTTAAGTTTGTAAGTAAAGTTTACAAAGATGGAGAGGATACTGGATTGGGACACAGGCTCTGACTTATGTTTCTCACCTGAACTAGCCTCACATTACTGTGGCGGATGATATGGCAGGAATATCTTCCAGCAGTAAGATTAACGCTATCAAATAAACATGAGTTTATGGCTCAATAGTGAAATGGGCACTTCTGAAATTTCCCCCAATGAGTCAGGAACAATAGTTTAGGTGACAACATAGCTTGACACTTGACATAGCCTGAAACAGTAGGAGCTGAACTGGCTGTATCGTTAAAAATCCCACATTAAATCATAAGTAAACTATGTTTTCATTATTCTATAAATTATATTTCTGTTCCAACACAAAATGGCTGCTGTGCATTACTCTGGTGTGTCTGTCGCATTGGTGATTAAAATAAATCACACCTAGCTCATCACAAGAGCTTAGAGACATCCAAAATGGACAAAATTAACAATGTAAAAATCAATGTATTTTTTCTTAGATGTAACAGAATATGAACAGTGATACATTTTTTAAAAAGATTTACAAGTTACAGGGTCTGGAAATACCTGAATTAAATCAGAGTATGGTCTCCTCTACATACAGCTGTACGCCCAGCAATAAGTATCAGTTGTAGGCAGATTACAAAACAAATATAGGACTGTAGCTATTTTGGGAAAGCGATTTGAAATGTTTTTGAGTTGACATTAACAAAATATCTGTGATAATGAGTAGAAAGCATTACAACTGCATAAGTAAAAGGAAGCAAATTGGAAAGTTAAGATGAGGCCTAAACAAACCAACACAAGATTATATTTGCTTGGAAGGAAGTAATAAACAGCATTCTTATTTAAATGAGGCGCTACCAAATATTTCACTATCTACATTTCTGACATTAAAAAGCATTTATTCAGCGACGTAAATAAGAGTTTGTTCTTTGTGTCACTCTTAATCCTGTGGGCTACCATGCCTCAGATCCCTCCTGGGATTACTGAAGAGCCAGGAGTTAACTTTAATACAGGGAAGGCAAGCTGTGATTGCTATTTTCAGAGTGACAAAAAGACAGCGCCCCCTGTTGGTGAGCAGTGGTATTGGAATGCACGTATCTCCTCCACTGCGTTCAGGAGGAAGTGTGACCCTTCGATCACTTCCTGAATGCTTCCATTTTTCAGACCTTCTTTGATAAGAGGGTATCAATGGCCTGTAGATACATTACATATTCTATTTTAGGCATTTAGCAGATTGTCTTATTCAGAGAAGCTTACAATTACGTATTACACACTATCTATTTTACACAGATGGACATTTACAGCAGCAATTCAGAGTACTTTAAGCATATAATGACAGTGTCTCAGCTGGGAAGCAAACCTGCAACCTCTGCATTACTAGATCTGCTCCCCAACCACTACCCAACCACACTGTAATGTACAGTAAAAAAAAAAAATATTTTCAATGTTAGGACTAAACCCACTGAAAGTTGTGTAACCTCAATTAACTCTGATCATGATACAATGATGCCAAACACAATATAGACTCTGCAAAAAGGCTTTTGCTGTAAGTTAAAAATACTAATACTCTGAGTATCTGGTTTGTATCGTCCCCTGGTTTTCCGTGCATTTGTTCTGCATTAGACCCGGGCTGTGAGCACACAGCTGAGGACTGACGGGCAGTTCGCTGCTTTCCAGGCGCGTCTCTCGAGTGGCGTTGCCTGACACCGAATCCGGAGGATGTAAGACGAGTCCCAGCGGACGAATAGAGCTCAGGGCTGAGCCAGGAAACACGATCCTCCCACCCTCCCCACCCCCACCGTCTCCCTCTCGGATCAGCCCGGGGCTCAGGGCACAGCTGTTGAAGGCAGGACAGCCGTCCGGCCGGCCTCCCCGATGGCCGTCAGCAGGGCCCGTGTCCCCTTTTAGGGGCCCCTGAGGGGACCGTGCTGCATCATGCAGTGCTGGCAGGGGCCACCAGGAGGGGCCTCCCCACTTCCCCTACTCATCACCAGCCTATGGCCCCCAGGAGCCCCTCACTGTCCTTACTCCTCACCAGCCTATGTCACTGTATTATTTTCCACTGTTAAAAAATGACTCTGTGTTTCCGATAAATGTATTTAAATGTTGGTCATGGTAATAGGAAATATTGTTAGTCTGATGGAAAATAATGTAAATAATTAAAATAATAATAATTAAAAGAATGTGAGCATTACTGATGAGCAGTCTTTTTGTTTGTCTTTCAGTACTTTTCTCAGTATACTTTTCAAACGGTTTTTCAACAGATGAAATCAGATACGGGTTGCCTTTTGTTTTCTAACCAGAGAATTTGAAAATTATTTTTTTTTACTTCAAGTACAATATTCTGAGGTATGAATGAGTCAGCTATGGGGGTCGTTTGGTACTCTGAAATGTTTGTTAAAGTCAAAGTTACAAAAAAATACTATTTTAAAATGCTTGAAATGATTCTGGCCTATCCACTCACCCTTCCTCAAATATAACACCATTCTCACAGACTAAGAAAAACCCCTTTGTCCATTTCAATTGCATTTTGATTGTATTGTTAATGGAAGTGTAGTTTGCTTAATTTAATGCTTGTCTTCGTCTAACATCGATAGAATGGAGCTTGATAAAGTGTTACTTCACATGTCTGACCAGTTACAGACTCTTAGGTTCATATTGCTGAGGTTCTATTGTAATGAGTACTTTAGTTTTGTATTACAATACAAAAGGGGTTATAGTGGTATAGAAAGTCTGCACTGAACTTTACTGTAGTCAACTAACTCATTGACAGGCTTGAACAACTCAAATCTATATTGAGATTAGGCTAACCAATCTGTACATAAATTCATTTTTAATATGTCTGTACTGGACTGGATTATCAGAAATGAAAACTTTAAAAGGCTAAACATGGATGGAGGTAAGATGGAGAGATGCAAAATATTCTTGTCAATAACAGTTACACATTTCTGACTGTCCTTGGTTGATGAAAGAATTCGACTGCTGTCCTAAAGGCACCATACCGACAGTTAGCACTTCTTAGCATACAGGAATGAGTCCTGGTACGCCAAACCAAAGGGGGAACACACCCACCAGACACATTAATTGAGGTTCCAGCATCTATCACACCGCTGTTTGGCCGGACGCAGTACCGACGAGGTGCGGTCGTCTTCACTTTAAAACACACATTCCTGTCTGTTGGGTTGGCGAGCTTCAGGGAGGTAGTGACAACATCAGTGAAAGGACCTGAGGAAGAGAGAGAGAAAGAGAGGGAGAGAGAGTTTATCGTAACATTTCTGAGGAAAACAGGAAGTGGAACACTTCCAAAACAGTAGGAGAAAAAAACAAAAAAAAAAAAAAAGAGGAAAAAGGCTGGAAAGTCTATCAAAATTACCACCAACATTACAACTGCCGCAGGGAGCGGAGGCAAACTGCTGTGAAGAAATGATTAGCTAATTAAACCGGAGTGGTATTACTAGATCAGCACATGAAAAAAACAGTCAGTTTTGAGCCTCACCACAATCTCACGACACATAAAAGGAGGCTGGGAGTTTTTCAGAGTGGGGCAACAATGGCTAATTGTTACCCTTTAAGCTATTCTAATTGCATAATGACAACGCATTGCTGGAGAACTACCGTGTTGAAGTGCAACGCCAAGAACTACAATTAGGCTCAGATGCTTCCACTAGCAAAAAAAAAAAAGGCAAGAAGTACCTAAAAGTGTTTTGGGGGCGGCTGCAGTCTAAGCACCTTTCAGATCCCGTGGAGAAGATAATGAAGGGAGCCATGCCGTTGAAAAGCAACTCCTTCCAAACGTAACCGAAACTAATGAGGGAAAATTACGAGTTTCTGCGCTTTTGAATGCCCCATCGCGCCCCTAAATCGCCTTGTGTAACCACCACAGAGTTACCGCTTCTCTCTGAGGTAGTGGATAAATAGCTGCGGGAATATCATTTGATTATTAGGGCAAACTTGTACTGATAAATGCACAGAAATTACATCACAAAACTCTTGTATCCAGACTGCGCGACACAGTTTTCACACAGTATCCATTTATTCAGTTGGATATTTACTGAAGCAGGTCAGACCAAGTACCTCACTCAAGGGCATGATAGTAGTACCCGTAACCATTACACTACACTGTTGCCATCACCATACAGTCCATACATGCGGTACATGAGAAATTGCATTACTCTAACGGTGCACTCAGGCACGCTGGCAAACCGTATTTCTGGTAGCGAGAGAAACAAAGTGACAGCTGTCATTTGCGTCATGCCCTCTGTGACCATCCTGAAGAGGAAAACACAGACGTTAGAATAATCACCTGATTTCCTGCTGACGGCCCCTCTGAAAAATAAGTGCTTCCCCACACTCTACCTCTGTTTCGTGTTTCATTAGAGTTTTTAATGATGTATCAAATCAATAAGCAAAGGGATATTTCACATGGTAATCAGTGCTTGTTTGCAAAACTGAAATGAACAGGGTGTTCCTTTTCTGCAGTCCACTGAAAAACTAGTCAAAAATGCCAATAAGACCTAATATTTCAGTCATTTTCACTTCATAAATGTGTTTTCCAGGAGCGTAGTGTGCATTGTATTCTGTGTAAGTCTGCATTTCAACAGTCAAGGATAATAAGGTGGGATATAAATTAAATAATATTTTCTATTCACCAGTCATTAAACTCTGACTCAGTATTTCAGTCCACCTTAAATTCAGATACCTGTGGAGGACTCAGTTCTGGGCTTTATATACAGTGGGAAAACAAAACCACGGTTATGCCAAATGATGTGAATTTGAAATGAATCACTTGCAAATTAAAAGTCTATACGTGTTTCATTTTAAAGTCAATACTGATTACCAATATGTTTCTCCAATAAAAAATGTTTTAAAATAAACACTGTATTATGTGATTTTCTAAAGAAACATGATATCAACAGATTTTCGAAAAAGGTCAATAGATGGTGCCTGAAATTCAGGAGTATAATTACAGAAACAGCGACAGTATTTAGTGTGTCAAAGTGAATACAGAGTCAAAATCATTACAGAATCTGCAAAAAATAGGAAAAACTGTCAAGAAAGAGTAAAAGTTGGTCTCAAGACAACGCTCACAGACAGAGACAGACAGTGCACTTAATGGGATAGCTACTAAAAGCCATAAAACAAGAAGGCCATAGCATATAGAGGGAGATTGAGCCGGTACTTCGTTCATTTAGTATGCAAGATAATCAAACATGCAATCTTCAGTTGTGAATAATTTAGCGCCCCTTATAAACTCAATCCAACTGAACGGCTAATTAGGGTCAACTGCTTGAATAATTTGGTAAACACTCAGGTCTGAACTGGGCCAGGACTGTCCAATACAATTCTGACTAACTTTGGCAGTTACAATCGCAGGAAAGTTGTCAAAACACAGTTTCTATAAGCACAACACACCATGATTAAAAGACATTCCTCAAGACCTCAAGCAAAAAAAAAAAATTGCTGATACATAGTCAGTCCTAAAGGAATACAAAACAACTCCACTAAACTGCAAAGATCTCTCTAAGAGTGTAAAATCATCCAGGACAGGAGGTCCCAAAGAAACTTTGAACAACATCCAAGGATCTGCAGGCCTCACTTGCCTTGTCTAAGGTCAGTGTTCATGATTCCACTAATCAGAATGACACTGGGTAAAAATGGGACTCATGGCAGAGTAGCAAGACACCATTGCTCACTAATAATAGCATAAACGCTCATCTCAAGTTTACAAGAATACACCTGAATGATCCACAAGAGATCTGGAGCTACGTCCTATTGACAGATGAGTCAAGAGTAGAAAGTAGTCGTCACCACAGGCCCTATTGTATCTGGAGGAAAACAAGAACTGCATACCACGATAAGAATCTCATACCAACAGTCAAGCATTTTGCTGGTTGTATTGGCATGGAAGAGCAAAAGCTGAAGTCCAAAAACTAAACATCTAAACATTGTGACATGCTCAAAAACTTATTGAGTTGAAGCAATTTTGCAGAGAGGAGAGGGCCAAAATTACTCTGTGATACTGTGAGACACCGCTCATTAAGAACAATAGGTATGTGGCTGCAATCATCGCTGCTAAAGGCGATATAACCAGTTGCTGAGTCTTTCGTTAATGAATTAAGGAAATGAGAAGCAAAATGCTGTGTTAGGCTATGTGTTCACTCAAGTTCTCTTTTGTCTATTGTTAGGTTTTGATTTAAGATCAGTGTCAAAAAATGCAAAAAGTCTGAAACTTTGACAGGGGAAAATATATTTTTCGCTGAAATGATTTAATTTTATTTTACATTTTTACATATTATAACATACAACTCCATAGTTGCGCAGTCAAAACACGTAAATGTGATCTTTAGTACACATAAATGTGATCCAGTAATCAATAATACATCAATTAAACTTGAGGAGGTGTACAGAGTGATCATGTGACCTGATAGAAGCCTCTACAACCACAACGAAGGTCGTCACCTCAGACTGAGACTTAATATGGGCGAGATGAGAAGAGAATAAGAGAGTAAAATAATATGGGCGATAAAGAGCATAGGCTTTATGCATGGCTCATACCATAGTGTATGAGTGGAGGTCACTCCTACACAAAACACAGTTTAGAGCATTGTAAGAGTCCAGATGTTCACCTCCATTTTGTGACATGCCCCAATGGGGGTGGGGTGGGGTGGGGTGAGGGGATAGGAACAAACTGAAAAGATGACGTGATGCAAATTATGTTGTGAAATAACTTCATGTTTTTATTGTGAAACTCACAAACTTGCTTGTATATGGTGGTCTAGGGGTTCAGCAATGTTTGTGAGGAAGCAGACTGGGGAGTACGGTCAACTGCATTAGCACTTAACACACTTAACATGTCTGTTGTTCCAACTTATCCGTTTCAGGATATATTGGCTACAACAACCACATTACACGAAACATACAACCTATGGATTACCCATACTTGAATAGGCTTTTAGAGATTTTCGGTGGTCACAAGGATCTATCATTGCGGTAGTGGGAATTCACCACCCTTAGAGCGACAGAGAAGTCTTCACCTGTAAAATTACAACCCAGTTCATTCCCTTAGACCAATTAAATAATTTAATACCACTGACACAGAACACCACCAGCTGCTGGTTATCTATACACCTGTTATACAACTACTGATGGCAGCAAAAGAGAACAGTGCAAATGAGCAACTAAGTGTTAGAAAACCAGCTTATGTGCTCTTAGAGAAATGGAAAGACCTACACTTGAAATTTTGATGTTAAAACCGTCACCTTTCAAATAATTCAGCCACATTTTAATGACTTTTTTGTACCCCTTAAATCACCTGTCATCATATTGAGAATTCTGACATTTTTTGCTTGCTCACTACAAACTCTAAATGAAATACAATAACCAGAGTTTGAGTCTGGAGAATCCCGAGCCGACATAAAAAGCGGATGGAATTAGGGCACACCTAATTAAAGCTCATTTCCTGCTGGCCACATCTCCCAGGATGCTCTGCCCATCAATCCCATTAGCCTCCTTGGTAGCGGCACACCAATCGATACTTTAGCCTTGGCATAACACGACATAACATAATTTACAGGGCTTTAATTTTTTTTTTTTGGAAACGTGCCTGCTATTTTTAATGATTAGCCCCCCTCCACAACATTTTCTGAGACAGATATGGATTCTTTGTGTGAATATTTATACTGTATGAATATTTATATCTTACTTTGTTTTCAAAAGGAACAAACAAACTTGAAACGTGCACGATAAGCATTATTTCAAAAAAGGTGCTATAAATAGTGTGTCTGTGGGGCTGTGTACAATTTATGAAGATTTTTATGATGCTGGTGATGTTTCCTTGAGTCTTTGAGAAGTCTGAGATACTCTGAGAGTAGACAAGTGACAGTGACAGGGAACACCTCACAAGTGTAGACTCTTTGATCAAAGGCTTGACTTGAACGTTTTAACAGCTTCACTGAATTCCTTCAAAAATACTGCGTGGAATCAAAGGATATATCCTACCGACTCCCACCAATTCCTGTGAAATTATGTTTAATTGTCTGCAAATATTCTTGATAAATGCTGTCCTTGCAAAGCAAGCAGAACGATATCGCTCTCAAAGGCTCTCTCGGAAGAAGGACACTCTGAACGCCTGACTGAGGGTCACTGCCAAATACACAAAGCCTGATTCAACAAAAAATCCTATGACCTGGGTTGACTTTTGCAGCCCACCTACTCAATAGGTGAATAGCTCTCATTCACCGTGTATGTTCTATATATAGCTAAGCCAATTCACAACAATACACAACATCTTAAGGTGAAAAAACCACCCCGTAAGATTACACAAAATGACAACAACAATGATGGCAGAAACCAATTCATAATAAAAACAACTACAAATGACTTTCTTCAGGCTGCTGTGAAATATTCACTCCCATGGTTACCTTCTCTGTTCAAATCTGTGTGCCTTATTACTACAACAATCGATGACAGTTGTGCTTTTGAAGAAGTACAGGCCATTATGGAAAGGACTATTAGAATAGGACAATTTCATAACCACACTAATAAAATTAGGATGCTTCAAGCTATCATCTAATAATTACTATTTTAATTATTTTACAGAGACTCTTCCAGAAAAAAGTGTCTTGCATCATGATGAATTATGTCCTGCAAAAAACATATACATAAAAAAGACGAAAGTTTAAATCCACACCGAAAAGGAAGCTTAACCTTGTCCATAACAGATTTGAACGTTTCAAGAGCACGACGTTGTTCTTGTAACAAGTACTCATCAGGGAGCGGCTCTGTTTGAGTAACTGGACCACATCTTCCAATTGCTTGGGGGGCCTTTCGTCTGCAAAGTCTCGTTGTGCCTGGCAAAACGTCTGTATTTAATTTTTCTGATGCTGTACATGATATTCTGAAATTAGTGACTCATCACATGGTAGATCCCAAGGGCTGACTGTACGGAAGAACTGAAGACATAATCTCATTGAGTCCAGTTAGAGACTACATAACTGAATTAATCCAGTCTCAGCAAAAACTGAGCTTTGTAAGTTTTGCACAGCTGATATTTATGGCAGAACTGTTATATTCGAACTATTTGGACCCAAGGCGAATACGCAAAAATGCATAACCTGATACAGTAAGCACAAAACCTGGACTTCTGAGCAATGGAAGAAAGTAGGGCCTGACGAATTATGTTTTCTTTTTTCCTAGATCTTGAGAAGTATATGTTTGGAGAACGCCAAAGGAAAGAGTTCAGTTCAACTGTTAAACATAGCGGTGGATCTGTTTACAGCTGAGGAATACAAATCAATTCCAAGCAACCACAAAGACTCAAGATTTCCTCAAGCTAATACTGTATTTCCATACAATAATGTCCCCGTACACACAGCTAAACAGCACCAAGAGTGATTTCATGAACACCATGATGAAATCAAACACCTTCTTTGACCTCAGCAAAAGTCTAGTACATCATTCAACCTTTATAGAAAGTTCTGGAGTGAAGAATGCTGGAGACTATTTGAAGAATGGTCCGATATCCCACGAGAAACAGTTCAAAGTATTCAACACTAAATCATCCCTGAACCTTTATGGGATGTTCAAAAATGGGGAATGAAGACTAGACTTCAATTTCATTCATCTCTCAAAGAGCTGGACTTTATCTTTTTAAGAATGGTCCAATATCCCACCAGAAACTGTCCAAAGCTTGTACAACAGCATTCCAAGAAGAACTGCTGAGGCAAAAGAAAGCCCTTCTTCTCCTGTGGTGTTGATTATTTTATCTATCAAATGTATATCTTATCGTTTAACTTATGCTGATAAATTCAAGTTGTAATATTGAGGGGAAGTGACCCAAATATATAGCGTTTCTGCAAAAAACTTTGTACTTTGTAAAAAAGTACTTTGAAAGGGTGTCTAGAAAAATTATTGATCTGACTGTTTAAATTCAATTTAATTTGATGTTTGTGGAAAATATTCATAGTATGGTTTGCATAGTATGGCTGTACAGTTTTATGTCAACAGTTGTGTGAATAATGGAAATAGCTGGTGTTATCTGCAATATGTTGTTAGGTAATTTAGTGTTTTGTAGCCATGTTTTGAATTCCTCAGTCAGCTGGTAGCGTTGCCCCTCAGTGCCACCAGCCTGCATTTTAAAAGGTCCTACCAGGACACAACCAACAACTTTCCTAAGGGAAACCTTGCTGGGTGATAAAAATGACAGTACAGTGCTTGCTGGCTAACTTATTAATAGCTAAATTGCAAAGTTTGCTCAGGAACATTAAGTACAATGCTAAAAATAGCTGATAAGCTAGCTAACATTCAGCTAATTAGATTTTGTACACTGCAGAGAGGGCTGTAAGACCATACCAAATGGGAACGCTTCATTAATTAACAGCTGGCGTGTAACTGTAATGTTTTTCTTCAACAAACCAACTATCACTACAGTAGTCAGCTACTAAATATGTTTGAAATTAAAACGGGTTTTATTTGAAGGACACACAGACAGACACTTCTCCTGTCGAGCTGTTTTAGGCAAAATAAAAAAATCCCATGGAGCTAATTTGGGGCACTTTGGTCGGGGATATAGGAGCAAACTTCCTTCTAGAATTTCCACAGCAGTTTGCTCACTTCTTAGCAGTAGCACACGCTAAGCGCAGGCAGTTACAATGTGAGGAGCAGCAGTAACACTAAAATGGATGGAACATTCTTAGACAAATTAGCAAGCAGGATGGTTTTGGACTTTTTTCCCACAAAAATTGTATTGTTGGAAATAAATTTCTTGCTGCTACAGTAAAACTTAGATACAAAATGCATTTCAAGGTATATAGTAAAACAAGTATGACATGACCCCACTTTGATACGAAAAAATCAAGCACACAGAAACATAGGCCTATCCAACATTTTGTACAGAATAAGACCCAGTTTAAAGAGCTAAGAGTATCCAATGAAGAGACATTACAATCAATAAAACCCTTCTCAAATGAGTGCACAAATCAGCCTTAAGCGTATTCTGCGAGAGGTTAGCAGGGCTATGCTAGTGCAGTGCTATAACTTAAACAGGGACAGATCAGAAAAGGTGAACCATGCTCTTGAAGAGGAGTATCAGCTGTGGTGCGCAGTGGAAATGCAGATTGTTTCAGTAGGTAGATGAAGGAGATCTAACTCTGCTGGGAAAGGCAAGGTGCATTGTGGGTAGGATGATGATGAAAGTTGCCAGGAAACATACTCGGCGATAAATATTCTAGATATAGTTTCACCTTGCAACGACCAAGGCAACAGACATCTCTCTGTGCTTTCAACCGAAACTGCAGCACACGTTGCACAGGAATGCTGACCGGAGCACCCTGCAGAACGCCTGAGGAATTCCATAACAAATCGCGGAATAGTGACACCACCTTCTGAAAGTGGCTTGGCCTGCATCCAAACTGAGACACTGAATTCTGCAAATACACTTTGAAGAGTAGAATTCGGGGGCTGCCATTTTAAGTTGTGTTCTAAACGAGAAATGCTTCAGATGTCTATTCAAAAGTGCTCTCTTTATGGTCCTACACAAAACATATTTTCATCATATTGGGTATATATTTAATTATTTAAAACTTTATATAAAAAGCTCAGTGGCCATGAGTTCTATAATGCCATAGTAAAAAAATCATATTAACTTGTATGAAACATGTTTCTACAATGCCACAGTCATAAACTTGTGTGAAACATGTTATTCCACAATGTCAGACTAATCATACAAAGACACAGTCTTACTTAAAATTACACTTTCTTGAAAATGGAGATTTATATTTTACAATTTTCTATAACTGTACCTATCCGTAGAACTATTTATATATGCCAAACTGAATATAAATGATCCATCTGTCAATCATCTATACCCACTTCATCCTATCCCAGCATGCATTGGGAGAAGGACAGGTCACCAATCTGTTGCAGGGCCAGACACACACACACACACACACACACACACACTCACACATTCTTACACACCAGGGGCATCACCAGACCCTATTTACTGGGGCATGTACCCTAGTAAATGATTATGAAAAATAACTACAGTTGACCTTCCCACATCGCGGCTTTCCACATCGTGGCTTCGATTTTTCACAGTTCAGCAACAAACAATTAAATGGGCGCTTTACAGCCTTGTGTGGGAAACCACGTAGCACTGCAGATGAAGCATGCATCAGACAAAAAGTAAAGAAAATGTTAAGAAGTCATAAATGCATAAAATATATGTATAATATTAATGCATTGTATCGTTTAATATGATAAATATACGCCAAATCTTAACACGGTTTTTCCACATCGTGGTGGGACTGAGCCCCTAACACCCACAAAGTGGAAGGGTCAACTGTAGTTTTTAAAAATATATCATAAATTACAAGTGTGAAGATGTGGCTACTGGGGGCCTGTGCCCCAGTCGTGCTAAAAGTCTAGCAATATCCCTGTTTCACACTCACACCTATGGGCACTTTGACAAGTCCAAATCGCCAAACCTAAAACGTCTTTGGACTGTGGGAGGAAACTACAGAACCTAGAGAGAACACCACGCACAAACATGCAAACTCCACGCGGACTGTGCCCAGCCATGACGGGAATCAAACTGGGAGCTTCTTGTTGTGAGGCCACAGTGATAATCATAACAAAAATTTCCTGAAATACTTTAAAAAGAAACAGGACATAAAGTGGACAGATGAAATTATGGAAACTACAAACAGTAGCCTATATGAAAATGTATTAACTGATACAGAGCAGGGCCTTATTCTGCCTATGGAGCAGCTTCAATCCTAACAGGAATGCCGTTACACAAGTGTTAACTGTTTCTCGTGGGATTTTGGACCAGTTTTCAAGGAGGAAAGCCTCCAGTTCTTTGAGAGATTATGCTAGAGGAAATCTACTCCCCAATGCACTGCAACACTTCCCATAAAAGTTCAATGATGTTTAGATCTGTAATCCTGATGTTTAGGAACCTACTCTTGAGTCAGTTTAACTGTGTGTACGTGGCTGTCGTAGAATATGGGAACATCTTAAGGAAACAGTCTTTGCACCATAAGGAGCACCTGGTCACCTAAAATGGCTTTATATTCCCTGGCCATAATTCTACCGCGCAAAGCAATAATCAGACCTAATGTCTCCCACGAGATGGCTGCCCAAATCGTTACAGATCCATCACCATGTTTAACATGGTTGGGAACAGGCGATGTGGGTTGAAGACTGCCTCTGCAGCTTTCTCCATACATAAACCCATCCAAATCTTGGGGAAATTAGCAGAAGACAACTCGTAAAGCCACACTTCTTTTTCCACTATTCAGAAGTCCAGGGTTCGAGCTCATTTACACAGTTAAAGCTTTGCTGTAATGCCGCTCTGATTACATACAGTTTCCAAAGGTCAACCCTACCATAAATATCAGCTTTGTGATGGCTACACCATATGGTTTTTGTTGAGACTAGGTTACAACGGTGTAGACTCAATTTTTTGCTACATTTTCAGGTTGTTCTGCAGTTTTTAGTAACTATCTTGTTAAGTGTGACTATCCCTGTCAGTAAGCTTAGACTTTTAACCATTGTTCTTTCCTGATTACAATGCAACTATTTCTGAGACTAATACGCCCATTACGGCACACATTATTTGATCTCTGTCAAAATCAAATCAATCTCTCAAGTTACTTAATAATCAAGTTTTTCATTTCAGAACATATTGGCATTTAGTACTGACATTCAGTACTGACAGGAGTCCTTTTTCATTTATCATATATGTGACTTTTTCCACCCCTTGTTAGTTTAAAGTATGAAGTTCAGTCAATTTGATTTTTGCTGGAACTAAACAGCAAATAGGGTCTACCTTTGTCTAAAATCCAGACAATGTAAATCACAATCAATTTAACTCTTTCAGCCATTTGTATTTGTAATTATGTGAGATGTGCTAGACCAAAATTCTTAAAATGACACATACACATTTATACAAACCAGGAACACAAACCAGTGTAAAGGGAAACGTTCAAAACATCTTCAGGCATGTTACTCAAGACAAAGTAGTCATTTTCCCCAAAACATGATACACAGATACAACAAGCTTGCAAAAAAACTAAACATAAATATGTACATACCTAATTTGCTCATCACTATGCTAAGCGAAGACAAGATGTTGCCAAATCCTTATTTTTCAACTGCATTATGCAAAGGAACACATAAATATATCATAATTCCCAATTAAATCTAGCTTCAACCAAACAAATATGTTGCCAGTTGTGACATTTCTTTGACTGCTAATCAGCCAACCTTTCATAGCAAGCTGGTTTTCAGCCATACACAAACTATGCAGATTATGGGGATCATAAATGATGCATAGATGTTAATTGATGCAGAAGTGGGTACTGAGTTTTTTTTAATCGAAATTACATATGATAACAATACATAATATTCATTGGGCCCACTCTGAAGTCCACGACACAATAGGGTGGTATACTTAGGCTTGCAGGGCTGGACTTCTCTGACAATACCACCAAAGCGCTGCGTGTTGCTACACCAGAGTGGCACCTGCAAACTCCAACATGTCACTCCTGACTATATTTTCCAACAGTCCTACACTGTCATCTCCTTTTACAAGACCCTAGAACATATATATCACCTTGGTGTGGTCCAAATAAGAAAATATTTTTATGGAAGCTAGCAGTGCCCCTAAACACGCTACGGTGGCCACAGCGCGTATTATACTTCTGTAAGGACTGCCCGAATGCGATGTCAATTTATGCAAGGACATGATTAATTAGCATATAGACTGCTACAACGCAAAAAAAAAAAAAAAAAAAAAAAAAACAGAAAAAGGCATCCTAATTTCGTTTGAGACGTTATTTAACCGAATGATACTTTGCTACCAAGAGTCAGCCACTTGAATACACGATAAGTTAAGTAGCCAACTTAGATAACCCTTGCATTGGCAAAGTGATGCAAGCTAACGGAATTGCTGGTGAGCTTAGCTACCCAGTGTTAGCAAAGGTTTTGAACACGAATCTTAACTTGGTAATTTGGCATGGCTCGACTATCTGAACATGGAGAGCCGATGAAAATGCTACGCTAATAGAGCTACGATTTTCAGTAGTACTAGATGTAGCTACATAATTCCATTCACATGAAAAGACAGGATGTAACGGCGCTAGCTAACTCCCAGGTAATTTCACTGACTGTTCTCCACCTGTTTCCCTAAGTGAATATTTATTCATGAATAATAACTCGATACCTGGAGTAGGAAAGCAGAAATAAGCGTTCATATTTTGAACATTTCTGCTGATCAATTTTTCTGTCACATGATGCTAAGATCGCCCTTGTTGTACAACCATGTTTGCCAGCTAATGTTAGCTAGCTAGCAGCTGTCCGCGTCCAGCGATATTTTGCAATAGCGCCGCTATGATTTGTGGAATTAGCCAATGCAGCAGCAACAAGGTTAAAATGCGTAGCATTGCACATCAACCTACTGCCTGAGACCTGAAGTAGCATGCAAAATGTACGCCGTGGACTTGATGACATTAGTCTCAGCAATAACGTTGCCATTATTTGAAGGATGTTACGAAAATGTCCATACAAAATGTTGAATTTTATTTGTATCTGCAATTATACTGAACAACTCCATAGGCCAATTAAATGACATAGCTACAGTCACAGTTCCCTGGGCCAATGATATGGCAGCAGTAGCCAACGTTAATGCAAATAATAAAACCAGAGTCAAATACAATATTGCACAAATGACAGGGCCTAGTCTTAGACTGGTTAGCTAGCTAGCCAGCCCACATATAAGCTGTCAGCACCGTTTGGAAACATTGATCGCATTTGGGTTTAGTTTAAAATGAAGAGCACACCAACTTGCACCATGGCCCTGCTCATTTATTTACCATTTCCATCCCCCCTCCCCATTCCAATGTCGAAATATGGCTGACACCTACCCCTTTCCTCCCTCCCATCTGAATTTCGGTGCACATTTGGTGGCTAGCTAGGCTTACTATACTCGCAGATCAAGACTGAAGGGCCCTCCCCTCTTACCTCGGAATTTGAGTTCGTGCTGTGGTTCTAGCAGCAGGACCTGCTCTTGCCTGGCCATGTCCCAGCGGTTCCGAGTGTGATTTCTACCGTAATGGACTCCTGTAGGTCGCTGTCGTTACGATGCTATTGGTATGGATGTTACAGTTATTATCGGGATAATTGGTCACAATTATTCCGTCTCCTGGCCACCGCAAATAACAGGAGGGCGACTTCAGCTACTAGCGGCTGTGATGATGCAGCAGGAAGGAGGTGAGAGAGAGGCTGTGATGACGTCACGGCTCCGCATTAACCACTCAACTAGGGGCGAGGTGAGAGGGAAGATTTGCGGGGGGTTGGGGACGGGGTTGAGTGCACAGAAGCACAGGGCACAAGGTGTGCCATCATTCAACCTCCCAACTCCCTCTGCCCTCCTGCACACTTTTGTACCAAGTAAAAGATGTTATTGCTACTGTCCATGGTACTGCCCACAAAAGTATATCCTTGAACGTATTCACATACCATATGAGTATGACAAGCAAAATGTGACTGTTATTTGTCTTTGTTCTTTTAGTATATTTTTATGTTGTCAAACGCTTAATGAGCTACCTGGGTCTGAGACAATTCTGGTAAAAAATTTTAATCTCAATGAAACAAACCTGGTTTAACTACAGTCTGAATTGGTGACTACGAATATTAGACTATGGGGATATACAGGGCATGTGAAGACAGTTGGCTTTCAAAACATTTAAAATAGTGCTTGATTTCTCAAGCATTTTTATATGCTTGATTGAATGAATATATGGAAATTACCTCTTTGAAACCCTGGCCATCAGCTAAATAAGGTATTTTATTCCTAGAAACTACAGGGCTATAGAATCTCAGATCTACACACCTCAGAATCTCAGTAGTTCATATAAGTTTTGCGACTCTAAAAGTGATATTAAAATACATGTTACATACTTATCTAGACAAAAGTCCTAGACAATTAATGCTTTTCTTTTAATTAACCTACCCTCATTTTTTGTTGCCAACAACCAGCAGCATTGCTGGGTTTAACAGGTGTGATTTAACCTTGATTTTCAAGGATAACGGACAGGCTACAAGCTGTTCATTGGGTTGTTTTGCATTATATGCAATTACCAAAACCGTTTCACAAAAGTTCTTTAAAATTGTCCATCTTTTGCCAGCTAGAAAACTAGGCAGTCATTTTCATTGTAAGACCAAGTTGTACATCTGACAGTTTAAACGTTTTGGTGTACCACTAGTTACTGACAGACAACTTAATTTTCCCAAAAGGTCTTCTCTAGCAATTTTGCTAATAAATGTCCATTTGTCCAATTATGATACCACTTTAATATGATAATTCTGTCCGTTTGCAATGTCATACTAGTTCTGCTGACTCAAGCATGCAGATGGCTGGCTAGCTAGCGAGCACTGTTTGGAAAAATAAGCACACACGATTTGACAAAGCAATTCAGCTTTTGCCATAAATACGCCAAAAAAGTAATTGCAAGGAGATCAGTATGACACATTCCCATTTTGATGTTGCATCTGCAACTAGTGTTTGTACATTAACATTTTGCATGTTGTATTTCTTTTTACACTTCAGTACCATTACACCACAACAGTATTAACTCTGTTGACTAGACCTTCAGTCTGTATGCTTAAGAGGATTGAGGCCCTTGACAAAAGGCTTATTTATGGATCGGCCAAGGCCAAACCTGCATGGGCTACCTGCATTTGTGACAAAGAGTTTGTTCTTAGTTTTGTTTTATGAGACTTATGAAGGCTTGTCCTTTCCTTTGCATCATAAGTGCTATTTCATCTCACTTGTCCCACCCTTTCATCACAAATGCATTCACTGAGCTAAGAAATAGACCCTTTCTCAAACCTTTGACCCAAAACTTAACAGGACACTGAGGAAGTTTTTTTTTTTTTTTTTTTTCCCCCTGAGTGCTGAGAGGTTTGGTGATGGAGGTTCGGACCTGCTCGGCTCTATTTAAAGTTCAGAGCTGAGCTCTGTGAACCAGGGGCCAAAGATGCACATACCTCTAGTGTCACACACATATATATATAGCCATAGAGGGCTGGCTTTCACAGCGGAGAGAACCCACTGACAATGCCTCCATTTTGTCCCTCCTTACCCACGAGGAGTACCATCCAATGAAAGAAACACTAAATAAAGCTGAATAGGTATGGATATCGATGATTTTTTTAATTAGTAAACCGCTTGACATTTCCCTTTTGCACATTCAGAAATACACAGTAAACAAGTTGTTTCAAGCTTCTTGTTGTTTACAATCATTATGAAAAGGAAACATATTAAAGCTGAATATGACAAAAGATTTTTAAAGGTGGAATTACGATATTAGTTATATATATCTGTGGTGCTTCTGCGATGCAAACTAATAAAAGAGAGTAATACAGCACACCGTCTAAATGAATAATACCTCATATTTATACAATTTGACTTGTACTAAAGGTATGCACATGGAAACAGTACATAATTACTATGGTCTTAGCAACACCTTCTCAGGTCCAGCCCAAGATAAAGACTTGTCGATTTTTTTTGAAAAATTGTTCATTTTAATGACAAGTGATCTCTGACATTCCCAAATCACTATATAATCAAGAGCGTCACATTCCATGCACTGAAGCGAAAACAGTCCGGCACCACGCCAGACGTAAGCAGTTACATATTATACAGCTACTATGTACTGAAGTCACCCTACTATTTAACATTGACTGCAAATATGGACAGAAATACAAATACTGTTTTAAGTGTTATAGTAAGAAAAAAAAAAAAAAAGTGACTTTTTAAACTTGCCATGGAAGTAAGACATTGAAAAATAGAACAGCAAGGAAATAGGATGACTCAGGCTTGACTACAAAAGACATGCAATCCCGTTTCTAGACAAACAAAGGACTATGAGTCACATTAATTCCTTCGAACAGTGCAAGATCCACTTGCCGTGGTACAAAAGTGCAGTGGGGAGGGAAGGAAATGTTTTATACTAGGGGTAGAACCAGGGTTGTAACTAGCAGGATTTTAAATGTCAGTGGAAAGAATATCTGTAACATTGGTAAGGCTCCAAAATCCTACATTTACTCCTCCCTGTCAGCCTAAAAGCATCTGTCAGATAGTAAGTGGGGGAAAAAATACAAACGAGGACTATAGGGGACAACACAAACATAGCTCTACGAATAGAGAAAGTAGTATTAAAATGTGCAACTGCAAGTACCAGATTTTTAGAGTTCCATTTTTCTTTGCACCATAATGAAAGCAGAATCCCATCTTCTAAGGCTGGAAGGTGTTAGTCTATACATTTTGAACTTTAAATGAGTGATCTTAAGCTATTTACCATTGCCTATAAGGATTTAGAATCAGCACAGGAGAGAGTAATCGTTTACTACCATGGCAGTCAATGGCAAGTACTTTCATACTTTGGTAATGCTTGTGTCCAGGTTCAAACAAGAGGGATCCATTAATATTGCACAGATAATAGGCTACACTTGGTTCCTGAAAAACTGTTACTCTCATTATATCTTGCACAAAACACTTGTCCTTATCACCAAATCAGACCATTTAACTGAAATTTAAAACTAGAAAAGTAAAAAGATGAAAGAAAAAAGGCATAGGCAACACTGAGTCAAATAAAAAAAACCACAGACTGCAACTTCAAAACATTGCAATATGGAACAGTCTAAGGATTTTAAAAAAAGGGTACAGAATTTATATGTTGATCTACTACTTACAGCAAAATACAACCCCAAAATTGCTAAAACAGTGACTGGTTTCTCTTGATTAAAACATTATTTTGTATTCACATGAACTTTGCCATATGTGTAAGGCCACAGACAGGATCAAAGTAGGTTCTCCCATCAGAACTTATAATACTGTACAAAGCCGTAATGAAACCCAGCTCAATGCGGCTTTACAAATTGCACTTCTCTCCTGTTAATACGGCTGTATTTGTACTGCTGTTTGACCTCATTTTCATGAACGTCATCCCAATCAATATGGAAATAACCTGCAGAGTTAATCTGCCATGAGTCTGCCATAAGTATGGCCATTTCCTGTGAATTTAATTTAAAGTTCATCATTACTAAAGTCGCTAGTTTACATCACCTTATTTTAAAATTTTCTCAGTCAAAAGAATCACCAGTAAGACAAGCATGAGGTCAATTTAAATTCTTTCTGTGACTCTTCATATCTGAGGACTAAATTATGAATATATACATGAAATGGTTGTGGATTGAAGAAAAAAATGGTTTGAAAACAATATATTTTAAAAATAAGTTCTCAGAATTTCTACAGAAAATACAGTCATGCTCCTAGTTTTTCCATGAATTCCCCCCACCTTTTAAACTTGGTTGAACGTTCTGATTAAAGTCAACAGTTAACTTGCTGGATTATTCTTTAGAAGTGGCCACGTACAGCAGGTAACAACAGTGCTGTTTACGTTGATGGTGAGAGAAACTGCAGGGCGTACCGCCATCGAGGAGAATGGGCAAGAATGCTAACACACGGCAAAACTGTATTTCTGTTCATTTGCCTATGTACAATTTCTCCCTGGTAAACTACCACTATAAGACATTGTTTTTTTTACAGTATAGCATATAGTGTGACCGTGCAAAGGATTGCTACTGGGGGAAAAAGGAAACGTCATTTTGATTTCTCTGTGCCATGTGGTCGCAATGTGGCTGGTGAGAACTACAGGCAATCCTTTACGTATTTTATATACATTTCTCCACATGTAAACTCTCCTTAATTGCTCGCATTGAAGTCATGGGGAGAAAGCAGTACTTTGAGTGAGGTGGTAAGAGGAATTAAGAAAACAGACAGATCTACAAAGCACAGTTGAGCCTGAGAGCAAGTGAAGGTAAGGGCACAATGGTTTGGCAACGAGCCACTTGTTCCAAGAGAACAGTAGATCCATTTCTGCATTTAACTCGTGTTTTCTTTGAGCGAAGACCTTTGATTCGACAGGGTAGCCTTATTCTTCCTGAAACATGCTGAAATTTCCAGATCTTTTGCTTTTCATCCCAAGCCAGGTTATAAAACCAACTCTGGTTGGATATGCAAGCCAACGCTTATTCTGTAAAAGAATAAGAAAGATGAAAAATGTTTATGGGACAATTAAAGAATTGGCAGTACCTCACAAAATTACTATTCTGTAAAACAGTAATAAAAAACAGCCAGGGATCTGGGGAGGGTCATTGCCAACTAACACAAATGGTTAAAATGCAGTTTTTAAAACATTTTCAGACACACAATGGGTACTGTAAAAGGGGGAAAAATCTGACTGGCTGCATTCTGGGCCGCGTTGGGGTAATTCATTTGCTGAATTCCAAAGCCTGGCTCTCTTACTGGAGCATTAAAGTCAGAACGAGGAAACTGTTTCGACGGTTGGAAAAGTGATCATGTCACACGCATGGTAACTGCCAGTCTTGTCAGCACTCTTACACGCTGGACCTGTTAAAAGTCTGAAAACGCACTCTAGGGTGCCCTGTGCCAGGGGCAACTCTCGGAGCAGAGGTAAGAGATCACATGACCGAAGTCCATCGTCTTCTGTGGCTACTATTAAGCCCCTGTGGTGCAACTGTAATTTACATGAGCGGTTAGCTTCTAAAGTGCAGGGCTCAAAGAGGACGGAATGAAGTGTGGGGAGGGCAACAAAAACCCATCGCATTACAGAGCAAACAGTAGACAGGACTCCTGACTGAACAGAACGAACGAAACACAAACAAGCTGTGACACCACTGGCATTAGGATCGAGTTCAGAATGGTTCCCTTTCAAAGCTTGGCTTTGCCCTAAGTGTTTCCTTGTTGCCATGCAGCCTATCTGTTCGGAACCGCTGGCTGCGAAGGCCAAGCCGCTCAAATGCCAGTTGTTGAGGCTTGGCAGGTCGTGACGGGCAACCTTTTCTCCCCGGCTCCTTTTCAGGGGAGCCACATCCATCTCCTTACTGCAAAGAAGGTGAAGTTAGGTGAAGGAGCTAAATTGGGAGGGGGGGGCGGAGGGGTGGCTCAATAACAGTCCACTGAATGGCTTTTGGAAACAAATACTATGGACAACAAAAACATTTTTGGCACGATCACAACCAGACACTGTCATTTTAAAGATTTGGGGGGGGGGGGGGGGGGGTGGGAAGATTTTTTATTTTTTTTTAAATCAAATGCACAGTAAATTCCCTGATTTAGATGGAGAAGCAATTGGAGAGCCAGATACTGGCTTATACTGCCAAGAATTGAAGGGGTTTATGAGATCTGAATGGAAACAGTGCAGGACTAAATATGCACGTTTTGTATTCTTATTACAAGCGCTATAAAAAAAAGGAGGGGGTGTGGCTTTGCCTGCCTTGGAAGCCTACTGTAAACTGTGGTTTTGGGAGAGCCAGATATGGGGAGCACGGTTTCTTAAGGAGAGCCCCTGAAGACGCGAAAGGGGTGGAGCGGGCTGAAGAGGAAGCTGGATGGACATCCTTTGTGAGGTTCAGAGGCCCGGGCCGACCGAACGCCGCTGGCCTAGTGGTCTCGCTGAGGTCACCTCGAGCGTCTTGTTGAGGGGAGGCCGATTGTGAGGAGGCAGTGAATGTATTGCCGGTGGAGGGACTCCATGTTATGACATTTAGATCTACTGTGACGACCCCCCCCCCCCCCCCCCCCCGCCCCGGTTGAGGGAGGGAGGGGGTGGCTGTGGGGCTTTATTCGGGTTGGATGTTGGATGGCCTTCTCGTCGTTTCTGGGGACACTCGCGGGGTGGTCATTAGCAGCAGGTGCGGCGGGTCTCCGACGGCTGCCGGCGCAGTTTGAAACCCTTCCCTGCCGCGCCGCCTCCGGAATCCACCGCGGGAATCCTCTGACCTGTTGGAAAGGGAGACCAGGGGTTTCAAGGTTAGATGCCTGCCCGGTAAAGGAGTTGGCTGCATGACAACAACCCCTGAAAACACTGGGCCCAGGGACACTAGGAAACAACAGCAGGAGGCTTTGGTGTTGGTTGTTTGCCATGCCGTTATTCACACATTGTGTTCTAACCAAAAGAATCCCAGGTAACAGAGTGTAAGGAGAAACAGAATCTGCATTCTACGGGTGTTCCAAAATCTGACATTCCATAACACATTCATAAGAAGAACATCATGAACCCAAGTCTTTGTCAAGTGCCGTTTCCCCGTGACCGCAAAATAAAACATCACATCCTGAAGCCAGACTTCTCCTTTTTGTGAACCGTCTGGTAACATCTCCAAAACTGCACAGAGCAGAGAACTCCAATATGGAATCTTGACAACCTTGTTCCATCCAGTGAAATATCAAGTTGATCAGTAAACAAGCTCTTACAAAACTACGCTCTGTTGGGAGCTAGCCATAATTATTCTCATTTTCTTCTCTCCCACCACCGAACACCAGAGCTGAAAATTACATGTCAAAACGTATTCCGATATCCTAAAGGTTTGGCGTGGAAAAGACAACATCTTGCAATGTTAGAAGGGAATGGGGTAATATAACATTTTGCTTTATAAAAAGTTTGTCTGTAACTAGAAACTTACCCAAGCAGCCAGTCAGTGTGTTAGCTGATATGCTGGTACAAACAGAACACAACACTAACATAGTATAGAGGCCACACCAAATGAGGATCAGTTCAATGTACACCAGTATTTCTCCAAAAATAGCGCACATATTTTTTTAACATACTTGTAAACAATGGGATGGCTAGAGAGACTGATGGATTGGATAAACCCAAACATTACTTACTTATCTCTATAAAGACCTCGTTAATGTTAATTGCATTCTTGGCACTTGTTTCCACAAAGATTGCATGGATGGAATCGGCGTAGTCCTTGGCATCCTTCTCTGTGACTTCCCTGTGGAGGGGCATCAGACACAGTGTTACGGACACAAACTAGCTTCACACTAAAGCCACATGAAACCTTAGTTTTCCATCGAATGCAGTGAAAGAGAAAGCAATCTGACGGTGCTGAGTTTATAACCACTTCGAATCCAACTGGCATCAGCGTACCCAGTGGCAAAACCGGAGTGTGAGAAGGATGAGACGGACACAGGACGGGCTCAGCTATCCTCCCCATCCTGTAAAACGCTTAACTGAAAGTTCAGCACACTTTTATTTCGGTATGAATTATCTTGCAACCGGTCCCTCATGAATACAGTAACACATCCATGCACAAGCCTTCTCCTCAGTTTTGTCCAGCATACAGTTATCTTATATCAGTTTTATGAACAGATAACATATCATCAGCCAAGGTATTTATAATAACAGGAGATTAAATTACTCAAATTTTTCTTTAATCTTTAAAGGTATATTACACTTTGGCTGCAGTGCATCGTCACCTATGTGTATGAGTTCATGAACATCAGCTTGCCCTGTGATCCCATAGGCGCAAGTTTCTCCTCATTGCATTCATTTTGCAAATGGCTGCGAAATTGTACCGCAAACATATGCGCAAATCTGTCAGTGTGGGAACTGATGATAATACGTACTCTAAGCCGAAGGCTGTGGCTCATTGAGAATTTGAATGTTTTGCCTAATTTGTATTACTTTTTTGAAAAATGAAAAAGGACCACGTCTGTAGGTTCTCTCCACAGAGGAAATTCCTGACTCGCCATGTATTCATGCGCCAGTAAGAAACGCCCCTAAATATCACCAGCTACTTTCGCATGCTGCCAAGCTACCCTTCAAGTGAAATTATGCAGAGGAAATGAGAGAAAGTCTGTTTGTCGAGAATTGCAAGCAGGCAAAATTATTCCTTGCAAAATGCTTCCACTGGCCTCGAGTGATTTCAGCACCCGCGATGAAGGGTTTGAGCTTGTAGGAATTTTACAGTCAGTTTGCAAAATGAAAGGAAGTGAATTGATTGAAGGGAGAAAAAGCCAGAACAGTGTTCATGCTTATTCATCTCAGCCATGGAAATGGCTAACAGTTCATGAACTCGCGGTTATGTGAAAATGCGCCACAGCAAAGTGTAATATCCCTTTAATGCAATTTATGAGTTTTTCGGTAAGTACTTCTTTCCTCATCGTCAACCCTGATGTCCCCTTTTGTCCGCTCGCTTCCAAGCCCACATTGCGACGGGGCACGGTGTGTTGGGGCATTTATCGCGTGTTGGTTTGGGGCGCCCTGGTTGTCTCGGTAACCACACACCTGATGCCACCGATTAAATTGCGCCCTCGCCACAGGTGGAAACAGTGGACTGCCAGCGGATCGATTTCACTGCCAGCGTTGCCAGACTGGGGGAACGCAAATAAGTGGGATTTGAAAAGTTAATTCATGTCGGGGTGGGGGGTGGTTGCGGTGGAGGTCTATGATCGATGAGGGACATTAAAAGGAGTTAAGGGTGCGGGGGGGGGGGGGGGGGTGCAGTTTTGGAAATATTGTGCAGATGTAAAGTGAAGATTTTGATGAATGTTTTTGGGGAGTAAAATCCCGGACATCTGGCAGCGCTGTTCGGTGCCACTGGAGCAGAGACGAAAGACGACTCCCTCTGTGATGCAATTCCGCCGGCCTTGCCTCCTACGTGCCATGGGGCTCTCGTCTCGTATCCATTTCAAAAACCAATTTCATTGGACCGTCAGTCGGTTCTTAAAGCTAGTTAGTCCCTCTGCTGACATTGGTTATTTGATCTTCTGATTATGATTAAGCTACATTTTTGTGACGAGATTTCTGCGCGGCGGGTCTTGGTGCGATGACAGTGCTGTGCAGCATAGCGGCCGTGTCATAAATCAGGCTGTCTTAAGCACGGGGAACAGCTTTAAACACTCTCTACTCTACCACAAGCAGACCAACACGCTGAACTACAGTGCAGTACCAAGGACCAAGTTTATTAACACATTCATTTCTGTACGATTTCAAATATGAATATCAGATGGCAAAACTAAGTCAGTACTACAAACTATATGAAATGACAATTTTTTCCCATATTGTAATATTCTCACCTGTTAATACTGTTACCATGACACTCTCAGAGAGACTTGTTTTTCTTTTCAGCTCTTTCCTAAGTTATATTCTGTTTCAAACAAAAAGGTAGGCTTTACTTGAAAGCCTACTAACTGCACATGGTAGTCAAGAACAGTGGAACTCAAGTGACAAATACGCACTAAGAATTGGGGCTTCCAGAAATCTGAAAGCTTTGTAATTGTGCAAGTGAAGGCAAAGTACAACAATCTAAATATCTTGAATTTTTAATTCATTGGATTGCACAGGACTAGACGTCTGTGATCATAACGCTGCCTGTTTTTCTATGCCAATACGGAGGCAGTCCTGTACCGTACCTGGCATCGCTGAGGTCACACTTGTTGCCGGCGATCGCGACCACTATGTTGGGGGGGCCGTGCTGCCGCAGTTCTTTCACCCAGTTCTTCAGTGTCTGAAAGGATTCCTGAAAGAGACCACCAGGCGGTCAAGACTACCTTCAATTCTCCTGAGACATGAGAGTACCACCCTCATGATGTCAAAGCTATGAACCACTACACATTGCTGACCGCGGGGCTTCTCATCACTATGTCCAACAGTGGTCAAACATGCTTTATGTGGTTCCATGACCTGCTGAACTTTTCCCATACAAGTTTAGGAATGGGAGAAAATCATTTCTAACAGATTCTGCTAAAGATTCCTTCAGTCTGATAGGAGGTACTTGTATTGATGACAGTGGGTCTGAGCTAGCCTTAAGCCCCAAGGTAGGCTCTATTTTTGGCTGTTAATGAGAATGATATCTTTTACTCTGGTAGACACTATTAAGGTCCTGAGAGAACAAAGCTGCCTAAAACCATCATTGTGGTGCCACCGTACATCACTATAGATGGGCGGTGCTTTTGAGTGGGATTCTACAACCCTAATGTCCCATTGGCTCATTGACATTCGCTACTTTACCCAATCATCTAGCTCATGCCTTCAAATGCACGGTTTCATTCGAGTCCTGATAGATCTCTCCGAGGGAACTGTACACTAGTGGATTTTCACCACTTCATTTCAGTTAATTTACTAAACAATAATTTACTAAATATTAAATGTCCTTGCAACAATCTTTAATGAAAACAAGATATTTATAGAATTGATTTTTTTCCCTAAATAAACACATGAGAAAACAAACATGATTATGCAAACCTTTACAAAATAGAACACAGCTCATTATTGTTTTTGGTAAATCTTGCGGTCTATTAGCTCATCTTTAGCGAGGATGCCAATGATTCTGGAAGTGTCCAAGTTTGGGGGGGGAAAAATGAAAAACAGATACATTCTAAATGTTCCAGAAGTGTATTCACCCAAACCGACGATTATGTGGCTCTAACATGGACAAATTCAGGATTTCCCGTGTTCGAGATATGTACTTCGGAAACACTTCTGTTCGAAATGGTACATATTTCATGCAGCACAATGTGTTATGAAACCACAGGAAAGGGACACAAACAGGAAGTCGTACCTCTTTGGTGATGTCATACACAATAATGGCTGCAGCCGAGCCTCTGTAGTACATTGGCGCCAAAGCTCGAAACTAGGGAGGAGAGAGAGAGGGAGAGAGAGAAATTTTTGGCGATTAGATTCTGTTCCTGAGTACAGGATGCTGCAGAAGAGCGAACAAAATGCAACCAATTGGGATAATGGGGGAGATTAAAAGAAGCCCCAGAGACTATGCAGGGCCTTACGTCACAGCTGAGCCGGCCATTACAGCGGAGGCCAAGGGCAACGGGAGCATGAGAGTAAATGCGAGCCTGTATTTCAGAGTGAGAGTCAGACATAATACACTATGGAACCTCCATACAGTCTCAAAGTGGGAATACTCAAGCCATTTTCCTTTCTGGATGGAACACTGCTCATTAAGCTGTCCTACACTTTGCACTAAAGCAAAGTGATGCAAACCAAAGTAAGAAAAAGCACTTTTTTTTGGGACTGACTATTGGTCCTTTGTAGATATAACTAAAATGCATACCCTGATATTATAATGGCTCGATCTACTTTGGTTCTATACAAATCAAAAGGGGCTGAAAACAAAGCCTAACAACACAAAACTCGGAAACATTTCAAAAACCACAAAATGGCTTCGTGTTTCTGGCCCGCTTGCCAAGCGGCTTTTGTTTAGCTTTCCCCAAGCGCTCCGCTGCAAATATGGTGGGCTTAACAAGGGAGGGCTCACATGTGGTAGCTATCATGAGAAAGATGAGCACAATGTGTCAAAACCTGTTACAGCCTTAATATTTATGGAACAGTATATATTTAGTTTTTATACCAGCATGTAAAAAAAAAAAAAAAAAAAAAAAAAAAAACCCGTGTAATCAAAACAGGCTGTACATAATGATTCATCCCATTGTTTAAAAAAAAGTGTACACATTTTTGGCAGGTTTTTTTTTTCGGTACAATACTTTCCAAAGCATTAGAGTTCTGGCTGGAAAATAACAGCAATTAGCAAATGCCTGCTTTAATAATTCCCCAAATCAAATGCACATTTGACAGAAACATGCTTTCTGCTGGATACGTTAGCGAAGCATCTCATCTGGAAGGTTTACTGGATCGTCAGCACTTCTTGCATCTGCTTACCAGGGGGCGATGACACACTACGCGCCGCAAAGGGGCTCTGCTGTTCTCAATCAATTAGCGAAATACAGCCGAAACCTGGCAAGGGGCAACTACGACGGTGCTCATACTAGTTCGATTCAAAAGTTACACAATCCGATGTTCGCAACTACTTAGCAAACTTTACCGTTGAGGCCCACCATTGGAGCCCAATTCATGCATATGTCAACGGTACAAATACTCAATGAATTTAGCTAATGCTTTTTACACGTCAACCTATATTGCTGACTACATTGAAGCTGATAAATTGGTGACGCGTTTTGTCAATGGAAAGAATGCATCTGGCGTTCAGGCTCTGGGTTGCTGAGCTGTGGAATGTAGCTGGACAGGATGCGGGCCTGATTAGCGGTACCAGCGTTCGTACCACGCCACAGATGCTTGCCCTGCTTGGCACTGCGTGGTTCTGTAATAGCCCAGCCACACACATGCACAGAGAGAGGGGAAGACTGCCACATGTGACTGCAGGGTTCCACACTGCAACCATGTTCCCTAGCTAGTTGCACTACAATTTCTTTCTACACTTACACATACATGGTTTTATGGCTCAGGGAGTGCTACACAGCCACTCTGATCAAGTGTGTTTGGATACAGTGTTGGCACTTAGCTACAGTAAAATACCCGACACCAAAAAAAAAAAAAAAAAAAAAAGAAAGAATGGCTGTATAAATCCACATGTATAAGTGATGAAAATAATGCTTTTAAATTAGTGAAAGAATTAAGCATTAACTTGCTATAAAACAGGCTATAAAACATATTTCTAGGAAAACCTGTTTAGCAACATTCTAGCATCTGAAATTATGCCCTAGCTAGCCGTATCTACATCTTTACATAACTTAATACCTGGCAAAGTAACCAGATTGCTAATTTAACCACTTCAGTTGACTGGCTTGGCTGTACGCGAGTATTACAATAACATTTCAATGTTTGGTTTTGCAACCGTTAATCATAAGCATTACAAAAATACATCCCATAGGCTGTGAATCACAGGATCGTCACAGCTGACAGTTTTACAGCTGCGCCGTTGCCGATGGAAACCCTTGGGCCACTTGCAATATATCTAGAATGAGCTTAAACTTTAGGTTTTAACCACAAGACCATAAACCTGCTTTGGAACTGGAACAGCTTCTCCTTGAGCCACTTGCAACAAAAAAAGTTGCATGCCACCCATAGTAACTCGCGGCAGTTGCCCCTGTCATGAGATTAGGTTCGAACAAAACGAGAAAGTATAAATGCAATAATTGTTACTGTAAACCATTACATTCATGTATTTACATGTTGTATTTGACCTCACCTGTGCTAAAAAATAACACACACACAGCGTACGCTGAATTATAATTCCCATTACCGGCGTTCATTACAAGGCGATTTACACCATGTACTCCCACACCACGGTTTGGCTCAAAACAGGAAATGGAAGCCGAATGTCAGACTGGAAGCACAGAACCCAACTCTGTGTGGTCTCCTCTTTCCAAGTACCACACACATCTGGCCCTAAACATCTATAAAATACCTGTTTTTTTTCCCCCCTCAAAAGAGTTAGCAATTTTCTGAATTATGAGACTGGCATCCAATGAAAGACTGTCTGATATTTCTGGAATGTTCTGGGAATCTGTTGTGGAGGGGGCGGGGGGGCGGGGGGGGGGGGGCAAGGATGGGCTGGTATGGGATAGGATGTACTCACAGGTCCACAGAGACGATGCTGTAACCACGAGCTCATTCCACACAATTAACTCTATGGTCGCTCTCCGTCTCACCGCCTGAGAGCAGTCCTTTTCAAAAGACCTGGGTGCTTTAAAATGGCCAATAATGAGCAGTAGCTGGCTTCATGAAGTTGAGGAAAGACCTAAGCTGATAGTGCTAGGCCTTTAGCATACAACACCAAGCAACTTCTACGAGGTGCGGTACTAAGTGGCTTCAGTAAACTGGGTCTTAAGACTTACCAGCTTTTGTATGTCTTTGCCTCCTAATTTGGACATTTCACTGACTAATTCTTTGATTTCAGCCTCATCTTTCTTTCCCAACTGAGTACAGTCCTTTTCAAAAGACCCAGTTGCTTTAAAATTGCCAATAAGGAGTTGTCAAGCTTGCTTCATGAAGTTGAAAAACAAACTTCAGCTAGTTTCCACCTGGCATTAGGCGTACAACGCCTTGCAAATTCTACAAGGTTCAGTTCTAAGTGGCTCCATTAAACTGCGCCGTAAGACTTTTGACCATTTTTGTGTGCCTTTGCTTCTTAGTTCAGACTTTCTGCAGACTCCAATTCTTTATCTTAACACAAATCTTACTGTAAAGCACAATGGGATGTGTGCGTGTAGACCTACATTTGCATCACTGTATATTAACATTGCAGCAGATTGTAAATTGGCTGAAACTCTTCCCATGGAGCTGCGAAATGCCTGGGTGACACAGAGACCAGGAAAAGCTTTGGCGAGGCAAGAGACGGTACGGAAGGTCACAGGGGCGGGCGGGCTTAATAGTTGCTGCTCTGGTTTCCTTCGCTACTCTTATCTTAAATTACACCTAATTAATTTTCCCTTGGAGCTTAGGCCCTCGGTCGCAGAGCTGAAATCAGGGCGGTGTGCAGAGTGGAGCGGTTTTATCTGTGGCTCATTCAAGCTGATGATTCCATCCCATAATGGCTGGAGACACTGAGCACAAAGCAGGGGCACTCTGTGCTGCGAAACTGCAGCAATCCTGAAATACGAAGAGTACCACCACGTAAAATGTAAAGGTCATCCATGTCCGCAACCTTTCTCCAGAGTTTCTTCATATATACTTTAATATCACAGAATAAAACCACAATATGTAAAGTTTTGTACTTTTTGAGTATCACTGGGGAGTCCATGGGGTTCACATCTTTACTCTAGGTACGGTATTCGGGTTGCGAAAAGAAAGAAAGTGAATTGTAAGTTAGGACAAGGCCCACGTGAACAGGCACAAGGTTCAGTTTGTTCAACAGACAGGATGAACAGAAATTATTCTCCCACTCCCATGAGGACACACTAGAGGCAAGGAAACTATACAGCTTAAGGTGTTATCAAAGTAAAATGGTCCTTTAATGCTTATGTACTGTTTTTTTTTTTAAAAAAGAGAAATAAAACCAGTCTATGGGACTATTCGCCTGTATTAGTGACTGGACATTGCTGATTTTGCATCATGTGACACTGAAGGAAAACACTTAGAGATCAAGTTCAGAGCAGCCTCTGGCCTTCCTTTGCTTTTTGCCTGGTAGATATTTAACCAGTTCTGACAGTTCAAAGGAATATGCAAAATGCATAAATGTCTTATTAAAATGCAAGCCAGTCTCTGAGAATGTTTATACGTACAAGTCATAAATATGAACTGCACCAAAGAACACAAATATGGACCCCCTGCTGCACAAAACTCCAGCCTAATGTGAAACAGGATTTAAAAGGTGGATGTAATTTTAGTCCGCTGGCCTGAGGAGACGCAGCAAAAGACAAGAGATACGCAAGCCTAGCCTGCGATGCCTTAAGGATAACGGCCGCGCTCATTGCGTCTCGCAGACTAAACAGGAGCTGCTGATTTGAGGAGACAGCTGGCCGTAATCAGCCGTTGAAATGCAGCCTGGGAAAAGCGGGGTGTCGGGGCGCTGGTATGATACGCCAGGGAAGATGCCGTGTAGCGAGCGCGCAGGGCGCTCTGTGTGGTGAGTTAGCTATTGCCTCCTGTCAGAATCAATGACTGGGCTGTGGATGCCGAGCGACGGCTTAGCCCTGCAGTAGCAAAGCATGGCACTGAATGCAGAGTGAATTCTGCTTTTCATTGCATGCGGCATTTTTGCATCTCTAAACATAAACATCTTAATACTCACTACCCGTTTTCAATGTGAAATGTGCAATTACCAAGGGGGTTTGCAGGGTTTTTTGTTTTTTTAAATATTTACAGAATTTAGGGTTTTGCTTGCTCTGCAAAATGTAAGGGGGCACACCATACAGACAGGATGCAGGCAATTTGTCATTTATTAAATTTAGTAATCTTTACTCAGATAAATAACACGGCTAAGAAGATAGCGCTGACCTAACCAAGCACATGGAAAAGGCAGCGTTTAACATGTTTATGGAAATTATTTAGGAAAAATTTTCCCAGTTTTCCCAGTTTCTAAATACATATGTTTATTTCTCCAGATATCCATTCATCGGCAGGTTTTTCTTTATGCCTAAGGTGCTGTTTATTTTATTTATTTATTTATTTTTTTTCCTTCTGTAGCAGTTATAAATTCTAACATGGATGAATTATGCGGGTGAACCAAACACACTTCAAGTCTTTTATAAAAATAGCTGTGCCTAGCTGACATGTAACGTGAGGATTACTTTGTGCAGGGACTGGAGTGACTAAAACCTATCCCAGTTTCCTTACAGGCAAGGATCCCTTTCGTGTTTTCATTCTTCTTGTCTGCAAAAATTACTCGACTCTGCTGCTGACACTCTCCATTATCTTGTATGTATCAAGCTATTTTCGTCTTGGTTTTGGCATTTCCAATACTGGAGTACACCAGCGGAAAGTGTACATAGTAGATAATACAAGTAGATAAAGATAATATAGAAGATAAAGAAACTAGCAGACTATATTCTTCATACACTCTACATGTAAGTGCCATTCTATAGTGAAAACTGTTATTTGTAATGCATGCAGTACTACATTCAAGTCAACCAGAAATAACTTTGCTTTGGGCTACACTACACCCAATACTTTTGCTTACCTGAGAAGATAACTGTGGGGGGAATTCATAATCATGATACATGGTTAAATATATGTAGGTGATTGGTGAAGCAAAAAAAAAAAAAAAAAAAAAAGAATAGTTTATAAATCTAAACTTGACTGCCACATTTTCACAAATAAGAGAAATGAATTATTTCATGATATTCATTACTTAGTAAATAGTAAACAGAGAAGTAAAACTCTTAATATTTACATAAATTATACAATATATATTTCGCTAATTCTGCTTGCTTTTCAATTTTCAATCACTGTTTTTCAACATTAAAAGGGTCTGTTGTATATTAAACGCCACAATTTCACTAAACCAAAAAAGGCCCAAACAAAAATAAAAAGTATGTGTAGTACCACAAAAGACTGACAGATGGTGCTCTTTGATAAATAAATGAATGAGCTTGAAAAAGGACCCTTCTCTACTTCTAATCCCCAGCATCATTGCATTTTTCTGATTTTTCCACTGACAGAACACCAGCTGAGAAAAAATAATACGAAATAAATATTAGCCAATCTTGTAGTTCTTTCCCAATTATAATTCGATTAATAAATTCTACCACTTAGCAACTTTTATAAGAACAGGCATGGATGCTGGAATCTTTAACACAGAGGCCCTTGTGCTGTTGGGTTTTAGAGGAAACCAACCATGCGCTTGCCTATTTCACCACAGATTAACGAAATCATTATGACATGATTTTCATGAGTCAACTGATCATATGAAACACCCACTGTTCAATGCGAGAATATTTTAGGAAAAAGATGACGATGAAGCATGCTGTAATTATACCAAAAATGTACAGCATGTCAGATATCCTTTTAAATATCAGTTAAGGGCCATGGTACATTGTTAGCGACTACTGAGTGAGATTCGAAGAGGTAACAGAAGCACAGAAGTTAATATTCATGCATTCAGAATTCAAAGATTTTCAGGCTGATTCACCACAAACAATTGGTAGATGACATCAGCATGACATCACAGTGTGAGACAGTGCACGGTCGCTGCACTCGCCAAAATCGTGCATGTGCCAACAGACGTTTCTCCAGTGTGCGAAGGAAATAAATAAGCACTATTCCAAACTAATGCTACCCAAGTTTCCCTACATGTATTCACACAACTTGGCACTTTGGTGCGTTTCGCCGTTTTGCATCATGTGTCACCTAAAGAGATTGTATTCTGGGCGGCCTCTGGACTTCCTTCGCTTCTTGCTGACACGTGCAACTGATCCAGATAGTTCAAAGAAAAAATGCAAAATGCCTTATTAAAATGCAACCCATTCTCATGTCACGAATATGAACTGCACCCAAAGAACACAAATACAGACATCTGTCGCACAAAACACCAAGTTCTGAAGAATGTGGTCTGCATGGGTGCTGTGAGATCACACTTGGCAAGTATCAGATGAAACGCAGCGATGACCGTTTTGATGGAGGACTTGTGATAATCTACGAAAATGGTTTCTGCTTTTGCCCTGCTTGTTGACATTTTAGCAGTTCCTCTACATCAGGGGTGTCAAACTCCAGTCCTGGAGGGCCGCAGTGTCTGCGGGTTTTTGTTCTTTCCTTTCGATTGGCAGCCATTTTAGGCCTTGGAAACCAGGTGTGTGGACTCTTTAGCCAACCAGTGATTTTAATTAATCAATTAAGTGCTGAAACACACCAAAAACCAGCTACCACTGCAGCCCTCCAGGACTGCAGTTTGACACCCCTGTTCTACATTATCTCCTCACACAACATACAGTATGTGTATGCTATGAAAAGAAAGTTCATTTGCCTTCTCTTCCCATATGTCACTAGTGTACAATCAGTCCTTTTTGGGTAACATAAGGCTATTGCATGAACATTTTGGCATTCAACAGACACCTTTATCCAGAGTAACTTAACAGTCTATATATTAGATACTACCCAGTTATACAAATGAAGCAATTCCAGTGAAGTACCTTGCTGGCGGATACAAGGACAGTGCCTTAGATAGGACTTTAACCTACATCCTTCAGCTCCCTAACCATATAGAACTACGACAACACCAGATAAATATGATTTTAACTTATTGGTATCAACATATGTAGTGTAAAAATGAATTTTTGCATCAGCACAACTTCAAAAATCTATGATTCCCGATGCACAGATCGTTCATACTAACTCACACTATCATACTCACACTGTTCGTACTAATAGTATATTGGGGATGTTTGCTTGCACACTATACAGCTTATATGTTAGTTTCAAACAGCATATGAAGCATGTATTCACATGTGCTATTGCTCCAAAGAGAGAATATGCTGCCGAAGTGAAGCATCAATCAACACCAATAGGGATATTCATTCATTATTAATTGTAGCATTATCAAGTTCATAATATGCGAGTCCTTAACGACTTCAAATGCACTTGAAAATTTAAAATTTGTTTTTGCTGTGACACAGTATGTGAAGAATACAAATGAGAGCAGAGATAGCAAGAAAGGGGAAAGGCAGGACCAACTTACATAAATGAATACAGGGAAACAAAGGCAGCATTGCTTCGGAACAGTGCATGTTTAGTTTCTGTGAAAAACACTGGTTTAGTTGCATCTTGGCAGGACAATAATATCAGTAATCCGGCACACATATTCTAGGATTTCTATTTTTGCAGCGTGTAAAGTATATTCTTTGTATATAAGAGTAACTTGCCGTTTTTGAATTGAAAAATATTTTTGTTGAGATATACACAACATAATTACCACACTCCTCTTTTATGGACGTTCTGCATCAAAAATAAACATTACTGAATTGTTTGTTGAGTGCTCTCACTCTCTCTGTTTAATTTTGTATTTTAAAGTTAAAAGTAAAGAAATACATACTGAATTTTTTTTCCTTCTTTAAACACAGTCTTTTAAAGACACACTACAATTTCACAGCATGTCTGTTCTCTGTACTTACTTATGAATAATTTTACAGTCTCCATTGTGCTGCCCACCTCAGATATTTTATATTTTCTTTTGTTGGGTTTGACATTTTATTTGTGGTCAGCTGGCCAAAGCCATAAAAGGGCCTTGTTCAATAACAACAGTTAAAAGGTTACTCATTTATTAGCTTAACCTTCTGCTCCATAATTCCAGCACTCTGACAGAAACTGCAAAAATGGACTATCAAGCTGACAAAAAGTTGACAAGGCATATTTCAATGGAAGAAGTGTTTACACAATGTTAGGTTTTTGCAACAACAGCAGGAAGGAGCTCTGGTCCTTCATTGCCAGAAATGTTTTTAGTTTTTGTTTTATCTATGACGCATCTATGGCTAGATTGTGGTGAAATGCTGAGCACTACCAACACAAAGGAAGTGTTTACAAACAAAGGCTTTAAATATTCAAAAAATGCTCGTCGCTCCATATTCACAAGTGCTAAATTCCCTACGCAAATAGTAAAGTCAATAAATAAGTACTTTGGCACAATGTTGTAATGCTATTTACCTACAGATTACATACACAATGAATGATAAAAAATGTATACTTAGCATAATGACAACCATGCATGGAAAAAATACCTGACAATACAGCTAGCCAGCTACATAATTAGCCACAAAGATCCTACTAGATATTATGAGCTAGGTCACCTCAGATGTGATCATTTGACAGCAGGCTAATGTTCAAATAATACAGTAATGTTAAGAGAATATTTCACTGACATTGAACCTAATGTTACATGGTGTACACACGTCAACTAGTTAGAGAGGGTTTTGGCAGGTAGTAGGGGGACACTCTCATCATCTACTTGTATGGTTTAATTAGTGACGCACTGACTTCCTGAACTACAATATGCCTATGGTTGAGCTTTCGGCAATTCAAAAGCAGAATGTATTTTACCGCAGAAAAGGATATAAATGAAAACATATTTCCATCATGATATTTTGAGCAAACCCCTGGTCAGATGAAAACAATCAGAAGGTATTTTTTAGCTAATAATACCCATTTCACTTTATTATCAGTCAAACATTAACATAAACTCCATTTACATCACATTGTATTTCTGCGGGACTCCTCTGTATTTCAGCCGCAAACTAAAGTGAAAAATAAACTTTCAGTGAGATGAAAGACTGAGTTTATACAGAAAAGTATACAGGCTCAAAATAAGCTCACTGTTTCTATGAATAAAATAATGCTCACTGTTTATGATAAAAAGGTGCAATCTTACTTTTCATGACAAAAATATTCTCACTGTTTATATGAATAAAACAACTAAATATTAAGACCTCGGAAAAGAAGTACTACTGAGACATATTATGGGCTAAATTAGATTAGAATTAAATTAGAAGAGGAAATTACTAAGTGGGTCTTATTCAATAGAAATAGATGAAATGTCCTAATGCAGTAACCACTTATCTACAAGCTTAGTGAATGCACTACTGACAGTTATTTGCCTCAGAATGACTTCAGCAGATTGCATTTTCTAGCAGAAAAATGTTGCTTTATGGGTTGTTTTTAGAATGTGAAGGTAAACATTACAGGTAATGCTTAAGAAAAAAAATTCTGTTGCCAAATAATGGAAATTTGTAAAATACCACAAAAAAACAACAGAAGAAATTTAATTTTGTTGAAAAAAAAAAAAAATACCAGAATGATGACTTGAAACTGAAAAACCGACATAAACACATACCTGGTTATTATACCACAAAGTTGTATAACTTAACTTTGTAAAAATATGATAAGGACAATTATGTCTTCCACTTGCTCAAGCTGACCCAAAACCAATTTCATGGATTCAAATACACAATAACAGTTAATGACTGCCTGTCTGCTAAACTAGCATCAAAAAATGTTACTTGGGCATGTTTAGGAAAGCTAGCCATTTAATTTGATAAGACAGCTTTACGGTTTAGACCTGTGTCCATAAATCAGAAAAAGAAGAAGTTTACTTACTCGCTCTTGCCCAGCTGTGTCCCAGATAAGGAATTTGTGGAGTTCATTCTGGTACTGCACTGTCTTTGTCATAAAGGATGCCCTGGAAGCCATAATATTTATCTTAATTTCATGGACAATCCTCTTCACGGAGAACTAGCTCCAAAATGTGCTTGTGGATGAACTGAAATATGTACATGCTATTTTATTTTACTTATGCCACATTCAACTTGTAGTGAAAGATTTTAACATTCGTATTTTCAAGACAAAAAGACATACAGCACTTTCATTCTTTGCGACTATCAGGTGGCAGTATCCAATGCATTTAAAGTGTGTGTCTATGGTAGTTGACAAGATCTCCTACTGCTTAGTTTTGTTTTTTACTCCAAAATGAGAGTAGCCATTTTGAACAATAAGTTAAACAGTATGTAATGTGTCGATTACAAAATTCTTGATTTCATATTTGGCATGACTTTCACTAATCCAGGACTTTCTGTAATCTGAATCAGCCAAAATCCCAAGGGTTTCAGAGTACTGAGGTCCTACAATGCTTTAATACTTCTGCCTGATTTTTTTTTAACCCAATAACTCTTGAGTTCCTCAACTGAATACTGCATTGTATTTCCAGACAGAAACTGTCAACTGACAAACACTGCGAATTAAAAACCAGTAAGATCAATGATCCATCTTACCCAATTGTTGGATTGATGTTTGGGTCAAAGCTGTCTTCTACAAACCTCCATACAATGCTAGACTTTCCTACACCCGTGTCCTGCAGTGTGGATAACAATCATATTTTTTAAAAAATGTACAAATTAAATTGTCAAAACATTGATTTAAATTTAAACAAACAGCCTCAATTAAAGTAAGTTAGGAAGCATACATATTTATGTGAAAGTAGTCGTCAGACTGACATTTATGGTCACTCTGGAATGTAGACCATTGACAGAACACATAACTAACACTTGATTTATTGTCTCTTGTTTACAACAAAAACGTTATGACATTACTTAAGTAGCCTAGATTTCCCGTAGGACAGAACATCTTTCTGCCTTTAACTCTTACTATAACTAGATAGTTTCAATTCTTTTGGTCCACTGATATTTGATACATGAAATAATTGCAGAATGGATTCCCAAATGACAGCGATGACTTGACTCAGAATTCAGAACTAACAAATTGTCTCTGCAAAGAAATCTGTAACACAAAATCATATGCAGCTAGCAAGGAGCAACTGAGCAGACACGTTAACTAACGTTAACTAGCCAGCTAACTTTAGATACAGTTGTTAGCACTACCGTTAAATACCTGGCTCAGTCAAGTAATAGTGCTAATTATTTTGAGAACAGTATTAAACATAACACATTCTTACCCCGAGCAGACAAACTTTTAACTCTCTGAGCGCCATATCAGTCTCCAAAATGACATGAACTTCATGAACATTCCAGCTACGTTAACCAAAATAATTATAACTAACTAGCTAGCTGCAACTCCCATCTGCCTAGCTAGCAGCTAGCTAAGTTAGCTATTTGGTTTAGCTAGCAAAATAGCTAGCTAATTTGAAAGCTAGTTAGCCGCTTTTCAACACAGATGGGTGAAAAGGTATTAGAGATAAAGATGTGACGGTTGGCTTTTACTCGTGTTAGTTCGCTACGAATTACACAAGTCAAGCTGTCTCGATACAGGCAGTTTCGATAACCTTGCTATCTAGCTAACTGGTTAAGAATACAATCGTGGACGCCATCTTGAACTACCGTCCGAACTGTCACGTGACTTGTATGATTTTTTTTTTTTTTTTTTTGTTTAATAATTGTCCAATTTTTCCCTTAAGCAGCTTTTATTTTTCAGTGCTACATATTACATGACAAGCGCAGGCAGATACATGACGAGATATAAAATGGTTTTAAAAAATTACTCCAGGAAGTAATTTCAGGAAGTGCCAAGCTTTCTCTGTCCACACAGTAAACTGTGCAGTTGACAAATCAAGATGGCAGGTATGTGAAGAACTGTAATGTGGATTCAGGCAGTCTGCTAACTTAATTTTGAAATGATCTGTATCTTTGTGTTGACATATTCATTTACACATATTATAAGACACATATATTTCCGTTGTTCGCCATGGAGTTACTGAGGGCAATGAGGTTTATCTGGCTAAAGCCACTTGACGAGCTGCATGACTATCAAGCTAGTAGCTACCTAGTTAGCTCGTACCGATACTTGCAGTAGTTAACGTTAGTTATTACCGTTTCATCATAAGAAAAACAAGTAAGGCAGATAATATTATTCGTGTCATTACCCATTCCAAATAGCTATCTGAAACTTAAAAATCAGAATTTTGACTAATACCACCTCACAGGTTAACTAACTGGCTAGCTTAGTGGATCTAATGTTACTCTGGCTTCTAAGGTCATTAACGTTAGCTTGCTAACTGTCTAAGACATCGAAAATTGGGTAAGGCTAGCTCGCTAACTACGGTGTATTTCATAGTTAATTACCAGTAGTCGAAATCCCTAATTTGGTTTCACTATGTGGAACGGAATGTGAATGTAGGCAATACAAATATTCGTTCGCTAACGTTAGCCCATGCCGTGGTGGCTAATCGGCAGCAATTCGCTTTGTTTTGATTGTGGATCCTTTCTGGAATCGGATCTGTCAGATATCTATCAACGAGTTAAAAGGTGGTTCTGTTTGTGTATTAGTTGCTACCTTGCTAGCTGTGGTAGGTAACGGAACTGGTATAGTTCGCTAGCTAACGTTAGCTTGGAAGGTATGCACAATGTGGCTGGCGAGTTTGCCAGGAACTACCTAGCTGTGTATGCTAGCCGCTGCTGTTTATCAGGATATTGACAGTAATCTGCCGAGCTAAGCTAACGTGCTTGTATTGTAAATGACAGTGTTTTTTTCCTGGTAAGACAACTCTGCTTGGGAGAACTAATGCCAACTGGTGTTTGACACGCTGTAGCCAGCTTATCTAGTAACGGCTGTTGTATTAACGATCTAGCCACTATTTTAACAACCTGCCAGCTGGCAAGGTAATTTTTCGTTAACTAGACATTGATCAGTGTTAAGTAGCATAAGATGGATAGGCGCGTCAACTAGCTACTCAGCTAGCGAACATAACTGTATGGAATGTGCCTGTAGTTAAACCGTATACTTGGGAACGTTAGTACATTTTCAAATAATATGTTTTCAGCGGTTCAAAACAAAAATAAATCCAACTTAGCAAGCTGTATGCGGTTGTATTTGATTACTTTTAGCGTGCTGAAACCGACTGTCAATTTTATAAGAACGAAAGGTATGCAATGTAATGAATGTGCCTATTTCACAAGTCTCGATTTCTTTTTTTTTGGCAGGTCTGTCTTTGTACTTTGAAGATGGTCACGATGATTTGGATGACTGTAAGTTCCTTGGTGGACCTCATTGCATGGATTACTTTGCTTAAACACTGAAGTTTAATTGACTGTTGAATATTGAAGGCGCGCGGGAAGTAGTCAGTATTTGCATTAATAAACGGCTATTTGCTTAAAAGTTCAAATAATTTACAACCTAATAATTTAAGTTTAGCATCACATGGCTGTCAATCTTGCAACTATGGATACATCAGTGGGAAATTTGGCTTTTGGGGAAAAAGTTAAATGTTTGATGTCTTATTGACAGGAATAACGACCTTTACATACACTGTGATATTTTGTATGATCAGACATAGGAGTGTTTAAGTCTCATTGGGTTCACAGACAGAGTAACAGGCACTGGTTTGCAATGTGAAGAATATAATCACATGGAATTTGATCTTGTGTGTGTTGATGTTGTGTGGAATTTAAAACGCATCAGTATCACGGTGGTTTATACGTTCGCTTTTTTCCCTGCAGGTTCATGCCTGGCTATTATTAGCAGTGTAGACACACATATCCTAGTCTACATGAGTTAAGGCGGTTATATCATTCGGCACTTTTTTTTGTATGCAAAAGCATTCTCATAATTTCGAAATAGCATCGAGTGATTCATGTTATTCTTTGACGCACGCTGTAGGCACAAGTGTGGGATGAGTAAGATAGCAGTAATGACAAATGTGGCAAAAACACCAACATCGGCGGGATGCCTTCAGCATTCACATTTCCAGAGTATCTGAATCCACCTATTGGCAAAGTTTGTAGACATTCCAATGCACTGCAGGAGATATTTTCAGAGAATGATTCTTAAGACTTTCGAATAATAGATGAAATAAACTTAAGTAGCACAAATAGTCGGATTTTGTAGGCATTCATCAATCCATTCATTCAATAATTCATTTATTCATTCAGCATAAGCTCATATATTACAAGACTGATGTGAAGTGAATCATTAAGTGACTCTTATGTTATTTTTTTATTTGCTTCATAAAAAATGCAGTTGTATTTACACTCACCTTTTTGTGCTGGCCTTCACCTTTCCTTCACCTTCCGCAGTTGGGTTTGATGACTATGGCTCAGAGTGTGACGGAATTCGCATAACTGCCTTTCTTGACGCGGGGCAGGACAACCTCACTCCTTTGGGACGGCTTGAGAAGTATGCTTTCAGCGAGAACGTTTTCAACAGGTAGGCAATAAAGTGGATGTTTGTAATTGGTGTGTCGGAAGACATCAAAGTTTTAAAGATGGCAGCCAGCATGTCATGGTCTGGTTTTTGTGCTAATGTATCCAGAAGTATCCAGTTGCACATCTGGTCCATATTGTGTCGCTCCTCTTGTTCGGGTGATTTAGTTAACAGAGTATTTGTTTTGTTGAAGTATTTATCACATATAACACATCATTTTCCTATCAAGCTCATTTAAAGTACCTCAATGGGGTTCATCATGCAACAGATTACACATGGAGTGTACCAGCAAACATTCAGCTTGAAGCAACCAAAGTGATTACATTACCTTGATTTTAACACAGGGTTATGTAAGGGTCTGCCTTAGATATGGCCTGGTAATAAGACTGAGTATTATTAATATATAACATGTATATTTCTGCCCTTTTGTAAATTTTCAGGTATTTTTTTAAGGTATAGCTACAATTGAAGCAAAGGGTTTTGTTTACTGAAATTAAACAAAGTCAACTTTTTTGCAAGCAGATTTTGTATCAGCAGATTTTAAAATCGATATTAACTGTCATAGTGTGTAATCACTCACATTTAATTATTTAAACGGTCTATCCTCTAGGCTTTAGGGGTTTAGGTTCTACAGTTAGGCCTACTTACTTAGAGCTTTGTACTGTTTTGAAACATCATGTTGTACATGTCCAGGTTTTATAGATCACTTAATCTCTCAACATCTGTACAGGAAGGTACGGACACTCTTAGCCCATATGTTTTACAAGCGTGATAAAGTACCTCTGAGCCGTTGAAGCCAGATGCCTTAAATTAGTGCCAAATTTCCAGTTATTCACTATTTTTCCTTCGTGCTGTTGTTTAGATGATTTGTACTGTAATAGTGTAACTCAATACGATGGACTCTCAAGTTTTCAAGAGTTATGATAAACACAAGTTGTTGAGGTTTCACATTCACACAGATTTTATGGGGTTGGATTTGAAGATTCCTTTTGACAGTCGCTTTAGTTTGTTTATTCCTCCCACTAAATACCAGGGGTAAGTAGAAATTTGATTGGCAGCAAATTGTAGTTCGCTTTTGTGAATCCTCCAGTCACAATGTCACATAATGGTCATGTTGTCGCTTCACTCGATTGAAAAGTTTTAACAGGACATGGCGAGAGAAAATCACAATCAGCCTCAAGATTAATAAACCTATCACAGTGCTTTCAGTTGTTTCCTGGCTTCAGTGTTACTCAAAATGAGCAAACGCTGTCTATCCCTAATTTAACATGCCTAAGATATTAGCCTAAGATAAGATGATAAGATAAGATGGCTCTGTTCGTAAGTGAGCTAGCTACCCCATCGTAACTAAAGGGGGTAAGCAGTTGTGAAGTAGTACCTGTAAATGGGCTAACTAAGAATTGTCCCCATGAATTGTTAGCATCATTTTCATATCTAGCCTGTGAGAATAAGGAGAAAGTTAGTGTTGCATATTTTTCTGCTAAAACATCTGTAGTATGTGACTGGGTTCAGCGTAGTCTGGTCGTGGGCACTGAACTTCTTCGTCCCATCAGGTGGCTCATGTATAAATGGGCGAATTCCTCATACTTACACCTTTTTTATTAGTTAACATTGCTTTTTTGTGAAGTTAGTTAGCCATGCGTGTATGTTTGAATGATGTAGACTAAATGTATATGCAAAGAGAGGATAGCCCTTCAGAGTGGTCTGACCAGAGCAAAAAGCCTCGTAACAAACGTTCATTTTGTTACAATTATTGACTTCTAGAAAAACTCGAATCGTGGTTGATGATTAAGATGAGCGATACCATATAGTAATAATGTTTTTTTCATACTAAATGGAAAAGATGCTTATTCTTAGGCTGACTTGGCCATCGCTTGAAATAATTTTTGTTTTCTCTTCACCGAAAATAGTGTTGGCACAGACCCCATGAAGTCTTAAGCGTTTCAAATGCAGTCCTAAAGTTTGCGATATGAAACAACACCCACTCGCTTCATGTTCACTGCACACTTAACATAATGTGAAACAGGCTTTGTTTATTGAGGTGGTTATTGCTGTGTCCTGCTGTTTCACACCTCTGCTCAGTCTGTAGAGAAACAGCGCTGTCTGTCAGATTAAGTTGCTAAAGAGGAACGTCAGGTCAGAGTGGCTTATTATAGTGGCAGTCTTAACGGGTGCAGCTCTGCTGCATGCACTGGGTAGGGCTTAGCCGGTGCTTCGTTAGCGCTCAGGTGGATCACTCTCATTTCCTGTGTAGAAAAGCCATTTAAGTGTGGTGGTTTTTCGCTATGGGAACTTGGCTTGAAAAATATTGCCTTCGAAAACTTCTCTGTAGCACGTGCCTGAGTTCTGAGTACTTCCTCCGCCTACAATGCCCTGTTCTTTTGCACCCTGCTGTACTTTGAGCTCCCGAACTCCGTATCTGCTTTCAGCACATGTTGCTTTGCTCATATTTTCACTGGAAAAAAAATGAACTGGGCTTGTCAGCATGTACGCCTGCTCATTGCCGGACGATTGGTTGATCAATAAAACGGCCATCAGTGATAATCCAGTAGGTGTGATTTACGAGGTTCTGTGATGTTTCTCTCTCCAGGCAGATTGTCGCACGTGGCCTGCTGGACGTGCTACGGGAATTCAGTGACAATGAAAATGACTTCGTTGCTGTCATGGAAACGGTTGCCAGGATGTCAGAGGATGGAGGTGAATATAATTGAAAGGCCTTAAGGTCCCAAACCAGTAGTTATTTATTTATTTTTTCATTTCTAAAAAAATGTTTTAGTTGATATTATATCCTGGGGTTGGATATTGTGTTGCACAATGATTTCAGTCTGAAAATGACTACTTTAGTCAAAGTATTTGTATTCTAGGAGGTTGACAGTTTTAAGTTCCTTCTAAAGCAGAATATCACATGGTATGACGAATGATTTTATCATTTCATTCTCTGTTTCTGAACTTGGCATCCAGAGTATTAGCCCGTGCCTCCTGTATCTCCCTCTTTGCAACTCAAAAACACAGGCAGCATTCTTGCTATACTTCTATACAGCACAACTTTTACTTCATATCTTATCTGTAAGTCGTCATAGGGGCGACACAACCACCCGTGTGTGTTGGAAGACAAGTCAGCTTGCTAGCCATGAAATAATAGATGATCTTTAGTTTGATTCCAGATTTCAACTCTTACTTTTGCTGTCAAGCAGTTGAGTTGAATTTGTTCTGGGTAGAAAAATATGCATATATGATAAGAACATTTAATGCCATTTTGACCCTTGACCCTTTTAGAGGATGATAAAATAAAGTAAAATCTTCGTTACAAAATGTATTCCAGTGTGTGTCTCCAGCAATGTATTGGTGGTAGCTATCTACATTAGCAAGCTTACCTGAGTAGGTGGCTTGTTTGCTATATTCAGGAACATTGTCAGTGCTTTTGGGTGGCAGCACTCATCTCCTCTGGACCAGAGTTTACAAGAGACTCTGAGGCCTATAACCGAACGTGACCCTGGTTGGAAACTCGTGGTGCTTGCAGCAACAGAGGAGGGAGAGTGGTCGTCCATCTCAAAAGTGAAATTGGAGGCTACACTCCCCTTGTCAGCGCTACCATCTGTCTCCATGGTTTGTTTGTTAGCAACCTCTGATCAGCTGACTGAGGAAGTGTGGGAGCATAATTTTTCTCACTGCCATGAGCAAATCCCAGAGCTCCGTGTAACTTCTGTACGGTTTTCAGACTTATAGCATTTTGTTATATAACTGGAGGGTAAAATTGGCCATAGGGTGCATTGAATACTGAACGGAAAGGGAATTTAGAGTAATGGTGATGGTAATTCACTGTAGGTTTTACAGTTGTGTGCTGAAACATTTTAACGCCCCTTTTACACTGTAAAAATGATGTTGTATGATAACATATGGATCACTGCTGTAGATTTCCGTTTGTGGAGTTATGAAAATTGAAACTAGTAAAATCCTTTACTTCATCTTATTTGAGCTAATCACAAAATCCCTTTGATAATTTTTTCCTTGCAGAAACAGGACAATGTTGTTTTTGTTCAATCCATGTGAAACTATGTTATGCCTCTACAACTAGAGCCTCTTTAGTCAACTCTAAAATACAGAAAATGCTGGAATGCAATGCCTTATTTGTAGAAGTTGTTGTTGTTATTATTATCCCAACATGAACTGTGTTGGGCTCATAATAACAATAAAATAAATGTATAGGAAAAAAGAACTTAGAAATCTGGTCAGCAACCATGATTTACAAGAGAATGACTGTTGCACATTCCAGCATACACAGGGGTCCACCATGACCAGATTTGAAAACCTAAACCTATACAAAATGATTAAAAGCGATGGCAAGCATATCAGTTATTAGATCAAAATATAGTTTACTAATTTTGGGGTTTTGATTTTTGTGTTTTGGGGATCTTTCACTGTTGAAATCCTATTTCTGCAGGTTAAACTCACCAGGACATGGTGCTTGTGTTACCGAAGCACTGTCATTTGTGTGTGTGTGTCTTCAGAACCCACAGTCTGTGTTACTGAAGCACTGTAATGTGTGTGTGTGTGTGTCCTCAGAGCCCACGGTCCGTGCTGAGCTGATGGAGCAGGTCCCCAACATCGCCGTGTTTCTGCATGAGAGCCGGCCCAACTTCCCAGCAGCCTTTTCCCGATACCTGGTGCCCATTGTGGTGCGGTACCTCACAGACCCTAACAACCAGGTATATAAAAAAAAAAATATCACGTTGTTTTTATTTCTATTACCATTTTTGATACTAATTGGCAGCATAATAATAACACTCATTACCTTTGTTATTACTTCTGTTACATCTTTGCAATCTCAGTTCAATGTTCATGTGTATGAAAGTGCCATGCACACACTTTCCTTTTAAACAGAATTATATGACTGATTATGAGGCACTATACTGTGACTGTCGGAACAGCTGTGCTGTGGTCAAATGCACAAGCTGAAGGAGTATTGCTGATGAAAAGGTGTGACAATAGTTACAGTATTACAGTGCTATGGCAAGCCATTGGGGACAAAAATGTGTTTGAATAATTGTCACATGGCAAATTGCAACGTGGCAGGATGTGGAAAATGGACATGTTTAGAAGGCAATTATAAGACGACACACGCCTAGGCATGTATGTAAAACCCATGACCAAAATGCGTGTTTTGACAAAACAGAATCTTGCATATTTTGTCATTGTCTCCAGATGCCAATGGTTATGTTGTTTCAGTGCATTTAAAATGAAAACCCAATGGCTTGCCAAACCGTTGACCTTGAGTATATTATTGCTTTTATAGACCGGTTTTACAACAATCCATAAACTGACAAAAAGACCAATAATCAAAATCTAATTGATTTTTTAATTTAGTGCTTCATATGAATATTGACACTGCAAAAAGATGCAAGGGGAGAGAGGTTTTTTTTTTTTTTTTTTAAATTCAGACTGGTGGATAAAAAACCACAACTGGACATTATAAGAATGCATGATTTTCTTTAGTTGCGCCGAGTGAGAAATAGCAGGTGCCTCTCTGCTGTGAGTGATGGATGTTGTGTTCTGAGCAGGTGCGGAAGACCAGCCAGGTCGCTCTGCTCGTGCTCCTGGAGCAAGGACTCATCTCCAAGGCCGACATGGAGAGCAAGGTGTGCCCGGTGCTGCTGGACCTGACCGAGCCACGCTGCGACGACGACTACAAGATCGAGGCTGTCGCGGTGAGAGAGGGGCGGGGTGGGACACAGTAGCGTTTTTGAAACCGTTGTAAATGCAGTCATTACAGAACAGAGCCCTTTCGAGGCTTTAGTGGTGAGAGAGGGGCGGGGCGGTCCATTTGGGGGGGGACACAGTAGTGTTTTTGAAACCGTTGTAAATGCAGTCATTACAAAACGGTGCCCTTATAAGGACCAAGTCATACAGACCTGAAGCAGATGTATATGAAACATGAATGATGATCTGTGGCTTGCTTTCCATTGTGGGCAGAATTGCAGTGAATCGGAGTAGTGCACGCATAGAAAGTAGTACATGCTTAGAAGAATAAATCAATGAAACCTCTCCTACTTATTGAGAAATCAGCTGTGCGGTTGTTAACATGCTGTGGTGGTAAAACGCTAATGACAGCTGATTGAACTATTGTGTGATCAGACTATGCAAAGGAGAGCTTTCCTGAGTTTCTACTGTGGGATTTTTGGTTTGGTATATGCTGAATGGGTAAAGATGGGAACCCTTGTTCTTGTCATGGATGCATGTGGAAGCTGGCAGGCGACCGCACGTGCCACTCTTGTTCAGTTTGATGATCTTTGCGCCTCTTTAGTCTCACCGTTCCTCTACAGCCAGGAAATATAAAGCTGGCCTCCTAAGTGAAGGGGCACTGCAGTTGACCCATACTGTTTGCTTAGCAGACAGTTATAGATGGTTGACACTAGAGAGTTATATTATGTAAGAGCATATATTGAGCTCTCTCATGAAAACTTTTCCAGTGAGCATTATTCCTGAACCAAATTTTTGGTCTGTTATATTTCAGTTTAGTCAATGGGAACATAATAATAACTTAAGTTCTGCCTGCATTCTTGATGCCTGTGCCAGGACATAGTGCACCTAGAAGGCTGGATCAGTTGCTGACAGTGACTAATTTTGGTTACACAGAAAAACTTGCTTCAGGCCACTGACAGTGCAGTTTACTAATGTTTATTAACACATGAACAAATAATTTATAATGATTAATGAAAAGATTACAAGTGATTATAAAATGTTTATTGATAAGCAGTTTGTTGCATTATAATGTAATGGGCATTTTTCACTGTTTTCTGATGTTCTATACATCACATGATTAATCGAGAATATAATCAACAGATTAATCGATAATGAAAATAGTTGTTAGTTGCAGCCCTAGTTAGCTGTCAGAGGTGGGGTTTGGATCCTGGTAGCTCACTCTGCGGGCGTGCGTTTCAGATCATGTGTAAGCTGGTGACCATGCTGAGCAGAGACACGGTGGAGCACCTGCTGCTGCCCAGGTTCTGTGAGCTGTGTAGCGACGCCCGCCTCTTCCAAGTCCGAAAGGTTTGGTCCCCATCACTTCACTTCTGTCACAGAACTCAAACCATCTGGGGAAAATGTATATGAAATACTTGTGATGCCATTATATTTCCTGCAGATTTTGGAGAAATCAAACGTGGCAGTAGTATGGACAAAAATCTTCTTTCATGAAATTATTTTGTTTAAACAATTTTTTGTTGACCAATCTCAAAGAAATACATATTTTGGCATCCATAGAGTATTAGATATTTTGTCAAATTTTATGTATATTTTTTATTTGAGTTAAATTTTGACCCAAGTCTGGTACTTTGATGTTGAATACATGTAAGGTATAAATTCCCCTGTGAATATTTAAAGGTTCATAATGTTCATAAATGTAATTTTGATAGCCAGGCTAGTTTCTTGGTTCTGTTGTTGTGAAGGTATAGTTTATCCACTGAGCATTTTGTAACGGCTAACATGGGAATCCCAGTGGAACATGGGATAAGTGGGGAGCTGGTATGGGGCAGTCAGAGATTTGATGTTATCTGGTACTGTTGCATGTAGTTTTTCACTATTAACATAGTGCCTGTCCATTCTACTCCTCCAGGTGTGTGCAGCCAATTTTGGGGAGTTCTGTTCCATTGTGGGCCAAGATGCCACAGAGAAGCTATTGGTGAGGACCCTGAGGACTACTGTCATAGCAGTTTCATTATTAATATACTGCAGGTAACGCCCTATGCTGTGCGTTAAGCACCAGTCGTTTCTCTTTCGCTTTCCCAGATGTCAAAGTTCTTCGACCTTTGCTCGGACAGCCTGTGGGGAATTCGCAAGGCGTGCGCAGAGTGCTTCATGATCGTGTCCAACTCCACGTCCCCGGAGGTTCGGCGGACAAAGCTGTCCCCGCTCTTCATCAGCCTCATCAGTGACCAGTCCCGCTGGGTAAGACCAAGCTGTGGGAGCCGAGCAGTCCCGCCCCAAGCAGCATGTAGCCCTGAACATCCGCATCGGCCTCAAGGACTCATGAAAGACGCTGTGCTACCTATATTAGCGGTAGAACCTTAGTTCTACCGCTAATGTAGGTTCCACGCAGGACAAGACGTTTTAAAGGGTCCTCTGTTGAAAGTGTGAAATATAGTCACCGTCAGTCTAGTGTCTGTCATTGATGTAGGGAAAAATTCAGCGGCGTCTGATCTGTTTAGCAGTCGTTCATGAGCAGTTTAGCAGTTTAGCTCTATTCCAGGGCACTGGGAGACACCCAGCCAAACAGGATCTGTGTGGTGTCTGAAAAAGCAATATCTCCAGTCCACTCTTCTAGAACTTTATAAGGTATTACAACAGCTATTTGGCATTCATTTGACAAAACTTTTTTTTTGAAAAGGAAAGCAGGTGATTTGCTGTCCTTTGTATTTTTTGTTTTTATTTTTTGGACAGTTGGGGGGGGTAGCAAGAGGGTCATGGTTATGAGAGATGACAGTTTGGGTGTTGCGGGACCTGGGTTTGAACCTTGGCTGCCAGGGGTGATCGTGTGTGGTGTGCGAAGGTTGGCGCTCTGCGGACTGCGCCACAGCCTCTCCCCCCATCTGGCACGGTGTCACAAACACAATCATCTTACCAGTTTATATTCATACAGAAATCACTCTCCTCACTTCAACTCAGCCTTGTACAGCATTGCTTTTCAGTGCATTCCCTGCATATACGAGAACTATGAGAGTGCCCCAGTCTCCTGTACAAACTACAAGGGCACGCGACATTCAGTGTTTGAGGCCTGCATCAATGTGTGTAATCCTGTGAAAGAAATGGATAAATGTGATACAGAAACAATTTAGTCATGCAGTGATTATTGGTACTAATAATTTAGATTAGATATGTAGATATGTGAGTTGAGGGGCTGGTGTTAGTTAGGTTCTTCAGTAACCCCAACAGGCAGGACTGCAATGTTGTAGGCTTAAGCCCAACTAGACCCTTCCCAAGGGTATCCCAAGACCCTTTTTGACACATGCACAGTACTGGCTATAAAAAGAGAGCCTCTCATTGGCTGTTCCTTTGACTCGGCAAAAGTATTTTTCGAGTGTCTTCCATTTAAACTGCTTTGTTCCAAGTGGCCCTTAACCTTGTAGCGAGTATCACTCAAGTCTCCTCCCTTTTTCTGGAGTCCAGGTGCGCCAGGCCGCCTTCCAGTCTCTGGGCCGCTTCATTTCCACTTTCGCCAATCCATCCAGCACAGGCCTGCACTTCAGAGAGGACGGCACACTGCGTGAGATCGCCAAGTCGCCCCCGGAAAAGTACGGCCAACTCGCCTGCCACCATTTGTCAGTTCTGAAGTTTTTGGCTTCCTGTTAATTTCAGTATACATATTGAGATTGTTTTCTCTGTTAACAAAGCACTGGATTGCATAACTCAAGAATATTTGAAAATCTATTGAGAGGCTCTGTTCTCATTTTATGCACTTCAACTGGAATGCGCTGCCAGTTTTTTTTTTTTTTTGTTTTTTGAAAAAAAAATTCTTGTTTTTGTTTTTTTCAGGATCCTATGTATGAAAATATTTTGACAGCAAGACTGAAAATGATTTTACTATGTTGCTTTTAAAAGAATATCTTTTTTTCTTTTGGCATTTAATTTACTGAATGTATTAGTTTGTGGACATCTGAATTCTAGTTTTTGTTCCTTACAGATATAAATCCTATATTTCTGTCATATTATTCTGCTAAAAAACTGAATTATAGTACATGTTATGACAATTGCTATATAAATATGATTATTTATTTTATTTTGATTATTTCAAGTTAAGGGCTTAGAGTCAAACTTTATTATGTGAAAAGCAAATATAGATTTCTTTTCTCCAAAAAGGAACTTCTTTACTGAAGTAAGGCTGAAAAACATTATCAGGATAGTCTGTGTTACATGATGAGCCTATTTTCTCAAATTTGTGTGTTGTCATGTTCTCGTGTCTGGCACACAGAAGTGAGCCCCCAGATTTTGGTGATTTGGGCAGAAGCTGTCAGAGCGAGAGGCTGGCGGGGGCACCTCCGGAGCCGGAGCGGAGCTCCACCCCGGTCCCAGGCTCTGGCCCGGAGGGACAGGAGGACACTCAGGACTGTGATTCAGACAGCACAGAGGTGCAAGGAGATTCAGGAGATGGGAGGGAACAAAACCACCCCGTGTCCAACAAAGAGGGGAAGGAGCCAGAGCAGGGCGAGGACACGTACAACTCCTTCCACTACTGGAGGCCCCCTCTGCCTGACATCAGCCAGGACCTGGAGCTCCTGCAGAACGGGGAGGAGACGGAGGCAGAGGAGGGGGAGGTGACCAGGCTGGGCTCCGAAGGCCCTGCTACCAGCTCCCAAATCCAGAAAGTGCTGGACTGCCTACAGCCCCACCTGGATGACCCAGATGTGCAAGGTAAGGGGTCTGAGAATGAGATCCACTGCTGCTTTTCAGTGGGGTCTGACAAGCCCACATAGTGTTCGGAAGTCAGATGTCAACTGTGCAACGCTGCTACCAGAAATAATTCACTTTACCTTCTGTGGTGAGAAAAGGATACCACAGCCAAACCTGAATTCATCCTTTTTTCATCTCAAAGGTCCTTTGTTCTCAGTAACCATGTCAAGTGCTCGACTGTAAAAAGAGAAATTTACAGTTGCACATGAAGCAAAAGTACAGTATATTGGCATACAAATAATTTAAAATTTGGTCTACGACACGTTTCCTGACTGAGTTTCTGGCTACCAGATCTGTAAGTTTGTATGGACTGAGGTGCTGAATAACGTTCTCAGGGAAGTGTTGGCTTTGCAGCTTATGAAGGCTGTCCAATAATGTGCAGTAGTGAATATGTGCATGTGTGTGATTCCCCCCCCCCCCAGCTCAGGTACAGGTCCTGTCCGCAGCACTGAAGGCGGCTCAGCTGGAGAGCCAGTCTGAGGAGGGGGAGCAGGATCAGGAGGCCACGGTAGATCCCAGCGAGACCACAGAGGCCCCCGCCCCCGATCCATCACCAGCCCCTGCACCTGTTGATCCCCTCCCCACCGAAAACCAGGCTCTAACAGAGGCAGAGCCCAGCGAGTCCCCGCTTCCCGCTGAAGACACAGAGCAAAGTCACATGGTGAGAGCTGGCAGTCACAGCTGTCAAAAATCTAATGCCTCCTGGAATACAATACCCTAAACCTCCACATGGGCTTTTTGGGTTTATGCTAATGTAAAAGGGAGTGTCAAAACTAAAGCCAGGCAGAACGCCAGTTCACTCATAGCTCTGTGTTTGGCCCCTCTTGCAGGTATCTGCTGAGCTGATCGAGAGTGTGGAAGAAGGGAACGACTTCACCTCCAATCACCTCAACGAGGAAGAAAAGTCCAAGGTCCAGGTCAGTTTGTGAAGTCTTAGAAAAAGGGCCAAGCTACCTTCTTTCTGTTTTGACATAGATTAAAAACGTGGAAAACAACTCTGGCAAGCAGCCCTAGGTGCCATCTGAAAGCTACCAGAATTTCCGAAGTCATATGACCGCGTACTCTTTTAATTTGATCAAAGGCTTTCCCGGCGGCATTGCTGACGGGGGCTGACTGCTGCGAAATTTTGGTAACACGATCCCCCTCTCCACAGAATGTAATCCCTCAGCAGCTGCTCGATCAGTACTTGTCGATGACGGATCCGGCCAGGGCCCAAACGGTGGACACAGAAATCACCAAGCACTGCGCCTTCAGCTTGCCTGGAGTCGCCCTCACGCTGGGGCGCCAGAACTGGCACTGTCTGAAAGACACCTACGAGACTCTCGCCACGGACGTACAGGTGGGCTCCACGGCCAGTCTGCTCCCGTTTCCCACTTATCCTCTCAGATTGGACAAATGCCCAAACACCCCTTCACAAATTTGCTTGGTCACACTAAATAAAATTGATCAGGTGTTGAAGCATACTGGCATTTTTGAGCGTAAAAAAAACCTACATTTTGACTGTGCCTGAGAATGCACAGGTGACGTTTATCTGTCGGGGCAGCACCATAGTGTCTGACTGACAGCTGTAGCATCCAATCAGTGTACACTTCGGTGTCTTTCCCAGGGTGAATGAACATAAATGTAAATGACAACTGTACCTTGTGTGTTAACATTTTATAACTTTCTGTTGTTATGAACATTGATCAGCTACCACGTCAAAACTGAGTTTGTTTGTGATACATATATGACCAATGCCTTATGCATATTGAACAATGGAAGAGGAAGTTAACATGCTTTTGGTTTCTTGCTCATCTCTGTCTTGCAGTGGAAAGTGCGGCGAACGCTGGCCTTTTCCATCCATGAATTGGCGGTGATTCTCGGAGACCAGCTCACTGCAGCAGACCTAGTTCCCATTTTTAACGGCTTCTTAAAGGACCTGGACGAGGTGCGCATTGGCGTCCTCAAACACCTGTATGACTTCCTCAAGGTGAGAACTTCCAAAGGCCAGGTGGGGCAACTCATTCTGGTTTTCACAGGTGGAAGGTTTGCGTGTAGAAATATTGAGCACAGGTACTACAGACCACGGTTTGTGTTAAATCTATATTTTGCCCTTTTTTGACTTATTTACAAGTCAAAATAAGGGCAAAATATAGAGTTTTGTATGTTAATATTGGTGGTTCATGCACTTCCCCCAACTGCAATTTTTGAAGAAGAAAATAGTTGCTGTTTTTCATAGTTCAGCATTGAGGACAAATACTGAATATTGATTAAATCCAGACCCAATTCTTTTGACTTTTACAGAACTGAGTATCTAGTCAAGGGAGTATGGTACTCTTTAAGACATTATTAAACTTCAAATGAAAAATATCAAAGAATAACTGGCGGGTAGATAAAATAACAGAAACAGTATATGAAAATTTGTGAACAAATATGGAGTTGGGCCACCCTTTGTCTTCTGAACAGCGTCCGTCCTCCTTTGAATGCAGTCATAAGTTTTTGAACTATTCAGACATTGGACCATTCTTTATGAGGCAAAGCCTCCAGTTCTTTGAGATATGAAAATTTGGTGGAAATCAATCCAGATTCTTCCTTCCAAACTCTTTCCTCTAATGAAGGTTTAATGAATTGCAGACCTGACGATTGCAGAAGCCAAGGAAGGTGTTTGACTTCACTCTAGTGGTCCTGAAACAATTACTGTATCTGTTTAGCTGTATGTACAAGGTGTTATCTTGTAATATCGCGACATATCGAGGAAATGTTTGAACTGTAGTTGCTCCAGGTCCCCGACATGGCCTAGAATTCTTTGGTTGCAATTTTGCAATGCCCAGTAACAATAGGTACAAATGGCTCCCATAATATGGCTTCCAGTCAACCGTCATCCATAAACTGCCTATCTGTTGGGAACTTAGTGCGGACTGAATGCTTATTTTGGTTTTCCCCAAACGTGAACCCGTCCAGATGTAGGAAAGAGAGTGAAAGATCACATATCAGGCCATGTTACTTTCTTCCACTGCTCAGAAGTCCACATTTTGAATTCATTACAGCAGGCCATGTATTGTTGTTTATTAGTCTGAGGTACTAATGTGTGAATGAAACAAGTACTAATATTCAGTAGGATGTGGATGGTGGCTCATAAATACCAGTTTTGTGACCTCACAAAGTTTTTGATGAGACTGGGTCAGGGAGGTGTAGGTGTAGCTCATAAAACTGCTCTGTGATTATTTTTGGTCTGTCAAATATCTTTGATTGTGTGCTTAACTAAGCGGAATCTGTGGCAATACCCTGCATTATCCAAGCTTAATGTACAGCGGTGTGAAAACATTCAGTGTAAATCTTGCAATTCTAAACAGAACTTTATTCCCGCCAAAAACCTTACACAGATTCACTGCACATTTTTGGCATTATCGGACTGAATCAGAGAACATTCCCTGTTTCTGATACCAAAGACATTTCAGCCCAGTAATCGGCCCAGGAGCGATTCATCCCTAGATTTGGGTTCAGCAAAATGCAGGTCCTTCCTCCTTAAATGTTTCCCTTTTTTTGTGTACCCCTCGGATCTATTAAATGAATTCCAGAAAGTCATCTGCATTAGCAGTGAAACTGATGTGGACATGACTGTGTTGTTGCTGTCATCATGGTGGCTCCGTGTTATTTCCACCCCCTTTGAGTATTGATTTCTTTGGCACCACTGTTTTTCCCCAGCTGCTTCATGCGGAAAAGAGGAGGGAATACCTTTACCAGCTGCAGGAGTTTATGGTGACGGACAACAGCCGAAACTGGAGGTTCCGATACGAGCTGGCAGAGTAAGCGCCTTTTTGTGTTCGGGTCCATAGATGTTCGAATTTGTGTACGCCTTCAAGATGCACATCACAATCTGTCTGTCTGCAGGCAGCTGATCCTGATCATTGAGTTGTACAGCCACAACGATGTGTACGACTACCTCCGACAGATAGCACTTACACTCTGCTCCGACAAGGTTTCCGAAGTCCGGTGGATCTCCTACAAACTGGTAAGCTCATCGTCTTTGTAAGACCAGCTACAAAGACATAACTGCTAACTCACACTGTATGATTTACATTTTCTACACTATAAGTGGCTTGGGCCAGCCGGTGGGGTTGGGTCTCAGTGAACAGGATACCAGCCTTGTATTCTCCACGGCTCCAGAACTTGATTTGACAGCAACCACTCTTACATTGTTGCATTAGTCATTTATCTGACGCTTTTATCCAAAAACTTGGATTAAACTAACAGTTGATTAGGCTGACCAAGGGCCAGTCCCTCCTGGGAGCAGTGTGGGGTTAAGGGCCTTGCTCAAGGGCCCAACAGCAATTGTGTTCTTGCTGTGGCTCGAGACCACCAACCTCAAGGGTCCCAGTCAAATACCATAGCCAGTAGACTACAGGCTGTCTGTCAAGGGAGTTTTTTTGGCTATGAATATGAAGAGCCCTGGGCACAGAGGCAAGCACAGCTCAATCCAACTTCAGAAGCCCTCCAATTAAAGCACTTGAAAGCCAGTGCCATAGGCCAGGAACCAATCGAATGACTCGAGTCTCATTACCCGCATATGCAATTAAGGCAGAACAGACGGTAGTCTATTTAAGGGAGCATGCTTTTCATTGATGGATATTCAGATTACAATGATAGGAAAATTTCAAAGGACATGTCAGCTTGTCTTTAAGATAGAAAATGGAAAAAAAAGGCACACAGTAAGTACTGTTTTGATTGAATTGCGTATGCCATCAAAGAGACTGTGTTTGATTGGGTCCCAACCATCGTTTGCGTCCATTATAAAGATGTAAGTACGGTGAATGGTGATGCTGAAGGCGTGTATCGTTCTTTTCTGTCGGGTACAGGTGGTGGAGATTCTGCAGAAGCTGTACTCTAGCGGAGCCCAAGACCTGGGCCTCAACTTCATCAACGAGCTGATCGTCCGGTTCTGCCACTGCCCCAAGTGGGTGGGACGGCAAGCGTTCGCTTTCATTTGCCAGGTCAGGAGAATCCCCCATAACAGGTCCACTCATAACTACTTATCGAAGTGGATTCTTTTATTGAGAGGAAATCAAATGTTTTTTTTAAGAGCCATGACTAAGATAATAGCAGCCCATACATGAATGGCATCAGTTTGAAAGTTAGGAACACAACAGTAACTAGTATCTGAAAAGACTATTTTAGATTTTAAGCAATGATATTTTGTAGGTGGTTTGTACAATAATTTTAAAAGGAAAGTGATCCCAGATGGAAAACTTGGCGTTATTGTTATCCCATGATGAAAATGTTATCCCATTTAAAAAAAACTTGCAAAATAAACATTTTTGTGCATTAGAAAATTTTCCAAAAACTCTACCAACAGACTTGTGTTTAGAATATACGATATGTAACCATTCTGCTTAGATTGATGTGAAGCTGTGTCAAATAGAATAAGCGCCAGTCTCTAACGAGCATGTGGTGTGTTTGGTTGTGGAAGAAATAAAGCCCTGGCGATCAATGTAAGTGTTACGGAATATTATTTTCAGTATTATTTCAGAATATTATTTCCTCTTCCCCTCTCCCCAGGCCATAGTGGAGGAAGACTGCATGCCGATGGACCTGTTTGCTCAGCATTTGCTCCCCAGCCTCCTGAGCCTGGCCTCTGATCCGGTCGCCAACGTGCGTGTGCTGGTCGCCAAGGCGCTGCGGCAGAGCGTTCTAGAAAAAGGTTGGTTTTTTTTTTTTAATTGAGGAATATGAAGGATAAATGTGGCACCTTCTCAGCATCAGTGAGAGTTTGGAGTGACTTTTGTACATTATGGACCGCACGGCACATTAGGTGTAGGACTGCAAATTTAACATGGATATGTGTCTACAGGTATGTGAGGCAAATGTATCGTGTTTCTTCCCTTTTCTGTGTTGGCAGCATACTTCAGAGATCCAGACAGCGCTTACTCAAACGAGCTAGAGGAGACAGTGATGGCCCTGCAAGCTGACAAGGACCGAGACGTGCGATTCTTCGCAAGTTTGGATCCCACCAAAAACGTTATCGACACAGCTGCCTTAATATAACTCAGTCCCTCTTACAGATACCACCAGCACCAAAACCACTGACACATTTGGCACACACACACAAACACACACACATACACTCACACACTCTTCTGTCATCTCTGGGACACAGCTGATCTGAGAGCAGGGACGACGGTCTGGGGGTAACCCTGTGTTGAGTCGAACTCTTTGTCACAAACACAAACCTGTTGCAACGCAACAACCTCTCTCTCCAAAGGTAATTGTACAGTTGATATAAATATTTTAATGTTTTCTCCCCCTCCCTTGAATTAACCCTTAAAAAAAGAAAAGAAAAAAGGCAATATGGCTTGGAAACGCGCACTAACTCAGGGGGACTGCTCTGAACAATATTATGCGAACGGTGTCTGAGAAAAGGCACAGATCCCAGGTGATATTCCAACTGGCACTGTTTGCCCCAGCACACAAAACCTCCCTCCCCCTGTTTAGCTGACCTCTGACCCCAGGAAGTCCTCAGGTTACTGTAGGCTCACCCGGGCCCATCTCACAGCCTGCCTCTCCTTGGCCCCAACAGCCAATTGTAACCACTACTGCCGTAGAGAGGCCCCTTACACCCTCCCGCTGTGTTTTTACCAGCCATCTCGGAAAGACGTTTTTACCAGCTAACGAATGAGCCAGGGCTTCCCCACCAGCTGCGTTCACCAGCATCGCAACCCCCAGTCCCCGTTTATCTGTGCAGAACATAGACTGAAATACCTCGACCTGGGTGGGCATACCTGTGTGCCGGTGCAGGGATTTTCCAACTGGATTTAATTAGTTTACAAGAGCTAGTGTCCGTTCCTCTGTGTAGCACTCGCGTCCACCTGAAAGCTGATGCGTGAAAGCTGTATTCGAAGCAGGAGAGTTGGGCTTCATTGCAGTTTCAGGGTCAGGAAGCCATTCATCCATCATAACCATGGCACTTCTGACCGGAACAGAGCACTTTCCTGAAGCTGCAGGGGCTACACTGGACAGGGCTTATGGGAAGTCCGTACACATGGGAGCCCGTCCGTCCTCCTCTGCAGGACCAGCAGCGGACGTAATGCATCTTCCTCTGGGCTGCTCTTGAGTCTAAGTTCATTAGATACTGTGTGCTGATGAGAGGTGGAGTCCAGCGTGTATGTGGTTTCTGCTCTCCAGTCTGGAGTAGCAGAATCTCAGCAGAAGGGTTGTCCTGGCGCTGTGATGTGCTCTGTGGAATGATGCGGTCTAACGACGTCTTTTCGTTCTGCTGTTTACCGGCCGTATGCCGTGGGTACCAGCAATGGACTCTCATTGCGGATTCAGTGGTGGTTCTCCCAGCACACCGTCCCTTCCATGGGGGCATGATTGGCGATGCTTTGGCCAGTTGTGCATCGGCCTGTAGAACTTCATCCCGCTGTCAGCCCCGGAACGTTCCGGTTCAGTTCCTGTTCAGACCACAGAGCACTTCACCGCGCTAAGAACAAACTCCTGAGGAGTGTGTGTATTTACACATGATGTGTTTTTAAACCAGCCCAGGGCATCACCTCCCATCAGCACCTCTGCTATACCATGCAGATGTAACTTTTGCCTAATGAACTCTACCCAGCTTCGAGAGGAGCCAAAGGTCATCAGTTTACCTAACGAGGAGATGAAAAGTGTGCAAATAATGGGAGCTGTCACCAAGTCACTTTTTTTCCTCAAGCCTGTTTTTTTTAATGTTTTCTTGTAAAAATGGCAGAACGTTTTGTGTAGAAATGAGCAGAGAAATTAAGCTGATCGATGGCAGTGTTGCTTTGTGTGTCCGGTTTGTCCTCCTCTTGTGACTGTGCTCCTCCAGTGTGATTGGTCTCTGTAGCACTGAAGGGCTCGTTCTACTCACCCGTCTGTGCAATTTGTGCCGTCTCCTCATTTTTTTTAATGTGGTAGAAACTGTTTATAAATATAATATACACACATTTTATGATTTTTTTTTTCAATTTACCTTGATTAAAAAGATTTTATATCCAAACTTTTTTGTCATTCACAACCTTTGTAATTGTCAATGGTTTTTAAAGATGTTTTATGTATTATTTTTAGTATTCAATAATTGAAATGATAATATAAATTGTGATTAAAAGAATCTGTTCTCCCTGTACAGACGAACACTGTATGACTTCTCAGATTTGTTTAGTATATTGGGCGTTTTATGTAGCTGGGCGATTTAAATGAGTGGCTCACCCAGAGCACTGAGAATCATCTAATGTAATGAGTACTTCTGAAAATGCGACACCGTAAAGGATTTTCTTAGTTTAGTTTCAGTTGCTTTCATCACTGTAACATTGCAATTTGTTAGTCAATCATGTGTTTATAAAGCTAACTCGTACGTGTGGAAATTAATATTAATGTAATGTTTTTTTTTTTGTGCATGTCAGCCTGACCCCGATCTTATGAGCTCTTTAAATGTTCTGTGAGCTAAGCTCTCACTGAGCATTGGTTTAGACCGCACCATTGCTTGTAGTGCAGCTGGTCACCTGGGAGGTCAGTCAAACTGCACATAGGTTGACCACACAGTGTGTCTGTTATTTCTGGGCTGCTCCTGTATGTAAATTACTCTCTGTGCTCTCGGCCTGCTGCTTACCATGCATGTCCAGCAACCTAAATCGCCCATTTAAATGCACAATGTTTGAAAAAAATTTTTTCCAAATCACTCGTAGGGCACAACTTTTTTCATTAAAACCTTTCATTTTCTTGGAACGTGGTTGTTTTTTATTTTAAAAATAATTTGGAGGGTAGCACATTTATACTGTGTGTCTATGATTATAAAATGGACAATATGATTATTTTATATATGCTTGTTTTACAATTTTGTGTGATCAATACCTTTAAATATGCATCAGATATAAAAATAATCCAAGTAACTCAACTGAATAAATAAATTCAGTAGCAGCAGGTAAGTGAATGTACAGCAAGTTGAAAAATAATTCTTACTGTATAAATGAAATCCTGCCATTAAAATCCCTCCCAGTGTACAGTAGTTGAAATCATATGTAACAGACCTGGCGCTGCATGCGCCATGGAACAGCACATCCAGGTTGTAGAACCTGATAAATGTACTTGGGAATACCCATGTTCCCACCAGGTCCGTAACAATGCTCCTGGAGAAATCCCAGTAGGTAGTAACAGATTTAGGAGTGTGCACATGGACAGATTAAAATGGCATGTTTTCAGAACTCACAACCGCTAAGGTCAGGATGACTGCCTCTGCTTGGTCAGGGAAAGGCCTTGTGCACTGACCAAAAAACAGAAAAACAGCTAATTGACCTGGGATTAGGTAAACCCAGCAGAGATTTCACAGTACAGGGAGCAAAGCCTGGCAGCATGCTGTCAGTTTAATAGGCATGGGAGTAGGGGACAATGCCCAATGATTTGGTTACAGAAGGGGGCTGGACCACCTAAGGAATATACTCAGAATTCAGCCTTAGTGAGACCCTGATACTCCCTGTTGCCATTGATGACCAGAGGAGAGGATGTGGGTCACCAATGCCCTTGGCCGAAGCCAGTACAAGCAATAAGGCGGTCTGGTATGGCAGCACCTTAATGTCTTTCAATGCCAGAGGCTTGATTTTGGAAGCACACAGCACATACAGAAGCATAACCATGCCACATGCCTGGAGTAGGGGGGCCCTGCATGGATTTAACCTCATGGTGCTCCTAAAAGATGGGCACCCTGGCAGGATGCTTCTAGACACCCAACTGACAGGGGTGGTAGGAGAGCAGCTGCAGGTCAACATTATTGATGTTGAAAGGACAGTGATGAAAGAGACTTCACATCTCAGGGGCTCTGCCCAACCCTGATGCCACCAGACCTCAAATGCCATCCGCTTGCACATGTACAAGTCACGTGAATACAAGTGCTGTGATGAGAGAGAGCCCTCCCCATGTAATACCTCTGCTAACAGGAATATGGGGATCCTCCAGGAGAGAACACCTTTGATACACGGTCTGGATGTTATCACTCCTGTGGCGATCCTAGCTGGGATGAGCCTCATGCACTGCAAGCCCAGCTGCAAAATTGTGACTGCGGTAGCATGTGAGGCCTAAAAACTAAGCATGCTCAAGTACGGTGTTGTTTGGACTGAACGCTGTGATGCAGATCAGGGGCAGCTCTACTGCTTGGCTATGAGAGCGAAAGAGTGCAGCTTGATCCCCATGGATGTTGCACATTGCATGGGGAATAGTTATATCGTCTTGAAGTTCATCTGAGAGCCCTGGCCCTGAATGAAGGCCTGGAGCATGTCTGAATGGCAAGTGTCAGACATGCTCTATTAACCAAAATGTGTGCAAGAATTTACAGGTGCTGTAGCGAAAAATATAACATGCAAAGAAAGAAACTGCACACCAGCCAGTTGTTAATTTAGCACCCACTCGCAAAGTTAGAGAGGGAAGGGTAACTAATTTGGTAAGAATACGGGACCAGAAGCATCTCAGCCTCTTGTTGAGTAAAGCTGTAACAGATAACAGGTGTTTGACTGAAACACAGACCATCTGACCTTAGCTGTTACTGACATGCTCCTACAGGGTTGTTTGAGGGTATAATGCCTGTCAGGTGTTGATAAAATCTGTGTATCAGTGTGTATGGGGGTGTTATCTCACTGAACACATGAACTGTGAGTGTGCCATTGATTAAAAACTGGTATGTCTGTGGGGATGCATGACTGAAGATACATGGCCAGAAAAAACACAACCTTTCCCTTACAGAAGACAAACTGCAATAGAAATACCTCAGAAGGGTTTAAAGTTAAGTTTTCCTGCTCCAAGCAAGCAAACTAGATGAGAGAGGGAGTGTGAACTGGAGAAGCAGAAACTGTATTTGTGCCTTGAAAGGCAAAATGTTGGTACTTCCAGTGACGAGGTAGTGAGTTGCTCTATCTTCTACCATACACTTAACTGCCGTTTGTGTATCATTATTGTTTTTTTGACTGTCATTTTATAAATTTAACAATTTTTTTTTTAAATTTCAATTATTACAATTATTTTGTGCGTACGTAAATTCTAAATTTACTTCTTACAACTAAATTTAGAAGCTTTTCTATGAACTCTTGATAAATCAGGACCCAGGTCTTCATGATAGATGTCCAATTCCAATGGAAATACCTGAAAAGGATTTAAAATGAAATACATTTTCTACTCGAAGCAAGCAAGCTAAACAGATCCATTCTGCCAGCTGTGGTCGCCTGGTGGTCCTTTTGCCGTAGCAGTTGGGTGGCAAAGAATGATCATGCCTGCTGTCACTGGTTTCTCAGGCCATACATTTTGTCACAAACTAAAAATCCATCTTTTCAGATTGCACCTTGCTACTTAGAGAACCATCCTTCCCTTATGTTCAACTGAAAAAAACCGATATGTTTCTATATTAACCCTTGACAGCATCCAGTGGCTTCACACTGACTCTTCTCTGCCCTGTTCATGAGTGCTAATTATCTGTAGTGCGCTTCCTGTAACAGTACAGTACACCTACCTGGACTTATTGTGTCTTATCAAAACTACATGCCAGAGAAATAACAAGGTTAGATCAATTAAAAACAACATCATATCTCCACTTGCAATGATTTATTCAAATTAGTAAATACCACATCCACTTGAATCTATACGCTTCTCTTGATCAGGTATAGCTCTTGATAGTTGTTAAGCTTATTAAGTCTTCCTGTTTGCTGTTTGGTAAAATTCCTGTCAGTTTTAATGTACCTGCTTCATTAAGATCATTACTTTTAGATGCTCTATCAAGCAGCCTCTTGTTTTCTGAATGATTTGCAATGGTCTTTTTGTAATTAATTTTGTAATTTTCAACTCTGGCATAGTGTGGCCTACATAGTTGATGAATACAATTTCTTGATGTTGAAGGTCTTAGGAACAAAGTCCCAGTATTCTATCACTTCTCACTTATGTGCTTCTACTGCACATAAAGTTACAGATGGATACATTACAGTGAAGATCTCACTTGGAGTTTTTCTGAGAGGGTAAATATGAAACATGCAGAAGTGATCCTAACTTAACGGTCTGTATCTTGATTTGTTGTAGTGGTACAGTTATGGTTTTACAGTAATTCCTTCTCTCTGTGTCTCAATACCTTGACATCTAGTCACCATGTAGTCCAGTCTACACCGCATTAAATAACAGCTAAGCCTGATTCATTCCCGAAAAGCCAATTGAAAATCACTAAGAATACATGAGGTTAAAAATAAAGGCTTGATAAGGCACCTGAAAGACATGAGTGTAATGATCTGGAAGGGTCATACCTGAGTCAGATACTTTCATTTGAATTGGAATTTTACCAAACAACAGACTTAAGGGAACTTAAATAGCTTTCCAGAAAAGGGTGTCATCTTTTGTATATTAAAGGTTATCGTGAGTTTCATTTCTAAGCACATGGATATGAGTTTTAGAATATCGTTTACCACTCTACTGGCTACCAGTCAAATACAGAATAGACTTCAAGATTCTGTTGTTTGTTATAAAGTGCTTCATGGGCTCTCTCCACTATACATTACTGATCTGCTTTGTCCATATTCCACCTCCAGAGTCCTCAGATCCTCACATCAGATGCTTCAGCCGTCCCACGTTTAAATCTGAAGTCTAGAGGAGATAGGGCTTTCTCAGTTCTGGCCCCTAGATTGTGGCACAGCCTGCCCCTCCCCATTTGGTTGTCCCCTTCGCTTGACACTTTTAAAACCTTTCTTAAAACCCACCTCTTTTCCCCGGCCTTTCCTCCTGCCTAAAGTCTTGACCGTTTTATCCCTCTAACTTTACTTGTGATTATTTTTATGCTATTATTTTTAAAAATATTTATTTATTTTTGTATCTTTATATATCATTATTTTGATCTTTTAATCTTTAATTGTTTTCCTTCATTTTGTACAGCACTTTGGTCAACTCTTTGTTGTTTTTAAATGTGCTTTATAAATAAATTTGCCTTGCCTTAAGATGATCAATTTCAGCCTAAATCTCTATTATAAGGCAATCAATCCAACTTACTCTCAACCAATTTTACACTTTGGATTGACTATATATGGTCAAAGGATATACATTTTTACCTTGTTATTTTCTGATTATAAAAAAATAACAGTAAAACTAGTGAATCAAAAGACCGAGTAGGATTTTGCTTTCAAATTCACATGACCTGACATTGATTTCAATGGGCAAATTCAATATTTTACACTCATGACTCATGTCATGCGAAGACATGAACAGTACACTGTCTTCAGTTCTTCAGCTGGCTGAGAGTCTGCGGTTCAGTCAAGTTGTAACAGATAACAGAGGTCTATGAGTGATACAAACTGTCTGATCATAGCTGTTATTGACCCCCACCGCCCCGTTGTTGGAGGGTGTAATATCTGTCAAGCCTTGATTAAATCAATCTTGAATCTGTTTACCAGCATGTGTGGGGGAGTTATCATCTAGGAATAAGACAACATCTTGAGGAAACAATGTTTGTACCGTTCCAACCATAGTTGCACCTGGGTTCCTAAAATGACCTTAGCCATAGGTTTATTAGTCGGGTATAAGCAACATTTCTTGAAGGCTGCTTTTGGCTTTCTCCAAACATACACATCCAGATATAGGAATGTGCAACTGTACAGTCACTTTTGCAACTTCTGTTCGACACTACCCTGCAAGCCTTCAAAATTCAAGTTTGGTGCACTGTAAGTGGTTGTGGCTGTTGTGGATGTAGCTGCATGTTGCATTGTGTTTTGTTGCAAAGAATGATACGATATCTTACTGAACACATGATCTGTGCATGCACTATAAATTATGATCAGAATGTCTGTGTGTGTGTATGCATGCATAACGAGAGATTTTGAGGTGTGCGTGAGTTAAAGTACCAAAACAACTTTTCCTCATAATTCAACAAGTAATGTCAACACACCTCCAATGAAACAAGTGCCACTACTGGCCAAGTATGTTAATGCACATACATGGATTAATGTGGCCTGACCAAGTTCAAACTTATGCTTATAGATGTTAAATTGCAAAAGAAAACCCTGTGTTGCAGTATCTCATAGTTTTTGTCCTCATTTTAAAATCTGCTACAAGTTACCTTTCAAAACCGGGTGAGATTAAAAAAAAATTATATTATATTTCATTTATTTCACAGGGACCATGTGAAACTTTTAACATACATTTCAAAAACAGCCTCCTGTGATGTTCACAGTTAGCACAGTCAAAGCTTGTAACACAGAACTGTCTACAAGTTTAATACACATTGAAAGAGACTGAATTAAAGGTCAGGAATTTGCATCCTTACTCTATTCTGTTCTGTTCACATTCACCAAAATTGAATGTGGAGTTAAAAAGTTAATTATATGAAACTATATTTTGTACTGTAGTCCAATCATAAGGTCACGGTAAAATAACTAAAATGATTGGCGTAATAACAGTCCAGGTAAGTGAGCCAGAAACCATATTTTTCAACTCACTTGAACCTGTGGTAGATACTTATGTCTTAAAAACTAATGGTGGATGAATTAGGACAAGGAAAAGGACAGGATTCACTATAACAAGCTAATTTCAATTTGCATGTGTAACGAGTGACTGAACTGTCTTTAAAATTTGTAGGGCTGCCCCCGAATAAAGATTTTCCTAGTCGACTAGTAGTCGTTAGTTCAAGCCACCTTCTGTCATCTGCTCTTCATCTGTCGCCCTCAGCATGGATATCTCCTGCACGGGTTCTGTTTTGTAGGCCCACCCCTGCCTCACATCCGCAGTACTTAACATCATAACTGACCTGCTACCCGACATTAGCACTAATTTAATGCCTTACTCGACTGACCCGTTTAACACATTATTTTAAATAACGCAAAATATTAAAATAACACAACCACATAAGGTTCACCAAAAAACTTTATTTGCTCACTCAAGCACTGTTTATTAACTGACACAAACGCTGGGACTGGGCTCCTCTGAATAGCCTGCATTTTTGGCGCATTGTTGATGACAATCAGAAAAGAATGTCCATGGTTTTTTTCAAATAAAAAACAGCCTGATCTATTTCACCTGCAGCCCACCTGTGCACTACAGATTCTCAACTGTACCCATAAATTACAATTTTAATATTTTTTCACTCATTTTGGATGAGATCCTGCCCAACATAGGCTAATAACTTTTTAACGACAAGGTGTAACTCCTGAATTAAGTTTGAGGGTTTTTTTCTTTTCTGTGACTAACTGACCAATGAAAACTTGGTCGACAAAGACTCTTCTCATCGACTATTGGTTGGTCAACTAACGGGGCAATTTGTACACTTGACTTTTCAATTACTATAAATACTTAAAAGTACTTAAGATTATATGCTGTAAATATTGTAATTTTATTTTCAAAATAGCTTCATCTTATGTTTCTTTTGTTCTCCAGAGAACTGATGGCTTTAATCTTGATATGGATAATGTTCCACCTTGTGAATCAACTGAAATTCATAATCTTGCAATAATTTCTCAATATCATCTCTTCAGATACAAATTTAGTTTTCATAGGTTTCACATCTTGACCCTGCCATCTGGCAATGCTACTGTTTGTGTAGTTTTTTCCTTTACTTGAATTGCTTTTTTTGGATAACACAAGTTTGTCTATTTCTCCCATTAAAAAAACAATGAATGTTTAGCAATAAAAAATGAAATCCGGTTGTGATAGATTTAACAATGTAACCTGAGTAATGTCCTTCACACGCATTACACCATACCACAATGTTATTCCACTATGTTAATGTTATACCACTATGATTGGGCCCAACAGCCCTGGGCCCATCCACTTTATTTGGCCCACTCTGACATAATTACTGTTCAGCTTTTAATATTTGAATGTCTGGAGTAATAATGATCACAAAAAATAAAATGCTACCTGGGTGGCTCACACAGTAGAAGTGCCTATTTGTGTTGCAACTGTGACCAGAAATCCTCAAAGAAAATTATATGTAAAGCCTATCAATTAAGCATATTGAAATGAAATAGTTAACAGGCTTTAGACATGAGACTGCATTCAAATTATTTTATGACATATTAATTTTGTAAGTTTCCATTTTTATTATGGTCTACTCTGCTAGTCTTCTTGTACAGTACACCTGTAAAATGCATATTGTCACTGCCTTGAGCTCCAAGTTTGACATTTGCTGAGTTCAAATTCCTCCTGCTACATATTTCAACAATCTTGCATCAGTGAAAAGTAGTCATTATACTGGCGGTTATCTCTTTAAGGAAATGTATGATGAGATCGTCAGGTAGGATTAAGATAAGAAATTCTAGAATAAAATAAAACCTGTTGCAGCTTCGCACAAAGTCTTGAGTTCGAGTGACCCACCCTCAGAGGGGCGGGGTTAAGCTGACACACTAGAAATGTACACCACCCAGCATTCTTAATCACTCACCGAGACATCTCACAGAGAGGAGAGACTTTTAAGTCACACAGACCATGGAGACTGCCAGATGTTACAGGATGGATTCAGGTGAGTCAGCCAGGACTGTATCCACCTTCCAAACGATATTTGAAAGGGCAAATAGAAACAGAAATAGTAACTACAAATACATGAGACTAGACATGGTTTTACAGGGTTAAACATATACCACTGTCTCTATTACAAAGTAATGCTGTTATAGCATACTATCTTTATTGCATAAAAAAGCTGAGATGGATTGAGTACCAAAAAATTGTACTTGACTATAAGTATGATTACTTAATGTAAAAATGACTTGATTACAGGTAAAAGTAGTCCTCACCAGAGCTACTTTAGTTAGAGTGTTAAAATTGCTTGTCAACAAAACTGAAGTACTAGTTGAATTTCAAGTAACTTTTAAATCAACTATCAAATGGTGCCACTCTGTCAGACGTCCCTGTTGCTTGGGGACAGTTCTAATGGGAAAATATTGTGCTGTCAAATGGATACCAATATTAATCTATCTACTTAATGAAGGCTGCATTGTAATGAAGCAAGTACTATAGAAGTGTGCCAGCTTGTCTAACATTGCCTTCATTGTTTGTGGTCTGTTTCATCTGTCAAAAAATTTCCATTAGAATAAAAACACATGAGGTTATTGAACAAGTTGTTAACTTCATTGAATAAATAGATCTTACTTTTGGTATGTCACAGGCTAGTATTTGTTCAGGCAATTGAATAGCTAGCAACCACATAAACAGCAACACAACCTTCCGTAAAATATTTATGCAATTATCAGATGATTATTTCAAAAATTGAAATAATTGTATCGTCTTCACAAAACTACAATACCGATTTTAGCTCTACTGAGTCAAGATGGCTGCACTGACCATTGTTTGGAGCTACTAAACACACTCAAGAATTTCTTATTTCATTTATATTAAAAGTAGTTAATGAAGGGAAAAAAACATTGTACAAAGTATATAAATTAGACGATGTACATGAACATAAAATATACAGAAGTGTGCCACTCACAAGCTAGCTCACTAGCTAACTCTCTGCCTTCTTATTGAATTTGTCTGGCTACCATGTACTCCACCTGTTTCCTCTAGTGATTATTTTATGTTGTCCATGAAAATAACTTGCTGAATACAGCAGGAAACTACACATGAGGTTCAAAATAGCCATTATTTAATTATTTATAATGATGACTTGATTGTTCATGGTGTAATGACATTAGCGCTGCTACTGCTGGTAGTTGTCCGAGTCCACCAGTGTTTTGCAGTGGTGCTACTAAGGTTTCAGGATTTGCAGAATTAGTTGAGGACAGAGGGAGGCTTGGCAGGTTAAGCACAGCAACCCTAGTACAGCCAGATGCACTGCAACACCACAGCTCTCCCACACCATCTTCTCTGTGATGATTTCCAGTAGTATGTGAAAAGGGAAATGAATAAGCCCATCGAACAGATTTGTACAGCAAGTTGGATGCTTTCAATCAGGGAAAATCTGTTAATTTTTTGGCTTTAGTAGTTCAGTGCTATGGTAACATTAAAAGCCAGGAGGCCTGTTAAATTCACTTGCAATTCCCTTTGGGCTAAGGCCAAATCCAGGGCAGAAAATGTATTTCAAGGGAAATTTCACTTCTGTAAGATCTTAAGCTCTATAGATCTTAAGCCCTCACCTTGGTGAAACCTGTCATCATGAATGAGGCAAAAATCTCTGAGTGAACCAAATCTTCAGCCAGTCTGTTTAGGCCTCATCCTACCTATTAATTCACTTGAATACATTTCATGAAACAACCTGCAAAACATACACCAAATATACATTTAACTCCATCAATGCAGAATTTAAGACATATAGCACATCAGAAAAAGTTTGGTTATTATACCTTCCCTCTAATGACATGCTGAATTGCTTCTTTCAGTGATCACCAATTGTGAGAGGAATAACAGAGAACACAAGACTGATGAAATCTCTACAAAACGGTTGATTGTGAGACGCGGACAGCGCTTCATCCTCACTTTCCACACAAGCATCAGCCCTGACGCCCTGGAGTTCACTGTTCAAACAGGTAAATCCCCAGTCAGTATGAAACGGCCTTAAGAAAATACTGAAAATGAGTGGAATTGAAAGACAAAATATAAGAAGCAGATTTACCACATGATAGAAACTACAGTGATGGGCAAATATTTTATTTTCACCAGTCCAATATTAAACATGTAAGTGTTCATGTGTTTGAATTAAACTGTAATGTCCCAGTTTTGGTACACTCTTGGCTATGGTCCTGTTGGAAGAGCCTGACTCTCTCTTCCACACTTCTCACCTGCTTTACCAGCTCTGTCCAGCTGGTGGTCAGGAGGCTGAAGCCTACCCAAGCATGCATTGGCTGGGGGGCAGATCACTAGTGCACTGCATTTCCAGACAGTCCAAAATACCCAGACAGTTAATTTGACAAGTCAAATCTGCCAGTTTTGCTCATGCTGGCTCATCGTCTTAGGGTCAGGAACAGGTTGCAGATTAAATTTGCACATTTAAAGAGACAGATGATGTTCTGTGACTTTATGAGTGTGTTGGTTGCTCAATGTTGGATTTCCCATCTAGTTCAGGGAGATGTCGTGCTATGTGAGTTCTCACGATCATTGTGTTTCCTGAAGTTCTCAGTATTGAACAGCATCTTTTGCTCCTGGTGTGGCTTTTGTCAAGAATCACTTTATTGCATTCAGTTTGAAAACTAGAGCGTGCCCAGGTGCATGATTTGAGCGTAGCTGAGGTTGGATGGATCTCATTTGCTTCTGCCAACTTCATGCAACTAAATGATTGAAAGAGAGTCTTGCTCACAGTGAGAAGAAGATAGTAATGTTGTATCTACTCACTTCATATTCCATGCTGCGCCATGTAGGGGGCTCAAAAGGAATCATTCTTCCCAAGTCACCACGAGAACAAAAATTACAACTACAAAGTCTAGTTAAATTAATACAAGAATCGTTCTTTGAATTTTTTAACATGGATCAATGGCTTACCTCCATCTAAAAAAAATCTGACCTACAGCCATTGCCAGTACTTGCATGGTTACAACAACATCATTATATTTTAAGGTGTTGGTGACAAAGCCAGATCTGTGACAGTGAAAGACACAGCATGTGAGGTTTATTTACATGATAATAATTCATGCTGAGAGGAATTAAACTGAATTATTTTTTTACAGTGTCTGGGGAAAAGGTGAATGTATTATTTCTTCATAATTTACACAGCTAGCTGGTTTGCAGAACGTTCTTGAAAATGTGAAGTAAATGTTTCCAGCATGTAAATTGTCTGGTGTCCTGGATGCCCCTTGATCTTTTAGTAACGTGAAACTATTTCATGGTTATTCATTTTATTTCTGTTCAATGAAGTGCACTAAATCTGACATTCCAACACTGATACCTTGAGCATTCTTAAGATGTATTGAAATGTACCCTCCATGCTCCTGCTGACTAGTAATACCAATCAAGGAACATACCGGAAAGGTTGTGTGTGGCATGCCTGGAACATCTGACTTTGGCAGAACTTATTTGGAACATCAGTATATCAAAAGCCCAAATGGGAATCTACCCAGAATGAATCCCAAGATCCTTCGAATGGTTTGTGTTAGTTGGGAGATTTTGTCAATAAACAAAAAAATTTCAATAAAACCAAAACTTTTTATGATTCAGGGCCTGCACCGTCTGAGGCTTCAGGGACCAAGTGCGTATTCGGAATCAACCAGAGGAGTTCCGCAAAGAAGTCATGGGAAGCAAACGTCATAGATAACACTAGTGCTTGCAACGTGGCTATCACCAGCCCAGCAGATGCTAGCATTGGGAAGTATGACTTATCGGTGAAGAATAAGTTTGATATGACCAAGGAACTCTGCACTGAGTCCTTCGTTGTCCTGTTTAACCCTTGGTGTGCAGGTGAGTGTGGGGTCTGTGGTGGAAAACTTTCCACACAGATGATTAAATGTCAGTTTATCAAAAAGTTATATTAATGCTTGAGAATTAGAAATACTCAGGTTAAGTACTTCAAGTGTCAGGAAGATTGACCGAGAGGATTTTCATAATTGACTACCAAGTTGAGTGTCACACATTTAAGTTATATCTTATACTCAGAATAGCTTCAGAATTTTCCTCTCTGTATTTCTGTACATCTTCCACTTACAGTGGAAAACTGATCCTGTTCAGTGCTATGGTAACATTAAAAGCCAAGAGACCTGTTAGCATTCCAGGAGTAGAGTTAACTAACTGGCCCAAAAATATTATGTCACACTTACCTTCAGGGTCTTTTATATTTAGGAAAACTGGCTAAAATATCTCACTAGATGTAAGGGACATCTTGTGAAAAGATTTTTTGTTCTGTAAACAGAAGGATCTAAACAGGGGATTTTCCACATCACCACTAGAGGTAAAATATAGAGGATCAGTGAAACAAACACCACTTGCAGAGTACAATAATTTCTCACCAAAAGCCTTCTCTTTTCAGAGCTACCTTTGAGGGCATGTGGTTTGATAAATGTGTCCCTCTCTTCAGGTCCTCGGTTTAACATCTCCATAGCCATATAAACAATGAAAATGTAAATCACGAATGTTGATCCCTAGGGAAGCCAGTTACCAAGGAGCCAGTTTTCATCAATGAATATGAGCCTACACAACTGATTCTGGAGTTTTCATTAATATTTAATGAATGGATCTCACTAATAACTCTAATAACTATGAGCCTTAAACTTTCATGTTACTCAGGTTTGACAAGGTTCTTTTCTAATAAACCAATGGTTAGTTACTACCTCTGACAAATAAGTCTATTCATCAAATATATATTTATTTATCAGGGATAGTAATAGACTAAAGCAGCAATGTGGTCTGATTTGTACCAAATGAGAGGCTCATAGTCAAAATGAAATCAGTAAGAATTACAGGTGTTTTTCAAAGTGGGCTCCAAATTGGCTGTATAATGCTTACTAACATTATACAGATGGCATTTAACATAACTACATGTAAAAGTCTGCATGCGGAAAATTAGTATTTACAGCAGTATAATTTCATGGGGGGAGCAAAATTTGAAAGTGATCATATTTTGAAAAAGTGTTTGAAAAAGACTAGGGAGAAATAATTTATCAAAGTATATTAGGATCTAGGCACTGCTCTGTATCCCTAAAATGGCCAGTGGGATACTGGGATGTATATCCTAAAATATTACATTTAAATCAAAGGTTTATATTTAAATTATACAATTCCTTAATCAGACCACATTTAAGAGTATGGTGTGCAGTTCTGGTAACCAGAGCGATTTAGAGGCTATTGACAAAGAACAAAGACTGGTAAGCAAATTGAGTCCTGGTGTGAAAGTCAAAGAAATTGAGCATCTGGAGTCAAGTCTACAGAATAAACGTGTTGTCAACACAGAATCCAGCGCACAAGTGGATGAGCTCTGTATGGTTTAAATGTTATCTGTTGTGGTGTGACCTAAGAGATTACTAAAGTCATTCTGTGTCTTCTCTTGTACAGAGGACTGGGTGTACCTTCCCAGTGAGCCTGAGAGGCAGGAGTATGTGATGAATGAAGAGGGTGTCATTTACAGAGGATCACAGTACCACATCTCTGCTTTGGAATGGGACTTTGGACAGGTACCCTCAACATGAATGCATCTTTACAATGTATTGGAGTTTACTTTGCCTTGATCACTAAATCTTATTTCTCTTACTCCTAAAGCAGCCCTACTGAAAGATGTAATCGCTGTCAGGCACTCAGACATGTCATAAAATTAACTGTAGTTTATCAGCAGCCAAGTATGAGGTCCAACACACAAAATCGTGGTCAGAGTTCAAGCAAGGGTAAAATCAGGAAGACACGGCAGAAGTACAAAAACATAATCCAAAAAGTCAAAGGCAAGCAAAAAGGTCAGGAAACAGAAAGCACAGCAAACAGGTACAGAACACTATCCAAAGACAGGAAAACAGGAAACAGGCAAAAGTCATAACAGGCAGGCTAAACAGGTACAGAAAAGGCTTGTAGGGAAACAGAGAATAAATCAAATGAGATGAACTCATGACAAACAAAGAAACAGAAGAGATATAAATGCAACAGATAACAAAGTGAAACAGGGAACAGGTAAGCTAACTGGCAGGTGAAACAGATCAGACAATCAGACACTGAACAATGAATCAATTAAACAATCAAGCGGGGAAGAAGGAGGCAGAACACAGACATAAGGGAAACGTAAGCACAGGCACATGGCACAGAGATGGGGAGGGGGGGACAAGAAAGTCCAACAAAATGAAAACAAAAACCAAAACAGAGCTAAGACAGGTTTACTGACAATCACATAATTTCAATGCTCTGCATCTGATTGAAACTTGGCTAAGACCTAATGACTTAACACTAAATGAGGCATCTTCTATGATCAGTCCAGTCTGATGTCATCTGGTAGTGTGCAATCCTTTGTTTTGTCAGTCTATAGTATTTATATGATGTCAGAATGCCAGCCACTGCCTCTTTTATACACAACAGTATACAGTAACATCAGCTGTATAACAGCCATACAGACAACTAACAATAAGAATATGGTAAATTATTTGAAATGGTATTGTGTGTAATAAATAGATGTAGAAGCAGAAGTGACTCAAAAAGTAAAACAAACAGATTTTACAGCTGACAACAAGTGTTACAGCTACATGAAAACATGTAGAAAAGGCAACAGAACTGAGAGAGTGTAGAAAGCGCCTTTGGCTAGCCAAGACATGCATTGATACTTGATAAGATACTTATTCAATTTTACTACAATTCACAAGTACACTTTCATACAAAAGACACATGCTGCATTCCAATACTTTTTCTCATCTCCTCCTTTCCTCCCCTCCTTTCCTACCCTGGAAATATGCCGGAAATACGTGTAGGAAACGAGTGGTGGAAAGGAGGAGATGAATCGAAAATTGGAACAGCTAATCCGATTCGCCCATCATCAAAGCCGACGTCGGCTATTGATGAAGTAATAATTTCGAACGACTCGGAGGATACCAAAGCCAATCAACCTTCTCTAACGCCACCAGCCCTGATCCTGCATTAAAATATGAATGTCAGTTTCGCGCATTCTGCTCATGATGTAACATATGCATTTCTACAAGGAATACATAAACTTACCAAAACATAAACTCGCTCAATTTTACATTGGTAAAATTACCATTTGTATCTGAAAAACATGAATATATCGCATCAAAGTGGTTATGTTCGAAAACGCAAAACAAAAGTTTTCTCATTAATGTAAATTGCCTGATTACTGTTTACTGTTCTGGCACTAATATTTAGGTGTTGGTAAATCCCTTGTCATGTTTTAGAACTTTTTGATGGTGAAATATTCTGTGGGATGGTCATTTAATCTGACTGGTCGTGAGCACAGTAATGTCACGCAGAAATGTGAAAAGACTTCCGTGGTAGGATACATCGACGTTTCCTTCGTTTGGAGGAAACGAGGAAGGAGAAAAGGAGGAAAGAAGGAGGCAATATTTTGTTTTGGAACAGAGGAGGGAAGGAGGACACATACTCAGCTTCTGGGGCATGGAGGAAAGGAGGGGAGGAAAGGAGGAAAGGAGGAGACGAATATGAGTATTGGAACGCAGCCACAGTAGTACTTCTAATTTTAAAGCTTTCTACCTCTGGTTCCATCTCATTGTAGTGAAATTACTAATTAAACCCATAAAACATAAAAACATAACAGAAATTAAAGTCTGTTGGAGGCCAGTAAATGCCCAGATACTGTCATATGACCTGTGGCATGCATCTTGCTTCTTCCAGTTTGAAGATGATATTATCGACATTTGCCTGAAACTGCTGGACGTCAACCCTAAGTGCTTGAGAAATGCAGGAGAGGATTTCTCAGCACGCTGCAACCCCATCTACGTTGGCAGGGTGATCAGTGCCATGGTACGTCTGTGTTCCAGAGCCACATCAACCTCGCAGAAATAAAAAAAAAACCTCATTCAAATAAGTAGATCCAAGACAAATCTGAATGTAATGCTGGTGTGATGGGTTAATTCCCTGATTAGGTTAATTGCAATGGTGACAAAGGCATACTGATGGGCAACTGGAGTGAAAGCTACGCTGGAGGCATAGCTCCAACATACTGGAACAGTAGTCCAGACATCCTGCGGCGGTGGATGAGGCAAGGCTGTACACCCGTTAAATATGGACAGTGCTGGGTGTTTGCTGGCGTCATGTGCACAGGTACACTGTAAACACGTTTTCAGACTCAGCTCCGTTACTATCCTACTAATGGTCCTGCTCACTTAACTGACCAAGTAACATCCTTTGGTGTGCTCCAGAAAAACACACTAATATCACAGCATTCAAATGTTCATAGAAGTGAATAGTAAATAGTAAGCTTTGAATCTTACTTCACAGGAGGGGCAGTGATTGAAAACTGGACCCTCAAGTATAATTTTGTTTTATAGTCAACGTACTTAATGTAGCCAGTGCAAAGTTGGATGACTGAATCCATACTGTTGAATTAACAGTTAAATATTAATAAAAGTAATTTAGTCTGCTTTTTTTCATAAGTTATGAGGTGCTTGGGAATCCCATGTCGCGTGGTTACAAATTTCGAGTCGGGCCATGATACTGATGGAAACCTCATAATCGATGAATACCTTTCTGAGAATGGTGTCAGAGCGAGGGAGAGTCCAGACAGTATATGGTGAGTGACGTGGATTTCGCCCAGACTATTTCTATGATGAATTTGATGCAATTGTTAGTGAACTTATTTGAATTACAAGCATCTGCTAAATGAGTAAACTAATCCTGTAACTTGAAGACCAACAAAAAGGAATTTTTACAACTTGTTTTTAATTTCTTGGCCTTGTAAAAGTTCTGATTTCATATTCAATTTGGGGTAAAAAAAAAAAAAAAAAAAGCACTTCAAAGTAGCATGATTCTGATCTCTCTGTTCACACAGGAACTTTCATGTGTGGGTGGAAGGATGGATGAGACGGCCCGATCTCTCTGCAGATTCGTTCTACGATGGCTGGCAGGTTCTGGACCCCACCCCACAGGAGCTGAGTGAAGGTACGCTTCATTACCCATCCTACTTTGCCTGTGCAGCTGTAAATGCTCGTTCTCTCCTTCCTACTAGTGATGGCGAAACCAAGGGTTTTGAGACAATTGACACAATTGAAGCAATTGCTTCGAAAATGTATCGATGCTCCGACGCTTCACCCACATGGGTATTACGTCACCATGATCAAATAAGCATAATACAGCCCTACAACAGAAGTTTCCTGTGGTTGTTTGAGAAGAGTCCGTGGCTGTCTTTCGTCACTTAGGAAGTTCGAATCTGGCTGGGTCGCTGTTTGAAGTTACACTTTCCACATGTATTTTCTGAATAAATAGTTTGTTTACTACGCTTTTTCTTACTTGAATATGTAGATAGGAGAAACATAGGCTGTGATGCGATTATCTGTGTGAAATGTCCTGAACTAATGACAAAGTCAATGTTTAGCTACATCAAACCATACGTTGGAACATTTAGACTACAGGAGTAAGCTAAGTTAAACCATGTGTGTCATCATGATCATTTTCCAAACGCAAGAATGAATTACCAATTAAAAGGATCTGTAAATCTGTCAATGTAGATTTCTTTGTATATCTATTTATTTGAGAAAGCACAGCATGCGAATAATAGCGACTCCCGACATGACCGAATAAGCTTTCCCTGAGAAGCGAAAGAGAAAACCGAAGAATTTCTAACCGCTGTCTATTCAAGGCTTTGACTCATTTAGCTGATGTGTCACAATAGTTTTTTTTTCAAAGCACTTGTGATAACATTTGCCGGTAGCCTACACAAATCAGCGGACGTATTATTCCCTCAAGAGAAACTTTAAAACCACCCTGTAGGCTTTGTCCCAGTAGGTGGGTCCTACTTTATTTAGTTACTCCATACACACGCATTCACAAGGTACATAGCCCGCTGGCGAAGTATTATGCGATAAAAGTTAATTGGCTTGTTCAGATTCTAACAACGCAACTTGGCTTTTACTCTCAAACTGCAGCTCAGAGCGTTAACCATTGGGCGACATAAACTGCTTACCTATAATAGAGGGACAAGGGATTGAAACAATTGACAACGCTAATGCATTGGACTGACTCAGATCATTTCGAAACATTATCTGACGCTTTGGAACAATTAAACACTGTCACGTCATCTGAAGCTTCAAAACAATTAAAAGTGCTCTGAAACACTGCCACGCCATTTGATACTTTGAAAAAATTAGAACTATGTCAGAATTGAACACTGACATAGCTCACTCTTATGAACAATCAAGACTGTTTCCAAATGCTCTGGTAGCTGACTCTAAGTCTGCAATAAATCTGCTTTGAAGAAGTAGATAATAGTTTAGGGTTATTCACCAGTACAATATACTTCCTCACATGTCACTAAAACGTTTTATTAAATAGCAACGACTTTGAAAGGGTATTTTAAAGTTGGCCACATACATTCATAATGTTCTGGTTGTTATGCAGCATGTAACTTGCAGGAGGAAGCTATATTAGTGACATGATAACATGGGTTATGTGTCATATTTGCTCGACCATTGAGGATCATCTGTTTTTAAGAGGGTCGTAAAATATATGCACATGAGATTATGCAACTACAAGATGCTTGAACTGTTTTACATCCCCATATATCGTTACATATGTCCAATTCTTCAATGCAGACTTATTGCAGATTACTTGTTATGACATAAATTTATGTCACCAGCAGATGTCCCGATCACAAGTGTTTCGAAACAGTTCCTTGTTCCTAAGAGTCAGCGGCTAAAGCGTTTGGAAACAGTCTTGATTGTTCCTAAGTGTCAGCTGTGGTAACGTTTGAGCACAGTCTTAATTGTCCGATGTCGTTAGTGTCCGATGTTGTGGCAGTGTTTGGAAACAGTATTGATTGTGTCAAAGCCTGAATTAACTGTGCAGTGTTTTGAAACAGTTTTAATTGCTTCAAAGTGTCAGATGACCTGGCAGTTTTTTGAAACGTCTTAATTGTTCCTAAGAGTCAGCTGCATTTGTGTTTCGAGACAGTCCTAATTGTTTCAAAGTGTCAATTAACGGTGCAGTGTTTCAAAATGGTTTTAATTGTTTCAAAGCTTCTGATGACGTGGCAGTGTTTCAAGACAGTCCTAATTCTTTCAAAGCCTCAATTAAAGGTGCAGTGTTTTGAAACAGTTTTAATTGTTCCAAAGTGCCAGATGACGTGGCAGTGTTTGAAACAATTAAAACTGCTTCGGAACACTACTAGTGTCTTATTCCAAGAATACCCTGATCCCAGCTAATCGAAAATGGACCCATTAGATAGGGGAAAATATAGGTCATATTTCAGTGGGGTTTGACATAATGTTATCATGTAAACATGCCATTAACATTCTAACATTCCACATGGTTCGGAACAAGTTATGTTACGGCCACAAGGAAACATTCCACGTAAATAACGTGCAAACATTAACAAAATAGGTCAAAAGTTCTAGGAATATTTTATTTAAGGTTCTGACAATGTTCTGACAACCAACAACTGTTAGCTGGGGTATAGCCTTCTATGGGATATTTCACTCAAAGTCTTTGAGAGGTCAATTGATGTACAAAAAAAACCTAACAAGAATTCAATCTTCAGGAAGGCGAACATTTGCAGTTATTTAGATAGTAGCCCATGTTTCAAATTACATCAGAAGCCTTTGAATATTATAAAGGTTATGAACTCCAGACAGACATTTAAACTCCAACTCCACACATAGTTTTTGTGATTTTATTCACCTTTTCTGTACTTACTGGGGAATTTACGAAACAAGAGAAAACTGCAACAAACATGATAGACAAGAAATAAACATTGACAGTAATGAATCAATGATTAAACACAGAACATAATTAACTTTTTTCTGACGCTGTAAACTGTCGGAAACTCTCCACATTTGATCTTGTCTGTTACATCAAGTGGGAAACGTGATGACGTTGGGAGTGTGCTTTGGTTGGGGCTCCGGAGCAGTGTGCAAAAACACAGCTGCTTTGAATGATTCAACACAGCTTCGGAGCCCTGTTTCATTTCACCCATCTCTACTTCCTACCCAATGTTAGTAATTGATGGCTTTTCAGAGACCATTACCTTCAACAAGCCTTCATTTTGTAACTCAGTTTTATTCCTAACAAGCTTATGAATGTACACTCAGATGTATTTAGTAATTATTGCCAATTCCTCTTAAGTCTGTAGTGCCAGCTGATACCAGCACCTGCTTCTATTCAGCAGGCTGGTTGTATGGCTGCTAGCATTCTGCTGTGTACCCATGACTGTAGTCTCCCCTTACTATGAAAGCTTCAGAGTAAAAGACTAAGACATGCTGTATGCTCTCTCCTGCAGGGACCCACTGCTGCGGTCCAGCTCCTGTGAAAGCTGTGCTAGAGGGCCACACAAACCTCAAATACGACTTGCCTTTCGTCTTTGCCGAGGTGAATGCCGACCGAGTCACCTGGTTGGTGGCAGCCGATGGGTCTAAGAGGAGCGTGATGGCTGACTCTGCATCTATAGGCCGGAACATAAGCACTAAGGCAGTGGGCAGTTATTGTCGATCGAACATCTCCTCTGACTACAAGTACCCAGAAGGTGAGTGTGAACACTGAAGGGGCACAGTGTCACAGTATGGACTCAAGAAACCTGACCTTGTTCTTTTCAATAAAGAAACGAACAAATGAGGTGCCATCTTGAGTGACAGACTCCCGCCAGTGGTGACAGCAGGATGAATTTGCCCCTTTAGAAAATATTTCAACTTATACTGCCCACAGTCCAGGTATAATTATTGTGTCATGAGAATGAAAGTCGTAAATTAAATAATGGATGATAGATAGATCTTTAAAACGAAAAGAAAAAAGCACTAATATAAGCAACTAATAACTAGTGTGAGAACCATAGGCATCATTTTCAGTGGGGACATGTCCCCACCACTTTGTCGTGGCCCATTTCATCCCCACCCCTTTTTGAAACCCTTTACATGTCAAAACCGTTGTTGTCCCCAGCACTTTTCAAAACAAACTGTTGCCCATGGTGAGAATATTAAATGCTAATTGCCCAGGTATAATTTAGGTATCATGAGAACAAACTGTAAATTCAAAAATGGAATATGACAGATTAATCTTTAAAAAGTTTTTTTTTCATTACATTACAGGTATTTGGCAGATGCTCTTATCCAGAGCAACTTACAACACAAAGTGCATTTCTTTGGGGACAAGGTTATCAAAGTGCTAGTGAAACCCTCATGTCAAAAACAGTCATCCAATGAAAGTTAAAACTTACAAATTAAAAGCTCAATATGAAGCAAAGCACAAGGTATCAATATACTCGTTTCTTTTCTAATATGACTACTGGCCTGCTTCTGCCTTATCGGACTGTTTGGCACTGCTCCTTCAGGCTCGACTGCTTTAATGGGTTGTTTTTCCACCTCTGTAATTCAGTGACAAGAACCTGACACACTGAATCAGCGTGACATATGAGCCAAGTAGCCTGTCCATAACTGCATTAGCTGCATTTGCAACTGCCTGCACATGGATTAGCTACCCATGCACCTCTATCCCACAATAAAAATAGTTGCATTTGATTCATCTAGGCTTTCGTAGGCCTTCAGAGCCATGTGGGTATAGCGTAAATATACTTAGATCAACCAAGTAATAGCCTAGAAATATATTATGTCACATCTACATCAAACAGATCAGGCAATGAAAGATATTTTTGTCCACCTCAGGCCAGGTGATAAACAGCAGTACTCACAACTCATTTTACAGTTGTTAGTTATTGTAGTTCACTGGCTGGCTAATGTCTACAATTATCTCACGAGATGTTTACAAGGGCATGTGATTTTCATGCATGAGCTCTATGTTTGCGATTATCATTTCAAAAATGGTCTATATAGTGTTAACACTGCACAAGGCTACCTCAGTGGACTACAGCCCCATCAGACTCATTGCTTGTTTAATTCTCCGTTAACAGTGTAATATTTAAAAGGGAATCTCACTATTGTACACATAGGATCGGCGAGGGAGGAGGAAGTGTTCAATGAAGCCAGTCGCAGAGGCAATAAGCACATACAGCAGCAACCAAGCACAGTTCAAGGCCGTCAGAAAATCGGGATGAGGATCGACTTATGCGGCAAACCAATCAATGGCACTGACATTGACCTCACCCTCGTGTTGAAGAATGACGTACCCCGGCCTCGCAGCCTGGAGATCCATACAAACGCCCAAGCCATGTTCTACAATGGTATGCTATCTACGGACATCTGTACTGAAGTGAAGCAAGTACAGCTGCCACCCAACAGAGGTGAACATTCCCTTGCTTTATATTGTATCTACTCATCTCAAACACGCTCACATACACAGTGCTGAATTTAGAACATAACATTTGGTTAAGTCTAACCGTATAAATATGTATCAATTTGATTCAGGACTTTGGTTTTAAAAGCATTTTGATGTTTCCTATTTATGGTTATGTCCCATCTGTTTCGATAATGGTGTTGTGCAGAAATTGAAGTCTCAAAATTGACATTTCAGTAAAAGTATGAGTACTGTAGTTGGCAAATTCGATTTATTTACTTCCTTCAAAAGTCACATACAGAAGTGACATAATTATCATATTCATAGGTTCTGAGCAATTAAGTTCTGTGTACTGCCACATTACCACTTTCTGTTCACTGGATAAAGCCTTTAAAATCAGGTTATTTGTGTGTGTAGAACAGAGGATCCCGATTCAGATTCCCTACTCCAAATATGGAGAGCACATACTAGGGACCAACAACATCAAAGTGACGGCAGTGGCCATCGATAAGGAGGACAGAGACTCAGTGTACTTGGCAGAAAGGAACATCGAGCCTGAAAATCCCTCCCTCACCATCAGTGTGAGTATGAAGCACTGTACTATCACAGAATAAATTCAGTTTTTATCAAATTAAACATTGGACTAAATGAACTCAAACTAAATGTTACCTCAAATGCAATTTCATCAAATATTTACGCGTTAAAACTTTAACACATTAAATCATCCCTTGACCAGAAAAATAATTGATTCATTGTGTCTGATCACTCTGACATTTATTTATTTACTATCAGTGTAATCAATTTAAAGCACTGCAATTTCAATCGCCACTGCTTTTATCAGTTAACTGCTACCATGTTCACCAGTATTAGGGCTGCAAAACTAATCGACTAAAATCAAATATAAAAATAGTTGGCAACAAATTTCATTATCAATTAGTTGGTCCACGTGATGAAGCACGCTGCGGCATTAGCTGCGTCACTATAATGACAGCAAAGCATTCAAAAAATGGCGGAGGCGACAGTGAAAATGGTGCAACAGAAGATAATCCAACGTATGGGAGCACTTTATCCTAAACGCTACAGAAGTGTAAAATTGTCAGGTTTAAAATGTGCCGCGCTGACCTTGAGTGTCACATGAACATACCAGCTATGCATGAACATTAAAGAGAAAACAAGTCGGCTGTGTCAACGCACGGCAAGTTCAAAACTAAGTTAAGCCGGTTAAACTAAACACAAATACATGAAAACGATGCAGGCTAATGCGAGTGTGGTATCATCACACATTGTGTTTTAAAGTGAGGAATAATGCAACTGGTAAACACTCATTTGTGACCGACACGAGGAGATTAACATAACGTTATCATATCCAGTTACGTAACAGTGGCGCAAATTATTTTACGGACTCATTAGCTCTACGTATTTGAAAGCGACATGTTGGGTTCCTTGACAAATCAATGCGGAACGCTATTTGCGCAAGTAAATTATAAATTACAAAATCGGCAACGATAATCAAAAACGTCTTACTAAACTATGTAAAGAGAGTACTTTGCAAACTGGGTGTGTCACATTTTTGTTGCTTAGATATCCAGACGACAATTGCGCGAGCTAATCACTTAGTGGTAGTGTGGGAGAGTGTGTGTATGTGTAGAATGGAACACTCCTAAATGCCATTCGTGTATAAATTGTTCAAATGAAACAGGAACCTGATTTTAACAGGCAGTAACATCATGATAATGATTCTACCTCCATGTTCACATGTTCACCTTAAAGTGCCTAGGACTTAAATGCCACTTAATGCATTCTATAATTTTGTTATCCATAAAATGCTTTATGAAAAAAAAATCATGATATTTGTTTTTATTTAAAATGGAACACTGCACACTTGAATGTATTTTATGCATAACACATCTTTATAAAAGTTTTTGTACATTTCAAACATTTTTATGTATATTTTTTCCAACCTATCGATTAATTGAAATTATAATCGACAGACTAATTGATTATCAAAAGTCATTAGTTGCAGCCCTAATCAATATGATGGTGCAGTCAGCAGCACCTTATAAAGATAGTAATTCTACTAAATATCTTACAGTCAAAATTTATTGCAATGAGATCCCCCAGAGTTTTCATTGACACTTAACTGACAGAAGACCTGTATCATTTTTTCAGGTCCTTGGAGAACCTATGCAGTATCAAGATTTGACTGCAAAGATTGTTTTCAGAAACACCACGGATGTGACTCTGAGGAACATTGTCATAAGTCTCATTGGCAGTGGGTTACTAAGGTGCAGTTCTGAAAACAGGTGAGTCCACCACACTAGCACACTTAAAATAGTATAGGGACTGTTTGATCTAACAAATTCACTGGGATGTTCAGATAACCCTTCCTGTTGTGGATTTTCCAATTATATATGCAGGTATGCATTAAAAATTGTGGAGAGCTTCTTCCAAAGGAATACTGTGCATTTCTGTCTTTGAGGGGGCATAGGCCAGTACACAATGAAATGTCTTTTTCGGGGTATATGCAATTCAGTCAGAATTTCAGCTCTTTGAGGTGATATACTGTCGATGTTTGTCCCCTTAGAATTGCTTACCTGGGCCCAAGGGGGAAAATTGAAGTGGAGGTGCCCTTCAAACCATACAGACCTGGCCCCAAGATGCTCATGGCCGACTTTGACTGCGACCTGTTCCGTGACGTCAAAGCAAGCTGCAGGTTTGAGGTTAGACCTCTTATAACGTGCAGCAATGCACAAAAATTAGGCTCAGCTATTTGATTTAAATATATTTTGAAATATTTCTGACAAAACTTACCAAAACGCTTTAAATTCAAAGCATTTGTAATACTGGACTCAATGTTGACTGCAAAGGTGGTGTATCATTTAATGGAAAATTCTGATATATGCGACAAAGTATTTAATAGTACTTAAAGCAAATTATTGAGGGTTAGGTATACTTGTATTTCAAATTTCTCAAATACATGCTGGATATCACTATGATATGAAATACTTTATTCTTACTTTAATTGTTGGAGATGCAAACTGTCATTCTTTACAGAATATTTACAAAGTTTCATTTCTGGTTCTTCTGCATACTGTATATCTTTTAAAAACCTTCTGAAGAATGTTTATCCTTAATTAAACTGGTTTGAGGTTTGATCTATGTGTACTGATGAGATGATTCTAATCTGACTAATAAAAGTTTGGAAAATACCTACCTTACCAGATTTGACCCTTTTGAAATAACTTTCCTGTTGTTTCCAGTTATTTTCAAATAAATAAAAAAACCAAAAAGAAATCAGATTAAGAATTTTTTGCCTGGGTTTTTTTCATATCGCACAAAAAACAGTACTGAATTTTCTCAATATTCTCACAAGTGTGTATCCTATGTTTGTGAGGCACATGTTTGGTATTCAAGTAGAAGCACAGAGTTCTCATGCTCCATGTGTTTTTATGGTTAAATGAAAAGTTTACAATTTATAGTGGTCACTCTGACAGTGTGTCCAGGCAAGAAAACTAAGCAAGGTGTATAAAGATAATAGCTTACACTTACATTATACACCATTTCTCTGATCACAGCAGCCTGCATGCCGACCATGGGAATGCAAATTACAGAAGTGTAGGACCAATTACATTCATTATCAGTCTTTGACAAAAAACTGGAAGTAATACATCCCCCTTTTTCTACCACTGAAATTGTTTCAGTTCTGTTTCTACATATCCAATGCCTTGCCAACACTGTATTAAGTTTACCCTTATAAGTGACAACACCACTGATATAAAGCAATACCATGCCTTAATATTCACGTTAGCATTTAAACTTTCTCATGTTTCTCAAACTGTTGCTAACTTAACATGGCAAAACATAGTCTAAAAACAACCTATAAGTCAAGCATTTCCATCAGTTTGAGTATGCAAACCAATGTGGTCGTAAGGAAGGTGTGTGCCTGTCTGCTGGTGATGTCAGAACTCTCCCTTGACTCTTCCTTGCTTGTGCGCAGGCCTTGAATCATGCAATATTTCTTAAAAATTTTATCTATTTAAGCACCCCCATTAAACATGAATAGGTATTTGAATTAAAACATGTTTACATTATTATGTGCAATATATATCTAAAAGTAGTTGAATTAAAAGAGTTAAAAATAGATTTTTTAAAAAATGGGCCTCTGGGTGGCTCAAACTGTAAATAAGCTTGTTCTAAAGCAAAGTGTGAGTCCTGTGATCGGGTGTTCGAGTCCTGGTTGCACCACTGCTAGCCCACACTAATGAGGCAATTTGCAATTTTCCCCAGCCTCACCAGGGAATGACAGGGCAAGCTGGCCAGCCCTGTTGTCATCACTGCTCTCCAGCAGCCATGTGACTGTGAGATAGGGGGCTAGGTCATAGAGCATGGTCTCCTTCTACAGTGTGAAACAAATCAAACCATTTCCACTGAGCAAAGTGTAGGCTATGTGGGGGCAGTCTTAGCTATTACCTCACCTTAACTGAGTGATTTTATTTTGCGTTGACAGTTGACACCACCTTCCATTGACTTGAATGAAAATTTGTGCAGATTTTTCACGGCTGGAAGCCAAGTGTGACTGTACCATTACAGTGTTGCATTTAGTTAACGTTACTGTTTTAGTGAGGCTAAGGAGTTATGCATGTTTGCTTAGGAGTGATGTGAATGTGTCTGCAGAGAGAGGGGTTGGTCAAATGCCTAAGATCAGAGACTTCAGGCAATTTCCGTGCCCATTCAGGACTTAATGGTCCGGCCAAGTGAAAAAGCCTCAAAACAAGCTATTGTAGTAATTTGCGATGTTTAGAAACATTTAAGTCTTGATATATGATTATGATAAGTTATGCAAAATAAGGTGACGCTTACTAAAAATTGCTACTTTTTAAGGTGAATTGGCCATTTCTTTGAAAATGTTTTACTTTCTTAACGGTACAATGTCCATACAAACCCCATGTAAACGTGAGATATGGAACATGATAACTGCTTGCCTCATGTTCAGTGCATACTTGATATAAAACAAGCTTTGTTTTTATTGATGTGGTTACTTCTCTGTCCTACTCTTTTACAGATCAGCTTGGCCTGTGTCACAAAACACCTTCTGTCAGGTTGTACTCCTGTAGGGGAAAGTTATGATAAACTGGCTAATGCTACAGCTAAAGACAGCATTTCCAGTCTTAAAAAGGGTACAGCTGTGCTGCACGGTCTGATTAAGGCCTAGTTAGTCTTACATAAATACTCAGATGGGTCAATTTTGTTTTATTAGTTTGGGATGGATTACCTGCTGAAGGAATTCAAGATCTTTTTGTTCCTTAGGAAAACCTGAGCTAGAACGTTGAGTATAAAATTAATTACATGTATTATTTATTTTGTTATTGTCATGTACCATCTGACCAGATTTAAATTTGATACGAGTAATATGGCTTTGTTTAGTTTTAACCGTTTGGCAATGTGTCTTCCATTTTAACTCCCAAGTTACCTTCAGCTCATTCTAATAGAGGCAAAGTTAGCTTTTTTTTTTTTTTTTTTTTTTTTTTCTCTCTTCTTGGGTAGAGATGAAAGAAGCCTAGCCGTGCTCACTTACTTTCTTTAAACCCGTAAAGCGGTAGCGTTGTCTGAAGGGGTTGCTACACAGAACGTATCTCCCAAATCTCTCAGGTTGCTTGCTCAAATACAATGAAGCAAAGAATTGAGGATTACCGTTACCTCAACCACTGGTGACCAAACATCGGCGCTTCTCATCTATCGAGGCCAGCTCACTCTTGTCACCCCACTATGGACAGCCCAGCTTTGGAGTTCTGAAGCGTATGACGTTCTCCGGTATCCGGTACATTATTTATGTCCTCCTTTTGCCCAGTATTTGTGCTCAGGCAAACTTTCTGTGCATGGTTTCTTCAGGTAAACCGTATATCCAATTCTTTCTTGAAACTCTCCTCAGAATTTTGTTCAAATTCCTTTGCAGTGCCCCGAAGCCGAAAAGGCCGTGTGTCCGTCAAACCTGAAAACTGTGAGCGTTCACCTCAGAGCGTTTGAAAGCGCAACGGATTTTTTTGTGGCTGGTTACTAAGATACAGTCAGTCAGCTCGCTTGTAAGATAGCTGGCTATGTGTAATTAGCCATTCTAGGTTATAGTCATACTGTAAGATAAACTGAGATTATTAATTAAAGACTATAAGAAATTCGCTGCAAAATATTAAGGGTGATAACCGTTTTGGAACTGAATACTTTCAAGGTATTTGGATATTATTTAACAATCCTGTCGAAAATTAAGTAGTGGGTGGATATGGTAAATATTTCAGCACAGCAAGTATTTATCGCTAGTGATAATTAGGCCTATATATAGCCAGCTAATGCACAAGCGATCTGATCATTTAAGTAGTCAAATAAGACATTATCTTTGCCATATATTTTCAAATAGTCAGACGAGCTAGAACTGGTTAATTAACCTAGAGCTAGCACTTTGATTTGGTACCAGTTTTCGTTAGCTAGCTCAATAATTCAAGGGAAATGAGAAAACAAGACGCTAGACAAAAACTGCATTGCTTAATTGATAGACATGGTTGTTGGGCACATTACAATATTTCAACTACTAGGTTATAATTGTTTTTTACGTTTACGTAGGTTGTCACCTGCAAAATTGTAGGAAATACTGTTACACACAGCCAATTGGTTGCTATCTTTTACAGCGCGATCACTGTAGAACAGGTTGATCATAACTCCTACACAGAGCTTGTGAAGGGTACACAGTGCCACCTGGTGAGTGTGAGTATTAACTACACCTATCACAACAATAACAGTAAACAGCACTGAAATAAACTGACCACCACCGACACCCCCCCCCCCCCCCCTTGTCTTTGAAGAGGGAATTGTGGCTGAATTTTTAATATTTAGAACCAACACAGCCCTTACATTCAATATGCTCTTCATATGTATCATCCAAAATCTGTCATCCAATCACAACACAAAATTTCATTTCCCAGATGTCAGATTCACTTCAGTATAAATTTTCAGGTCAGAATCCAATTTTTGGAGAAGAAAACTGCAAACGTGTGCACAGTATATTAATGAATTTGAATTTATTATGTGTAGTTTTAATAATCTAGAAAGAAAAAATAAATGAAATGAAATGCACCTGTATGTGCAAGGCTGTGAAGATATACACAGATAAAATCTTATTTAAAACTGAAGATTTTTTTTTGACTTTCAGGCAATTATTTATTTGTATGCAATAAAAGTATTTGAAGGTCAATATTGGAGGGACTGTAGATTTGCACTGGAGGAAAGAGAAGTTGTTCCTTTGTTATTTAAGAATATACTTATTGTAATGATGTTTTTAATAAGAGCAGGAATGTGTTGCTCCCCTACACACACTTGTTGTTTCACCATTTGATCCATACCCTTTCATTATTGTTTCAGTGATTCTGTTTAAACACAACCAAATCTTGACGAAACTACCAGATGGTGCTCATTGGTGATTTCTTACATTGGCTCCATCTAGTGGTGACAGAGATAATGAAGGGCAGACCATTACAAATCACCAAAATGGCAGGAGGCTTGACTTCAGGTGACTCTTCACCAAAAAATGTTTTTCAGTTGCCAATATTTAGCATTTAATTTAACAGTTCTTGTTTAGAGAGTGATTCAAATCCAGAAAGTCTTGATTAAGTGACAAATAAATTCTATGAGATGAGGCTTGATCTTTTCTGTGCAGGGTTGCCAGAATGGAAATACATTCACTAGATTTCACACACCTAAACTGTTTCCCTAGCCATTTGACTTTTTGGCAATCATTTCATGATTTAAGGTATTGATAGTCTGTTCCTTGTAGACCACAGCTGCATGCTTGACACTATATGAGTTAAGATGAATATAATCAGTGTTAGTTACTGTCACATTTTTAACCTGAGGGAACCTTTGAAAAGGAAACTCTACATAATGCATTTCGGGATTACCTTCTGTAGTTTAGATGGGTGAGACAAAGGTACCTCCAAAGCTCAGGAGAAACTTTGGAGATCTGCTGCAAGATTGAGGTTAACCTGTCTCTTTTTGCTCCTCCACGATGCTTAATTTGATAAATTCTGTGAAAGTGCACTTGAAACAGGTGGGAAGTAAGTGCTGCAGCAACAGAACACTTTGGATGCCCATAAATTACAAAATAAGTAAAATATTCCTTGGTTGTTGTTGTTCTGTATATTACTTTTTAATGGCTTTTGTAGCATTTTCATTAGAGATGTTAAACACATTGGGACTTAAACATATTTACCTCTATGATGCTGTATGTATTAGTACTAGATCTATAACCACAGGGTATTGTGATGTTTTTAATAATGGATAGAGGGAGCATGACTAATGTAAAGTCTTTTATCTTGTACAAAGTTACCGGTTGTCAGCACAGTGTTACTGGTTCCACTCTTTCCCCCTATCTTAACCCCCAATAGAAGTTTTGTTGCACTGTACAATTAATAAAGAGTTAAGCAAAGATCATTATTTCATTATTAATATGTTGCGTTTCAATCTGAAATTCGCCAAAATATGTTGTGATGATTTATACGTTGCGATACTTTTGTTTTTAATGAAAGCTATACAAATACAATAAAGAAAGACCAGTCATTTTAGATGCTGATTTACAGTCGCCCTGTTTAGGGGAGAATTAGGGGAGCACAATCAAATAATGACTCAACACAGATCATGTATACCTAATATTTTAGAGTGAGTTGATATGTTTAAACATTTCATTGTGCTCTTTAGCAAGCAGAAAAAATGAGCCAGATACGTAAAACTATGCTCCGAGTTGCTTATGCTGCATCAGGGTCTGTATTGCCTTCTTGGCAAGCTGGCATCTGGTGTTGAATGTCCCATTCACTGCTATTGAAATGGAAGCAATATTGACTCCAATCCATGGAACCTGTGTGTTATATGTAATGACATACACTGCAAATCCAACTGTTGAAGAGCCTTTCTGTTTAAGTGTTTTTCTGTTATGTACTTTCTGTGAAAATGTTTATTCACTGTAACACTTTTTTGAACACATTGAGGCATTAATCCTGGTCAAAGTATTCATGTTTTAAACCAATGTTTGGTTATAACCATGTCACATGTTCCATTATTTTACAGTGGAAGACATATATCCTAACAAGGTTGAAACATGGTTAGCTGAAAATATTAAGCATGCTAACCAGGTAATCAAAAGAACCAAATGTTCACTCTGCTCCACCTGCACAACCTGAAGGCTTCAGCATTTGGTGACAAGAGCCATATAAACAATCAACACCAATGTCTACATCTATCAACATTTATAAGCAGCATCTGAGGAAAAATAAGCAAAACCAGCCATGTTTATTGATTCAATCCAATTTTATTTATATATTGCATTGTAAAAAGGACACTGTCAGCATCTTTACATGGATCCCGGGCCTGAGACCCCCTCAGAGCAAGCCTAGGGCGACAGTGGCAAGGAAAAACTCCCTGATTAAAAGGGAGAAACCTTGAGCAGAACCTGGCTCAGAGGGGGAGCCCATCTGCTTCTGGCCGGCACCGGGAAGTCCCAATGGCTTGACAGCGGAGTACATTACGGTTCTAAGGTCGAATTAGAAATGGCAAAAGGACAAAATGTCCTCGAAAAAAACAAATACAAGGAGTAGGAAGGGAGGGGTGTCACCGATGGAGGCAAAGGGGGAAGTCCATGTTTCCACATGGACAGGTAGGAGAGCTGGAGGGGGGGGGCTGTGTTGGCCTTCTCCATCAGATTCCTGCAGCTGCAGCTCCAGGTGGGACTCCGGAGCAGGCAGAGGAGACAGACATCATTTGTGTGAGACAGAGAGGAAACAGGATGCAGAGAGAGTAACAGCACAGTACAGAGACACTATTCCATGGTACACTGACAGCTCAGTCAAACACAGACTCTCTGGCTTGTGTCAAACCACAAGTCATGTCCCTCAACTGTTGGATTTTAGGTCAATTTTAATCCTAAAATTAACCACAAACAGAGAGTCTGCTCCCCAGCTTGCTGTAGGGAGGTGGTTCTTGTGCAATAGCAAAAGGCTCAACCACCGAAAGCACATTTAATTCTGCAGTCTGTGAGCAAAGTGTTGATGAGGGACTGCAGGGATGAAGGAGATCTTCCAGATAGGGAAAGACAAGCCCATTTAACGGCCCCTCCGGTCAAAACTTCTTCCCTTAAAACTGATCATTGAGCTCACTTTTTTCATCAAATTACAATTGAAACTATTTGAGTATTACATTTCACTCAAAACCATTATTGTCAAAACCCATCTGCAGCAAGACTGTAAGAAAGTGATGGACACTTCAGTGGTTCGCCAGCAGGTCTGTGAGGCTTCTAGCAGTCTCTTCTACCGGTCTATACCAGCTTTTTACCAATACTTTACCACCTCGCTACCAGCGGTCACAGTGCTGCCACCACTCGCCCTGATGTTTTCATGGCCGACCTCCTGCTTCCCAGAGTCTTCTGCCCGCTCCACTCTCTCCTGGCATTGCTGTCAAAACCACACTGTGAACAAAAAAAGTGAATGTGGAGAGGGATAAGTGAAAAGGAGGATAAATATAGGAGGATAAATACTCTTTCTGGGCTAAAAGCCTTACTGGTGTCTGTCTTACCTGACTCTCCAGATAGGCTTTACATTAATGTTTATGAGTGCCCAATGTGTTGTATATAGGAATATGCCTATTTAAAACAATAGTAAGAAATCACTGGCTGAAGAAACAATCCCTTTGGTTGACATGGCCCCCTAGGGTTCTCTGCTAGTGTGCTGTGTTAGTGCTTGTGGAGAATCTTAGCCTGTGTCTGGCTGGGGTGTTCATTGTTCTTCTGCTGGTGGAGGATGCATTTCCTTTGATGTCGGGGGCCAAATTCCACTGTTACCTCCATGGGCTCACTGGCCCGACTTCCATCCACAACTAGCTTCCTGCAGCACAGAGAAAGCACAACTCAGTTTGAGTAATTATTAACTGTGAATATTCAGAGTCTGAAAGCTAAAATATTTCTTCAAACACCAGCTCATGGTCACCTGCATTCGTTAAGCCCGATGATTAGTAAGATTAAGCAGTGAGAGGTGGAACAAACCCAGAAATGTTTTACACTCCAGATCCAGGCTTAGCCACCCTGCTTATATGTCACTGTATCATAGCTGCAGTGACTTGGTAGCCTTCCTCAGTCGCTCACATGTCTTATTTTTCACACGAATCAAGGGCCATACCTCTCTGCCAGCAGTCTAGCGGTCAGAGTGCTGCCACCACTGGCTCTGGTGTCGTCCCTGCGATCCTTCCCAGGGCCTTCTGCCGGATCCACCCCTCCTAAAATCATTATAGCCATGCTGTAAAAAAAGTGAAAGTAGAAAGGCATGAGGGAAAAGGACGACAAATATTTTTGTGGGCCTTAAACTGTCCAGATTTACATAAATATGCTCCAAATAAATGTGTTTTATTTTAGTTATTGAGTGCAAAATGTGCTGTATGTAGGAATGTGCCTATTGAAAGAAATCATAAATAATCGCTGGACAAATAAAAAAATCCCTTTGGTGGACATGATCCCTTAGGGTTTTGTGATTGTGTGCTGTGTGAGTGCTTCTAGAACTTCTTGACCTGTCTCTGGCTGGGGTGCTCATTGTTCTCCTGCTGGAAGGAGACACGTTCTCTTTGACGAAAGCCAAATTCCCAGGTCATCTCGTCCGTCTTTCTGGTGCGGCTCTCCTCCAGAAGTGACTTCCTGCAGCACACCGAAAGCACAAATCAGTATAAGTAATTATATATGAGAAGTCTGAATATTCAGAGTCTCAGTGTTGAAACTCTTTTGTCTTTCGTCTGGTGCCCCCCAGACAGCAGTATTGGTATTTCCACAGACTGGGCATCTGGTTTGATACTTACTGTTGCTGAGCATCGCCCTGCAGCTGGGCCTGTTCTCTCCTTCCCTCCTTTGCCCTGGAGTCAAACTCCTTCCTCTGTGTGAGAAAACTCATTACTAAATCTCCACTGTCCACTGAACAGCCTGCACTCCTGTGTCAACATCTCATGCGCTTTACAGGTATCTAGTGTGGGCGTGTCGACTCTTATACAATCAAGACCAAGGATGAAATTTAATTAACAAAAAGGAAAACTTAGAGCTCCAAACAAAACATAGTATACATCTGTAATACACTGTCACAGTACAGAGAGTTTTTACTCACATTCTCATATCTGATCCTTGGTGTGGTCTGCGTGCACATATCTAGCAGAGAGAGATCATGTTGTGATCAGTGGATGCTAAGACAACAATAATTATTTACCAGGTCAAAACCAAACAAGTTTAGCTATTATAGCTTGCTATTACTGTGTGTTACAAACCCATCCAGGTGTGACTTTAACAGGGAGTGTTAAATCTGAGTGTGACTGTGACAGGCCACTGTGCAGTCACAGTGGAGAAGATGCTCACGTTTTACAGATGCTGGTCTCTGGCCTTTCATATCCTTGAGCCTGGAAACAGACCAAAGCACAGTCTATGAATATCAGCTAGACTGTGGCCACAGGTGACAAACACTCATTCACTCAGTCAGCCGTGAGTAAATGAATCCCACCTGCCCCTCCACAGAGTCAATACTTACTGCAGAAGAGCACCCTCCTTCTCTTTAATGAGCTTGGCCATGTCTGTGATCTGCCGATCCTTCTCTTCGATGACCATCGCCATTTCCTCCAGCTGGAGCTTCTTCTCCTCTGCGTTGATGGTCATCTCTGCCAGCTCCTGCTCCTTTTTATCGGCGAATGCAGCCATGACTGCCAGCTGCTGGTCTTTCTCTGCATTATCGCAGAGCACGACTGCCAGCTGCTGCTCCTTCTGTTCGCTCTGATCGATCAGTGCCACCAGCGTCTCATCCATGGTCTGGGCTTTGCTGAAGTGAGAAAGATAGTGCTTCCCGTTGAGCTGTTTTCCAGTGATTACTCAGGCTGAGGTCTTCGTTGCCATTTTATTCCTATCACAGATAACACATTTAAGAGGAACTGATTGGCTACTCAACTCACTTCTTCCGCAGTCTGGATGGCTTCCTCTTTTGCTCAAGAGCCATCTGGGACTTGTTGGCGATCACCTGGAGGGAAAGGAAGAGGAATAAACATTCTGTATTTGAAAGGGACTAAACTCACAAACTGCCTATTTTAAACTGTACATCCTCCTTACCAGATTCTCTTGAGCCACCATTTTCTGGGATTTCACCTAGAAGGGACAGGTAACAATCAGCACTAAGATCTGACTGGTGGTGTGTAACATTGAGCAAATCAGGATGAACACAAGACATGGGCATGCTGCAGAAATGATTTGTGAGCACTGATCAATAAGACTGTTCGATTTGTGTGATAACTGCCATCATATCACTGCTTTCAGGCATCTGATAGATATTGCACTGCTACTACGATTTATTGAAAAGTACTTGAAATGTTTCAAAGACTTCAGCATAAACCTTGATGACATGCTAATTGCTAAACAGTGAACTGGTATAAGTGGCAGTGAGCAGATGTGAATCTAAACTGGAGTGCGCTGTGTTGACAGAGATAATTCAGACTGTTCACCAGAGCTGTGAGGGAGTTCTCCCTCTCTTCCATCTCCATCCTGAGCAGAAAGATTTTCTTTTCATGCTCCTCCTCCATGCTGAGCTTGATTTCCTCGGCCCGTGTGAGCTTTCTGCGAAGCAGAGAAAACACGGGCTTCAGCATTTAACTGCGCAGCTTTACCCTGCAGCTGAGCAACTTCCGTCTTCACCTGCACACCTTCAGCCTTCAACTGCACAGCTCTTCTTCATAAGTGCACATTTCCTCTGCTGTGGTACATCAGTGTTAATCACAGTTGATCAGGTACCACAGCTCAACATCTAAGCACGAGTCAAACACCTGTGGCCTGATTATCCATCCCATGAGTCAATCCCTCAAAAGAGTCAATACTTACTGAAGCAGAGCAGCCTCTGTCTTCTCAATGTACTTGGCCATGTCTGCCAAGACCTGCTCTTTCTCCTCCTTGTCAGCAACCATGGCTGCCAGCTGCCGGTCTTTGTCATTGAGGAACATACTCATGTCTGACAGCTGGTGGTCCTTGTCTTCTGCCATTTTCCTCATGGCTGCAAGCTGCCGGGCCTTCTCCTCAGCCATTGTAGAAATGGCTGCAAGCTGTTTATCTTTCTGCTCCATCTCCCTCTTGAGCAGACTGATGTTCTTCGTGAAGTCCTCCTCCAGATGCTTCTTCTGCTCCTCCATGTTGAGCTGAAGAGCCTCTGCCTGAGTGATCCTCCTGCAGAGCAGAGAAAATACGGGCTTCATCCATCAGCTGCACAGCTTCACCCTTCAGCTAAGCAACTTTGGTCTTCATCTGCGCAGCTTTAGCATTCCAACTGTGCAGTATCAGCGTTCAGCTGCGCAGCTCTTATTCATAAGCACACATCTCTCCAGCTGTATTACTTCAATGTTCATCACGAGTGAAGAACCACAGCTCAACATCTAAATGTGACTCAAACACCTGTGGCCTGATTGGACCATGCTGTGAGTGGATGAAGCCCACCTGCCCCTTGGCAGAGTCAATACTTACTGCAGGAGAGCAGCCTCTTTCTCATCAGAGATCTGAGCCATGTCAGCCAGCTGCTGCTCCTTCTCCTTAGCCATGGCTGCAAACTGCTCCTCCTGCCGCTTGTTCAGCAGAGCCAGTGCTGCCACCTTTTCCTCCAGAGCCCGGATCTTCCTGAGGTTGCTCTGGGTTTCCTCAGTCTGCTCTTCAATCATATTCAGCATTCTAGCCAGTGAGAAAGAGCTTCTCATTAAGCTGCAGAACTTCCCATTGAGTTTTTTCCCAGTTATTAATCAAACTAAGGGCCTCATTGCCATCCCACTCTAATCACCGATAACATATTACAGAGGACCTCATTGGCTCCTGAACTCACTTCTTCTGCAGTCTGACCGACTCTCTCTTTTCCTGCTCAAGAGCCTTCTGGGACTCGTTGGCGATCACCTGGAGGCAAAGGAGGAGGAATAAACATTCTGTATTTGAAAGGGACTAAACTCACAAACTGCCTATTTATTTTACTGTACATCGTCCTTACCAGATTCTCTTGAGCAGCCATTTTGTGGGATTCCACCTAGAAAGAGACAGGTAACAACCAGCAATAAGATCTGACTGGTGGTGTGTAACATTGAGGAAATCAGGATGAACACAAGACATGGGCATGCTGCAGAAATGATTTGTGAGCACTGACCAATAAGACTGTTCTATTTGTCTAATAAGTGGCATCATGTCACAGTTTTCAGCCATCTAAGAGATACTGTACTGCTGCTGAGATTTGTAAAAAAAAAAAAAAGTGCTTGAAATGTTTCTGAACCTTCAGGATAAACCTTAAACTTCCTCTGAGTACATGTTAAATACTAAACAGTGCGCTGATATAACTGGCAATGAGCAGATGTGAATCTAAAATGGAGTGCACTGTGTTGACAGAGCTACATCACACTATTCACCAGGTCAGTGAGGAAGTTCTTCTCCTCCATCTCCTTCTTAAGCAGAAGGAGCACCTTCTCAAACTCTCCCTCCATCCTGACCTGATGGGCCTCTCTCTGAGTGATCTTTCTGCAAAGCAGAAAATACGGGCTTCAGCCTTCAAATGCCCAGCTTCACCCTTCAACTGAGCAACTTCTGTCTTCACCTGCGCAGCTTCTGCATTCCAACTGCGCAAAATACTTACTGCAGCAGAGCAGCCTCTTTTTCTTCAGCGCTCTGTCTCGTGGCTGCCAGCTGCTGGTCCTTGTCTTTAGCAACCATGATCATGTCAGCCAGCTGGTGCTCCTTATCCTCGCTGATCTTGGTCACGGCTGTGAGCTGCCGTGCCTTCTCCTCTGTGATCACAGCCAAGTCTGCCAGCTGCTGCTCTTTCTCCATGACCATGGCTTCAATCTCCTCCTCTTGTTGCTCATTCTGCAGAGCCAGTGATGTCAGCAGCGCCCAGATGTTGCTGAGGTGTCTCTGGTTTTCCTCTGCGCATTGCTCACTCTGCCTGAGTGACTCCTTCATGGAAATATGAAATTATATGAATCAAATATAAATAATGACTTGCATTTTTTGACAATATTGCAAAAAAAACATAAATTGTTCCATTTATACAGACCAATTTAATGCAAATAAATAGCCTGCATTCTGAGTCTAACAGTCTGTTCCATAATGCTAAGGCCATGCTGCCGATTACAAATTCTCTCACCTTAAGCTCTTCGTTCTGTTGTCTAATTGCACTCAACTCCTGACGTTGTTTTTGAACCTACAATAAACAAGCACAAAGAAAAATGTGTAAGTCTGTTCACAGAACCTTCACAAATGAGAAAAATATGAACAGAACATACTTTGTTTTTCAGGTTGGAGGTCTCTTTGTGGAGGTCCCTCTCAGTCGCTGAAAATACAAAGCATAAATGGGAGTTTAAAAAAGGCTTATGAATTTAATGTCAATCCAAGATACAGTGAACTAGTATTTAAAGTGTTACATAAACATATTTACTACTTCTCAATAATAAAACTTACTTTGGTGGTTCCTTGTTTTAACCTAAATAAAAAAAGACAAAAAGGAGAAACATTTTTGGTTTATTTCAATGCAATTAAATTATACACAGCACAGTTAAAACAAATAATCACTGCAGACAATTGACTGTACACAGGACAGAGTTAAAACTAACAATCAGGTTATCTGTTCACAGAGCAGCACTGTACAGTTTTGCTAAATTAAGAGAGTTCATGTTACTATTCATCCTACAAATAAATGAGTAAAACAGGGCATATTTTAATTCAGACTGCCGAATGTGTAGGCCTCCGAAGAAGGACATGTTCACAGCACTGTAACAGAAACAACAAGGCCTGTGAATTTGACAGACTGGATCCATTTTGGTGGTGTGTAGGTGAGTTCTGTATGTCGGTCTGGGTAAAATGCTGCATAATTAATGATGAAAGGTAAAATGTCTCACCAGGAGCGAGGTGACACATCCGATGGTGAGGGCTGAAGTCAGACCTAAGAGGCCTGTATTCCATAGTTCATCCATTGCGGCTAAAGCCTGAGAAAAATGAGAACTCAGGTTAAAACACACATTGAACACCTTGCAGTATTGTATGCGACAGTTATAATTTGACAATGCAGCAAAATTGTTGGTGGTGGGTGATGTTGCCTGAGAGGGAAAAGGTGCATACAGTTTTACATATTAAAATGATTACATATGAAATACCCTTCGTGTATCTGTTATACTTGGCAGGTGTTGGGAGGGACACCGTCAAAAGAGAAATTGTTCTCGATCGTCATTTCCGGTAAAATAGGTACCCTAGGTAACGATATAGCTAGTTAGCTAATTAACTGTAAGGTAGCCAACACTAGCATGCTAACAGAAAAGAAGTTGTATTCGTTGGTTGATGTTATTTTGTAAACTGGGTTTTAACAAAAACTAGATAACACAACCACATTCATACTGTTGAAATGGTTGATAAAAGTGCATTACGTTAATTACGTTCGTAAACGCAGCAATCGCGTTGTGGGCTAATTGTTTATTGGCCAGCGTGAACTTCAGATTTTTCCACCTTATTAAGTCAATGAAGGCTGTTTTTAAACACATTACGTATTAAAAACATGTAAATCGTGTATCTTAAGTATATAAAAGCATCTTGACCAGTGTATTAGTTTATGATGACCAAATATGGAATGTCTATCTTAAAAACGGTAGGAGATACATCCGCATTTAGTAGAGATGGTAAATAAGAACAGTTAAGTTTGCGCCCTCGGTAAGCTGTTGCTGTTCTAGAACTCTTGATTTTAACAAAGATTCCCCATAGCGATTTTGAAATGATCATTAGAATGTGCAGTAAACAAATCCAAACACACAATGGATTCTAAAGGGGTTTTAACATTCATTGTCGTTCGCTCCTGCTAAAATCGGTAATAGTTGGAGTAAGCTAAAGAAATCACATGTTCAAAGATACTTACCAGTAGATCGTCGGTCGAAAAACCGGATACAAGAGGCCAGCGCCAAATTACCCCGGTGATGAAGAGTAAAGTGGACTGGACTCATTAATCGTTTCCGTTTCAACCAACCAATCTACACACTAAGAAACCGATATGGTGAGATACAAGTCAATATATGGAAAAGCTGCAGTCAACTTCACTGTGATGTAAATGAAGTTGTGTGATGTCATAATGTGAATTCCATGCATAACGGGCATGTCTAGTTATAGCCCAGGACTTACGTTATACCTAGCCATATAAACATATGAATTTAATGTGCTTATGACAGGTATAACCTTAGAGGGCCAATATTATGTATTTGAATGCATTCATGAACTAACAGTGGCTTATCACATTTAATGTCGTCAATTGTATTCATATATTCAATTTATTTCATATTTCTCTTGTTGAATGGTTCCAGATAATCAAATGAAATATAAGATAATGGTGCACACTGTGGTTCACTGGAGTCAAAGAGTCTTAGAAATGACTTTGTAAGCCTTTCCAGACACATATCTCTTCAACCTTTTTGTTCTGGGAGCTCCTTTGATCATGGCATTGTGTGCCTGTATAAACTCTAAGGTGAATACTTCTTCCTAATAGTAAGGCTCAATATATATGCCCTTCCCTGAGCTGCAAAGACAAAAGTTACAGGCATAATAACTCCTAATTTTCTTCTTTTTGCTCCCCTGGTTGGGTGCAAGAGAGGTTTGGGTTGTAGAGATTTAGGTGTTGTGGAGAGGTTAATATCCAGGAGGGGTTAATTTGGGTTAGAATACCTAAAATTGAAATTGAATTGAAAAACAAATGACATGATTTGAGAAATTTGGAGACTGTGCAATAACAATCAAATCCATATTGAACTAAACTCTTGAATGACCTCGTTTTATTTACAAACTAGCTAAAGAGCTTAGCTTCCAGCACAATATGTCATTACCACAGCAGGTAAGAGGCAGCAGTCTTGTCTTCCCTGCATTCTGTTTCTCCTCTCCGCTGTTCAGTGTAGAAGTCTATCATTAAACAATGCATGTTCACAGCTTCCTGGGTAACCAGGCATTATCTGTGATGCTGATTTTTTTAATCGCTTTACGATGCACTTGTGCAGAAGGGCACGATCCTTGGCTTGAAAAAAGGCTGTGTTGCAAAGAACGTTTTTGCGTATTGCACATTTTTCGATTTATATACAAAAATAAAGTATATGCACACTCTCTCTTCTGTTCTCATTTGCAAATTTTGATATACAAAGGTTCAATTTTCTTGAATTAGAAATTTTTCTCCCTCATGACTCGCGAGCCACGTTATCAAACTCATTCTATTTCAACATTCTATTTCAAGTCTGTGGATTATTAGGTAGATAAATCCAAAAGTTTGTTCACCTAGTAATAATGGGTGCAGAGTCAGTTTGAACACTATCAGACAAAGCCGTGTGCATTCCTGTAAAGGTCTGTTTACAATTCAAAAGATTGTTGTTGTTGTATTTGTCATGTACTGGCCATTCATACATTAGCAAGCCTGCAGAAGTGTGCCAATGAATTTGCAAAACATCATAAACATGTGACATCCCAGTCACAAACCCCTGTGTTTTCATGAAATACTTGAACCATACTTGCAAAGGTGGCTGTAAAATTTTATTTCACTTGGGGACAGAACAAGAATTCTACCCAACTGTCGTCAAGGGTCATGGGAAAAGGGACGGTAGTTGATCCTGAACTTGACTTGAATAACCAATACCAACAAACACCATAGGAGAGCGCCAAAAGTACAATGTTTCTTTTGAGACATTCCTCACTTGAGGATATTTGCAGCAACAGAGGGATTACAGAAGTACTCAAATTTAAATCTGAAATTAGAGGCTTCACTCACTGTCATCGCTATGATCTCTCCTCCATATTTTGTTTGATCTTTTGACTGAGACACCATGGGAGGATGTCAATTCCAGCTACCTATTCCATGTGCTTCTGTGTAACTGCTGTACCATTTTAAGTCTTAGGCGCATTTTTAACACAATCAGGTTGAAATTGCCTGTAGGGTACAGGAAATACTGAATATAAAGTAATGATGATGCTGATTTATTTTCTGTTTCCCAATTGTATGCTGGAACAGTTTACATTGTAGGAATGCCTATGCCAAATTGTTTTGTTCTGTGCTCATGGTTGACAGTAGGTTGCTACACTTTTACGTTAAAATACATTCGTGAACTGTTATTAAGGTGCTTGGTTGCAATGAATGTGAACTGCATTCATATACATTTATGGAAAGACATACTGACAGTCTACTGATATCCTTTACACGACAGAAGACGGTTGTCAAAATTGACACCCTTTGCTGTAAAGCTTGTTGTAACCTCTTGTATTGTGTATGGTTTTCAATGGGCTTTTCTGGAGTGAATCAGGCTTAGCTGTTATTAACTGTGGAGTATTTACTGTGCTGGACTATACTGATGAATGCCAAGGTATTGGCCCATCAAGGTCGTGAAACTGAAGGTAATTGTCTTTGTGATCAATCAAAGTGATGCAACAGCCTGAATGATTTTCTATGGCCTTTCTATAATTGTTTAAAAGGTGTCACTGTTCGCTCTAGTAGAGTACAAACTACATGGGTGACAGAGGCGCAAGGAGACTTAGGAGATGGGAGGGAGCAAAACCACCCCGTGTCCAACAAAGAGGGGAAGGAGCCAGAGCAAATAGATTAAAGAAATCAGCATCACAGGTAATGACTGATTACCCAGGAAGCTGTGAACATGCATTGTTCAACGACAGACTTTCTATACTGAACAGCGGAAGGGAGAAGCAGAATGCAGGGAAGACAAGACTGCTGCCTGTGACCTGCTGTGGTAATTACATATTCTGCTGGAAGCTAAGCTCTTTAGCTAGTTTGTAAATAAAACGAGATCATTCAAGAGTTTAGTTCAATATTGATTTGGTTGTTATTGCACAGTCTTCAAATGTCTCAAATAATGTCATTTGTTTTTCACATTTTAGGCATTTTAATCCAAATTAACCCCACCTGGATATTAACCTCTCCACAACACCTAAATCTCTACAACCCAAACCTCTCTTGCACCCAACCAGGGGAGCAAAAAGAAGAAAATTAGCAGTTGTTATGCCTGTAACTTTCATCTTTATAGCTCAGGGAAAGATATGTCTCATGAAGTGAACTTCCACACCACAGTCCATTGACCTGGCTGGCCATTCAGGACCCAGGACAGCACCAGGACACTCCAATTACAGGACCCTGGAGAGCATCACTATGGAAATTCCCCTGAATCATCTTTTCTCAACCTCCTGGGGGCCCACTGTGTATACCTGTTTTTCTTATTACAAATCTCTTGATCCATTAATGTTGTTGAAAACATGTGGTCAAGTTCTTCCACATATTTTAACACAGGGTAGGCTTAGCTTGTTGCCATTTGTCATGTCAAAACATGTCAATGTTTGTTTAGTTGCAGCTTGTGAAGTAAATAGATATGCAATTACCCATACTGCCCCAGTGAAAAAGTAACTGCCCCCTTAGTTTTGAAACAAAGAAATCAACACACTTGTCATTGACACTTAGATTCAGGTGATTGAACACAGATACTTACTTACTTATTTACACTTGATTGCAACCAGCCTTTTTGAGTTTAAAAATCATATATATATTGAACCTCAGAGTTTATACAGGCACACAATGCCATGATCAAAAGAGCTCCCAGAACAAAAAGGTTGAAGAGATATGTTTCTGGAAAGGGTTACAAAGTCATTTCTAAGGCTCTTTGACTCCAGTGTAATGGACACCACAGTGTGCACCATTATCTTCCATTTTATTTGATTATCTGAAACCATTCAGCAAGAGAAATATGAAATAAATTGAATATATGAATATAATTGACGACATAAAATGTGATAAGCCACTGTTAGTTCATGAATGCATTCAAATAATTATATTGGCCCTCTGAGGTTATACCTGTCACAAGCAAATTAAATTCATATGTTTATAAGGCTAGGTATAACCTAAGCCCTGGGCTATAACTAGACATGCCCGTTATGCATGGAATTCACATTATGACATCACACAACTTCATTTCCATCACAGTGAAGTTGACTGGAGCTTTTCCATATATTGACTTGTATCTCACCATATCGGTTTCTTATTGTGTAGATTGGTTGGTTGAAACGGAAACGATTAATGAGTCCAGTCCACTTTACTCTCCATCACAGGGGTAATTTGGCGCTGGCCTCTTGTATCCTGTTTTTCGACCGACGATCTGCTGGTAAGTATCTTTGAACATGTGATTTCTTTAGCTTACTCCAACTATTACTCGTTTTTAAGTTACACATGCCATATTTGGTCATCATAAACTAATGCATTGGTCAAGTTGCTTGTATATACTTAAGATATATTTAAGTATATTTACATATTTTAGTACGTAACGTGTTCAAAAACGGCCTTCATTGACTTAGTAAGGAAATAAATCGGAAGTTCACGCTGGCAAATAAACAAATAGGTCATGCAAAGCAAAAATTACAACAGGACTGCTGCGGTTACGAACGTAATTAACGTAATGAACTTTTATCAACCACTTAAACAGTATGAATGTGGTTGTATTATCTAGTTTTTGTTAAAACTCAGTTTGCAAAATAACATCAACCAACAAATACACCTTCTTTCGGTTAGCTTGCTAGTGTTGGCTACCTTACAGTTAATTAGCTAACTAGATATATATCGTTACCTAGGATACCTATTTTACCGGAAATGGCGATCTAGCATAACTTCTCTTATCCCTTGGTACACCTGCCATGTATTACAGAGTTACAAGGGTAACTCTAAAGGGTTTTTGAAAATGTCAGTCTTACAACATTAAATACTTCTCAGGAGGCCATAGGAAGTAGGTTGTAGTTTAACCTGTAGTTCTGACTGCACAAGTGTAATGTCAGCTCGTTCTGAACATTCTGCGAAAATAGGTGTACAGAAACGTTGAATGTTTTGTGGCCTTCATACATTACATTGTAGTAATCATAATTACTGAATCCTTCTAGATACAATAATACTGCAACCCAGTAAGATATAATGATCTGAAATAACTGATTTATGTACTGTACAGTGCAGTCTCTTGACAGCTGCTTGCACTCCTGCGACTAGCTACTAGTATTAGCGTGTAGGCTACTATGTAAAACTGTAGTCACCTTTTCCCTCATCACCCACCAAATCATAACTGTCGCATACAATACTGCAAAGTGTTCAATGTGTGGTTTAACCTGAGTTCTCAATTTTCTCAGGCTTGAGCCACAATGGATGAATTGTGGAATACAGGCCTCTTAGGTCTGACTTCCGCCCTCACCATAGGATGTGTCACCTCGCTCCTGGTGAGACATTTTACCTTTCATCATTAATTATGCAGCATTTTACCCAGACCGACATCCAGAACTCACCTACACACCAACAAAATGTACCCAGTCTGTCAAATTCACAGGCCTCATTGTTTCTGTTACAGTGGTGTGAACATGTTTTTCTGAGTAGGCCTACACATTCGGCAGTGTGAATTAAAACATGCCCTGTTTTACTCATTTATTTGTAGGATAAATCGTAACATGAACTCTCTTAATTTAGCAAAACCGTACAGTGCTGCTCTGTGAACAGATAACCTGATTGTTACTTTTAACTCTGTCCTATGTACAGTTAATTGTCTGTAGTGATTATTTGTTTTAAGTCCGTGCTGTGTATAATTTGATTGCATTTAAATTAATCAAAATGTTTCTCCCTTTTGTCATTTTTATTTAGGTTAAAACAAGGAAACACCAAAGTAAGTTTCATTATTTAGAAGTAGTAAATATATTTATGTAACACTTTAAATACTAGTTCACTGTACCTTGGATTGACATTAAATTCATAAGCCTTTTTTAAACTCCCATTTGTGCATTGTATTTTCAGTGACTGAGAGGGACCTCCACAAAGAGACCTCAAACCTGAAAAACAAAGTATGTTCTGCTCTTATTTTTCTCATTTGTGAAGGTTCTGTGAACAGACTTTCACATTTTTCTTTGTGCTTGTTTATTGTAGGTTCAAAAACAATGTCAGGAGTTGAGTGCAATTAGACAACAGAACGAAGAGCTTAAGGTGAGAGAATTTGTAATCGGCAGCATGGCCTTAGCATTATGGAACAGACTGTTAGACTCAGAATGCAGGCTATTTATTTGCATTAAATTGGTCTGTATAAATGGAACAATTTATGTTTTTTTTGCAATATTGTCAAAAAATGCAAGTCATTATTTATATTTGATTCATATAATTTCATATTTCCATGAAGGAGTCACTCAGGCAGAGTGAGCAATGCGCAGAGGAAAACCAGAGACACCTCAGCAACATCTGGGCGCTGCTGACATCACTGGCTCTGCAGAATGAGCAGCAAGAGGAGGAGATTGAAGCCATGGTCATGGAGAAAGAGCAGCAGCTGGCAGACTTGGCTGTGATCACAGAGGAGAAGGCACGGCAGCTCACAGCCGTGACCAAGATCAGCGAGGATAAGGAGCACCAGCTGGCTGACTTGACCATGGTTGCTAAAATGAAGGAGCAGCAGCTGGCAGCCATGAGACAGAGCGCTGAAGAAAAAGAGGCTGCTCTGCTGCAGTAAGTATTTTGCGCAGTTGGAATGCAGAAGCTGCGCAGGTGAAGACAGAAGTTGCTCAGTTGAAGGGTGAAGCTGGGCATTTGAAGGCTGAAGCCTGTATTCTCTGCTTTGCAGAAAGATCACTCAGAGAGAGGCCCATCAGGTCAGGATGGAGGAAGAGTTTGAGAAGGTGCTCCTTCTGCTGAAGAAGGAGATGGAGGAGAAGAACTTCCTCACAGACCTGGTGAATAGTGTGACGTAGCTCTGTCAACACAGTGCACTCCATTTTAGATTCACATCTGCTCACTGCCAGTTATATCAGCGCACTGTTTAGTATTTAACATGTAATCCAAGGAAGTTTAAGGTTTATCCCGAAGGTTTAGAAACATTTCAAGCACTGTTTTTTCCAAATCTCAGTAGCAGTACAGTATCTATCAAATGCCTGAAAACTGTGACATAATGCCACTTATTAGACAAATAGAACAGTCTTATTGGTCAGTGCTCATAAATCATTTCTGCAGCATGCCCATGTCTTGTGTTCATTCTGATTTCCTCAATGTTACACACCTCTAGTCAAGATCTTAGTGCTGACTGTGACCTGTCTCTCCCTAGGTGGAATCCCACAAAATGGCTGCTCAAGAGAATCTGGTAAGGAGGATGTACAGTAAAATAAATAGGCAGTTTGTGAGTTTAGTCCCTTTCAAATACAGAATGAATATTCCTCTTCCTTTGCCTCCAGGTGATCGCCAACGAGTCCCAGAAGGCTCTTGAGCAGGAAAAGAGAGAGTCGGTCAGACTGCAGAAGAAGTGAGTTCAGGAGCCAATGAGGTCCTCTGTAATATGTTATCGGTGATTAGAGTGGGATGACAATGAGGCCCTTAGTTTGATTAATAACTGGGGAAAAACTCATTGGGAAGTTCTGCGGCTTAATGAGAAGCTCTTTCTCACTGGCTAGAATGCTGAATATGATTGAAGACCAGACTGAGGAAACCCAGAGCAACCTCAGGAAGATCCGGTCTCTGGAGGAAAAGGTGGCAGCACTGGCTCTGCTGAACAAGCGGCAGGAGGAGCAGTTTGCAGCCATGGCTAAGGAGAAGGAGCAGCAGCTGGCTGACATGGCTCAGATCTCTGATGAGAAAGAGGCTGCTCTCCTGCAGTAAGTATTGACTCTGCCAAGGGGCAGGTGTGCTTCATCCACTCACAGCACGGCCAATCAGGCCACAGGTGTTTGAGTCACATTTAGATGTTGAGCTGTGGCTCTTCACTCGTGATGAACATTGAAGTAATACAGCTGGAGAGATGTGTGCTTATGAATAAGAGCTGCGCAGCTGAACGCTGATACTGCACAGTTGGAATGATGAAGCTGCGCAGATGAAGACCAAAATTGCTCAGCTGAAGGGTGAAACTGTGCAGCTGATGGTTGAGGCCCGTATTTTCTCTACCTTGCAGGAAGATCACTCAGGCAGAGGCTCTTCAGCTCAACATGGAGGAGCAGAAGAAGCATCTGGAGGAGGACTTCACGACGAACATCAGTCTGCTCAAGAGGGAGATGGAGCAGAAGGATAAACAGCTTGCAGCCATATCTACAATGGCTGAGGAGAAGGCCCGGCAGCTTGCAGCCATGAGGAAAATGGCAGAAGACAAGGACCACCAGCTGTCGGACATGAGCATGTTCCTCAACGACAAAGACCGGCAGCTGGCAGCCATGGTCTGTGATAAGGAGGAGAAGGAGCAGGTCTTGGCAGACATGGCCAAGTACATTGAGGAGACAGAGGCTGCTCTGCTGCAGTAAGTATTGACTCTTTTGAGGGATTGACTCATGGGATGGATAATCAGGCCACAGGTGTTTGACTCGTGCTTAGACGTTGAGCTGTGGCACCTGATCAACTGTGATTAACACTGATGTACCACAGCAGAGGAAATGTGCACTTATGAAGAAGAGCTGTGCAGTTGAAGGCTGAAGGTGTGCAGGTGAAGACGGAAGTTGCTCAGCTGCAGGGTAAAGCTGCGCAGTTAAATGCTGAAGCCCGTGTTTTCTCTGCTTCGCAGAAAGCTCACACGGGCCGAGGAAATCAAGCTCAGCATGGAGGAGGAGCATGAAAAGAAAATCTTTCTGCTCAGGATGGAGATGGAAGAGAGGGAGAACTCCCTCACAGCTCTGGTGAACAGTCTGAATTATCTCTGTCAACACAGTGCACTCCAGTTTAGATTCACATCTGCTCACTGCCACTTATACCAGTTCACTGTTTAGCAATTAGCATGTCATCAAGGTTTATGCTGAAGTCTTTGACACATTTCAAGTACTTTTCAATAAATCTTAGTAGCAGTACAATATCTATCAGATGCCTGAAAGCAGTGATATGATGGAAGTTATTAGACAAATAGAACAGTCTTATTGGTCAGTGCTCACAAATCAATTCTGCAGCATGCCCATGTCTTGTGTTCATCCTGATTTCCTCAATGTTACACACCACCAGTCAGATCTTAGTGCTGATTGTTACCTGTCTCTCTCTAGGTGAAATCCCAGAAAATGGTGGCTCAAGAGAATCTGGTAAGGAGGATGTACAGTTTAAAATAGGCAGTTTGTGAGTTTAGTCCCTTTCAAATACAGAATGTTTATTCCTCTTCCTTTCCCTCCAGGTGATCGCCAACAAGTCCCAGATGGCTCTTGAGCAAAAGAGGAAGCCATCCAGACTGCGGAAGAAGTGAGTTCAGTCACCAATCCAATAGTTCCTCTTAAATGTGTAATCTGTGATAAGAATAAAATGGCAATGAGGCCCTTAGCTTGAGTAGTCACTGGAAAACAGCTCAGTGGGAAGCGCTATCTTTCTCACTCCAGCAAAGCCCAGACCATGGATGAGACGCTGGTCGCACTGATCGATCAGAGCGAACAGAAGGAGCAGCAGCTGGCTGTCGTGCTCTGCGATAATGCAGAGAAAGACCAGCAGCTGGCAGTCATGGCTGCGTTCGCCGATAAAAAGGAGCAGGAGCTGGCAGAGATGACCATCAACGCAGAGGAGAAGAAGCTCCAGCTGGAGGAAATGGCGATGGTCATCGAAGAGAAGGATCGGCAGATCACAGACATGGCCAAGATCATTAAAGAGAAGGAGGGTGCTCTTCTGCAGTAAGTATTGACTCTGTCGAGGGGCAGGTAGGATTCATTTACTCATGGCTGACTGAGTGATTGACTGTTTGTCACCTGTGGCCACAGTCTAGCTGATATTCACAGACTATGCTTTGGTCTGTTTCCAGGCTCAAGGATATGAAAGGCCAGAGACCAGCATCTGTAAAACGTGAGCATCTTCTCCACTGTGACTGCACAGTGGCCTGTCACAGTCACACTCAGATTTAACACTCCCTGTTAAAGTCACACCTGGATGGGTTTGTAACACACAGTAATAGCAAACTATAATAGCTAAACTTTTTTGGTTTTGACCTGGTAAATAATTATTGTTGTCTTAGCATCCACTGATCACAACATGATCTCTCTCTGCTAGATATGTGCACGCAGACCACACCAAGGATCAGATATGAGAATGTGAGTAAAAACTCTCTGTACTGTGACAGTGTATTACAGATGCATACTATGTTTTGTTTGGAGCTCTAAGTTTTCCTTTTTGTTAATTAAATTTCATCCTTGGTCTTGATTGTATAAGAGTCGACACGCCCACACTAGATACCTGTAAGACGCATGAGATGTTGACACAGGAGTGCAGGCTGTTTAGTGGACAGTGGAGATTTAGTAATGAGTTTTCTCACACAGAGGAAGGAGTTTGACTCCAGGGCAAAGGAGGGAAGGAGAGAACAGGCCCAGCTGCAGGGCGATGCTCAGCAACAGTAAGTATCAAACCAGATGCCCAGTCTGTGGAAATACCAATACTGCTGTCTGGGGGGCACCAGACGAAAGACAAAAGAGTTTCAACACTGAGACTGTGAATATTCAGACTTCTCATATATAATTACTTATACTGATTTGTGCTTTCGGCGTGCTGCAGTAAGTCACTTATGGAGGAGAGCCGCACCAGAAAGACGGACGAGATGACCGGGGAATTTGGCCCTCGTCAAAGAGAACGTGTCTCCTTCCAGCAGGAGAACAATGAGCACCCCAGCCAGAGACAGGTCAAGAAGTTCTAGAAGCACTCACACAGCACACAATCACATAACCCTAAGGGATCATGTCCACCAAAGGGATTTTTTTATTTGTCCAGCGATTATTTATGATTTCTTTCAATAGGCACATTCCTACATACAGCACATTTTGCACTCAATAACTAAAATAAAACACATTTATTTGGAGCACATTTATGTAAATCTGGACAGTTTAAGGCCCACAAAAATATTTGTCGTCCTTTTCCCTCATGCCTTTCTACTTTCACTTTTTTTACAGCATGGCTATAATGATTTTAGGAGGGGTGGATCCGGCAGAAGGCCCTGGGAAGGATGGCAGGGACGACACCAGAGCCAGTGGTGGCAGCACTCTGACCGCTAGACTGCTGGCAGAGAGGTATGGCCCTTGATTCGTGTGAAAAATCAGACATGTGAGTGACCGAGGAAGGCTACCAAGTCACTGCAGCTATGATACAGTGACATATAAGCAGGGTGGCTAAGCCTGGATCTGGAGTGTAAGACATTTCTGGGTTTGTTCCACCTCTCACTGCTTAATCTTACTAATCATTGGGCTTAACGAATGCAGGTGACCATGAGCTGGTGTTTGAAGAAATATTTTAGCTTTCAGACTCTGAATATTCACAGTTAATAATTACTCAAACTGAGTTGTGCTTTCTCTGTGCTGCAGGAAGCTAGTTGTGGATGGAAGTCGGGCCAGTGAGCCCATGGAGGTAACAGTGGAATTTGGCCCCCGACATCAAAGGAAATGCATCCTCCACCAGCAGCAGAACAATGAACTCCCCAGCCAGACACAGGCTAAGATTCTCCACAAGCACTAACACAGCACACTATCACAGAACCCTAGGGGGCCATGTCAACCAAAGGGATTGTTTCTGCAGCCAGTGATTTCTTACTATTGTTTTCAATAGGCATATTCCTATATACAACACATTGGGCACTCATAAACATTAATGTAAAGCCTATCTGGAGAGTCAGGTAAGACAGACACCAGTAAGGCTTTTAGCCCAGAAAGAGTATTTATCCTCCTATATTTATCCTCCTTTTCACTTATCCCTCTCCACATTCACTTTTTTTGTTCACAGTGTGGTTTTGACAGCGATGCCAGGAGAGGGTGGAGCGGGCAGAAGACTCTGGGAAGCAGGAGGTCGGCCATGAAAACATCAGGGCGAGTGGTGGCAGCACTGTGACCGCTGGTAGCGAGGTGGTAAAGTATTGGTAAAAAGCTGGTATAGACCGGTAGAAGAGACTGCTAGAAGCCTCACAGACCTGCTGGCGAACCACTGAAGCGTCCATCACTTTCTTACAGTCTTGCTGCAGACGGGTTTTGACAATAATGGTTTTGAGTGAAATGTAATACTGAAATAGTTTCAATTGTAATTTGATGAAAAAAGTGAGCTCAATGGTCAGTTTTAAGGGAAGAAGTTTTGACCAGAGGGGCCGTTAAATGGGCTTGTCTTTCCCTATCTGGAACATCTCCTTCATCCCTGCAGTCCCTCATCAACACTTTGCTCACAGACTGCAGGATTAAATGTGCTTTCGGTGGTTGAGCCTTTTGCTATTGCACAAGAACCACCTCCCTACAGCAAACTGGGGAGCAGACTCTCTGTTTGTGGTTAATTTTAGGTTTAAAATTGACCTAAAATCCAACAGTTGAGAGACATGTCTTGTGGTTTGACACAAGCCAGAGAGTCTGTGGTTGAGTAAGCTTTCAGTGTACCGTGGAATAGTGTCTCTGTACTGTGCTGTTACTCTCTCTGCATCCTGTTGCCTCTCTGTCTCACACAAATGATGTCTGTCTCCTCTGCCTGCTCCGGAGTCCCACCTGGAGCTGCAGCTGCAGGAATCTGATGGAGAAGGCCAACACGGCTCCCCCCTCCAGCTCTCCTACCTGTCCATGTGGAAACATGGACTTCCCCCTTGGCCTCCATTGGTGACACCCCTCCTTTCCTACTCCTTGTATTTGTTTTTTTTTCAAGGACATTCTGCCCTTTTGCCATTTCTAATTCGACCTTAGAACCGTAATGTACTCCTCTGTCAAGCCATTGGGACTTCCCGGTGCCGGCCAGAAGCAGATGGGCTCCCCCTCTGAGCCAGGTTCTGCTCAAGGTTTCTCCCTTTTAATCAGGGAGTTTTTCCTTGCCACTGTCGCCCTAGGCTTGCTCTGAGGGGGTCTCAGGCCTGGGATCCATGTAAAGATGCTGACAGTGTCCTTTTTACAATGCAATATATAAATAAAATTGGATTGAATCAATAAACATGGGTGATTTTGCTTATTTTTCCTCAGATGCTGATTATAAATGTTGATAGATGTAGACATTGGTTTTGTTTATTTATATGGCCCTCGTCACCAAATGCTGAAGCCTTCAGGTTGTGCAGGTGGAGCAGAGGGAACATTTGGTTCTTCTGATTACCTGGTTAGCATGCTTAATATTTTCAGCTAACCATGTTTCAACCTTGGTCAGATATATGTCTTCCGTTATAAAATAATGGACCATGTGACATGGTTATAATCAAACATTGGTGTAGAACATGAATGCTTTGAATACTTTTACACCAGATGCCAGCCCGCCAAGAAGGCAATACAGACCCGGATGCAGCATAAGCAACCCGGAGCTTTTTCAACCTGCGAAAGAGCTCAATGAAATATTTAAACATATCAGCTCACTCTAGAATACTAGGTATACATGATCTATGTTGTGTCAAGAGAATCGTCCCTCCTTGTTCAATATCCCCCAGTTAAAGGGGGGGGGGGTGGTGCAGTTCAGACAGTTCATAAAGATGAGAGAGAAATGAAAAGTATTTGAACTCAAGCGCCACCAATTAGCTGGAAGTGCTGAGCAGACACCAAACCTCTGAAAGAGTCAGTCAGAGGCGAAAGCAGCTGCTACACCCAACTGAACAATACCCTGTGAGCTAATATAGCCCACATAGCTATCCGGCCACTGAGAACTAGGCCTGTTTTTCTGCAAATCTTTTCGATCTTTCTTCTGTCTTTCGAAAGGAAGATTTCACTCAAAAGTGAAGACCTACCCTACAAAACTGCAGTACATGAATCGTAGACATGAAGCATTATGGGGCTGTTTTTATCTTTAAAGTTAAATATATACTACGTAAAATAAATGTATGCACTTGATATTGTAAAAGTGATATTTCTTTCAGTTGACAATTTTAATGTATTTTTATATCATACAGTGCAATAGCCAATGACAGCATGAGAAGCCCACTGGGAAAAATCCTGCCCTTCCGTATGGCCAGTCCCTGATTGAGAGTCTACTCACCGTTTTATACCTTTTCACATGGATTGATTTACAAAAACAACATTGTCCGATTCTTGCAAAGAAAACAAATAATCAGACATTTTTTTAGCTTTGAGATTGAGTATCATGAGATAAAATGCAGGGTTTTACAAAGGCACTCATTTTTTCAGGACAAATTTTCATCACCCTATTAACAGAATTCTACTGAACTAATCCATGTGTCATCATACACTGGCAAAGTAAATTGTTCCAGCATAAAATTGGGAAACATTAAATAAATCAGCATCAACATTACTTTATATTCAGTATTTCCTGTACCCTACAGGCAATTTGACCCCGATTATGTTAAGAATGCTCCTTAGACTTAAAATAGTCCAGTTGTTACAGAGAAGCGCTGGGAATAGGTAGCTGGTGTTTGTTGGTATTGGTTGTTCAAGTCAAGCTCAGGATAAACTACTGTCCCTTTTCCCATGACCCTTGATGACAGTTGGGTAGAATTCTTGTTCTGTCCCCAAGTGAAATAAAATTTTACAGCCACTTTTGCAAGTTTAGTTCAAGTATTTTATGAAAACACAGGGGTTTGTGGCTGGGATGTCACATATTACTGATGTTTTGCAAATTCATTGGCACAGTTCTGCAGGCTTGCTAATGTATGAACGGCCAATACGTAACAAATACAACAACTTTCTTTTGAATTGTAAACAGACCTTTCCAGAATGCACACAGCTTTGTCTGACAGTGTTCAAACTGACTCTGCGCCCATTATTACTAGGTGAACAAACTTTTGGATTTATCTTCCTAATAATCCACAGACTTGAAATATAATGTTGAAATAGAATGAGTTTGATAACGTGGCTCCCGACTCATGAGGGAGAAAAATTCCTAATTCAAGAAAATGGAATCTTTGTATATCTAAATTTGCAAATGAGAACAGAAGAGAAGGTGTAGATAGTTTATTTTTTTAATTAAAATAAAGAAATGTGCAATACGCAAAAATGTTCTTTGCTACAGAGCCTTTTTTCAAGCCAAGGATCGTGCCCTTCTGCACTCGTGCATCGTAAATAGATTTTAAAAAATCAGCATCACAGGTAATGCCTGATTACCCAGGAAGCTGTGAACAAGCATTGTTTAACAAGATTTTTACACTGAACAGCATAGAGGAGAAGCAGAATGCAGGGAAGACAAGACTGCTGCCTCTGACCTGCTGTGGTAATGATATATTCTGTGGGAAGCTAAGCTCTTTCGCTTGTTTGTTAATGAAATGAAATCATTTAAGAGATTAGTTCAATATGGATTTGGTTGTTATTGCACAGTCTTCAAATTTCTCAAATCATGTCATTTGTTTTTCACATTTCAGGTATTTTAACCCAAATTAACCCCACCTGGGTATGAACCTCTCCACAACACCTAAATCTCTACAACCCAAACCTCTCTTACACCCAACCAGGGGAGCAAAAAGAAGAAAATTAGGAGTTGTTATGCCTGTAACTTTCATCTTTATAGCTCAGAGGAGGGCATGTCTAATGAAGTGAACTTCCACACCACAGCCCAGTGACCTGGCTGGCCATTCAGGACCCAGGACAGCACAAGGATACTCCAATTACAGGACCCTGGAGAGCATCACTATGGAAATTCCCCTGAATCATCTTTTCTCAACCTCCTGGGGACCCACTGTGTATACCCGTTTTTCTTATTACAAATCTCTTGATCCATTAAGGTTGTTGAAAACATGTGTTCAAGTTCTTCCATAATTGTGTTTTTACACATATTTTAACACAGTGTAGGTTTAATTTGTTGCCATTTGTTATGTCAAAACATGTCCATTTTTTTTGTAGTTGCAGCTTGTGAAATAACTAGATATACAGGTATTAGATAATCAAATAAAATATAGTATTAGACAAGGGAAACCCAAGAAAACATAAAACATAGTTTGTACATCATTATTTAATTCATTCAATCAAAAAAGTCACCAATTACCCATACTGCCCCTCTGAAAAAGTGCTGAGCAGTGAACTACAGTGTGCACCATTATCTTATATTTCATCTGATTATCTGAAACCATTCAGCAAGAGAAATGTGAAATAAATTGAATGTATGAATATAATTGACTACATAAAATGTGATCAGCTACTGTTAATTCATGAATGCATTCAAATACATAATAAAACCTCTAAAGTTATACCTGTCATAAGCACATTAAATTCATATGTTTATAAGGCTAGGTATAACCTAAGCCCTGGGCTATAACTACACATGCCCGTTATGCATGGAATTCACATTATGACATCACACAACTTCATTTACATCACAGTGAAGTTGACTGCAACTTTTCCATATATTGACTTGTCTCTCACCATATCGATTTCTTATTGTGTAGATTGGTTGGTTGAAACGGAAACGATTAATGAGTCCAGTCCACTTTACTCTCCATCACAGGGGTAATTTGGCGCTGGCCTCTTGTATCCTGTTTTTCGACCGATGATCCACTGGTAAGTATCTTTGAACATGTGATTTCTTTAGCTTACTCCAACTATTACTCGTTTTTAAGTTACACATGCCATATTTGGTCATCATAAACTAATACATTGGTCAAGTTGCTTGTATATACTTAAGATATATTGAAGTATATTTACATATTTTAGTACGTAACGTGTTCAAAAACGGCCTTCATTGACTTAGTAAGGAAAAAAATCGGAAGTTCACGATGGCAAATAAACAAGTAAGTTATGCAAAGCAAAAATTACAACAGGACTGCTGCGGTTACGAACGTAATTAACGTAATGCACTTTTATCAACCACTTCAACAGTATGAATGTGGTTTTATTATCAAGTTTTTGTTTAAACTCAGTTTGCAAAATAACATCAACCAACAAATACACCCTCTTTCGGTTAGCTTGCTAGTGTTGGCTTCCTTACGGTTAATTAGCTAACTAGATATATCGTTACCTAGGATACCTATTTTACCGGAAATGGCGATCTAGCATAACTTCTCTTATCCCTTGGTACACCTGCCATGTATTACAGAGTTACACAAAGGGTTTTTTGAAAAAGTCACCCTTATCACATTAAATACTTCTCAAGAGGCCATAGGAAGTAGGTTGTAGTTTAACCTGTAGTGCTGACTGCACAAGTGTAATGTCAGCTCGTTCTGAACATTCTGCGAAAATAGGTGTACAGAAACGTTGGATGTTTTGTGGCCCTCGTACATGACATTGTAATAATCATAATTACTGAAACCTTGTAGACACAATTTATGTACTGTACAGAAAGTTGTGCAGTCTCTTGACAGCTGCTTGCACTCCTGCAACTAGCGAGTAGTTCTAGCGTGTAGGCTACTACACTTCAAGTAATATACTATTATTTTAAATATAATCTTCAGGAACTATGTCGAGTTCACTTTTTAGGTTTATCATTACAGTTAATTGCTACTTAGCAAACAGCAGTGGCTTTACATCCAAGATGGATGTTCACTGGTTTTGACTGATTTTGTCTTGTTTTAATATGTAAAACTGTAGTCACCTTTTCCCTCATCACCCGCCACCAACAATTTTGCTGCATTGTCAAATCATAACTGTCACATACAATACTGCAAAGTGTTCAATGTGTGTTTTAACCTGAGTTCTCATTTTTCTCAGGCTTTAGCCAAAATGGATGAATTATGGAATGCAGGCCTCTTAGGTCTGACTTCCGCCCTCACCATAGGATGTGTCACCTCACTCCTGGTGAGACATTTTACCTTTCATCATTAATTATGCAGCATTTTACCCAGACCGACACACAGAACTCACCTACACATCACCAAAATGTATCCAGTCTGTCAAATTCGCAGGCCTCATTGTTTCTGTTACAGTGCTGTGAAGATGTCCTTCTTAGTAGTCCTACACATTCGGCAGTCAGAATTAAAACATGCCCTGTTTTACTCATTTATTTGTAGGATGAATAGTAACATGAACTCTCTTAATTTAGCAAAACCGTACAGTGCTGCTCTGTGAACAGATAACCTGATTGTTAGTTTTAACTCTGTCCTGTGTACAGTTAATTGTCTGTAGTGATTATTTGTTTTAACTCTGTGCTGCGTGTAATTTAATCGCTTTTAAATGAATCAAAAATGTTTATCCTTTTTGTCTTTTTTATTTAGGTTAAAACAAGGAAACACCAAAGTAAGTTTTATTATTGAGAAGTAGTAAATATGTTTATGTAACACTTTAAATACTAGTTCACTGTATCTTGGATCGACATTAAATTCATAAGCCTTTTTTAAACTCCCATTTATGCTTTGTATTTTCAGTGACTGAGAGGGACCTCCACAAAGAGACCTCAAACCTGAAAAACAAAGTATGTTCTGCTCTTATTTTTCTCATTTGTGAAGGTTCTGTGAACAGACTTACACATTTTTCTTTGTGCTTGTTTATTGTAGGTTCAAAAACAACGTCAGGAGTTGAGTGCAATTAGACAACAGAACGAAGAGCTTAAGGTGAGAGAATTTGTAATCGGCAGCATGGCCTTAGCATTATGGAACAGACTGTTAGACTCAGAACGCAGGCTATTTATTTGCATAAAATTGGTCTGTATAAATGGAACAATTTATGTTCTTTGCAATATTTTCACTGAATGCAAGTCATTATTTATATTTGATTCATATAATTTCATATGTCCATGAAGGAGTCACTCAGGCAGAGTGAGCAATGCGCAGCTCATCAGACAGAGGAAAACCAGAGACACCTCAGCAACATCTGGGCGCTGCTGACATCACTGGCTCTGCAGAATGAACAGCAAGAGGAGGAGATTGAAGCCATGGTCATGGAGAAAGAGCAGCAGCTGGCAGACTTGGCTGTGATCACAGAGGAGAAGGCACGGCAGCTCACAGCCGTGACCAAGATCAGCGAGGATAAGGAGCACCAGCTGGCTGACATGATCATGGTTGCTAAAGACAAGGACCAGCAGCTGGCAGCCACGAGACAGAGCGCTGAAGAAAAAGAGGCTGCTCTGCTGCAGTAAGTATTTTGCGCAGTTGGAATGCAGAAGCTGCGCAGGTGAAGACAGAAGTTGCTCAGTTGAAGGGTGAAGCTGGGCATTTGAAGGCTGAAGCCCGTATTTTCTCTGCTTTGCAGGAAGATCACTCAGGCAGAGGCCCATCAGGTCAGGATGGAGGGAGAGTTTGAGAAGGTGCTCCTTCTGCTTAAGAAGGAGATGGAGGAGAAGAACTTCCTCACTGACCTGGTGAATAGTGTGATGTAGCTCTGTCAACACAGTGCACTCCATTTTAGATTCACATCTGCTCACTGCCAGTTATATCAGCGCACTGTTTAGTATTTAACATGTACTCAGAGGAAGTTTAAGGTTTATCCTGAAGGTTCAGAAACATTTCAAGCACTTTTTTTTTTTTTTACAAATCTCAGCAGCAGTACAGTATCTCTTAGATGGCTGAAAACTGTGACATGATGCCACTTATTAGACAAATAGAACAGTCTTATTGGTCAGTGCTCATAAATCATTTCTGCAGCATGCCCATGTCTTATGTTTATCCTGATTTCCTCAATGTTACACACCTATAGTCAAGATCTTAGTGCTGATTGTTACCTGTCTCTTTCTAGGTGGAATCCCACAAAATGGCTGCTCAAGAGAATCTGGTAAGCAGGATGTACAGTAAAATAAACAGGCAGTTTGTGAGTTTAGTCCCTTTCAAATACAGAATGTTTATTCCTCTTCCTTTGCCTCCAGGTGATCGCCAACGAGTCCCAGAAGGCTCTTGAGCAGGAAAAGAGAGAGTCGGTCAGACTGCAGAAGAAGTGAGTTCAGGAGCCAATGAGGTCCTCTGTAATATGTTATCGGTGATTAGAGTGGGATGGCAATGAGGCCCTTAGTTTGATTAATAACTGGGAAAAAACTCAATGGGAAGTTCTGCAGCTTAATGAGAAGCTCTTTCTCACTGGCTAGAATGCTGAATATGATTGAAGACCAGACTGAGGAAACCCAGAGCAACCTCAGGAAGATCCGGGCTCTGGAGGAAAAGGTGGCAGCACTGGCTCTGCTGAACAAGCGGCAGGAGGAGCAGTTTGCAGCCATGGCTAAGGAGAAGGAGCAGCAGCTGGCTGACATGGCTCAGATCTCTGATGAGAAAGAGGCTGCTCTCCTGCAGTAAGTATTGACTCTGCCAAGGGGCAGGTGTGCTTCATCCACTCACAGCACGGCCAATCAGGCCACAGGTGTTTGAGTCACATTTAGATGTTGAGCTGTGGTTCTTCACTCGTGATGAACATTGAAGTAATACAGCAGGAGAGATGTGTGCTTATGAATAAGAGCTGCGCAGCTGAACGCTGATACTGCACAGTTGGAATGCTAAAGCTGCGCAGATGAAGACCAAAGTTGCTTAGCTGAAGGGTGAAGCTGTGCAGCTGATGGATGAAGCCCGTATTTTCTCTGCTCTGCAGGAGGATCACTCAGGCAGAGGCTCTTCAGCTCAACATGGAGGAGCAGAAGAAGCATCTGGAGGAGGACTTCACGAAGAACATCAGTCTGCTCAAGAGGGAGATGGAGCAGAAAGATAAACAGCTTGCAGCCATTTCTACAATGGCTGAGGAGAAGGCCCGGCAGCTTGCAGCCATGAGGAAAATGGCAGAAGACAAGGACCACCAGCTGTCAGACATGAGCATGTTCCTCAATGACAAAGACCGGCAGCTGGCAGCCATGGTTGCTGACAAGGAGGAGAAAGAGCAGGTCTTGGCAGACATGGCCAAGTACATTGAGGAGACAGAGGCTGCTCTGCTGCAGTAAGTATTGACTCTTTTGAGGGATTGACTCATGGGATGGATAATCAGGCCACAGGTGTTTGACTCGTGCTTAGATGTTGAGCTGTGGTACCTGATCAACTGTGATTAACACTGATGTACCACAGCAGAGGAAATGTGCACTTATGAAGAAGAGCTGTGCAGTTGAAGGCTGAAGGTGTGCAGGTGAAGACGGAAGTTGCTCAGCTGCAGGGTACAGCTGCGCAGTTAAATGCTGAAGCCCGTGTTTTCTCTGCTTCGCAGAAAGCTCACACGGGCAGAAGAAATTAAGATCAGCATGGAGGAGGAGCATGAAAAGAAGATCTTTCTGCTCAGGATGGAGATGGAAGAGAGGGAGAACTCCCTCACAGCTCTGGTGAACAGTCTGAATTATCTCTGTCAACACAGTGCACTCCAGTTTAGATTCACATCTGCTCACTGCCACTTATACCAGTTCACTGTTTAGCAATTAGCATGTCATCAAGGTTTATGCTGAAGTCTTTGAAACATTTCAAGTACTTTTCAATAAATCGTAGTAGCAGTGCAATATCTATCAGATGCCTGAAAGCAGTGATATGATGGCAGTTATCACACAAATCGAACAGTCTTATTGGTCAGTGCTCACAAATCATTTCTGCAGCATGCCCATGTCTTGTGTTCATCCTGATTTGCTCAATGTTACACACCACCAGTCAGATCTTAGTGCTGATTGTTACCTGTCTCTCTCTAGGTAAAATCCCAGAAAATGGTGGCTCAAGAGAATCTGGTAAGGAGGATGTACAGTTTAAAATAGGCAGTTTGTGAGTTTAGTCCCTTTCAAATACAGAATGTTTATTCCTCTTCCTTTGCCTCCAGGTGATCGCCAACAAGTCCCAGATGGCTCTTGAGCAAAAGAGGAAGCCATCCAGACTGCGGAAGAAGTGAGTTCAGTAGCCAATCAGTTCCTCTTAAATGTGTTATCTGTGATAGGAATAAAATGGCAATGAAGACCTCAGCCTGAGTAATCACTGGAAAACAGCTCAACGGGAAGCACTATCTTTCTCACTTCAGCAAAGCCCAGACCATGGATGAGACGCTGGTCGCACTGATCGATCAGAGCGAACAGAAGGAGCAGCAGCTGGCAGTCGTGCTCTGCGATAATGCAGAGAAAGACCAGCAGCTGGCGGTCATGGCTGCGTTCGCCGATAAAAAGGAGCAGGAGCTGGCAGAGATGACCATCAACGCAGAGGAGAAGAAGCTCCAGCTGGAGGAAATGGCGATGGTCATCGAAGAGAAGGATCGGCAGATCAGCGACATGGCCAAGCTCCTTAAAGAGAAGGAGGGTGCTCTTCTGCAGTAAGTTTTGACTCTGTCGAGGGGCAGGTAGGATTCATTTACTCATGGCTGACTGAGTGATTGACTGTTTGTCACCTGTGGCCACAGTCTAGCTGATATTCACAGATGCTTTGGTCTGTTTCCAGGCTCAAGGATATGAAAGGCCAGAGACCAGCATCTGTAAAACGTGAGCATCTTCTCCACTGTGACTGCACAGTGGCCTGTCACAGTCACACTCAGATTTAACACTCCCTGTTAAAGTCACACCTGGATGGGTTTGTAACACACAGTAATAGCAAGCTATAATAGCTAAACTTGTTTGGTTTTGACCTGGTAAATAATTATTGTTGTCTTAGCATCCACTGATCACAACATGATCTCTCTCTGCTAGATATGTGCACGCAGACCACACCAAGGATCAGATATGAGAATGTGAGTAAAAACTCTCTGTACTGTGTCAGTGTATTACAGATGTATACTATGTTTTGTTTGGAGCTCTAAGTTTTCCTTTTTGTTAATTAAATTTCATCCTTGGTCTTGATTGTATAAGAGTCGACACGCCCACACTAGATACCTGTAAAACACATGAGATGTTGACACAGGAGTGCAGGCTGTTCAGTGGACAGTGGAGATTTAGTAATGAGTTTTCTCACTCAGAGGAAGGAGTTTGACTCCAGGGCAAAGGAGGGAAGGAGAGAACAGGCCCAGCTGCAGGGCGATGCTCAGCAACAGTAAGTATCAATCCAGATGCCCAGTCTGTGGAAATACCAATACTGCCGTCTAGGGGGCACCAGACAAAAGACAAAAGAGTTTCAACACTGAGACTCTGAATATTCAGACTTCTCATATATAATTACTTATACTGATTTGTGCTTTCGGCGTGCTGCAGTAAGTCACTTATGGAGGAGAGCCGCACCAGAAAGACGGACGAGATGACCGGGGAATTTGGCCCTCGTCAAAGAGAACGTGTCTCCTACCAGCAGGAGAACAATGAGCACCCCAGCCAGAGACAGGTCAAGAAGTTCTAGAAGCACTCACACAGCACACAATCACATAACCCTAAGGGATCATGTCCACCAAAGGGATTTTTTTATTTGTCCAGCGATTATTTATGATTTCTTTCAATAGGCACATTCCTACATACAGCACATTTTGCACTCAATAACTAAAATAAAACACATTTATTTGGAGCACATTTATGTAAATCTGGACAGTTTAAGGCCCACAAAAATATTTGTCGTCCTTTTCCCTCATGCCTTTCTACTTTCACTTTTTTTACAGCATGGCTATAATGATTTTAGGAGGGGTGGATCCGGCAGAAGGCCCTGGGAAGGATGGCAGGGACGACACCAGAGCCAGTGGTGGCAGCACTCTGACCGCTAGACTGCTGGCAGAGAGGTATGGCCCTTGATTCGTGTGAAAAATCAGACATGTGAGTGACCGAGGAAGGCTACCAAGTCACTGCAGTTATGATACAGTGACATATAAGCAGGGTGGCTAAGCCTGGATCTGGAGTGTAAGACATTTCTGGGTTTGTTCCAACTCTCACTGCTTAATCTTACTAATCATTGGGCTTAACGAATGCAGGTGACCATGAGCTGGTGTTTGAAGAAATATTTTAGCTTTCAGACTCTGATTATTCACAGTTAATAATTACTCAAACTGAGTTTTGCTTTCTCCGTGCTGCAGGAAGCTAGTTGTGGATGGAAGTCGGGCCAGTGAGCCCATGGAGGTAACAGTGGAATTTGGCCCCCGACATCAAAGGAAATGCATCCTCCACCAGCAGCAGAACAATGAACACCCCAGCCAGACACAGGCTAAGATTCTCCACAAGCACTAACACAGCACACTAGCACAGAACCCTAGGGGGCCATGTCAACCAAAGGGATTGTTTCTGCAGCCAGAGTTTTCTTACTATTGTTTTCAATAGGCATATTCCTATATACAACACATTGGGCACTCATAAACATTAATGTAAAGCCTATCTGGAGAGTCAGGTAAGACAGACACCAGTAAGGCTTTTAGCCCAGAAAGAGTATTTATCCTCCTATATTTATCCTCCTTTTCACTTATCCCTCTCCACATTCACTTTTTTTGTTCACAGTGTGGTTTTGACAGTGATGCCAGGAGAGGGTGGAGCGGGCAGAAGACTCTGGGAAGCAGGAGGTCGACCATGAAAACATCAGGGCGAGTGGTGGCAGCACTGTGACCGCTGGTAGCGAGGTGGTAAAGTATTGGTAAAAAGCTGGTATAGACCGGTAGAAGAGACTGCTAGAAGCCTCACAGACCTGCTGGCAGACCACTGAAGCATCCATCACTTTCTTACAGTCTTGCTGCAGACGGGTTTTGACAATTAAGGTGTTGAGTGAAATGTAATACTCAAATAGTTTCAATTGTAATTTGATGAAAAAAGTGAGCTCAATGGTCAGTTTTAAGGGAAGAAGTTTTGACCGGAGGGGCCGTTAAATGGGCTTGTCTTTCCCCATCTGGAAGATCTCCTTCATCCCTGCAGTCCCTCATCACCACTATGCTCACAGACTGCAGGATTAAATGTGCTTTCGGTGGTTGAGCCTTTCGCTATTGCACTAGAACCACCTACCTACAGCAAGCTGGGGAGCAGACTCTCTGTTTGTGGTTAATTTTAGGATTAAAATTGACCTAAAATCCAACAGTTGAGGGACACGACTTGTGGTTTGACACAAGCCAGAGAGTCTGTGGTTGAGTAAGCTTTCAGTGTACCGTGGAATAGTGTCTCTGTACTGTGCTGTTACTCTCTCTGCATCCTGTTGCCTCTCTGTCCCACACAAATGATGTCTGTCTCCTCTGCCTGCTCCGGAGTCCCACCTGGAGCTGCAGCTGCAGGAATCTGATGGAGAAGGCCAACACGGCTCCCCCTTCCAGCTCTCCTACCTGTCCATGTGGAAACATGGACTTCCTCCTTGGCCTCCATCGGTGACACCCCTCCCTTCCTACTCCTTGTATTTGTTTTTTTCGAGGACATTTTGTCCTTTTGCCATTTCTAATTCGACCCTAGAACCGTCATGTACTCCTCTGTCAAGCCATTGGGACTTCCCGGTGCCGGCCAGAAGCAGATGGGCTCCCCCTCTGAGCCAGGTTCTGCTCAAGGTTTCTCCCTTTTAATCAGGGAGTTTTTCCTTGCCACTGTCGCCCTAGGCTTGCTCTGAGGGGGTCTCAGGCCCGGGATCCATGTAAAGATGCTGACAGTGTCCTTTTTAAAATGTAATATATAAATAAAATTGGATTGAATCAATAAACATGGGTGGTTTTGCTTATTTTTCCTCAGATGCTGCTAATAAATGTTGATAGATGTAGACATTGGTGTTGATTGTTTATATGGCTCTTGTCACCAAATGCTGAAGCCTTCAGGTTGTGCAGGTGGAGCAGAGGGAACATTTGGTTCTTCTGATTACCTGGTTAGCATGCTTAATATTTTCAGCTAACCATGTTTCAACCTTGGTCAGATATATGTCTTCCACTATAACATAATGGAACATGTGACATGGTTATAACCAAACATTGGTTGAAAACCTGAATGCTTTGACCAGTATTATTGCCTCAATGTGTTCAAAAAAGGGTTACAGTGAATAAACATGTTCACAGAAAGTGCATAACAGAAAAACACTTAAACAGAAAGCCTCTTAAACAGTTGGTTTAGCAGTGTATGTCATTACATATAACACACAGTTCCCATGGATTGGAGTCAATATTGCTTCCATTTCAACAGCAGTGAATCGGGCATTCAACACCAGATGCCAGCTTGCCAAGAAGGCAACACAGACCCTGATGCAGCATAAGCAACTCGGAGCATAGTTTTACGTATCTGGCTCATTTTTTCTGCTTGCTAAAGAGTACAATGAAATGTTTAAACATATCAACTCACTCTAAAATATTAGGTATACATGATCTGTGTTGTGTCATAATTTGATTGTGCTCCCCTAATTCTCCCTTAAACAGGGCGACTGTAAATCAGCATCTAAAATGACTGGTCTTTCTTTATTGTATTTGTATAGCTTTCATTAAAAACAAAAGTATCGCAACATATAAATCATCACAACATATTTTGGCGAATTTCAGATTGAAACGCAACATATTAATAATGAAATAATGATCTTTGCTTAACTCTTTATTAATTGTACAGTGCAACAAAACTTCTATTGGGGGTTAAGATAGGGGGAAAGAGTGGAACCAGTAACACTGTGCTGACAACCGGTAACTTTGTACAAGATAAAAGACTTTACATTAGTCATGCTCCCTCTATCCATTATTAAAAACATCACAATACCCTGTGGTTATAGATCTAGTACTAATACATACAGCATCACAGAGGTAAATATGTTTAAGTCCCAATGTGTTTAACATCTCTAATGAAAATGCCACAAAAGCCATTAAGAGACTATCATTCATATCGTAACCAAACAATAAATTATTGATATGCTTAAATTGGGGAATTTCATTCGTTGTCTATGGCGCATATATTCCTTACTGAGTTTCTGGCTACCACAGCTGTAAGTTTGCATGTACTTACATGTTGAATGATATTTCCTGGAAAGTGTATTTATAGCAGCTTGTTACAGCTGTCAAACTTGTTCCTTATTCAATACAATGGCAAATGTGCAGTTGAAGAAAATGCCTTCTGTTTGATTTCACATACCAGCGTAATCTGTGGGAAAATGCCTATAATTTATTGTCATTAGAATTCCTGATGGATAATGCATTATCAAAAAGCATTATCCAAAATGTCATCTTTTTGTCTTATTGTCTTAAGTCTCCATTATTTCTTTATTAGATTCAGGTATTGATATATTTATCTTTCAAAAAATGCCCAGGGTATAGTTCAGTTGGATGTAGCAGCTGCTTTCTCCTCTGGCTGACCCTTTCAGAGGTTTAGTGTCTGCTCAGCACTTCCAGCTAATTGGTGGTGCTTGAGTTCTCAAATTCTAGTTTTATCAGGAACCTTCAAATTACTTTCACACTCCAACTGGATACACGGGGGCCCAAACAGTGGACACCGAAATCACAAACCACTGTCTGCCAGCGGGCCACTCATCTTTTTTACTTATCCTCTAAAATTGCATAAAAGCTCAATCACCCTTTCATAAATGGCTTGGTTTTATTAAACAAACTGGATCACATGGCTCTCTAGCACCTGTATGACCTCCTCAAGGTGAGAACTGCAAAAGGGCAGCCGTATAACACATACGTTATATAAACTGTGATGTTGATGGGGTTCATGTATGTGCTAGAAGTAATTTTTCATGAAGACACACCATAGCTAAGGGAACCATAAGGCTTAAGGTGTTACCAAAGTGAAATGCCCCTTAAATAGATAGACTATACTGCACAGGTAAGAGTTAGATGCTGTGAACAGTAACTAGAGCTAATACAAAATCTGAATACATTGGGATTCCCAGGTCTGGGTTAGGAAATCTCTGGGCAGGTTGACTGAATGCTTTGTTAAATGATGTAATGGAAAGGCTAGGTGAGGCCGGGTTATTTATCAAGCTTTCATCATTGATCCGATGGCTGGTTAGAAAGGGCAAGATTGGACAAGACCATATGGGGCGGTCTGTGGGGCAGTCACCTCTCAACTCCCACGCTCTGATCCCCAACACAGCTATGGTTCAGGATATATGAATACGATACAATACAAAAGGAAATAAACCTGCACAGATGACCTGGTGTTTTTCAAGGTTTGACTCACTGAATTGATAACCTCATTAAGGTTGTTTGTGAATGGTAGCTGTTATTGTGCGAATATTTAAGTTAAATGTATTAAAGTCAAGAATAGATTGAATGACCACAAAAATCTTCACCCCTCAAAGATCTGGCTAGTCTCAGTACATTTTAGCATTTGCTAGCAGCAGGCGAACAGACTGCAGCTGTTGCAGAATTCATCCATCCATTCTCGATAACCAGTTCATCCACTTGCCAACCACTCGGACCAGCAGCGACAGGACGTCCTGCACTTCTGTCAATGACAGAAAATGGCTCCCGTTCATCCAGACTACATCGTTCCTCCACGTTAGCTCCCCAGTGGTGGAACGAACTCCCTGTCCCACTACGGACTGCTCAGTCGTTTGCACACCTTCCAACGTGGTCTGAAGACCCCTTCAGACTATACCTGGTCTAACCATCATTAGCACTTGTACCCATTTGTGATCGCTTGGCGATTGGATGTTGTAGTATGTATTATCATTAATTACGTATTATTATTAAAATAATTGTTATGGATTATGTTTAGTACTTGGCTATTTACTGTGTTTACTTGGCTGTGCTATGTTTATTACTATGACTTATATAGACTTTATTTTTAGCTTTGAACTGCTGTAGCAATGTTTAAATGATGCACGTTCCAGTATTTCGCTGACTGTATGCACTTCTTGTAGGTCTGCTAAAGGAATAAATGTAAATGTTATGGGGGGCTCCAGCCTATGCCAGTATAGGGTCCGTGAAAGGCGCGGACACAGCCTGGATCAATCACCAGTCCACCGCAAGACCATATTGAAAAACACTTCCTCTCTCCTCACGCCGTCATACCTTTGGGAAATTTGGCAAGTCCAGTCCAACCTGCATGTCTTTGAACTGTGACGGGAAACTGGAGAACCTGGAGAAAACACACGTATGTCTGTTGCACAATCCTGTTCAACTGATTTAACCCTGTGTTTGTTGTGTCTTGTCATTCATAAAATAAAAAATTGTTGGTCACAAAAAAAAAACGTATTTAACCTGAATATAATGCAAGAGTGGAATGACTGGTGCTGAGCTCTGCGTATGAAAACTTCACACGTCACACTCAACGATACTTGATGCTTCTGTGCTTAGTCTTGAAAAAATTTCATCGTTTAGCTGTAGCTGTGAATTCCCCTTAACGCCCTCCACCAGTTCCAGAAGTGCCAAGCGTATGATTAGCTCCAACAATACCTGGAGAATTATGGGCTGGTTGATAGGTGTGACCAGCTCAATGGGGAGGCCTTTAAAACAGCTCCAAGTTTACCTTGTAAATAATTGGTAGGTGGTTTGAGTGGTTTTGAAAGTTTTTTTCTCTGTTACAAAGGCAACATAAGTACTTGTAAACGTTAAGACTCATTTTCTATCATTATATAGAACAAAAGGTTGAATGACACAAACAAGCACAAGGAAGTAACACAGAATGACATAAACAAACACAAGGAAGTACTACAGAAAGACTTATGACTCAAACGCGTAGACTTTAACTTACATTTGACGCATCAATGAAAGGTTTAGGAATACATTGCTTTGTTCTTGTATGTTCTACAAACATTCACAGTGCTAGGATTCAAGCCTAAATTACACATGCGCTACTGAAGGGAACAGAAAGGGTAGAATTGGTATGGTATTTTCTACAGTTCCATTGTGGAGTCACTTCATGAATGTTTCAGCCATCAGCTGGTATCGTGGCATAATTCAACATATAGTTTGTGACAAGCTTAGTGTTGGCCAAATTATTGGTAAAAGTAATAGATTGGTTGAGCTCTACTTGTAGGCACAAGAAACTTCAGCAATGTCTCATAGTGAAAAGGTCACAGCCTGTATCCCCATGCTTTTGAGCTGTCTAACCAAGAGCCAATGGCCCAGGTGTGCTGACGTGCACTGCCGGTCAGTCTGCCAGGTGGTCTGGTCAGGTGATGCTTTTATCACTTTGCACATGCCAAATATGTATAGGGCTGGCACTGTGACACATTTTAGGGTATTGGGGGGGACATCGTCTAAACCTTGCGCAGGCAAACTGAAACAGGAGAGAGGCAGCTGACCCAAGCTGACCCCTCCCTACTGTTGGGGGAAGCCCTACTGTCAGGAACCCCACATGGTGTGCCTGTCTCATAGGACGGAGGGAGAAATACCTGTGATCCAGGTACCGCTTTTGCTCAATGTGTCCCTGCATGGGACTTCGCTAAAGAGCACGTTCAGTGAGATAGGAAAGTTCTCTCTCCATCACTGGCAAGTGCCTTTGACCTGCTAAGTCATGATGCATAACCCAACCCAATGCCTAGGATATGCAGTGGCAAAATTTCATTTGTGGGAAATCAGCAGTGTGTCTAATCTCTGTAATCGCCCTAAAATAGCAGTTTGGCTTCTGTAAAACGTCAGCTAGTGATTGCCTGATAAAACCCTGCCATCCCAGAGATCATCGCTCATTTGCTTGACACTATTAGTCGCTAAAGCCTTGAAGAAATCGTTCAGTAAGCCACTAAGGAGTTTTGTATGGGTACAACAGCAATGAAGCCAAACCTCTCAGCTAAGTCCATGTTGCGAAGTGGTCCGTATTACCTGCTCTGACAACTTGGTCGACTGTGAGGTCGGCCATGACCTCTGACCCTGTTCAAGGAGGGCATTCCGGAATGGCAGCCGTTGTCATGGAGCTGCTACAGTGGCTGAAAGCAGAATGCCCTCCAGCAGAGAGAGAGACAAGAGCACATACATGAGAGATCTATTTGAGCTCCTTCCATTCTGCAGGCCATTGACCCAGCCCCCGTGCTTCACACGCTACTACACAGGGCGAGTATAATGGGTGAGGCCATAGGAAATAGGGAATGTCCCTCGCCTGTAACATTCTTCCTTAAACTCAATCACCACATACACGAATGGCAGACACATCTTCCTTGGATTGTAGACCAACTGTCATGGAATGTAGTGGATCAGACTGAGTGTGGAGCACTCTCACAGTGGTAGATTTAGACGCAGGATAGCAGAAGAGGGTTTCAGCCTCACACTCCTACGTGCGCTCTAGATCCAGCGGAAGAATCCTCAGTGGCACTGCCGTCTCTGGGCTGCGCCTTGCCAAGGTCCTAACTGCCCCTGTGTGAAGGATATCAGGAAGTTTTATAGAGCTGCACACACCTAAAACATTGCAACTGGGAATGAGGACGCGGGCAACGCAAATGGGCAGGTTGCTAAGTGATAAATCGATAATTCACTTAAACGATACAACACAAGTGAACTTCCATTATCACACTTGAACATGCATAAGTAACACGTAATGGAAATAACTTGTGAGTTATGGTGAAATATAAATGGTATCACTTGTGAGAAAAAAATAATCAAAAGATCTTTAAAGAGTGATTTGACCTTCACACAATGTGCCTGTCATACCGCAACAAAATAAAGGCACAGTAATCCAAGGTTAATAAGAACAATTTTTATATTTTACAGTGATAAAATTATAGTTATTTTTAAACTCTGTATTATTTATTATTTCCATTTTCTTACCATAAATTGTGCCTTCAGGTGGGGGTTCTGAATGGGATATTTGGTTTGTGGAAACGTTACCTTTTATCTCTTAATTTTGAATGTGTTTCTCTGGAACCCAAGAGTTTAATGTTTTATTTGTACAGATTTTACCTCTGTTTTTAAAAATAATTGAATTCACACTCAGAAATATTTTAGCCAAAATGGCAGCAGTTTCATACATTTTGCAAATGTCATGAGACAATTATCTCTGACAAATTTATATGACACGTGATAAAATGTGTAGGCTACTGAAATCTGGCTCAATCTTCACCTGACATATTCTATTGGACCTTAGTTTTTGCTCCCGGTCTTTTGGTTGCCCTGGGGTTTGATATTAGGATTGGTTAGTTGGATCTAGATTCTTGAGTCTGTACAACACAGTTGCAGTGTTGCGTGCTTCGGAGTCTTTTCTGTTGGTTATTCCTTTTTAATTGAAGGTAAGGCTTTATTTGTTTATTATTTTGCCTGTTTTTGTACTTCTTGGTACCTGGCTTATAAATGTGTACTATGGTGTACTATATTTACCCTGACATGTCAACAAAATTGGCCTGTAATCAAACCAATAAATACATAAAACTTTCTGTGTATCCACAAACATTTTATTTATATTTTATATTTGCCCGCTGCTCAGTCTACGCTGATGCCGGTTGGAGCCGCAGTTACAATTTTTTTAACCTATTTAATTTTAGGATAATAAAAAAAACCGAAGCTTCTCCTTCTATGGAAAAACATTAGGTATTTGTATCACGTTAAAGGTACATTTCTAGAACAATAATTACGCGTTTTTTTTTCTGTGCGAATACCAGTGCGAATACGTTTGGAACTTTTCGTTCATGTTTCGCTCAGATATGGGTACATCAGAAATCGAGGGCTAATTAACTCTTCGCAGCGTTGCTTTGTCATATTTTAGGCTTAATATTTATTATTACACGCTGCAACAAAATAAAACCGCGTTGTACTTGAGTTGTTCAAGTGCAGTACATGGGCTGAACACCGATGACACAGATTGACTTAACACGCCAAAAGGGGCGTCGCTCGCCAGCCGTTACAACACAAAAGATTACCGTGGTTACCGTGGAGTTCACAAACACAAGGCGAGACTGATGATGTGGTACAACTTCAAACGCAAAACGAAGCAATATCAGGACATGCTGTAGTGTATACCTGACTTAAGTTTTTAGTTTAACAAAAATAAAAAGTTCGGCTAGAATAATGCCACGTAAGGAAGTACATGTGAAGTCGAAGCGCACATATTCAAGCAAAAACCTCTTCAGCGTCGCGGTGAAACTTCTTGACACTGGCGAGCTTTTCATTGTTCCAAAATGTCGCTTCAATATGAAGATTAGAGAACTGAAGAGTGCCCTGGAACTGATTGCAGGAATACCCTCGAATTTTCAGAGACTGTGCTATCTGGATAAAGGTATACAGCGTAATGTTGCAGCCTTTCTATATCCAAACAATTAGCTTATGAAATAATTCTACATTTCGTTACACATGAATTGTACATTTCATTACCGATATTTGATTCTATGAATCAGGAAATAAATGTATCACATACGCATTTAAATGCATTTTATCTTATGAAAGTTTTCACTATATTATTTCGACAAACTTGATATGCATACATGCAAACATACATATATATATACATTGAACTCTGAAATTATTGACACCCTTGATGAAAAAATGAACGATATAGATAATTAGCTATATTGTATGTTCAAACAGCCGTTCTGAAAGGTTTTACTTTTTAAAGCATGACAGCATTTTTCTCCAGAGAATAGGTGTGTATTTTTTGTCCACATACTAGCTTCCATTCATCCATTTCTTTATTGATTTTGAGGCAGTCTGTCACGTTTGTTCAGGGTTAGGTTCTGTCTCCTGATCTGTGTGTGACTGAGGAGCTGTATCAGACTTGAACCCCTGGACCCTGCTGTACCCATTGTCTAAACATTCAGCACACAAAGAACAGTGTGTTGCGTTAATGTGTGCGTATGCATATATAACCACCAAGTATGTACACAGCAATAAAACACCATGAGAAAGATAGATTGTGTGCTGTTTAAAGTTCCATGTTGGCATGTTGGATAGGGGGTTGGGCCTTAAAACTATATAAAATGAAAGCTTATTTTTGTCTAGGTCTCGAAACCCAGAGCAACATTTAATCATACTTCCTTTATTAATTAGCCCTCCAAAATGCAGTTTAATAAATGTGTTCACGGGGCTTTGGATTCAATATAGAACTTATTATTCCTTCTACATTGAATGGTTTTAAATAAATTCCAAAGACCAAACCCCTGCCCTACATATCAATATGGAATTTTGATCTTCACAAGTTTTATCACTATGTACATATTTGGTAGGCCTCAAGATACAGAACAAATCAGGAGTAGATATAATGCCAGGTACCATATTTTAGAGAAAAGCCCGCTTTTATTTAAGATACATAATGTAAACAAACCGTCTACCCCATTTGCAAATATGAACATCCAAATAGCACAGTCAATTTAGTTATCTTTCATCATTAGTCATGCTTTTGGCAGTCTTGTTACTGAAGAAGAACTTATGACCGCAAATGGACTTCGGTATGGAAGAGAAGGAGCAGGTCTTTCGTGTGACATGGTTTTAGTAGGCATACCACCTATCCCATACGCTGATCAAGACCCCCAAACTTGGTATTTTTCTGGATATCTTCTGGGTGGGCCTCTGTCGGACAGGCTCTCTGAATGGACCTTGGCCAGATCTGGAGCCACATATTAAAATTGCTATACTTTTCTCTCCCTAAATAAGGCTAATAAGGTCCTTGATGTCCATGAGCTTTTCTGTTCATGTCTCCCTCTTCTGAAGCCCAACATTCCAATAGTGTGCATGGCCGAAGAGTTCAATTTTAATCTTATCTGACCACAGGACCTGTTTCCAATCAAAGCGCCAATGACGTTTGACAAACTCCTTGCTCTTTAACTTGTTTATTGTGCACACAATAAAGGTTTACTTCAAGAAAATTTGAAAGAAAGACTTTTGGCATGGATGCTGCGTGCAATTGTTCATTTGGGGGTTTAGAGAACCCATGATGCAACTTAACTCTTCATTTATCCAGCTGGCGACTGTTTTTTTGCCACCCTAACCATCTCCCTCATTAAGCATGATAACAAGATACACTTGCCTCCACTTCTTTGCTGTTCTCTTGGTTTTAAACCTTTTTATTATTGTCATAAAAGTGAGAAGTGGTACATTTAAATTTTTTAAATGTATTTTCTGTCCCATTTCCTTATTTATTAAGGTCAACAAGGTCTCTTTTTATATATCAATCAACTGAAACGTCTGTGTGTGAGTGCGCAAATATATATCAGAAGTATGACTTGATGCTGTTTTGCATTACTTCGCTACTCTTCCACCAGGTGACTTGCTGAATGAGTCCAGTCTCCGATGGAATAACTTCATTCCTGGCACCACAATCTCTATGGTGATCTGGGCCTATGATGGCTGGGCTGACCTTGTGAAAGCGGCCGTCTCGGGCAACGTAACCACGGTGAGGGTCTGGAGGCAGCGGGGGTGACGTCACTCACACCAAACTTAATACATGTCAGTGCCATCACTGTGGCAGCCGTATTAATAATGTATTACTGGTCAATCTCAGTGTGTCTGCAAGTATAATATTGCAAGTATTAGAGCAGTTTCGTTCAGCGTTTATTGGATTGAATGATAATTGGAAAGCCACCAAAAGATGTCATTATATAAATTTTGTATGTAATATGTAATTACATATGTAAAAAAATCCCTTACATTAGTCTTATTCCCAGAATTATTTGCTAATAGTTTAAGGATGGGCTCATGTAAGTTCATTTCCTGGTAGTCAAAGAAACTGCACCCATGTTTAATATCATACCATCCCTATAATTAAAATAGGTGTAATGATTTTTCTAACCTGGGCTGTCCGTGGCCTGTACACCCGGACTGGATGGACATGTTTAGTCAGACCAGTTTGGGAAATGGTCTCCGCGCTCATCTGAAATGGGAGGGGTTTTTCATTAATTATCATGGCAGAGGAGTTGGTTCTCCAAACACTCAAAGCATTTGCTTGAACTTTTTACGTTATTGAAGGTCATACATTGCATTGAAGCCATGACTTGGTTAACCCTAATCACAAAACTGTTCCGTAATTGTGAATAGATTATTTACAGACTTTTGCTAATTAGCTGAAAACAGGTAACAATGGTATAAGTGGCATAATGTGTAATGTATGCCTTTTGTGCTGTGTGACTGTTTTGAACCAACAGATCTTACTTGCTATGCATCATCCCTTAGGCCACATTGATATTAAATGGGTATAGTGTTCCACTGATGGAGCCTATATGGATTACTGCAGAAGTACATGTGCAAAAAGAAATTGCCACTAGCTAGCGGTTGCCAATTTGTTTTGAATTCACGATCAGGTTGTCAGTATCCAGGAAGGCTTTATTGAAATACAACAGAAAAGACAATCAACTGAATGAAAAGCAAATTGTCAAGTTCTTTCCTTACGACAATTCATTTGAGCTAATGGGATCTTTGATGTGAGGCAAGCAGGCCAGTCTGTTCTAAACAATTTTTTTTCTTTGGCTCTTAATGTAGCCTATATTTGTACCTCAAAAAATTGCCCCCCAAAAGACAAAATCCATGGATAATAAGAAATTCTGCACTGGCAGCAGTCCAAGTATAACAGATTACCGGGGCCTATAAGTGACTGAACCCACCCCCCCCCCCCCCTCCACCATACAGGTTTGAGGAAGTGAAAGCCATCCGAGTTGGTGAAATTTCAGGCAGGTTGACACAAGTTTGCGTGATGAAGAAACTGTTCACAATTGCCAGCTAGTTGCCAGTATCAGTGCCATTAATCCTTCAAACCCTTAAAATGATGCTCACAAATGTGAAGTCCAGTCTACACAAATGTCCCGTACCTTTTATTATCAATATTTGTGAATGAAAAAAAAAATAAAAACAAAAAAAGATTTGTACAAATAGATGCAAATTTGTGAATGCCTTCTTTGATCAGTAACAATATCCTGTCGCTTCTTGTTCATGTAAACATGTTCGCAGAGCTAAGCAGTGGCTTATGTACGAGTGTGTCAGTGAAAGTAAGGCTGTATGTGTGTTACTTATAGAGCAGTTATAACTGCCTATATTCAATTCACGCCTTTTGATCTACAACTGCGAAATACTTGTGTGCCTAACATTGTTTTGCGAGTTAACAGGCTAATGGCAATGATTTGACCCCACACTTCAGAGTCAGTCTGTAGCCTGACCAGTGGAGATATATAAATGTTAACATCACATAAATGCTCTTTTTTGGGTTTAGTGTTCTTCAAGTTAATCCAATGTACTAAATTGTTAACTTACTAAACCACAGCATTTTGCCAAAAGTGGCGTTTAACATTGCTTGCCCACTTGCGGGAGATATGCAGTATATAAAGGGTTGCCTACTATACCATATTAGCTCGCTCAGGACATCCCATAATTTGACCAAAAACCTACTGCCACATATAGGGCAGCGTTTGCACCGTAAAGGAAGGCTTATGTGATCTGAAAATAAAATAACATTCTCACCGAGGCATCCCATCTGTTTCCATTTGGTCTAGGTGTGCTACCTGGGACCACAGATAGGGGGCACTGGTCCAGCCTCAAGCAGTAATTTGATCTTGATCATTTTGTTCTGGAGAGATCATTTGCTGCCTGTGAATGGGACCAGCTGAACTTTGAAATAATGTCTACCATAACATTTCTTGTTGTCTTTCATTGGTCAGTAGGTTTCTTTTACTTAGCAACTGTATAAAATGAGTGATGCATGCAGGTGATAATTACAAAAGAAAGTGAGTGGTACAATTTTCTTACAAAGTATTTGCCCCATCAGAAGAGTAGGCAATGGGAATTGACGTCACTGTTGCAACTCCCATTATACGCCTGCTGCCCTGTCTAGATTTGTTGCTCTATAACTAGTTGTGGCAAGTTTTAGGAAGCAGCTACGTAAGGTTTTTTTTTCCATTACTTTCCCTAAAAAGTCATAGAATGATGTAGAATCTCACCAAAGACATGAGCAGTGGGAGCATTACGGGTTATGAATGGAATGTCTGTGAGTACGCATCACCGGGGAGGTATAGGGTGTGTGCTAGTGGGCGTGGGATGGAGTACCAAAACAATACCACTTTCAGTCAGTGATGATTCAAGAAGTCATTTGAACACACCTCCTATGAAGTAAGAAGCATACAGTAATGCACCCAATGACCGCCTATCGTGGGTGTTTGATACCAAAACACAGGGAAAACCAAGGCACGGTGTACGTTTTAAACTTGCACAACACTGTCATTGCACCGTGCAAGGATTAACGGTTCACTTAAGTCTATGACACTCAAATTCCAATACGGTCCTAAGGGTTTAAAATGAAGAAAGGTTTCTCCCTGCTCTACGCCCAAGTGTAACCGCTCCACTCTACCTGCTCTGGTTGCCGGGTGGTCCCTCCATTAAAGAGGTTTGCATTGGTTCTCAGTTCAGGCTCCTTATAGGTTTAGTGGCCCTCCTCTCTCTATGGGGGGATTCTTCCCCATATTCTACCCAATGATAAAAACCCACCTTTTCACACTGTACTTTACTCCCTTCAGAGCCATTCTGCCCCTCCTCCTTTTCTCCACTGAAGTGAAAAGATCCTTACTCTTTACAGGAACTTGCTCCAGCTACTACATAAATAGTATCACATGTTACAGTATAATGACATCACAGGCATTTGGCAGACACTCTTAGACACAGATGTACAACACTGTTATTTAACAGTTCAGCGATGTTGTTGAACTTATGAACTTTGAAACGGGACCTTTCTCTTGAACAATGCCCCCTTCCTCCTCTCCCACAGCTGAAGAGCGTGGTATTCAAACCACCACAGTTCCGCTTTGGCCCGCACCGTACGAGCAGTGGTTTGGCCGCATCCTGGCGCTCTCACCGACTCTTCTCTGCCCTGTTCATAAGCGCTCATAGGGGACACTTACCTGCAGTGCGGTTCCTGTTACAGAACGGTAAACTTAAACTTCTCCACCCTACTTTACGCATGTCTTCACCAAAACCGAACGTTTGAGAGAAATGAAAACACAAGAGCTCTGACTGATTAAACCCTCCTATTGCCATCATTGTTTCACATCAGTATATGATAAGATCTGATTTTATCATTTATATCTTATAATATATCACATCAGTGTATGGTATATCACAATCACTTGAATCTGTGTATGTTTATCATGATCAGGTGCTTATATTTTCATTATCATTCATCTGAATTTTTTATGGTGTGCTTGACATTTTGGTCTGATATGGTCATGTAGATCAGGGTTTCTTAAACTACAGGACCCCTGTGTATGCTGGAGTTTGGAAACCCCTAGTACACATAACTCTTAGTAATCATGTAAGTCAGATAGCTAAATAAACTAGTTAAGGCATGTGATCTCTTTCTGCATTCTTGCTCCAGTGGGCTTTTATTTTGACATTGACCTCCTAGGGGCAGATGTTATGGCCCAGACTCCTCTGGGCCGGGGGGCTTTGCACGCAGCTGCGGCCCGGAGCCAGACCCAGTGCATTCAGGAGTTGCTGGCCAAAGGCGCCCCAGTACACCTGAAGGACAACCAGGGACAGACGGCCATCAACGTGGCCAAACTCCTGGGGCAGATCCAGAGTGTCCGGCAGCTCTTCCTGTTCGACTGGCAGCAGCGGGCAGCAGGGGTGAGGATCAGTCCACACCTGCTGGAGTCCGAACTGTTCGCCCATCAGCTCTTCGACTCTCACCTGCGGACCTGGATTCGGGGCCCCGAGGCCCAGCAGTACATGGCTACCCTGCAGGGGAGGGGAAAATTCCTCCCGTATCTAAATCGGGGCCCGTCGGAACACAGGCATCAAAGAATCCCAGAGGAGCGACTGGATGACACGCCTGTGTGTGCTGGAATCAGAACCGTCCAGAACGGCTGAGTGACCCCACAGAAAATGGGGTCACCCCAAACACAGGGTCCTGGTCAGTGCCATGCCAGTCACTATATGGCAGAGGTAGCCAGTCCTCGTCCTGATGAGTTGCAGGGTCGTCGGGTTGTCTTTGCAGTAAAATTCACAACTATTTACCTTAGTGAGGTGAGGTAACCATGTGACCAACTTGAGTTTGACTTTGTTATCTGCCTCTCAGTGAAGCTGAGTACAGAGATCAAAAGCTGGTCTTGGCCTCCAATTTCTTTCTCTTATATCACACATGGTACAAAACAGATTTGGATTGTGGTCTAATCATGGCTACTAAAACTAATGTAAATTGGCCATGAAACCAAGAACTCAGAAGAAAAATGTGATTTATCCTGAAATGTACTTGATATTTTCTTAGAACAGTTAATGCCAGTGAGGTTGAAATAAGGAAGCCAAAAACATATTTTTTCAATTGGCCCAAAGACATATGATGAATTAGGACTAGAAAAACATTAAGATTCCCAGTCACTAGCAGCCTAATTGCATTCATATAATATGACTTCAAAATGTGTGCACTTAAGGTAACACTGAATAAAAAACTTTAAATTTCCTCAATTTTTCCTTTTTTTTGGATAAACTGCTACTACTACAAATGACTGTTTTATCTTTTTTATTTGTTTGCTTTGTTCCTGAAAAGAACTGATAATTTTAATCTTCATATTGATAATGCTTCAAATTTTGCATCCTTTTAGGTTCATGGTCTTGGAATAACTTTCCCTTCTGGCACAAATTTCAAATGACCAGTTTTTGTTTTTTTTTTACATCATACATCAACATTGCTTTGTTAAAGCTTAGCTAAACTCTTGCATGTGTTCTCTTTCTCTGCTCAGGTAAGGCTTGTGTTGTCCTCGCTTGTGTCCATTCATGACACACTACTTGCACATACCTGCACATACCCACACTCATTTTTCACAGGTTTCTCCCTTTAATAACTTTTCTCAGCTTGTTCATAGTTAGTTGTTTGTGCCTTCAAAATATCTGTGCTTAAAACACTCTCCTGTTAAAAAAATTGAGTTGAGCAATAAACGATGAAAAATGGTTGTCTGTGTTAGAACAGGTTTAACCAGATTGGACAATGAAACCCCATGTAATGTCCTTCACACATGTCACTAGTGGCCCTGTGATTGGACCCAACAGTCTTGGGCCCACCCACATTTATCATCAACCCACCCTGAAATTATAACTCCCCTTTTTTTTAATATTATAATCTCCGGAATAGTAATCAACATAAGAAAACTGAAATGTTATTTTTGGGTGAGTCAAACAGTAAGAGTGCCAGGTAGTGATGCAACTGTAAGTCCTGTGACTGGGTATTCAAGTCTCAGCTGTGCTTTTACAGCCAATGACTGGAGGTCAGCATCGCTGAGGCAACAGCTGGCCTAGCGTACCTCAATTGTTTTGCAATTCTGCGCCACGATGTATAAGGCACACAAAATCATCTTTAAATGGAAAAAAAATCTGCCAGCTTTAGCAACGACACTAAATTCAAATAATTTTTATGACATATGAAATATTTTATGAAAGTTTTTACTTTATTATGGCCTACTCATGACTCGTTGCTCTGTGCACCTGTAAACTGTGTACATGTAAAACGTATATTGTCATAGCCTTGAGCCTTGTTTGACACACGTCTATGGTTCATCTTTTAAATGTTGGATAAAAGGCCCATAAATTCTTCCTACCACATATTTAAACGATCATGCCACAGTGACAAGTAGTCATTTCACTGGCGGTTATCAGGCTATTTTATAGGGAAATGTATGTTAAGTTTGTCAGGCTGGCTTAAGATAAGCATTCCTAGAATACAATAAAACCTGTTTCACTTACCACAAAACCTTAACAGCTCTAGTGACCCACCCTGGAAGGGGCAGGGTTAAGTAGACACTGTATAAGTATACACCTCCCAGCATCTGTGATCAGTCATCGAGACATCTCACGGAGAGGAGAGACTTTTCAGCCACACCAAGAAAGCACACACTCACCAGATGGATTCAGGTGAGTCAGCGAGCTCTATATCCACCTTTTAGTCTAAAATGCTTTTTAAAAGGGGAAAGTTTACAAGAACAGTAACTGTATACATGTTGAGACTAGATCAGGTTTTTCACAATTACACTTCTACTGCTGGTGCTGCTGCTGCTGCTACTACTGCTACGCATTACAACTAACAGTATTATGGTACACTATGCTTACTGTACAAGTGTGGTATATCTGTAGGACTATGGGTAAACAGGGCATTTTGACTCTATCATGATTATAAATAGTGAGAACAGCTTTTAGCTGTGTCAAAAGTTGAATTAGATTCCTAAGGGACTTAATTTTATACTTCAACAGCTGGTTTTTTTAAATTGTCTCTGAAATAAACTCAGATCTGTATGTCTTCATTATTGTTCGAGCATGTAATTCTCTCTGGACTAATAGCTGAATCCACACCTGAAGTTTGCTAATGGTAATGGGGGCATTTCTCTTTGTTAAAACCTTAGGGGGGTATTAAGCTCTAGTTTGTTTTACTCTGGTTTGTCTTCACAAATTAAGTTCCTAGCCTTGTGTTGGTCATCCTAATTTACAATTCACCTCCATTCATTGGAAAAATACGTCTCACACGTATATAAACCCCATCAATGCATAACTTTATAATATGTATTTTTGCCCAGTGGATGTCACAGTTGTAATTGACTTTTTTTTGGCTTTTTTCAACTGTCAGGCTTCCAGTAAAGTAACTGTTTTCTGTGCAATTACATTATATGTGCTTCAGTTAACCAATTGCTGCTTGTTTACAATCTCAGCAATGTTACCACGCCCCCATAACACTGATGGACCAATCAGGCCACATTTTACTGGCACGGGAGTATGATATGCAGAGTGTTAGTTCCCAATTTGAAAAGACAATATTTTATTGACATGCTAAATTGCTTGTTTCAGACATCACTAAGGTAGACCTGCACTGTGAGAAGAATAACAGAGATCACAAGACTGACGAAATCTCCACAAAGCGGCTGATCGTGAGACGCGGACAGCCCTTCCTCCTCACTTTCCACAAAAGATATTCTTTCAGCCTCAACCCTGACTCTCTAGAGCTCACCGTTCAAACAGGTATGTCCCCAGTCAGAATGGAACAGTCTTAAGATAATACTGAGATACTGAGGCTAGGTAAAATTCAGTAATTTTTACTCCAGACTACTTACAACAGTTACATTTTCTCAATAATATTTTTGAATTCAAAATCAAGAATGACGCTTACAATATAATGTGCATACTTAACCTAGTTCTTCAGAAAGTGTGGTAAAACCTTTTAAAGGATATCCTACTCTGTACACCTAGCATAATATTACTGATATATAAAACATTTCATGCTGCGAAATGCATATTTTCAGGGCAATGACATTTAACTTGTAGCAGTGCGTTCACATGCATTTTCAGGTTCACCTAGTTCAGTGAACATGATCCTGTCACAGTTTCATGCCACCAAAAATAAGGGGTGCCACAATTACCTGTCAGTCACCTGTTTAACTTGTATCTTGGCTCAAATCAGTGAGTTACATTTATAACATGCAGCATGATCAAACCTACTGCATGGCTGATTGCCTACATAAGCAAATACAGTGAAGTACAGAGCACAACATGTTTGACTTAGTCTTTCAGAGGGTGTTGAGTATTTTTTATGAACACTGTCCATATACAGTACCAGTCAAAAGTTTGGACACACTTTCTCATTGAAGTGAATGGGAAAGCGTGTCCAAACTTTTGACTGGTACTGTAAGTCATGTGCTATTGGTGTCATTGTGTTGTTTTTGCTGTTAAACCGTTGCTAAGGTTCTCGGCTACTGTAGATGACACTATAAGTGACAAATTGCTTCATGGAACACTGTAAACTTGAACGGTCTCAGATCTCAATCCTGGTATTGCACACAGTCATTGGTTGCACTCATCCACACTTGGCCAAGGTCCAGCTGAAAGAACCTGATTTTTTTGCTGGGTTTTTTGTGTTGGAAGACTTCCACCTCTGCAAAAGGGGAGTTGAATAGTCTGAGTGTTTTGCCTGAACATAAGAAGTAGGAGAGTGATGATACATATCTCTGACCAGAGACATTTAATCCCAGCAGCTTGGTTACCTTCATCATCGCTAAAGTCAGAATATGGTGGAATCATGAGCTTGCAGGTAGAGAGCATGACTAATGAACCGCTAACTGGCTTACCGCCACCTCTCTCTGGAGAGGCTAGTCAAACGAACCCTGCTGACTCATGAATGTGGACCTCTAGCCACAGCTGGTGACCCCTTGGTCGAGGCCCTATTGCGATATGGTAATGTGTTAGTGGCAAAGCCAGAACCGTTCCAGCAGAAGACACTTGCTAACTATCCAGAGCATGTGTGGTATATTTACGCATTTTGAGAAAAACCGGGTTGAAGAATTGGTCGCTGAGGAAAACCATCTGAAGAAAATTCTCTTAAAAAGACAGAAATGAGGACAGATTGTAATTGATTTATTGTTGATACAGAGACTAAGGTAAAGACAGATTATTAATTGATTCATAGTTCATATGACCCAGCTATGAACTTTGAGCCCCAGCATATTCTTAAATGGGTGGAGTAAATGTAAGTTGGTTTCCTGGAAATTCCTCTACTAAGAGAACTTACCAAGTGAACACTGCAGGAATGATACTTGGAGTTCATGGTCGTTTATGTAAGCTTTTTTGTGTGAAAGTAAGCAGTGTGCACAGAATGGTATGTGCATGTCAACACTTACATTTGGAACATTCTTAAAAATGTAACCGCCATTGTTTTTTCATGGCTAGCGATAACAATCAGTTAAGTTCCCAGTAAGTTTTCTGTAACATGCCTGGCACGTCTGTCTTTGATGGAACTTGTTCAGAAAAATGAAAACAGTATTTTATAGCTATCTCATAACCAAATGGAAACCTAACCAGAATGTGCCGAAAAGTTACTGGAATGTTCTGTGCTAGTTAGGAGACTTTGATAGAACAGTAAAACTTAAACTTGTGCTTATATGATCCAGGGCCTGAACCTTCAAAAGCTTTTGGGACTAAGTACGTGTTTGGAGTCACCCAGAATGGTTTGGAAGAGAAGTCGTGGGGATCAAAGGTCGAGGCAAGCTCCTCTACTTCTTTGACTTTGGCTATCACCAGCCCAGCAGATGCCAGCATTGGGAAGTATGACTTGTCTGTGAAGACTAACTCTGACATGACTGAGAGTCTCAGCATCGCGTCCTTCATTGTCCTGTTTAACCCTTGGTGTACAGGTGAGTATGGGGTCTGTGGTCGGAAAAGAAATCACTTTATAACAATTGTTAGGTTTTCTGAATGCTTGAGAATTAGGAAGGATAGATCTTTTAAATGACAGAAAGATCAGTCAGTAGCCAAGAGAAAATTGCAACTCCAGAACATCCCTGTCTGTATTTCTGTATATTTTCCACTTGGGGTGGCCAACCCTCTCTTGTTGAGTGCTGGAGTAACACTGAAAACCAGAAGACCCTGTGGTTTTTTTTCAAGACTAGGGTTAGCTAATTAGCCCACCAAAAAAACACTGGTTCATTTATAATACTAAATATTGGCTAAAATATCCCACTGGATGTAAGACACATCTTGTGAAAAGAGATCTCTCTGTAAACAGAAGGATCTAGAATGAGGATGAGACATTCCGCACCATAACTAGACCTAGCGTTCGGACGATCCATGAATAAAACCCACTTGCAGAATACAGTAAACAGTCTTTCGTCGGGGCATTTTCTCTTTTACAGATACCTGTTCAGGCATGTGTCTTAGTCACGTGTCCTATCCTTCGAGTCCCTGGTGGATCATATCAATAGCTGTTTATAAACAGAACAGAAAATAAATCTCCCTCATGGTGATCTCAGGAGAGCTACTTACCAATAATCCATTTTATGTAAATGTACATGAGCCATTCATCTTCATATTCATACTTCTATCAGAGTACAATGTGAAACTGTTAGAGGAATAATGTCCCGTAGAGATTAGTGCTGGGGCCTTTTTTAGGCCTTTGCTTCCTTATTTATGTAAATAATAAAAAACAGTGGTTAATAGCACAAGTACTACATTTACAGATGAAACAAAACTCGAAGGCTTAGCACACTAAAGGTTCAGAATCTACAGAGATGATAAACATAGCATTGCTACATGTAAAGAACTGCTTATGGAAAATTAGAAGTTAGTTTAAGTTAGTGTGTTAGTGTTAGAAGGCAGTGTACAGAATCCAATGCACAAATGGATAAACTTTACATGATTTAAATGATAACTGTTGTCTTGGGGTCTAAGAGATTATGAAAGTCATGCTTTTATGTCTTCTCATGTACAGAGGACTGGGTGCACCTTCCAGATGAGCTTGAGAGACAGGAGTATGTGATGAATGAGCAGGGTATCATTTACCGAGGAGCCAATGGCTACATCACTTCTTTGGCATGGGACTTTGGACAGGTACATGGACCATGTCTTTTTAACTGACGGGAATTTGTCTCGCTGAATCGCTATACACTGGAGCATTCATAGTCTGGTCAAACATAGTGGGTGGGTCTCTGTTTTTCAAAATTTTTCTTAGGTTTCAGTGTTATAGGGAATTTGAACGAGTGGCCTGATTTTTGGGAAAGGATTATTCTGCTGAAGAGAGATGGTCTCCATGGAGAGATGGTCTTGTCCTTTATGACAACCTGCGAGTCTTAGTGAGGGCAGATCCCAAAACGTCTGTCTGGTCCTGGATGTATTTCTGAATGTATCTCAATGCCTGAGGCAGGCATATGACATGAATGACACGAAAGATGTGTTTCAGGCCAAGTGGTTTTTTAATCTGTCCAACAGAATTTGCTTGAGTTTCTCTCATACATCCCTGTCTCCACAGATAGGGGTATAAATATTGGTGATTTCAATATAAACACAGATAAATATGGCTTCCATTATACAGTCTGATGGTTTTGTACTGACTGTTTCTGGACATACTCCTTCATTAAACCTATTACACATATTCACATAACAGCCACTGAAATATGTTGTAGGCTGGTAAATATACTGTCACTGTAACCTGACCTTGCTTATTCTTCCAGTTTGAAGATGATATTATCGACATTTGCCTGACAGTCCTGGACGTCAACCCAAAGTGCTTGAAAAATGCAGGAGAGGATTTCTCAGCACGCTGCAACCCCATCTACGTTGGCAGGGTGATCAGTGCCATGGTACGTCTGCGGTCCAGAGCCGCATCAACCTCACAGATAGGCGCAATCTCCAATGTCCATTAAAATTAGTACATGCCACGCAACAAACCATGTCCTGTAATGTAAATACAGAGCTGTGGGTTATCCAATTATTTTTCTGAGTTAACCAAAATTATTACATTAAATTTCAAATATCAGGCAAATATCAGCAAATGATCAACACAGAAGGGCTAAATGGCCCGTTCTCAATATTATGTATTAATATTTTTGTAGACTAATTTGTTTGTTTCAATTCATTATCAAGTTAACCTATGACCAAATTCTTTGCTTTAAAGTTTAAAAGTTAACGCTACGGCAGCAAATCCGTAGCATGGCAAATACTTCCCTGTGCCCCTTGTGGATGTAAATGTGAAGATAATGATGTCTTCCCTCGATCAGGTCAATTCCCAGGATGACAAAGGCATAGTGATGGGGAGGTGGGGAGGGAACTTCATTGGTGGTGTGGCTCCGTTGCACTGGAATGGCAGCACGGACATCCTGAGGAAGTGGATCAAATATGGCTGCCACCCGGTTAAATTTGGACAGTGCTGGGTGTTTGCTGGCGTTATGTGCACAGGTACACTGTAAACACGTTCTGTTACCATCCTACTAATTATCCTGCTCAATTAACATCCTTTGGAATGTTCCAGAAAACCACATTAATGTCACTGGCATTTGAATGTTCGTAGAAGTGGTACTGGCAGTGATTGGAAAATCAAACTAATTCATTGAACTCTGAATCTTAAGAGCTCAGTATCTGAGTACAGGAGGGCCACTGAATTGGATATGTTTGTTTTACACACAATTTGCGTACAATATCTTAAATTCTTAACCTGTCAAATATAAAGTACAATAATTAATCTTCTGTTTGATTTTTTTTCCTCTTAAGTTATGAGATGTTTGGGAATCCCGTGTCGTGTCATTACAAATTTCCAGTCTGCCCATGACACTGATGGAAATCTCATAGTAGACGAGTACTTCTCTGACTATGGTGTCAGACCGAAAATGAGCAAAGACAGTGTGTGGTGAGTGGCACTACTTAAAGCTAATAAACAGAAAATCAATAAACAAAATGCTTGCTCTGTTCTCAATCAGTTTTGCCAAATCGTACTGTCGGAAGAACACTAACAAAGACATGTTTGTTTCAAAGCAAACAGTGCTACACTTGTTTTAAATTACTATGTAGGCCTCCTAAAAGTTGTGGGAGCAGAGTTAGGAACCTTCTGTTCTATTCTCTCTATCCACACAGGAACTACCATGTGTGGGTGGAAGGATGGATGAGACGGCCTGATCTCTCTGCGGAATCACTATATGATGGCTGGCAGGTCCTGGATCCCACCCCACAGGAGCTGAGTGATGGTACGTTCCATTTTCCATCTCAAGTTGTTAAATATAATGGCTTGACATTGATAAAATTTTCAAGGCTAGAAAAAAGTACAAATGCCAATTCATTTGACTCTAATTGTGGCATTGCTCTTTGCATTTGCATGCCAAACCACTGTCTGTAGGTTGGTCATTTCAATCAAATTAAAGCAACAGCATTCTGTTGACATCAATGAAACCAAAAAGCTTGGAGTTATTATGTAACAGTTACAAGATTGCCATGTGGGTTAAGAGGTGAATAGCCTTATTATACCATAAAACTTTCAATAATCACTGAGGTGTTTATTTCATTTAATTATAGAAATACATAGAACATGTGCTTTGCCACTTTAAGAATGTTGCATTGTGGGAATACATGTTTCATGTTGGTAGTAGTTGGGGATTTGAAAATGTCTTGTTTTTATAAAGTTTGAAATTATGTTCCATGCCTGCCAGATAAACAAGCTACCTTTTTAAAATGTCACTGGGCTACTACACATATACAGATGCATTACCCTGGTTTTACCCCTTTTAGAAATTAGGATTTCAGTCATGATGTACTAAGTGGAAATTTGACACAGCGCACGGTTATCATGTCTCAGAAGTTGAATATTATCTCTCCTGCATTTTGAAACTCTGAAACAGTAAGGTTATAATCCGCCAGCGCTGCTCACAGGCGTAAGATAGGGAATGCCGCCCAGAAGCAGAGAATAACTCCTGTAAACGAATTTAGGTAATGACTTCTGTGTCTCATGTGTTCCCGAATGAAAACAGGGCAATGATAACTGCACCACGTCTGTACATGTGGATTACACATACAATGTATACCGATTTACTTTTCACTCAATTACATAAAGCATTAATGAGAAGAATGTAAGCGTTTACCCCAAAAACAAGTTAACAAGCATATAATCACCACATTCTGGCTATCAAATAAATTTAAAGTAGAAAAATTCACACGGAACTTTCTAACACGGTTAAATACGAGTATCAGGGGTATATCTGCAGCTATAGTTAACATAATCATTTTATTCACATATACAGACGGTCCCCGAGTTACGCTGGTCCGACTTTACGATGGTGCGGTAGCGTCACTTTCAGTATAGTATTCAATAAATAACATGTGATATTCAACATTTTATTATAAAAAATGATTTTGTGTTAATGGTTTTACCCAAATGTAAGCTAGTGTAAGTGCTCTAGGCACTTTAAAGTAAGTTAGGCGAGGCTATAATGTTCGGTAAGTTAGGTGTATTAAATGCATTTTCGATTTAGGATATTTTCCGCTTACGATGTGATGGGTTTGTCGGAACGTAACCGCATCGTAAGTCGGGGACCGTCTGTACTCACTGTTAGAGTATGCATAATTTATAATAAATCAGAATAACAATGACCGAATTGTCACTGAGCCATGCAATTACAAATGTAATCGTCATTTCCTTCTCTCTGTACTTAAAACGTCTGAAAGAACAGCGTTGTGTCATCTAGCATTAAGAAGAGTTTGTGGCATGACGCCTCTTTGCAAAGATTTTTAACGCACCTGAACGCAAGTTGTATGTTCTCTCCCCCAGGGGTACACTGTTGCGGTCCAGCTCCAGTGAAAGCTGTGCTGGAGGGCCACACAGACCTCAAATACGACTTGCCTTTCGTCTTTGCCGAGGTGAATGCCGATGAAGTCACCTGGTTGGTAGGTGCCAATGGGTCCATGAAGAGGTTAATATCCAACACGACGAATGTAGGACAGAACATAAGCACAAAGGCAGTGGGCAGTGATAAGAGAGAAAACATAACCTCAAACTACAAACACCCGGAAGGTGAGTGACAACACTGTTGTGGATGTCATTGTTTTCAATAAAGAAATAAACGTGGGTGTCGTCTTCAATGAAAGTGGTGACAGCAGGATGAACGTGCCACTTAAATAGAAAACCTTTGAAGTTTTTTTTTGCCCAATCTCCAGGTATAATTAATGTGTAATGAGAAGGGAAGTAGTAAATTAAATTATGGTGGATGACAGATAACTCTTTAACGGGAAACTACAGCTAATGAGCAACTAATAAAAAGGTTAAGAATAATAATAAATGCTACGGGACAATGCACGACGAGACGCGGAGATCAAAGAACGCACGGAGGCGAAGTAGGACAGGCTATATTATTTTCGTACAGCGATAACAGTATACTACACTTCGGAGTACATCGTCTTGCTTCTACCACTTTCACTTGCCGAAGATAAAAACATTCATTTTACACCGTCAGTGTAACTGAAATTAAGATTTTATTCACAAGATAAAACCGGTTTACTACTATAGCGATATTCATGTTACTGCGTTTCTAGTTTGGCACATAACAATGTTTGGTAACCAATACAAGAATATAGTCTCTTATTTCTATAAGTAAAATAACGCAAAAAAGCCTCAAGCCTATGAACATATGTTGCTAGATATCACTTGTTGTACCTAAGAAATACGCTGAATAGAAATGTTTTTTTTTTACGGCACAGATTGAACTGACTTTGTGAAGGACTACGGCAACCAGTCAGCATGTTGCAAACGCTACTTAATGTAGCTGAATGTTACGTTAATATTTCCAGACTTAAAAATACTAAACCCCTAATGACAAAAATTGTTGGCTATAAGAGTTTGTATCCACTGATCCAACCTACTTTAATATAACAGTATTTGAAAGGATAACTCACTGTTGTACATGCAGGATCCGAGAAGGAGAGGGAGGTGTTCGACGAAGCCGTGCGCAGAGGCAATAAACTGAAAGAACCGGAACCAGAACCAGCTCCAGCCCGTAAAAAAATCTCGGTGAAGATTGAAGAGCACAGCAAACCCATCAACGGCCAGGACATCGACCTCACCCTCGTGTTGGAGAGTGACGATCCTGCTCCTCGCAGCCTGGAGATCCATATAAACGCCCAAGCCATGCTCTACCACGGCATCCTATCTTCTGACGTCTGTACTGAAGAGAAACAAGAACAGCTGCTGCCCAACAAAGGTAAAAAAAAGTCACTTTCTCTGGTTGTATATTGTAATTATGTGCACACTCACACAGGAGGCATAGAATTTTTGCCGTTCAGAAAACCTGAACCACATATACATAAAAATCAGTTTAATTCAGGGGACTTTCATTTTAAGAACCTCGTCTGACTCATTTTGATGTCCCTTTGCTGACATCTCTGTCAGTAGATTGGTAATGGCATTTTTCAGTAATTCAATTCTGAATATTGAGATGCGTATGAGTGGTTTGGCTGGCAAATTCAAATTTCATTCTTCCCTCTTTAATGATTGTCCATTTGCTGTGACATATGTCCTTACATATTTTGTGACATAGATGTGACATACATATCCAAATCATATAGTTGCTGAGCTACTTGTCCATTACTTTGACATAATCACCAGTTTGTATTTCAGTTTTTTTTTTTTGAGGAATTTGTTTTTGAGAAAGCCAGAAATCAGACATGTCTGGATGGAGTCTTTTAATTTGAAATGCCCTTTTTTGTATCTGTAGAACTGAGGATCCCCATAAAAATTCCCTTCTCCAAGTATGGCGAGCACATACAAGGAAACAACAGCATAAAAGTGTCTGCGGTGGTCACTGACAAGGAGGACAGTGAGGCAGTGTATTTAGCGGAACGGAACATCGTGCCTGCAAACCCTCCCTTCACCATCACGGTGAGCATGGAGCGCACAGTGCTATCGCTGCAATGTCCCCCCATCACTCACTGCGCTAATCCTCACTACAAAGAACTATGAAGATGTTTTTTCCGTGTGTTTGTTTTGTCTCTTAATTTTGGCATAATGTGCCGTCTTGGGGATCTTTATCAAACTTGAACACAATTGTAACTAATAAATGAGATAAAAATGAGTCCGATAGTACTAATTCAGAAAGAGGAATAATCTACCTCCGATATGATGTGGTCCAGCTCAGCATTGTTAAAAAAACAGAGAGTAAGTAATGTAGTAATGTAACACATTACTTTTTTTTTTTAAGCTGTCTAAGCAATATGTAATATATGACGGTTTTAGGTAACACCCCAAACTCTGTCTGCAGCTATCAGTACCGATGCTTACAATAAAAAGAAAGACACACCAGGCAGGATATGTTCTTTTTTGTGCAGCAAGTAAATTCCACCCCACTCTTCAAAATGTACTCCATTACCAAGATCATTGGACAAAAGGAGTCAGACATTTGCTGAGAACAAAAAGGCATTTTATTGTGTATTGTGTAAGTGACAGGAAACCTGTATTCTTTCTGTCAGGCATCTGGATCTGCAATTCAGTATGGAGACATGGAGGCGGAGATCGTGTTTGAAAACCCCTTATCTGTGGCTCTGAAGAACTGCTCCATAACTATCACTGGCAGCGGTTTACTGAGACGATCTATAGAAACTAAGTGAGTGTACGACACCTGCACAAATGTTATCGGGATGCTCATGCAATGCAGCCTTCCACAGTGAACAACAGAGGGGTATATATCGCAAAGCGGGATTAGTGCCTTAGGGTACATTTCCACTATTAGCGTCAGATGACGCTTGAGATTGCATCACTTCCTGGAGTGTTCAGTTAGTGGGAAGTAATGAATTAACGTACATCTAAGTGTGCTCTGTTGGAGTTGAGCCAAGTTATTGTATGCTGCTGCTGCTACTACAGCATGCGATTATCTTTCTTGTTGTGCTATGAATGTTTATGTTTGTCTCCCCAGATTTACTCTTCTTGGCCCAGGGCAGCGAGTTCGAATGAAGGTACCCTTCAGGCCGTACAGAGCCGGCCCCAGGAAGCTAGTGGCCGATTTCGACTGTGACCTGCTCCGTGACATCAAAGCAAGCTGCAAAGTAGATGTTAAAGCGGTTTATAGTATCTATGGGCTCATGTAGATGCCAGCCAGACCTGGGTCAAAAAAAAAATGGCACTTATGGATTTGAAAATGTAGTCTGAGATATTTCTAAAAAGAAAAAAAAATCTACCCAAACGAATGCTTTACATTTGAAGCACTGGAAATACTGGACTTTATGTTGACAGCTCAGACTCATGGCACGATGATAGAATCACTGTTATATGGCAAAGATGGTGTATTATTTAATGGAAGACCCTGATTTTTGTGACAAAGCATTTAACCATTGCCGCCATGTAACTACAGTACAGCACCTATACTGACTGATAGACACCATAACATTTTAATTAAACACAGGAGCATTTACGTGATGCACTGTATTTCAAACACTGCACTGGGAGTGTGGACCAATAAGATGTAGCCCACTATCTTGAAAAGTCGATTATACCTTCCTCGATGTAGGGGGACATCGTAAAGGACAACGTTTGCCTGAGGGGCTACAAAAGCAGTACAACTAAATAAAAACAATAGCACCTGTTAGCGTAAAGTGAAGCAGTGAATGTGCTTTTAGTTACATTAAAGGGTAATTTATTCAAACACAGAGCTAGAAAACAGTTTAACTTCAATGGGGGAGGCAGGATTAGTTGTTGGTCAGATTTTAGATTCCTTTTAGCAGTATTGGGTCTTGTGTTGTCATTTTTTTGAAAGCAAATTATTGAGGGAGGGCCGTGATCACATACTATGATACTAAATACTTCAGTGTAAATAAAACACACAATATTTTACAAACAATTTCAGATATTTTCTGATTGTATGTACTGAATGTATTAAAAATGTATTTACTAACATTACTAAATATATGTAAATTGTATATAATACAATCAAATAATTAAATACTTAATAAATCAAATCAAGTATTAGCTACTTGTGTAAATACAGCAAAATAAAAAGAAAATGTAATATTTTAAATACTACATAATTAATATTTTAAATAGTACATAATAATGTCACTCATGTTTGATGCCTTAACGATGATTAAGGCCCTCAAAGACAGAATATTTGTGGAGCTAGATCATTATGATGCACATTTTAGTTCCCCCAAATGTGTATCCTGTGTGAATAGTTATGCTTCTTGCTCAATGCTGGTATAGAGATGTTATACTCCATAAAAAAACTTATATTTCATGGTAAGTGTTCGCATAATAAAACTGTTGTAATAGTTCACTAATGTTATTAATAATCAGCTAGTGCACAAAACATGCTGATAATGTTACTAAGGCAACATACCAGCTTTACCAAAGTGGCACTACTTGTAGTATCTTTGTGTAAAAAAAGTAAAAGCACTACGGCACTCATCAATATAGCAGAAAGGCTGTTTTCCTTACGCTGCAACTTCAGTCATGTGCCCTAAATTGTTTCACAAAAAATGAAATATGGAAGGAGAGGAACTTGTATAAATACTTGTTTTATTAATTCATTAAATAAAAAGTCTATATTGTGCATGTGTGTGGTGTGCAGTTCTACCAGGTGAAACACCTGTATACTTATGGTTAAAAAGGTAATACTCATAACACAGCACACCCACTAAATAAGCAATCTCTAGCGCTAAGAAACAGTCGGGCACATAGAACATCTACCCCCTCAAGCACCGTTGAGCAAGTTGTGATAACATCTGAGTTCTGTATTACAATGTTATCTTTGTTATGTATCTGTCATATCTGATATGTATGTGTGTGAAATGGTACAATAAACAGTTCTGTATGTCGTATAGAATCTTTGGTATAATGCATAGCTATGAAATAGTTCCTGATATTGTCGTTTCGTCTTCTCTGATCTTCTCTTATCGTCAGATTTATAGAACATTTTGTTTTACTTGGCTGTAGAAACTTGTTAAGAAACAGTGGAAACCAGTTATTAATAAAGTGAATCATTTTACTCTTTAAGACAGGATTTGTGGAGTGACACCTGGCAACCACCAGCTGTAATTTATTGCACTGTTACACTCAATGTTACTGCTGCAAATTATGATGAAGAAAACCAATCAATGACATAAATAAAGCACTGTCATTAACCAGCAACAAATAGTAGCGCAACATATTTTTTTGTGACTTTCATGTTGTTTGAATGAAAAAAAAAAAGTTGACGAATCCAACTGGCCAGTGTGGCTAGCAATATAGAGTCTTTCCTGCCGAAATCAAAAATGTACCTGCATTTGTTGGGTGCGGGTGTTAATTACAACCCGTCTGTTGCGGTAACCTCTGTCATTTTTTACTGTGTGTGAATGACCCTGGATTTGCCAATTTCCTGTCTAATGTACCCATGGGCCCATGTGAGTTTGCCTGCAGGGTAAACAGATCATTCAATGTCACCTTCCCCTTCAGGGAGATGACTGCTTTTAATGTAGTCATCCCAATGAAGCTGTTTAAAAGCTTCTGACAGGAATAGGTGTAACTAACATTGTGTTCTTGGATTTTGGAGTTGCTCTCCAAATTGAAACAGGCTGAACCAAGTCATCTATTAGCATGCAGGCTCTGCAGGGGTGTAGCTGGTCCTTCTTTCGATATTACCAAAGCACAAATGACTGCACTTAAAATACATTATGATTCAATAATTATTAAATTATATCTACAAAATATCGAAATCTAACACTGTCATCAGCTCTCTATCATTGTCAAAAGAGCTCGCCATAGGTTGATCTTCCTTCCACAGCTAAGGACGTTCAGTGTATCATGTGAAGCCATGTTTCACACAGCAGTGACTGAAAGTTTTTCCATCACAGGATAGTATGGTAATACCTCAGCCCAGGACAATAAGAAGGCAGAGTGGGTGGTGAGCTCAACTGAATGCCCCCTCCCCACCACTGAGTAACTTCACTCCACTAGACTCAAGTGTAGAGCCAATGAGGTCATGGCTGACCCCGCCCTGCCGGCCCACCCCCTGTGCACTCCTCTGTCCTCTAATAGGAGACATTCTAAGGTTCACTAAGACTGGGACTTTCAGTTACCTTTTTCTGAAGGTGTTCAGAAATGCACCATGAACACCCCATAGTGTGGATACGCTTGTTACACTTCCCCTTAATCCATCGTATGACTGCGATACTGTAAATGTACTTTACATGCAACAGTCATAGAGTGACACATAAGCATGACGACTCATTAGGCCTGATATGTTTCGCTGCAGCCAGACTCTGGATGACGACGTTTCACTGGAAATCACTTCCCAGTTTCACATGAACTTATATTGCAATGTTGAGTGTTAACCATGCAATAGTCTGGGAAGTCAGCAGTTCCAAAAGTCATTGTCAGGATGTTTTATCACACCTGAGCCTACTTTAACCCCATAACATGATGAAACCATGCTTCCGCCTTGAAGCCAACTGTTCACGTCTCACACACTGTTGTAGCATTTATTGGTAACTAACAATCAAACAGCTTTGTATGTAATGCCAGTTATAATCTTTCTCGTGTAAGAAGTGACATTTTCTGAGGAAAGCCGTACTCTAATGAATTGGTGAACTTTATTTTTGAGGGAAGATAATCTGAAACTTGTGAATTGTGTTTTCACCTTTTTTTTTGGAATTTTGAAATACTGACCCAGGCCTTCAGCCAGCTCGACTATTTTTACCTGAGAAAACCGCATGCCATAAATGTGGACTTTTTCCATGTATGAATAAAACAAATATATACACAAGTTCATTCCCATTCATCTTTATTTTGTGAAATAATTATACACACTTTTCTGCTGTATCAATGGACTCCGTTTTCACTTTTTATGCTATGATAGTACAAAAAGTGTATCAATTTGGCCTCTTTACTTCCAGTTAACAGTTACAATGACAGAAAAATATGTTTTATATGGAGTATAACATCACTACACCAGTCTTAAGCAAGAAGAGTAATTACTCTTCACAGAATACACACTTGTGAAAATTATTAGAAATGAAAACAGGGGCATAACCATGGTATTGACATAGTGGGGTGAGGGTCCATATGAGAGCCCTCCCCCAGAATTGTTTTTGTGCATTTCCCACAATTCTATGATATTTACAGTATATTTACAAATTAACGCAATTAGGGGTCACACACATTTTACTTAAACAAAATTAAATTGAAAATAACCAGTAAATAAGAGACAGATCAGTTGACAGGGTTCACAAAAGCATTACATATATATTTTCTACTGTATATTGCTGGACAAATTGGCATGTTCTCAGTATTGGAGGGGGACAGGATTCCCGCAAAGAATGTGTGGTTACTCCCTTGAATTAAAATAACATGTAAGAAAGAATGTCGACATAGAGCCCGTATTTCAAATGTTTCAAAGTATTTGTTCTGGCCAATTTTGCTAGAAAATGTTAAACTACATTTTCAAATTGTAATTGACCCAGGTCTGGTTGGCATCTACATCATCCTGTGGAAGCCATGAAAAGCTTTCACAGTAACCCTGCGGCTTGCTTTGATGTCACAGATCTGGTCGCAGTCAAAATCGGCGAGTAGCTTCCTGGAGCCGGCCCTGTACGGTGCGAAGGGAACCTGCACGCGAACACGCTGTCCCGCGCCCAGAGAAGCAAATCTGAGGGGACAAACACACAGATACAAGACAGGGAGTCACATACTGTAGTCGCAAAAGCATACAATAACATGGTTATACGTGGTGACAAACAGTCACAGGTTATGACTAATACAAACTCAGTTAGTACATTTCATATTCACATATTCATACTTTCCAGTAATATATATTTTGAAAACATATTTTCAAGCAAAACTTCACATTATCACACACGTAAGTGCAGCTCTCCTGAAGCAACAGTCTGCTACTAAAAAAATTGAACTTTGTTCAATAAAATTGACAAAATCACACTCGCAATACCATGGGTCACCTCCCTCTTCATTCTCTCTATAACAGAATCGATTTTATCATAGAATATCAAGGTGCCTTGACCACGTAATGACTGTATATGGTAAATCATTACGATATAAGTTCTTGTGAAACTGGAAAGTGATTTCCAGTGAAACACGTCATCATCCAGAGTCTGGCTGCAGCGAAACATATCAGGCCTCATAAGTCATCATGCTTATGTCACGCCACGACATGTTGTGTGTAAAGTACATTTACATTTAACCTCCAGGCGGTTAACAGTCAAATAAGCAACATGTAACTTTTCGCTTCGTATGCTATTCAGTTATCCGAGGAATGAGACGAGATGAATGACAGGGGTGGGGTTGTCACAAACAGGCTCTGTCCAGGAACAATAGAGAGTGGCTTCGTACAGCACCACCACTGCTAACCGCTACATATCAGGATCTATCATCTTAAAGGGGGACTCAGTTCATGAATTCAGATCCTTCTCTTTTAAGGTTTATGACTGTATATGGCAACTCATTAGAAACATTTGAGGATGCTTTGACAGCATATGCCCATAAAAAGACTAAAATATGTTTTGACTGACTCACATTATGCCTTTAACAAGACTAAGTGCATTTGACTGTATCCTGACCTGTCTCGCCTCAACAGCAGTAATGCACGCTGTAGCTTCGGATGAAGGGATCTGCATCATTCTTAATACAGATTGAGACACCCCAAACATGCTCACTTGAGAGATTATTCTGTTTGAACCAGAACTGAGATAAGCCAGATACCTCTCAAGAGCTAACTTTTTTGGGACTTACAATTACTTCTATGTCTCTGGAACCTTATACCCACATGAGAAAGAACAAACAAATTGGTGTCACTCTCAGAATTTATGATCATTTGTGCCCAATTTCCAGTTCTGAGGCGTTTTGGAAATACGGCCACTGCTGTCTAAATGCTAATACAGTATTAATACAGCAACATTGCACTGGAGACTGTTTGAAGATTGTGAGACTACAGCATAGGGCTTTGAGTTTTATCTTTGGAAACTTTTTCTTTTTTGAACCAGGAATTACTGAAGACCAGTTCTATTAAATATGCTAATATATGCTAATTGAAATCATCTAAAATATGACATGCTTCCCAGCTTTTTTGAGTGACCCGCACTTGTTTGAGCCCCAAATTTTTTGGACGTTTTACATAACTGAAAGATCCGCAACATAAAACACCTGCTGTTCTCAGTAGAAGGCATCGTTAGAACATCCGCTCAAATAACGTCCCGCCGACAAGCACTCACCTGCTCTCTACAGCCCTTCTCACCAAGCCGCTGCCTGTGACAGTTATGGAGCAGTTCCTTAGAGTCACAGGCAAGGGGTTTTCGAAAACAATATCTGCCACCATGAGTCCACACAGAACTGCAGATCCAGCGATCTGAAAAGAATCCAATTCTGTCAGTTAAGCCTACCTGTCTGTGTATATTTATCCTTAAGCAAACTCCAGGTTTACCATTACTGACAAAACAAGCATGTACAATAAAATGTCTTGTTCTCATTTAAAATTTCAGACCCCGTTTGTTCAATATTCTTGGTGGTGGACTATATTCTTGAAATGTCATATGACATCTCACTGGGTTATTTCAAATGTCAAACAAGTTCTTTGCAGACATGCTTTTTGAGATGAGGGTGGAACTCACTTTGCTGCACTGAACAGAACACACCTTCCTTAGTGCAAAAATGCACCAGATGTGTTGCTTTCTGAATTGCAGTTGGTATCCACAGCTACACATGATATTTTATGCAGGCTCTTATGGAAAAGTTAACTTATTTTCTCCTTGAGAAGTTGACTGTGACAAAATGTCCTGTCATGACTGTACCAAAGCTTGCATTTCCAAAGTTTCTCTAACACCAAGTCCACAATGTGATGATTTAAAATGCAATGCATTTTAAAAGAAACTTGTATTGACATAGCAAAGGTTGACACCAGTTGTGGTTCTTTACAGTCAGCTGTGAGGATTTACAGGAGAGGACATCGCAGTGAGAGCAGAGTGAGTTAGCACTATAGCACAGTGTGTTAGGAGAGGACATAGCAGTGATAGCAGAGTGAGTTAGCACTATAGCACAGTGTGTTAGGAGCGGACATCGCAGTGATAGCAGAGTGAGTAAGCACTATAGCACAGTGTGTTAGGAGCGGACATCGCAGTGAGAGCAGAGTGAGTTAGCACTATAGCACAGTGTGTTAGGAGAGGACATCGCAGTGATAGCAGAGTGAGTTAGCACTATAGCACAGTGTGTTAGGAGAGGACATCGCAGTGATAGCAGAGTGAGTTAGCACTATAGCACAGTGTGTTAGGAGAGGACATCGCAGTGATAGCAGAGTGAGTTAGCACTATAGCACAGTGTGTTAAGAGAGGACATCGCAGTGATAGAGTGAGTTAGCACTATAGCACAGTGTGTTAGGAGAGGACATCGCAGTGATAGCAGAGTGAGTTAGCACTATAGCACAGTGTGTTAGGAGCGGACATCGCAGTGATAGCAGAGTGAGTTAGCACTATAGCACAGTGTGTTAGGAGAGGACATCGCAGTGATAGCAGAGTGAGTTAGCACTATAGCACAGTGTGTTAGGAGAGGACATCGCAGAGTTAGTTAGCACTATAGCACAGTGTGCTAGAAGAGGACATCGCAGTGATAGCAGAATGCTCCATACTCACAGTGATGGTAAAAGGGGGACTTCCAGGCACGATGTCCCTTTCTGCTAAGTACACCGCGTCTCTGTCCTCCTTATCGATGGCCACTGCCGTCACTTTGATGTTGTTGCTGCACCCCCGTATGCACTCTCCATATTTGGAGAACGGAATCTGAATGTGGATCCTCTGTTCTACACACAAATAAGAGCGTTTGACATTATGGGCTTTTTCCGGACAACAGAAAGCGGCGATGTAACAGTTCACAGAATATATTGGAAAAGTAATGCCACAGTCAAGGAAATAGCAGCTCAGTACGTATGAATAGGATAATTATGTCATATCGTTAAAATAAATAAAGACATATATCATTCCACGTTATGAGGAAGTAAATAAATCCAGCTTGCCAGCCACAGTCCAGAAACTTTCACTTACATGTCTATTTTTGGACATTTGTCACTGCACAGCACCATTATCAAATGAGTTTTTAAACTAAAGTCTTCAAAATTAAACAGATTTTGAATCGTGTATTCGTATATTTATGGTTTTGATTCACTGAAAGTGTCACCATAAATTCTTCGCTGCCTATGTGACTGCGCACGTGATTACAAGATACAACCAGAGAACGTGACTTTTTTACCTCTGCTGTGCAGCATCTGAATGTGCTTCACTTCAGTACAGATATCAGAAACTGGGACGCCGTTGTAGAGCATGGCTTGGGCGTTTATATGGATCTCCAGGCTGCGAGGATTAGGATCGTCACTCTCCAACACGAGGGTGAGGTCGATGTCTTTGCCGTTGATTGGTTTGCTGTGCTCTTCAATCTTCACCGAGATTTTTTTACGTGCTGGAGTTGGTTCTGGTGTCGGCTCTGTGAGTTTATTGCTTCTGCGAACTGCTTCTTTGAACGCCTCCCTCTCCTTCTGTGATCCTGTATGTACAACAGTGGTGTTAGACTCTCAAGCAAGAGTCTAATAAGACTGCAGTCAACTGAGGTAGCATTGCACAGCGTTCGCACTATATACTTCGATTCAGTTCAAATGAACCAAACATGAAAACTTGCATCCATTTAAACAGCCTTTTTCTCCAGCAACAGCCCTGCGATAGGTTGTTTTCAGCTATTGCCATGCAGCAAGACAGTCAGAAGCTAGCTTTCTGCCTTAAAGTAAAAACCATATTTGGGAGATTGTGGATACAGTTCTTAAAATGTGTAACTTTATGTACTACAAAATATGTGGTATAGTCACTGTGTATTTTTAATTTCAATTAACATGTATTATTGGCCAGTGTTAGTGGCTCATATTAGTTGTATCATAAGTCAAATTTGACAACAAATATTAGCTGTAAGCTTTTTTTAAAGAATCAGCTCACATCCTCTAATGTTGAAATGACCACTTTTGGTTTTCAGCTGAAAACGACACCTCCTGCACTGCCCGCACTGTGACACCGTGCCCCTTCAGCCTTCACGCTCACCTTCTGGGTGCTTGTAGTCAGAGGAGATGTTCGATCGACGATAACTGCCCACTGCCTTAGTGCTTATGTTCCGGCCTACAGACGCAGAGTCGGTCATCATCCTCCTCTTAGACCCATCGGCTGCCACCAACCAGGTGACTCGGTCGGCATTCACCTCGGCAAAGACGAAAGGCAAGTCGTATTTGAGGTCTGTGTGGCCCTCTAGCACAGCTTTCACAGGAGCTGGACCGCAGCAGTGGGTCCCTGCAGGAGAGAGCATACAGCATGTCTTAGTCTTTTACTCTGAAGCTTTCATAGTAAGGGGAGGCTACAGTCATGGGTACACAGCGGAATGCTAGCAGCCATACAACCAGCCTGCTTCTGCTTCATGGCTGAATATAAGCAGGTGCTGGTATCACCTGGCACTACAGACTTACAAGGGCCATCGGTAATAGTCACTATATACACCTGAGTGTAAAGTTCATCATAACTGAAATTATGGGGACATTTTGCAGTAGTTATTGCAGGCACTTGAGTAGGGTTATGTAGAAAGCTTAATAGAAACTGAAGGCTTGTTGAAGGTAATGATCTCTGATCAGCTAATAATTACTAACACTTGGGAGGAAGGGGAGGGTGAGCAGGGACATGGAAGCCTAATTCCAGCTGCACAGGCAAATTAAGATGGGTATTAGAACGTACCATCACTCAGCTCCTGTGGGGTGGGGTCCAGAACCTGCCAGCCGTCATAGTATGATCCCGCAGAGAGATCGGGCCGTCTCATCCATCCTTCCACCCACACATGAAAGTTCCTGTGTGCACAGAGAGATTAGATCAGAATTCCCTGTAAAGTGCTCCCCCCCCCCCAAAGTGAATTGAAAAGTTGAAAAAAAGTCCTTTTTGGTGGTCTTCAAGTTACAGGTTTATTTTATTCATTTAGCCGAAGCTTGTAATTCAAAGCGATCTGCAGAAAAAGCGTTACTTCACCATCAATTGCATCAAATCCACACCACTCACCATACACTGTCTGGACTCTCAATCGGTCTAACACCATTCTCAGAAAGGTATTCATCGATTATGAGGTTTCCATCAGTATCATGGGCCGACTGGAAATTTGTAACCACACGACATGGGATTCCCAAACACCTCATAACTTATGAAGGGGAATAAAAACACAGAGAAAATTAATTACTGTTGTTCATATTTTACTTTTATTTTACATTTTGCTTAACACCCAGATCTATGAATACTCAGATATTATTACTGTATTTTTATAGAGCGCTACAAAGGATTCAGCTGGATTCAGTTAAGTGAGCAGAATAATTAGTAGTATGGTAACAGCGTTGAAAACGTGTTTGCAATGTAGCTACCTGTGCACATGACTGCGGCGAACACCCAGCACTGTCCGTATTTCACGGGTCTACAGCCTTGCTTCATCCATCGCTGCAGGATATCTGTGCTACTGTTCCACCTTGACGGAGACACGCCTCCAGTGAAGTTGCCGCTCCAGTTGCCCATTAGTACGCCTCTGTCACCGGCGCAATTCACCTGATAAATTATTTAAGGGAATTAAACGAGGGAGGAGGACCATTACTGTCATTTTTATGTCCATCTTCATTACTTTCATTGGTGAGACAGGTACGTTCCTTGTGTTTGCTGTTTGATGTCGGCTCTTCCTATCATTGTGAAGCAGAATTCACAAAGCGTTGGATTGTTCACCCGCTAGTAGGGAACGTGAGTCAAGTTAGTTTTTACCCTATTGTTGACGTGTCGCCGTAATAGTAATCCTGCTCAGTACGGCTCAGTAAGGAAGTAAGGGAACTTCTACCTTATCCTAGACTGCTAGCAGACAAGCAATATTAGATAGGCAGAGAAATTTGGTAAGACGTTGACTTCATAAGGAGTCGAAACAATTTCTTCTGAGAAAACGTTAATACAAAATAATGAGAACAGGTCATTCAGTCAATCTACATTCACCATTTGCTGAAATGTAGTTGTGTTGATGGACTAATTTTGCGTTCGATAATCAGTAGCTGCGTATTTTCATTAGCGCCTATGGTTTGTAGTGATATCTGCTTATTTGAGTGAACTTCGGGGAATGTGTCTATCTGTGAGGTTGATGTGGCTCTGGACCGCAGACGTACCATGGCGCTGATCACCCTGCCGACGTAGATGGGGTTGCAGCGTGCTGAGAAATCCTCTCCTGCATTTCTCAAGCACTTAGGGTTGACGTCCAGCAGTTTCAGGCAAATGTCCATAATATCATCTTCAAACTGGAAGAATAAGCAAGATGCATGGCACAGGTCAAATGACAGTAACAGGGCATTTACTGGCCTCCAACAGACTTCAGTGACGTTTATATTTCTACGGTTATTAATGGGTTTAATTAATAACTTGACGGCTCTGGAAGTAAATGGATACAATGTCATTCTGTGCAAAACCGACAATAATAACAGTCAATAATAGATATGTTCCAAGGAAATCGCCATCGGTAACGTACATGTATGTTGAAATAACCAACAACCACAGCCGTACCTGCTGAGACAGCGAAGTTTGATAGACACACAACTAATTCTGTTAGAAAATCCAAATAAGGCCCGGATGAAATAAAATATTTGCTTGGTCAGCGACTGAGTCATTAAACAAAAGCACCTAACTGGATTATACTGCGAAGGTAGGGAGCAGCATGCTTATTCCCCTGGCTACAAATGAGCCAAACCAGTAAGTTCTGAGATGATTCAGGATTATTGTATATTCTACAATGTTTTTTTTTTTTTTTTTTTTTTTTTAACCCACTTCTGATAGTGCAACCATTTATTTACCATTTCAAATGATTAGGCTATTATGCTATGGTACAGCTAATGCTACCGAATGCTCTTGGGTATATAAAAAGTGGTGACTGGCGTTCTGACATCATGAGAATTTTTGCTTTACACAGACAACAAGAGGAAGGGCAACATGCTAACAAATTCTGTAGAAATGTCAGGTTCTGAGCACTTCAAAAGAGGAAAAGAGGAGAACCTGTTTCCAGGCGTAGGGCTAAAGTGTTAGTGTATTAGTAGATAGACGGAGATCCTTCATTATTATAAGAAACTCATCAGGTCTTAGCCAAGTATCAGTCAGCTACAGAACAAACATAAAGATATCATGAGATCATTGATTATTTGGTCTAGATGGGCTGCTTTAGGAGCAAGACATATATTATTTAGTAATCAAGGAGATGTTAACTCCCATCCATTGTAAAGATACATTCACATTCCATGTACCTGTCCAAAGTCCCATTCCATCGGAGAGATGTACTTATGTGATCCTCTGTAAATGACACCCTCTTCATTCATCACATATTCCTGCCTTTCGGGCTCACTGGGAAGGTGCACCCAGTCCTCTGTACAAGAGAAGATATATAGGATGGATCATGACTTTAATAATCTCTTAAGCCACACCACAACAGATAACATTTAAACCATACAGGGCTCATCCACTTGTGCACTGGATTCTGTGTTGACAATATCTGTTATTCTCAAATATCTGTTAGACTTGACTCCAGATGCTATTTCTCTGTAGATTATACACCAGAAATCAATTGTCTGGCCAGTCTTTATACTTTGTCAATCCCCTATATGTGTTTTACAATATGGTGCCCAGAACTGCACACTTGTTATTGAAGTGCAACCCGCAGACCCCGCACTCACCTGCACACCAAGGGTTAAACAGGACAACGAAGGACTCGACCTTGTGGCCCTCAGTCATGCAGGACTTGTCCCTCACTGACAAGTCGTACTTCCCAATGCTGGCATCTGCTGGGCTGGTGATAGCGAAGGTGCAGAAAGCCATATAACTCTCTGTGACCTTCGCCTCCCAGGACGTCTTTGTGAAGCCGTTCTGGTTGACGCCGAACACACACTTGGTCCCTAAAGCCTCAGAAGGTGCAGGCCCTGAAGCATATGAAGCACAAACTTTAGTTTTATTGTGTTTTCAAAGTCTCCTGACTGACACAAAACATTCCAAGAACCTTTGGGACACATTCTGGTTAGATCCCATTGGGTTGTAAAATAACTATAAAATGCTATTTTCTTGGTTCCAGAAAAATTCTGTCAAAGTCACATGGTCCAGGCATGCCACATAAAACCTGGCAACCTCTCAGGGAGATGTCATCAGTTACGAAAAGTTATATTCTCACTTTATTCTTGAAAATTTGAAAGACTGATTTTCCTTTGTGGTCTATCATCCAAACAGATAAGGCATGATCAGTTTAATTTTCTAGAATTAATTTTTACTTATTGATTGCTTATTTATGGGCTGGGATATTTAATTATAAATGTGATAATCTGATGGAAAAATGAGGTATCACAACACCGAAAATGGGTGGGACCTGTCACATGCTGCCAGTAACTCACTGATTTGAGCCAATCATTCTGCTTCATTGTGAAGAGTGCAACTTTTCGATTAGATGAAACGAGTGATTGGCAGCTCATTGCAGCTCCAGCTATTTTCTCTCATGCACTGAATGTCAGTTACTTCTCACTATCTTAGAGCCATTTCATACTGACTGGAGACTTACCTGTTTGAACAGTGAACTCCAGGGCGTCAGGGCTGATGTTTGTTTGGAAAGTGAGGAGGAAGGGCTGTCCGCGTCTCACGATCAGCCGCTTTGTTGAGATTTCGTCAGTCTTGTGCTCCCTGTTGTTCTTCTCGTAGTGGAGGTCTACCTTAGCCATGTCTGAAACAAACAATTCAACATGTCATTGAATGCACCAAGCACTTCCATCTCCTGAAGATTAAAATATCGGTCACTAAAAGTATTCACCAGCTGCCATGAAATTATAATTCTTAGGAGAAGCAAGAAATAAAATACAAAACACACACAAAATAAAACAAGAGTCAAAGTAGTGGATCGAGATTGATATCGCTCATTGGATATACAAGGTAAAAATTCTGAGTTTTGTCTGGAAGCTTGAAGAAAAAAATATTCTTTAATTTTCTAAATCAATATTGTGGATTACTTTTTCCACTGTTTTTTTTTCTAATTCAGATCGTGTCAGCGCTGTTTATAACCATATACAGTACTTATTGATTTATTTGTTATATATTTTATCCCTCACTGGTTTCAATAGACGTTAACAACCTCTTTTTAGCATTGATAATAGTGGTGTAGTTTCCGTATGCTTAAAGGTCCCCAGCCGACCAGAAGTAGCTGCCGGAGGACGATGAGAATGACAGACGTAACTGGTTTAGCCTCTATCATTCCTCTGCAAGGCTGGCTCAGTTGGTGCCTTGGTGGACCTCCAGCCCCAGCCAGTAATGGCACGACTGGATCTCAAACAACCCAATCACAGAGCTTACTTCACAGCATGAGCCGCTGAGACACAAACACATAGCCCTTTCACATGCCGTTTGTTTTCATGTGAATGTCGGGCAAAGTCCTGGAAAGTACTGGTTGACTCACCTGATGCCATTTGGTCACTGTGTGTAGCGCTTTTTAGCAGAGAGGTCTCTTCTTCCTGTGAGATGTCTCGGTGAATGATTTGGGATGCTACTGGCATACATTTATACTGTGCACCCAGCTGCGGCCACATGAGGGTGGGACACAAGAACCGGCAGTTTCTGTGGAAAGTTGCAACAGATGTTGTGTTCCAGGGATACACCTAAAGGCAAAATGACAAACTCAGCATAATTACATACTGTACATAAGACTGGTAAGCACCAGTGAAATAACTTGGGTATGAATGTAATATGAAATATCATCACTGGGGAATGAATTTATAAATATGTAGTAGGAGAAACAGAGCAGCGTTTTATCCAGCATTCATGCTGAACCGCTGGTGGTTGTCTGACCTGGATCTGTCAGTGTCAACAATATGCATTTTATAGTTGCACAGTATTAGAAAAGTGATGGGCAGACCATAATAAAATGTTGTATGTCATGAAATATTTTATGTGCAAGACATTAGAGTTTAGTCTGCTGTCCAAAGTGCAGATTGAAGCCTGATGAATTTTCTTATTTAAATGTGCTGTTATTAACCTCTCCAGATTACATGCCTAATTTCAATTATCTTTATATATTTATTTGTAAATATTTTACTTTTTGTGGGAGGCATCTAGAGTTTGGTACAGTCTTGTATCTTGCCAAGACTGGAGATTCTGCCATAATCTCCTGAAAGGGCAATATGCAAATCACCCACTGCACAGGACGTGAACAGGCTGGGTGTGAAAACAATTTACGATAAGCGTGTGACAAATATACAGGTGATGAGGCAATAAGAGCTGCAGAAGAGCTCATAGTTGCTTTCCCTCTTCTCACCAGTGGCGGTCGGTGAGCCGGAAACAGGGGAAGCACAAACCTCACCTTTAAATCTATCATTAATTTCAACCTGTTCCCGTTAATCCGCCTTGATTAATAATACACCTAGCGATTTGCGGAATAATCATCACCAATCGCGTAAACAGAGTAAATGATTATCAATTACATTTTGTGATGGAGTTTCTGTTTTTTTCGCTAATTAGTTGAGGTCTGTGTGCTAAACTTTATTGTGCATTGCACTCAACGCAGATGCATTATACAGATAAAAGATCCTATTTTCTGTAATCTAAAGGGGTATTCTCAGAAATTGAGATCGATTTCAAAACCTTTACTTCCGTTTTATAAATTTGAATCGTAACACAAGAAAGCTACAATGTAAAACACATTAAGGTATTAGTTTTTCAATGTGTATTTAGATGATTGTCATCCTTGTTAGACAATTTAAGCTTTCGCTACAGCGCACAAGCTTCAGACAATCCACGGTGTTGCGCGAGTACTTAAACGGCAGAATCTTGCAAATCAGGCGAGCGCATTTGACATGAACAATCCCTGACGTCGGGCAGAGAGCGAAAAGTACAATTACGTGTTGGTTTTTACAAATTTTACACAGTTCAGTAAAGAGAAATAATACTATCACTACATGACACTGGTAATCATGTACTCTAGTTACACGATTGGTGTTAATTATTCTGCGAATCGCTAGGTTTATTGTTAATCAAGGCGGATAGAGGTTTGTGCTTCCCCTGGTTCCAGCTCACCGACTGCCACTGCTTCTCACCAGGGCTTTATGCTCTCACTGGACCACATGTCCCCTGCCCCCTTTTGGGCCAGCTAAGGTTTTGGAAGTCCTACTTTCGCCAGTTCGTTAAGCTTTTTGACTGCATGTTTTAGCCAGTCATATTTCATATTTCCAAAACAAATGTCTCGTGATCTTCCCACAAAATGTTGTGGATTGAGAAATCCACTCAAATGCAGTTTTCTGTGAAAGGTATTGCTTCTGTACATGAGTATGATTATAACTGTCATCGCTTATAATCCTATATGGTTATCAATAAATGCAACAGGGTGTGTGAAATTAATGGTTGATGGGTAGTACTGTTATTTAAAATAGGCACAGATGTGATAAACATTCTTAGAAGGTCTTAGAACTGCTGACCTCTTAGATAAACTAATGTAATGTGTTCAGACCTGACAACACTACAACAAAATAAGATTTGATTAAATGCAAATATTTTTCTGGTCACAATTCAGTCACATTCACATTGTATTTAAATTTTTGTCCCTACAATACAAACCTTCTCTGAGAAACCCCATTGTATGCCTCAGCCATTGAACACCTCAATGTGATTAGATACCGTTTGTTCCTGCACCCAGGAGAAACTAACACCAACTGATCTGAATATAAACACCTCAAGATGATTGGTCAGAAAGAGTTACTTTTGACTGTGAATGAAGTAAAGTTTGAAATGATTGGTTGTCCTGAAATGGTCACCTTGAGATTGTTGGGACTTGGATGCACCAGGACAGTATAATAGATATTTGTATAGAGGTAACGGGGGCTTCCACTAACATTTGACCCAAGAGCTGTCCAAGTGACCCTCTTGTAAGGCGAATGCTTTCATTTCTCTTTCTGAAATGAGCGCAACATACATTGAGGGTCTTGTTTTGTTTGTTTCTCTGTTGTATCTGTGTACAATAAATTGTTCCTTTGACTTTTGTGTCAGTGGCAGTGAAGCAATTTCTGGTGAAGAAAATTCAGAATCTAATTTGAAATGAACACTGTGCTATAATGAGTGTTCTCTTCGTATTGGTAATATTACGGCAATTTATGATTTCTCTCACAAGTTGACATGAAATTGGAATGTTATTTCCAATGAAATACATCAACATCATGCATCATTATGACAGTCTGTCTCCATGATGAGTGAGAAAAGTCATTTTACATTTTACAGCCATAAAATGGCTTGAGGGAAAGTGTTGCAAACACAGACACACTGAGTATTCATGGGACTTCAAATCACCAATAAAAGCGATTTCTGAAGACATCAATGGATCCCTACAGCTTTAGAAATCACTTTGTAACCTCTTCAGAATGTAACCAACTGTAAGTAACTGGGCACAAGAGAATGTTGGATTTCTGCCCATTCTACTCAACATTCTTACCCTTCTATGTGAGAGCGAAATCCGCGTGTTCTTTTAATGAAGTGATAGGAGAAGATATTTGGTCATTAATCCTTAGTTTTATTAAGCAGAAAATGAATAAAGCATACAGAGCTCTGGGTCGAGATCCTCCTGTCCCTGACAAACAGCAGTGTGTGTCAGTTCGCGAAGTCTGACTCCCTATCTTTCCCTGACCCAGTCTTTTTATAATACAGAACATGGTAAAGTTTTCTGGGGCGTTGCTTTCTTCTGACCAGCTTCTTGATCTGACTCCATCCTTCCTTCACGCCCCTGTCGTCCAGCAGGTCCTCTTGGCGCCATGCGGTGGGCCCTGTTTTCTAAACAAAACTTACACAAACCATCTTGCACGTACACAAACCATCTTGCACTTACACAAACCATCTTGCACTTACATTATCCATTATCTTTACACATACATGGTCATCGCGCCCATGTCCTTAACCCATCTTCCTATTTGCCATTGCCCAATGCCATTTTCGTCATTCCCTTTATACTGTCAGTACATAACGTTTTCCTTCTTTCAAAACATGCCTGTTCCCCTTGTAAAAATATCTCCTCGTGAGTTCCTCTTATCCTGTATTCCCATTATTATGTCTCTATTTACCAGCCCTCCCCAGTACTTTTCCACTGTTGTTCTGTAATGTTCCTTATTACCCAAATATCATTGCATAGCACACTATTTTATTTTGCAAGCTTATCATAAATGATTCACATAACATTTTATTGCATATGTACACTTCTTCCCCACCACCCTCTGTTGCCTAGATGTTGCTTTTTAAATTCACTGTATATCTACAAGAACAATGAAAGACGAAAGGGAAAAATTAGATGTCAATCTGCTGATTTGTGGGACTATAACATATGTAACACCCAACATTACGATATAAATTCATGTGAAACTGGAAAGTGATTTCCAGCGAAACATGTCGTCATCCAGAGTCTGGCTGCAGCGAAACATATCAGGCCTCATAAGTCATCATGCTTATGTGTCACTCTACGACATGTTGCGTGTAAAGTACATTTACAGTATCGCAGTCATACGATGGATTAAGGGGAAGTGTAGCAAGCGTATCCACACTATGGGGTGTTCATGGTGCATTTCTGAACACCTTCAGAAAAAGGTAACTGAAAGTCCCAGTCTTAGTGAACCTTAGAATGTCTCTTATTAGAGGACAGAGGAGTGCACAGGGGGTGGGCCAGATGGGCGGGGTCAGCCATGACCTCATTGGCTCTACACTTGAGTCTAGTGGAGTGAAGTTACTCAGTGGTGGGGAGGGGGCGTTCAGTCATGTTTTGGAGGCCGAGCTCACCACCCACTCTGCCTGCTTATTGTCCTGGGCTGAGATATTACCATACCATCCTGTGATGGAAAAACTTTCAGTCACTGCTGTGTGAAACATGGCTTCAGATGATACACTGAACATCATTAGCTGTCGAAGGAAGATCAACCTTTAGCGAGCTCTCTTGACAACGATAAAGATGTTGACCACCCACTACAGCTCGTTAGATTTAGACATTTTGTTAGACATAATTTAATCGTTTATTGAATCATAATGTAATCGAAGTGCAGTCATTTGTGTTTTGGAAATATCGAAAGAAGGGCAAGCTACACCCCTGCAGAGCCCGCATGCTTAGGGGAAGGGCTTATAGTTGGAGAGCAACTCCAAAATCCAGGAACACAATGTTAGTTACACCTATTCCTGTCAGAAGCTTTTAAACAGCTTCATTGGGATGACTATATTAAAAGCAGTCATCTCCCTGAAGGGGAAGGTGACATTGAATGATCTGTTTACCCTGCAGGCAAACTCACATGGGCCCATGGGTACATTAGACAGGAAATTGGCAAGTCCAGGGTCATTCACACACAGTAAAAAATGACAGAGGTTACCACAACAGACGGGTTGTAATTAACACCCGCACCCAACAAATGCAGGTACATTTTTGCTGTTTTTTTTGGCCTGTACCTGTAACTATTTCACAAAATATTTAAAGATGGATGGAAATGAACTTGTATTAGTTTTATTCATTCATGAAAATGTTCACATTTATGGCATGCGGTTTTCTCAGTCGAAAATAGCTAGTTGAGGTATTTGAGGGGTTGGGATTCAAATTTCAAAATTCCAAAAAAAAAAAGTTTCAGATTATCTTCCCTCAAAGAAAGGTTCAACGATTCATTAGAGTACGGCTTTCCTCAGAAAATGTCACTTCTTACATGAGAATGATTATAACTGGCATTACATACAAAGCTGTTTGATTGTTAGTTACCAATAAATGCTACAACAGTGTGTGAGATGTGAACAGTTGACTTCAAGGCCAAAGCATGGTTTCATCGTGACTCCTGTGGTTTTTTAATATGTAATAGATTTAACTTTATGTGGTTAAAGTAGGCTCAGGTGTGATAAAACATCCTGACTTCCCAGACTATAGCATGGTTAACACTCTTCATTACGATGTGAGTTCTTGTGAAAGTGGAAAGTGATTTCCAGTGAAACACGTCATCATCCAGAGTCTGGCTGCAGCGAAACATATCGACACGTTGCGTGTAAAGGAGTTTTACAGAGTTGCAGTCATACGAAGGATTAAGGATTAAGCAAAAATGAGTTTAATACCAAAAAACATGAATGTTGCTTTAAAAACATTTGGCGAAGAAGTACTTCAATGTGCCTGCACTATTTTGGCACAATGGTCTATGGACACATTAGTCAAAAGCAAAACAAAGTACAATGGAACTGACTGTTCTTTTGTATCTTCTTTAATGTTTGCCTGCCTCCACACACATCATAGGTGTGTTTATTCATATAATCAAAAAAACACCTTTTGTATTTTTCAAGATTTTGCAACATTTAATATTTTCTCATGTAATTTTTGAATTTTAGTTAAAATCACATGGGGTGCGTCATTCTTCTGTGGAGGTCAAAGTACATATTCATATAATGGTCAAAAACAGGTGTTTGTTTGGGCACAGGTGTGTATATAACTATGAAATGATGGTGGATAGGCTGGTTTGCTGTGCACCTGTTTCAGCTGTATCAAATTTCACTGACATTCGCTGAGGTCTCAATATCGATAAGTGGACGTCAATCCCTGCATATACACTGCAGAGAACAGAGAACTGTGTGCCATGCACTGTATGAGCAACCTTAAGTTTGTTCACAGATGAATTCTAATTTATCTGGTGTGACATTCTTTGGACCATTGGCCAATATGCAAATCACATTGCTCAGGGTGCAAAACTGATTAACAATTAAAGGCAAGTGAAGTGACAAAGCCACAGATTTCAAAATGTGCAGGCGCTGAAATAAGCATGGCAGTCTGCACTAGAGCTCAACCCGGTGCTTTGTGTTTACCTACAGCCATACTTTGACAGTACAATACAATACGTTACAGTCCATAAGAGAGCAGTCTCCCACTCACCTGGTGACCTCAAGAACCTTCTTTATCACGGATGCCAGTTTGGAAGCCTAGAATAACAATGACGAGTGCCAGATATTATGTCATTGTGCTCTCACTGTCCCAAAAAAATGATACTTTATCCGTTTCTGGGATAAATTCATTGATTATTGATCAAAAATGGCTTCAAGACTGTTCCCCTAACATGCTATTACATACCTTTCCACAATGAAGAATTAAATAAAAAAAATCACATCATTTTCCCACAAAAAATTCACTTTAGTATAGCTGTAATGAAGCAAAACACTGATTTTATCAAAAATTTCCAAGTGCCATATACTATACTACATGTACTATCTTAGCAAAACAAAGTGAAAACACTATGGTGCTCATCAAAACAGCAGAAAGGCCCGTTTATTTTCATAGTGGTGTACCCACAATTATTTCACAGCATAATTAAAGATGAATGAAGATGAACTTGTATAAATACTTGTTTTATTCATTCACAAAACAAAAAGTCTACATTGCGCACATATGTGATGTGCACTTTTCCCAGGTGAAAATGCATACTTTTTGGAAGAGAAGCAGATGGCAGACAGTGCATGCGTCGAAGCAAGACCCCCCTCCCCCCCGAATCCCCCCACAGTTCATCAGTCCTCTGACTGGAGGCTGTGCTGCCTTAGCTAGATCCCTGTGTAAGAGCTTTGACTTTCTGCAGGTTGTGCTCCACGGCCCCATCCAGGAACTGCACCCAGTTCAGATCTCCCTCCAGGCAAACATGACTTGCCCTGGACATTGGAGAGAACAAAGGGAGACAAAAGGGAACAGTAGATGTTAATTTATGGTTTGTGTGGAAAGGAAATGCACTCAGGTTTACACTGAGACCATTTAAGATCAGAACCAAGCACACTAGTTGGCATCTAGGTGCTCAATTTTGCTGACTGCGGAACATTCTCTAATATGCCCCTGCTGCGAATTTAACATGGAAACCCGTTTTTGAAGAGAGGAAGCAACATTTCTATTCAGTCCTAAGTCAAAGTTTAAAGCAAAATATGATTGCATATGTCTTCCACAGAGGCTAATGTTTTTAATTGTGTTGCTTTTCTTTACCATGGCTCAACACTTTCACTGGTTCTCATGTCGTCTGGCCAGTTAGTTAAGCTTTTTGAAGTAAAGTTGCAAAATTCCAAAAAAAAAAAGGCTTTTCTCAGAAAATATCAATTCTTAACTGACTGTAATTATTGCTGGCATTACACATAAACCTGTTTGATTGGTTGGCTTCAAAGTGGAAGCATGGTGCCATCATGGTGCCATCCCTGTGTTTATTTGGTTAAAATAGGCATGACAAACGTCCTGACAAAGATTTTGGGAACTGCTGACTTGCCAGCCTGTAGCACATTTAACACTCAACATTACAATATAAGTTCATGTGAAACTGGAAAGTGATTTTTAAACCAGAGTTTAATACCAGAAAACATGAATGCTGCTTTAAAATCATTTGGCGAAGAAGTACCTAAATGTGCTTACAATATTTTGGTAAAATGATCTATGGACACATTAGTCGAAAACAAAACAAAGTACAATGGAACTGACTGTTCTTTTGTACGATTGCAAGTAAGTGATTTAACGATTAAAAAGGTAAGTGAAGCAAAGTGAGCACGTTTAGAGAGCAGTCACACACTTACCTGGTGATCTCAAGAACCTTTTTCAGCACGGATGCCAGTTTGGAAGCCTAGAATAACAATGATGAGTGCCAGTTACTGATTATTTCCTTGTGCTCTCACTGTCCCAGAAAATGGTTCTTTATCCGTCTCTGGGGTAAATTCATCGATTGCTGATCAAAAAATATTGAGACATTGGCTTCAAAACTGTCTCCCTAACATGCCTTTCCACAATTAAAAATATTACTTAATTACAGATTTGTTTTAGTAGGTGTTTTCTGTATGCAAGTTACAGACTGTATAAAAGTAATGACAAGCGATAGGCTTACGTTATTTTCCACTCCTGAATAATCCATGGGTGGGTAAAGACTAAGGGCCAGGTCATCCACACTGTTGGAGCCAGAGAGAGAAAAGAATGGATCAACTTGCATTGTTTTAGATGAATCCCCCCCTGCCCAGTACATGAGACTGTTGGATGAATCCCCACTGCCCAGTACATGAGACTGTTGGATGAATCCCCACTGCCCAGTACATGAGACTGTTGGATGAATCCCCACTGCCCAGTACATGAGACTGTTGGATGAATCCCCACTGCCCAGTACATGAGACTGCTGGATGAATCCCCACTGCCCAGTGCATGAGACTGTTGGTTGAATCCTCACTGCCCAGTACATGAGACTGTTTAATAAATCCTCACTGCCCAGTACATGAGACTGTTGGATGAATCCCCACTGCCCAATACATGAGACTTTTGGATGAATCCTTGCGGTGCAATAATCCACTTCAGGGTGGTTAACAGCCCCTTGGCTTCACCTTGGGGATGTCACACCACCCTGTCGTGGTTTATTTCCAAAGAACTGCACCACCAGTCGTGGTTTATTCCTTACATATTCATTTAATTGTCAAAAATGAGTGACTGGAGACAGGCATATCAACACTGATGATCAATGTTCTGAGAGGAATACAGAATTCAGGTCCACATGTAGATGCAAGTTGACTGCTTGAGCAATCTCCAATTTTTATTTACCTGCTGGCTTTTTTGTCAATGGTCCATAATGCAGACCACCCACTGGGCAGGGTATGTACATGATTAATGATGACGATGATTGATGGGGGTGGGGGGGGAAGAAATGCCTTTCAGCATTTCTCTGGTTACTGCAAATGAGCATTTGAGTGTTTTTTTGATTTTATCATTTTTTAACTGGGTTCTGGTGATAAATTGGCTCTGTGCTTTCCAGAAGTGTGGGTAGCTTTATGCAAAGTTAATGGCTTCAGAAACTTCCCCAAAAAAAATAAAAACATAGCTACGATCTGAGGGGAAAAAAAGCGTTTTGGCAGCAACACGCAGACCACAGTGTTCCACTGAAACTGATGCGCCGTCTGGGCAGGTTTGCCCGAGAAAGTGAAATTTGAGAAGCGAAATTTAATGTTTGAGGCAGGTTTGGGCAGGCTTTAGTGGCGATGTAAGGAGTCCAAAGTCAGTCTGTAGCCTGACCAGTGGAGACAAGGCATATTACATTAATGTGGTTGAAAACCTGGTGTGAAAGACTGAATTAAAACTGCCAGTTATGTAAAAGTGTTCTCTCCAACCTGTCAGTAAAAAGTTATCCTTACAATTGTCTTCAGTCTGATGTGTGAGAATCTCTTGTTGAGTTTATCTAAAGAAAAAATGTGAACTGTGGCTCGTGTAATGCTGTCCTGTTTAACCACTCTTGTCAGATTCTAGGATTTCGCTTGGGTTGCAAAAGAGAGGCTACCCATCACAAGCCATACATCATAATTGATGATGTCATGACATCGACCGCTATGGTGACAGGCGGATGTGAGGAACCTTTGACAGTGAAGAGATTTGGGTTCAGGAGAACAGCCGCTCCCTTGAGTGAAACGACAGAAAAAAAGGTGTGCGCAGAGGTGTTGCAAAAGAAACATAACAGCGTTTGTCTGTGACTGTGCACAGACACGCTGGTGTGACAAAAAAAAGTTAAGGCGTGACACAAGTTGACATCTTAACAGTAAACAAAAAAAGTGAGTGGGCACGTCTGTAACAAAACAGAGCCTGTCCTTTGTGGATTAATGCTAAGTAAATAAATCAGTTTAATGCTTCGCCTTTTCCAAATGTCACTGGAAAGCATAGGCTTACAAAGAAGCTCCAATGAGAGTAACACTGAATAGTTTCAACATCTGTAGAATCAACATCTGTCATTCAATTTTCACTCATGATCAAATACAAATGCTATTTTTTCCCCCACAAAAACAAAAAAATGCTTGATAAATTTTGCAGTCGCCAAAATTACCTTGCCAAACTTTGTTTTTGAAGGAAAAATCTAAGTTTTTTAATGTAAATTGGCCAATTTTGCAATAGCCAAAATTAGCTTGCCAAACTTTGTTTATGAAGGAAAAATAAAAGATAAAAGTTTTTGAATGTAAATCAAACTAAATCCAGGCATAAACTTTTTCATGATCTCTGACAGTGAAAGAAGGTGGTTTGAGAAAGCAAACACACATAAACTCCAGACCAACGCAATCACAGAGCAGTGAGATACTGTCATTATTGCCCAATGTTTACTTTTCACTTGCATTACAATGGCCGCTTTAAGCTGGATCCATGCTTCAAAAGAACATGAACAAGTGCTAATTGAGGTGGTTCACCACACTGCTCGCATGGTGTCCTGTGAGTACAGGTGCGTCAGACCACACATAAGAGAACAAACAAAAACGAACACCCGACGCTAGGCCTCGATCAGAGCAAGCACACTGACTGAGGTGGGTATGTACAGGTGACCACAGTATTCAAGACCAATTAATGAACGTTACCTGAATAATGCATTTCAAAATTTGCATAGTTATATTATATTAGTTAGAGGTTACCATAACTGCAGATGGAAAAAGAGTGAGTTAACTGGCACTTGTGACTGTGATTGTGGTGATATTTAATATTGTGACTGCAGTGTAGATCATGTGGGAAATACAAGAAAAATAAAAATAAAGTGACAAATTGTAGTTAATACAGAAGTACAGTGTGACCTCAATAATCCAATCCCATGATTTGTTGGACTGTAACTAGTGCAAGCTATTTTTGTAACCACCCAACCACCCTACATGACATGATACATGACATTAAAATAACTTCACCTTTCTCAACAAACTAGAAAAGTGAAGGGTTAGCTATCGAGCTGGTAAGTTCATTAAATTAGCTACCTTACAATCAGGCAGCACTAAGCCACTCAGTTTTCATAAACTTGGCAGGCACCATTAAAAAAACTTTAAAGGTTAATGGGATCCAAACTGAGAATATCGTGTGCGCTAGTTAAGAACAAGGTAATTTCCCTAAGCTGCCAACACAACATTCTTGTGGAAATCTTCCATGAAATATTTTTGAAACTTACCAGAAATACCCCTCTACTTGCAAATCTCTGTAGAAAAGAAATATCATTAAGACAACTTGTCTTCCTTACCTTGGGCTGATTTCCTTGGTGATGTCAGCGAGATCGTCCAATTGGGCGATGTTCTCGGGCGTATCCACCTTCCCATTGGCTCTTACTGCGGCGGACAGCTTCCTCAGGCACGCCGCAGACGCCTTCATCAGACCCTGACACGGAGCCATGAGCTGCCGGTCCGACTCTGACCAGTAGGTGTCCTGGTTGCCGCGGGAGTCCAGGTCCTCGTCATCCAAGACGTCGCCGAAAGGGTCATGACTGTCCGCCTGAGCCTGGAACAAAGAAGCAAGGCTCAGTGCTGTGAAGAGTTCAGCCGAGCGAATTACGTTTTATCACTGCCAGACACACAGCTCTAAGCTGACAGGCAGACAACCACATTACCAATCAAACTGTTGGTAGGGTACTGTAGTTACACTGCAGATTGAGTACATATAGCATGCCACATAAAACACATAAGAAACTGCAAACACAGTATGTATGCATGCATGTATGTACATATGAGTATAGCATTGAAAATATTCTATTTCTGAATTTTTCCCCACCAACTACTTCATCAAGCTTACAGGTTTCTCACCTGCAGACTGTCAGGAATCATATACAAGAGCTTTACTGCATATTAATGTTTTTTTTTTGTTAATTATTTTCAAGCAAAATGACCCAGCCAGTTCCAACTCTTGTCATTAACTGCTCAAATGCGTTACACGAGTCAATTTTAACTTGAAAATTGGAATAAAAGGCATATTTGTTTATTTGTTCACATGGGGCGGGGGGTGGCATTCATGAGGTACAGAATACTGGCACAAAATGACTAATAACTTCACTGCCAATTTTCAGCAAGTATTCATTATTAGTCTACCATTAAGTACTTAAAGTGTTCCACACCCCACCAACCCAACCCTCAACCGCACCCCTGCCCCCCCAGTGAACAAACAAACAACAATGTCCGACGCTGAGCCAAAAGAGGCTTGCGAGAAGCATTTTAATGATTACAAGTAAGATTACGAAACAGCTGAGTCACTTGGACACTCCGACTGTAAATCGAATCAGTAAATGAATGTAGTGTGAATGAATGGGTGAGTAGCTGGAGGACCTGTTCCATCTCTTCTATGGCGTCCTTCACCACTCTGACACAGGAGACCATCGATTCCAGCACCGCTGCCTTGTTGTCTGTACGCACACAGATCAAGGAAACCACACGGATAAACAGACACAGACAGGAATATGAATTAGGGCTACGCAATATATTAACAATACAGATGGTTACATATAGGCTTTTCTATTGCTAACTGAGTTAAAGTAGACAAAAGCAAAAAAAAAAACAATGGCAAAAAACAGGTAGAAGGTGCAGGGGGGAAAAATAATAAGGGACAAGGGAGAAAACAAGAAAATGGCACTTGAATTTGAATTTTCATATTTTTGCAGGCAAAATTGTATTAGTTCCTCTTAAAATCAGTTCTCACAAGCTATGATATACGCTCTTGCATATTTTAAATGCGACATTCTGTTTGTAAAGCTACTGCCAACTCAAATACAAACCCTGTAGCCTCATTTATCTGTGTCTGTCTAGCATTCGGAGACAATGCTGGTGCGTTCAGGGGGTATCTACTATGGGTGTGCCCAAAGTGGAGTGCTGTATTCAGAAAACGGTGAATAACGGACCATGAACAGGCAACAATTCAATCAGAATATCATTCTGTATATTCGGTTTTAGCCTTCTTTTTGGAAAGCAATATGTGTAGCCCAAAAGAGAGGCCAGAGCAGCAACCTCTGCACTGAAGTCTGTGGTGTAGTTAGTGGGCTTTCGTACTGAACTGAATGCACATTTACGTTTCTCCTCCACGGTAATCAGCAAGATTAGCAGGGCTAGGTATTAGCACTCTACTAGGTAAAGTTAACTTTTAAGCCTGACAGGCAGATGCTCTATCAAGCTGTTCCACTGGTGTAGTGAGACCGTGTGGTGCGGTCTATAGGGCAGTCAACCCTTAGCTCCCAATTAACGAATCTCAAAAATTTTCCATTTAAAAAATAATTTCAAGCTTCTAATTAATTTTTCAGTTCATCATTGAAGTGTATTTGGCTACCATATGGAACTACCACTCGATCTTTGTTTTTGCTTCGTTGAAACACGCGTTTTTAAAACAACCTACATCTGTTTTCATTTACGAAAAAATTGGACACGTAAGAGTAACTTAAAAGTGAAATTAAAGAGTCATTTTCAATGACTTCCACACGCACTTGACCACATATGGTTTTGGTGGTTGTATGAATGCAGGTGACTTATGATCCAAGTCCCTACACAAAAGATGTGGCTGCACCCATCTCTTATATGCCAGAGTCTCAAAGGGGCTCAAAGGCTTACGGCTTGTTCGTTAGCAGTCACTGATAGCTGACAGAGCCACCACAGGTGTTCAACTCTTTCAGCTACCTACTCCCACATAATAGCTGTCCCGATACTGTTGGAGCAAAAACAGGAGTTAAAACTGGCCTTAAATGAGACGTTGTATTCGCATGTCATTCTGACGCACGTTGAAAATGCATTAGAATGCATCAGAATGCATTCACGTGGCCTATTACTTATCCGGTCGGACAAACAAAATGACAGCGGAAGTTTAACCCTTATTCCTGTTTTTAAAGTTTTCAAAAGGTTATCACAGCTTGACAACAGACGTGCAATAGAAATCAATTTTGAACAAATTTAAAACGCATGAGATTCATCTCAGTTTTTTATTTGCGTTATATCATGTTCAATCAATTTTTGCGATTAGAACAATGATGATTGAGAGACACTTAATAGATAAAGTTTATTATTATATTACTACAGATAGGACAGTTGGCTGACATTACGATAGTAATTACTGAACTATGAGGCCTTTCGCACTTCCTTGAGTGTCCATTTTTGTGCCAATTGCAGTGATTAAATGAGCCATAAGCCTCTGGATTCTATTATGCAAACAGACCTTTTCATTGTGACCTTCACGCTCACAATGAAATGGAGTAACTGAGTTAATCTGTCCCACATGAAGGCTCTGAAAACATAATGACTAACAGCTGAATCATACTGAGAGCAGAAGGACATTTAATTCTTTTAACAGAATTATCTGAACTCCCATAGAGCTCCTTTATGTTGGATATTCAGTGAGTTTAGTCTGAGAGCAGGACCCACTCAGGAGGTACAACCTGCACTTTCTTAATGCAACTGATTAAAATAGGGAGCAACAGATCAGGCACCTTTCTGCTGGAATAATGAGTCACAAACAGCAACGACTTAAGAAGAAAGTAGGAAATCTAGTCACCCTCAGCACTACGGCAGAGTAACAACAGTCAACCGACAGATAGGCTTTTACATTTCGCTTTCTAGGAACCTAGACATTCTCATTTGTCATAGATGAAAATCCTTTTTCCATTACTCGTTGCTCATACAGTGCCCCCTAGTGGCAAAAGCTTAAAGCACAACAGATGTAAAAACGAAATTCTAAAGGTGCTAAACACTTATTTGAATGCATTTATTACCAGCCCTAACTGGTGGTTGAGTGATGACTGATTGTGCTTGCCTGAGACAAAAGCAGTGTTAGCACGTTAAATGTGCAGTGCGCTGATATTGGGTTGGGTGACCGTGTAGACTCACCTTTGGGTAGGTGGGCAAACTGATCACATGCTGACCACACTCCCCCCGTAGAAGTCAGCTGCTCCTGAGACAGGCTGCAGAGCGAAAAGTTAAGTAATTACACTCAAGAACCATTTCCCAACCACAATTTTCATACAAAGAACACTCAAACTGATGCAACATGCAATTTCAAAGTATGTCTGACAGTATGAATGTATGCCTGATAGTATGAATGTATGTCTGACAGTATGAATGTATGCCTGATAGTATGAATGCATGCCTGATAGTATGAATGTATGCCTGACAGTATGAATGTATGCCTGACAGTATGAATGCATGCCTGACAGTATGAATGCATGCCTGATAGTATGAATGCATGCCTGACAGTATGAATGCGTGCCTGGTAGTATGAATGTATGTCTGATAGTATGAATGTATGCCTGACAATATGAATACGTGCCTGAAAGTATTAATGTATGACTGATAGTATGAATGCCTTGCAGAGGGGCTGGCCACGATACCTCTGGAGGGGAGAGCTGAGGATGATGTCTATCAGCTGCACAACCCCATCTAACACCTCAGCCGTGGCATCTCGGACCACTTTGCGCAGCGTGATACCTGAGACAACACAGGTTATCAGACATAGATCAATGGATAAACAGATAACAGATGCACAGGGATCTGAATTAGGGCCACACTTATCACTCAAAATATATGTTTTTCTTTTTTTTTTTTTATACATTTTTCATTTTTTTAAATTGTCATCGTGGTATGAAAACTTACACAATAAACACATTTCAAAAGACTGCAATATCTGACTTCAACAGGCCTGTAGCTGTCGTATATTTAACAACATATGAGCTTAGATAATATTTTTTTGTTTTAGCTCTTTTTATTGATAACTAAGCTGCAGTAACAAACACATATTTTAAGAAGAGCAGCGGAAAGGGGAGTAGGAGGAGCAGGAGGGGAAATAGTAAGGAGAGAGCTGTGAGAGAAAACAGAACTTTAAAATGTATTCTGTTAAACTGATGCTTGTATGTTCAATTTGTTCAATAAAAGGATATTAACTCAAAAAGCTATTCAGTGTTTGGGTCTACTTTAGCAGTACACTGAAAGCAGCAGAAAGACAAAACTGTTTACACCTCAAAAAGCATTTATCTTATGACATTTGCCATTGCAATATCCAACAGCGTTATTGCATAACGCACATCTTGCCTCGTATTATGCAGCCCTATCCTGAATGCACAGAAACACAAATGCACAGAGCCATGGACACAGAAACAAAGACATACAGAGATGGATGGACACATACACACAGAGACATTGCTACACATGGGCCCAGATACACATACACAAGGTCAGCTGAACACAGACGCACAGGGACACAGACATGTGCGGGCACCGACACAGACGCACATATACAGACAGAGACCCGAACACACAAAGACACCAACATGCACAAACAAAGGAACTAATTTTGCATCTTAATTCTCACAGTCTGATGATGTGATGACATCACAATCACTTTACAATCAAGTTACAAGTCATTTAAATTAAGGGCAGGTGTACCTAATTAAGTGGCCACCATATGCATGCATGTATTAAATTGCCTCAGCTTTTAAGAGTTAAGAGAACCTTCATTTACAACCTTACCTTGGCTTTTGGGCAACCAGTAATACACTGTTGACAGTGCCAAAACACTCTTCTGAATGGATTCGGTGAGTCTTTCGCCATCCTTGAGGGGAAATGTCAAGACAAAACACGTTGGAATCTCACTAGACTGAGGGAAATTGATAAGCCTAAACAGACACAACGGCTTCTTATCTGCTAATAAAAAAGTAAGAATAAGCCAAATCTGTTTGATTAATTTATATATTGTATAGCATATTTGTCAGCCTACCTGGTTTATTAAAGTCATTTTAACCATTACGTTATAGTCATTTAACCGATGCTTTTATCCAAAGCGACTTACAGTTGATAAGGCTAACCAAGGGCCAATCCCCCCTGGGAGCAATGTGGGGTTAAGGGCCTTGCTCAAGGGCCCAACAGCAATGGTGTTCTTGCTGTGGCTAGACTGGGGCTTGAACCACCAACCAGGGGTCCCAGTCACATACCTTAGCCACTAGACTACAGGCTGCCCCGACTCTGAATTTTATTTTGCTGAACCCATGAAGGATGTACCTGTGGTGAAGGCAGCGGAGGTTTTGAAAAGGCAAGGCTCAGCTTTGTGGCCTCTTGAGACGTTGCTTTGACTGCTTGATCTAAAATGGGGAAGACAGCTTAGCATTTAGCATGAAGTGCATTGCTTTTAAAAGTTTTTTTTTCTCATAGTCAGATCCTTGGTACACTGTACAACAGTGTTTCTGAACCCTGGATCTCTGAAATCATACGGTTTACGTTCCGACATTTGTTTATGAGATACACAGACAGGTTGACACAATGAAGGTTTGGCTAACTGCTGCCGATTGTCTAGTCTGTGAACTCTTTATTGTACAGTTTACACAAATGGTTTAGTTTCAGTGACCAAGTGAACTGTCAATTCTTACAAAATGTACCCTTTTTAAAGGACTCACTTACCACAACAAATTAACAAAATGCAAGCATCAGTTTTCTCATGTCTGACATTAAAATTCCTGAATAGTCTATATTCTATAAAGACTCCTTGTTACAAGATGAACTGTGTCCAACATGACAGAGTGACACTGTTACTATTCCTCACTTTACACTGAAAATCAATCAGCAACTCTTCACACTTAAGTCACTGCATTAATTTCATTCAGCATGGTCTCCAGGTAGAACTCATAACTTACAGGACCCGTTTTCAAATATGTAGAGAATATGTTATGAAAATATATTAATCATTATTTGACTGTTACTGTTACAGAATACGCAGCATAGCATTGATTGAGATGGAATAAACGTTACTCAACTCAACGTATCCCAGAAATTTTGCAAGTTAAAGCCTCCACTCGACTCATTAGACTCGCCGTCTGAAAGAAAAACAAAGTAAATGTTACCAGTACATTCAAACATTAATTCAAATTTATTATTACTCAGATAAAGCATGCATGACTGTGCAGTTGCGTATCAGCTGGCCACACGTGTTGGGCCGTTCCTTGTTTACTTGCTGTCATACTGTAACCTCTCATATCTGTTAGCACATCTGAGCGGACTAGCCAGCAACAAAGTAATTCCTTTACGAGGTTATAATGATTTACGTAGTTATAACTAGATTTTCAGCCTGCTGGATAACTTAAGGAAGTTACACAAACGACCTTATGTTATGCCATCAACGGAAATGTGAACAAGCTTGTAGCGATATATCTCTAACTTGGCTAGCGATAGCTAGCCGATAATTTTAAATAGCTACTTACAAATAAATACATAGCATTTATACCACTGTCATTCAGTCATAAATCTATTAAAACCACCTGAATGCAAAGGCTAATAGTCTAATGGTTAAAAACATCATATGTCGCTAGCTACCTCACGTTAGCTGTAAATAAAGACATTTCAAAAACCAGCTAGCAAGCTACCGTTAGCTGGCCAGCACACATTAACCGATAACTAGCGTCTGTCAAGCTATGTGACTACACATCAGAGACATCTCTATACCTTTTACACGGTCCCGAATACATTGGACAGAGTTTAACAGATTCCTCAGGGGGACGGATACGTCCGGACAAGAGTTGTCGGCGCTCATCTCGCCGTTTGGTGTCAAAAAAATCAGCGGATCACATCCAGAATGGCCGTTTGCTGTTCCCAATGCGTGATACTACTAGGGTTCCCGTCGGAGGATTTTAAATGTGGCACAGTTAACATTGTTAAGGTTTTTGTAAATCGATTGCTTCCTCAAGCACTTAGCTTTATGTGTAAATGATTGAGTAGAATTAACTTGGGGTACTAATCGCTTTAGGGTTTTTAAATGAAGTGGGGATAGTATCATTTGTTTAACTTTTATTTAACAAGGTACGTCAGCTGGGAACTAAATTCTCTTGCAGTGACGACCAGAGGGAGGGACTGCATCGGACGGTGTAGCCAAGCAACAGTAGGCTAGCCGTTGTCGGTGAATAGTTTTGGCGAGAAGAACTCTGAGAAGAACACCATGTTTTGCGCTTCTCTTCCAAAATTGTCCACAGTGAACCAAGACCTTCTTTAAAGTATCAGCCAAAGGAAAGCATCACATCAATACCGAGACATTTTTTTCCTCTGGTGAAGAAGGAAGAGTTCCCCCTACTGCTCCCCCAACACCTCTTCTTAGGGAAACTTATCAGTATTTTTACCATGATGTCTCCCGTCCGTATGGTACTAAGCCTACACTTACCTTAAGTTGTCATATCAGCCAAGGTGGTTATATTTTTTGCCTTGTTTGACATGAGAATGCTATGAATGTCAATATTTGGGTTGTTTAGCAGATTATACAACGGTACCGTTGCGCTGTTTGAAATGTGTCAATGTAACTGTGGTTATTAACGTTAATCAGTTGAGCAGTACCCTTACATCTCACCCGGTGGCGCTGGAGTACCATACATTAATTTCGCCTTACACGCTGAATTTAAATCAAGGTAATTGTTAAAATGACCCATATGAACCCGTCTTCACAGTTCCAATCTGATAATTCACCATTTTATAAAAAGGCTGTCATACATTCAAAAGACATAAAACTTCATGACTAATTTCAGTACGACAAATTGCTTACAACAGTATATACAAATTTCCAAGATAGGAGGTTATTCAGACAATACCAAATGATTGAATTTTACCTTATATTCCTCAGTGTAATTGTTCTTTCTGATATCCTATCAACAATTACCATTTTAACATCAGCCATTATTTTTGGCAATTGTGTGTGTGCTTTTGTGAGAACATCAGTATATGATAGGTGATAGATAGATATCTTGCTAGCTATCAAGACAGTAAATTGGTTGAAGATATTAAATCTGTCATTTTTTATTTACTCTTTATTTGGCCAGATTACACCAACTGAAAATAATAGTCAACTATAAGGTGTATATACAAACATACAAAGTATAGGCCATAAGACCTGTATTATACCACCAGTTTGATTTTTATAGACTTTTATGCCTACTCTAGCTAGTATTAATTCAAACATCAAAACAGGTGAATGATGAAGATTTGATTTCCTTTAGAGAGGAAACTGAGGAGAATCTGGGGATCAGCATTGTGTGTACTTTTTTATGTTATAATTTTTTACAGTAACGTTGTTTTTTGTTCGTTCAAATCTATTTTGTTCCATTTTCAAACAGTTGTCCATTAAGCATTGGAGAACCTGAAAGCAATTCAGTCTTAAAAAGCACATTTCTAACCAAGAGAACAAAATAAGTTAGCCTACATTTATGATGTATATGTACTTTTATGTACCAGAAAATTTTACAGCGAATAGTGCTGAAACAAGGTGTAGATCATTATCTGGGATCACACTGATTGACCATGATGTAATCGGCAGAGATCAGACAGAGATAGTAGAGTTGCACGGTGCCATCCACGCCTAACACTGTGTCCCAGTGGTCAAAGGGCCAGTCTGTACTCAGTCCACCGCGTGCAGCATTACTCGTTCCTCTCGGACACTTCATGCAACGCACTTGCATAAACATCATAAAGTTCAAGTCAGCTGGATCTTATAACCGCCAAAAACATCCCCACGACAGACCCAAAATGAATTAGAATTCACAAAAACAGTGTAATCAATGCAAAGATCAGTTAATTGTTAATGTCGCTGACATATTCATGAAGACTTTACACTTTACTCAATGTTTTCACCTTTCCCAGTGCAGAAACATTAAAGCTCACAACTTATTCAGTGATACATACTATATGCATTAAGTTGTTGACTTAAAGTATGATATCAATTCTATTTTTGCACTTACTGAACAATAGCATCGTGGGAACTAACAATTGTACCAGTAGATAGAAAGAAATTCTTTCTGTGCATAAATGTTAAATTTACATTTACATTACATGTATTAGTTTTGCAGACACTTTTATCCAAATTATTAAGTATCAGATGTTATGCAAAGGAAATCAAGGAAAGAAAATGTGGGTTTCTGCACTGTTACATGATACCACATGACAAAAAAGGAGTAAACAAACTGCAGAGGGTCATCTTTAAGAGTGTTCAAAGGTATAGAGCGGCATCGGTCAGGGGACAAAAAACAACATGTTTTCTGGCTATCTCGCTGTTACGTGTTACTTCTCAAATAGTCGGGTCTTTAATCTAGATGGGTGTTAATTTGAACTTTGGTCATGTACTTTCATGTACATCATTAACCAAAAAGTGTTATTGCGCTGAAACAAGATCCTTAAATCATGAAAATCTTTGGTAAACATTTATGGTCATGCTTCCGTCTCTAAAAAGTCTCAGTAATAATGAAAATAATAGGAATCTAGCATTGTACCCTGTAACACTTCCTTTGGAGAGGTTTATAAAGCCTCAAAACCAACCTCCTACATCTGAATGCACCTTTCTGTCATTCCTAGAGGTGAATGAGATATATGTTTTTTAATCAGACAAAGTGTGAATTATATGATTCACTAAATTAGTGGATGATATTGAACCTCTGAAAGAGCAAAGCAGCCAAAAAAACTATTACCCCGGTGCCCCTACACACACACATACACACACACACACACACACACAGCTTTAATATATACAGTGGGGTCCAAAAGTCTGAGACCACTGGTGGAAGAGCTTCTGTTTTGCATTCTTTTACAATTGAATACAATTGTTTAATTACAAATTATATTAACAATTTGAGTGAAAGGTTATATCTTTGAAAAATGTACATGGATTTCCAGAATATCTTAGTTTTTAGTATGTCTCCCTTTTGCTTTAATGACAGGGTGCAATGGAGATGACATGGACTCCACAAGTTTGAGCAAAACCTGATGGTCATTGGGGTCTGACCTTTTCTACAAAGTTATTGACAGGGTCAGAGTCGCACATTTGTTTAAATTTGACCCAGACATTGTGCAGAATCTTAAATATTTCTTGATTTTACATGTCATAAATTGTCTTTGTTTTAAATGTTTAAAAAAAACTAAAAATTTCTGATTATTTCCAGGTTTACGCGAATAAGGTTTGGAAAAAAAATGTTCAATGTGATCTCAGACTTTCGGACCCCGCTGCACCATCAAAAGCAAAGCAAGCATTGACCACACGTCAGTAGATACTGCCTTTGTACAAGGTGTTGTAAAACAATTATGCAACTAATGCCTATGATTGAACAACTTGCTCTCTCCAACCAAATGCAATCCAAACATTCACTAGATCCATTTCACAGGGATGCAAACATGATCTCTGTCTCAGAGAGCGGCCAGTGATGTTTTTTTTTCAGTTGTCGAATAACAGAATACTTGTTATCAGCTGTTGAGTACGTCCAGCAAGTCCCCAGTACAAACCCAACTGCCAGGCTTCATGTTATCTGTTGTTTATGTTCTCCCAGAGCTTATGATACAGTTTATGAATGAGTTTTTAAAAAGCTAGTCTCTCACCTTTATAATCTAAGAGGTACATCATGATTTTTAGTCATATGAATATCAGTATTGATGAGTAAATCTTCTGATTAACACTATGTATGGTAATAACATTGACTGCATGTCCAGAATCTTTATAATGCACATTTTGGGTTGAAAAAGCAACGGGGATGCAGTAATACATTAAAAGCATCCAGTATGACAATGAATGATAATTCTGTTCCAGTTAATGATTATATTTTTAGTAAAAAATATTTTCATTGAAACAAATTAGTTCTGTGCCAACTGCATCGTCAAAATCCATTAAACACAACCGAATTCATGTACAATTCACGTATGAACAATAGGAAAAGAAAACGATAAAAATGAGCACCTTGCTGTCAGATGAAGTCGTTTGCAACTGTACTGTGTCTAAAATCCTTTGAGTAATCAATGCACTGTCTCCATGGGACCACTGCACTAAATTGACTAATTACAGCAGATAAAAATGTTATTTTATATAGGAAGGGTACAATTTGCAGGGTATACATTCTTTTATACAAGGATTCTAATACACACACACACATAAATATATGCACAAATGCGCAGGCGCACACACACACACATATATAATATGTATTCCATCTGAGGACATGATGCAATAAAGGTGTGATAAGGCAGCGGATGGCGTTTTAAATAACAGCTTCACTCCAGAACAACAATACAGTAAAGATAAGTGGAGAACAGTGAGTATTCTTGCAGGCAAGTAAATCAGCATGTAGAAGCATGTACACAAAGCCATTTATGATGTTTTGGTTGGGAATCAAATAATGTCACAAACTTTTGCTCATTACGTTCCACAACAAAACTGCTTTAGCTTTGACATGAAAGGCTAGAAAAGATACACATAGAAGAAATTGACTATTGTATGTAAATATTCAAATCATATACACTTAAGTTTATATAATGATTCCAAACAATCAGGGTCACAAGATTTGCCTAATGTTGGCAGGAAATGTAAAAAAAAAACATTTTTACATTAAATCAGTCTAAATCTACTGAATAATTTGATGTTTTTGCATTTGGAGTTAAGTAGACTATTGTTTTTTGTAGAGAAAGTCCAGTTTGAAGTCTTGTTGTATTTGCTGCATGGATTCTTCAACAAAGCAAATGGTAACTTGAGAAGTCAGGGTTAACCATATTCTCATGGACCTTAACAGATACGACCAAAGTTTTACCTGAAATGAATCACTAATAGACCTCTTATTTGCTGTACCAAACACATTCGCTAAAGCTCCATTCTAAACATATATCCATTTCATTACTGGATAAATGTAGACTAGTTCCAGTCTAATGTTGACATCCTAATGACGTTGGATTTTAGGTGTAACTAAGATATGATCAGTTCCAATATCTAACTGACATTGAAATTCCAACTACAATCTGGTAGCAGTACCCAGGTTCACCTTCTGCCCCAGCCGGCTCTTTCTGTGTGGAGTTTACATGTTCTCCCTGTGTTCTCACTGGTTCTCTGGTTTCCTCCCACACTCCAAAGACATGCAGGTTTGGCTGATTGGACTTGCCAAATTACCTGTGTGTGTGAGTGGGATTCTGTCTGTCTGGCCCTGTGATAGACTAGGTGTGTCCTTGCCAACCAAAATCCAACATCTAGCCAACGTTTGAGTCTGATATCATCACTGAAGTGTCACATTGACATTCCGCGTTTTTATGTGCTACGAGTTGTCTTTGTTTGAAAATTTGAAAAACATTCGATATCATAAAAGTAACAGCTTAAACAAGCCAGTGAAAGCATTTTAAGAGGAGAACACCAATGCGTAAGTTAGAAATAGACATCGAAAACACATCTGTGACAAGAAATGACACATGGAGCATATTTTTGTCAGTTTTTGAAGGACATATGTTAGGCCCATCATTTCAAACTTGATAGCCTGGTTTACTGGACATGGTTTTAGCCTAGTCCTAGACGAAAAACGTCTTAGAATTGAGATTGAAATTTCATTGAAATGTTCTTTTAGTCTAAACCTAAGCGTAATCCATGTCTAGGATACAGACCCAGTAAGTAAGGAAACTTTCTCAACCACATATTGATACACCAACATGACCTGAACTCAATAATCAACACTATGTATCACACAGGACAATATTTAAGTTACAAGCCACTATACCTTTTTTAGTTCTTGTACCCCAGAGTCATGTTGTCATCATGTAAATTCTATGAAATGCGTATCTCCTATGTGTTCCATAAGACAAGTTCAATACCGGGCAGACAGTGTCAAGCAACAACTGTTTACCTGGAAATAACATCACAGCATGATAAGATAGCTCTTATAGCAATTGATTTCCTGTTCATTAGTCTATATGATATTAGCACCTTGATAATAGAGCATTTTTTGCATTTTTTACAGAATTCCCCATGCCCCAAACCGAATGGTACTTGAAAGTTTCACACACCTCTGCCAAGCCTCCAGCAGTCAGGCCAATCGCCGCAGATACCCGCTGGGCCAGACGTCACACGATGATGCGCCGCTGAAAACTGTTGCATCATTTGGGGGGGGGGGGGGGGGGGGGCTGGTTAATGTTTAAATGCGGTTTCAACAGCCTAACGTAACAGCGCTGCGCATCCACCCTGTGGTGTTCTATCACTTATTTTTCCTCTTGAACGAACAAGATGCTGAGTTTACAGATTAACCTGACCATGTATTTCCTCAGGTTTAATTATTCACTAATGCATGCGTACATGCGCCTTCTGCAGGAGCAGGCCTATGCGCAGAAATGAGTTCACGTTAATGACATTCTAGTCGAGCTGTCGGTGGCCCCTCCCCCCAGCCCTCTCAGACTATAAGAAGAGGGAAGTTCCTCAGCAGAATGCAACTCAACTGCAATCCAACAGACAACAACCTCCAAAATACCTCAGCAACAACACAGGCCGATGAGGTTCTGCTAGCCTTATTTGAAAAGAACAAGGGAAAAGGTAATACACTCTAACTACCAACTGCTAAAACTTGATCTTGGTCATACTTTTTGTGTGTCATTTAGTCTTATTTTCTTGTGTTGCAATGCTTTTTTTCAGCTTTCTGCTTTTATTGATTTAATTTATTCTATTTTCTAATTTTATTTTTAAAGAAACAATATATTGTTGGGTTTATTATATATGTTCTACAACTTTACAATTATTCAAAAAAAATCAAGATTGGCTATGAATCCACTGTGGAAAATCCTTCTGTGTTGTGCTGTCACATTTAAAATGAACATTGTTAAACTTTATGAAAAATTTTTAAGGAATTTAAAAAAAAAGTTTCTAATATGTGGTATGATTGATGGAGTTTCCACAGAATGTGTCATTTCTGCAGGTGAAATTACGATATACATATACATTGAATAACGTATTCATAACAGTCTTAACTGAAATGTGCAGTTAGTGCACATTCAAAAAATGAATTCCAATACTAAAAATATGTCAAAGGTATATACTGCATTTGAATATCATTCTGGATAATCTTAGATTGTGCATGGAATGCATTTCGCATATGTGTAACCACCTCCATTTTTTTCCTCTTTAAAACAGGACCCAGTGAGCCTTGCTGTCTATCTCTTCTCCACGTCAGTAGTACCCGCTAACCGATAGCCATGCCACCTCAGCTGCTCTCCCAGACCCAGGCCGGGCTTCGCGTCGTGCAGGGGGACTTGGCCACCCTCAGCTCTGCCCTGCGAGAGTTTATAGAGACCAGTGTCACCCTGTGCCAGCCTGACGCCCTGCACATCTGCGATGGCTCAGAGGAGGAAAACTCCACCATTTTGGCTCAGTTGGAGGAACAGGCCATGATCAAGAAACTACCCAAATATGAGAACTGGTATGCCACCTTACATTGTCCAATGTGAAAATTACAATCGGCACAGCATTATAGTATCAGTCTATATGAATAAGGCAAGTTAGCTAAGAGATGGCTGAGAGATGTTGATTGCTGATGGCGGTATGCTTGTCCGGTTTCTGTAGCTGGTTGGCACGCACGGACCCCCGGGATGTGGCGCGAGTGGAAAGTAAGACGGTGATCGTGACACGGGAGCAGCAGGACACCATTCCCCTGCCCCAGGGGGGCGGCGTCAGCCAGCTGGGCCGTTGGATGTCCCCGGAAGAATTCGACAAGGCCATGAACCTGCGCTTCCCGGGCTGCATGAAAGGTACAGATGTAATGGCAGCCCTGAGGGATTGTCACCTGGCGACCTCCAGAATGGCTCAGAGAGCCTTTTACATGTCACTCAACAACGTGTAGGCACATTTCTTCTACATGTCAGCCGAAGGTAGCCAATGGAGTCATGACATGACCTCTGCGTTTCTCTCCTCCAGGTCGCACCATGTATGTGATTCCCTACAGCATGGGTCCTGTGGGTTCCCCCCTCTCCAAGATCGGCGTGGAGCTGACCGACTCACCCTACGTTGTTGCCAGCATGCGGGTGATGACCCGCATGGGAAAGTCCGTCCTGGAGGCCTTGGGCAGCGGGGAGTTCGTCCGCTGTCTGCACTCTGTGGGCTGCCCTCTGCCTCTCAAAAGTAAGCTGGCAGAGGAGAGGCTACAACACAAGCCTTCTGTACAAAATGTCCTACCAATCAAAAAGACGATTATGAAAACCGAAGGGCCAGTATTGGCTAAATTGATACAATTATCAAAACAGTCCAACTCCAGTCCTGGAAAGGTTCAATTTCTGCTGGTTTTTTTGTTGATACTTATCACGTAGTTATTCAATTAGAGCAGTTAATTACACAAATTATCACAAATAAGTCGATATTTTACATAGATTTATTTTGACCATACAGATTACAGAGAAAGGAATAAGGCAGAGTTTTGGGAATATTGTTAGAAGTTTAACCTATGTTGTTTTTACCTGTATAAAATGCAAGCCTAGTGTACAAACTAAATGTACATTTCTTCCTTTTCACAGAACCACTGGTGAATAACTGGCCCTGCAACCCTGATCTTACGCTGGTCGCCCACATTCCTGACCAGAGGCAGATCGTGTCTTTCGGCAGCGGCTATGGGGGAAACTCGTTGCTGGGAAAGAAGTGTTTCGCGCTCCGAATCGCATCTCGCATTGCGAAGGAAGAGGGCTGGCTGGCCGAACATATGCTGGTAGGCCTACAATTCGTGTAGTTTAATTCAGATGCAGTGACCATAGCATGAATGGTCATTTGTATGATGAGCGTTAAAGTTGCTTGTGGCTGACTACGGTTTTGTCTGATGCTTTGCTATAGATCCTGGGAATCACCAGCCCTGAAGGCCAGAAGAAGTACATAGCGGCTGCTTTCCCCAGTGCCTGTGGAAAGACCAACCTGGCTATGCTGTGTCCCACTCTGCCAGGCTGGAAAGTGGAGTGTGTCGGGGATGACATTGCTTGGATGAAATTTGATAAGGAAGGTTAGTGCCCTGTAGTTTCATTCAGGCCATCCACTATGAACTGCATTTAAGGCTTTACACACTCAGCCCAAACCGTATATGCCTGACTATATTTTCGTGTCTGCAGGCAACTTGAGAGCTATCAACCCAGAAAATGGTTTCTTCGGTGTGGCTCCGGGAACCTCTGCCAAGACTAACCCCAACGCTATGGCCACCATTTCCAAAAACACCATCTTCACCAACGTGGCAGAGACCAGTGATGGGGGTGTGTACTGGGAGGGAATGGACCAGAAACTTCCGGAAGGTGTGGCTCTGACTTCCTGGAAGAATAAGCCCTGGACATCTGAGGATGGTACGCTCCCCTTACACCTCTCTCTTAGGTTATAGTGTCCGTCCGAAGATGCCAGCAACCTGTGAATCAAAACGTGTCTGTTAAGAATTTCTTCTGTCTCTACCATCTCCCAGGTGAGCCAAGTGCACACCCCAACTCCCGTTTCTGCACTCCCGCCAGCCAGTGCCCCATCATCGACCCCCAGTGGGAGTCGCCAGAGGGCGTCCCAATCGAGGCCATCATCTTCGGCGGACGCAGGCCACAAGGTGAGCGATCGGAACGGAGCACCTTGTGAGGTTTGCTCATTGCATGCAGCCATGAACACGTGCATAAAGACCTTTTCTGACGGTCGTTCCCCTCTGTTATAGGTGTGCCCCTGGTTTACGAGGCTTTCGATTGGCAGCATGGCGTGTTCGTCGGCGCTGCCATGAGGTCAGAGGCCACCGCAGCAGCAGAACACAAAGGTGAGTGAAGCCTTCTAGAACGACCCGCTAACAAAAACTACAGGCCAGCTGCTGTCTGCTTTACAGTCAGACTATAAAACAAACATATATTGCACAGTAACAGTAATAAACCTCTCACTTAACATAATAAACTTTTAGTAAGTAGACTTCCTGTTTTTATTACACAAATATCTTTGTGAATAGTTATGTAGATAAGATGTTTATAAGTACATTCTCTAACCCAACAGGCAAGGTGATCATGCATGACCCCTTTGCCATGAGGCCATTCTTTGGCTATAACTTTGGCCACTACCTGGCCCATTGGCTGAGCATGGAACAGCGTTCCCTGTCCAGGCTGCCCAAGATCTTCCACGTCAACTGGTTCCGCAAGAGCCAGGCCGGCGGGTTCCTGTGGCCCGGGTTCGGGGAGAACATCCGGGTCATGGAGTGGGTGTTCCGTCGGCTGAACGGCGAGGCCGAGGCCACGCCCTCTGCGGTGGGCTACGTTCCGGCCAAGGGAGCCCTCAACCTCAAGGGTATGGATGAGCAAGTCGACTTCGAGGAGCTGTTCGACCTGCCCAAAGAATTCTGGGAGAAGGAGGTGCAGGAAATCCGGGCGTACTTCCAGACGCAGGTGAACAACGACTTGCCCAGGGAGGTGGAGCGGCAGCTGGAGCTGCTGGAACAGAGAGTCCAACAACTGTGAGGAGGGAGAGCAGCGTCTAGAGCCGCAGACGTCAAAGACCAGCAAATCCAAACAAGAAAAATAGCCATTAGATACAGTACTAAACAATGAAATATTTTACCATTCTCGCTGAAAGTTTAGGCACTTCAGCAGAATAAGAAATGCAAATAATTGATGCGTAAATTCTCCATATTTTAAAACTGAACTCCTTGATTTTTCTCCATAGAATTCCCCATCCTGCATTTTTGCGGTTTTACTCTGAAAATGGAGTGAATATAATGAACTGAGAGTAATGAGATGTCATCAATAATATGCTTTGCATGATCATTTGAAATCGTAAGAAAAGTTGATCCAGGTTCTAACTGTATTTTTTAACTGTATAACTTAATATTTGTTTCATGGATGTCAGAGACTAAGGTGTGAGAAAGCAGGAATCTACTCCTACTGATTGTCCAAGATACTGTTAAGGTCACCGCCAGGCATATACGACAGTGTGGTGCCACTCATGAAAATATGTGACAATATGACTTTATTGCTATCATAGTTTATTTATGTTTATTTTTGTATACCATGAACTCCTGTATTATTTTATTATTGTGAATTGTTCTGAATCCCAAAGGAAGACAAAAGGGCTGGAACAGTAATAAAGTATATTATTTGTAACAGATTCATGTTGTCTTGGGTTCTCATTACTGAAATCTGAAACATTTCTCAAATCTGGGTGGCTGTGACAACAACCTGTTCCTAAAATGCAGCCTACAAAATTGTGGAAGAATGTTGGCCGTTGTCATGGTACCAGTTGAAAAATACATGCAGAAGATCCACACTTCCAGATTCCTCATCCTCTCACCTCACCATCCCCTGACTGAATTTAACATCATCAGTGTTACAGACTAGGGTTATGCTTTACAAGAAAAAAAAAGACAGCGAAACAGTCAAACACAGACTACACCAGTCCTCTTTTGTAGAAGCGGGAGATGTCTAGCTTAACACCCAGTTACACAAAAGGCTACACAGGTCCCTTTTAATAGGAAGGGAGGGGTCAGCAACTAATAATATGCCAGGATAACAGTGTAATACTCCATACTACGATTGTATTTACTCGTCACCAGCATTAACACACATCTTCACAGGTTTCAACACAGGTGAATACAATAAACTTCTACAATAATACACTTAATTATACCAAATTTGCCACAACATTAAGTCACTATTAAAATGAGGCAGAGGATCTGCACTACCTATTGGTCCAGCACAGGAAGAAACACAACCCACAACCCCCCCCCCCCCCCCCCCCCCAAAAAAAAAAAACCCCAACCATACCTCTTAGTCTGAAACAAAATCCTATTTTCCACTTGTGTTTGCTTATATAGTGTTAAATTAGAATCACCTGCAAGGAATCAATAATTGGCAGGGGCAATAGACCTTCCAGGAAAAAGACTGAAAAATTCAAAATGGTGGATATATTTAAGAAAACACTGCACCCAAATACAAAAATTACAAAAATAAAATGTCAGAACAAGTTCACCCTGTTACACATTCATAGTTAATGACATGCTGGTGTGTTTGCAATGCTTCAGTATTCAAATAAGCAATAATAATATTGTTTATAACAGATCATTATGAATAAGAGCTGAAAACCAAAACATTCCTGAAACTTTAAACAAGTCTGGCAAGTGGGACACCATTGTTTCCCTGCTGTGTCATATAACAAAGAACAAAATAATTGTGTTACAAAATAGACACTGCCAGAAGTTGTTCCATTACATTAGTAAAGTCTTGCAGAACTGCAACAGTGATATATGTATTTTCCATTTGTAAACTTTGTGACTTGTTATGTACTTTGCACAGCTGATTGGTTTCAAAACAGCAGTTTAAAAAACTCAGATCAAGAAAATATAATCACTGAGCTTAGTTAATGAGAGTCCAATGAGATATTTTCATGAACATTATTTGTTTACTATCCACAAAAGCTGTATAAAACTGAACACAACAGTTGGGAGGGGGTTTCTTTGTACTTACTGTGCAGTTATGCAGAAAGTAAACATGATAAGTATATGTAATGTAAGGCTGAACCAATTATTAAAAAAACTGAATTGAAGGTAAAAACCGCATTCCAAAGAATGGTTCTTCCCAAGTGAAACTTTTCATGCTCATCAAAAGTCATCTTGCATTTGTTAAATTCCCGAGTAATGCGTGGTTTTCTGTTTCTTTTCAATTAAGTAGGAAACAATGCTCAAAGGTCTTGTTAATATACATCAGCTATTTACTAATACATGCGACACTAATATTTATGCAGTACTCAGCTGCATGCTCATCAAGGCCTTCTTTGGTATGAAGAGCAGGTTATGCCTAAATAATGATCTGACAGACTTATTTTTTCAAACTATTGGTAAAAGCACGTATTACATAACTTTTGCCCCAAATGTGGTTTAAACACCAGCAAGGTAGCCATGAATATGTGTGCTGACCTCACGACAAGGTGAGAAAATGGGAGGGGTATTTCAGTATTCCCAAGGTAGTACTTTTGTCAGGTATTCCTTCAGTTTTGTAGTTTTTGAAAGCTATGAAAGAAAAAGCTTTCTAACATCAAACATTTTGAAAAGAATAAAAGATATACTTTCAAAAGCGAGGTGTCCCCAAGCTTTTGACAAGTAGTGTATGTTTCACACAGGAGCTGTTAGGCGTCCCCTGCAATGCCGATATCGCAGTGCAGAGTCATGGCCTGAGCCCTGAGGGCCTTGTGCGTCACACACAAAAAAAAACAAAAAACAGGCAGACTCAATACTGCAGATCATATTACATTTCAGCGAGCCACAAGCACTCAAGGTGAGTAACGTTTACCTTGCGATTCTGCTGTGTCTTCCAAAGCGCAATACTTTGGAACTACGTGCAGAAAAAAGAAACTCGGTAAGACACTTCCTCACCACTGCAAGCATTCATATCCCAGCGCGTGCTCATGTATTCACAAAGCCTAAACTCTGAACGCAAATGTAAAGTAATCGTCTTGCTCATGACAGATCGTGAAATATGTCTCAGGACTAAAACTTGCCTGAAGCGTTAAACTTGTTTGGCAAGTGTGATGCGGCTGTTTCCCTGTAGGTTAACTGTGGAATAGGTGAGAAAAAAATATTTTATTTAAAAAACTGGACGTTACTGGAAGATGCGTTACATAAACCATGCCGTGGAAGATCATCTGCATTTCATGGTATTTCCGTTTGTATACTTTGTGACTTGTTATCTGTTCTGCAAAAATGTTTGGCTTGAAAAAAAGCTGTATAGATTTAAAATTCGAATCAATAAAATATAATCTCTGGACACAAAGTTCTGTGAGTGAAAAACAGTCTAATGAGACATTATCATAAATGTCACTCGTATCCACAAAAACAATATGAAACAAAACTCATGGCAATCCTTCTAACAGTTGATCCAAGAAGTGTGACACAGTGGATAAAAGCATGAAATTTGCATCAAATATTCATTGAGTGATTTTTCAACATCTTAGAAGTGGTGTCCAAAATATCATAAACAGGAAGTGAGTTGTTAAGAACAACGAAATTGGCTGCCTAATTTCTGGCGTTTCTCTCAAACATATCTAAACCGCTTCAGAAAAGCATGACATTTGGTATAAACATTTCTTGGGTGATTCTCAGTCAGCATGCTGAGCGTGTCCAAAATGTTCTACACAGGAAGTGAATTACTGAGAAAATTCACAATCGCTTCCTAATTTGTTAGCTACTTTGCGGAGACATTTTTAAACTGCATTTTAAAAGCATGCAAATTAGCACAGCTGTTCTCATGGTAATGTATGGTAAAGTCTCCAGATAAGTCAAAAATGTCTTTTTTGGCAGGTTTTGACAAGCTTTGTCATCGAAAATGCCTCAGTGTTCCCTAGCATTGTTCTCGACATCCATCAAAGTGCAATATAATCTGCAAGTTTACAGATTTATTCATGGTTTTGTTGATGTCAGCCTCATTCGGCCTGCTTGCACAACCAAAGGAACATTTTAACATGGAACTGAAAAAGATTTATTCGTCAAATGCCCTGAATCACCATAAACTGTTTCTTGGTTCATTTTTCTTAAGATTTAGACAGTTCTTTTTCAATTTATACAATTTAGAGGGTGAAAATGGTTGATGTCATTACTTGTGCTGGTTGGCTTTCATTCCCTCAAACTATTCATCACCAGCGCTCCTTTTGAATTCATACTCTGTGGGCAATTCCAGTACCTCTGCCATCTCAAGTAATCCATTGTACAGCCTGGCTCTGTTTTACTGAAGAGAATCAGCAAGGTGACCTAAAAAAATGTACAATAGAACAAACCCCATACATCGCCGACACTTTTACAGTTGATTCAAATAAACAGGGGCCAATCCCCCCGGTAGGAAATGTGGGGCAACCAACAACTGCATTGATCTTAGGGTGGCTAGAACCACCAACCTTTCAGATCACAGTCAAGCTACAGAGTCACTAAGCAATCGATTGTCCCCTATGATGAAATTAAATGAACCTTATTAACTCCATTCAGGATAGTTACCTGGTATGTTCCACTTACCTGTATGGCATATTAACACAGGGGGACCACCATCAAAGCATAACATTATGCTTATCATTAGAGACACAGCAAAAGTGCTGCTATATATCAACAGTACTAAACACCTTCAGAAAAATGACAAGCCGTAAGGGGAGAACAAAAGGCAACTTATTATTGAATATTAAAACGCTAAATGATGATGTTGAGTTCATTTCCCATTTTTAAGCCACAGGCACCTGCTGATTATTGATGTGAACAATATTACAGTAAACAATTTGTTTGTTGACCGGAGTATGTCTTTGAACTCCTTCTTCGGCTTCAAGGTATGCAAAAGTGCTTGTATCCATTGTGGAGAAATAAGGGAATCCTTACTCATTAGAACACAACAGTCAGTTTGCCCCATACCCCGACATGGCCTCCTGCTATCTATCTGGTTTTAAACCTGCTGGACACCCTGTGGCGAAAAGGACATTTTAACATTCCAGTTCAATCATTTCCACACAGTCAATGCTCTTTTCCCCTGTCTCTCACAAGCGTCCAATCATATTGCATAAGGACAGGGCTAAATTCCAAGTAATATTTGCCAATGGAGACAGAGATACGTAGTTACAGACTACGCACAAAATTGTTGCTCAACGGCCAGAAAAACAGACTCTCATTGACATCAAAGCCAAGTACTTATCAAAGACAGCAAAGGGCATGCTGGTTAAATGGAACAGGGAATCTGTGGGGGGGGGGGGGGGGGGGGGTCAGTAACCCTTTTACAACGTCAGCACTCACAGCTGTGGCACCCACTGCTCTTGATCGTGGTGATGTCACACCTCTGCTAGCGGTCCGAACCAGCTGTTGGAGCTAGCCTTGCGTCATGGGTAGTGTGAACGATCGAAAGTGTTCTGGCGCTCCGCATGAAGCCAAAATACACTCAGGGTCCTTTCCCCTCCTCACAAGTCCTTCCCCTATCTCTTGATCATCTAATGTGGTTTAAAATGTGTTTAATGGCTTCCATATTTTTTCTTAAAATTTATTTTAATAGAATGTAAGCTTTGGCTCGTTGTCATTTCATTTGTCTTCGATCTCTTAATTTTCCACAAATTATTTAGTGTCAGTGGTTAGTCATTTATAAAACCTTGCAAACTTTTGTAACTAAATAGTTACGTACAACAAAATCTGAAAAGGTACATCTTGATTCACAAACATTCTGTAATCTTCACTTACACATTTTTCCAATTATAGATCACACCCTACGACTCTATGTCAACATGCACAACGACCCCCGTCCCAAGAAGTACGTGAAAGCAACATAAGCATGCTGCCTCTTAACCATTCTGATCAGTGTCATTATGCCATTATGGATGACACTGTCATCTTAGGGATGGCAAATGGGGAACACAGATGACATACACATGAGATCAGTCATCAAGGACATTCAGATAGACCAATCATTAAGAGAAATACTCAATTATGAATACAAAAATGAATTCACTGATGGCACCCTTATAGCAATGTGAGACCAGCTTTCTTTAAAACTATACTGTACGAATACTCACTGCTTGGTGACATTAAGGGTTGAGCATTCGAAAAGGCAAAACAGTTGATGGGTAGTCCTTACAGTACATGTAGTGATTAATGTGTTTGTAATTAATTTGTCTGGTTTTCTACTCATTACTTTCTCAAAAAAAAAAAAAAGAAATCACTGTGGCAACAAATTATATTAGAAAGAATACGACTGCTCACTCTGCACATATAAAATCCTGGACTGGCTTTAATGATTAACTGCATCTACTTTGCATGCGGTTCATCTTTGAACTTGAATTACATAATTGTCAACCTTTATTGGTTTATTACAGATTTACTGTACCATGAAATTGTTGGGGGGGGTGAGAGAGTTTTGAAAGAAGAGCTGTGATTTTATTGGCCTCAGATAGCCTTTTACTTAATCTCAGATATGAAATTACCTTCTAAATAAAGTGACTGATTCATAGAATTACTTCCCAAGTTAGATCACTCCAATTACCTAGATACGCTGTACTCCAGTTACCATAGATACGAGACACATTTGGGCTGTGGCCCAGATCATGCTCACTGAGACAGGATAGTAATGCTAGTTGCTCATGTATCACAATTACTAAGAGAAAAACACTCGCTTTAAATAACCAAACATCCATGTGTTTAAAATTTGAACTTTATTTCGTCTGAAACAAGTTTATCATTAAAATATAGTCTTCTGTATTTAGATGAATGTGAGACGAAGATGCTAATTTCCAAGATGCATAACTCAGTATTCCAGTTACATCACATTTCATTCATTTCCAAACTGATGGTCTTTGTTCTCTGCTGTTATGCTGACATATGGTACGCTTTTATCTTTTATGCCCATAGTATAGTATTGAGTAACCTCTTGGGTCACTTTGGATTTCAGGATTGCAAGTACTCTGACTTATACATATATTACAAATGCATTTTGAGAATTTGAATGCAGTGCGTCACCCGCTGACAGCCATTACCTGAAAACATATATTTTATAATGTCATTTATACTACTGATGCTATGACTAGTTACAGTTATAATATGTATTTGAGTATGTAGCAGAAATTATGAGGTCAGACCATAGTGGCCAATGAATACGGTTACAGTATACAAGGCCCCAGTTTTGCAACATTCTTGCGATTGTGCTGATGTTAAATATCATATTTTTGAATTGCTTTTGAAGGGGTGGGATGAGCCATCGTAATAAGCAGATTTGCACGACTGCTGAAAATCAGATAAAAGCAATTGTCCATAGGGCAAGTTTCATGATCTTTTGTGAAACTGTTTTAATAAGCATTTTGCGAAAAGCCCACTACGGTTTATGTAACAGTTTATGTAATTGTGTCCTTTCACATACACAGATACTGTGCACAGAATATTGTATTAATTTAAAAAAATTGTAGTGGAATAACAGTTTTTATATGAAATCAAAATGGTGGAAATATAAGATGGCTGTTAGAGTCCTTGGGCCCTATTCTATATTTGGTGTTAGGCTACATGATTGCTGGCATGCATTTTGTTCCTGATTTTAGACCAATGCAGTTGCTATTTCTCCTTTAAATGCTCTGAAATTAGAAAGAGAACTTGTGTTTTTTGTTTTTTTTTGGGATAGGTTGGCCGTCAGCTGCAGTGTGGTCAGATGAATTGTTGGCATATTGCCATTTACATTCACCTCAAATCTAACACCAAAACCACATCTATAGCAGGGCGTCACTCCTTTGGTGTAGCGTCGTAGCCCGCGGCCAGCAGGAGGAAATCCTAATTTCGCCAAAAACGCAACAGGGAAACTGAATTTTGAACTGAACTGTGTGAAGCGCTTACGAAACACAAATGTAAAGCATTCATAATTTTAACGCTACTCTCTGCATTTAGGATCGCTCGTTTTATTCTTATTTGACAAATTAGCCGCGATAAATCACTTGAGAATATGCAATGTCCGTAATTACTGTAATCTGAAGCTCTCGTAGTTAAATACTGAACATTGTACACATTTTTTGTGCGGAGGTATGTGGAGCAGTTTTTCTGGTTTTAATGCAGTTCTGTAGTTTTGTGGTTTAACCCTCTAATCAGTTAGTCGCCATTGCCCAGGAGTTATACGATATCAGTATTTCTTCCACTTTCTTTTGGTTGTTGAAAATCAAATTCATCTCATTTATTGTCTTGTCATTATTTCACTTGAGATTGTCTTCAGTATAAGTCCGGTGTTACAGACATCATTATATGTGTCTTTGGTTTATTTTTGTATGCATCCCTGTTTGTTTTGCAGACTTGTGATGTTGTGAGATTTCTGGCACTATCTCACCTGTCCCGACGTGCTACTCACTTTCAACACGGGTTTAGAGATTTGATAAACTTCCTACATTTGGGGTCACATGGTTCTCCAGTGTAACTGGTGTTCAGTCGGAAGGATGCCCGGGGTGGTTTATCTTACTCCCAGGCCCAGCTCCTGGTCTCATACACAATGGCAGTTCCTGTTTCTCCATGCCTCAGTCTGCCAGTAGGATTACAGGAAACACAGGGAGACACGGATACTCCATACCCATATTATGTTTCAGTTCCTCCTCCAGATGACCGACGTTCCGCACGGAACCATGACTTTTCTTTGACATCTTCACAACAATGTCCAAACGATGTCCAGATTTGGACGTCTACACCATGTCAGTAGTCATGATACAAACAGATCTTGATTCTAACATTGGAAACGGACAAGAATTCAACACGTTTTTTTGAGGTATTATCAGTCGGTCGTTGACTACCTCAGCGAAGGTAGGCCTACAAAATATCCATAATGTGCAGTTATTTATAAAATTACAGGCCTTTAGCCTGTTCAACATGTTGAAGGGGTGTTGTACTTTGGTAAGCTCCATAATGTTTAGCTGGAATGATATAAGGGGTGGCCTATCTTATCTACAAGTTAATCTCCCCAATGACATACACAATAGTCTCATATTTTGAGAAATGGAACTGAATTTAATTACAACAATGCATTGTATGTCCCATTTATAGATAGTGAGAAGTACATGTACACTCTATGTCTGATTAGACCATATTGTTTTGCTTCCCAAGAAGGCAAAAAATGATCAACACTTTAATTTTCCGACATTTACAGGAAGCAGGTTGAAAAAAGGCTCGTTGCAAACGGCCGTGTAGGTGAGAAGACTGGGAAGCCCTCAGTGAGAGATGACGAAACGCAGTTAGCGCTGACTCTGCTTTTCCCGCTAGCTGTTTCGCTTGCAGTATGATGACAATGCACACATTGTTGGAATCAGCTCAGATGGAAGGTTGCCAGATCTGCTGAAATTCAGCCGAGTGGCGGCTGGACGCTGGGTCATGAATCGTGCTCTTGGCGAGCGCTCAGGAAATCTTGCCTAATGACTCGTAGTTCAGCTCGATCAGAAAGGCAAGAGGCAGAGATGTCCGACCTGTCACTATCCTATTGGTTGTAATGACAAGACCTCGGGAAATACTCCCTATAGACAAAATACAGATTAATTCTATCAGTTAGAAATATCTGTAAATGTGTATGGCATGACTTACATGAAGCAGACCATGGTGAAGATCTTAGTGGCTGAATATAGCCTGAGGTACTCCAAAAAGCAGCGGTCAGATGTCTTCTGTTTCTTCTCACCTAATGTATGGGACTAGGAATTTTAAAAGGAATATAAAAAATGTTAAGAAGTATTTGATCTAATGCATACAAAACTCAACATTCACACACAATACATGCAAGGTCTTGCAGCTGGCACTTCTCTGAATGGCCAAGGGGAGGTATGCAAGAGTAACAGAGATCAAAGTGATTAGCCATAGAACCTGGGGAGAATTGACAAATGAGTGATTAGCACATTGGTAGACATACAGCCATGACAACAAAATTACGACCATTTTTGTAACTGCTGACCAGCCGAATTAGGTGTTTAACTACATTTACTGAACAAAAAATGTACAAATAACACATACTGAGTAGGCACCTGTATGCTATATGTAGCTGGCAGGACACCATTGGAAGTGGAGTCCCGTGTGTTTTTCCCCACTTGCTTTCAACAGGTAGAATAAGCCAAAAGCACAGGATCTGACACAGGGTGTACAGCAGTATCTGCAGAAAGTGATAAGATCCCAAGATCCTTGCAGGTGGCACTCGTTTGCTATTAAACACCTCATATCTTTCATCTGCTTGGTGTAATCCAATGCAGGTAAAAACTGCTGCAAAGCTTCTCACGTGTTCTCCAGTAGTTTCTGAGAGTTATACATTAAAATTTCAAAACCGAGAACTTTCCTTTTGTATTTTTTTTTTACATTTGCATCCACTGTATAGACCATAGGCATACGAATTCTACCTTGTTGCCTGTTTGTTTTTTTCTGTTCTTGGCTGCATTGCTGTTTATTCTCTGGCTTGTTTTTCATGTGGTACGTGCATGACACTGTGTTAATTATAGAAAAAAGACTATCAATCATTTGCTGTTTTAGCTGGCGGGGAGAGTTCTAACAGTAAAACAGTGGCTACCTATATAGCCGTTGTGTAGCAAGAGACCATAACCAGCAATAAAATTAATCAGTGTGCACAACCTGAGAGGTCGCTAATCAAAAGTATGATAGCGTGTTCTCGCTAGTAGAATATGTTCATTCAGCAATGACACACTAGGTGTCTGCATGATAGTATCAGATTTTTACAGCAGGGTGATGGTGGGGTATTTAACCCACTTTAAAGATTCAAATAATAACGTGAAATACTTTAACCCTTCAGAAACCAGTCAGTAGTACGAGTGCTGCAGATCACCAATAATTGTTTGAATGAAAATCAGTTTTCACTTGTGTTCTTTCATATGGGTTTACGTTTGGTCTTTTAACGTATTTTGTCAAAATCTGCTGGAGTTTTCAACTAGTTCCACTATCTAAAGCATATTTCAAATATTTATTTGGCCTATGCGTGAAATACCCTAATAAAATTATCCGTAACTTTGCATTGGATATCCATGATACTTAGTATTGTAAGTGAATGTATGTTTCTGAATGCATTTTAGAAAACATATATTTCCATCCTCAAGGCAGATAAACCTTTCCACATTAGGGATGATTAAAAAATATATTCAATTACAATGTCTTATCGATCACAAATAGGTTCTTTACAATTCTTCACACACTTCTTTTTGCAATGTAAGTTTATATTAGCAATTTGCTGAAACCTTATTCCTGAAAGTGCATCTTGGTATCGTTGTGTGCAGATAACCTCAGTGATAATGAAACAAGTACTGTTAGGACAGCCTGTAGTCTAGAAGGTAAGTGACTGGGACCCCAGAGGTTGGTGGTTCAAGCCCCAGTCTAGCCACAGCAAGAACACCACTGCTGTTGGGCCCCTGAGCAAGGAGGATTGTTCCTTGGCTAGCCTAATCAACTGTAAGTTGCTTTGGATAACTTGGTTAAATGATGATGTTAATGTGTATTGTTTTCTCTTCACAAACAGTACACAAGAATTTAACTTTGCTATTCGTGCCATACTAGTAAACATAAGAACTAAACTACAGAATGAATAGTTATTGAATCAATCCCCAAATGTCTAATAAATCAATGATCAATGCAACAAAAGAAATATGGGAATATTTACATATTTGACTGATTTTAGTGCAACCAGGGTACTATGAAGTTCTTGGCAAAACAACATTGAGATGTAAAAGATTTTTTTCCTGAAAATTCCTGTCAGGATTCACATTCTGAGTTACATGTGTCATTTGATTACTGTAGAGGTGCTGTTATTCATTCAAAAGACAAAGACACTGTTACACAACCAGCAAGTGTACCTTGTGCACGTGACCCACCGGTTAGCCAATCAGATCTCTGATTGAAGGTGTGAAACTCCATTCCACAACAGCATGTAGCTTTACCAGGTGGCACAGGGGGGGCTTCACATGGTAGCATGTAGCATGTGTTCTTTTCATTTGTTGTTATGGCCTGTCGGTACAGTTATGGATCACTTGTGTTACACATTTGAGAAGTATGACCATTAACAAGTGTACGGAGGTTTGATTAACTGTAATCTTGTGCCTGCAACTGCAAAACACAGAGCACAATCAGCAATTGTTCACTCTCCTGTGATATCATCATACTGAGCCACGACATCCGGCAGCCAGAACCCGCAGTGGAACTAAGCTGAGCTAGCTCTATAGTACCTGTGAGTGAGAAAACATTCAGCTGTAATGTACAAACTATAGCTGTAACAATAACAAGCATAATAAAATAAATACAAAATGATCTAGACTGGTTTCACAGCTGCATATCTGAATACGTCAACTGTCAATGCAGAAAACCGATAAAACCTAAATATATCAGCACCTATTTTGTATGCTGATATAATAAATTTCTTGCATATTACCTTTATCACTACAAGCCCAGTAGTTCTGAAAAATAGTATTAAACTGAATGTTCACTACATACTGCTTCTGGACACTTCCTTTGTAAGTTAACAATGCTGATCAAAATCAGAATAATGAAATTATTTTGTTAGGTACAAGGGCATTGGTTAGCCAATGAAAAAAAAATATATTTTTGTCAGCTAATTTTTTCCAGGATACAAATGTATATTCAATTGAAAATTTAAATTGTTATTATGTTCACTTTGTTGATGCATTTTACCTTCATAATTCAGCTGGACTGGTGCTCAGAATGCCCCTATTATTATTGATATTAATTTTTCATAATCCCTCTCATCTTCAGCCTTTTACTTATTCCACATTGCTCATTGCTGATTGACCTTATGTGTTAGAACTCATATGACAGAGTTCAACACAGTCTTTGCCTCTTTAGAAATTTATTTCTTTATTTATAACTCCCTAATAACTCGATTTTTGCAAATGTTAATTCTGTTATTTTAGGTTAGATGGTGAAGCAAGTGCACCTTCGTCTGATGTACATTTTCCACCATACAACAGCTACCTTTGCAGGAGGTGTTTGATCTGGAACTTCATGAGGTAGGTACCACTTCCCACCACATGAGGGCGCATCTGCCACACTCAATATGGCCGCCAAGCCAAAGTCCTGCCAGCTTGTCCCTAGGAGACTTGTTTCATCAACAGAGGTGCTTTGAATGCCCGTATTTCCTCAGCTTTATTGGTCATGACTTCAGGGCAAACGGCCCCACAGCTTACATGAGGAAGGATATACCCAAGTCCCACATGGCTGCCACAATCCATCCTCATAATATAAAGCTAAAAACCCTGTTTTTCACTACATCAACCATATTGAGCTGGACCAGAAGGTTTGTTTTTTGGTTCATTTACAGTATATATAAACTTATAATATGGACCTGCCTGGACATTTTATTACCTGTGGATGCTCTTTATTGCCGTTGTACAGATCCGATACTCCTCACTCAGCACGCACTGCTGTTAAACTGTACTCACTGATGCGCTGTCCTCCTATATCCATTGTTTTGTCTTGCACTGTTGTACTAATGCTCTGTTTGTAATGGCATGTTGTGCTATTTTACTGTTATGTCTACTGTAACTAGTTGTTATTGTGTCAAGTTCAGTTGTTGTTTCTTGAGTTGACATTAACTCTGTGTGACCTGTTGGGAATCTATTTTGTATACTTGTATGAATAGCCAGGGCAATAAACAATAGATGTAGACGTAAACATAAACAACACTGCAAAAGCCTTTATTTGACACACTGTCAGGGTCTGTTGGAACTTCCAAGACCCAGACTCATAAGGATGTGCTGGGCCATAGTTCTGTTCTGGTCCAGATCTTATTAGCCACAGGTCCATCCAATAAAAGTCAGTATACCAGTGTTGAGTTTCTGCTTTGCTAATGATCCTACAACTACCTCTGCTGGACAACTATGTACCTGCACCTCTTTCTGTTCACATTGGCTCTTCTGACCAAAATCTACTTCATCCAATCTAGGGTGGCAGCGAGCAAGAGCCTATCCCGGCATACACTGCAAGGGACAAGGAGACACCATGGACTTGTTTGCAAGCCATTGCAAGGCCACACAGACAAACATGTTACTTAATACATTCATTCCTCTGGGTAAATTACATTTTACACAAAGTCCAATCCACCTAAACCGCTCGTCTTTGGACTGCAGGAGATAACAGTTGGCTCCGGTTTGTGTCTTCAGCCTTTCTGGTACCCCCTCCTCTGCATGCCTGTACTTCTGCTGTCTGTTCTGGCTCCCCGCCGGTGGAATGACCTTCCTACAGAGGTCAGAACAGCGGTCTGTCCACCTTCAAGCACAGACCGGAGACTCACCTCTCTCCTTCCCTCCCTAGCTCCCCTACTTAGCCAAAGTTTCACTTGTAGCAATTTTGTTGGCTTAGGATTGTTGTCGATATTACTGATGGTTTTTTGTTTTGTTTCTTCAGCCGGTCATCCACAGGGCTTAGTCCATGCTAACCCATCTGGCACTTGAGACTTTTACCAACCCCCCCCCCCCCCCCCCCCAGCATTTTAACACCACGTATCGAAAAAATGCACTTTGTACTAGAAGTCGCTCTGGATAAGAGTGTCTGCTAAATGCTTATAATTTAATGTAACAACCGGAAAACCTGGAAAAAACCACACAGGTACAGGGAAGAAAATAACAAGCTCTACACAGGAAGGGCGTGGCCATGCTGGGAATAGAAACAGGGTCTTTCTCGCTGTGAGGCTACAATGACAACCAATTGTTTCCATGCTGAGAATTTATAGCTATATGCAAATGAATCAAGGTTGAAAATGTTATAAGCTGTTCATTACTTAACAATTATAAAGTTATACATTTTGAAAAACAAGGAAACTGTTTCACTGCGCAGGAAAAAAATATTACATTTCCTTCCACAGTTTTTGAATAATGATTTTGCTAATGCATAATGAAATGCATATTTAACAACTACATATGCTAACTTACATATGGAACAAGTGTATGAGACGATACGCTAACTAGGTGTGTAATGAGTCCTACCCACTACAACGTTGCTATTACTGGTTAGCGCAAATGTACTCTGGTGGCAGCTGGAAAAATGATACCATCTAGCATTGCTAATATAAGAAACCAGTTCATGAAAAATAATGTTGGATATTAATACCAATCAGCAGTTTGTATGCAAGCATGCATCATGGGGACTGGGAGGAAACAATGGTTTGTTTTCACATTTATACAAATGTTACCACATTTTAGCTACGTAATAAATTGCTGGTTTTGCAATTTTAAATCTTGTTGTGCCCCCATACAAACCTCTTTACAGACAAGTTTTATATTTAATAAAATTTGCATCTACACTCAATGAATAACAAATGGGTCACATTGAGAACAGAATACCACTAACGCTCCTTTTCTGGTTACTCGTGGCCTTCATCTTCTTCATTTGTTTGCTGTGGATTGAAAAATCATTTTTATGTGGAAAAACACATCAGTCTTTGTTGAACCAGGAACAAAAGGGTTAGTCTGACACTTACTGAATCCTCTTATCCTTTGTAATTTCCACAAACACTGCCAAACATGGCTTTTGCCTCATCTTTAAGATACTGATAAATCACTGAACCCAGCAAAATCTGATATTGTGACTAAATATTTTACATTCATACCACACTCATTATTTTTATAGTATATTATTTTTCAATAAAGAACACAGATGACCTGGAAAATGCAAAAAAACAACAACAACAAAAAAATCACAACAAATTGTTTTTATAAAATGTTTTATTTGTTTATAGAGGCTAATTGAAATGTATCAGATTTACAGCATGTTCTGTGATCGACATCGTCTCCTGCTTTTATCAAATAGAAATACAAACCCAGTAACACTTTTAGGATCCAATATAAATTAAAATAAACAAGGTTGTTTACACGTGAGCAATTATTGTTGACAATAGTAGGCGTCTATATATTTACTGCAATACATGTTGGCATGGAACATGCTATAGAATATAACTGGTTTAATATGGACAGTATAACGTTACCTCTTCATAAGTACACAGAGCATCATAACAAAATAAGCACCAGGATAGTCTGTTTCTGTACAGTTCATAAATATGCTTATACTGCAACCGTAAAGTGTTTCATCATCATCGCTTTTTTTAAAATGTGTTTACTCTCAAAAAAAAAACGAAGCGAGCAACGCCAATTTAAAGGGCAAAGCAAACGATGCAACAGAAAAAAAAAACAGTAAAAACAAGGAAAAGAAATGTTCAAGTCTTACAGACCCTTTTTTTATTACAGTCTCAAAAAGGGTTAGGATCATATTCCTTCTTTGGAAATGCCTGGTTTAACATGGAAACCTTCGGGAGCTGCTTCTTCAGCACGGATTGGGATTTTGTAAGCCTGGACAGAGTCCCGCCAATGGAATACCACTACAGGCTAAAATCATCCATCTTTTTTTTTTTTTGCCCAGACTTCTCATTTCATAGAGTGGTCATACAATTGAGGTCAATGCTTGTTTTTTTTTTTTTTCCATCATCAGGATTAAGAGGATAAATGTATTTCCATCTGTTTTAACCATTTGGCTTTTAGCGCCCCATGTTAACTCTTAATAAACTGTAACATACTTGCAGTAGAGCTGGAAATCGATTGATCAGAAGTCAATAAATGATACTCTTTTTGGTATTGTATTTAACAAGGGGTTTTTCAAGTGAAAAGGCAACAGAATCAAGAGAGATTGCACTGACAAATGCATTAGAAAAATTCTTAAACCACTGATTCCTTAAAGGCACACATCAAGAACGGAGCAAGTGATGAGTGAGAGAAACCGAAGCCTATGAACAGGGTATGGAGGCACACAGCCCATCCACACACACACACACACACACAGAGAAAGTCTGTGCAGACTGTCCACATATGCAGACTGTATACGCAGACTGTCCACATATGCGGACCATCTGCGCAGACTGTCCAGACATGCAGGCATCTATGCAGTCAGCCCAGACATGCAGACTGTCCACATATGCAGACCATCTGTGCAGACTGTCCAGACATGCAGATGTCTACGCAGACTGTCCACACAAAGCATTGGTGCAGACTGTCCACACAGACCTCATGGCCCTTTGCCCGGCATCACATCCTGGCTGGTCTGGACTCTGCAAGGAGGACTCAAAGGCCTAATTCCACCAGGAAAGATTCGTCTAACAAAGACAACAAGTGATAAATCATTACCATCCGTGCCTGAGGAGCCTGGTTGTACATAAACATACCAGTATAGACTGATTTCATCACTGGGTCTATTATAACTACTAAGCAACCTCTAACATTAGAATTCTATTTATTTTTTAAATATTTACTATCGAACACTATTGATGCCACAGACTCAATAATCTTACAGTCATTATCGTAATCATTCCCAGTGGAAAAGGACAATTATCTTGAGTCTCACAGTGTTGCTAGCATGATGGAGGGTCCTACATATCTCGCCCAGATAGGAAGGAACAGAGATGTCACATTACCCACAATCCTCAGCATCTCTGACAATAGCCAGTGGAACTAAGTGCAGAGAACAACTCATTTTGCATCCACAGACAACAGCATACTGTGAACCTCTCCTTCCACAGCCAGATACACACCAGAACAAAATGGCTGCTGGAGACAGCCACAAGACTACCAGATAGAAAAAACAAGACAACATCATAAGCAAAAAAACATTTTTGTTATACATTTGCTTGGTTTGCAACTTATACAGCAAACTATGTCTGTCTTAATGGATTTGCACAAATGACCTTTTTTAAGAGAACAACAAAAAAACAAGTTTTACATTTTCTAAGTTAAACAACTACATTATCAAAAGGCAAATAGAAAGTATATTGCAACACTCTCTGCTAAAAACCTCTGTCATCCACACAATGTCTCTCTCGCTCGCGCTCAATCTCTCTCGCTTACTCAGGGCTGTCTGGCAGAGTGACAGCACAGCACAAAATACTATACATTTCCAGGGAACAGAAAGCAAAATGGCAGCAATCGGCAAACCAGTGTAGGACTCCTGCAGTGGTCTCAGACGTCTCTGGAACTAGGAGAGTTCATTTAGAGGTGGGGCGGAGGTGACGAAGGTGGGGAGGGCGGGGGGCGGGAAGGGGCTTCGCTATTCTGCCAAAGGAGTTTTATCGAAATCATAATGATTGAGATTTTTATGCGTTTTATGTGTTTACTGTTGACGACAGTAAACGCCAGGCCGAAAATTCGGCCATTTAAAATATTCTCAGTATCAGCATGCGTCTTTGTAAGTTTATCTATACATTACTGTAAATCTTCTTGCAAACATACCTGTTTATACTTGTTTAAATTGCATTTACAAATGGTTACTTGAATCAGGACCTACTGCTGCCCTTCAGAATGGAACCCTGTTGTTGCTAATGACAGATTTATAGATGGCGGGATTCGTTGGATCTTGGGGTGGAAAAAGGCCACAGCGCATGCTGATCTGGTGAGCTGCGAGTCGTCCTGTTGTTTGGTTTGGTTAACGGTAGGACAGCCCTCTGCGATCGCCCCCCGTCCTGAACAGTCACTCTCCGCCCCATCTGCAGCTTCAGTCAGCTCTGGTTTCCCTGAACGAAAAAGCTGGTCGGAGCCAGCGGACCTACCCGAGCTGCCCTTCAAAGTGACAAACTGCCATTTTTTTTCCCCCCTCCGTAGACCTTCAGTGGGTTCGAGGGTGATGCGAAAGCGATCTGATTGGCTGTTTGGTGGTAGGCATGGTTAAGAGCTTTGTAGATTCAAGTATTTTTGTTTTCAATTTTGATTTTACATGGCTGTAAACAAAAGGGTGGGATTAATGAGGATTTGGGGGGGTGGTGTGGGTGTGGTATCAGCTTCTACATATGTGCTGACTCACCTCATGCCCTGCCCCACCCCGCCCTGCCCATTTCCCAGAAGTCCACCTCAGGGCCTGGCAGTTGTCAACCAAAGAGGGAGCAGTTGCATAATAAGTGAGACCAAGGCTGACTGAGGGAGATTGTGTCTCTCTCCTTCTTCATTAAAGTGCTAAGAGACGTCTGGCATTGCAGCCCAGAGTTTTGAGGAAAGTCGGAGGCAGACGACAACCTGCACAGCGCCCCCGTGCACCCGCCACCCGCCCCTGCCCGGTCTGCCACCTGGTATGACGCCGCTCGGCCCTGACACGGCCGGTCACCTTGGCGATGGCTCCAACGAGAGGCCTTTTCGTTCGCCAACAGAGCCAAGCTTGAGGGACCAAACGCAACGCATTATAAAACACGGTTCCCCCAGTATAGCAATCATATTTCTGAGGCTTACTCATAAAAGCCAATTTTAAAAACGTAAGGCAAAAGAAATATGAATAAATGTTAGGCAAATCGTGTTATCATATGAAATTAGCCCTACTCATTCAACCCGTTTAGCTAGCTATGTTATCAATTGTGGGGTTGATAAGAGTACTCTAATAAGCTAAACTGAGAACATGTTCAGTAAGTACATATTTAACAAGTAAATATGCTACAATTAGTTTTTGGTCAATGGGGCATAATAGCTGACCAGAAATTTATTAGGATATAGGCATTGTGCTATAACACTGAAAAAGGCTAACAGGATGCTAGGATACATAGCAAAATCTTCACACAAGAAAAAAAGGGAGATACTGGAAATCAGTAAAGAGTAAATTCTGTACAGGTTGCCAGGTCGTGTAATGGAGACACAGACCCGTGGTGTGTTCAAATACAGGTTTTGATGCAGTACTTGATACTCTGCAGATTGTAGTTAAACAGCTAGCCAAGTTAGGCTGAATGGACTGCTCATATCAAATTGCATGATCTTATATTCTTATTTACTTGTTAAATATGCATTAAGTAAGTGCTGGTCAATACTCTCAATGTTTTGGATTACCATCTGTCTTATATAAGCAGTAGAAACAGGAGTAACAGAATAACCTATGAAGAGTTGAGCACATTTTATTTCTATGTTTTAGCGTAATTTTGGGAATGTAATTTGGGAATATCGCTGGGTTGTGGCTGTGAGCCTCAGAAATATGGGCGGTGGAGGTTTGGAGGTGGCAGCGACAGAGTGAGTGGGAGGTAAACGAACACGGCGGTGTGTCAGCCCTTTGCTGCCGCAGGTTGCCGTGAGCAACTCTTTCCCGTACGCAACGGCGGCCATGTTCTCTGGACTCTCCGCAGAGGCAAGATTTCATCTGGAGACCATCACTTAAGAAGGTAATTTTCCCCTAAGGAGCCCACATGCACACTGACTCCAGTCTCATTTCCTTAGAGGTTTCTCTCTTTTTTTATAACTGTTCGCAAGCCTGGACTTGCCATCATTTTATATTAAAAAATAGTGCAATTTTTTTTCAACATTTATATAAATAACTCTAAAATCGTGCTTTTAAGTTTGATTTTCAGTTTCATATATATGTATACATATATGCACACATATATGCACGTATACACGTATATACATATACATACATATGCATATGTATAACAATGTCAAACACGTTTGAGTTGGCACCCCAACAAACTGCCGCTTCATTATTTTTCTAGTTAGACAAAACAAGAACAAAAACTTTTTTCTCTTTATAATCCGTTCTTTTACAAAAATACCCCTACCCTCGCACTCATCTCTTATGATACATATTGCAGATTATTTTTCTTCTCCAAATAAACAGTCTTTTTCCAAAAAATTTGTGCAAACGTTTCTCAAAAAAGTGAAGATAACTAAAAGACGACAGACTGGACATTCATGTGCAGGGCCTCACTCCACCTGCGGCTGATCGGATGGTTTTGGCGAGGGAATCTCAGTGAGCGTCGCTCCGGGAGACCTACGCGATCTGGCCCAATCCGATCTACTTTGTACACGTATGGTATCAATCTTATACACCGGCCGGCATATGGGAGCCTTTTTCAGGCGTTTAGATTTCAAAAATGGCCGACACAGCCAGCCGGCTGAAGGCCAGATGTGAGCGCAGGTTGCCAGTTGCGGATGCTCGACTGAGAAATCCCCTCATCAGGAGGAGTGGAAACGATTCCATCTACCGGCCTGCTCATGGTCAGCACTCAAAGTGAGTGGGGAGGGAGGAGGGGGGGTTCAGAGAAAAAAATTATCATCTGCACGTAAAAAGGAAGACCTGTTCGTTCTAGAAACTTTTTTTGAGCGTTTCAAATCATGGATAAGAGATAAGGAACTAGAAACACGGAGCTTGGTAATGAAGCCCTATGCACAGGGATACAAAAATTAAATATATGGAAAAGAAAGGAATCCAACCTTATTTTTGTGTTTGTTTTAGAATTAGTGTAGAAAAAAAGCCATGAGCACTGAAACAACAAATAACAAGTAAATATTTATACAAAGGTTGGGGTTTGGATTGGGTTGGGGGGTGCAGTCAGCCCCAACCCTCTTCCTTACCCTGATGAGTTCTTGCGGAAGTGCGGGGGGTGAGTTTGGCGTTGCGCCGTGGCGGTGTCAAACCTGCTGCGGCTGCTGCTTCTCCTTGTTACGCGCGTTGCGGGTCTCCAAGGTGACGTGGGAGTGCTGCAGTACTCCGTGCATGAGCTGGGGGGGCGGGGGTGGGCCGTTCCCGCCGACACCACCGGCCGGGGCAGTCTGGTGCCGGGGCAGGGTGGCGTGGTAGTAGTGCCCGATTACCTCGCTGTAGGTCGGGGGGGCCCCCTCCACGCGGGCGTGGCCAGGGGCGGGGCCTGCCGTGGCGCTCACCCCAGCGTTGAGACTGGGCGGGCAGAGGGAGGTGTCGATCAGATGGCTGTCGAACACCGTGCGGTTGGGCGGGGCGCGCACTGACTCGCGGTTCAGCTCCAGCTGCTGCTCGGGGTCCCGCAGCTGCAGGGTGCACGGGCCCTGGTAAGGGGGCGGCTCCTCCCCGTCCGAAAGCGAGATGGTCGGGGGCAGGTCAATGATGGCGTGGGGCAGGTAGGGGTAGGTGGGCTGGAAGCGGGCCAGACGCTCCCTCTGCAGGTAGGAGGTGACTCTGTCCGGGGGCCGTGGCGTGTACACCTGCTGCTGCAGACCGAGAGATGGAGGGAGAAAAAAAGAGAGAGAGACAGAGAGAGAGAGAGAGAGCAGGAGTCAGACAATTCAGACCAGCCCAGTCATTACTAATTACAATGATACTTTACAAACCAGAGGAAGACATCAGAACACACACTTGCACAGTGACATCACACTTTCATACTTCTACATATAAAATTAAACATGAAAAAAACATGTTGATGATGTCCAATTAGAATTTATTAGAGAAGGTGCTTATTTTCTATTTACTCTGTAATTCATACGTTCCTTGAACTTCTTTGAGATTTTCATGTATGGTGCTACATCTGGACCCAAACCCTATAACTGTAATAATAATTAGGATTAATGAATGCAAATGGCCATATGTTTCATATGTTATAAAACAGCTGACGGCCACGCTTAATTAGCTAATCGCAGCACACTGGATCTGGCTGGAGAAATGTGCAGGGAGGCGAACTGACCCAGGAAGTCTGAGATGATATTTCTGAAGGACATGACAAACGTCGGGCTTGTAACACAGTAATAAGAACCACCATTACGATAGCAGCCACTTCCTATTCATTTTTTTCGAAGACTAATTGAAGAAAAGTTCAAATAGAAGGCTATATTCAGTTAACAAACTGTGTGAAGAGATGAGAGATGAAGGAGAGCCATCTTACCTCACTCATCCCACTGGATGGCCCAGAGCCATCTGAGGGCCACAGGCTCCCGTCCTGGAGGGAATGAAAACAGGACGAATGACACAGGAACACATACTGAGTGTTTACATGGTGAACTATTTTCAACTACATTTTTCACCCTAGCACTGTATATTTTGGATATTGTATATGTAGTTTCTGTATTACTGTATGAACAAAATCAACATTAAAAACACGCTTATATCAAACTATACACAACTGTATTATTTTGTTGCATCAACAAACAAAAAAAAAAACAAAAAACAAAAAAACACCACTCATTTTTGCTGGACATGTATGACTTGGAAGGTGGGGGGGGTAAACTGTTGACAAACACCAGGACTTGTTAGCATGCAATAAACATAAAAACCACAAGGTGTCACTCTCCTCTACAATGCCCGCCTCTAGGGGAAAATAGAAGAAGCTGTTAGGTGGGGAATTAGGTGCTGGCTGTAGTTGGCTGTGCTCCGCGTATACTTATGCAATCACATTTCTGTGGTTAGGCTTTGCTTGGCTCCGCTATTGAAATCAGACAACCTTAATCAACGACGACTTGAAAAGACCGAGGGCAGACAAAATTAAGAAATGCCTTAACCGATATACTTAGCCTGCTTTTAAACAGGATATCAGATAGAGAGGAAACATGACAGCGGCACAGTGTGAAGTGAACTTTACGTGATTGCGGTGAGAGGTGCCCAAAATTCCTTTTGACCCTCAAAAATATATTTAGTTCTTTATGCGAGCATCGTCACCCCCCCGAGCGCACTTCTGGCTGTCAAGGTCGGACTGCGGCGGCCTACATGCAGACTGGCGCTGCCACCTTAACTTCCGCTGTGCTTCCACGGCCGTCGTGTCCTGAGGGCAGAGCTGTAATCGGTAGGCGACACAAAAACCCTGAGCGTCTGACTGCTGAGCTTCGCCCGGCCCCAGACTGGCACCTTTTCAGACGGCCATGTCCCCTGGAGTCCTGCGCCCAGACGGCAGGGTATGGAGGTCAGTCTGGCAGTCTAGCGCCGCCGACTCATTGCGGCGGCAAAACGCCGCCAGGATTCGCCGCTCGAAAAACGACCGCTCCACACGCTCCGATTTCCCCGTTTGAAACGATCGGAGTCTTTTCCCGAATGCATCATCTTGTCAGTGATTCCATCCAGGGAACGAGAACGTCAAGCCACTTCCAACATTTTCTAAGAAGTGTTTAGTGGGTTAGTCTAGCTAAACAGCCCAAAATTCCAGGAATCTCTCACACAGTAGGGGTGGATATTCGTGGTTAGGGTGGGGATTCACCATACAGTTCTGTACCCATTCACTTCGAAGAGTCTCAGGCAGCATTTGAATTTATATTCAGAACCAGATTCTTACGCACCATAGTCTGAATTTTACACAATGAGATCGACTTTGTTCGCCTATATTTTAACATACATTAAAATGGCCGCTGCCGTCACTTGACTCGTGACCCGCGATGACTCGCAAAAATATTGACCCGCAGTATTTTCCACCACGCATTTACCATGGTTTACAAAATAAAAGACATAATAAAAGTTGGTGGGAGATTGTGGGGGGCACCCTGTCCGCCCCCCCTCGTACCTCCCAAATCTGAGGGTGTTTAGATCTGTGGGACAGACAGAGATAAATGCGGGTGATGCTCACAGTTTCTCCTTATTATTGATTCTGTGATGACAAGTAAACACTAAATGCTTAAACCCATCTGATAGCTAAGCTATTAAACTGGCACAAAAAGAAAACACTTCATAAGAAACTGTTCCCAGTTGCAGTACTTACGGAGGCCAGAGGGAGGTGTCGTCTGCGGGCCTGGCTGTGTCTGGAGATGAAGGATCGGGCGGAGAGCCGGTAGTGGTTGAGCAGGCAGGTGATCACCACCACCATCACCATCATCACCACCACAATCACCAGGATCTGCACAAACTCCAGCTGGGCTGCGTGACACAACGACAGAGGAGCGGGAGTCATGAGACACTCGGCGACAGAGAAACTTTCTCCTTCTTACCTTCTCCGACAAAACCGCACCCAACATACCTCGCAATCACGGGTAGACTCACAATACCCGGTTGTTGTAGTGCGACATTGGACTCGATATCACAAGTGTCACATAAATAAAGGACATTGACATACGTTGCATGACTTTACAGGCATTTAAGCAGATGCTGTTACCCACACAATCGACTCACACATTCTAAATTTGTTTTACACGCTGTCCATTTATTTAGACGGATATGTACTCAAGCATTTTAAATGACACACCTTGCTCATGGGCACAACAACAGTCGTCTGGATGGAAACTCAACATCCCACCTCTGAATGAAGACCAGCCTCCTAACGATCATGCTACACTGCCGCCTGCGAGAGTATCTCTGCGAGAGTATCCCCAGACCGCACCATGTGAAAAGGCAGTCTGAGACTCCTTTGTTTGTGGGGAGGGCCGAGCCCTCTGCCACAGAGAGAGGGTGGGGGGGGGGCCTAGGGGGATAGGGGTGCTGCTCTCTGGCTTTTACACTCCGACACACACGGCTTGAGGGGCTGCCTTCCTAGGCTAGCAGGAACCTTTTGCTCAGAGCTAGCCCTAAAATAAACACACTTTGACACAGGACCTACAAAACTACAACCTTAACCACACACCTTAAGCAGGACGAGGTGCAATTCCACCAAAAAACCCACAGAAGATTCAGGGAAACAATTGAACTATATTCATTTCTAAAAACGACGTTAGGTAGCGTTAAAATAGCCGTTTTACACATGGCACGGCCAGCTGGGTGGAGGAGCCCAGAGCTCCCAGCCGCCCTTTCTAGGGGCCCGATGTATCGCTCAGCATTCACGCCCATCTGTAGCTAGACAACACAGTAAACAAACACTTTTAGCCTCAGACATTCTAGAGGAAGCATCTTTGGACTTACCGCTACAGGGATTCTGCCGGCAGTGGGGTGACTGCTCTCCTGGAAGAGGCTGCATTGTTTTTCTCATTAAAGTAAGAAGCTCGCCAAGCAAGAGCACCAAACACACACACGTATACACACACACACACACACTGCTGCTGCTGTCGCTAACGCTGCTGCTCCACAGGTCTGCAGAGTGGTTCTGTCTCGCATTCCTCTGCATGGAACACACTGCTGACTGCTCCCTACTGCTCTAAACAATGGGCCAGCCGAGACTGGGGGGGTTGGGGGTGGGTGGAGGGGGGGGTTTGGGAGAGCAGACCTCTTTATCCAGAGGGAGAAAGGGAGGAGAAACACAACAATCCACAGAGAGACAGATGGGTCAGGGTGAAAAAGAATGGGTGTGAGAGTGAGAGAGTTATGGAGAGAGAGAGAGAGAGAGAAAGAGACACACAAGGGCCCCCAAGTCTTGCAGTCTAGACTGATTTGTTTCATTAAGTCAATTTCGCATAAATGAGAAACAGTGAGGTTACATCCCAGGCCTGACCACGATATTAAAAGTGTGCAGCTCCTTCGCACGATTTCCGAGAAACAAAGGTACTGGTTGTGAAAGGCCGACTGTGACGCGGGCAAATTCCCGAGATTGTAAAAGTAAACTTGAGTCATGTGAGCACACAGTGAAACAAATAGTCGCCCGTTGTTATCAGTGGCGATAAAATCCAGACAGACACAAACTCTCACGCAAATAAAGGAACATGTTTGATAAGGGCCGCATCTCCGACGCCCTGAGTTAGCGGGGATGGAAAGACACATGGGAGCGGTTTCTGGTGGTTCCGGAGGGCGATGGATTGGAACACGGCAGAGGGCAGGCGGGGGCCCCCAAGCTATGGCTTCTTGGGCCCTGGCGCCCTGCCTGCGGCCCCCAGGGTGCGTGATCAGAGACGGGCCAGTCCACACAGATGGCGGGGCTGGCAAAGCTGGCATGGGCAAAAGCAGGCGCGGTGAGAGCCAGGCTGGAGGGGGCGGGCAGGGAAGGGAAGGGGGGAGGGAGACTGGACCAGGCTGTGTGCCGACTGGCCACCTCACCCCCAGGGCTCCAGCTCTCCAGCTGGGCCACAGCTCCCCTACCGAGCTCCCCTACCGAGCTCCCCGACCGAGCACCCCTGTAGGCCCAGACAAGCTGGATTTGTACATCAGGTGCAAAATCCAACCTACTTACATCTACTCTGCACACGGCCACAAGACATGCATAATCTGCATCTCCTATCTCCTCGATACATCTAGTACTCAAAGGCCCATTGACATGGCTGGGAAACTGAGCTGGTAACTCAGAGGTTGCAAGTTCAATGCCCAGGCTGGTCACTGCCATTGTACCCTTGAGCACGTTACTTAACCTGAATTGTTTCAGTAAAAATATCTAGCTGTGTAAATAGATAGTGTGTAGTGTGTAGGTTGCTCTGGAAAACAGCTTCTGCTAAATGTGCAAAATGTAATGTTGAGTACTGTGGAGATAATAAGTATGAACAGATCATATAGTCAAGAACCACATACTTGAACATGCGTGCTATTCTGTAATAGTTCATTAAATTTTTTTCAAAACATGTACATAATGAAATCAAAAAATGTAAATAAATTCCAATATCTAATGATACATTTTCCACCTATGATAAGCATCGTAACAATTTTATTTTTTTTTAACAAATTTTATCTGCTGACAAAATCATAGTTAATGTCCTGGTGCAGCACAATTTTTACTACTTTACCATAAACATATCTCAAATCGTTTAAGCTCTTTGTATTTTGAAAAAGAAAACTGATTGTCCTGAAAACATTTGCGCTTACGTTTACCCCCTAACTGAACTTGAAAGTTCATTACTGGCTTTCCAATAAAGGCTCCTGATTAAATCCCTGAGAACAGATTGTGGAAAAACAGAAGACACACGCAACACAGTCAACAAAAAAAGGGAATCAAGAGCTTAATCCTTAGATACATTCAGAAACAAACAAACAAAATCAATTTGATTTACAATTTACCAAGCAGGTAAATCCATTTACACACCATTTTTTTCCTGCACCAAAAAAAGCCCCATATGATGAAACTGAAAATTACGAATGTAACGCTGTTTCAAACAATGTATTGACCGTAACAGCAAAAAACGATAACAACAACGTCATCGGGAATCCAGTGCGCTCCTGAGAGCATTTAGCACAGCACATGCGAAATGCCTGCGTTTGATGACAGAGGACCTACTGACCCCTCCTGCCCCGTGGAACCACCGGCTTGGCCGACAGCAGACCAGCTGACAGGAAGTGGAGTCAGGAGGACGTGGTGGAACGCAGAAAGAGTTTTTTTGTATGCCTGGGCTGGGGCTGCCAGACGAGCCCCCCCCCCCCCCCACCCCCCCAGACAATACAGCTGGTGCAGAAACGCTGTCCTGAACGGAGAAGGTGAGAGGTCACCAGAGATTCCAGTCAAAGTGAAGTCAGCAACCCCCCCCCCAACTCCAACCCCCACCCTCTCCTCCACCCCACTCCCCCAGCCCCTACCCCCACATCAGGCCGGGGCATTCACGGTCAGCAGTGAGCCAGACAGTACTAAGCATGCAGGCAGACAGGCGAGGGGGGAGGGGGTAGGGTGTGTGTATGTGTGTGTGTGTGTGTGTGTGTGAGTGAGTTAGCAGGACGCTGCCCATATTCCTACCACTGCTTGCCGGGTCTAGTGAGGTACGGAGTGGTGAGATAGTAGGTTCTGAAGCGGGGGGGTACAGGGTGCATATATCAGTCTGTAAAACTGTCTGCTCAAAGGGGTGACCGGGGGGGTTTGAGGTTCACACAATTTGCTGGTGGATTTCCATGACAATAGCAGGATCGAGAGGCAAGGCACAGAGCTAGGCTGGAGTGCAGTCAGGGAGCAGGGCCGGGCGAAGCAGAGGGCAACAGGGGAACAAAGCTCTTTCTTTCAGCCTGCGAGACGCAGTCTGACTGCGCAGCAAGTGTGGGAACTTTGGTGGCAGAGAAATAAAAGGGTTAAATACACTGTCAGAGGGTTCGGGGGGGGGTGGGGCAATGCAAAATATTGCCTGATTTAAATCATAAAGAGTGTGCAATAAATTGCTGTTAATGGGAGGGAGGAATAAAAACAATTTTCCATAACTTCCGTGGCCACAAAGGTAGCAACGACATGCAACCCATCACTGACCTTAAATGTTCAGCGTGTGTCTGAGCACAGTTATTGTACAGGAAGTCATCAATGGTGAGACACTCACTGCTTCCAGTTTAGACAAGGTTGAGACGGCGCGCACACAAAAAGCGAAGTATGCTGTAATCAACAAAAAATTGCAAATTGTTCTTTCTTGGTCTTCAAGTGGAAGCAAATGAATATGATAATGTAAGCTCAAGCCCAGACAGGACCTCTGTCAGAGAGAGAGAGAGAGAGCGAGAGAGAGAGAGAAAGAAATATGGCCTGTGGAAATATGGCTGTCATCTGCTTAAGAGGAAAGAGGGCAATTTAGACAGAACCGGAATTGTTGCTCTTGAGAAAATACACCTCTCTGTACTGTCGTCTCTCATTTGCAGCTTCCCAGCAGCCTCGGTTTTCACCTGGCTCGTCTGCAACGCATTTCCCGGTCAGCATCGGGCTCACCTGTGTGCACACACACGCATATAAACATGCACGGACATACACATGCACTCGAAAGGCAAGCCAGAAGTCTCCTAAAGCGAGGTACGGTGACTGTGCACAGCGACTGTTTCTGGCTGGCTTTGGTAAGGAGTATAACGGCCTGATCAAGGCTATTGGAGGAGAAGAGGTAGAGATTGTACAAACTAGAGGACTGGAAGCCAAAGGAAGTTCAAGAAGAATCGCGTAAGCCATGCTACTACTGCCGACAATTAAATCCAGTGTAGGGAGCAACTACCTCAAGATCAGCATTAACTACAAAAAAAAAAAGAAGAAAAACTCTGCTTGATTGAGTGCAATATAGCTTTGACTGCAAGGGAGACACAATACTCTGTGTTAATTATAAATGATTCCATACCAGGGAAAGGCAAATTTATAACCTCTCTATGAGAGACAGGAAAGGTGACGAGACATCACAGAAGGTGCAATAGCTCTCGCCTGTCAGATGAAGGGGGAGACTACACTCTGCGCTCCAGAAAGTGTCTGGCACACGCTGTACTCTGGCTTCCAGGCTTGCACCGGCTCACTTTATCAGCTACTGACGCAGCTCCGGTTAACAGCCTGAGTGAATTAAGATGAGCTTTCAAACGGCTGCTTGTACTGTGGAGTTTTAGGGGATTTTAGACTGTTTAACCGGGCCTGGGTACCCATGGTAATTGAACACTGTGGTCTGCGCCGGTTCCTTCCCCCTTTCCCCCTCCCCCTCCCCCTCCCTCCACCTAACATACTGCCCGTAAAATGTGTGTCAGCCCTCCACCAGTGTCTGTCACTGTTCACCCAGAGAGGGGGGGGCAGGAGAGACACCGTCTGATTCGTCTCGTCTGTGAGCTGTCCCAAAGGACGGGGTGAGAGACACCCCTGTGCTCCCCCCCCACCACCCAATTCCAAACCAGACAACACTGTCAGCTTTGCTGAATTCAATGCCTCCCCCCCCCCCCCCACCCACCTCCCATCTCCTGCCTTAGTCAGAACACACCAAGGAAAGCAGACAAAACAAATTTGTGAAACAAACAACAGTGGGAAGAAATATGAACAAAGGAGCAAACTGAGTTCTGTTCAGAGGCACCTACGGAACATCTTGGCTTGGGCTCGCCAGAACCGGAAAGGGTTCGCTGTGGGGAACCTGTGTGGCAGAACCTGATCTGTACATTTATGCTGACCTGCAAGAGACGGCGAACGCTCTCCCTGCTGCGTTGGTAGTCGACCCACCTGCAGGGCTGGTGTGTTCCTGCCAATGGGGAACCTGTAGCTCATATCCTACCAATGACTCCCTACCATCATGAATAGTGCTACAATGTTCCGCCCAGATTGTCACAGCACCACAGAATGGGATTAACATAGCACAGCTTAAAAGGCGATGCGTAGTAACTGGTCAGGTGACCTGAAGAACGTTTCTAATTGTGAGCAGAAAATTAGTCCATGGCCAGGATGAACCTTATAGATGTTCCTTAGAGCACTACATGAACATGAAGTGAATGCAACTTCACTGCTCATCATCGACCGTGACAGCCGGGCCCCAAGCCGTATTTAAAACTCACATTCTATTAGTTCCTAGGGACTGGGTTCACACATAATTCAGGATGTCTCTTTAAAAGGCCCTGTAGTTTCTTATGGTCTCCTGAACCAGACAGGGAAGGAAGCTGCCTAATCACCTGAGAGCCCTTCCGCGCGTCTAGCCGCTTAGCTTCAGTTGGACTCCAAATTGAGTTCCCTCCTTCGCCGTCATCCTTCAGAGCTCGGCAGACAATTATCGCGGCGGCACCTCGGCCCACGTCAGGGGCCTGAGCCAGCAGGTACCGGCAGACCCGGCTGTCTGAAACGTATGAAAATCTAACCTTGTTATCAGCTGGTTTGTCTGTGGCAAGGCAAGGCGAGTGCTCATTGATATTCTAGCCGGCGGGACCTGGCCTCTCACTCCTAGCTCTTGCTCTCCGCCTCATTTATCTGCTGTCACCAAGGGCGCAAACCACGCTCTCCATCATTTGAATGGGGGTGGGGGGCGGGGGGTGAGGGAGAAAAAAATAACAGTAGGAAGAAAAGGCAGAGCAATGACATATGACCAAAATGTTTTGGATGCATCTCTTCCTCTTGGTTATGTTATTGGTGCTTTTTCTATACTCTCTTCCTACTTTCGACAAACAGGTAAGCTCCTTCTCTAGCTCCCTTCCCCCACAGACAGCCAGGCTAAGCTACTGCTAACCACCATAGGTCTGTGGTTATAGCATTCATGGCTTACCCACAGACATTAAAATTACACCCTCCAACCCTTCAGTTCTGTACAGTAGATAAACAACAAATACAAAATCCTACAGCACAGCAATTTCTGAAATAAGATTTACCCTGCCCTCCATTTATAAACAATAGTCTTCAAAGCTGTAATGGTTCAGCCACTACTGTATTCAGCCTTTGTGTAAAATTTTCAGTCAGTAAAATCAAAAGTAAAACAGAAGAAGAAAACTTATGTGTTATGCCCTGAGGCTTACAACTCAAAACAAAAGTGCCAAAAATTATGACTGGATGAACACATTTATGATTAAAATTCTGGTACAAAAGAGGACATTTTGACATGCAGTATTTGAGCTTCCTCGCCTTGCTCTGAAACATATAAACAATCTCTCATGGGTTGGAACAGACATTAGCCAGCAGGACTACCTTATTATAAACAGTCCGGGTTACCATTTTCCATTGCTAAAAAACCTGCCGTACCTGCAAGTCGCAGTCACAGACAGACTCAACACACAGCCAGACATAACATTGTCTGCTAGCGCAAACCACAGTCAAACCTGAAAAACGACTCCGGCCCTGCCAGGAATCCCATTTGGTTATGACTGGGGAGGGAACAAAAAAAGGTCTTAATAAATGCCAGCATGGATGATTGATATTGAATGCTCTTCTCAGAAGGCGTTTACCTTCGAATTATGAATGGCAGAGTGTACACTGTGAAAACCTTACCCGCTAAAACACAAAGCTATGTTTTTTTTCCCCTCTCCAAACAGGTACAAGACATTCTTGAAAAAATGCAACTGCTGCATGTTTTAATTTGAAACGCCCCTGAAAAAACAAACCCAACTCACTCAAAAGAACTAAGCATGTGACTTATGGGGAGTTCCTGCAACGGAATCAGACAGGACAAGCAAAAGCGAGTAATTTTAAATTGACTGGCAAAGTGTCTAATAAAAACAGGACTTCGGCACAGTGCATCCTAACTTTTCATGGTTCTCTCATGCAGAGGGCTATAACAAGAATCAACAGTACTGTACTGAGCAATTATTTTCGTTTTAAATCCTTGCAGGTAAACGATACCACCAACAAAACCACCGAACGGTTGGGGCTAGTCAAGACCCCATTATTTAGTTTTCCAGCCTCAAATTGAGCCATAGAAAAAAAATCACTAGGGTGCTACAGTAAGGACATCCACCCATGTCATTAGAAGGCCTTAAAAAACAGGTTTCACTTTCTTAGGCAGGACATCACATACTCTTAGAGATGTTACAATGACAAAAAAGCTGCTGGTAACACAAAATCCAACTCCCTCAAGATATATTCCACAGTCTTATCGTAAATCTTCGCAATGATTTTCTGTTGAACGCTGGAGCTGGAGAGAACCTGAAAACGACGGTGTGAATTGCCTAATGATTCCAGTAAATGCATTAAATCATAATACGTTTTTTCCTGTCTGAATTTGAACACTTCATCAGTAGCTTAATCACTAGTTGTTTCCACTGCCTCAAAGCTTGCTGCGCTTAGCGACGTAGGCGACATAATGTGTTTTGGAGTTCTTGTGAGTCATTTTTGGATGAAGACATCTGCGAGGATGAAAGAAACAACAATAACAACAGCAAAAGTGGCATGTGTTTGGTTTTAATTATGGCTGGGGTAACAGGGATGAAATATGCCAGGAGGGTGTTGGGGGGGGGGGGTGTGTGGTTTGGGGAGGCAGATCCCACCGCCAGGGATGGAGTGAACACAGGTGCAGAGGAGCCGGTGTGTGGCCAGCTCTCGGCCTCCCGTAGGTGGGAAACCGTGCTCCCCTGCTCCCCAGGAAAAAAAACAGGCCTGGAAGTATCCCAGAAGGGGCTTTGCTTCTCCAGCCTGCCCCTGCTTTGATGGCTTGCAGCTGTGGGCGAGCTCCAGGGTCGACCCAGCCAAGTCTTTCAGCGGCGGAACTCTGCTCCACCTGAAACTCAACCATTTTTCTAGCATCTAAGGAATCATTCCCTTCTCGGAAGTCTACGCTTCTCACTGAAATTGTGCTCTAGAGAGCTTAAGGTACAAGACAACTCATATCAAAAATAATGTTTGGTTAAGAGTCAACGTAAATGACCTGATCTCCAATTAAACAGCGTTATAAAATGGGAAGAAATAAACTGTATGAATTTACAGCAAAGTCTGATGTTTCCTTTGAGACCATAATTAAAAAAGGATCAGGGGAATCTATAACATACTTGTGCTGAAACAGACTCTGGACTGGTCGACGTTAAATATATCACTTAAAATAAAACACTAACATTACAACAGGGAAAAAACTGAAAAGCTATTCCAATCAGCACATGACACTAACAAAAATACCTATTCACACATCCACCTACTGTAGTTGTGTTAATAGCGGTCAAGGAAGTTTGCGATAAGTCTGTAGGGATCGCTGGTTCTTCAGACAGTATCACAATAGCTACTGAACTTAAGTATAGCTGTATCTAATTAAATAGCTTGCAACGTTTGACCAGAATAAATGTTGAGGTGGCTAATGGACTTTAAAAACAATTCATAAAAATACAGTTTTCCAGCTAACATTTAAATGAGAATTTATTCATTTTGTAAACCATTATACTCAGAAAAATAGGTTCATTACAGATCTAAACCTAATATTACTTTGTGTTGGTTATGAGGACAAGCAAGATCTGTTGTTTAGGTTCGGCCTGTACTGCTATTACTGATAAGGAAATTTCTCAAAAAAAAAAAAAAAAACAGAAAAATAAAACACAGAAATCATGGGGCTTAAAGATAAATTGGAAGTGTCTTTTGGAGGGTGTTTAACAATAAACACAATTATATCACTACATGTATGCTGCACCACTTCAATATCAACAAAATGAATAATGAATGCGGAATAATGAGTGAGCGTCTAGGGGGGGCTCATGCAAATTGAGGGGATCCCAGCTGTTCCCTTGGGGGGGTTGACCTGACTCTCTGTCCCCCAGTCAGCATGTCCTGGGAGAATTTGGGGACCCCCCCACCCTCCTTTAAGGGGGTACCCCCTGCACATTGATATTCAGCACAGCGGATGCGCAGTGTCTGAAGTCCGTATCTGTGAGCACCCGGGTCTAGCTGCCAGCTAGTCTAGACGCTGCCAACAAAAGAGGCCTGGTCCTAAGGGAAGCCCCACGTCCGATGGACGTGGTCACAGACCCTCACCGACTCTGGGGGTGCTGGACATTCCCTCTCCTTCACTGGTCTTGGGAAGATGCAGACTCACTACGAGTTCACCTAATCCCCTTCACTAAAACAACATTCACTGGCAGGAATCGAGCAAGCCAGAGTTGTATGACATTTATCACAGATGTTATGACAGCGAGAGAGGACCGGTTGGTCTTCAGTGTTTCGGGGGTGATGAAAGCCTTAAGCTCTGAAGCACTGCTTCTTCTGATGCTGCTCCACATTACTAACATACATTCACGAATGCTTCACTTGACTTCCTTTATTTGCACGTCTTGGAAAGTCTTTCGTTCACCGACGAATCACCTCAAAGTCAGCCCCGATGAAGTGGATTAGGTGTTCTCGTTTAGTGAGAACGGGTTTTGTGTCAATGCACTGCACTTGCAGTTTACAGTATGAGATAAAGACAATTGAGATAAAGGAAGAAACCTAAGATAAAAGAATCAGTGCATGACTATTGCAAGAAACATTCCCATTGGAAGTTCTAAAGAGTTCATAGCAATGCCTTTTTAAATATGCTTGCTCCATGCACCTTTTCAGGTCTATATTTTCATGGACCCTTATCTGTAGAAGCAAGGACTACCACAAGGTGATTAGCTACATATAAAAGGAAACAAATCCAGACAAAAAGCAATGTGAATCTGTGGAAGAGAAGCCAGTCTTAAAAAATATTCAGCAATTAACCAAAATGTCCGAGGCAGGGCTGGTGCAAACATTTTTTTCCCCCTTGTCATCAAAGAAGTCAGCGATATTACCCTTGGGCAATTCGAAAATATTTTATTTTGGTTCTAATGAAGCATTGTTCCAACCCAAAATAAAATGGGTCAAAGGTTCAAACTCATCCAGTTGCCCAGTTTGCTGTTGCATGTTAACATCTGATTTCAATGGCGGACTGTCATTGTGGTAGATGTGAAATTAAAATAGAAACTGCAAAATATTCACTAGTTTTGGGAGTGACGAGATGCGCCCGCTGTGAGACACACACAGCTCACAGCGTTGTAGGATGCAGTCGCAGTGTTGCATAGTAAAGCGATGAGTAGCGCGGGGTGAGTCAGAAGGTTCTGGGTTACGGGTTACGAGGGCTGCGCTGGCGGGGCCGACGCGCAGACGGACTCTAGACGGGAGCGGATCGGGCAGCTGTGAGTCACGCACTTCCAGGGAGAAACGCACCGTCACCAGAGGGCTGCCTTCCCAGGTCTGAACTTTTACAGCTCGGGGAGGATGGTTGCTTTTTAACTCTGCCGCTGTCTTCACTGTTGCTGCTTACTCATGACTTAGCCGCGAGTTCTGTGTCGGGGAGGCGTCTGGACAGGACAGCAAAAAAAAAAAAAAAAAAAAAAAAAAAAAAAAAAACTTGGGTCGACAAAAAAATGACGCAGCGCAACAAAAAACCCTCACAGGGCCCAGAGAATTAAAAAATTTACATTCAGATTTTGCACTCAGAAAGATGGTGGGAAAGGGAGACAGACAAAAAAATCATGCCAAGGAGAGCACTAACAGCAGACAAAACATTCATTAAAAACTGTCTGGGGGAGGAGGGGGTGTGGGGGATGAGAGTGGCCAATTTGGGTTTTTTTTGGCAAGGAGGACAGTCTGACTTCGAGGCAGACAACAATTGTCCGTCAGATATTGGGTGGCGTGGCTGAAGGATGGGGTGGGGTGGGGCTTGGTTTAAAAGCAAAGCTCTGTTGTCTTAGGGTGACAATGGCTCCATCCCCCTCCAGCCTTTGTGATAATGAACTCTTTACTTTCTGTCAGCACCTCCCTCTGCCCTCTGCCCTCTGAACCTTGACCTTTAGCACTCAGACACAACCGGGTTGCTGGGAAACCCCGGCCCACCCCCCTCCGGTAACCCATCTTCTCGCAGATGCACTGCAAGCCTGGTTTATTATGCAAAATTTCATTTACATAAATCCGAATTCTTAAGACAATGATTGCTGCGTGGAGACACAGCGTCTGTCTGTGCGCGAGGCCAGACGAGATCTGCCAGCAGTCAAGACCCTGTTCTTTCCAGCAAATACAAAAAGGCTTGTAGGGAGAGAAAGACATTTAAATTGCGACTGCAACCAAAACCCATACAATATACAATAAGCATGCATAGACATACTGCTTTTACCAACCGAATTTCACGATCCATAGCAATATCACAATCGCAATACATAAAGAAAATAAGATCTAGCAGATTGCTGTGGAACCCTGAATTAAGTCTTTCAGCTTAAAGGAATGACAGTTTTCCCACACTCTCCCTGTTATGTTAGTGGGAAAGGACCCTCTGTACTAAAATGGATATACATGTAATAGGTAAAAAAAAAAATGACAGACTTGGTCACTCTTGGACACAATAGCTAAAAATCTCCCAAGCCCCCCCGCCCCCAAACACCCTACTACAGATCAGCCTTGTCTGGAATCTGGTATGAAGATGCACAAACCCCCCCCCCACACACACACAGAAACTGAAGCTGTCAGCACTGGGAGTGGTAGGCTGGCAGTTAAAGAGGTCTCTTTTGCAGTCAGTCACCCAGTCAGGTGGTGCGGCCGCTGCGCTCTACTGTACTCCCCCTTTTTGCATCATGTCTAGACTGCAGAACAAAGGGCAGTGGAGGGAGCACGAGGGGAGGCGCGGCCTCGGTGGCGGGTCACAACGCGCAGGCCTGCCTGCAGCTCAGCTGCCCCAAACTCCACACAGCTTTGTTATGGCCTAACCCAAACTCCGCACCGCTGCGTTATGGCCTAACCCAAACTCCACACAGCAGCGTTATGGCCTAACCCAAACTCCACACAGCAGCGTTATGGCCTAACCCAAACTCCACACAGCAGCGCTGTGGCCTAACCCAAACTCCACACAGCAGCGCTGTGGCCTAACCCAAACTCCACACAGCAGCATTATGGCCTAACCCAAACTCCACACAGCAGCATTATGGCCTAACCCAAACTCCACACAGCAGCGTTATGGCCTAGCCCAAACTCCACACAGCAGCACTGCGGCCTAACCCAAACTCCACACAGCTTCGTTATGGCCTAACCCAAACTCCAAACAGCAGCATTATGGTCTAACCCAAACTCCACACAGCTACTTGAGAGAATTTGGAAGGAAGGAGGGGGAAAAAGGGAAGGAAAACAGTAAAAAAAGAAGAAAAAAAAACATCTAAAACACGTACTTATGCATATGCTTGGTTAATTACATAAAAAGTTGAAAACATATAGGCAGAGACATCAAATAGAAATATGAGCCAATTTTCCTTAAGCCCAATCCTCACTCATACCAGATATTAAATTGTATGTGCATGCATTTTTTTTGTGTTTTTCCCCAAGCTGCTACCAAAAGAGGCATAACTTTAATAACAAAAAAGCAATTTATTTCACAGTGAAGTGGAAAAACAAGTCAATTAAAAATGTTTTTTCTGCTATGACAAAATTATGCATTAAATCATGGACTGATCTTTGTTGTCGACTTCAGCTATGAAATTGTGACTGCACAACATTTGTGTCAATTTAGTAGTCCGTACCTAAATCTCAAAGGCTGTGTATTAACAAAGCTTATCTTGGTTGTATTTAATATTGCCAAAAATAAGCATCCTACATTCACCCTACAGTAGACATACGGGGGGGGGGGGGGGGGGGGGGGCTAACTGCTGTTTAAGCCATTTTGTCAGCACGCTAATTAAAGAAAAGCATTGGGTTGCTAACCTCTTAAAAATGGGAAAGATTAACATAGAACAGATTTAAAACAATATTTCCTTTCATTCGGCCAAAATGTGTCTAAAACGCTCTGTATGTGCCTGGATGTCAACGACACAAACGGAGATAATCGGAATTGAGGTTAAAAAGCATTGAAACGTTGCCAATGTTGTGTTTGCTTTGGATTTTTTTTTTCTCCAGTGCAGCAACGACCCTGCAGTTCTGTTCATCTTTTTCCTGTCTGTACATGGAGTCTGCTCCCTCGCCATTTCCTGTCTGCTCGGCAAGCTTTTGGTCACATCTGTCAGTGACCCTCCCCACCGAGCATCTAGTGCAGCAACTTAGCTTTTTCCCACACATGAAACACTGCGTTTGAAAACAACTTCACCCAACCCCCCGCCCGCCCGACCCACGACCCCCCCACATTCATCCAACGTCGGTGGGGTAAATGGGTGTCTGTTGCCTAAACCATAGAACAAAGCCTTTTTTTAGACCCAATATGCAATTCGTGCTCAGTTCATGTTCAGGTTTGTCACACGGATGCATTTTGCCTTGTGATTCAAATTATTACTCATTTTGATTAAAAGGGATCAACTGACACACAAGAAATAACTGCAAAGTTATGGAAAATGTGTACAGCAATTCCTCATCACACGTTTGAGCAGCAGGCTTTGAATCTAAATCCTGTCGCCTTCTATATTTTCACACCACATGCTTTACGGTTTCCATGTATGAACCTTCCCCTGAGCACCCAAGCGCAAACTATACCGTACTGAGGTGCCTAAACTTATCTTAATTCGAAAGGACAGCAGCACAGATACTTTGTTATTTTGCATCCGTTATTTAGAGAAATATCTACAAGCCGAAATGGGAACGAGAAAGGAATATTTCTGATGCTTGCTGGTGTATGTCCCTCTGGCTTTTCCCAGAACGGAACACATGCACTATTGAGTTCCAAAATGGTTCAATATGAGCTCAAGAGTGAGATGGCCCGGCATAGCAGACAGTGCCCCCCCCCCCCCCCCCACCCTCCCGCCCTACTCCTCCCCACCCCCCAAACCCCACCCCTCTCCCACAGCGGAACATTCAGACATGGGGAGCAGCTACTAGCATGACTAATGAGAGGGGTGTGTCTGTATGATGTGCATGTGAGAGACGGGGAGAGAGAGAGAGAGGGTGAAAGAGGGTGGGAAAAAGACAGGGAAAAGGAATATGACTTTTTTGAAGGGATTATGGAAACATCTTCTACAGATAGAATTTGTAACTTCCCATGTCCCATAAATATCCATGTCTGCTTCTACAACGTCTCCACAGAATCGAAGAACTTCAAAACCATGCAGTGCTTCCACAAACCTGCTGTAACCTTGACTCATAAAGCCCTGGATACAGGCCTTTCATGTGGAAACAGAACTACACAATCACTCCTAGAAAACGGACACAACAAAAGGCAATGCTGAGTTGATCGGCATTATCACTATATATTGGCGACCGAATGGCCGACATACAACCCTTAACCCTGGAGTTTGCCTTCAACTTGACTTTGACCGTAAATCCATACTCTGATGCCAGGGACTCAAAGTGCTGAATAGCACAGAAACAAAGCCGATCTCCTTGGAGCTTTCTAACTGTCTGCCAAGCACCAGAGTCACTGGAAAAACAGCATATGGCTCTAACAAGATCTGCAGGGGAGAAAGAGGGAGGCAGAGAAAGGCGAGAAGGACAGGCTGAAACGGAAAGAGTGTGAGCGAGCCCGTCTCATCACTAAACAGGCTCCCTTTTGTAACACACGGTCGTCGTAGACCAACAAGGGCCAAATGCTTTGGCCTGGAACTGCCCGGACCGGGTTGACTATGGCGACTAAATAAGCCTTAACACAGCATAATATCACACTTAATACCACAGGCTGTGGGTGCCTGTGCAAGCCCCAGAGTCAAGAGACCGGATCCAAAGCTAGAGAGGCAAGTTGTGTCTGCTGAAGTGCTAGCTTGCTTGAGGACATTTTCTGAGAGAGCTAGACCAGGGATCAGCATCCCACAGAAACACAGGGACTGGTGCCAATGCAGTTAATAATTAAATCACAGAGACCAGACCTGTATGCCAATGTAAAAATAGAGGAGCTCCACGTGATATCCTGAGTGAATTTTAGAGCAGTTGGCGGGAGAGGGTTAGTGTGTGAGTGTAGGCCGCAGTAATGGGCAGAGGGGGGGTGGGGGGGGGGGTGAATGTATTTATAGAGGGAAAACCTCCCCTTAATTAGTGTGAGAGCTGGTGCCAGACAGACAGACAGCCAGCCAGCCAGCAAGAGACCCTCTCCTCTAAGGAACGTCTTGTTTTTGCGGGAATGCGCGCTTAGTCCTGCTATCCCTCCCCAGGTCCCTGCGGAACACGCTTAGATTTTCCATTAGCGCAGTGCGGCTAGGTCCTACTTCTCATCCTGGTGCCGTATGGGTTGGATTGGCCCGGGGGTGAGGTGTAAGGAGGTGAGGGGCACGGGATTGGCTCGGGGGTGAGGTGTAAGGAGGTGTGGGGCACGGGATTGGCTCGGGGGTGAGGTGTAAGGAGGTGTGGGGCACGGGATTGGCTCAGAGGTGAAATTCGGGGCCATGGCCTGTCACATTGTGTCCGACATACACCACGTTCAGATCTTTACCCACTGCTCAGTCTGCTTTTAAGATGGATGTAATTCAAACCAATACAGTGGGACATTAAAGCTTAAAACAACGTGAAATCTATATGATCTGACAACAGAAACATGTACTTCTACGCTTCAGAAGTTTAAAATGCAACAAATCTTCCGTCTGCTATTCAACTGCTGAAGTGAAAAGGAAGAGAGGGCAGAGTTTGCATATGAACTCTGAGGTTAACAAGTGCTAAACCTGAGTCACAGACACCGACAGTTTCACAGTGTGCGAATGCTATGGAGTTAAACCTAAGGAGCTAAATGTAGCCCAGTGAACCAGGGGGAATGAATAGCTAATAAGCACAAGGCCCTTCCTTCCCTACATATTTTTCCTATCAATTTTCATCCAGAACCTTCCTGAACAATTGAAGAGGTTTCAAAACACACATCTGCAATCTAAAGGTATTGTTTGGAATGATTGCAGACATCAGATATGAGATCAAAGGCCTCTTTGTGAAGGTTCTGCACCCTTTTCTTCTCCTAGTCATTGTTTGGACCGGGGCCAGCCATTTGTGCTTGTGGAAATTTTAGAATCTTCCCCTGTGTAGACGCGATGAGATTTGATAATACTGAAGCACAAACATACACTTCTTACGTGAGCCGTTATTCGGCCTGCCCTCACTGAACAGCAACACAACGCTGCCAGAAACACGACAATCCCTCACTGTTTGTACAGGAATTCTGTCTGCATCAAAACATTTGACCGTCTGTTACGGCCCATCTCCCCTCCCGGTCGATCAAAGACAGGGCTTGTGCATGTAAGGCTAACGTGCTAACTTTCCACCCCCCTTCCACATATTATTTGGGAACCTTTGCTGCATTAATCCTCCCACCTCTCGGGTAAAAGGACGTAGGAGAGCAACAGTCTGTTAATATTCTGAATCATTTCCAAGCGGGTTGGCAGGCTCCTCTCTGGAGTTCTGTGCAGAGCGGCTAAAAAAAGCTGGGTTTGCACTGGGCCCTGCAAAACAGCTGTGTGCTGCAAACGGGGCTGGATTCCTTGGCTGAGGGAAGTCTGCTCCGGGTCTGTGATGTGGTTGGCGTATTGATATATAAATACAGAGACGGGAGGGGGGAAAAAACAGTACATTAAAGTGGAGCCCCACATGGTGTGGCTAGTGGATCTTTTGCGGCTCCAGCTAAGTCATCTCCCCCTGCCTGCTCACTCTTTTTTTGGGGGTCTTGAACACAAAAATGAATGGAGGAGCACTCAGTAAAAAAGGTTCTTATGTGAGTTAACTTATACATCTGGTGGATTATATGAGGAGCCCTCAAAATTAGGTTGTACATAAAAACCTTCAGACAAATCAGTATCTAAGAAGACCTATTAAGGGTACAAATGGAGAACCTTTCAGGAATCTTTCTTCTAATAGTGAAATGAATGGCAGAAGTGCTGTGGAGCTGAGAAGCAGTGGTCCAGAGCGTGTGGTTTGAGCACACACTCTCATGGCTATGAGTATAAGGCTGAGTATAGCACTGCTAGCATGGCTAACCTGCAGACACAGGTAGCCGTAGCTGGTGGCGTCTGCTAAACAGCCAAAACTGGAACACCTGTGTCGCCCCCGATATGGCACAATACTATGGAGCTGTGGTCATTAAAAAATTCCCCAAAAAATTGTAAAATACATGTTAAAAAAAAACCCACATGAAACAGCACATTTGTTTACTTAGCTATATATTTCTTTGCGTGTGTTTGTTTTCATATGTGTATGTGTTTATGTAGCCTATCATATTTGTGTTCGTTAGGGCGTGTGTGTGTGTGCTAACCTGAGTGCACATGTCTGTTTGTCTGTGAGTGCTTGCCTGTTCATTTGTTTGAACGTGTGCTAGACGACCTTAGCTACCCCTAAAAGCAGGAAAGGGGTGAGCCGCTACAGACAGTCTGATATCAGGGGCACTCTGCCAGACAGACCCACTCCTGCTGCCTGGATTTGACCCAACAGCTCTCTGTACCGAATTCACCGCCTCAACCCACCCCATTTCCACCCCGCTACTCATTTCACTCACAAACCCCACTCTGAGCAATGATAATTACAGCACAGGAAATATAATGGATTCTTTTAAGGTAAAGTACAGCGGAGAACAACATTAATTAGTCCCTGTCCAACACCCTTTGTAAAAACTGGCCTCAAAGAAGAAACATGAATGCCAAAACATGAGTACCACTGTTGATACTACTTGGGGTTGTGCGACACTGAAGGAACACATTCGCATTAGGCCATAACTGGCAACGCTATCTAGAGGCAATACATCCATCCAGCTAAAACATCACACCATTGTATTAGCTGATATAAAAAAATCAATGAGCTTTAGAGAGGGGCTGGCAGGCCTGAGTGAATGTAACTAGAGTGAATCTGAACATGCATACGCGCACACACACAAAAAAAAAAACTAACATCGCGATGCAGAGAAGGCCTGTTTTACCAGCTAGAGAAGATAAAATGCCTTAACACTCCTCTGCCTGTTGGTGGGGCGAAGGCAGGAAGGGGTGAACAGGGTACAGGTAGAAATAGGGGGAAAACTAAAATACAGGATGACGGAGTTCCAGTTTGGGAGTACTGTGGTATATATCCCGGGCTTAGTGTAGGCCGACATGTATCTGCACGCTTTGTGGTGGAACTGGAGATAAAGACATGAAGTCTCTCGGCTTGATATTCAATCTTGGGAGATCTGGAGTCGGAGCCATTTTTCTGCGTGCTTCCTCAATCGCTCGCCACGATCTCCTGAGCTCCACCACCACGTACCCTTATTTGAGCGGTCTGACTGCGGCCCGCTGCACGTCAGAGCAGATGGGAGGCGGACTGGAACAGGGGCGACCGCGCTCTCTGCGATGACTCTGCCGTGACTGGCGCGGATGATGTCATGGATTTGACAGGGCTCAGCCTGGCGTGCAGGCAAGCCGGCGAGGTACAGTGAGGAAGGTGAATAAAATGCCACCCTGCAATTACTGCGCAGTCAGGCCCGGGGAGGGAGTCATTTTAGACGCAAACAAATAACAGACTGAAAGACTTCATTCCTTCAGCCTAGCACAGCAGTCTTCCTGCTTAGACATGGCTTGGATATGGAGATGGCGGATGCTTGATTACAAGGCCCATTTCTCAACACCAGACTCTTAAATTAGACATCGCAACACCTACCCCCACCCCTCACATACACACAAACACACCCTTCCTGAGACCCTGTGAATCAGTCTCAACCTCTACCGCTAACCAGTTGTCCGAGCGCAACACTGTTGACTCGGTTTTAAGGTATGGAGAGGTATAGCTTTAAAGTGCTGAAGACGTTGTCCCTGCTAATGGCACTATACACTACAGCAGAAATGAAATAAAACAAATGGAAACAGTGCATTGCAAGCATATGGGCAAGCTTCTCCTGTTTCCGTACAGCCTGTGTGTAGACATATTCCCCAATGTTTCCCTTTAATTAGGAGCAGGTTTCATTTCTGTCCTCTTTTTCGGGTTGGGGGTGGGTGGGGGGGTTGGGGGGGCAATATGAGCTTGGCTACTCTGGGTGGTCTGGTCTGTCATTTTTGTAGTTGGCCGTATGCTGACCGGACCATAACACAACCAATCATTTTGATCTTTGAAAGTAAACAGGAAGTGCTGTTCCAATAAACACGAGTTGATACTTTAAAGGCCAAAATAAAAGAGAAAGAAAGAGAGAGGGGAGAGCGAGAGATTTAAAAGCTGGGAGTATGGGCCCCAAGTTCGCTCTCTAGCTCCTGCTGTGGAACATGACCATGGCACACAAGGGAGATATTTCTTCCACAAGACTGAAGGCAGGGCTGAAACACAATTCCAAATAATGCCAAAGCCAGAAAAACACAATGAAAGGCTTTGCATCCAGCTGCTTCTATTCGCTACCATTTTAAAAAACCACCATCCATATTTGTACAGTATGTAGGAGAATAATACACACAGTCTATCCACAGACACTCATTCAGTGTGGTGATATGTCCAAACAGCATACATGCTATCAAAGGCGACACGCTCAGCTGCAGTAATTTGGTTTTCTGGCCACACCTATGCTGAGCCATTTCAGATCAGCAAAAATCTGAGCAAAAAGAGGAACTTGAACTTCAAAATTAAAAGACAGTCCAGAAATCACAAGGTCCATGCCAGACTTTGTTGTTTTTTCCCCCCCGAAACGGTATTTCGCTGTGTATTGTTACACTGAAAAAGAAAATAAAAAACTGCCAAGACAGACAGAAAGGGGATGAGAATGGAATACGGTCACATCTGGTTTGCGGTCTGTGGTCAGATCTACTTGCCAATGTGCGTTGCTGTGTTTCCCTTCCCCCCACTGAAGGATATCTGGATTTCTACAGCCAGACACCAGGCCACGGCACCCAGGTGCACTATGGCATGTAGCGACTCTATCACAATAAAAGCCCCATGCCAGTCCTCCACCTCAGTCAAATTAAAAGCCCCATGCCCAGCATTTGAGTCTGGTGTCTCTCTGTCACAACAGAGGCCCCCATTCTCGTACTGCAGTGAACCATGGGAACTTTATCCAGGCTCGGTATGGGGACCCAGCTAGCTAGTTACAAGCTTTCCTGCACGCCCCCCCCCCCCCCCCCAAATCCCACACCCTAAACAGTAACAGTCTGCTAAGTTGTTTGACAGCATCGACCACTTAAGCAGCAAAACCAGAAAATTTAACAGAGCATTTCACCCACAGCACACAGATTTCACATTTAATAACCCATACGAAAAGAAAAAAAGATGAGTTAAATATGTGCTGATACATTTAACACAGTACGCGCATTCATTTCCACTTTGTGGGTTGTATTCTGCACCATTACTCCATGACCTTATTGCCATGACGATTGATACTAAACCCCTGTATTGTTAAAATGAAGTCTGAGCTTAACAAAAAGTCCCATGTATCATTTACAGTGTGCTTACATCATGTACGTTTTGTACCCAGAAGACTAATGCGTCTAGCCAAACAAACTGCTGTCCAACATTCCTTAGATTTCAGTTAACCATAAACAAAAAACTGGAGGAAAAGTTACTGAGCCTCAGAGGACAGGCCGGATTGAGGCAGGGGAACGTATCCGAGGGTCTTGCAGGAACCCGAAGGTGGACCGGGCTTGACCCCACACCAGTCATATGGCCCCCTCTCAGCACGGCCATCCGCATGTTCGCAGCCCCCCCTGCACTAAGGACCCATCCACGTCCGACAGAACATGACAATAAAGAGAGATAAAAAGGAGGACTTGAACATTTGCCCCCTCCTCGTCTTGCTAACAAAGACAGCCATCTGCTAATTAGCAGCGATATCACACATGCAAAGGCCACCGAGCGGACTGATTCTTTTTTTTCTGCTTTCAAAGCTTTATGTCAATATACAGAAAATAAATCAAAGCGACTGCAGGATTAAATTATTTCAATCCGGAATTAGTCACACATTCCCTCTCAATTTCAACGCTCCTTTCTTTTTTTATTGAATCAAGAGGGGCAAGGGATGTTGACTTACATTTCTTTCCACACAAAAAAACTGACCAGAGGAGCTAAGGTCATTATCTTGTTATATTTTATTTTTCCAACATATCAGATTTTTTAAATAAATGGTGATAACATAACATTCTATAAACACTCCATATTTTATTTAAGGACTAAAATGCCATGTGTGTTCTCAAATAGCAGTACCAGAGTGAATATAAATACAATACCATACAGTAATCTACATGCTATACCACAATGCACCAAGAATTTTGTTCTGGTTACATGTATGCCATACACTGTTTCTTCAGATCATTTCAAGCAGTTCCATTTTAAGCAGTCTGTGTTGGTTAAAGCAATTTGCCTCCACATTTCCTAGACACCAGCAAATCAAAGCAAAAGATTAGGCTATCTGTCTGTTAACACCCATTCCCACAGATACCAGGGCACAAATTCCATCAAGTTAAAAAATAGGCTATAAGCAGAAAGAGAATAGGCTACTAATAACATAATGTTCCTAAATCAATAGCCAGGTCCCAAAACGGCAGAGAGGGGAAAAATATCAACCGGTCATATGAAACGCACATCCTCTAAAACAAAAAAGAAACCCCATAATTTAATTCATTTGTTTTCAGCCAAAACCCCAGACACCTCCACTGGCAGGCAAAATGGGGGCGTTACTGTTTAGCACTCAGAAGCCACAGTTTAATTGTCTGAAATGGAGTCATATACACAAAAACATTCACCCCCCATGTCTGACAGCACACCACAAAGGGGGTCAGATGGGATTGGGGGAGGGTACGTCCTAGGGGGCTCCATTCATAGAAGGTGAGAAAGAGGTTGTGAGAGTAGACCATAACCATAGAAGCACAGACACTATGCTTATAACCGAAAAACAGTTGAACGGTTTAAAAGGCATGACTATTATTTTTTTTTTATTAAAGTGCTTTAAGATTTGAATCACCAGGAAGCTGCACCCACATTGATCGTGGGGGGAAAGTGGGGAACCAGAGAGTCTGCTGTTTTATGGAATTTAAAATGTCCAGATCTCTACCCAAGATATCAACGATCAACATCTCCTGTGGGAAATCTCTCTCATCAAGCAAGAGAGCATCCAAACCATTAGTAGACAAAACATTGCTCAGATACTGCAGGCTGAGATTAGCAAGATTGCAGGGTCCTCGCAGGAAATTCAGCTTTTTTTTTACTCCAGAACTCGCTTTTCCCCCTTTAATTACTAGCGAGGGTTGATGTCATAACAGTAAGTTAGTCAAAGATACTATATTTTTCTTAATAAAATCGGAATCTTACCACAGACTGAACACACACACACGCACACACACTAAATACGGTATATGAATCAACTTTACCGGTTAACGAATGACTACACTTAACCAAGCAATGTATGTTGAAAAACTACATAATGAGTAATTCTGTCTTTCGTTCGCAACAGTGACATAGTTTACTCTTTTCCTATGGTACATAAAATAAAATACGGCAATATTTAAGAAATGTATGATTTTCATCTTTAGCAATTAACGTATTCACCAAAGATTTTAGGTATAAAACACTCCAAACAAGTAGCCAAACAAATATTATATCTTGCCATCTAGATCACCATTCTATCTGAATAATCCTGAAAAACAATGTACATGACTAATGTTTGTTAACACCAAACAAATGAAAGCAGACGTTTATGCTTGCACGGACAAATTACACCCTTGGAGTTACAGGGCATAACGCTCAACACATAGGTTGACTCCATAATATCGCGTCTAGACAGAAAAGCTATTTCCTAACGTTAATACCCGCTGACGAGCCTTACATCTTAAACGTCATAGCTAAAGGTTCCTTGTATGTGCGCCTCTTCTGTCTATACAACTCCCGTCTGTAAAAAAAAAAGTACAACGGTGTACTTAAACAAGAAAATAACTCATTATAACCAGTAAAACTTTTGGATTTTTCCCCCAATGAACAATGACATTACTAGGGTTGACTTTAGTTGTTCAAATCAGAAAACTATCCAGACACAGATTAGTAAAAATTAAATTGTTAATTTAGCGTCATAAGTCTCTGACTAGATAACTACTTTATTCAGTCTGGCAATGACTTGATTGAGGATATCTTAATCTTTATACGGCCAAACTCGCACTAGGGTCATCTTTGTTATGACGACACTTTTCTACCATTCGGTGCAAAGACCTTCGACAGCCCACTACATGTTTCAGCCAACAATGTTTAAAACAAATAAAAGTCGCTGTCAGGCTATGTATGGTTGTTCAAAAAGGATACATAAACGGAAAATGTGCTATTCAACAGATATTTTGTCCAAATCAAACCGCTAGCGTAACTCAAACGACCGGAGCGCTGAATAGGTAAGACTTGTTAGCTAGGAAATAAAAAGCGCAATAGAAATCGCTGTAAGTTAACTGACAAGCTTCGGGGGAAAAGTATGATAGTTAACCACCGTTGCCATGATAGAAATAAAAAAGTACTTACTGATCTCCATACTCTGGAATGAAGTCGAGCGTTTGCAGTTACATGTACAGGATACATTGGTCTGGATGGCCGTTGTACCGTTTATTAGACCCATTAAGTTTAACATTTAAATGTGCGAATCTAGGAGGAAACGGCTCAACGATCGGTCCAGCTTGCCAGCTCTTTTTCTCGCTGAGGTTGCAATCTTACAAAAAAAAATATGCAACGCTGTTTTTTTTCCTCCTCCGGTACGCTTCTACGGGTGGTAGTCAGGGGTTTATAACGGGTCTCAGTTGCCTTCGTCCCCCCCAACCCCGGGCCGCTGCCTGCCCTCCGTACTCCAGTATCCCCGATGTTTATTAACAGACGGTCTGTGCTACTTTGTATCCGTCTGTCTGACGGGCTTCTGCGCTCGCCTCATTCAAGTCCAAGTCGGCTCAGATCCTGTAGAGGCGGTGCTTCCAGGCAGACAGGATTACGTCAACGCCAGACTTGGGCTGCCAAGAGTGACAGAGTACTTGGCCAATCATAGCGAAATTCCCAGCCGGCAGCCCTTTTTTTGGGGGGGGGGGGGTTGAAGAAAGAAACTGGCCCCTTGATTCACTCAACGGCAATGTTCAGTGTAAAAGTAACTGACGAGGTTTGGCCAGTCATTACCATAGACCCCCAGCTTACGGAAAGGGTCAACTCAACCTCACTGGAGAATCAGCAGTCTTATGTTCCCGGTAATGGAAATATTACAGCTGCTTTTCTTCAAAACTCACACACAACTTATTTAACCAGATACAGTAATTAGACCACATATAACAAGATTTCTTGCTCTATTCTTTTTCGTTGGGATCAACATCCATTATTCTGGGTACAACTAATTACACAAACATGTTCTTAAATTCCTTTGAAGTCTGCGCTATATATTCAATGATTTCACACACACACTTTCTGTGGTGGTTCATAAGCCTAATTGTGAGCGGATTATTTCATTTTTATTTATTTATGCATAAACACAACAATAATGGTTTAAAAGCAAACAATCATATTTTCAGTTGGGTTTGTATCCTGTAAAGGGAATGAAAGAAGTTGCCACTACGCAAATTGGAGGAGATAAATTCACCATTTATCTACACATTCCATGAAAACTGCAGTCTTATTTTGTTACATAAATCTCACCATGTCAGTAACACCACTCCTAGAGACAAGACGTTATCAATGTTTTCTGCTTCGATTCATTGGAAGAAAATGCTTTTATCAACACGAATGGTGTTCTGTTTCAAAGAAACAGGACGTGAATATTTTAAAAAGAAAATATTGACTAAAACAAGGGATCAAAGGACAGTGACTTTGATAAACATCTTTGTCTAATGAATTCCCCTGATGCCGTCAAACAGGCTTCTACTAATATCAGTTTTCTGCTGAAACAGAAACTACATGGAATATTATTCACCAACTGTAGCCTGAAACATGACCTGACACATTTGTAAATATTGTAACTTGAAAATTGACAACAATTTAGTGGATGAAGATCACTATTTGAGTATGTATTTCTATAATAGTAAAAAAAAAGTCATTCTGGAAAAGGGAACAACAGCGAAAGTATAATTTTGACCCTAACTTTGTTCTAACAGAACCTCTACCACTTCAAAACTTCCATAAACCACTTCAGATTTTAAAGGCTAATGATATTAATTGGTACTGGTATCGTCATAGTTTACACACGAAGTATACAATGCCGTATAAATATTGTGGGAATTTAATTGAGAGATTTACCCTGTGCAGTTCACACAGGCTTTTATAAATGTTATCGTGTGTCTCACGGGTTCTTCTTTCTTGGAAAATACATGCTACCTAGCTTTGGCACCTCGATGCAGAATTTCGGGAAGTGACAACCGATTTTGTTCAATAAAATAATACCCGAGTTAGGTCATAGCCGGGTTCTCAGTCTCGCTAAGTCAGACAAACTGTACATCGCATGGACGTGTTGGCTACGGATTCCATACTGTGCAAGGTGAAACTTTGCAACTAACCTAAGTGCTGTTTTATCTGACGCTGTGCACTACACGAAGGTGTCCACATTTGGCAACTTCAGTCAAGAACGTTTTGACAGACCGATTTGGTAAGGTATTTCGAAGCCCCGGGGTAAACGCATTTTCACATTTTGCCCGGTCTTCATATATTTCTTATGTCTGAGATTTCCAACCCGTAAAACCGTATCGGTAGTCCCGCCTCATGACAAACCAATTGATACACAGAAACACTAACATGAGAACCAATTATAGTCAGAATCTTAGGTGGTTCTACCGTCATCGAATAGGACCGTATAGTATCTCGGCTAGACTGCCGCAGAAAAACATTTGCCTCCCACTGGACAACTGCAGAAATGCAAGACTACATTTGAACCGCAATACCTCATTTTCAAAGTCTGCGAAGTAGCATTAAAATAACCACTTTACATTCATTCCAGCTAGTCTTTTACAAGTTAGTGATGTACGAATGAACATCTATACATTTGCCTGTAGACATTAACATATTTACGAATAGTCCTGTTCTGCTGCATTTGTCCATGCAGAAGAAGAATTACTGACAACTTTCGTTGAAAATAACTCCCGAATGTCTCAAAAAGGCACATTAAGCACATATCTGAAAGGCATTGTGACAAGCAGAGTCTAAATGTGGAGTAGGAAGGCCTTTTAATTCCAGTTAAAAGGTCACCTTTTAAAGCGCTTCATACTGTTGAGATGTTTGATATGACAGTCATTTGGAAATGGGTTAAACAACACCGTAGTGGTCAAAGTTACATGACTTGCCATAACCTTTAGAAAGCCATATCCAAAGATAAAGTAGCCCAAAAATCTGTTCAGTTTCTACATTTTTTATGAGCCATAATTCACAAATGATTCCATGACACATTTTCTACCATGTCTTTCACATTAGACTTGATCATGATCAACAAATCTTAACAAATCTCTTTTTTTATATTCACTTCATGGCAAGCTTACTCTTCTATCACCATTTTACCAGCTTTTATGTGAACAGTTTTTTGAAAACTCATCACCCACTGCATTTTCATTCAGTGTAAGGACGTTTTCTATTTTCATTTACCCATAAACTATGACCAAGCATTTTTCAGTTCTGAATTGACTGCATAATGAAGCAATTCTATTGTGTTTCATACAAGCACTCTTCCTGGTTGGACAAACTGCCTGTTTGCCCTTCAGGTGCTTATTTTGTGGAGTACTTTAGACCAGAGAAATGTTTCAATAAAGGGAGGGGTGGTTTTATCAAAGCAGTTATCTTTCAGTGATGCAAAGCCCTTCATGAACGATGCTCGCCTTGATCAGACATGTTGAGTAGCCGTAAAAAAGAGAGTCAAATGTATGATGTAAATCCCAGATTTTAGTGAATACATTTAACGTGGAGCAGAAGGTGATTCGTTGATTTTTAACATGGGGGATGGCCCAATGGGAGCACCCCCCTGCCCCCACACCACTAACCAACACACACGTAAAATAGGGATGACAGGTTAACAAGGGGGATGCATTTTGGTCATTTTGCTAACAAGGGGGATGGCACCCCCCCCCCCCCCCCCCCACCAAATCACCCACTGATGTGTAGGAAAGCATTGGCTCTCTGTAAAATCCAAAATCACTCTGTGAAATACAAAGGATGGGGTATGTGAAATATAACATACGGAGTAATAAGGAGTTCATAAAATAAATAATACATTTGTACATGCAGACTTGAATGAAGTAGGTTGATCAAAGCACATTAGAGATCCAAAAAGAAGCTGAAACAAAAGTTACAACTTTGAAATTGGTAAAGGTGTTTAATAACCAGGATCACCTCTTAGTTGTGCGCAGTAATTTCCAGACTTTTGGCTTATGCTTTTATTCACTGTGACCTGGCATCCGAGGGTGAAAAGCAAGGCTGGTTTACTCTCTTAGCTACAGGCTGCACTCTTCTGAGATCCTGATTGGCTGAGACAGCCAGATCAGACACCTGGCTATGACTGCAGCTCCCGGGCAGGAATCAGTGAAAACAAAAAAAGTGTCAACAAGCAATTCTAGCAATGCTTTTGGCTGTTGGGTATCTCAGTTCTGATGCTCTTTGAAATCAGGTTCCCAGCAGGCTTTAAACACATGCATGTGTGCATCTTCTTGGATAGATCCAGATGAAATCGTGGATTTATACTGATCAAAGTCACCTTTTGGTTTGTCAGTACAAATAAACCTGTTTGCATGACTGGAAAAACCCTGCTCCAACTGGTAAAGCTCCTCTACCTTACCAAAGTGCACCAATGCTGCAAACCGCAACACATGATAAGACCAAAAAGATTTCTTCTAGAATGTCCCCTTTTAAACCTTAAAGCAATAGTCTGGGAAATAGCAATTTATAAATGAGTACCTTTTTTCAGCTTAATCTCTTATTTAAGCCTCAACCCTGAATAAAAAGCTTCAGAACCAAGCAGAAAGATTATACCATTTTTGCTTTCTATTTTTAAAAATGGGTTGTAATCCCAAAATACTCTTACAACTTATAAACATGTATTTAACTTTAATTAAATGATACATTATCCCTTCAAGTATAAGGCTATGTGTGGGTTTTTTCCCCACTGCTTATCCTTTTATCAATAAACCATATGAAATGTTTCATGAGATATCGATGAGATTTTATTATTCTGCATGCAAGCAGTTGCCTCGGTTTCTGTTTTCTCCAAGACTCGGAGAGAAAGAAAATAACATGAGAGGAAAGTAGATAGAAGGATGCATTCAGTTGTTCTATCTATCTCCCCAACTGTTTCCAGACAAATATTAGTAATCATAAAGTGCCTCGAGTCATACATTGCAAAACACTGTTGCGGTCAGACAGAGGTGGAGTTTCAAGAGATTACAATAAGCTCTTTTTTTTGGTTGAGTTTAAAACTTGCCTCGCTCGAAAATGGGGTCTGGAAAAATAGTTTTGGTATATGAATATGGCTGTATATCTTTGTATATCCTTTATCAACCTCCTTTAATGCTTAATCCTGTTTTTGCGTGAAGTTTCTCTATATCATTACTTTATTTGGAAAAATCACCAACACATAAATATAATATGTATCTAAGAATATATGTGCAGAAATGAAATAAACAAAACACATAATTGAATTTGGGATTGGAAATACAAAGGCAACAGTGTTTTGGCATTATTTGTTTCATCATTTTCCATTTATTTACTTCTCAACATGTTTGCATTGCTTGAAATCATGCTTTCCCGTATTTACTTTGATCCCAAATATTTTCACGAAGGAACTATGGCCTGCCGCTACAACTTACCGTAATTCTTCATTTGTAGGACAAAGGCCGCTCACTTCACTTAATGTCTGATCTCAAAATAGCAGGGTTTACATAATCTTTAAAATGTGGGATGATATATTTGTTTATAAACAGCAGAGGATAAGTCCTATGTCTAGACATTTTAAACACCTCGCGCAACGTGCCTCTGCCCGACCGCGGTGTAATTTGCGCGATTAAATTCTGAGAGGTAGGTTATAATTGAGAAACGCATCCTTGTCAGCCTCCCCAGAAGCGTATGGTTCGCCACGCTGGAAAAAGGTAAATCTGCAATTATCTTTGCATGTAAGTGGTGCACTCACCAAAATTGCACTGTGGGAGAGGGAGGAGGAGACAGGCAGAGACACAGACACACGAAAAGGGGGCTGGGGCACAGAGTGGGGGTGTGCTCTCGTGGATAATGGCTAATCCTGTGAGTGATGTCAGCCATAACTCGGGGCTATGTAGTGTGTGTGTGTATGTGTGTGCGCTGGCGTTTGTGTGTTTGCTTGTTGCGTGTCAAGGTTTGAGGTTGTGGGAGGTCTAGACTAATATAATTCTATATTTAAGAAGTGACAAAACACCACAGACAGACTCAGTGTTATTCACTGACACACTGTGGGGTGGAACTAATTCTTTAGCCATGGTGTCTTTTCAACTAAAGCAAATAGAAATATTCAGTTAGAATGACCATTGCAGTACCTTCATCCTTGATTTATCAGATTTGTCAAAAAATGCCAGTAAATGATTCACAAATGTAATAAGAGATTCCCGGAAAAATGTAGAACTAAGTGGAATTAATACTTGATGATAAATAGAACTACATAAATTCTCAATGCATAAAGATTTCATTGCTGGAGTTTCAGTCATCTTTATTAAATCATACGATTTTATTTCTCTTGCTTATTATCTGGTGTAGATCATAAAACACTCCCATAGTACCATTTTGTAAAAGACATCTGTTGTTGAATTCATGTTTCAGCGTGAAGGTCGCTGCTACGTTTGTGCAGTCACTGTGCCTTTCCTTTGGAAAGCAACCAATGCAGATGTTTTGTTTTCAGATACAAAAAAAAAAAAAAGATAAATCGGTACATTCTGTGTTGAGTAAATGGGCGCAATTTGGTCATGATTGCCCTCAGTCTAAAGCTGGGTTAATTAATTGAACTCCAGCAATACCGACACTTATGCAGAAGCAGCTCAGCAATTAAGTCATTTTTCCTTTCAGCAGACCTGCACCTGGAAGGTCTACGCGATGTAAGTTGATTCTGCATTCGTCGCATCGGCACACGGAGCCGTGCAGCTCTGCGCGCGGCAATAATTGCAGAAACATGGTGTAGGACGCCCAGGTGCGCGAGGCTATAATCTCTGTGTTACAGACATAATGATGCGAAGTCTCATGATTGAACCAGTCCAATTTCACTAAGGATTTGCAAGAGATTTTCCATGTTTCTTATTCGAGCTGGAAGATTAACATTAAGCTGACTTGAATGGTAACAAAAACTGTAGTGGCTGTCAATTTTAGGTGCACAGAGCATAATTCGTTGAATATGGCAGAATATAAGGCAGCAGATATTTGAAAACATCGAAATGCACACCGGGTGAAATTGGAATATTGACAAAATTAATTATTTATGTTTTTAATTAAAGTTTGAGCATGCATGTGTACATGCACAGTTACACACATGCATATATATATGTGTCAGATTAACATGAACTGTTTACAGTAGTCACTAACTGAACATACATTGTCTGCTTGATATGTAATAAAAAAAGTTAGGACAATCTACATTCTGTGAGTATTTCATTTATAAATATTACCTTAACAGCGACAAAATTGTCCCACTTTTCCAAATGATGTTTTCATTTACTGCTCGATGAGCAGACATAACCATATCTCACTAAGAGTGTGTGTGCTTTTGACCATAAAAGATTTTACTGTATAAATATTAAAAGCTCAATTTAAACAGCAGTCCAGTTGCTGAGGGCATTGTTGCTGTGATGTCATTATGCCACCATCATTATACTATGAGCTGGAGGGGTACATACTGTCATGGCAACATTGTTGCAGATTTGGGAGCTAACATGTACCGTACACAAAATATATGCTGCTATCCTCCAGTATCGCCTTGTCTCCACTCGTACCCTCCGCCTGCTGTCCCAATATTTGAGAAGACGAGTGAAACTGCTTAACACACCCCTTAAAGTCATTGACGTATCCTATCCTGGAACTTTGCAACATCCTTTCCCAGAAGCCTTTTCACATTTCTGGGTGACATCATCGTGCTCACTCCCAAACACACTGAAAGTTCCTACCGCAGAAACGAATCTGAAACACCCAAACACAAGGCGAAAGACACACACATAAGTGCCAGAACAGGATACAGTAAATGGCTAAATGACCTGTAATGTCCAACCATTTCAGTTTTCCTTTTTTTCCATGCCCACATAAACAACAATAATTAAACTGTTCAGTCATAATTAGCTCTTGTAAAACTGGGCTCGTTAATGTAGCTGTAGCTTTATTTGTTTGCTCGTACATATTTTTTGCTTAAAGTGACTTCAAACAGCAGAGCTGGTTGATGGAGGTTACTGACTTTCATATTTTGGGCCGAAGAATGGACTTGCCATCAATCAGAAGCGTAATTGGCTTACAGTACATATCTTCTTCATCAGTCATAGTTGTGGTAGGGGGCCACTTCATAAATAGAGAATGATGGATCTGACAATGCAAATATGCTGTCCTGATTCTCCGTTTTTTTCTCATTCTCACTTCTCCTCTCCTTTCCTCCCGGTACATTTAGGAAGGAACAGAGTGGTTGAGGGAGAATGGGAGGAAAGGAGGATAGGAGTGAAAAGATTTGGGACACACCCATGCACACAGTTTTGGTTTCATTTCGTATCGTCTGCTGTTCGCTCGAGAGGAGAAAAGGCGAGGCCTCGGCCGTTAAAGGATGTGATGGAATCTTTGGAGAGTGGGAGTTCTGAGATGTTTCAGACGGTGTGAGGTAAAGAAACAACTTCTTTTGTGTCTTAAAACTGTGTCTTAAAGCATTACAACACTACCGAACAAAATTCATAGTACATAATGGCAATTAAATGTAATATCTAGACAAATCGTTAGTGCACCATGTCATAATAGGTATTAGCAACATTACATGTTTCGCGGCAAATGTACAATGATAGAGATTTTGTGACACTTGTCATAAGACATTTCAATATAAATACAGGTCATACCACTGACACAACAGCTGCCGACGTTTCTCATGGCCATTTATGACGGATTCCGCAATTCAATGATACATCATGAATTATGTAAATCACAAGCACTGTAGATTATGCGTTGCTTATGATAGCATCATAAAGGTGTTCCAAGCCAAGTGTCAAATAAAGCACTACTGAAAACTGAAAGATCTTTTTATTTAATGTATCCAATACTCGCTACTTGGATTCGAGAGCAGAATTTCTGTCCTGTATTTTGACCTCTGCGGCGCGGGAAAGTACTTGTTCAGAATCTCTGGTTTTGTTTCCTTTGCTGTCTTCAGTGAACATAATGGGGAATAAGTGGCATGAGCAGTGGTGTGAACTTTTTGAGCTGTGGGCTGATATGGCTCTTGTACAGATGAATCATAGTGGAAGGACATTCTCTCATATATAAGTTACTAAGAACACTCAACCTGTTAATACAGAATGAGTGCTCTCAAATTTCATTAGTTTTTGTGTTTTGTAGGAGAGGTGACTATGAAAACTGAAGAAACATGAAAACATGAGGGTCAAATCACGGTCGTATTGCATTTCTTGTCTACATAGTCTTGTGTGCACGTCTAAAACGTGTTTTGTGGTGGTTTGTAAGTGCCACTCCCTTTGAATCCAAGTTTCCAGTAATAAAATCATCGATAACTTGTGCCAAAGTGTTGTCTGTGAAGTATAGGCTTGTTTTACATTTTCAATATCTCAGTTTTGAGTGTCTTGTGATGAGTATCTATCATTCCATCATCCACTCATATAGGTCATTGAAATGTTTCACTTCTCAGCTCTCTATCTGCTAACCACAGAGCAGCACACCTGTACAGTACAAACACCTGCTTCTGTGGCTACCCTCACCCCCTTTAACACATTCAATTACTCAGTACATTGTCCTCCATTGCGTCATCTCTTCCCTGTGTAACCGCAGATAGTTTTGTGTAAAAAAAAAGCATTCACCAAAATGATTGGAAGAAAGAAGTCTCATGACATCACAAATGGGTGGAGCTACCAAAGGCCTCCATCATGCATAGAGTCACACCTACATACAGGTATGAGTGTAAACCATAAATTTTGTGTGCTAGGGACCATTCATATTCCTGTATGGGTACGAGGTGTTTAGCTTGTTGTATGGTTTGAGTAAAAGAGTTCATTCTTTTTGGATACCTACATAAAAAACATTTCATGGCAGAATACACAATAGGCTTATTGATTTTTAATTTATAATGACCAATAATAATAGTCAAGTGTCCTGGAATTAAATAGATAATTTGTGCTGATCCATTCTTAGACCTACTGATATCCATTTTCAGCCATTTCAGATACAGTATAATAATCATTTACGTGGTGATGTCAGTTTCTAGCAGAGATTAACAGCTTGGCAAAGTCCCAAGTATTACACAACTGTGGTAAATGTGTTTATCCATACTTTGCTTTGTAAGTAGAAGGCTAAATCGGAAACATTTCCATTGATGAGATAAACTAATCTATCTGTTTTTGTTATTTGATTTATTGTTGCCTAACATTCATGTTAAGGTCATTTTCATATTAAAATGAATACTGGAATTACAAAAAAAATTTACAATATCACATAATTTGGTAATGGATTAGATTTTACTATTTTGAAATTACGTTAGCTGCTATGCTTAAGAGCTATGCATTTTTTTGCTTCGAAATTCAGGTCAAAGGACTCTTTTTTGACATCAGCTCAAGTACAGCTGTATGCTGGAAATGCATTGATTGAATGTGGTGTGTTTTTCTGCCAGAGACATTTTTCTCTGGGCTAGTTGTAGACAACACTGTCCACACAAAACAAAATTTTGTTTTTTTCTTTGATTGACTATGGAAAGCAAAACTTCTACCGCTGAATTTTTTAAAAAAGTTTTTCAATACATTTTCATTTATAAAATTTTACACTGACTTAGACACACATCAAATTTAAGATGGATTTCAGTTCATTATTAGATACACTTGGATAAGGCCAAGTTCATTCCCTATTGGAATTATTGGAAAACAGACTTTATAATTTGGAGCAAAAAATGAAAGTGCTCACATAATTTTAACTTGTTATTCATGTCCAGAATACCAATATGGAGGTCATTTGAAATTTGTGTTGATGCTTACGACAATTACCATCAGATACTTCCCAGTCAATCCTAAAATGATAAACTGGAATTGGTGCATTTTGATACTGACTTGATGAATTAATTTCTCATGCCAATATGATGCATGCAAGCTGGCAAATGTATATTCTTTTATTACATGAGAGATAATAATGATAGAATTTTTCAAATAGGTTTCATAATTTACGATTACAATTGAGACTACCCTGGTCGTCTCAACATCTTAATTACATCTTAATTTGGATCTTACCATGACCTTGATTTGAATCTTGTCATGATTCTTGAATATCTTGAGTCCGTAAAGATCTTGGCAGAATTCTTTAGGATTTTGAAAGTTATTATTTATTTATTTTTTTGCAAGAGTATGGCCAATCTAAGCAATCTTACGTCATGACAAATTTCACAGCGAAAATATCTTAACATTTGGCAATGACATCTAACATTTTTCAATGTCAAGCGAAATACAGCATTTACCATTTACCATTGTTCCATCAACCAAATCTGAGGAGCGGATGCAAGATGGTCACAAATTAATTCTAGGTCCAAACAAAGAATTAATATTGTGTTATCTCCGATTATGGTTTGGGAGCCTCTAGGATAAACCTGGATGACAGTTGGAGGAGTGAATTGGTGAGGCAAAAACTGACCCAGCCTCACTGGGGAAGGATAGGGGTTAAGACCTGTTAAGACCAGTCACGGACACTGCTGGGCAACTGCATGAACTGAGTATATGCTGACTTTGATATCCTCTGATGACATAGGCAAAATGTAATCACTGGTGCACCAGCATTGTGGAAAGCAAGGTCTTCTCTTCAAATGAACCAGACGGGTTCCATGTCCACCGCTTCCTCCCTCCGCACTGGCAGGAGGTTGCTTTGGGAGGCAAAATGGTTTGGGGTGGGAATTTTTTTCTTCATTTATGGTATTATTCATTATTGTCACTGGACTTAAATTGGCCATGCTTTTACCGTTTCCATGGGAGGTGATGTCAGAGCTCAGCGAGTGGGAGCAGTCAGGGTCCAGAGGTGGTACTCCAGTTTCCAACTTGTATGTACAGCTGACGTGAACAGCCAGGCTCAGAAATGATTTCCAGGGTGGAAAATTATTATATGATGTGACAGAAGAATGTCACATCAAATCTGCAAATTAGGTGAGAACATTCATCATGGCACATGGAAAATGACTTCAGAAAGTAATTACCAGTGTGGTAACATGAGAGACCAGGCTCAATACTAATTTTTTTACAGATTCTGTCTTGCCTTGAATTAAACCGTAATTGTACTCAGACTCGAAAAAAATCACATTTAACCCCCTCACAATGCTTTCCAGCATATTGTGACTGTGTCTTAATTAAAAAAATCATGAACAAAAGAATTATTGAAGGAGGTTGGGTACACTGGTGTGCTGGGGGGGAGGGGGGATGCTTGACATAATTACGTTTGTCAGAAGCAATGTCTCAAGACTGTTGGACACTTGTGAATAGATAAATGAACTTTTATATGTATTTTGTTATTCTTGGTGAGAAAAAAAGTCTCTTAAACATGTTATACCTGAATTAATTGAATGGCTCATTGTATTTAGTAGTAGCAGAAAAAGGGAGATAATACTGATTCAAGTGTTTCAAAGTTGATTTTAGTTTGCGAAAACTGAAAACCTTGAAACCTTTCTCTACCATCAATAAATTCCACAGACTTTCCAGTAGAGTGTGGAGATTATTTCAAAATAAAAGTTCAACGTAAAATTGTCAATAGATCAGTACCAGTGGGCTTACTAGATATACTCTTTTTGGAGTGTAATTTCTAAAAATATGAGGGATTTCGCTTGGTCCATAGAATGCGTAATAATAAACGCACAGCATTATAGAGCAGATTTATATTTATTCCATTATACACATGACGTTCATGTGTATCCAATGGAATTACTCGCGTAAAGAGTTTAATTAAAATGAAGCACATTTGTGGTATTGTCCAGAATGTCCTATATACTTTCTCATTTTTTAAAAAATAGAGTTCAGACAAACTGTCCGATGATTCTGTTCTCTTGTAAATGTCTATCCCTGCTCTGATTAAAATATACAAGAAGAAATACAAGAAGATTCATTTGGGACGATATAACATGGCTCTAATGAATGTAAACAAATTTTTCTCAGATTTTAGACTTTTATTTTGTTGAAGACCCCAGGCAGCCAGGCATAGCAGCGTAGGGTGCCAGATGCTGTGATCAGCTGGTTGCAGTTTCAAATCTTCAGTGAGACAGTATTGAGCAAGAGCGAATTACTTCATTTAACATCCCGCTGAACATATGTGTAATTGGTAGAACGTAATCCATGTACACGTCTCTGGGTGAGGACTAAGTAAATAAGTCATGTAATGCAGACTGTAACAGCTGTGGAACCAGACAATGAGTCATTCGACCCTTTCCTTAACTTTCTATGAACATTTATCCTGACCCAATTTGTTCTCTTTTTTTTCTCTCCCTCCTCTCAGACTTCCTTTAATTAACGTTTCCTTTCGCTTATTTCTTTTTTTCCTTGCACAAATTATACAAGCGTCTGCCTTTGATAAAAATGAACATTGAATATCAGAATTGGAGCACTTTTTAACACTCCCTCGTGGGTATTATGGGATGATATTCCTCATAAAATAAGATTATTTTATGCATTGTCTGCCGTTTTTTTTTTCTACATTGCAGTGCAGCTAGTTTCCTGCACACTCATTACGAATGCACCTTCACAGGCACACGAATGCAGACTGGGTGGATCACATCTGTTTCGCATGCTTATATGGGTACTGAGTGGCAGAGAGCAGGGGATCGGATGGCTGTAAAAGTGAGAGAGAGAGAGAGAGAGACGTAGGCAGTGGGGCAGTGGCGACGGCGGAGCCGCGACCAGGCACCCACCGAGCGGTTGTGCCATTGCCTTCCTCTGCAGGCATGAGGTAACGTCTGGATTTGACGCCAAACTGCAGATCCAGTCTAGCACACCCTGCAAGAATAATAACACATCCAGTCTGTGCTCCCTCTCTGCTCCCTCTCTCTCTCCCTCTCTCTCCCCCTCTCCCCCCCCCACCTCCATCCCAGTCTCTCAGAGACTTCTATTCTGACTTTGATCGAGAAAAAAAAATCCACATTTTTTTCTTCCTCTTCTTCTTGACGGTTCTGAGCCGGGCCTCTTACCATTTTTTGCTGCTCCTCCATCTCCCTTTTCTTGCCTTCTTTTTCACCCCTCCCCCCCGCCCCCCAACACCTTTCACTCTGCAGGTGGATAATTTTGTGTTCCTGCACAGAACAAGTAAAAACATGATTCTGGCTCTCAATCTGGCCACCCAGCCATACCCCAGTTTCAATGGGTAAATAATCATTTTTATGTCCTGGTACTTTAGAAGCTTTCTCCCCACACTGCAGCATGCGTTGAGAGAAAATCACTGTATCAAGGCATTGCACCATTCTTCTTCTTCTTCATATTATTATTAATATCACTAGATTCATTTTACCACAGTGCTTGACTAATAAGACAGAGTCTACTTTCCACATATGCTCTTACCTCTCCAACTACTGACAGTAGCTGCTCTCACCCTCAGAATTTTTCTCTGCAGGACGTTTGAATGTCAGTCGATTCATTTGAAGAGTACCCATGGTCGCTTTCAGTAGTCTGGGATTTTTTGAACGCCTTATAAAACAAAACGTAGTGGGACACATGTCCGACACACACGCTGTGCTTGATGGCTGTGTCTTTGCATTACACACGGAGGCTATCCTCAAAGCTGTTGCTTAACTGTGTCATGGCTTTACATTGACAAAGATTAGCCAATTATTTTTTAGTTCATCAATTTATTCCACCAGGAAAGTCTCATTGAGGTAATGGTTCTCACCAAGAGGACAGCAATAAATCCATTTTAACTAGGCAGCAATTAAAATACATACACAGAGAAAGAAAGATAACTAAAAAATAATAATATAGAAAGTATGGACTTTCAGACCGTGGTGAAGGGAAAGTCCAGCTCCTTACTGGTTAATACATATTCACGAATCGTTTAGGTGTTTCCATTATTTTGTCAACTCTGTTCCTTTAATCCCTAGAAACACAACAACAAAGAGTAACACTTCAGAGGATACCACTTATATCTTCTGTGAATTTTGATAAATTAATGGGAAAGTATAATCGCACTAATCTGATTTTGGCGTGACAGGCTGAGCTCAGCAGAGCTCTCCTCGTGGTCTACCCCACGGGGTGTCTCTGCCTCGCTTTCCAAAACGAAAAGTCACCCCCCCCCACGCGCCGCCCCCTCCCACCATCTATGAGTAGCTCAAACACTGCAGTCCCCGGATGAACCGGTTTCCTCTTTGCCGCTTTTCGCTGGCGAAAACCGGCGACTTAGTAAGCAGAGATGAATATTCTCCCTGTCTTAGTTGTAACGCCTTGTTAATTCGCACAAACACCTGCAGGGATAAATAAAGTGCACGCAAATGATAGCCCATAATTTGTAACTCCCCATAATCTTAGTGGTTTTTGACTCATAAAGTAATAAATACACACTGCACTAAAACAAAGCACAAGAACCGTATACATTTATTTGATTTAACCTCAAATTATGCATGTCTCTTCATATAATTGCTATATTTGCTGCAGCCTGATGTAAAATTATTACATGTGCTAAATGATGGGTGTGAATTACTAAAGTTTAAGCTGTTGTGTCTTGCCTTGTGCTAATCGACGATCACGGCCAAATGTAAGACACTAGGCAGTTGAAATATTTTTGTCATTCTGCTTCTGAAAACATTTTGAACAGATCACAAAAAAACATCATAATCCTGTTTAAAAAGAACCAAGGATAAGCTTTTAGTTTTTACTGTGAACCAAAGATGAGCGTTTTAGTTTTTACTGTGGAATGAAAATGTTGCTTAATGAGCTACAGTAGCGTGAGGTACATGAAATGCTTGATATTGAACGCTTGATGTTTTGCTCTCAGCTGATCCTGTTTTTGCTTTTACAGGGTGCTTTAGCTTGTGTAACAGGGTGAAGAACTAGCTTAAACTAACACGTTGTCTTTTCCACGTGTTCCACACATACTGGAAAATGTTTGGTTTAGGGATGATGTGAAATTCCAGATCATTGAAATCACCTGAAAGTTCTGGGCTGTGCCACCAGTGACGAGTTCTTCAACAATTTTAAACATGTGAGACATACATGCTCAAATAGAAGCCAAAACATACAGTACCTATCAAAAGTATTCACCTCCTTGGATGTTTTACCCTTTTATTGCTTTCATAAATCAATCATGGTCAATAAGATTTGGATTTTTTCACACAAAAATTTATTGGAAAAGACTCTGTAATGTCAAAGTGAAAACATATATATATATATATATATATATATATATATATATATATAATTTTATGTAATGTAAAATGGACAAACATTTACTGGCTGGTGTAGCAATGCTTGGTGCTTTGTACTTAAAACGTTAGAATCCACATCTGTTGTAAAGAAGTATCTTGACCTCTGTTATCTTTAGTAAACTGCTTCAATTTGGCTGTTAATATCTGCGTTTCAGTGTATCAGGGGCCATTTAGAGCACATGTTTGAGTTTATGTTTGAAGCCGCTCGTTGTGAAAGGACACAACATGGGCAGGCCGTCACAAGGCTCTTACCTCATACCAAAAAATTCCCAAGCATTTCTTTCTGTTCTGCCAAATTGGAATGCCAAATTATCTTCAAGGACCCATCTCATTTTCTCAAAGTGGGGGTGGAGACGAACGCAGTGGGTGCGTTCCAATACTCAAATTTTGCCTCCTTGTCTCCTCCGCTCATCTCCTCCTCTCCTCCATGCCCCGGAAACTTATCTATGTGTCCTCCCTCCCCCCACTGTTCCAAAAAGGCAGGATTTCGCCTCCTCCACTCCTCCAAACGAAGTATACAATGATGTGTCCTACCCTGGAAGTGTTTTCACATTTCTGGGTGACATCATCGTGCTCACGACCAGTCAGATTAAAAGACCATCCCACAGAATATTTTGATTGGCTTAGGTATCCTCGGAATCAGTCGAAGTTACACAATTTCATCAACAGCCACGATTGATTTTCATGAAGGGATAATCGGATTAGCTGTTCCACTTTTGTTTCATCTCCCCATTTCCTCGTCTCCTCCTCTCCTACACTCGTTTCCTCCCCTCCTTTCCTCCACATACTTGGATGGAGGAAATGGGGAGATGAGTGGAGGAAATGGGGAGATGAGAAAAAGCATTGGAATGCACCCTCAGTCTCCACCAAAGCGACACTGCCAGGCACCATTTTCTTTCACTCCAAAGCCCACCAGTTCGGCTGTGCTGTCACAGCATTCTCAATGCCATTTGGGCGAATAGTAGCCAATTGACTCAGAGGATGAGGGGCTGGTTCTGATAGTGTTCACTATATAGTGCACTGAATAGGGAGTCAGTCTTATGCCCACCTATGAAGCTGACGTCCTATCTAGTGCACTATATACAGAATAGGAAGACTGACGATTTAAGACATAGCCAGGGACAATTCCAATAAAACCCTCCTTCATTGGTTGACAAAGTGGCCAATTACGCTTCCCCATCCTGAAGGCCTACTGTGACATGGACAGAATTTTATACAGATTGCGGCATCTATCACACAATGAAAACCAGTGTTTTAACAGGGTTAGCCAAGCAACCCAATATGTTCTACATCTCAGATTTTTTTAGGTACTATCTAGCCGGTGGTTGAACCATAACTTTCCACACCTACAGCAGAGACTATTCACAAAAGAAGCAGGGAAATGTATATATGACCAATTATAAATAGACCATTTGCAATGTAAATTGAAATTGGATTTATGAAAAATACAGTTTAAATGATTTTGCACAACTCAAATCTCCAGTGAGGGTACGGCAAACATGATCAATATGTGAACAGGTGTGCAATATTTCAGCCTGAATCAAACAAATGAATGTGACTGTTTTGCTTTGTTTTAGTGCAGTTTGTAGTTATTACTTATGAGTTAAGATTCAATGCCTTTAACTGTACTGCTTCCCACCTGAGATAACTGCTCCTACATTACAAAGGTTTTGCCGCGTTATTTAATGCATATTCCAGACCCCATAAAGAAGTAATTCTTCTCACATAATTGTTTTATTATCAGTCTCATAATTCACTATGACGTTTCCAACCAAAGACTCTGGCTGAAGCCTCCAGCTCCAGAGTAGCTGCTGCTTGTTCACCAGGTTTATTAAAAAAATGCAGACAGAAGTCAGTACATCAGACATACCAGCAGGGGGCAGTAGCATTGACCCACTCACAGCAATTGAGAATCCATATGCCCTCACAATCTTCACTTTCTTTTAGAGTATCTCTATGTCTGTCATGGCTGTTCAGATACAACAGATTTTGGGCTTACATGTGGCCTCAAAAATGGCCGCCAAAAGCCTTGACAATGAAGCTGACTGAGGCCATGTCTCCATCATTCCAATTATTTTGATGATATTCCCAAATGTTGACGTGACACAGGCCAGTTCTGGTATTTTCTCTATGAAGTTCAAACTGTCATATGCAGATTATGTGAAATTTTGTGTCTGAATATCCAAGAGCAGCTGTGATTTACCCTTACAATTAGTGTTACAGGTGAAACATTATATTTCCACAATTTAAGACTTCCTGAGCTATCGTTTTACCAAACATGGTGATTCCATGACAAATCATATGTAAGTAATGTGATTGGTTCTGACTTCTGTGATTGATATTTTTTTTACTTGGTTGCTTAGTGAAATAAATATTGCTGGTTATGCAACACTGAATATAAAAATAGTGTGTAACATAACAGATGTCCTTAAGATGGAGAAACTGCATTTGGAGAGAGATTAGGCCCAAATCCACGAATTTCTCGATGTTCTCGAAATTCACGATGTCGTCTGAACATTATCTGCTTCATCGAGATCTGATTCCATGTACACCTCCAAATGAAACTTCAGAAATCTGTTTTTAGTGGGTTTTTGAATTCAGCACAATGAATTATGTAGTGACCCAGGTGCGAGTTTCAAATCTTATTTCTTCCAAAAGGGTTGACAAATTGGTTCAATTATTTCCATCTCCCTTTTAGCACAAGTGCTAATGGGATGAACACAATGGGAAGCTACACTTAATTGTATAAATACTATTTTTGATTAGACACATCAGATGATAATGAATCTTCAAAAGTCTTGAGCATGGACAAGTTTTTGGGGTCTTTGTTTCATTAGATTAGGCATACTTCAAAGACAACCTAAAATAAATTAGTTTAGGGAAAAAAGACAGGAACTGAGCACAGAAAAGTAATGCAATAAATGGATCACAAAATTGAAACCGGGAAGAAATGAGACAAATTTCACTGAAGAAAACCACCCCCTACCCAACCGCAGATTCTCTATCTTTGGGTCCTTCAACCTTATTCAGCAAGCACAAGAGACAAAATCCAGCTAAATGCCTGAAAATGCTTCTTACCCTTGTCTTTGTAGTTTGACTAAGACAACGAAGGCTTTGAACTTTGCTTAAGGGATAATTACTCATTCTCACTAAATTAGATGTTGGGTGAGTCATGTTAGCAAAATGGCTCACTGCAGCACAGAACCATTCTGATAAAATTTTATGTTCATAAATTTGGATTTCTTTCTTTTCTGCCCCCCCCTCCCCACACACACACACACACACACTTCTCTCCCCATTTCATTTAAAATAATCAGCCGTCTAGACAGAAAGTGCCCTATCCGGAGCAGCTAGAATACCTAGGAAAATGTGTGTTTATATCTGACAAAAGCTTTTAAAGGCGTACGGCATAGTCGATATAGCGCTGCACTATATAGCAGTACATAGCTGAACACCATAGGTGATTTCAAGTTGTTAAATCTCAAATTAAATAATAGCTTATCAAATTGGTAAACTGTAGTTATTATTATTATCATTATTATTATTACAGTCATTTAGCTGATGCTTTTATCCTAAGTGACTTACAGTTGATTAGGCTAACCAAGGGCCAATCCCCCCTGGGATCAATGTGGGGTTAAGGGCCTTGATCAAGGGCCCAACAGCAATGGTGTTCTTGCTGTGGCTGGACTGGGGCTTGAACTGCCAACCGTGGGGGTCCCAGTCATGTACCTTTGTCACTAGACTATAGGGTGCCCCTATTTAGTCTTCTTAGTAACAAATTCCTTACACTATTATGTATTTTCCTAACCAAAAAACAAACAACAACAATCCATAGGGGCCTCAAAGTGGCTCACAGGGTACAGTACTCAGCTGAGAGCCCTGAGAGGCTGAGAGGCTGGGTGTCTGAATCCTATCCTCACCATTACTAGCCATGGCAGGAGGTCCACAGTCATGAGGCAACAATTGCCCCAGCCTCACCAGTGATGGTAGGGGACCTCACTGTGGACAGTATGGTACCTCACCGTAGATGGTAGGGGACCTAACTGTGGATAGTAGGGTACCTCACCGTGGATGGTAGGGGACCTAACTGTGGATAGTAGGGGACCTCACCGTGGATGGTAGGGGACTTAACTGTGGATAGTAGGGTACCTCACCGTAGATGGTAGGGGACCTAACTGTGGATAGTAGGGGACCTCACCGTGGATGGTAGGGTACCTCACTGTAGATGGTAGGGGACCTCACCGTGGATGGTAGGGTACCTCACCAAGGATGGTAGGGGACCTCACTGTGGATAGTAGGGTACCTCACTGGGGATGGTAGGGGACCTCATTGTGGATAGTAGGGTACCTCGTCAGGGACGGTAGGGCACCTTACTATGGATAATAGGGGAACTCACTGGGGATGGTAGGGTACCTCACCGTGGATAGTAGGGAACCTCACCATGGATGGTAGGGGACCACACTGTGGATAGTAGGGTACCTCACTGGGGGTAGTTGGGTACCTCACCATGGATAGTAGGGTACCTCACCAGGGATAGTAGGGGACCTCATCGAGGATGGTAGGAGTGCACATCAGCCTCCCAAGTGGCTCCTCCGGCTGGCCTGGCGACTGCAGCTGTAAGTGAACCAAACATACACTGATTGCATCATCCTCTGACAACATAGACAGCATGTGATTGGCAGTGTGCCTGCAGCATGAAAAGAAGCGAGGGACAGTCGTCACATGAGTCGGATGAATCATGATTTCCCTCTCCTGAGTTGGGGGGAGCAGGTTGCCGTGGTGGGTTAAACAGTTCAGCTGTGTTCAGGATGGGAAAAGGGGAAAAAACCCTGCGGACAACCTTCCAAAAAGTATGAGTATTTACGTATTACACAGTATGATCTAAGAGCGTGATCCTGCATTTGCTTTGGATATACACAGTGTCGCTCAATGAAATGCTTGGGTGAAGTTTTCCATAATTCCATTCTGTTCAAAACCTAAATCCAGATCCTGCAGGTGGCTGACAGAGTAAGGCACTTGTCTGGGTGGTAATTCTGGCTGTGATTGGCTGCTTAAATTCAAGCTGTGCCATTACTGGCTATGGCCAGGGGTCCTCATCGGTGAGGCAACAATTAGCCCAAACTCGCTGTGGCAAGACAGGTTAAGCCGCTTTAGTTTGTTAGTCTCATCGCTCATTTCTAGCGGCCACTCTTGGTCAGTTAGGTCACACAAACTGAATGTTCATTATCCTCCATCGGTAGTATGTAACTGGCGGTGTGTCGGCAGCGTGGGGAGAAGCGAGGGCCAGGCGTCACGCGGAGTGTTGGAATCGTGTGTCACAGCTGCCTCCTCCTGAGTTGGCGAGAGTAGCTGTGGGAAGTCAAACATTTTGGTTCTGTTCTGGTGGGAAAATGAGGAAAATCAAAAAATAAATGAAAAAAAATGTAACATGCAGGTCAAAATCTTTTTTTGGAGGGTATATTCATTTGCCCATTTTGTGTCTTCTTTACAAATACATACCTGAAATATTTTAACAGCAACAGACGTGCTTACAGACTTTTCAGATCTGTAAAATTTTGATCAGCAGTATATTCATAAGATCATGCAGTTAGAGCCCAGGGCTGGAGTTTGCAAGCCATCCTCTTTTCAGGAATTTGTCATAATCGCTCAAAAACTCTGAGAGGGGCACAGATTTGGTCCTACTCCTACTCTTATGGGTATTAGGCATTTACCAACTTCAAGACCTTAAAGTGCTCGTACGTCACAAAAAGTTATATGTGTGTGTTTTTGTGTGTGTGTTTGTGGGAATGCATAAATGTGTTTATTTATACTTTTAAATTCTTCCAAATGAATTAAAGTCTTGACAAGGCTTTCACGCATACATAAACCCATATATACCTGTATGTGAATTAAGATTTTTCACATTAATTGTGACATTTTAACACAATTTGTAATCTAGTCACTCTATATATAAAGCTTGGATGGTCTTCTAAATGTTCCTCGTTCAGGCCCATATTGGACGAAAGTCATAATCGTATTCCGTGGCATATCCTCCTATCTGTTGGGGCATATCCCACTTCCGCCAAGACACCACAGAATAAAAGTATTTGTAGCTTTGCGGCTCTTCCCTTGTCGTAAATCCATGCTATGATTTGCTCCTGGGTGAAGATCCTACTCCTCACAAAGAGTCGTAGTTGTAGGCCGCTTGAAATAGCTCTCCCAGCCTACTTTTAGCAGGGAGTATTCTAGGCCATAAGAGCCCGTTTAGGGCTATTCATACCTGCAATTCTCAGAGGTTTTGTAAATACAGGCCCAGGTAAGAATAGAAACTACCGTTAAAATGGAAAAAGAACTGAGAAAAGAAATACTTTGCTTATGGACTTTGGGATAACTGTGACAGAGTGTTCCCCCTCTAAAAATACTTATGCCATGTCCTGAACCATCCTTTCCCTCTTCTTCTGTTCTCTCCTCCTTCTCCTCTTCTTTTTTGCTTGTCCTCCTCCTCCACCTCCTCTTCTCTCTTCTCTGATCCTAACGGAACCCAAAAGTAATTGAGTTGGACAGGACCTCGGAATCTCCTCAGGTCGGGACAGGCGAGATGATGGGAGTAATATGATTTTCTTGTTTTCCCTCTTTGTCCAGACAGGCGCTCCTCTGTTTCGGTGGATGTTTTTGGTGAGCGGCTTCAGAGCTCGCTTGTGTAATTTCAGACTGAGACAGGACCCCGTGCAACCCCCTCACGCAGTCTGTTCTGCAGGCCGGCGGCCGAGGGGGAGAGAGGAGGAGGTGGAGAGCGAGCGGGGGAGAGGCGACGTTCGGAGACAGAAAGACGGAGCGAGGGAGAGAATATCACGAAGACACCATGTGTGAGAGAGAAAGAGAGAGAGCGAGAGAGAGAGAGAGAGAGAGTGTCCAGGACATCGAAGAGGGGGGGAGAGATTGAAAGCTTTGTCTGTGCCAAAATGTAATTCAGACTAACAAAACTGTTCTCAAAGAGAAATTAGAGCTGAACTTGGGTGAACTGAATTGAAACAGGAGGACGGACAATGAGCAGAGAGATGAGTGGTTTGAGTGGGTGGGGGAGAGGTGAGAATTTAGAAATCAAGATTTTTGAAGCAACATCTTATCCTTTTTATCGCCCTATTTCATATTGGTCCGAGCTGAAACGCACTATTGGCTTTACGGTGAGAGAGCAGAACCATAAGTGCTTGTGAGATGACTGAGCGACCGACTACGTGAGCCAATGCATTCATTCGATTCAAACAATGTCTAGACATTCCGTGAAAAAAGAAGAGGGGAAGAGAGAAATAGTGGATGTTTTGTCATCTGATTGCATGGCACCGAGAGAGAGACGGACATGTGATTGCATGAGACTGCGGAAAGAGGGACTAGTGCATTCCTCCCTTTTGTTGTTGTTCTCAGTTCTCTTAACATCGTCAGTTACTAACAGACTGGGAACTTTCCTCATTGCCCAAACAATTCTTTATATCACTGCCATACCTACTTGGTTCCTCTGTGGTCAGTTTAACACCCACAGATGTGGCCAGGAAACATGGTTGGGGATCTTCTCAACACCCTATTCCATTTCCTCAGAGAACATATAAGGGAAAGTTACAGTTTTGAGATTGCTTTCGTGCAACCTGATTAGTTCTACCAAGTTTTAACCAGCACATTTTTTCATATGGGCCAATAGTATCGACTGAATGTTACTTCCATGCTCTACTCAAGAATATGATTGGTCAGATGAAGTAACTGCCCAATTGTTTTACAGAAAAGAACAACAATGGGACTTGGGTATACTCATATATAGTCAGACTCGTGGTGCCAAGGTTTAAGGTGCAATATTTGGGATGACAACCAGAGGTGGTAGGGCTGAAAAATCTGTACATTATACTGGCACAATATCCATGTGAGTGAATGAAAACGATGAATTGAAAAAAGCCAAAGCCGCTGAACTTTGGACAGGATGTGGAAGTAAAATATTGTTCTGTTTCATCCAACATGAATATTTCCCTTGCCATTCTGAAATTTAGAAGTATAAATCCAGAGAAGGTATATAGCAGGTTTAAACCACCCTGCCAGCTTGTAACTCAAGCTCTCTCTGTCTTTCTCAAACACACACACACTGAGGCAAAAATTGAAGAGAGCAAGTTTCTGACCATGAGTTGTGCCGTGCTGTATTATCTGTTTCAAATTCCCTCTCTGACCATTGCTATCAAACCGCTTAATTCAGTGCAAACATGTCTACCACACATGCTTCACAGCCTCTCAGCGACGGCCAACGTTATATGGCACGCGGTCCCTTTCATCCAGTCCGCCTGGCCCTCAGACACGGCCCTACGCGCTGCGCCGTGACCCCGGAGAACCCCTTTTCCCGTACATCACGTGAGCGAGCGCGCGACGATTCCCGCCCTCTCATACGCCGCACTCCGTTTCCACGGTAATGCCCCCACAAAGAACAAACACAGACGTTCTTTAAACATCACCAACGTTCTCTTCGCTGCTAGCGAAGGAGGCACTCAAGCATAATATTTATCAAACACTTTAAAACTGTGGCTTTTTTTGGTGGGGCAAAGCCATTTTCCATCTGTGCTTTTTTTTTTTTGAAGTGGAGATGAGTCTGTGTTTGACAAACTGACTTTCCTGAATACCATCCACGATTTCAGGCTAGTTATTTTGGTTCGCTTACATGGGAAGGAATGAGCCTTATCTTAGTTCCATCTCACAAAGTAAACAGGGAATAAGGGTTAGAAAAGATCAAAACTGGCATTTGGGTTGGAAAAAGCCCCACCATAGCTGCCAGATTTTGCACCAGGGCCAAACTGGACCCGGGCCTATTATTTATTCTGGATGTACACATACAAATACCGCTTTTATGTTCTCTCCAGTTTAGCTGAAATGTCTGTCCTCTATAATGGATGCTTTAGATTTTTCTGGTCAATATTCAATTAAAAGCACTCTTGCATTATCCTTGAATTAAATATAATCTATGCATTTTTTCCTGGTTGTGTCTCACAATTCCTCCCATTTATTTAACATAAACACACAGTAATCTTTATATACAATGCAGGAAGGGGATAAACCAGACCCAAATGAGTGAAATTGTAATAAGAAGAATACATATTATTGTTATAAAATGAATGAGACCTTTAAAATGAATGTCTTAGTTTTCTTGGATAGACTAAAACACTACTGCAGCAATTTCTGTCTGCTGGTAGCACCTCTACTTTGTCAAACCAGAGGAGCTACCATCACACAGTTGGTAGCGTAATATACCCGTCTCTCTACATGTTTATGCATCTTTAACATAGACAACAACTGACAGATTTATTGCGGTTGCATGAAATCAATACAATGTATTGTATATTGTATAATCTCGGCATTCGTATTGGCATTTCACTCTGAAACTAGTTATGTTTCACATTTAATGACAATGGAAGAACAGCATGTTCAGTGGAATACATTTTCATATAGCATGAGTGCGTTACGAAAGGGGTTTATTGATATCTGCAATTATTTATTATTATTGATTGATGGAGATGTTACGATTTAATCTTTGGCTTGGAGTCCTAATAGGTGGAGTCCAGCTTGACCATCCCTGTGGTAGAAGGACCCCCCTTTCTGACAGCTGAAAAGAAAAGGTCGATGACAGGAATGGAATAGAATGACCTCAGAAGGATAAGAAAGGGTCATAGGCATAGAGGTGCCAGAAACAGAGAGCATTATGGGAAATGAAGTACGCCCATTTTATACATATCTGTAGGACAAACCAGTTTGGCTAGTATAGGTATGGGTAAATATTTCTCCCTTACTTTTGTTATTTTAGATTTTAAAGGTAATGTATATATTTCCTTTCAATACATTAATGAAATGTATTGAATGGAAATATATACTTGTTTTGATTCAATCATTCTTATCTCATTCACATACAATTGAAATTGCATTGTCTGATGCACAAAAGCTTTCCTATCTTGTACATCCAAATACAGTAAAAATAAAAACAGTCATAAGTGATGCTCAAGTAAGATAGCTTGCAGGTAAAACTACTCTGCATAATCATGTGATCATTATCTGGCGCCATATTCTCTAAAACTAACAAGGCACAATTAATTCCACAGTCTACACAATATATTTTTATCCTAAAAAAGCATGATAGCTGAGATTTCAATAACACAGCAGCAGCAATGTTAAAGTTTTCTCATCATCTGGGCCTATTCCATATTCATTTCATTTCATTCACTTCATGTCTCAAATGTATCTCTTCTGGAAGAGATGAATTCACCCAAAGGTGGGTGAATCTCAGGTTAAGGCAACCAAACAAATTATTAGTGAATCTTAAAAGTTAAACCCATGAAACCTTATTTATGCTGACATCTGCACAGACTGTGCATTTTCAATGCAATCCAGCATACATTTAGCTGACGATCTAAGTTTGTGAGCAATTATCATTAACTCTGACTAATATTTTCATAATATAGAAGTTTACATTCTGCATATGCACTGAAAACTCTGTTATGAAAAATCGTTATCATATTTTAAGGATATGGTGCATTGCAGTGTCGCGCATCTTATAATGTAGTGGCATAAATGCATGGGCGGGTACAGCATTGGAGTTGTTACACTTAACATTGGATGCATTGATGCAAGCAATACTTGCAGGGTAATGTTCCTGCACCATTAATACAGTCTAGACAGTATATCATTTTTGAGTATCATTTTCAGACATTCAACAACAGAAATGAATTTCCAATATAAATGACCTGCAGTGAGAAATGTGTCTGAATGTAATAATTTCTGACTTCCAAAAACTACATTTTTACATAAAAGTGGAAACAAAGGCACTGAGAGCTGAAGGAGAATGAATTTTACTATACCCAACAGAAATATCCTGCAGAATTGTGGGATATGTGGAGGTGAAGATGAGACAATGCATAAGATACGGAAACCAAAAGTATATTCCAAAAATCCTCAGCAACAAATTCAGAAGAATCGCTACTGTTGTTCAGCCAACCGTCTGATTGATTTTATCTCTAAAACCCAACGGAATATCATGTTTGTATTTCGACCGTTCTTTTCTCAAACCTTAGAGCTCATTCACTACTCTCCCACTCTCTGCTCTCTGCCTCACAAACTCCCACTCACCAATTATCGAGCGGAAGAAAAAAAAAAAAACACAGGATCAGATTAAATACTCACCATGGCGACACACAAATCTCCAAATGGTATTTTGTTTTTTGTGCATAATAGGTTTTGGTGGCTTTACATATTTCACAGTGTTGGTACCGTTCATGGCAAAATCATTTGAAGATCAAATGTATAGGATATAATGATCAGGGAGTCAGTGGTAGTACACTGTACATGTGTTGTTATATAATGGGAGAGGTATAAAATTGACAGTACAATCACACCATTCCTCTGCACTGGAATAGGGAGGGCTGGATGTTTAACCCTGGATTTTGCTATGGAAAGATCACTACTTCAGCAAATCTCATAGAAAAAACGTACCTCCCAACTAGCTTGGGAGGGCATACATGTAACCAAAATCAGTCAGTCTCAATTTTCCTTAACACAACATTGCTGTAGGAAATTCAGGAACAAAAAAGAAAACAGGAAAGAAGGGGACGTGTTTTAAAATTTTCCACCCCTTTCACCTCAACGTCAGGTTGTTCTCAAATGAGAGAACAGCTGCAGGAAAGACATTCATAAGTTTATGTTTAAGAGCGTTTTAATTTGATGTGAAATGCGTTTTGGCCTTTCAAAGAGTTCATGCATTCAAGGGTCTTTTTCAGGGTTTTGCATTTACAACACACATAGCACATTCCAAGTTTTCTCATTGTACCGTTGGCAAAGACAACAAAAATAAATCGCCAAGTAAAAGATCAACTTCTCTTAAGGCATCTCTGTGTACTGCATGAACAAAAAAGTAGCATAAGAGACATATCTGACATATAATTTCTCATATCTGAAACTTTTCAGTGTTCTTCCCATGTGATATGTACCCACAACCAACATTAAACATTGTAAGCAGTTCTGTAGCCATTGCTCTACTGTGTGCACTGCTAGGTACATTATCTGCTAACAAATACATAATTGGTTTGAGTTGTAAAAAGAGCAATCATCTATACTTACATATAGCAAGTACAAACACGAAGTGATGGATCTTGGTTCATGCATGAATCAATAAAAGGAAGCACAGCGGTATTCTGTCTCCCGCTGATTTTTTGGCTCCATATTTAGAGACTAGACCTCATATCCCCTCAAGTTTTTTTTTTCTTTTTTGTCTGCTTATTTGCAAAAACGACTCCCTCATTATTATTTGCAAGATGCTAACCAAATTCCTCACTCTAGACAACTTTGCCAGTCTTTTCCAATGTTAAAAAGAGTATTGTGCTTCATGAATTGTTGTTTACTATCTTTAAATAAAAATATGTACTAATTTGATATGTAATATCAAACCTGACAGAGAATGATACTGGGTAAAATAACAAGGCAGAACAGGAACAAAGTTGTTGGAGTTGAGTAGTCTAGTCTTTTGACAGAACAAAGGAACTGTACAGCTCATGATAAACAATATAATGAAACTAATAAATGCAACTGGAAAGTATAAAGGTGAAGATTTTTAAACATATTAATTTAGCACTGCGCTGAAAACAATCAAGTTACGTTATATTTTATTTTCGCCAAAGGACCTGTCTATCTTGACAATATTTCAAAGTAGGGTCCCATTACATTTGTTTCTTTTTTTCTAAAATAATAAAGGTCTGATATGATGTGCAGTGGTTTAAAGATTTCACAAAGACTGTTCCCCTGATTACATGTTTCTTCTTTGATGTTTCACCTTGTCTGAGGTGAGGCGGAACAGCCGAGCCATCCAGAGCTTAAAAAGTATGTTTTTTTTCATCTAATGATTTTTAATTCAGCAAGCTCCTTACAAGAGGAAACACCCTGCTGTTCGTAATCTGTGACAGCAGATGTGAGTCTCAAGTCAGATGAATACACGGGGCGCTGTAGTAACTAGCTATTCAGACTGTGGAGAGCTGCGGAATTGAAAAACTCTCAGAGTTGAAATAGACAGCCACATCGAGGCTTTGAACATGTCTCTGATGAGACTTTCTTCTCTTTTCTATTGGCATTTGAGACAGAGTTCAAAGGAAATTACAAAACCCGAGTCACTAATAAGAACCCGAACATACGAGGGTTACAATTTCATCACATTTAAAAATCTCATGACTCTTCGTTTCCCCTTTATATGCTTCAAATAAAAACGCAACGATTTCAGAGCATGGAAAAAAAATCTGATAAAAAACCAAGTTTGGTGAAATTACTTCATGTTTTGACAATTGTTCAAAAACATTTAACTTCTGCTCTCCAGACATCGTGGTGTGATATGGTTACAACACGAGAAAAATTGCACTGTTAAATCGCAATTGAAAGGACCGTTTCAAGTGTGTCAATTAAACAAAGTGCTTAATCTCAAGGGAAGTAGAATATGACTCAGTCTTTAGCACAATGCATGTAATGAAAGGAGCATTCACTTATGCGAATGCTACCCGTGGATGGAGAAAATGTCTTTCTTATTATCATTGACAATCATCATCGACAGTTTCGCCTCTTGCTTAAATAGTGTAAAGATGAATTCTATTGGATATATTTCATTATATAAGAGAATGAATGAAGGTCATAGAACGAGGAATACATGAAGCATGTCTTCATGTGAAAAATGCTATACGCAAAGCACATACTGCATTGTTATGTGAAATATGTGCACTTCTGTTGTTTTCCAGGTCTCAGTGTCAATATGTAATTTTTCTAAAATAACTCATGAAGATTCCGAGAAATCTGTGGACACATAGCAACACAACTACAATTTATTTTAGCCAAATATAAAGTTCAACAAATGCTTACTAGCATTTTTTTATGAAAGTTATTGAAATAAAGTAACAATTTGGGTGTAATAATTGACTCAATACCATATGGGTTTAGAAATTTTACCAAAATATAAAGACATGCAAGAAGGCTAATTAAATATTTTGCAATGCTTTTGTCAAGAAAGTCTTACCTTGTCCAGTTCATCCAAACCAGCCAAAACAATGAATTAAAAGCTTCATGAAGCCATAAGTTTCAAAATTACAAAAGTTACAAAGTTAATAAGTATGAAACCACAGTTTCAGTACTCAAATAGAAACAAAGCATCTCTACAATATACCATATGTACTGTTTCTGAACAGGTTAATAAAACAGGGTTAACAGTCCTGTCTACACATTAGTGCCAAACCAGAGCAAAGCCATTTGTTTTTACTGTTAGGTAGGGTTTGGCACCAATAGCGTGATACGTCATAGTCTGCCCCAAACCTATTTTACTAGCCCTGGCTTGGACTCTTTCATAAACCGACACCTCATAGCCCAGACATATTTTTGAGATGTTTTGTTTTTCCAATCTCCACATGTGCAAGACAAGTATTTTTTTTTATATTAGTAACTATATTTATCTGCAGCATTTGTCGTTTATGTTGTTGCTTAATTGTTTTTAAAGGAGAGCAGACAGTTTGCGATTCAAACCCAGGCCACACAGGCGAATCTTTATGTGGGTTTGAGATTTGGCTGCCCTACATACTGTGCTGCACGGTTTCTCCTGTGTTATTACTTTTATTAAATACAGTATTAAATCAACAACTTGCATAGGCCTGACACTCTCTGTAATTTGTAACATTTAATAAATACCGCCCCCCCAATATTCTTAGTCTCAACAAAAGTAAACTCAAGAGATTTTTCTACATGTTTAAAAGGATTAATAAGTTTTATCCCAGAAAATTTAGAATGCTATGTGACATAGGAGGAAGTTAATGGTGGGTACGATTTTTTCAGCTTTCAATCTTAATATTTTTCTACCTTATGGCCTATATGTGAAGAGTTTGTGAAAGATGAATATGATGTATCCATTGTCAAAGAGATGACCTGTGAGGTTATTTTTTGCTTGGGTCAGCCTGCTCTCTGGTGTAATGTGTCCAGCAGCAGGGAAAGTGTCGACAGCACTGTGCGTTTGCACTTTGTTTTATTTCCCTTTTGGGCTTGGTCATGGCCAGCAATTTTAAATAATAATTGTCTAGCTGGTGTGCTAGACAGAGCAGTGTGTTGTTGGACTGGACAATGCTGAGTGTGGTTTCGCTGGGGCACAGGTGTCCCATCTTATCCTTAAGAAGGTCAAATGTTGGCATAGGATATTGGTGTAGGCCAGCACTAAAACACCTAATTCAGTGTTGAATTACCATTTCTATATATCATCTACATGCACAATACGAGATCTGGGAATGCATTGAGAATGACTCGATATTTGCACGTGCGTTAGACTGTAAAAGTGTACTGCCATAGCATCTTGTAACCATGGTATCATGGATCCAACCAGATGTAAGCATTCCTCAGAATCACTGAAGATAGATGGTCGTCATACTTACATTTACCTCCTGAAAACTACATGTGGATCACACATTGCACCTGATGACAAATTGGGCAGTATGGTTGAGTTCATACAGCCAGTTATGTAACTAAAACTTCCTGTTTTAGTTGTACCCAAAGTTGTAGCCTTTCGTGGAAAATGCCTGGACACCGCTTTGCCAATGCGACATAAGGTCTGAATATCGAGTAAAATTACAGCCTGCTAGAAATAAACTGCTGAAAGATGGTTCTTACATTTTTTTCTATTCGTCTCTTGCCACAACCAGAACTTCTCAAGTACATTGTGCACATGGTGTTTCCTGCTGAAGCAAACATGAGTTTTTATCCTGTCCAACCGCGATGCCCTGTAACCAGCAACCATGGAATCCAGTTAAACAACCCCACCTTGTTGTGTGGGACAGGGGACAGTAACTTGGGCTCCTGCTTTTGGCTGTAATGTCAAAAAATTTAAAATGGCTGCACTCGTGGTTCAGGTTGTGAAATCTGTTCATCACCAGTTTTACTCAAGAGGTGCCTCCCCATGGCAACTGATGCTAAACCTTATATTCATAGGTTACTGATGGTCGAATAACAGCCAATCAAAGGATCCTTTGAAAAGTGAAACATTTCTGGAGGCAAGAGAGACATGGCCTCAAATACCTACAAGTGGAATATTACATTCATTGACTGTTATATATTGTGAGGTAAAATACAGTGTAAATGTTAGATTTATAGTCACAGTATACCTGTATAGTGAACTTTTAAAAATGTTAATTCCATTGCCAAAATTCTGTCTATGTAGGTCCGTTGTTTAGGAAGGAGGCAAGAGACAAGGAAACAGTGAAGGAGAGATAAACAGGACAGTATAGGGGTATGGCAGAGAATTGACAGCAAGCTGGCACATTTCTGAATCTCTTCTCAGTCCACTGCAACATAAACTGCATTTCATTTGACTGCATCATACCTGCGGTTTTGTGTCAACCTTGTGCGGTGGTAACACAGTCTGGTTCTTCTGTAACAGTCCATGATTAAAACATTTCTGCATAGCAGCTTAAGCTAATGCCACTGACTGTCAACAACACTAGCGGTGATTTCACTCATTTGCAGAGAACGCTGTGTTAATATCCAGACACATCTTGTAATGATATACACAAGGCAAAGGTTTAAGGGGACAGACTCTTCAGACCTCACCGTTTAGGTGCATCTTCTGTTAAATCTCCCCGCGAAACTAACCCACCTCCCCTCCCCCTCCACCCAATACCCACAAATCCACACTCCATCCTCGCACCCTCCATCTCTGAGCAAAACTTATATAAACATAATATTTTTAATAAAATATACTTATTTTTATTCATGAGTCCATCCCTTTGAAGACCATCAGAATAACATCCCCAATTCCCAGAGTGTGCTCTTCTGAAGACTGTAATATCGGCATGTCTGTCCATTAAAAACCTCCAACTGCAAGAATAACCACAGCACAATAGGACCCTTATAGACACCATATTACATTTTGGTGCTGGTGTGCAAGACATTACAATCGCCTGATAATTATGTATTTGTGATATACATTGTTGTAACGCAATTTATATGAGAAAAATTTTTTTCCCTCCTCTATCATCATATGAATTGGCTGATCTGTAACCTGAGGCAAAACTCCATCAATATATCGCACTGAGTACTGGCTGCATTGCCCTCATGTTTGGCCTGAAACTAACACCATCTTCAGTGGATTAGCAGTGTCAAGTGAAATCAACAGAAAGACGGTAGCCCGGAGCAGGATGTGGGCATCCTGTCTGAAACATCGCTTTGCTACCCTGAGATCTGCTGAACCAACCTTTTCCTCCGTACCGTTGCAGGGAAAAGAACGCCGCTCTGTTGCTCACGCTTACCCATAATGCTAATGTTCCTAGTCATAAATACTCTGCTGAGTTTCGCACACATGGGATGTATCTCACGAAGTGCAGCGGATCTCCGCTCTCCACCTCCCCTGTGCGTGTCCGCCCTCTCTCTCTCTCTCCCTCTTCTCTCCTGGTTCTCCAAGAGACAAATCCTTATATCTATTCACAGAAGAAAGCTTGAACAAACACAGCTGAGGCTGTTGAAAAAACATTTTACCCATCAGAGAACGTTACAGGCCTGTTTACCTTTAATGAGAAAATGATTTAAGTAAACCAACAGACATGTCAATGTAGCAAGGTCTTGGTATTACAAAAAATATCCTACAAGTCTAAGATTAATATAATTGAAAGCTCCCCATTGCTCTTAATGCCACCTTGTTTCCAAGATAGAAGTTTAATGTTCCAAAATGACTGGCTTAGGGGTGCTAAAATGCAATAGCTTTCCAAGCTCTTCTCAATGTGGTTTCAAGACTTTGAATGAACAGTGTTCAGTACAGCTAAAAATGAGGGACTCCACCCAGAAACTTCTGTTTCTATAAAATGGTAAAACGTACATGTAATTACCATGAAATAAAAGTTGATTGTCTTCACTTTCATCTCCCATTCATCTTTTGAACTCAAATCCAACTGCCCTGAAGTCTATAGCAAAAAATAACTCATTTCAGTCCGCTGTTACCATACTTTTGAAGGGCACTGTAGTTTTATAGCTAGCTAGGCAGCTAGGTCAGTTGTATTTCCTTCCATCACTTTCCTCTCCCTCTCATCTTCTGGAATGGAATAGAAGGGTAAGACTCACGGCCCTCATTGTCAGTATGTCTGTGAGGAATTCCACAGACTGTCATAGGTTATGGTCTGTGCTCTTAGGTCGTGTGCATGCGCAAGCAGCCAATGATGGGCTTCCTGGATAGCCTCCCGCTGTGTCCCAGTTATCAGCTGTGTGCGTCAGGCCCGGCTATGCGCCCTGCGGGGGATCATTAGCGCTGAAGTTGCTGCTGAAACTGCGGTGAGCAGACCACCCCGCCTGTGTGCATACGACACTGCTAGTGCATCGTATGGGGGAGTAGAGGCAGGGATGGAATGTTCTCTGCTCAGTTTGACCCTCATGGTGGGACTCACTATATTGCAGGGGAAGCCTGTAGTCTAGTGGCTAAGGTACATGACTGGGACCCTTGAGGTTGGTGACCTAAGCCCCTGCTTAGCCACAGGAAGCACACCATTGCTGTTGGGCCCCTGAGCAAGGCCCCCAACTCCTCATTGCTCCCAGGGGGGGACCAGCCCCTGGCCAGCCCAGTCGACTGTAAGTCAGCTAAATAACTCTAATGATAATAATATTACACCATTTTGTCTGTGGAGATGGTAGACCCAATGGTGCAACACAGATGGATCATTTTACCTATTTTACTCTCAGGTGGGACTCTTCCACTTGCGCTTGATCCACACGATTCCATGACAGTAACTGGAAATTGGAGGAGTGTGTATTTTTAATGCGTACTTGGAGGGGTGAGAGGAAGGAGGAAGTCTAGAAAGAAAGGAAAAAACATACAGGTGACATGTTTCTTCCTTTCTTTCTAAACTTCCACCTCCCTCTCATCCCTCATTTCGAGCCTTCCGTCCACTGTTGATGCAGCTTTGTATCCGCAGATGGTGCCTTTCCCCCGACGCACCGATGTCAATGCCGCTAAAATGAGACACTGGTCCCAGAGGCTTGTGGTCTGTGTGTATAGTATGACGATCTCCTACACCATCTGGCCTGTCCCTGGTATGTAGCCCAAACTAACTCCTGAGCCCAGCTATCCTTACTGCCGTCACCGTGTAGCCAGTCCCATGATGGAAACTTGGGACTAGCCACCTCCTCTTGTCAGCGCAGCTACATGGAGTGGTTTAGCCTTAGCATGGTAAGAGGGGAAAGTATAGCTTCTCTGACTCTCTCCCACATCAGTGTGACTCCCAGGGATTGAAGTGTCTTTCCCTCCCCTCTTGTCCTGCCATGTAGTTATTCTCATGGTGGCAAACCCCCCAAACCAGCAGCGGGGATCAGTAAAAGCATACAATGTACAGACTACTGTAAAGTAGTGGCCTACATCAACTGCCAGGGGAGCCTATGGTAAAGTGCCCTTCACCTCCTGCCAAAGGAGACACTCCTATAGTCACTGCAAAGGCTGAAGTCAATTAGTGCCCCCTGTCTGCCAGATCGTCTCAATTTAGGACAGGTCTGACTGTGGAGGAGCTCACTCCTGTACAGTGCAGTTTATCTGGACATGACTTGGCAAGGCATGGAAATCTCTTTGTCTCATGCAAAGGATAGCTGGGATGTCGCCTTCATACTTCTCTTCTGATGCCCCTGCATGTTACCTCTCTTACTTCTCTGATGTTGCACCCACTGCAGGGCAGTAACGGAGCAGATGGTCCATTGGTTCTCCTGGTAGCGCTCAAGTGATCCTCCAAGCCCTAGTTTGCAGACCTGGTGTCTCGTCTGAGTTGATATGCGGGCAGCTGAACCCAGCCCTTGGGTTAGGCATCTGTGGGTTTGGCTCCCGAAAGAATGGTTCTCAGCCTCAGAGCTTTCACTGCTGCGACGGCCGCCATCCAAAGTGGGCAAGCACCATTAACATGTATCTGGGGTATCCATACGAGTGTGTCGTTTTGCATCTGGATGTGCTTCCCTTGCACACGCAGAGCTTACTGGCGCTGGGTCCACAGGAGGATCCTGGTACGTCTCCTCCTCGCTCTACCGTTGACTCCCTTCAGACAAGGGTTGTTTTACCCTTTTAAACTGTGAGTGTTTCCTGCAGGCGCGTTCAGCAGGTGTGGTAGTATTAGGTTTTCCTCATACTCATGTTACGTTGAGGGGAGAAAGACAATGTCCCGGTTCCTCATGGAAACTTGGTTCTCTGAAGGAGCTCAGACAACAAACACTGGCTCACCATCTGTTGAGGCAGACCTCTGAAATGGTGCGTGACCAGAGCATTAATAATGGAAGGAGGGTCACGGTCCCTCTTCATGCTTCATTCTGCATGCAAGAGAACAGGCGGAAGGTGATTGGTCCTCCAAGCCAGTCACGGGGTGATACGGCCATCCTATATTCAAGCTACTGTCAGAGTACCAAGGTACCATAAAGAATGGTGATGTTCTCTGAACAACATAAAATGTGAAATTTTAGGTGAGGCTTGAATTGAGGTGTATATACTAGGAGCATCTAACCAAGCTTTCCTTTCCTTCGGGTTAAAGTGTCAAACATCTGGAACTACAGAGAACATTTTTTATTGTTATTATTGTTCTAATTGTTGTTATTTTACCAATTTGGCAGTACACCCTGGCAGTACAACACACCAGCCCTAGCACACGCCGTTATTACCTCACTTCACCCCAGATGTAATAGGCTAAACGCAGTTTTTACAGTACATTTGGAATTCGCTATTAAGATCAGTGGCTGTGACATTTTGGCAGCAAGATCACAGAACATCTGCATACAAAAACCTGCCATGGTAATTCCTGTGGGAGAATGGAATATACCCAAACGGCTCATGCATCTGAGGGGTTTGTAGTGCGCTTTAAACTGAGAGCAGGCTACTTTAAATTTCCATGGTTATCAGTGAGAAATAAACAGCAGAGGACGTTGATATTTTTTTGTTGCTATGTATTTTTTTCAGTTTTTAAAATGCTTGATACACTTTTTTTGCTCCACAGTTTGAATAGCCAGTGGTATTTCACAAGCCCCATTCATTGCTAGAGTTTCTCATTCTCACTGGGCTTCGCCTTCGTCAACAAGACACACATGAATGGAATCGTTGAACACACAATGGTTCATCTCATAGGAGGGAGCTCAAAAACAGCTAAACACATGATTCTCAGGGGTAAGAAAATGAATAATAAAAGACATGAGTAATATAATTTTGATAAATGGAGACAATTAAACCAAAAACAGCACACTTAACAAATTACATAATAAATTTAACATAAATTAAAATTATAGCAAACAACACAAGGTCACAAACACAAGTGTTGATGGTTGTACTGCATAAAGTGAAATTTTTATCATATGGTCTATCTATATCTACCTCTTGCCTGATTTATATAGATTTTTTTTCTAATATGACTTTTTGTCATCAAGCCACATTAATCAAAACCAACTAATTCATCTTTTTCTTCCTTCGATTTTTCCCAACCCGAACTTGTTGACCTCACCACAGCACTCGCTCTTCCGGCTTTGGGAGGAGAGGCCGAACACGCGACTCTTCCGATTCAGGTGACTCTGATTCACGTTGCAGCAGCACCGCTAACTGCACACTGCCTATGACGTTGGAGGATGACGTTGGAGGATGACGCGGTCAGCGTACCCTCAGTTCATACCGCCACAGGCGCCCGGCATGACCAGAGTGGGCGCTATAGCGATGAGACCAATGAACTTACCCCCCATCATCCTCGGCTGGGCTGGGCCAATTGTTGCCTCGCCAATGCTGCAACTAATTGTATCTTAAAGCAAGTGTGATTGGCATGTTTACACATTATGTCTAGACAAACTTTTGTTTCTCAAAATGTGCGTAGGCCATCCTGAAGAGTTGCGTGACTTTGGTTTGAAAAGCGTGGGATTCTGTGAGCTGGGTGTGCGAGCATGAGCTTGACTCCTTAGTACTTCAGACCCTTGCCTGGAGCATGGCACTTTCTGTCTCTGATTAAAGGGGCCTGTGTTTATTTTTATTTTAACTGAAAACTTTCTGCACCAATAAACAATAAACATTGATATACATTTTTGAAAAGGGAAGACAGCTAAGGCACTCTAATTATATGTAAATTCATGAATTCCTAGCAAGACTAGACCGCAATACTGTGAGAGGGAAAACCGTCCCTGCCAGCCAAAGCTTCTGTTTAAGTATCTGGTACGTGACAGACATATTTAATTTCACCAATCAGCTAACTTGCGGTACTTTGACAAAAGCTGTTGTTAATAGCATAAACAATGGATATATATTTTTTTTCATTTTACAAAGCTGAACAGTGGATGTATACATGAAAGCAGTTATTTAGAGAACGCTTGATGTTTGTGTCTCTCCCTTAAGGCCATGAATTTGTAGAGTTTGCAAATAGGATGCGGTAATATCCTGGAACGAGGACGCTGTACCACGGTAGATTCTCAGAGCGCTCGGCTGGAAGGAAAAGGGATGGGGGTGTTGGGGGCGGGGGGGGTGGGGGGGGGGTGTTTGTCACATTTCCTCCTGTGCTTTCGGATAGAAGGATCCCTCAGCACCTTTCGCTGCTTGCCAAAGACTGTAACAGACTGAACCTGGGTCAGACCAATGTTGAACTTCCTTGACACTGTTACCACAAACATGAGCGCTCATTACGCCCACCTGCTGTTTGCAGAATACCATACACCGTAAAAGCAAAATTAAACAACTGTAAATGCTGTGCATACATTGATTTGTTTTTCCAAAAGTTTTGGTGTTAATTATGGAATTAGATTTATCCCTGAAAAAAGTCAGTAAATTAATTAGATCATTATAATTTGCCATCATAGTAAATTACTTGGAGTATAGAATTGTGTTTTGCTTCTTTAACAGTGAAGTTAGTTGACAGGTGTTCTTAGTACTATTTTCCACTAAATTACTATTGCTCTTTGGTCTCATGCATCCACAAGCAAATTTAATGAACCCTATAAAAATGTTTGACCTCTAAATTCAGCCTCCCTGTGCTTACAGTATCACAACTCTAAACTCAGTCTGAATACTAAAGCTGAAATTTCTCATCTTACATACTCATACTTTTAAATAAAAAATTTACAACTCGGATCATGTCAGGACACTATCTTGAAGTTCTAAAAGTATGGTTTGGTGAATAGCTGAGTTGTGGCTCAAAATGATGAAAAGTTCACACCGCCATGGAGACAGATGCCATTGAATGCGTAACAGCTTCATATGAAATATTAACAGTGTGTGTGTGTGTGTGTGCGTATGTGTGTGTGTGTTTTTTTTTTGTTTTTGTTGCTTGGAGTCCATTTGATGGGGCAATATTTAGGAAGGGAGAGTTATGGCTCAGATGTGGCAACTGGACTAGCTAAGAATCATGGGAAAAAAAGAGGCAAACAGAGGCAGAAAGGCTGTTTTCCGTGTGTTTACAGGTAGGGCTTGCATTTTTAGCTGCATAAAAACTGTATATTGATTCACCAGCTCATTATCTCATTCTAAAATAATCTATATACACATGGTACGTTACATGCTATTAAAGGTCAGATAAAGAGTGGTTTTCCGGAGGGTGCATGTAGAGTAGAGGTACGTGTTCATGGTGAGGCTGTGTCCTGTCACTGAGAGGTCGAGCTGGGGACATCAAAGCAGCAATAACCCCCTTGGTCTCCATCTTTTCAGTATATGGATGACCGCGGGGGCCCTCCCTCCACCCCTACAATGTAGATCACCCCGATTTTGGCCTGTCACCTGGGGTTTGAAGGCTCAACGCCAGATGTCCATTCCATCATGTCCCCTGCATGGGACCTGTTTGGGGGTTTGGGTGTACCGTACACTCTCCTGTTTGAATCAGTGCCATCTTTGGACATTAAGGAATCGTCATACAAGACTGTTTCACTGGTCTTGCTGGCCTTGACTGAGAGTTCGACTGAAAGAGGACACCATGGTTCCAAACAGAACCTTGGTTTTCTGATGGAGGAACTGAGACATGATACGCAACGGCCTAAACTCCACCAAAGCAGCCTCATTCAAGATGAGGATGTATGATGAATAAAATGTGGCACGAATAGGGCATTCAGTAATGGAAGAGGGACTTCCTCCATCTTCATGCCTCATTCTGCCAATCGGTTTACAGGTTTGATGTGACTAAACTAGACTTTAGCCAATCACACGATGACTCCTACTTCAGAGTCCAAATGTTCCGAACGGAAATATGACATTCAGTATACACAGAAACATTAAGATACTGTAAACTAGTCATCACAGAAAACATTATTCTTATGCTGCTGATTAATTTGTCTAAATGAGTTGAGCGTATGAGGAAATACTTTTTTCCACAGGCAATCCACGGTCATCCATTTCCAAAGTGAACCTGCATGCAGATAGGATGTTTTTTTTAAGGCTAACAAGCAGTGATTTTTAAGGCTAACAAGCAGACTAAAAGTGAATCTTTTCATTTTCTTCAAAAATATGTAGGATGGGATTCAATCAGAGGAGGAAATCTTCAGCTTCAGAAGGTAAAAGTACTACCATGTATTTGTTCTACCTGTGCACGAAAACAGGTGATTTCACTTATTAGCTCACCTAGCTCAATGGTTGTGCTCATTAGAAATAGCTGGTATACTGCATTGATGGAATGAATGCATGGCAGATCATTTACTCTCTGAAGCCACGGCTTTCCACCTCTGTTGACAGCTCATTGGTGCTCGACTTTGGCTCATCATTAAAGCAAATGCTCATTTGTATCTTTACAAAAGTTGGCAAGAACAGCAAACATGAAACCGAACTCTCCAAACCGTACTTGTTGAAAAAAAGCGAAACGCTCTTATTAAATTGTAAGTAAAAGTGAAGGACGAGAGCTGGTTGAATCCTTGCTGCCGTTTCCTCACAAAATCGCAGAATTCTTGTAAGATCAGATGTAGAAATTCTGAAAAGAAATGAGCACAGAGATAAGATAATGAAGTGTAAGAGATATCTGATCAACAACATACTCTGTGTCTTGGTGTCTTCACATCGAGCACCCACAAAAGACTACATCTGTAGTCGCTAAGGTGCTTTAGTTTTAGCCTTACTTTTTCCGAAGTATTTGTGTACACAAATGACTCATTTATTGATAGAAAATAGGGTATTGTTTTGGTCTCATGAACACCAACACAAAGCCTACCGCACACAACGCATACCCCATTCATGAGCACACAAGTATATTTTAACCATAGAATGTCATATGTTTAGAGATTCTACATTATGCTATGTCTCTACATATTTTTGGGGATAGCCATGGATAATATAACTAGTCGCACACCTCGTGCACACAAGTGTACCAGTAGTTATCTACTACAAAAAATAAGGTCTTGCACTTTCAGAAGTGAAAATGGTAAAGCTTGTAAGTTTTAAAAGAAAACAAACCTTGCGTGTATATTTCAAAGTCTGGGTGTGTGTAAAGCCAGACAGCTTCTGATATGTTAAACAACCTTAAATGTGTGTTATTGTAGCCTGCACAAGTACGTAGGAAAGTCAACTTTTATTTAATAGTATTATGTTCTGCTTTTTAGTAGGGAACTATATGTCTTTATGTCTAGCTATTTCACCTCCTGTTTGGTTTCGTCAATCACATGCCTGTTAAAATGGTTTTGTACAACCACTAGTTTAAATCTTTAGGTTAACAGCCAACATAACATTTGCTGTCCATCTTCTTAACTTTGTGAAGATTTTCTTCTCTGGTCAAACTGTTTATTTCAGAAATGGACACATGAAAAACTAGTCTAATTCTACTGTAATGTATTTCAGTCTACTTTGTTTTCAACACAAAGGTAATTTGGTCAATGAATGAGGGGTGAGAAAACTGCGTCCCTCACTCCCACTTTTGGCATTTCCTGTTATTTCCTCAGAATAATATTTCCTGGTATTATTTCTTCATTGAATTGACTGGCGAAGGCTCTTAGTTTGTTGTGTCCCCATGAATTTAAACTTGCAATGGATTCGACATACTTCAAAAGTGTCTTTGACTACTTAAAATCTTGGCATATGTCAGTATACATTCGTTCATTTATCCAGTTGGTCCATCATTCATTCATACCTCTTAAATGCGTCGGTATATATTTCATATATATATATATATTTTAAAGGGTGCATGGCCAAGTGGCCACCCTCCAAATGTATTTTTCTTTATTCAGACTATGGGAAGGCTGGGGGTTTGTGGGGGGGGGGGGTGGCCAGATTGGGGGGCTGGAGTCAGGACATGAACCCTGGTCTCCTAGGGATTGACATTTTGGCGAAATGGCTGCTTACCAGACTGAGCTATCTGATCTCCCTCATATTTACTGCCTATTCACTAAAATATGTTCTTTAGTGGGCCTGTGGTGGGTGATTCGTGCAATAGTGTCACATGATCGTGGTTCAGGGTTCTTTCCTGCAGCTGGTTGTTTGAGTCCCAGCTGTGCCATCATCAGCCATAGCCAGAGTCAAACGTGGTGAGGCAACAGTTGGCCCGGCCTCACCATGGAAGGTAGATGTTAAGCCAACTGAAGTCATGGGCGTCACCCCTGCCTCGCAGCCACCGCTGGCAGGCCGGGAGCCTGCTAGCACATGAGCCTAGCATACGCCTGTGATCCTCAGACAGCTTTGGCAGCGTGTGATCGGTAATACATCCGCCGCGCGGAAAGAAGTTAACGCCGTACGTCACGACAATTAGAGGCGTCGCATGAGTACGATGTCCTCCCCCAGAACTGGTGGGAGATGGCTGCTGCAATCGACTGATAAGTTTGGGCTGGTGGTGGAAAAAAAAGGGGGGGGGAGTGTCCTTTATGTGCTATAAAATTAAAACAGTCTAGATGAATTACATAGCGAAAAAAAAACTGAAGTAAAATAGTTTTTCCGCCTCCTGCTGGCTGGGTCCTTTGTCAGCGCTTCCTGCCATTAGGGTCTTGTGATGATCACACTCGGATCTCAATGCTCAAGAACGAAACCTGGCAGGCAATCGCTGCGTGGTAAATTAACTGAAATTATACCCACAGTGTGCGGCCTGGGTTGGGAGGGGGGGAGGGGGGCGGTGAGTGAGACACAAAAAGTGTAACGTTTTTCTTGCCAGAACAGCCAGGAACGTCTAACATCTCGGTACAGAATGGATACAGATGTTTCTGTTCCCATCGACAGAATGTGTCGCAAGGCTGACTTGCCGGCTGAACACCTTTGTTAAAATCTGAATGTAGACATCTCCTCCCCTCTTGTTCTCTGTCTGTGTGACTCACTGTGTCCACAGAGCCCCCCTGGGTGAGTTTAGAGGATATCGTAGTCACATGCATGCTTCCCTTTTACTACCCTCAGTCAGATAATACCACTTTCACCCAGACATGAAACATGGAAGACTTATGACAAAGAGCTCATGAGATCCTATTCTGGTAGCAAATCATACAGGGTTATGATGAACACACACACATACAGACACACATAGGACAGTCTTTGATTTGTTTTGTAGCACAATGTAAAATGCGCTCCCTGAAACACAATGTGCTCTCGCACAGATAGCGGCACCTCAAAACAAAATGGTGGCGTGACAAAGTAGCGTTTAGGAAGGTGGTGCAGATTTGAAAGTACAGTAATTCCTTAGCATTGAATAGCGAGGAAGCTAAGTAAAGAAATATGTGAAGTGGGGCCGCTAATGACCTGTGGACAGGCTGCTGTGTCACTTCCTGTTTAACATGTGCAAATTTTGACATGCACATCCTGTAATGAGCAACTGGGCTAGAGAATATAAATAAGAATAAGAAAAGTACATTGACCTGGATGGACACATTATGGCCAATTTGTTTTAGCATAATGGGTGCATACAAACAAGGAAGTATTTGATAAAGATAAGCAAACAGGGCCCAAATCCCAAGCCCCCTCTCCACCCCACCCCTTCCCAGAATGTGGATGCAAATCCTTCACCTGCAGCTGTGCAAACTTGCCCCCCCCCCCCCCCCCCCCCCCCCCCCCCCCCCCCCCCCCCCTTCTCCGCTCCCTTCCTGCCCAGTTCCCTCTCTGCTGAAGGCAGGTCTCCAGGCACAGGAAACAGATGCCGGACTTCACACGGGCTGAAGCCGAGCAGCGACCCCTCCGAAGCTTCCACGGCGACCGCTACCCTTCCCCTTTCCCCTCCCCGCACTTCACCACGTCTCAGCAATTCCCGTTGAATTAGGTTGCCTTGACAGCGCTCGTTTTTTTTTTTTTTGGACTGCTTTGCTGTTGCATTTTCTGTCTGACATTTTATGATTGCGCAGAAAGAAAAGGAATACGAAAAAAATGGGGATAAACAGAGGACACAGTGTGGCTTATCATGCTGATCTGGCAGCAAGAAACACTAAAAATATCACAAGTTCTGGGAAATGAGCTTTGTGCTTTCTGACAGTGTGTTCTTTGGGTCCCAGCCATGTCTTGTAAAAAAGCATTTCCTTATGTTCCACAACATGTGATTCTGTACAAATAGCGCAGTCCCTTGTTCATGCATGTCATTGAATTAAAAGTTAAAACGTTCGGAGTCCGTGACTACACACTTTTCCTCCTTCCGTCTCTTATGAGTCTTTGACTCTGTGCAAGTTACAGAGTAGCGTTTGCTTTGGTTTGTTTTGATCGCACGTTATTGCATCGTGTAATACGCCGCATGGGGGTGGAAGCCCCAAGCGCCAGAAGACATAAAAGGTGTTCTGTGTTTTTGAAGTGCGCTGACGAGTTCACCGCGCCAGTCCCCTTCAGACAACTATTGGATTGTCCGTCCCATCATGCCTCTTACATTAAAAATCCCCTTTGATGCCCGAGGCCTCTCAAAAGCCAAGTAGCCATGCCCTGGCCTACGTCACGCCTTTGATCCCGTCCCACGCACGTCCTACGGCACCCGCTTTCCACGAACGCCACTTCAAATGGACATCACGTCTGTTGCCGATGTCATCATTCCTACACACAACTTTGTTCTTGTTTATCAGGTGTTTTCGCACGTAGGGGAGCTTGGCCTTTTCCCTCAAGATCCTCTTCTGGCATTTGCTGAGGTCAGGCACATTTGGGACATGGGAAATGCCGGCATTTTTATGTTAAAATACGTCCTAAGACAGGAAGCTTTGAAATGACACTAAACAATAGCATTGACAAATGGAGTGAGTCTAAAATTCAAGTTCATTATATAGTTCCCTCTATAATACTTTGGGACGAAGACACATTGTTTTCTTGATTTGGGTATGTACCCCATAACTTTAGACGTGTAATTCGATTCACCATAACATTTGGGATATATTAATGTCATGTAAATTATAGTAGCCATGTTCGGTACTTTGTCACACATCCTTTGCATGCGATGGCTTGCTATAGGATAAGACGCTGCCCACTTAGTTTGGAGGATTTTGCTTGAACTTGAGCAGATGGGTCTGTATACATCAGGGTTCATTCTGCCGCAGGTATCAGCTCTTACATCATCAAAAAAAGACAAGTGAGCCAACATCTGTGGCGGTCATGCATGCCAAACCATAACACCCTCAGCATCTCGTTTCATAGATGAGGTGGAGCGCGTTTTGATCTTGAGCAGTTCATTTGGCCTCCACACGTTGCCCTTGCCATCACGCAAGGTCATCTGTCCACAAGACCTTCTCCCAGGTCTGGGCTCGTTCTTTTAGGAACTTCTTAGCAAACTGCTACCTGGCCAGCCTGCTTTTATGGCTAACTAGTGATTTGCATCTTGCAGTGCACCCTCTGCCGTTCTGTTCATCGAGTCTGCCATAGGCAGGAGTCACTGATACAACCATGCCTGCCTCGTGAAGACTGTTTCTGATTTATCAAACAGGTGCTTTGGGGGGTTTTTCTTTGTTATGATGAGAAGTCTTCTGTCATCAGCCGTGAAGGTCTTCCTTGGCCTACCAGGCCCTATGGGATGACTAAACTCAAATTCTCTTTTTCTTCTTAATGATGTTTCGAGCTATTTATTTTGGCAAGCTAAAGGTTTGGCCTATGTCTCTACACAGTTCTCTCTTATCTCCCAGCATTACAATAGCTTTCTTAGCTGTCATTGCCACGATGCTGGTCGTACCTTTTGACAAACATCTAAAACAGACTCCAAAGGATTAAAAAGCCTTTTATACTTGCACTAAGAAAGCTACATGATACACTTGACTAATCAGAAGCACCTGAAAAGCCATTTATCCCAAATATTATAGTAATTTCTTCTCAGTGAACCCAGAATGTATAGATCCGCTAAATAAAAGATAGATTCCCACAAAAAGATCCCCTTTAATAAAAGCTGAGAACTGAAACATAAACCGCATGTGAATTGTTCGATTAAGATCCAAAATGGCAGCGTACGGAGCCAAATTAATTAAAAAATGTGTCTTTGTCCCAAACGTTATTTAGGTCACTGTATGTCTTTTGCAAAGTATATATGAGAGTCGAGACTTCTGGTTTCTAGTTTAATCAGCACACAACCTCCTCAGCTCCCCCAGAGAAGCAAAGCCGTTGTTCATCGTTCGGCGGCCCGAGGGGGAAGGCGGTCAGGAGAATTATTGCCGCAGCGCACAATGAAGTGTTTATACACATTAATTCACTTTAAAATGCTGGATATACATGATCTGATTTATGTTTTTTTTCATCATGTGACTGTCTCATTTCCTCTGGTAGTTATTCTAATAAGCAGCTGAAATTACAAGACTTCCAAAAATGTTATTATGCTGGCGGAAAATTAAAACTAAACAAGAAATTGGGCAAAGAAAAGAGACACATTTACCCTACCCTGTCATATTTTGCTGAGGGGGGTGGGGTGAATTTGAATATGTACAACAGAAATGGTAGAGGCAGAAGGGAATGCACCAATTATGAGATATGAGGTAGAAATGTTTAAGTATGAATTGTGGCATATTAAGACGTATTCCCACTTCTGCTTGTCATTTCTTTATTCTCTGATTTGATGGTGCTGAAAGCTTATTCTGAACATTATTTGCCTTGTGTAAAAATAATCCTGTCAGGAAGACAAAAGTAAACGGGTAGGACATTCCGAAATTTGATTTGCATGGAGGATATTGTTGTTGTCATTAAGAAACATTGACAGCAGGTCTGTTTAAATTTACCCTACTGTACATTTTCAGTGATTCATTAATTTGGATATTTATTATTAGTATTCTGTGTAAATACTAACTTTACACAGAATGTTCAAAACATTTTAATTTACCTGACTTTACAAATACCAAACTGTATGACTCTAGACATGCAAATCAGAGATGGACTGACAGCTGATTTGAATGGTCAATACCAACATAATACACACACACACACACACATACACACACACAAATTCCTTGCTCATTCCTACTCCAAAAGTGTGACTTTCTCACACTCTTTTATACACAATCTTGGATTCTTTTATGGTTTTCTACAGCTTAAGTATAAAAATAACACTGTGTTGTTTTTATATATTAATAGTTTGTTCAGTTTTAGTTAGTTCAGTTTGGTTGAAGTATTTGCTAGAAGCAAATACAAATGAAGTCATAATAATGTAATACATACTTTAAAAAGAAACTAAAATCAAAACAAAAATGTCATATTGCGACACTTGTATGAATAAAGATACCGTTACCAAGAGACCAGGTGCACAGCCTCCACAGCTATCTACCTACTTTACAGTGAGCAGCTTAATGTGCTGAAAAGTGCACATTAAGCTGCTCAGTTGTAAAGTTTGACAGTTTTTTTAGTTGGGAATTTTCCCCTTTTTCCCCCACCCTGATAAAAGCCAGATAGTTTGGTACCCTGCAGCAACCTGCTTCCGCTGATTCAGTAGGAGGATGCCACTGAATGTTATCCCCCGAATCATGTGATGGTCGGTCCTCAGGCCTTTCCTTGGTGCAGGCTCACCACCAATCACACCCTGCCTGTTTTATCAGAGGATTACACAGGATGCGTTCCAATACTTTTTCTCATCTCCTCCCCTCCGTTCCTACCCCGGAAATATGTGGGGGAAAGGAGGAGATGAGACGAAAATTGGAACAGCTAATGCGATTAGCCCTTTATGAAAGTCGATCTTGGCTATAGATGAAGTCGTGTAACTTCGACTGATTCTGAGGATACCTAAGCCAATCAAAATTCTCTGTGGGATGGTCTTTTAATCGGACTGGTCGTTAGCACAATGATGTCACCCAGAAATGTGAAAAGACTTCCACGGTAGGATACATCGATGTATCCTTCGTTTGGAGGAAAGGAGGAAGCGAGCGAAATTTCGTCTCCTACCTTTTTGGAACGGTGGAGGAAAGGAGGACACATAGATCGGTTTCCGGGGCAAGGAGGAAAGGAGAGAGGAATGGAGGAAATGAGGAGAGAAACTTGAGCATTGGAACAGTTGATTCTTGGTTCGTGCATCCACGGGTGCCTGACTGACCAGGAGTGGCTGCAGGAGATGAGTCCAATGATAAGACAGCTTTTTTAACCCCTCCCATCAAGTCTGGTCCAATCGGTGCCTCACCTCTAGCCATAGCTGGCAAAGGTGTGGCTGGGATTCAAACAACCAGCCATACGCTTCCCAAGTGAATGTCTTACCCTTTGAGCCACTCAGAGGGACTGTGTGGAAATATTGCTGATATTGTATGTCTGCACTATCAATTATGAGCTACAACAGAGTTCAACACATGCGTTTTGATCATCGGCTATTATTGACACAGATAGATAATTTTCCTCAAGTGAATTTGACCTTAATTCGAACTTAAATGTATTGCCATCAAGGTTTAATTTATAACCATACCTAATTCAATAATACCCCTAATTTTCTTAACGGAATGAAGTTTTTATATCCAGATTACTTTGGGATCATTTTAAACCATGCTTGAGAAAGGAAGTTTTCATGACAAACAGAAACTTTGTGCAAAAAATACAAAAAAAAACAAAAAACAGAAAAAAAGCTACATCCTCCTACAGAGAAAGCATTAAGATATCAGACACATAATAGTAAACAAATACAATTTAAACTATTCACTTTTGTTTGGCTCTAACAGATTAATTCTCCAAAATATATCCTGCACAAGAGCCATAGGGAACATAATTAGTGCAAATACAGCCAGGGAAAAAATATGTATTGTAAAGCACACAGCCATCATAATTTAGGAACACAAGCAACCCCTGTTGGCCCCATGATGCATTGCAGCTTATGGAGGAACACACTGCAGTTTTCGGAGCCTGGGAAACCATAGTCTTGGCTGGAATTAGAAGGGTAGGTACGTAAAATAGTAATTGATACCAGTAAATGAGTCTTTGTAAATGACTCCAGTGCATGTATGTTGTGGAAAAGTTGGCATAGGAGCTCAGTCCGAGCTGGGCCGGCCTGGTTGTTTTTATGCGCCATGGTAACCACGGGTTGATGTTTGGACTTTGGACCTTGGATGAATGGTCATTGCATAAAAGCTCTTTCAAAGGTATTATTGAATAATTTGTTCTATTTCAAGCTTTCAGCATATTAAAGCACTTAGCCCATTCACAGTCAGCACTTAAAACTGCTTTTTAGACCTCTGTCTCTATTTATATTTTCCCTTTTAAAATACTGTTTTACAAAAACTACCCTCTCATCATATATTTTAATCCAATTCCACACCATAAGACTTTGCAGACTTAGACCATAAGACTGCTGTTTTATTATATTGCCATTCATAAGTAGATCTTATTAAAACATATATAGTCTACGTAATCTTCAGATAATTAATGCAATTAACTGTCAATTGAAAATTAGCTGATTACCATGTCCAGGGTTTGTAAGCACTTTGTTTACTTGTTATGTAAGTATATGTACTTAAAATATTGAATAAAATAATGACTGAAATAACTGTGTTCACTTACAATCCTACCAATCAGTTTGTCACACATAAAAAAGCATCTCCAGCAAAAATGGTGGAGTACATTACTTGTAAAATGGGCCATAATTATGGTTTAAATCCGAAATGGCACAGTTGCTACAACTGCCAATGTTTTTGTGAAATAACTGCTGGGATAACAAGGGAAGAGATAATGTCTCAAAACAATTCGTTGTACATACACAAATATAAAAAATTGTGTATACTGTAGATATATGGACATTTTAAAATAATATGACTAGTATATTTCGCAACGTCGATCGGCACCGCTTCAGCTTAATGCGTAGGTATTGCAAGCACAGTAAAAATAACATTTTTATTCCCAATTCAAAGGTACACATTTGTATTTATGGGGCTTTTTGTCGTATGTTAAACGCTCCAGCGATGTCTGGCAAGGTTGAGGATCTGCACGGACACAAAGACTGTGTAAGAGTCTGCAGGCTGTAAGAAGGAGACTTCTCCATTGGGTTTGCTGCTTTCCTGTGCTACATCACTTCTATGACTTCGGTAAGAGAAACCGAGATGCTTGAGCATACCGCCATGTGTAAATGTTGGCTGTCTCTAGTCTTCCTCTACAGTTCTGCACATGTGGAGCTCATATCTGTATAAGACCAACTTGTAACCTTCGGGGTGTAACTGAAGTTCACGTCATGTATTTCAGAGTATTTGGGCAGCGTCCATGCATCATTGTTCATCCTTTCCTCGACCAGGCATCTGTACAACGAGCATGGCTTTTGAACACAGATGGGTATTCCAAATCTTTGGAAAAAAGGGGCATGCTAAATTTATAAATGACATATTTTACAGTTTGCCTCAGTATGTTTTGCTATAATGTTTGAGCTTACAAATGATACATTGACATATTTTTCTATCTGTTAAATATGGACGTACAAAATGGCATTCAGTGGACATTCATTTAATGAAAAATAAAAAACTTAGATATGCATTAACATTCAGACCCTATGCACTGATGTCACACAGACATGCGGTGGGGCCAGTATTCCATACAATTTCATATTATATTATTTTGTGTAGATTGCTACCATCAATATGCAATGATTGGTCTAGATTTCTCTTTTTTCAAGGCTAGATTTCTCTATCTATAGAGTATCTTGGACATCACTATGACATGCAGCTTTCAGATTCTGCCACAGATTCTTTTTAAATGAGGCTAGGACTTTGACAGTGCCATTCAAGGATATATATATATATATATATATATATATATATATATATCCTTGAAATTCACCTTTGAGGTGGACAGTGAAACAAAGAACTAGATCAAAATTCAGAGAACGATACATCCTCGATCATGTTCTTTGAATTTTGATCTAGTTCTTTGTTTCACTGTCCACCATGAAGGCGAATTTCAGCGCCAGTTTAACAGACTGAGACACATACCCCTTTTGAATATGTCAACACTTCACCCAATCCGATTTTCTTTCTACTCCTATTAATTTCTCACTCTTTATCTTTATTAAGTGCATGATCGCCATGGCAACATGGGGCATATGCGTTACATATAATGTTTTTGTTCATAGTGACCGTAGGTATGGTTTTATAGCCGGATGAAGAAAGCATGGTGCACGCCCCAAAATACCTATGTTCTGTGTGGCTTTGGAAACGATCTCATAAGACTTGACACATGTGAGACTTTCATTCACCTTTCAAGTATATACCAATCCAAAATTATGTTTGAGTGGCTCAGAAAAAAGTTGATGTCCTTCAGTCGCCCCAAAGTCCCGAGCTCAACTTTATCAAGAATCTGTGGCTTTATATCAGGAATATGTCGGAAACCATAATTTAATAAGTGAAAACTCACTTCCAAATCTGCTTCATTTTCTACGGTTAGGAGAACTGACTCAGCTCTGCGCTATGTATTTGAAAGTTCAAGTTCACTGTCAATTAAACCAACAAACACATGCTGTAATTATTATTTCTCAAACTGCTTAGAGTATTAGCGCAGATGACAAAGGTTTCCGTGAAATGAGCACTTTGTCAGCATTTTTCCCCCTAGAAATAACTATGTGAGTCTGTAATTGGTGCATGGATAGTCTCCAGAAAAGTGTTTTCAACAGTTAGTGTCCTCAAAGTCCTGAGTATGAACACTAGCTATATATAAATGGACCTGTCTTTTTAAACAGCTGCTTGACAGTCAATATGGGAAACATGTCATCAAACAACTTTGACCAATTAGCTGCAACTGGCTGACAACTGTTAAGCAAGAATCCCTAAATACAAACAACATTTTCAGGTGAAGAGTACTCAAATAAGTCATCACTTGAATGGGTTTGTATGCTATTGTTCACCTTGTGTCAAACTGTATACTCCCCATTTATCCACCTGTAGTGTATGCAGGGGCGTAGCTAGAAATTCTGGGGGCCTGTACACAGGCAGGCTCTGAGGGCCCCTCCACTCTTTATAAAATAAATTCCCAGATTTTCTTGGGCCCCTTCATACCCTTGGGCCCTTTATATTTGGTACCCTTTTCCCTCTTGGTGCTACGCCCCTGAGTGTATGTAATGTTACTGGTGGAAAACTGTGTTTGTATGTTTTTACACTGTCCAACTTAATGACATTAGCATTTTTGAGGTTAGCATTCTTTGGTTCTTCTCTTCAGTTCTTTGGTTCTTCAAAACAGTCTTGGTTGGGTAGTTAGATGTTTTAGATAATATCAATAGTAACTAACCTTTAAAAATATACCAAAATATAAAAAGTAAACCAAACAAAATGAAAAGCTGGGGTAAATGTCAAAATTAAACAAATAGTATAAACTGACTTCAATCAAAAAGTCAGCAGACTGCCTTTGTTTGCAAAAAAAGGTAAAGGTAAACCTTACTATGTTTCCTAGGACACTGTAACAAAGGGATCTTGTTACAGTGCTCTGTTGCTATGGCGGTGACAAACATATCTGCCAGGTGAGAAGAGAGAGAGAAGAGAGAGAGGGAGAGATGCCTACCTCCAAATCACCCAGCAAGCCCTGCAACTTTGTGGACCAGGATCAAATCTGGTAAAGTCTTCCTTTTTATAAGTCATTACACTGAGTGTAAAATTAATTATTTTCATATTTTATTTAGGAAATTTAAGTTCACTTGGCACTCGGAAACTTTTGAACAATCAGCCTAAATATATTGGCTCTCTTCTTGGTCATAGTTATCATCTTCTTCATCTAATTGCTGAGGTGTCACAGTTTTGAGATGTAACACATGAAGGCCTATGGACTGACAAAGCAGGCACATTCAAGATGGCCGACATGATGAATGAATAGAGCATCAATCCAATGGAAGAAAGAAAACCCCACTCTCTTTTTCATGATCTCCTTCTTGGAGATTACCGGTCGGAGGTGACTGGAGCCTTCAGGCTAGTCACTGGGTGCCGTGGGTATCCCATAGTCATAGTATATCTCAGTTACTTCTTCAGAGAACCGAGGTTCTATGACATTCTCTTTCGAAACCTCAACGTAACAGGAGAAAGGGAACCCCAACACCATCAGGCCTGCCAACTGTGCCCAACAGGAAGCGCTCACGGCTGGAAATGGCAAAACACCACCTGCCTGAAGAGACCCACAACGGAGAACGGGGCAGATACATTAGGATTATGCCCTGAGCCAGGCGCAGGGCAGCTGCAGCAGTACCATAGTGCTGAGTGCACAGATGTTCTCTTAAACAACCAGCTCAGAAGCTCTGCCAGGCGGAGTCAACTATGTTGGAAATCCCTATGGCAACCCCAGTCCCTATGTGACCACAGACCACAGGTGTACCCATCGCCTCCTGTACCGAGCGCCTCATCTCAGCGGTGCTGGTGAAGGTGTGCAGGGCCAGAGAAGGATGCAGGGTTAAAGAAAGGGCAAAACTTGTGTGCATTCGAGAACTGAGCAAACCAAGCACAGAGAACGGTGGCCAGAGGAATTCAAAACACGTCTGCAAAGATGGGACAAGTCTTACGTTTCAGACACGTTCCTTAAAAGGCAAAAGGAAAATGAAGAGGATGAAAAGCTTGACAGTTCAGCTGGTCAAGCTAGTTAACAAACTGAGAGGTAAAACGGAAAGCTAGCAATGGCTAATTAGCCTTAGGCTATGCTAACTACAGTAAGTGTCTACAAAACTGAAAATTTGATGTGCCATGTAGAAGATGCAGAGTCACTATTCATCAGTGTGAAACTCAGACAGTGTGAGCACTCCACAGAAACAAAAATATTCACACGCTGCCTGTGTAGGGAAAGTCTCCTGTGTGAAACATATTTTAAATGGAAAAGTCTGATTTCCATATTAATATTTCATTACTTTTTTGTCCTCAGGAAAGTTCATGTGAATGTGGAACGGGAATCTGCCAAAACCTGGCCGCAAAAATGGGGCTTTCTGAAAGAGTCTTACAATGAGGTGAGAATATGCCAAATAGCTACATGCCTATCTTAGCTTCTTCTCTTGTAACCAATGTGGCACAGTGGCAGATGTGGCCACTGAGCCAGGTGGCTAGTGAAAGGAAAGGCTGACAAAAGTTTAAACAAAAAATGGCCCAATGGCCTTTTATTCACAGAAACTACAAAACAGTGCAGGGTTAACTCAAAAACAGTACAGCCATCAGAACAAAAAATGCAACCAAACCCCTTTAGCATTCAAGGCAGTGCTTAAATAAGTGGCATAATTGAAGGCAAGCGCTAGCACCTTTGATTAGCAAACATCCTCAGGTGAGCCTGCCTGTTACCGAGGCAACTGCTGTTCAAGCTCTTGCAGTCTCACCAGGCTGAACGAGGGACCGGGAAGTGACAGTAGTTTAAGGGGGAGGAGCAGAGGAGCTTGCCCCTCCCTCCACCTCTTCTGCCACCACACCCATTACAGAGAAAAACCAATAAAAATGCATGCAAAACATAGACAAATATTTCCACATGTTTTCTGGACAAATGACAGTTACTAACAAGTCCACTGGTCTGGAAGCATGTTTCAGCTACTAACCTGTTCCCACCTCTCACAGGAAAAGCAGGAGAGCAGCAAGATGAAAGATAAAATGGTGGAACTAGAGCTCCCTCAACATTTGAAGACACGCCCTCCCACCCCACCTGAGAAATACATAGAGGTGATCTTTTCCTCCGTCATATAATTTAACTTCTTCTAGGTAAAGGTGGTGCTCATCATTTATTTTGAAAGCCTTGGCTGAAGAAAAAAGGCGGAGTCGACCGAATGTTTTAAAGCCGCCGTATGTAACATTTTCAGCATTAAAAATATCAGCAACTGCTGTGTTCAGTTGGGAGGGATCGGTGAATTAGCTCATCTGAGAGAGGTGCTGGTACATTGCCATTATTCCTTGCTAAAATTAGCCATCCAGACCAGAAACAGCACTTGAAAAGGACAATAATATTGGGGTCAATCTTGGGGTAACATTCCAAGAGAGGTGTAGTCATGCTGGCTGCACATCTTTCAAATGCAGATCACAGACCACTTTCATAGCAATATCATGGGCTACAACACAAACCAGCAGACCCGCTGCTTCTTCCGCAACCAAACTGAGTAGAATGACATGTATGGCCGTTGATAAAGCAAAGGGGGAGTTGGGTGGAACTAGAGGACAACAAGCTGTCTAGGGTACCTTTGCTTGCAATGGTGGACAGACCGTCAGATAGCTGAAAGTACTGAGGATGGCTATGGGATATGGAGTGGTACAAATGCAGCGTTCTTTGCGTGGCGGTTCTGTGGGTCCTGTTAGGAGATCGATACTTTTTGTGGTAGGTGCTTAGTAAGCTCATAAGCGGTGTTTACCACTTGTTAATTTTGCCATAATCTGTTATATTAGTCAAATTAATCTTCTTGTATGATGAGTCATATTATGCCACATGATAAGTTCTACAACAGCAATGCTGGTCTTCTGGGACTAAGCTTATCTGAACAGCTGAAATTAAATATTCCTCTTGGCAGATAAATTATTTTTCCCCCATCGCGGTGTCTGTTACTTTTCCAATGAATATCATAACTGAACTGTTTTGTTCAGGCTTTGAATTAGTTGCCTTTGTTTGGTTTTAGTTCATTATTAATTGGATTTTTAGAAAGTGAGGAAATGTTGTTAACACCAATTACAGAATTGCCTATGACATCAGTTATAGATGTTAAGATTATAGGTGCCAGTGCAATGGTACTCTGGAACTAGTCAACAATGGGCACACCATTGCAGTGTGTTGTGTAACTGAACTACTTGAAACTGTTTATGATAGCTGGCTGAAAAGCGTATTTTCTTAAGAAATGAAAATTAATCTATGTGAGTTTGTTTGTGAAGGTCGGTTCAGAGCTGTGGGGTGCCAGAGAACATACTCCAAGGGCAGTTCTGCTCCGAAGTAGTGAACAAGTTTGGCCAAATGTTCCTTTGCAGCTACCGTAGATGTAGTTTTCTGTATATTTACACACTGCAGTTTTCAGAGCCTCAAATATAAGATTTCAGCTGTTGATTTGGATTCGTTTGTACAGGACTCCAGACTAGTTTCCTATTAAACTACCTCCATTTAATTTTTCTCACTCAGGCAGGAGGGACATTTTTGTGTGCAGTGCAGTAAATTTCCCCCAAAAGTCCCAGAAATCCAAGGAAGATTCAGATGTACTTCCTCCTTCTACCTTAAAGATCAAACCTCACTGTCAAACACAAACATAGCTATGGGATGGTAAACCATTTGGTACATGTGTTCAGTTCAATAACATAATGAAAAAAAAAACACTAATGTCCACTGATATCATGATAACTCCTGTGCTAAATACAGTATAATAACTTGTAATAAAAGAAATGAAATTTTCTAAGGATATAACATTTTATGTCTAATTAAAATGTATGATTAAAATGTAGGTTTGAATTTTGTTTACTTAGCTATGATAATGCAGCATATTTTAATGAGAACCTGGTGTACATTGCTGGAAAAAACAAATGATAAGTAATTAGACTAAAGACTTAATTGAATTAAATGATAAACTAAATGAGAAACGTGTTTTGCACATGATTACAGACTGAAATGCCATATTAAACTAACATAAAACAACAGAGAAAGGAACTATTCTTCAGAAACTACTCTATTCTTCGAGCTGCATAGGTACATCCTATAAATAAAACAGCAGTAATGACAAATACAATATGTAGATGCCTTTTAAAACTTTCTTTAATTACATGATTCACACATTAATTGCGAGCCTAAATTGATAATGCATTTAATTAGACTTAATTGCAGTTGTTAAAAATGTGTCACGTAGATAATTGAAATTAATGCTTTTTTAATCAGTTACAAAAAGACCGTTTTTTTCTCACAATTAGATTTTTTTCATCTTCATCTCCTCAGAATATATTGTTCTGGTAGTACATAGCTGTACCCCATCATTAACAGTGACCGTCTGATCCAGGTGAGGCCGTCTCCCCCGGTTCCTCAGACGACGCAGGCGTTCATTGGCTGGCGGTCGGCTGTGCCGGAACTGCAGTTGGAGCGATATGGGCGGGTGAGGTGCGGGAAGAAGAGCTTTCTGAAGGAGCTGGGCTGGGCTCTGGACGCCTGCTGCTGAAGGCCCCACGGATGTCTCCTCAGGGCAACGGTTCCATGCATCCCAGCTACCTCCCCGAGCAAGACTACCGTTCTCACCACGGTGGTATCACACGCAAAACATCTCCGCTAAACACTAAATAACATAACGCAGCACAGCTAATATCACGCAACACGGCTAAACACCGCATAACACAGCACCGCTAACATCACACACAACACAGCTGAACTTAAGGCAACAAGGCAACACCACTCAACCTAGCTAAACATAACACTACTCCGCTAACTTTAGACAACCCAGCTAAATACAGCTACACAAAGCACCATTTAGCTAAACGCAACACAACTCATATAATACAACCAAACATGCAACTCAGTACAACACATCTGAGAAAATTTCAAGAGTATTCTGTGTCAGTAAGAGTATGTTCCAGCATGTAAATTCATTCATCCAGTTTCCTGAATTCCATACAATGTTTTGAATATCACAAAGAACATTGCAAGAATGTTCTGAGAATGTTTATTTAGTTTATTATTCCACATTAAAAAGGATTTAAATCATTTGTGCTTATGGCAGTCAATGCTTAAATTCTAAACATCCCCTTTGATGTTTCCTCTTAAAATCTGAAAATGTTGTCCTCTTTGATGTTTTTCTCACAAATAAATGACAGCAATCTGAATTGTTGTCAGCAAGAAAGATGAAGAGCACACTTCTGAGACCATGAATGAACTTTTTTGGGACCAATAAATACATTCCAGCAACTGTACTCATGACATGATATTTCAACTGAACGCACATCTACCTGGAATCCAACTTTCTTGGATCATTTCTTGTTAGTCTTCACTGGTGTAACCTGAAACACACCCTAACCCATTCTGCCTCCAATATACATTTCTAACATTATTAATATGCTTCTCACATGAAAGTATTATATTTAATAAAGTTATGAGCTTATAAGAGTTGCAGTTCCTCAGATCAAAATTTAGACTGTGGTTAAGGGTATATTAACTAGTTGTGATTAACTATGGTATTAAAACTAATTTGTGATAAAGCAGTATTGTGTTTGGTCAGCTGTAACCCAAATGAACAAATATGGCAGGCTACAGTCTGCCGTTAGACACCATGTGATTTAATAGACAAGTGAACTTTCAAGCAACATATATGTAACTTTATTATTGTTATGAGTCTGCATGTGAAACATGGCAAGACAGTTATGAATATTCTTATTTGGGCTGTGGAACTATATTTAGCTTAGGTCATATTGCATGTAGTACTGCAACAACATAATGCCCTATGGGTTTGGGGTTATCACATTAAAAACCTTAATGGTCAGGAGATGGGAGTATGATATAAACAATTACAGACGCTTCAGTCCTGTTGTTAGCAGGCATGTCATACCACTTTGTGGAGCATCTTTTTTTTCCCTTTTGTTTGGTCAGAAAATGTAATTCAGCTTTGTACGTGACTGAATCATGTTACACACAATGTGGCGATGTCTTGCAAACTGAATAATAAATAAAATGTGAATTCATTACTGATTAATTGTTTGATTGATGAAACTCTACTGCTGCTTCACGAATGGGAATTTGTGTTTACTTGAATGCCATTACGTGAAAACTCATATATGTAGAGAATGGGGGCATTGATATGAACCTGGTGCGTGTCTATCAGTTCCAGTCAAATGCCTTCGTCACACTGAGCCTAATACAACAGTACAGCTGCAGTGACATTTGCAAAGCTCCTCGGTTTGCTAATTCTTCTCGGGGGGAAATCGCAAAACACACATTTCAGATTATTATGGAATCTGCTTTTTTTAGCGATGGCAAGAGGAACGGCTGGTGTCTATGAATATAAAATGAACAGGACATCGTTATTATGATAAAAGTAGATTTTTTATCATAATGTATCAATGTATTTTGTTTCAATGGCATGGAAATGTTCTTTAGGGAAACACAGAGAGTTGGCTCCGTAAAGCTTCTCTGTGGTACTTGGGTAAAGTCACTTTGGTTTGACATGGGTGTGTGTTTTTGAGAAAGAGTGTAAAAGTGTGTGCTGGGTGGTGGGTGGTGGTGTAAGATGAGAGCCCTGGCGGAGAGTCGGTCTCGCCCTGACCGCTCGATGACTCCTCACGCGTTTGCTTCGTACGCATAGCTGAGGTGCCAGACACTGCCTCAGCTACCCCTCTGCTGACCTGCTATTACCATTACAGCATTTGTCACATTCTACACACACACTCACACTCACACACACACACACCCTGCCATGCACATACACTCAGGCATACACACACGCTCACACACAGACATACACAGCCCTACATACACACCACTGCACACACAGCCAGACATACACACATGCAGACATATGCACACACACACCGAAACATACGCACCCACATACACACAAACACAGACACCCAGGCATACACTCACACACATACACAGACACACTATACACACATTATACAAAGCAGCTCATAATTTACACATAACCAATCTGTCATAAAGCTCAAGTATAGACAAACATAGACTGTCACGCCAATGTGTCAATGTGAGCTCTAAGGCAGAAAGAAGGCACCTATAATTAGAATGTAAGTTGTGACTAAGTTTAAAATGCCTTATGTGGTCTGACCTGCTCCCTCTTTCTGCCACTTTGAGTGCTGTGCTATGTACTTACTGAGGAGAGGAGATGAACCTGCAAGGTTTGTACTCTGAATAACCTTCCATTAATAGGGAGTTAACAGACAGTATGAGAGCCCTCTACCCTGAGGACCACACATGTCTACCATTTGCGTGGCCTTTGTGTGATACCCCCTTGAGGTGTTAACATGGTAACTTGGTCGGGGGGGGGGGGGGGGGGGTGTGGCTGCCTGTGTCTCCTTTGCAATCTGTAACTGTACCAGGTACAGAAGGTTATAAAACTTCCTCCATAATTGAGGGCAGCTTATCGCCTAGTGCCCAGGGTGCTTCAGGTTGAGGTTACGGCTTAAGCCCCATTCTATTCACAATAAGATCAGTGCAGCTGTTGGGCCCTTGAGCAAGGCCCTTAACCCCACAATGCTCCTTGGAGGGATTGGCCCCTGGATAGTCTAATCAACTGTAATTGGCTTTCGATTAAATAAGCTAACTAAGCTAAATAAGATAAAATCAGCTAAACTCCAACCATTCAGTTAATTGGTGACTAAAACAACAAAAATAATAGTTGATAGTTAACATTTATAGTGCTTTATGTTGAGGGGGTGGGGGGGAGGAACTCACCCAAACCACCAGCAATATGTAGCATCCACCTGATACACGGCAGCCATTTTGTGAAGGAGCACTCACCACTCATCACACGTGCTATACACAGCTCCCACACATAAACTGTCACAGATCTGTGATCAGTAAGCGTGAAACATGAAATTCCTGGGTGTACCTGAGTGACTGTACTGTGTGTGTATATGTGTGTGCGTGTGTGTATGTGTGTGAGAGAGTGATTATATGTGTGTGATATGTGAAAGAGGAGTGATGATTTTGGTCAATTCTGATGACTGCAGAACGACCAATCATGCCCCTTACAAAAGACCAGGGACCAGCATTTCACAATATGAGCGCAACCTCTATATAGACATAAAATATTAGTTTCAGCGTTAGACTATATTCTAGACTACATATTTTTAATAAATCAATACCTTTAAAGACTTTGGGTTGTACAGTATTTTCATTGTATGTTGTACTTGAGAAATACTGCAAAGGCACATTTCTGTTGTGCCTCTCTACTGAGGCAATATTTCTTTGCTTTGGCTCTACCACCTGGTTAACTAGGCACACTGCATGCAAGCCAGCCAGCCAGCCAGTACAAACATACCAGCATTATGGCAGCTTTTTATCCAGTACTCAAAGTGCTCTTTATTAAAAGAACCTTTTCATCAAAATTAGTAGCACTGCTGTCAGCACTGAGTTGTTTTGTTTAGTTATTCAAATTGGGCGAACCGTCGCTAATTTTGCATTACGATATTGAACTTGGTGAATGTAAGCTGTTGTCTAAACTTGCATTTTGGCTGTAGTCAGTCATACCAGCTGATGAAAATATGGTGTAATTTATAAAAGCAAAATGGCTTTTCATAACTGAAGCCTTAGTGATTATTTTGTTTTAAGAATCCAATTGGAAATGTTGGCTGGGACCCATTTAATGAATTTAGCCTTTTAAGGGAATATACTATTCTAATTTAGAGGGGAAAAAAAATCACATTCCAAAGGACATGCTTGTCTCCGAAAAAAAATGATGTTGGTCTGTAAAGCCAGTTTTGACTGACCTGCATTTGCCCTTTGGGAGAATAGGAGTATTTGGTGGGGTTCCAACCATTGTCTTTATTGTTGCTTTTTATGGAGAAAAATTGTGGGTATTGGTTTCAGTGTTTGTTTTGTAACATTGTGGTTTTGGCTCCTTTGGCAAACACATTAGGTCACTTTGTGATTTTGTGATTTTGAAACAATCCTGGCAGTTCCAGTATGAGACCGTGGAGGGGAAGTTTAGGAGCACTGAGAACAATCAAACTGAAACTAAGTGACAATGCCTGCTTTGGGTTTTTCTGAATTTTTGTGCATTAACAAATACATACAGCATTTTTCTGTCCTTATGTTAAATTTATTATTTTAAATTACAATATTTTTAGTTAAAATATGAGGGTGAACTCCCTCCAATCCAGAAATGGTCATATTCATATTTCCTAAGTGAGTGGAGTATTGTAAGAATTGAACAGCTATATAACAGCAGGACAGATTACATTATGTTGATTTGGGATTGGGATTTTGAAATCATTCTGGTGACAGTTTGCTTTGTGACTTCAGAGTACATTCTTGGCAACAGTTTCTTTTGGAAACCAACCTGTCTTCCCAATACCCCATGTGAGCAGTAGACTTAAATAATTAAACATTTTAATTGGACTGCTGCTGGTAATGACTACCTTTAGTTGGTCACCTAGAAAGGTGTCGAAAGTATGAAGACTTAACCTGTAATGCAATGCTTTTAAATCCTTTATTGAAATGTACACTTTCCACAAAGTTCCTGAGGAGTAGTCACAAAGGCGGAGTAGTCTCACCCACATTCTCCTGGCACAAAAACGAAGGCCTGCGTACAATGCTTAGAACGTCTCCTCTAAACGAATGAAACCTGTGTTTTCAACAAAAGCCACTGAACTATCTCAATGTCGATAAGAAAAATGCTCGTCGTGGGCAATGCATTATATTTCACATTTCTGACTTCTCTGCCGACTGGCATTCACCATGAAGATAACAATTTGGCATAGCGGTCTCGTTGCCATGCATTCATCAGTTATGACAGACTCACCTACAACAGACACTACAATTGTCCTCAGCCTGACTCCGCAATGGGCTGACTACAGTCTAATAAATACCTGGCATGTCAGAATATGACTGCCCCAGACGATACAACTGACTGCGCGGAATGAACAAGGCCGTCCTTCTTTCGTTCCCTCTCATTCATGTGAATGGCCTACTCTGTAGACCCAAGGACCTGATTTCTCAAGTGCTTATATCACCTATGAATTAGCACGTCCATTGAAATCTGAGTGTCCAAACACATTGTTGGATTTTACCATCAAAATTCTATTTCCTGTCAAACATATCTCACTGTATGAGAAGCAACATTCGTTGTTAAAATTGCCCTCAAGAATACATTGTAGGCCTTGGCTGTATGATAAAATGTGTATCCTTGTAATTAGCATAATTGTTTCAGCCTGATTCTGATTCACTACTGGTCGTTCCTCTTCTGATATGCATGTGTAATTAGCTAAATTAGTTTCACTGATTGTTTTATGAATCCAAATTGTTTAGTAATATTTCTATTTAGCTGTCATCCATTTTCGTTATTCAGTTTTGAAATTTATCAGGTATCTGTGGCTGTGTTTCCTCAAGAATAATAATATGCACATATTTGACTAAATCTAAATGTTACAAATGTTATACATTTTATTTATACAGGTACTCAGGTCTGTTTATTATGTTAAACTTTAATTCCTTGTATATTTTCATTTACATATTCAAACGCTGATGACAGTTTTATACCCTCTTACTGTTCTTACTTATTCTGAATAGAATAAGAATATTTTACACATATTTGTGTTTTGTATTTAAAAGCCACATGCTGTAATGTGTTGTAATAGGATGTTGGGAGGCTGTAAGTATTCAATATTTTCTTTAATTGAAACATAAATATAGGACAAATGAGCGAACGTACAGGGAAAAACATTCTGTAAGATTCATTCAATCACACTTGGCCTTTTAATGGCTTTTTAATAAATCAAAACAGACTGTTAACTGTCATGCCTGCTAACTGTCTTTTTAAGGGAACATTACAAAGGACATGTTTGCTTGTCTCTAAAAACAGAACATACACTAAGAAACCTGTTGTAATGTAAAGTCTGTTTACATTGAACTGCGTATGCTAATATAGAGAGTTCCTTCAATTGGGTCTTGGCCTTAGTAAAGTAATATACATTCCAGCTCATTTCAATATTGTATATCAATCCAGCCTATACTTCACATTTTTGACTGTGATCAAAATCTAGCATCTATTAGGAATATATTACAAATTATTAATAGTGCAATTTGATAGGAAATATGAGAAACTTGATTCTTACACCTTGCACTGCACACATAGTGTTACATGTGTAATAGTGTAGTTATGGACATCTGACGGTTAACAAGACCTTTAAGTGAAAGTCGTCATGGTGATCAGGGTGGAAATAGGAATGGGTTTAATGGCATTGTCGTCTAGAAACAACATGTCAGGCTCCATTTCAGTTGTCCTAACTTTGGCACGATGTTGAAAGCAGAGTGTAGTACCTTGGGTAATTGCTGCCATGTTTACTCTAAAACACACACACACACACACACACACACACACACAGACAACACACATGCATAAACACACACTCACACCCACACACACAGACAACACATATGCATAAACACACAAACACACACACACACACACACACACATAAACACACAAGCACATAAACACACACACTTATATGTGTTGCAGAATCACTTACAAGTGAAAAACCTAGAGGAAATTTGACTCAAGAGGACAAACAATGTGTCTAAACTCTTTTCTCACAATCTACTTAAGGGTTATGCTCTGTTAAGTGGGTGTTTCATGGAAGTAAATACAAAACCACCTCCAATTTCCTTTAAAAGCCACCTGCGTTCCGCTTTTCTGAAATGGCTGTGTGTCACCATAAAGAGAGACGCTTCTCAAAAGAAAATTACCAGCTCATAAAGTAGGTCAAAGTATGAGAGTGAAATATATAGGAGATAATTAAAGTGCTTCACAAAATTGAGGAAGTGAAGTAGGCGAGGGAGGAGGCAAGCATTTCCTGTGAGTTCTTTCCCCATTCTCTGGTGTCTCCAGAACTTCATGTAATGTCGAAAATGCTACAATGATGTGATGAGATAGAGCAAGCAAAAGTTCTCTGTGAGCAGATGACAACTGCAGGAAAGACCCCAAGCAATTAAACAATTAAGGCAATTACTATATTTCACTAAACTATGCATAGAATGATTTTAAAACAAGTAACCTCTCTGATTATACTTACTAGGTTACTGATGAAGCAGCTATTCTTCCAGCTAGCCCCACCACATTAGAGCTAAACGGCATTAGCATGTGCAAATTAACAGCCTGCCTTCTCAAGCTTTGTAATGTGTCCTCATTTATGGCACCACAACACTCACTTTCTCCCAAAAGCTCTCCTCCTTCGTGGTGTCCCAAATGCTTTTGGGTGTGAAGGTTCTGAGCAGGCTGCAAGAGCTTAAAAAGAGCGCTGATGTCCAGCAGAGGTCACCAAACATTGGGCACACACAGCCCTTTAGATTTCCCAATTGCCATCCTAGGGTGCATTCCAATACTTCGATTTCGTCTCCTCATCTCCTCCACTATCACCTCGTTTCCTCCAAGCCCCGGGAACGGAACTATGTGTCCTCCTTCTGTCCACTGTTCCAAAAAGGTAGGAGATGAGATTTTGTTTCCTCCACTTGCCTCCTCCTGTTCTCCAATACACCAAGTATATCTACATATACTTCTAGGGTAGGAGAAAAGGGGAGGAGACGAGTACAGGAGACGAGAAAAAGTATTGGAACGTTCCCCTAGAATGTTAAACTACCAACTGTGGATGGGCGGTAGTCATTGCAAACCCCATCTCCGAGGTAAAAAGGCCACTGTGCTTGGCTGAAAACATATACAAGGGGAGGGAGGTACCTACTTTTTTCCTGAAGGTGACTTAAATTTCCCTTGTAGGCAAAGGGGTAAACAAGTTGCACAGTATAGCTTTAACTGGTTTACCCACTGTCGTTGCAAATATAAGTCCACACTCTGTTTAGGGCTGCAAGGCTGTTTAACGATCATGCAGCATGAAGAACTACAGCACACAAAGTTGAACACCTCAGCTCTGCTGGGGGTGCCCCCTGGCGAGAAATTTATACTTGGAGAGATATGGAGAGTTTATGGTTACACAAATTCAGCTACATAATTGGGCGTTTATTGAATATGCATGTACAGATGACGAGGGGAGCTGAGGTGAACCTTAACAAGGTCACATGTCAAATGAACAGCCCTGACATCGAGACATAACACACAATTGACCGATTCTGCATGTTGCTATCACTTTGGGCCTGGTCCATGACCTCGGAAGGCTTCAGTCCACGCTGGAAATCGAAACATCCTGAGGCACAAAAATCACCAGACATATTAAACGGAAATCTGGGTTTCCACACCACTATTGTTCCTCAGCGAACCTGAGCCAATTGGTGCCTTGCCAATACACATTTCTGACTGTAGCCAGAAAGTGCAAGGCTGGAACTTAACCCCCCTGTAACACGAGTCAAATCTTGATCAAAACAGGCACCGGAGCCACCCTGATGCCCAATATGGGTTTACATAAAAGAAGGTAATTTTACAAATAACCAAATAATTCATATATGCAGTACCCTATGATCAAATAAATCACATTAATACATTTTTTTTATTTTCTCTTCTAATCGATTTTATTCTCTATCAAGTTATTAATCAATAATCTCAATAAATTTTTAATTATACATTTTGTACCAATTCGTCCTCAATGTAATGTGGCATTGCAGTTGTCAGGCAAAAAAAGGAATCAAACTTTTTGGGTAATGAAACCGGCTTAAAGATCACAGGTCACATGATTCCATGGCTGTTCTCAGCCATTCTTGGGACGTCATAGCGTGACTCACGCCCAGGTGACGTAATGACGTCACGGGGCCTGACGGGCAGGAGGAAGCAGAAATAACAACAACGCCAGGGCGAGCGAGTGACAGCGGAGGGCCCATCGAAGTGACAGAATACTGGCTAACCTTTACAGATTAAAGTTTAATAGGAATAAACCACACGCATAAATTATTGTCTGCTGTTAGTTATTCTATCCCCAAGACCCAGGATGTCTTTGTTCGGAAAGTTGTTTGGTGGCGGAGGGAAAGGTGGAAAATCGCCCAGCCCTCAAGAGGCGATTCAGCGACTCCGGGACACGGAGGAGATGTTGACGAAGAAACAGGAATTTTTGGAGAAAAAGATTGACCAGGAACTCCTCACCGCTAAGAAAAACGGCACTAAAAATAAACGAGGTGAGGCCTATTCAACCTGCAAGCCAGAATAAGGAAATAGCCAGCCCTCTAGCAACAGTATCGCGCAAACAAGCTAGATGGCTAGCTAGTACACATAATACGGAATTTAGCAAACAGCAAGCTAGTGATACTGACGTTAGCTGTCAGCGTTAGCCGCCTAAAAACCAGCGATTTTCGAAGGCTGGCGAGTTTGTAATAACTAGTGATACCTAAATAGCGCTAGCCTCTGCGAGTAACTTTAGCACTTGCTAACTGTTGGAGGTGCCACAATGGAATTTGCTAAAATACCTTTCTAGCTAGCTAGCTAACAAGCAACGTCACTCTCACGGAATGGAGTTGGAGTTGGACATACATTGTTTTGTGGAAACGACAGAGGGGTTTTTTTGGTTTCGGTAACATATGGTGGAGTTTCCTTTCCGTCCCAACCTTAAAAGATAACGTTAGCTCGCTAGCTGTGCAGTTAGCCAATTAACAACGTTATCGGTAACCTTCCACGTTATCGCAGTCACTGATTAGGACAAACTATTTTTTTTTTATTTTTAGCTCGTTTAAAGAGCTGGATTGATTTTGCAATGATAACTAGATAAGGCAATCGAAAAGTTTCCAATTTGGCTACGTTCCTAAACCTGCTACAAGCTGTTGCGTTCGAAATGGTTATCTAACTTGCGACCTGTTTAGCACATAAATGAAGACCACCCTTACGACCACCCAGAGACCGGTTCAGTTCTCCATAGAGTCCCATCAAGTCCACTTGGAAGCAGTAAACATTGTAGATTTATAGAGAGCCAATTATTCATTCTACTTTGTATGCTTCTCCTGCGTTAATATACGTTTTGATGAAGAACATTTACCACGATGAACGCAAATACACAAAAAATTATCTTTTGTGGAATACAAAAAAATGCAGAATATTTCAATGTAATTTAAATGATGTTGTTGCATAGAGCCTAAATAACTGCAGTGTAGATTCTGTTGTTGCTCTTGACTGTTTGGGTTTTTCTTGAGCGCCTACTAATGAGAAACGTTATTTATGTGGAACAAGTACAGTCCCTTGGGATCGCCGAACGTGCAGGTCTCCTTTATTGCTGTGGTTGCCAGCTATTATCTTCATTTACCGTAGTACAACGGACCCGCAGTGGTTTGTGGATCTTTCCACAGTGAGATTAAATTATTGGACTAAATGAGATTGGCTACACTTTTATGGTATGGGAGGCTATCTGACAAGCTGGTGGTAAGATAAAAGCTGAGAGCATCAATAAGTCATTGGCCGGAATTCAATCAAAAGTTGTCCTTAATTTTGGCTCATTGTTACAATCACCGACACAGATAAGCAACGTCAGCAATCATGGACATTAACGCGCCAGGCTTTTCTTGTAGAGAGTAAGCGTGTCATTGTTCATAACACATAAAATGACTCCATTGTAAGTCAAAGTAATGGCAAATTTTGATTAAGTCCCGGTCATTGTTTTTGTCAGCCTTTGTGCTTTTCGTCCTGTGTGACAGGGTGTGTACTTTAGACACCCTCTGAAAAAAGGCCTGCAGATTTTATTTCATCTGAACAATATGTATTAAATGGAGTTCTGCCACTGGTTTGAACTGATCATATTACAAGGTTCAGGTCTGTAATGACTGCTTAGTCACACAGAATTCCTGTTAGTTATCCTGTCAGAATAAAAGACTATATTTGATGATTACTTGTCTGTTACAAGATTACATAGTGACTGGTTTAGTTACTTTTTAAGCTAGTCTAAACAGGTTTGGAAAAAACGAATGACACTGGTCAGTCCTGTTCATGAACGATCATTACAGTAAGCATCATTTATAAATTATTGGCCTGGCCTTAGTTGTCATTTACAGTTGAAAACTGATTTGAGGGACATTGGGTGAGATGAAATTTGAGGATGTTAGCCACTCAAAAAGTGCAACACATAAGGAAATTAGCAGCTGACAGCCATACTGGGTACTAAAAGAAGCTCAGGTGATAAGAGAAATATTTCCTTGTATGTTTGATTTGTTTTTGGAATGTAACATGGCATGTGATGAATGACGAAAGACCAGCTCTCCACCGCACCGCTTTTAATGCATCACAGCAATCCACAACACGGAAGCGTTTATTATTCTCCAGAGGTATCGGAGTATGACTTTCATTCGTCTGCAGAATGGGTAAAATACCTTTCCACTACAGTCACGCAGAGTTTGTAACATTGGTTTTAATTTCATTTTAAATTATCAGAATTTGTATCTTACAGTTTAGACATCAATGCTGAATTTTTGTGGTAACAAAAAGGGGTACTGAAATTACCTGGGAAGGGAATTGAGTCAGACTTCCAATTATTTAAACTGGATTAGAAGCTATGCAGAGAGAGAAGGCCTGAGTGATTTAATTAGGTCAAAAGGGTCTGCTGTGTCGTAGCCAATACAGGATTAGTCACTTTTCTGTAAGATCCCTTTCGGACTCATCCCATGCCATGCTTGTTTGTAACTCTCTCCTCCGTAAACAGCTGCTCTACAGGCCTTGAAACGCAAGAAGCGGTATGAAAAGCAGCTGGCTCAGATAGACGGTACCCTGTCCACCATCGAGTTCCAGAGGGAGGCGCTAGAGAATGCTAACACCAACACCGAAGTGCTGAAGAACATGGGCTTTGCTGCCAAGGCCATGAAGGCCGCCCATGAAAACATGTAAGGAGGCCAAACTTTTGTTGCTCTTCTGTGTCACTTTGCCCTTATATGAAAACATAAAATCTTAGGGCTGTCACACGAATCACATTTCGTCATTGTTATTCAGAGCTAAGGAGAAACTGCTAATGTCAACATATTTGAGAGCTGGACATTTTTGGAAGATTAGACAATTTTCACTTTGTCCACAAGAGGGCCTCAGAGAACAGGTAAGGGTGTTGGCAGACATTGAATATTTGGAATTATGAAGGGTAGCTTGTTGAAAATGAACAAAGTGTGCCAATGGCAACAGACAGAATAAAAACAGATGGATTGAATTTGAAGTGAAACATTAAGCACTTATGATGAGGGTCATTCAGCTGACCTGACCAACCTCAACTGTCTGCAAAATTTTATCAAGTAACCTGTCTCTACTGATGGCCCACAATGCGATCACAAATCATTTCCAAAGATCAACTTGGCGTGATTTTCAAATAATACAAACACACACAGGCGAAAAGAGATCAATAAGTGAAAACACAAATGCATAAACATACATAAATATATGCAAGGTATGCGATACATATTTTTGCACATACAAAAGTTTACTTAAAAAAATATACATACAAATGCACACAAATCTACATAGACACAGATGCTTATTTGTATGCATTTGAAAAACAAAGAAGAAATGCTGCCTCTCTCTCTCTCTGTCACTCGCTCACTCACTGACTGAATGACTAGATTGCTAGAATTTGCTAATCCCTGGTGTTAGCCCAGGGTTCTGTCTCTGAGCTGTTTTTCATGTTCTGCCTCCACAGTCTTGCACAGTGCCTAGATTACATCTTTAGCACTAGCTCATGTTAGCTATCTGAATCCCTGACTCCTTACATGAGTAACTGGTAAAGCAGACATATTAAAACTGCAGGCCAGCAATGAGGGCCGAGGAAGACCTAACAGACATGGTTTGAGATCCTGCGAATACACGTATGTTTTTAGCTGATTAAAAGCAAATGTGAAAGTAGTGCTGAGTTTAAAAACAAAAAACTGGTCACGGCTTTGCAAGCAGCACTTCCCTTTATTTGGGCCGTTTTCTTGACTCGTTTTTTTTTCGGTCATGTGCCGCAGGGACATCGATAAAGTCGACGACCTCATGCAGGACATCACGGAGCAGCAGGAGCTCGCCCAGGAGATTTCAGATGCCATTTCCAAACCTGTAGGGTTCGGGGAGGAGTTTGATGAGGTAGGAGTCGAGAGCGACCTGGGACTGGGTTAGATTTGACAATTGGCAGCTCTTCTTCTTGAGATTGCCGTCTGACTTCCTCATATCCAGCTGACCGCCAACAACTTCACTTCCAGCAATGTGAAATGAACGGCGTTGGCTGTGTGCTTACAATGGCGTTTCAGTTTAGGAAAGAATGCAAGTGCCAAGGAATGCGAATTTAGCCCAAATTCTATTCAGAACCTGTCACTGCCTGAAACGCCCTAATGGAAATGCAATATACTGAAATATGCAGTAGATATAGTGTCATGGTCTTCTGAATGTATTTGAAATATACTGCTGTATACTGCATTTACTGTATGTCTTGTATTCAGTATGTAATGTGTAAGTGTGCCTTTGCTGTTACAATCACAGTCGGTTGTCTTTGTCTGAAAATGAATGGTTTCCTTGCTTCCATCCTTAGCTGGTTGTTAATTATGCTAATTATATGAATTAGATTGTGTATATCGGTCTTGGTTATGCCGATCGTTGATTGCGGCGTGCGCGCTGGGTTGTGTCTGTCCCCACTAGGATGAACTCATGGCAGAGCTGGAGGAGTTGGAGCAGGAGGAGCTAGACAAAAACCTGCTGGAAATCGGCGGAACAGAGAACGTACCTCTGCCCAACGTTCCCTCTTCATCGTTACCTGCCAGACCAGGTAACGGTCACGGGTCACACCCAGCGCACACACACACACACACACACACACACACATGCACCTGCACCTGCACCTACATACTCTGGGAAAACCTGCTACTATCCACTTTATGTGCAGCAGGACCATCAACGCCCAAACAGTGCTGTTTTGTTTTAATTCCTGTGTGTGATTTATTTGCTGCTGGTCTAACATAAATTCTGTTATGTTCGACAGTGTGATTTTCTATCAATTCACATATAATATATATAAATGATAATAAATACTATCCCTGTTGGATACAACAGAACGAAGGTAAAAGAAAAGGAAAACCAACATTAAAGATTTGAATCCAGAACCTGAATCAAAATCCAATATTTTTCATTATGTAATCAGTAATCAAGTAAGAGTCAAGATGTTTATTAGGGTAAGAAAAACCAAAGACGTATCAGTACTAAATTATTATGTACTTGGAAAGAAAACCAATTAGCAATGATTCTTTAACAGTAAGCTGTAGGAATCTCCTGCAGTTTCAAGGCATACCAAACATTAATTTGTTTTCACTGGCATTAAGCCTGTTCAGTAAGCTCATTATCTAAAACCTATTATAATATACCCTCACACACCACAAACATCAGTTACGGTGTATGGTATGAACCTAGAAGAAGCATTGAAGTTCTGCTGTTTACGTTCTGAAGCAAAAACATGCACATTTTCCCAAACCACTGTTACACTTTCCATTGATAACATTTTTTAAAATTATACTAAAATGAAACAAAGGGACATATAAGATGAGTATTATCTTTTGTGGTTGTTAGCTACAGGTATGGGTTCTTAGGATGACCACTGTCGTTAGTTGGCAGGATTTCCGACTACTGCTTTGATTGTTGGTCAATTTAAATAAAGATTTAGAGCTAATAAAATAACCCATTTAAAAATAAGGCAACAGGTAATCAGTAACCATCCTAGTCAATGAAGGATTACGATGCAGTAAACTAGTGTATTACCACATTTTGTAAGATAAAGTAAGATAGCATAAAGTAGGATGTCTGAAATATACATCATTTCTCTGGTATGATATGCTTAGAGTTTGCATTCTGGCTGCAGTCGGCACTATCATGACAAAGAATGGCCGTGTCCGTCCTCGAGAATAAGGCTTTCAGTATTTGTTGATGGCAGCTGTTAAGCTTTATCTGTGCGAGCAACTGCCTCGGCTATTTTCCATATACCTCGGCTGTGTTTATTTATGTATGCCTTCCGTCGAACACCTCACCTGTTGTCTTCACCAATCCAGCATGAGGTTGCAATAATTTAAGAAGATAAATGTCCATTAATTTCACATACAGGCCAAATGCTGTTGATTTGTATCTGAGCTCTGTTATCTGTTGCACTGTCATACATGTCTGGTGTTGTTGTAATAGGAAAAAATGGGAGGAGGTTTGGTACCTTGGTTTAAATAGCTGTAGGGGTTGAGTAAATCAGTCATCCTCCACAATCATGTGGCTCTGTATCCTGAGTCATCATTGGCTAAAAGGTCTTTTAAAGGCTAATTCTGTTAGCATTGCTAGTTTGAGTTGCATTAACTGTCTGTGTTTTACCCTGTCTCACTGTAGATTCAGAAACGTTTTAGTTCTGCTAGTGGTTTCGTGGCACTTTTTCAGACAGATGACACGCTGTGTAGTTTCAGATGCACTTGGTTTAGCACTGGCAGTGTTGTGTACAATATACTGTCATAATACTGGACAATTGCTGGACTTCTTCGCCAAGCAGGACTTTTTCTTGGCTGCGACCTCCATTTCCTACATGTAGGCTGCTGTCCTGCCCCACCAAAATACAGCAGCAGTTCAACATTATAGAATTTAATTACAGTATCATATTTTATTGTAATTCCACTAAAATATAATTTAATATAATTTATTCCCTCCCCTTACATGTACACAAACCAGATTTTTCGTTGTAAAATATATTCAACACGTTATATGTATTATCAAATTGATACTCTGAACATTATCTTTCCTGTAGCCATTCTGGCGCCATCATTAATGTTGTACTCGTATCTGTTCTGGTAGAACAGTGTTGTTCACTGTTCAGCTGTCCAGGTAATGAGATTTCCACAGCCCGACAGATAATGTCTGGGTTTTCTCCGCTTAATCTCTATGAAGCACAGGATGCCTCGTTTATTTTTTTCTGTCGGCTCAGCACTTTATGATGAAGAATCTAATTAGCCGTCTTAGCAAAAAATTTGTCATAACATATCTTGTTTCATGTTTTTGTTTTGTGTTTTTTTTTCTAGCAAAGAAAAAGGAAGAGGAAGACGAGGATGACATGAAAGATCTGGAGGCATGGGCTGAGGCCATGTAGTTAGTTTTTTTTTTCTTTTGGTTCTTTTTTTTTTTGGAATACTACATTAAAAAAAAAAAAAAAAAAAAAAAAGTGAAAGCAAAGAATACGTCTAAGCCCATAGCTCTTAAAGTGTACCCAAAGCAGTACAATTGGACAGTGGCATCCTGAATTAAAGAAGGCCTACTCTCTAGGACAACCCAACACAACAGATTCCACTCCAAGCTAATGTCTGTCTATGTCCTCAATATGTTTACAACTGTATCAGTCCACAAGCTTTGAGACTAACAACCCTTTTTGCTAGTGTTTAGGGGTGTTCATTTATCTTTGCCAGCCCAGTGTGGCAGCGGTTTCTTTTTCTAAAATCATTTTCAAAAACACAAATTCTTCATTCAAAACAATTCATCGAATGAGTGTAAGGAAAACTTCAGTGTAATAAAAGGCAATTAGAATTATCTGGTAAATGCCTCCAACATTTAACAATATTTAGGTAAACATTACTGGTTGCAGAATCAAATTAAATGTTGCCAACTTTGAGCTTAGGTGTGATATTTATGATTGGATAAAATATTTACTGCACCAAGAAATCTTTACTGAAGACAATTTTTCAATAAAAAGGTTTTTTAAGTGGTTAATATTTTCACAATTTCATGGCAAAAAATGTGGAATATTATTTCTCTGCTACCAAACTGAAGTCAGTACTTTACTGCACACTGAAGATGGAACACCATAGAGAAACATATTGAAGCTGAGGCTGGATTTTGGCCCCATGTTTGTAAACAGCAAAAATATATATTTACCCAAACGTGAATGCTAAATGACTACAGATCATGCTAAAATACTACAACGGAAATTGCATACTGTCCCTATTGAAATGCTTCAGTTCTGAGGCTGATCAGTACTGAAGGAACATGATATCTAAGCCAGTTTCATTTCTCATGAGTGGAACTGTCTTATCTGTTCTTTTTGTTTCGTTTTGGTTGACTGTGCTCTATGTGTCTTGCGTGCATGTGTATGCGCACGTGTGCTTGCATACATGTGTATATTTGTGTATGCGTGAACCTATGGCTGCCTGTGTGTGTGTGTGTGTGTGTGTGTGTGTGTGTGTGTGTGTGTGTACACACGCACGCACGCACGCACGCACATGTGACTTTGAGTGCATGTACGTGTGTGTGTGTGTGTGTGTGTGTGTGTGTGTGTGTTTACATGTGTGTGCCTAAGAGTGTGTGCATGTGTGTTTGTCTTCCTCTCTTCCTCATTGAAACACATTGAAGCTATAAAGTATAGTGAGAAGGGTCTATTGAATTTAGCTTTTAGTTTGGTAGGGAGTTTTGACTCTGGGACTTCATGTATGTTTATAAACCCAGAGTGTATGATGGTAACAGTGCTTCTGAAATGGTTGAGGAAATTGAAGATTATGTATCTGAATTGGTGAATTTCCCCCAACATTTTTGTAGTTCATCTTTTCATCTTTAAAAGTTGTTTTATAATTTTCAGATTTCCGCTCAAAAGTATATAAATAAATATATATATATTCTGTTTGTAAATCATTCTCAAAGAGGTTTAGAAAGGAAAAAAATAAATGACAAATGTGTGACAACTTTATATTTAAACTGACATGCTCTGAAATACTTGAACTTATGCAATTGTTTATTTATGTTCAGTGCTGTCATTTTCAGACTTTTTTTTCCCTCTCGTTCAGTTCTTAAGTTTCTTTTGTCTCTGTCCTTCCACCCTGTCACCACTTGACCTTGTTCTTATGGTACGCCTGAATTAAACTTTTGCCAAATTATCTTATTGGGTTTATCCTGCTTTGAATAAAATGGATTTCTGTATATATTAGCCAATAGTATTCACTTTTAAAATAGGATTGAATTATATTTGAAAGTCACCTCCTTTCGGGTGACCCCTATCTCACCTGTTCAGTTGTCTGGATGGCAACAGCTGACATGTTTCTGGTTATAAATCCATCTTGGAAAAAATTTATTTTAATGTTTCATGAAGAGGAAAGAGGGAATTTATGATTAATTTACTACAAAAATGTCAGGTTTGTATTTTTTTAACATTCTAACAAAATGGCACAAAATGTCAATGTTCAGTCTTGAGTGAAGGGGACAATATCATTTATATAACAGACATGCTGTACATTTTCTGTGTAGATTTGCAGTGTATATGGATATTTGCTGTGTTTTAACGCAAGCAAGGGCATGTATACCTTTGTATGTTTTAATTATCCTGATGAAACTCATTGGATTGGTCATTAAACTTATTGATAAATTTTCCTTGTCTTGCGTTTCAAGATATAAGTAGCTTCAAAAAGTGGCATCTGAACAGAGGACTGTCAATAGATTATAGGTCTTATGCTTTTAAGTACCTAACCCATAAACATTTTTCAGTTTCAAGAATTAGAATGATAGCCATTTTCTGGGCACTGAAACCGGGGTAAGCAAAATGCTACCTGTTGAAAGATTTCATGAATGCACCAAACCATTTTTTTCTCTAGGTGGTGTCATTATTTGATTGTAGTTAAATATACATCCATCCACTACCTGTACCTGCTGCATCCTATATAGGGTCATGTGGGGCTGAACTCAATCCAAGCTTTTGCTGCATGTCTTTTGAGTAGGGGAGGAAACACAGGGAAACCATGCTGGCTCCACACAGGAAGGGCTTGACCATGGCGGCAGTAGATATAGATCAGATTTGCTGTGAGGCCACAGTACTAACCACTTAGCCACTATGCTACTATGCCACCCATTAAGCACACGTTGTGATATGTTTGTCAGTCATAAACGTCATTCACGGTTTGAATCACTGAGGAGTCTTCAAACCCACAATTCCTACAGATGCAGTTGGAAAGCAACTGTTAATATAAGCAACTGCAGAGTTGAATAATTGGCATGCTTGAATAAGATGTTATTTTACCAAAGTGCATGTACAGCATGACTCAGCTGGGGTAATATCATTCAATGAGCCGCATAGTGAGCCGAGGGTGTGATTGTGCACTGTACAAACTGGACAGTCTCCAGATCTGCATTAAATATAGCTGAGTCATGTATAGTTTCCTGTTTCAGCAACTGCTATCAGCTTTGATCTTTCCGCATACACTTAAATACTCTAAACAATATTAATTAAAATAAGTCAAAAGTGCATTTATGATAAAACTGCTTAAAAGAGAAAATGGGTAATCATTGATGTTTTTTTTTTATATTTGCAATTAATTTGTTTGCCATGAGACCATTAGTATCTGTATAAATTGATAAAGTAATTTCATGATGACAATCCAAGAGCCCGGATAGCTCAGTCGGTAGAGCATCAGACTTTTAATCTGAGGGTCCAGGGTTCAAGTCCCTGTTCGGGCGAACTTCTTTACACCACCATATCCCAGACTGGTCGGTTTTAAGTTCCAGGAAGGCCTCAATGACTCTTTCTGTATTGTAGTGTACCATGTCATTTGCAGTATTTTAATGTTTTTTCAACATCAATAAAATGTGCCAGTGTTCAGAAATGATAAAAAGTTTTGAAGGATTCTCAAAGGAACACCATATCATCAACATGATACAGCCGATTATGTATTGAATAATCAGGATAGCTGGGAATATGTAAGCTGTTCATCTGAAAATTGATTATATTGACCCTGCTGAAAGATATAACTTAATCACTGTCAGATGTATAAACAAACACCTACCATAATTGAAAAACTTAATTAAATGTAATGTTAGGTTTAACCTTTAGTGTCTTTGTATGCACATGTCATGTACCAAGAAGACATCTGAAGTGAAATCATTCAGTGTGCATTTTCATTTCCTCATTTGCATAATTATGCACCATGTGACATTAAAGCAAAAATCACTCATTCATTTCACATTTCTTTCTCTTAGGCTTCTTAATACAAGTGCCATAAAGCCGAAGAAAACCGAAATACAACACAAACCCTGTTTCCTTGTGTACAGAAATATTAAAGCAACACTAAAGTTATTTAGCTTGACAGAGGTTTTTGTCTTTCTTCTGTGTATCGACCTATCTGCTGGTGCCATACACTTTTCTAGAATTCTTGGTCATGCTTTCACAGCTATAGAAAACGGCCATAAGACTGCAGCTCATGGGTAGGCCTGGTGTTTCTGGGTCTGAGACGGGGCCCCCAAAATTATACTTTTTTGCAATGAATAGCAATACATTTGAACATGCAGACCTCCAGAGAAGAGAGACGTGTACAGTAAAGCACCTAGCGACTACAGATGTAGCCTATTGAGCATTTACAGTAGCATTGTGTACCTTTAAAACTGTACACTGGGAGTGGTATGCACACTTGCATAAGGAGTAAGAATGTCAGGTATGTTCATTATGAAAATGGTGAAAATTCTGTGGTAAAAAAAACATGTTTATGCAACCTGTGTTTAAGTCAGGACATGCCTTGACGTGTGAACATGTGGATATGTGGTAGAGAGATAGAAGCATATATCTCTGTCGATGTGTGTGTGTCTGTCTATGTGTGTTTATTCTATATTTGTAAAACAGCTCTTCAAAGCCATTTTCAAGCATTGTTTACATTGTCAAAGTATATAAAATGTTTTGCATTTCATCACAATACAGTATCCTGTACATATACATACTCAATTTACAGCTGTTATATTTTGTATGAATAAGATTGCCCTATCCTGCCAGCCTGACGGTTTTGCGTTTGCTGGGCTACATTTATCATTTTATTAGAATTTCCCAATGTATTTTTTTTTCTACATAACGCTTTTTGTTTATAGATAACCCGTAATCATGGAAAACAAACTAACGTCCCCTTTTGGATTTATCACTAAACTGTGGCCTACATTGATCTGTTTAAATAAAAGGAACATTTTTCCCCAAAAAGATGAAGATCAAGCCTGATGAAACTTGTATTGTCCTGTCATTGCCGATTGTGTAAAGAGCGATCTCTCACGCAGCTATCACACCCACTGTGGAAGTCGGTCTCTCATTGGCTGGTCAAAGTCTGAGCTCAAAGCCGCGGATGCGCGGATCGTTTCGGCCTATCGCTATCGAAAGCTGCTTGATTGACAGGAAAGAGCTCATGAATATGTACATAAATCAGTAGTACATATAATCAAGCCAACGTTCTGCGGACCTTCCCTTCCCCTGTCAGTAGCCGGCGGTGAACAGGATCCACTTTACGTTGAAACTACAGAAAATAAACAAACATGTCAGAGAAGCTGCCTTTCAAAGTCGGTCAGTATTGAATCGTTTTATTGTTTCCTCGTCTGCTTCCTTGCAGGCTAACCCAACAGAAGTATCAATTTTCTCCTAAAATACGTTGCATTAAGGGGCGTGCGAGTAAATCTTTTTTTAAACACCGCGTTGTAGCAGGTTGCTTTTGAGTTCAGCTAAAGTCCATATTATGCTTGTGTTTTCAAATCACATGCAGCGTTACATCAATTGTTTTATTTGGAGATAACAGAGTAGTCATCTAGCTAGCTAGCTAGTTAGCTTGCCATGAAGTTACGGTGTGGAAAGCGCTTGTGGGCTAAACTGCTATCTAGCCAGCTTGCAGGCTAGCTATTTGTCCTGTGGATTGTGCAGACATTGAACCGGATATGAAAATGTGTTGCGTTTAATCGCTGTGCTCTTGCTCAACTATCTTGTGCAAACTTTTTTGATTTAATGTAATCTCGTAAATGTATTATCCCTCGAATTACAACGTTACAATATGTTACACTTGGCCACATCGCGGGAGAGCATGGTTTCATACCGCAGACATGACTCTGTTGCATGAAGGTCTTTGTAGTTCTTCTAGACGACTGACCTGACTGTAGTACGCTGTAGGACCCGGTTGGAAAAACTACTGTACCTAAGATGCAATACGCAGTGCCGCCAGTTTTCGTTGATTGACAGTCCCAGGCAAAGAGGCGAAATCTAATACAGCAAACCACTGTTCGAGTTAGCACGTGGGCTGATAAGAGCTGATCTTGGAACTCATGGTGCCGCCAGCAGAGCTGCAGATTGCCAAATTTTTTTCAGAGCTTAAATTGAAGGTTCAAATGAGCTAGGCTTGGTACCGTGCTTGTATTTTTTCTGACCATATCTCCACTGTACCGTAACGATAAAGAGTATTGCTTTTTTTGCAGTGCCTGTAACGTTATTCATTACCCGTCTTCTTACTTTATTATGCATCTTTACTTTTTATGAGTTGTTTATTAAATCTCGTTAGGGAACTTGAAGTATAACATTCATAATGGAATTTGAACCCTCCAATTCAATTAGGTCCAGAGTTCACTTCTTCAACCACCAACATTACATAACACATTTAAAATTGCCTCTTTCAGTCTGGTATTGAAAAAATAATTAGCCTAAATTCTCTTCAAGTTATACAGGTCATATCTTGCCTACAAAAATGGCCATTTCTGACAAATGCAATAAGTTTCCCTTCATTGTCCTGAATGCAGCTAAACAATTGCAAAGTAGGGACATACTTCGAACCCTGCGAACCACTTTGGTGACCTCCTGGTGACATTTGGAGTTGGAGATTTTTCCAGTTCAGTGTGCAGTCTTTGTGGGTACACACACACATGCACACAAATGCGTGCACGTTGATTTGCATTTGCAAACCTCACTGAAAGGAGCAAGTGTGTGACTCTTGGTCAAATGTCTTAGGAGTACTAAATCTCCTGGTCAGTGCACCTGTTAGGAGCTACAGGGATAAACTCTTTAACCAGATATCAGTATGCACAAGTACAGATGGGGTTAAGTAGGTTCCGGACACAGCTGTGCGACAGCTGTCAAATTCAAGTTACAGATGGACCGTCCCCTCTAAATTTATTCTTCCTGTGTAGAGCAGCAGCTGTTGTTAATGGCCTTAGTTGTGATGTGAAGCTGTGTCTTTCTCTCAGTGAAGACGTTAAACTCTCTCTTTCTCTCTTGCACCTTAACCCAGCTGATATCAGCCTGGCCGAATGGGGGCGCAAGGCCATCCAGATCGCGGAGAACGAGATGCCGGGCCTCATGAAGATGAGGGAGGTGTACGGGCAGACCAAGCCTCTGAAAGGGGCACGCATCGCTGGATGCCTCCACATGACCCTGCAAACCGCCGTGCTGATCGAGACTCTCCAGGCCCTCGGAGCAGAGGTGAATGAGGCCTTTGTGACACGGGCAATGTCCGCACCACCCAAGCCCGAAAGAACGCGAACACGCCCGCGTTCAGCCCACCGGTGCTGCCGACAAGCACGATGTTTAGAAGACGCCATGATTTAAATGCGAAGTTTACTTGGCGCTCTCTGACTTTCCCTCACTCTTTCCTACCACTGAAGTCCGCTCATATGGTACTAATGAAAAATAACTATGGTTGCTCATTAAGGTTTAATCTGATTGTCAGTTTTGACCATTATGATATGTTGAACATTACAGTCCTAAGCAAATAACAAAATACAGGAATGGTTAACGATAAAAAGAGAACAGCTTTTAGGAACATATCTTTCTAGATTGGTGAGTGATCATTTATTTTTTTCTTCTTTTTACTCCCATAATCAGGGAGGTTCTACTGCTTTATCTGTATTTTTTTTTTTTTTTACACAGTATCCCTTTACATAGAAGGCCACGTTGCTCACTTATTCAAGGTTGTTTTTTTTTCAGCTTTCACTGTGGCTTGGCGTAGACTCCACAAACTGAGTGCGGTTTGGTATATGTGTGAAGGAACATTGATGTTTAACTGACAAATACTGAATGTCTACCCTGAGCATGTATGTATGTAAAATATTCTTCTCTCACCTCCTCACCCTCTCTTTTTCCGTCTCTTTTATTTCCGTCCCTTGTTCAGGTCCAGTGGTCCAGCTGTAACATCTTCTCCACCCAAGACCATGCCGCAGCGGCCATCGCTAAGGCCGGCATTCCAGGTCAGACAAAAATAAATAAACTAAGGTGTTTGTGTTTGTCTCCAAAAAAAAATGGGACGATACCCCAGTTGAAGGGGGGATCTCGCTGGTTTTTTCTGGTTGCTGTACAGCCACGTAGCTAGTGGAGATAAGGCACATGCGAAAATACGAGGATGTCTCTCATTTGTTTGTGAAGGCCATAAGGGGAGGAGGGGTTTGGTAATCGAAGAGAAGCAAGGTTACTTTGAGCAAACGAGCCAAAAAAAACCCTCATATGGTGGCTGTCGGATCGAGACTTTCTGTACCGTACGCGGCCTGCTGGTTTGTGTATCTGTAAATTGAACTTTTACATATAGGCTCTTTGTCTTGATATGTTTTATAGGGGTCTGCATCTTAAAATTTGCCATTGAATTGGATGCTCTGTGTCCGTGTTGTCAAAAGTATTTAGTTGCTACATATTTAGCTTCAGTTGTCGTGAAATGCCTCTCACTGATTGCTATAAATCTTACACCCAGCAAGCAAAATCTCACCTTCAAGGTCAGTGATCGACAGGCGAGCGTTAAGCTACCAAAGATTAACCTGGAGACTGGGCTTTGAGGGGTAAAGGTGTGCTCGGTTAGACGAGGGCAATGTCCGATCTCACCTCCTGCACAACTCTTCGCCAGACTCACCCCAACCACCCCCTGGCCGGCAGCCGCCAGCTGAACTCCGTTTGCACTCGTCCCACACCACCCAAATCTGGTTTTGTAGCTTCAAAATAACCGTTTCCTAATCCATTAAAAGAATTCCTGAGGGGATTTGCCTTGTAATGCTCTTTTTTTTATTTTTTATTTGTAATGGACTGAATTGTTTTGTACAGTTGCTGTGATAATCTAGAGAAGTTGGACTGGCTGGGAGTAAAACTGAAACTGGATTATGAGGACAAGGCAGCAGGGGTCAAAAAACGTACACAATTTTAACAGTTGCCTTTTAAGGACTTTTAGTACAGGAAAACTAAAAACGCATTCTCCCCAAAAGGCAATTCATCTGTTCTGATGCTTCCAGTGACCTAACTAAAATTTGAAGGTGACTGAATTCTCAAACTAGGCCATGGAGTCCAGTCTTCTTGCAGAGATGTGAGTCCTAATAATGCTCTTAATATTTACATTTATAAAAAGTTTTTTTCAAGACTCTTAACTTAGTGCAGGCTTAAGAGTGCTTTCAGTATTTAGTCTTGATTCAAGGCTTTTGATCGCCATCTAAGCCTGTTATTGATGTTTGTCAACATTAGGACAACAGTTGTGTCCTATTTCAAGGTAGCCATTATGAGGCAGAGAAATAAGGGTAAAAGAGTTTTATACATTTGTCGAACCTCTGGCTTACCGTTATTAACTGATTGGAAGATCATAAAGAAGAAAGAGAGCCCTGGTTAGCTCAGAGATCACAAAGGGCTTAGAAGGCAAAGTCCTCAACTGCTGAAGACCGAAGGATTCTCACCATAACGAAATAAACCCCCCAAAACACCTGTGTGATTAGTCAGAAGCCAACCACAGAATGCAGGCATGGATGTGTCCTTAACTACTGTCCGTAGAGGATTTCATGAACAGAACTAAAGAGGCTACGCTGCAAGATGCAAACCAGCAGTTAACCCCGAAAACACAATGGCGAGGTTACGGTTTGCTAAGAAGTACCTAAACTCTGAAAAGAAGTCTCGTTGACAGATGAGCCCAAGATTCACTTGTATCAGAGTGATGGCAAGAGCATGGGGGCCAAATAAACTGCCCAAGATCAAAATCACCTCATCTATTAAACGAGCTGCTGAGGGTGTTATGGTTTGGGCATGCATGGCTGCCACAGATGTTGGCTCACTTGTCTTTTTTTGATGATGTAAGAGCTGATACCTGCAGCAGAATGAACTGTGGAGTGTACAGAAACACCTGCTCAACTTCAAGGAAATACCTCAAAACTCATTGGACCGCGCTTTGAAAATCAAAGTGTTTCAAAGACAGGCATTGGCTCAGTTAGTCAGTTGATCGCAATACAATTAAGCATGCGTGCCATGCTGTAGAGGTTAAAAGCCGTGTCATGTAGGAGCTGAAGATGGCTGCGGTACAGACCTGGCGGAGCTCACAGATTTCAGGCAGTCATTGCGTGTAAAGGATATGCAACTACAAAATACAACTGCTTTAACGTACATTACACAAATATGTCCTAAACATGGTAGTCTGACATAGGGGTGCAGTGTGTAAAAAGTGATGCAATTTCAACATGTAAAATATATATAAAAATACCCTAACTAATAATAGAGGAGAACATACATTTAACCGCATGTGAATTATTTAATTGCAAATCTAAAGTTGTGGACCACAGAACCAAGAAAAAATGTGGCTTTGTCCATCACATTACTGAGGGCACCATATATCCATCTTGGTCTTCAAGGTCCAGCCACCTCAGGTGCTGAAAGCCTTTTATTTTTGTTTTGATTCTTTTAATGTTTTCCTGCCCTTTGATCTGGTGTAGCTTAAAACTGGTACATCCAGGGTGTGTAAAACTTGGCAGGCTTGTTTTGACAGCTGAATTCATAGATCCTGTAAAATATTTAACAGAATGGACTGCCGATGGTGCTATCGTTAATGATTGTAAGCTGTAGCTTTTGGAGGGATTTTTTTGTGGAAATGAGTCGCTCAAACTTGATATGGTATAACAGCTAGACAATAAAAGTAGAGTACATCCCCTGAATCTACCCTCAGAATCGGTCCAGGTGTTGTGAATAAGAGATCGCGAATTTTTTTTTTTATTTTTTATACTTAAGTCTGTAAACTGTTAGAGATTTAAAAGAGCTGCTGAACGTTTGAACAGCATCACAGGAGGATGTGAAATGAAATCAGAAAAACTGCAAAATAATGCAGGACAATGTAACTGGACAGTTCAAGTGTAAGAGGGCAGTCATTTTGCCACCTTTGCCAGCTGCAACACCTTCCCCTACCTGTAGTCATGTGCCCCATAGCCAGTAATTCACTTCGCTACTGGTATTTTTATCACTTCAGTTTGAAGACTCACTAGCATACATCAACCAGAACCCTAACACACTTTAACTAGTCCACGCACAGCTACAATTAACCCTCCGATGGTGACTTTCTACAGCAATTAACCAAGCCACCATGATTGTTTGTATGCCACAATTCAGCCTTCTACGTTTCCAGCTCACAAACTAAGTGCATTCACTTCTGCATCTACCATTTCTGTTGTATATTTTTTAATTCTCTCTTACCCTACACAAAATAAGATCTGGAAGGCTACGTGTTTCCCAAGTTCATGTTTTGTGTTTATTTTTGGCCAAAAAAATACAATGTAAAGCTTATTAATAAAAAGAAATGCTAAAGGTAAGTAGGGAAAAAAATGTAGTCATAATAGTAAATAAATAGGATGGTGTATGAAAAGCATTTTGAAGTGAATGTAGGTGTTTAAATACTACTTAAATGTTTTCAAATAATTGTGCACTGCCAAAGCAACAAAAATAGACCAGATGCATAAAACTACACCTCAGTCCACTTGTGCTGCAGCTTGCAACGTTCATCCACTTCCGGTGTAAATTAAACACAATCTGCTACCATTTTAATTGGAGTATCTTGGCTTGTGATTGCTACATGCTGCTTGCAACGTAAAATTGGGTTAGAGTAATACAAGACTCAGAAATCTGGAAACACCGGTTTTCAGAACTTGTCTAAACAAAAAAAAGACAAAGGTTGTAACTTTACATAAAACAGCTCTCCTGCTTCTTCCTTTTCTGCTTGCTGCTGGCTTGAATGCTAGCCTGTTTATAATTAAGAAGACAATTAAGGGCTAGCTTCGAAAACAAATGCTTACAAAAAAAAAGTACATTTCGTTTTTAGAACAATTTCAGAAAACCTTTCAGTTATCCAGGCTATGACTGGACCTGAGGGGTCAGGATTAAAATGGTTCTACTGTAACTGAGATCATCTTAAAAACCAGTTCATGATTATTTATTACTCTAATTATATAGACTATTCTTATCATGGTGCTGGTTAATTGTTGCAATCAAAGGTGATTTAAACTTGTTTTTGTTAACCTCTCTGTTCCCTTTGTAATCCTTAGTCATCAAGTGGTATGTCTCAGAACCACTAAATGTATTTCTTGTAAAATTTTTTCACCCGAAAATTATCAATTAAATACTTTCTTGTCAATATTACTTGAGTAACTTCCAAGTATTCAGAAAAGCTAGTGTTAACTTACCATTGTAATGTTTACTGTTCTTTATCTCTGATATATACGTGTTAGTTTCCTCTCACTCTTGGCAAAATATGATTTGGAAAGTCAACAGTGTTTGGTTTAAAGAAGCGCCAAAGCAAAATAAAAAAAAACTTCCAAAAGAAGCCAAAGATTGTGGTTGTGAAAAGACTATGTATCTGCTGGAAAGCTGACAGAATAAACATTACGGGATAAACATAGTTTGTGAAGAACTGTTTTGCTGGTGCAAGAAGGGAGCTTATGTTTGGTCGAGGTAGTTTGTGTGCTCCAATCACAAATCATGTCACTGAAATTGTACGTACAACATTTTGAACATACGCCAACAGCTTTGATAAATCTGGCCCAAATTGATTTCTTGTATTATTACTGGTTCAGTAAAACCAAAGTTTACAGCCGCAAAATGAGAGTACCCTATTTACTATTTAAAAATGACAGTGATGCAAGTAATGATTGTAATCTATAGAGATTTCAACTTCATTTGTCACTTTAGATGACGTCTGACTGATCTCCATTCCTGATACATTTGTATCTCTTTGGTTCTACTGTAATACTTTTTTAAGCCCACGTTTGCTAGCGACTGCTACCGTGTAGGCCCATATGAATTCGACTGGAGTCCCTTTCCTGAAATTACTCTCCGCGTTTCAGTGTACGCGTGGAAAGGGGAGACCGATGAAGAGTACGTGTGGTGCATCGAGCAGACCATTTACTTCAAGGACGGCCAGCCTCTCAACATGATCCTGGACGATGGCGGTGACCTCACCAACCTGGTTCACCAGAAGTACCCTAAGCTGCTTGCAGGTAAATAATGGCGAGCTTTTCAAGTACTGAAAGTGTCTTTCCTTACTTAATAACTATGGATAATAACAAAATATGAAAATGTGTACACTGATAAACATGCAATTTTTGATCAAGAATAAGACCAGTTTCTTGCTGCATAAATGTCACTGAAATTCATGAACTTTTGTAGTCTTGTGCACAATATGATCATGAGAAGAAAAAAACGAAGAAAAATTGGTTATTGAGTTTTCAGTAGTTTAGCATGTATATGTTTCACCACATGCGAGTTATCTATTTGCAGCAGAAGGAGAGAAAAGAGGGCACTTGAGGTGAATGTATCAGAAGAAAACGTTTGCAGAGGTCTAAGTTAGTGGATGAGATTGTAAACATCCAGAACCATAAATCGGTTATGACATTTATCTATGACATCTAGCCATTTATCTAAAATGATTAACAAGCATAACTTAAAAAATGCCCTGACAGGTTGTTTTCATTCACAGACCGTTGTCAATAAATCCTTTAAGTGAACAGTGCGGCAAAAAAAGTCTAATATTGAACTAGTGTTATCTTAGGATAAGAGGTGGGAAAACCCCAGCTTCAGAGTGTAAAAGTACTGCCATGTGGTTGTACCACCTGTGCACTAAAACAGCCGACTCCTCATCCAGGTAGTTGAGCGAATTAATGAAATCACCTGTAGAAGAAACGCAGGATAAGTACTTTCTTTTTAGCCCATTTTCCCCACCTCTGCTTATGATGAATTGATTGATGCAGTGTGTCTGGAAAACTTAAAGTACTTCTAAAAGATGGTACTAGCACTGTAAATGGAGTTAAATTATACTTAGTGAAAATATTACCAATGGTAGACATGTCTCACTTTCAGACTAAAAGCTGGAGATTGTGAACATGACCATTTCAGTCTTACAGATTAACAGTCTTCACATCCGATTTAATGGGTATACATTAAGGAAAGGCAATTGGTTGAGTCGGTTCTGGTTCTCAAGTTTTCTGTATGAAGAACTGCTTGTTCTGATCAGTCTAAAACCTTCCGTGTGAATGAACAAGTCTGTTCGTCAGTTTGTTACATCAGGATTGACCATGACCATGATGTTTTATGTACCGTCATATTCAGTGAGCAAAGTCATTACTTGTCATTTCATCTGCCAGACACTAGGTGGTAGCATTGTTTCAGAGTCTGCACAGATAAGAACTCAGTGCAGTATTGAGTTGGGTAAATTGAGTTGTCCGATGTTCACAGCACATGATAACAGCAGGGGGCACATGAGTAGAGCAAAAGTGCTTTAGTGTATATCAGCCTGAATCTTCCCCAGGGGAGAAATAAAGCTACTCTGTTCTGTTCTACTGTCATGATTGCTGTTGGATTGTACACCTTTTAACTTGTTCTTCCATGGTCTTCTGTTATTTAGTACACCTTATGTACACCTGGAAATGGGTTTTATTTTTGACGTTTTTAGGTTACCGAGTTGCTTTTGTCAGGTTGCCAAGTTTCCCATTCCCTTTCCTCTTGAATTAAAGGAATCAAAGGAATTTCAGAGGAGACGACCACTGGAGTGCACAACCTGTACAAGATGCTGAACAAGGGTGAGCTGAAGGTTCCGGCCATCAACGTCAACGACTCCGTCACTAAGGTACGCCGGACTCGAATCGGGGCGAAGCAGCTCGGCCTCATGACCCTCTTGTGACACGCTGACTGTCTCTCCTGTGCTCTGTTTTCTCGTTCAGAGTAAGTTTGACAATCTGTACGGGTGCCGCGAGTCCCTGATCGACGGGATCAAGCGCGCCACGGACGTGATGATCGCCGGGAAGGTGGCCGTTGTGGCTGGCTACGGCGACGTGGGCAAGGGCTGTGTGCAGGCCCTCCGCGGGTTCGGTGCCCGGGTCATCGTCACAGAGATCGACCCTATCAACGCTCTGCAGGCTGCCATGGAAGGTGTGTGTGTGTGTGTGTGTGTGTGTGTGTGTGTGTGTGTGTGTGTGTGTGTGTGTGTGTGTGTGTCTGTCTTTTCTCTTTACATTGTAGGCAGAGGGTGTCTGTGACAGTAATGTATGTGGAAACTAATGCCTCTTTAGTCTTTGTTGCATTACATGCTGTTGAAGTTAAATATGATTAGTTTTTTCCTAGTGGTAGCCAGTTTAGGTGAATTAAAAGGTGTCTTTGATGAGATTTTTCAGTGTTTGGCAGGTCTTCTTGAACCCTTTTATGTAAGTGTAGTTAAGATTATTAAATTACGTTCTTTTCTGAGCAGGAAAGAGGGAAAGAACGTGTTCTCCAGTCATGGCCAATGTGTCATGAACATGAAGCACAGCATGTGTTTGACTGAGCAGTGGTGAAGAAACACTATATTGTGTAAATATGCTAGATGGAAATTTTATGTAGTAGTATTGACTCATTCACCCCCCACTGGGGTTATTGCTTCTCGGTTTGTCCATAATTTATAGTGCTTCAGTCTCAAGTGTTTTGGAGGATTTTTGTGTGTTAGAAATAATGTGGTCACATCCCTACTTAGAAGCAAGACAACCCAAAAAAAGGGTGACAGAATCCACTAGGCATAATGTATGCAAACCTCAAATGTCTTAAGTGTTATGAATTTGTCATAATCTGTATTATATATGCGAGGTAATGCACAGAGGCTGTGGTATGTCAGTTGTATTATGAAGCTATATTATGACAGTTCTATCAGATGTGAGGTTCAGCCAAGAAAGCTATATTCCGCTTGAGTCTGCTGAAACCTAGTAGCAGAGATTAATTTGCGGAGGGAAGGATCTTGCTCTCCAGTCGTGGCCTATGTGTCACGAACGCGAGGCACAGGATGTGTTCGACATATCTCGTTCCAGTGTAGCGCCCGAGTCAGCGTGGCCCCAGCCCGCGCACGTAATGGTAGACATGTGTTTTAGTTATTTGGTCTCCAAACAACCGAGGACTTTGTACGGTCCCGGTGATGGGTTCACGGCCGTTTGTTGTCTGTCGCTCGGGATTTCTTTTAGATGGTCTCGAGTCGTGGAATTGTAATCGATGACGTTTTTTTTTAAATTGATGTCTTCCCCTAGAATAATGGTTGCAGCCCTTGTCAGACCCAGCGAATGATATACCACTTCCATACCGATCACGGGACTGTAATAATTGATATGGTGTGATACCGACATAAACTACGCAAGAACCTGTAATGGCGAAAACAGGCCATTCGGCTTATCTAAGCTCATCATTGACCTACAGCCTTGGGAGTATCAAGCACTATGTCAAGCCTGGGGATGAACAACAAGGGTTTCTGCTTCTACCAGATCACTGGCAGTTTCACTCAATTCTGTATTAAATTGTTGTGGTACACAACAATGATGTAAATTTCTGTCAAGGCTCTTCCTCATTGGGTGGGTGGAGGGGGGGTGGTGGTGAGCGCTAACGACTGTTAGACCGCGTCACCTAAATTTTGGTGGATTCTGATTTTTAGGATACGAGGTCACCACCATGGATGAGGCTTGCAAGGAAGGGAACATCTTCGTGACAACCACAGGCTGCGAAGACATCCTCTTGGGCAGGTAGGTTTCGCCTACGTTCGGTTCATTCAGTTGCGGGACCACACATTCATTTCGCTTTTCATACCGTCTGGAGTTCATTCCGTGTCTCCCCTTCTCTAACATGCAGTCACAACATTATACTGCATGATCTGTAAAAGCTGTACCAAAAGTGAACACATTGTTGCACCAGCTCTAACGTATTGTACCAATAGTACAAACACTAAAATATCAGTACAAGCATTGAAAAGCTGAGCATACCATGCTGCCAGTGAACACATTTGTATACCATGCCAGCGGTGCAAACATTAGTGCATTATGCCGCATTATAGTGCATTATAACGCTTAAAATTGTGCATCAACAGTGCATTCTGCTAGATTCTATGCTATCTAAACGGTGTATGCCATAGTGTTAAGTCTGGTTGGTATGTGCAGGCAACAACATTGCACAAACCTGGTCCAGAGAAATGCCTTTGGGAAGCACTACAATGGTGGCATGTGACCCTGATGCACCTGTCAGAGATGGCCTCCACGAGCCGATCTGACACCCCCAGTTTGGACAGGGATAGTCCATGTACACTGTTCGGGGACAGAGACACACAGCTGGTTGCTGTGATGCACCCTGTGTGTCCTAGAGAAATGTTTCAATATGGCACAAGGAATGGAGCTCAGAGTAACGCCTTCCCTGGCTGACTCAGGAGGGAGCAGGATGAGTCTGGTTACGAAGGGGAGATCTGTTCCACCTTACCAACACACGTCAGGTTAGGTAGAGGGTGTCACTATGGAACAATGAATCAACATGATAGCTGGAGATTCCAGGGCTCTCAGTTCAGGGGAGAGACCAGATCTGCAAATCATGGCTTGCTGGGCTATTTGGGTGCAAAAGGCTATTTGGGGGAAATTTGTATCTAGTGCCTTGAAAGGCAAAGCGTAGATATTTTCATCACTTATGATGGTCAGACCAATGATGATACACATCCTGTAAGTATTTTCTGTAGCATCTGTGAGTATGGACATGAACTGCCCACCATCTCAATTGGGTAGTTCTAGTTGTAAGGAAATAATTCCCGTTTGTCAACCGGGGAGGTGACCCAAGTAGCATCTTTCTGCAGCAGGGGAGCAGTCTCCGGTTGTAGAATGAGAAGAAGCCATGGAGGCACATTCGACTTCATCACCCCAGCGAAGTGTGGAATCGAAGGCCTGTAGGCCAGCGATATCCACTGGCTGAAGCCAGCAAGTCCGAGGCAAGCAATCAGTCCACTATAGGTTGCTCCCTGACCACACTGCGCATGCTTACATTACATTGCATTGCATTTCAGACATTTAGCAGATGCTGTTATGCAATTTGAGTTGTTAGTCACTCTGGATAAGTCAGGGATGAAGATGCTAACGCCCTTGAGTGGCATAAAAGTCCTAAGTGCCAGAGGCGATAACATAAGCATGGACTATAACCCTGTGAAGGACCAGCTGAACCTGAAGGACCTGCTTCCCCCTCGTACCTGCTGTGAGATGTGCAGCATGGTTGGGGGGAGTGTAGGAGGGAGCGACATCTGAATCCCCACTAGCCACAGTGAAGTGGGAGAGAAGCTGCTAAACCATATAGCGACGCTAAACAAGGGAGGCTAGCTCCTGTTGCATCAAGGACTTCAGGATCGCCTACTTGACGAAGGAGCCAGCATTGGAAACAAAAAAAGGCAGAAATGTCATAGTGCAAAACAGGCAGCATTTAAATAAACCGTTGTCAAGAGGGAAACAAAACAAGGATGTTTTCTTTTCCAAAGAATGTCTTCAGAGCTGACAAAAAAAGCGTACTGTGTTAACAACAAAGCTCGCTGTTTGTGATACAAAGCAGGCATACAGCTAGCACTGAAATAAGTTCTGCCTGTGCTTGCACATCTTAGCTCAAGGGCACGGGCCAGATCTGCTTGTTTTCTAAACATTTCGGTTCTTTTCATCTATTTTACCTTTGATGGGGGGAAAAAAGGTAAATTTAAGTTTTGGGTACTCTATCCACGGGCCATGTTTCCATCTAGAAATCCATAATGCTGAATTAATGAGCTATCAAATTAGGCACATGATCATAACCTAGGGTGCAGAACCACTTTACCTAATTTAAATCACCAATTCTTTCAGTGCAGGTTTTTATAGTATGCAGTTTTTGTCTCCCAGTGCTGTCGTTGGGTAACAGGGAGGCCACACAGGAACACAGAAACTTTCTGTTCTTTCTCAAAGCGTTCATGCATCCGCTCCATGTCGTCTCCGAAAGGGCCTTCTGGCGTGGAGTGAATGAAAGGCTCCTTTTCTCTCGCATGAGGCTGAGAGCGATCAAGGCCTTTTGGCTGTGACAGAGTGATCGATAACGTAGTCTACGGACCGGGTCGAGGCAGTCATCCCTCTGAGAGTGGTGCTGACAGCTATGCCTGGTGCAGCTACGACACCAACATATTTACAAGTGCAGGGACACATGGGGCCCCCAGCCTAAAAGCTGCCTCCCGGTCACTGGTTGATTTTCAACCTTGATTTCAGAGAATAATTCAATTTAAAGGACCTACCTGTAATGTTTATTTTAAACAGTAAACTTTTGGCAGGTGTTTGTACTTTGTGCTAACCATAAAATGAGCAACTAATTATTGTTTGCATAAAACATGACAGGATTTACAAAGATTTGAGTATTATACAAAAATTTTAAATTAATTTGTTGATGTTACCTGAATTGTAAATAGGTTCTGCCAGAGTCACTCGTATTAAACAGCAGAGGGTGCCTGTGTTCTCTTACTTGGCCTATGGCCCGAGCTCAGACCTGCAGCGGTGAGGAATTTCCATGTGGTTTAGGTTACACAAAAGACAACCCATAAAGGTGATTTAATTTTCTCTTAGTAAGATTTGCCTTGATGTCACAAGCTAACAAGTGGTGGCAACAAAGGGAACAACATGCAATGTAAAATGTGTGGTTTCCTATGTGCTGAGGTGGCACAGCAGTGCAGTCTGTGGACAGTGTAGGTCAAATGAGGTAGCATCAATGACCTGAATAGAGTTGAATAGATTATACATAATGCGTTTTAGGTGAAACCACATTTCACATTGAGTACTCACGACAAAACTTAAAATTGATAGTGATACTAAATCATTGTGCCGCTATGCATCAAAAAAGTAATGATGGTGGCATTTTTTTTTTTTGATAAGCAGGACATTTTTCCATTTCACCATATTTGACCCACATGTTACATGAACTACATTTCATCCATATTTGAAACTTATCTCCTGCGGTGTGACCTCCTTATATCTTGTTTATGTTGCCATCGTTCACTGAATAATGATTGGCTCTGTGGTTAATCCTTTAATTGTGACAAAATCTACGTCTTTGTATCTATGGAAAAAACATGCATTCATAAGAAAAGAGGTCTTTCTTTTGATCACATGTGTATTCAGTTCATTTTATCCTCCATTGTGAGACCGCCGCTGTACATTGTGGCTTAATCCTCTGCTTCCTCTATAGACCCACTATCGAGCTAACTGTTTACAGACTGATCTGCCTGCAAAACCTGCGGTCAGTCAAGACCAGCTAAACAATATACCTACTAATACGATTGTTTATACATTTCCTGTCAGAAACTCTTCACAGTAGTGGTTCTCAAATTCAATGTTTGTGTTACCATTTATAACAAAAAGACTGTTGAACATGTCTACGTGGCCCCATTGGCTTTAACAAAGTGCAGGTTTAGCTTGTTCCCACTTTCTAAAATTTTTAAGTCACATACTTTCCATTTTTCAGGTGTATCTTTCTCTTATCTCCTTTACTGCTTCCCATAATGCAATATTCCTTCATTTGTTCTTATCTCATATGAATTATGGTGAACTCTTGCATCGTAGTAATTTCTCACTCTCATACCACCAGCCTTTCTGTCCAAGCATTTATACTTTTCCTCTTCTTTCCTTAGATCTTCCATGCAACTCTTCCTCTTTGTTATCATGACAAATTATTTGTGACTGAACCAAGTTTCTTTCATCATGTCAGCCTTTTTCCCCCGGATTTTGTCTGTCAAAGTTAAAAGGTCACTCCCAAATGTTTGCATACTTAGGATTTAAGAGAAATTTATCTTTAACTATCAAAACTGTACAACATCTGATTGTGGGCAACTCCTGTCACTTGTAATTTGGCACAGAGTCATAGCAACTACATGAAGTAGCTATTTTGTGCAAGCCCAAGTGCGTTCAGTAATACTGCATACTGGATTACCTGCATGGGTGGTAACATAACCAAATTCAAGAAAGTGCTTGAATAACACCCGGTGACACCACTCCAGGAAAAACCCCATGCCATCCTTTTCAATTTAACTTTGCAGTCCAAATGGTTCCCTTACCTGTCTGACTGAATGAGTATCTAGACTAGCTAAGATATGCAAGCACCATGTCGAGACAAGTGCGGCGAAAAACCTTGAAAGCGATAAGGCATAATTAGAGTTGAACTTCAAGGCTTTTATTTTCAGCCACTTTAATTGAAGAAGCAGCAAAAATGAATGTCAGCGGGTCATCTGGTGTCTTGTCCCTTTAACCTTTATTGTAGGTTTCATCGTAAGTGAATGGCGCGGAAAGGGGCTTGAGTTTAAAGGTCGAATAATAGGGTAATGTGTTGTTATCCTGTCCGGGCAAAATTGATTTGATATGCGGAATGTAACTGCTGAAGCGATGTTAAAATTGAATAGTGTGAAACTGGCACCACATAGTTTTGAAATAAACATGGCAGCAATTATCCCCCATGCTCCATTTTGCTTGTCGTGATACCATGAGTCTGGACCATTGAAATGGAGTCCTTATAGTTTCCCTACATATGGTATCCTTACTCTGGCAATCTAAGATAAGAGGTCTGACAGTCCAAAAAGGGTCAAAGTGAGGGAAGGTATACACATGATTGCATCACATGACACGCTCAGTGTCTCTTGATTGGCTGGGCCCCTGCCAGGCCTTTGCTTTATTAAACTCGCACTAGCCTCCTTGTGAATGTTTCGCTGCCTAATTATTTTGATGAATGATGCAGGATGAACCATTACAGGGACCGGGAGGACTTCTGTTTGACATTAGCTGCAGATGTTGTGCCGGGCCTGTGAATCCTCTGCGTCCACAGCGCCTGTCGTTACAAGTTAGATGGGAAAACCACCCTTAACTGCTTGTTTTCCTCTCCGCTTTTAAACAGAGTTTATGGCAGGGCTACATTGCTATGACGAAAACACTGATCGCAATTGTTTAGGTCAGTATGGTGTTGGCAATCTCTAATTGTGATCACATGAAACAGATAGATGTGCATAACAAGTAGGGCTGATAGTAATCCCATTTTATTGGACCTCTAAATCAACATAAGACGGTTTACATTTCCCTGTGGTGCATTAGGTGTTCATTGTTTGTACATTGGGGAAAATTTAACAAATGCATCTATTTTTTTAGCACTTTCAAAATATAACCTAGAAGCTCCAGCATATCAACAGCTTCATTTGGTGCTTGCAGTTGCTCACCATAAATCACATGATCCATAGTAGTGTAATTAATATGCAGTAGTACAGGCCTAGTGTATAGCACATTGTTTACTACCTTAACTAATTATGACTCTGAACACAAAACATATGGACATTTTGCATATTGTTTTTGTATTCTTTTGTAGTAATGTTCGCTTAGGTTGAATTGTTGGTGACATCCTAAGGATACATGCGCGGTATAATTGTGTCCATGTTTTGAAAATGATTTTGAGGTGCTCTGTATGTGAGGAAGAGTCGTTAACGCATACATAATGTCCTTCCTGTGAACAGGCACTTTGAGCAGATGAAAGATGATTCCATCGTGTGCAACATCGGCCACTTTGACTGCGAGATCGATGTGAAGTGGCTCAATGACAACGCCGCCGAGAAGATCAACATCAAACCTCAGGTGAGAGTGTGAGTGTGATGACAGTACGGGTTTCCTTTCTGCCCCAACAAAATCTGCTCTCAGTCTGCAACGGCGAGAAATCAGTGTTACTGTTTTTAAAATGGACAAATCCATTTAGTTTCAGTCAGCGTTTCCCATAGGGATTGAAAGTGGAGCTGAGTTTTTTTTTTTTTTTTTTGAATTATTTTGAAATTAAAAAAAAATATATAAAATGGGAACACAAATTTGGCATAAATAAGGTGCAAATAACTCCACTGGCAGTTGCTTACATTCACTTTGTCAAACGAGTGGGATTCTAGTCTTGCAGCTGAGGACCTAATCTGACATAGCCAGCCCATTGCTTTCACAAATTAAAAACTTACTTAACGAGTATGGTTTACTAGTATTTGGACATACAGAAATTACTCGGACAAAAGCGTTCTGTTCGGGTGATGGGTGCTGTTGTTTAAATCTCATTTGCCCTCACATATGGGTTTGACCAGTGTGCAGTGCTTAACTCCCACTTAATCTCCCACAGGCATTTTTGAGAATGGGCTTTCACTAATTGTAATGACATGACTCCTTGTTTTGGGTATGACGGCACTGTTTCAGAGCTGAAATCTGACATCACATCACGTTATCAAGATATGTTATTTAAAGCAGATGAGCAGGTACCCACAGATTGTGTGTGTTCGTAGTTCAGAGGGAGAATGGACAAGACAGAGGATTTAAGTGTCTTTTAAACGTAACATGGCAATAGGCATCGGACATGGAGCAGACCAGAAACTGCAGACCTGAGTTTTTACATGCAACAGTGTCACCAGTGTACCAAGAATTGCCCATCACTCGTGTGGAGTAACAGAAGGGTTACCAGCTTTGAACAAGCCCCTATTAATTGTCTTCATTGTCCACTATTGCTTTCTTACCGAACAATACCTAACAATGTTCCTCTCATGAACTGTAGGTGACATTGAATTGCAGTGTACTTGTGTAACTATCAGTTACTCATTCCACCTTGGCCATGACGTCCTCAGTCATGGGGGCCATTTTGTGGAGCTGGCTCTTGCTGTGTGAACTCCGGAATCGTTGCTTACAGCAATATGTGTGTTTAAACTTGACATTCACACTTATTGAAGACAGGTGTGAATTTCCATTACAGCATTACATTTTTCACAGGTCCATCTGTGCCTAGTTTTTGGGGCTTTAATAAAACAGACATTAAGACTCATTCAGACTCAAACAGACATTACAGCACATTTTCTGTGCCGTAGCCGATATTGTCACCTGCTGACATAAAAATGGCAGAAAAAACGTTTTTAAGTGCTAGTGTCTGAGAGTAAAGTGCCATACTATTCTAGCTTTAACTGTGTAGCAACATTTCTTTGACTCACTGCTTTGCAAAATTGTACTATACATCATTGCATTACAGAGGAATGTTGCTCATAAGTGGCTATCTAGCTAAGCTAACTACTCTGTAGTGCCAAGGATCTTTGACAAGACTTAGCTGCTGTTGTTACAGTTAACTAGCAACTACAGAAGGACTACAGTACGACAGTATGTTATTGATGTCACAGCTCAACCAAGCACTAACTAAGCAAACATAACCTAGGCTTACCAAACAAGTAAATCCAGATAGCTTGCAAGCTACCCTAATCAAAATACTGCTTAGTTCGGAGTTATTCTCAGTTGAACGTAAATAGGACATACAAAGCCTGCCAAATACATCCATTGGCAACTGAGAAATCTACCCATACATTAGTTGAACCTCTGTTAAATACTAGCTGATAAATGAAGAACATTTACTGCCTCACCTATATTTCAGTAATGCTGATTTACTTACACACAGTACTAGAAATCTATGCAATGGAACTTCTGTAATCCAAAAATAGGTGTTAGATTGCATGCTTAAAAAGGCTTGTGTGAAAAAATATATTAAAATAGCCACTCTGATCCCAATGTCCATTTCACATGGGCTGTCAGCCTGTATTTGAAGAAGTCTCATCTTTATTTCCGGGGTTATTCGGTAGAAATGACTCTGACTGATTTACATGGTAAAGGTTTCCTTTGTTAGTTATAGAGTAATTGATGGTGTTGGCGCACCTGTACTGCAGAATTGTGGCCCTCATGGGAAAGACTTAGCTGTCCAGCATGGAGTTCAAACGGCATTCCTTCCGCAATACACTGTTTATCCACAAAGCCCCTTCTCAGTCCTATTTAGTTTTAACGAGTCTCAATGCATGTCTCCCACATTAAAGCTTGTCACGGCCTGAATTATTGCCGACACTGACCTTAAGTCTAGGCATTTGGTGCTACGCTCTCAAGTCCCCCACCCCCACCCCTGGTACTACTCCCAGTCCCTCCACCCCGCTCCTTGCAGTTGCCTATTTAATGTAATTAAGTCTTCAGGCTTCCTAGATCTGCCACTGTAGATTGTCTTCCCAACAGAAGGATTGAATTTGTATTGTTTCCTGTCACTGGGCAACTTTCAGAAAGAGTTATTATGCCAGGCCAAACACAGAAAAGCTCATGGGAGGCGTTCTGCCTGTTTTATTGTGCTGTATGATGTGTTAATTCCTACAACAGAGAGGCTGGAGAGGTTTTGTTGCTCAATCCAGTTACTTGCAGCAGAAAGGGGTTTAACGTTTTTTTTTTTTTTTTTTTCCCCAATTTCTCTGAGTCTGGTGTTCATTTTCCTATCCATGAGCTTTAAATCACAAAGTAGCACACTGGCTGACTTTGAAAAAGGTAAATGTTATTGGAAAGGTTGCTCTGAAATTTTGGCGATTAAACCCTTTTGGCTACTTATTTGGAGCAGGAGTTTGAAGAACCCACCGATACCGTTCTCGTTGCCCGCATGTGGCATGTAGCTGCCTCTGAAACCTAAGTGTGTTTGCACAATGGCTGGAAGTGTGTGGGAGCAGCACCCCGACACCTCCTAAACGTGAGGAAATTCATTTAGCAAGTCTAGCAAATGGCAACATCCCTGAAGCTGCCAAAGAGGTTTCTGTAAAAACTGGGGCACTTTTTTTTTTTATGTACTTGGACAAGTATGCATTGCATAAAAAAAAAAAAATTTGACATGGTATGTTACAAATTGAGACCTGCCAACATTCGGCCCCATGCGAGAAATGCATTAAGTCCAAGTGATGCAAAGCCTGCTCATAGGTAACATCTCACATACCATCTCACCTTCGTACTCAAGTCTAAAGAATGGGATCTTTAAGAGTGCATGGTCTTTTTAAATCCTTATAGTGGAAGTATACCTAGCAGGTCACAATACAACCTTATATTTTATTAATATTTCATAGATTTAAGACCAATGTTTTCAGTTTGTGTCCAACTTCATTTAAACCTATTTGGTTAGAAGTGTTAAAACAAAGTGCACTTGTATTTTCTTAAGCTTTGGGTACATAGGGTACATTGGGTAGAAAGAGTCTCTGTGTTAACTAAAGAGGGGGTTTGACAAGTTGAGCCACCACAGTTTGTTGAATTGATCTTGCCACTGCTTTCTCAGGTGGACCGCTACCGCATGAAGAACGGACGCCACATCATCATTCTGGCAGAGGGTCGACTGGTCAACCTGGGCTGCGCCATGGGCCACCCCAGCTTCGTCATGAGCAACTCCTTCACCAACCAGGTCCTGGCCCAGATCGAGCTGTGGACCAACACTAGCAAGTACCCGCTGGGCGTCTACTTCTTGCCAAAGAAGGTGAGTCGTTCTGTGCGGCTGGGGGATGAGTGGAGTTGAATGGTCCACACTTCCATCCCTGTCATGCAGACACTAAAAGTCAAGGGGGAGCAGGGGCCTCGGAGTGGCTCACAGCGACCCAGCCTCTCCAGTCAGTCTCGCTGCTCTTTCATGGCCATCCCTGGTCGACTGGGCTGGGTGCCTGCAGATGCACAAACTGATCATACTCCTCCGTCAAACTAATCCTCCATCGACATAGGCTGTGCGTGATTGACTGTGTACCTGCAGAGTGGAAATAAGTGAGGGCCAGTCGTCACATGAGCTGGAGGAACCGTGTGCCATGGCACCCTCCTTCTGTTTATAATTTCCTTCTCAATTAATACAACAAATAATGATGGAAGCTAATAGAACAGCATGCTTTTTTTTTTCTTTTTTTTTTTAAGCTGAGTTTGGGGTTTGTTTTTTGTTCATAAGCTGTGAATGCCTGCAGAATAGAGTCGTGCTCACAAAACATTTCATTTCAAAGCTTCAGTAATCGTTTATGCCATTAAGCCTTGGAATAATGTCACTGGCTCGATCCCTCTCTTTGCAAATGAGCCCTGGGTTCATCGGTGTGCGAGGCATGGTCCGCACTGAGTGACACTTAAATGGATTGTGATGAACATCTTGAGGCCTCTAACTGAAGCCATACGGGTGCCGTAGACTGGAGCGGAGTGGCTCTGGGAGAGGAGCCAGGAGCTGCCTGTGGAGCGTCTGCAGACTTTCAGGAATTCCAGTCAAGGCAAGCACGATCCTGAGAACTGCATGATTTAAAACCGGACCTCCGGCTGCTCGTCCAGGTCGTCCTCTGGGAGTGGATCACGTTGCTGAGCGAGGCCATGCTCTCGGTAGCGAGTGCCCCTGGGTCCCTCTGGTGAAGTGCTCAAGCTGAGCCGTGCCACTCAGTAGGCCAGTTCCTTTTGGCGGATGTTCCCACTCTTGTTCCTGACATGGTCCCTAGCTTTTTTTTTGACATATTCCTTTGTTGTGGTTGGTTCCAGTTTTTGGGGGAAGAACTTATTATTTTGTTACAGAAATGGCATTTTTTAGACATTTGCTCACAGAAAACCAGTGTTTATGTTTTTAGCAAGAAGCAAAAGAATTGTTAGTTCTGTAGTAGTTCCACATATGATTGCCATATTCAGTGTGTGCAGGGGAGGTGACACTTTTTTTGTTGTTCACCACCAAAATGTTGCAGGTCCCTCAGTAATACAGTTTAGCTTGCCTGTTCTATGACCTTTCGCTTGACTCTCTCCGTTTCTCCCTTCCTCTCTCTTCAGCTTGATGAGGAAGTAGCTGCGGCCCATCTGGATAAGCTGGGTGTGAAGCTGACCAAGCTGAGCGACAAGCAGGCCAAATACCTGGGGCTGCCAAAGGAGGGGCCTTTCAAGCCCAACCATTACCGCTACTGAGGGGCTGACAGGGGGGCGAATCCAGCCAGCCACGCCTAGCAAAGACGGAAGGTTGCAGCTGGTGGGGGGTCCTGTATGTACCTGTGCCTTGGGACGGGAACGGAAAGATTACCCTTCTCCAAACCTGCAAGCTTCACCTAGACCTGCTCCACCTCTTTAGTAGGAAAGTAAAAGTGGCTTTAAAGACCAGTCGCTCCACACATCGCATCCATTTATCATGTTTCAAAAAACACAGCTGTCCCCTTATACTTCTGGTCCCTACTCTCAAATCCATGCTTGCTGAAGATGTAATTCCTGGAAGCCCAGACCCTTTACTCCATAGCTGTAGATGAATGTCCTTTTTGAAATGTGAGTAAGCACTTATTGTCCTGGTGATGATCCCAAAACGCTGGAACCTGCGAGCTGCCCTTCATCGATACCTTGCCTTAAAAGTTTCAGATATTGCTTACTGTTTTTTTCCATTCCATTGTGTAAATTGGAAACTTTCAGTAAGGGGACAAAAATCCCACTCCAGGATCTGATGATGTCATTCTTTTCTTCCCCTTTTTTGGTAGGCATTGATATCTGGTCAAGGTCGTTCTTGGCTGAGCTGAGATGGACCTAGGGGCATGGTTTGGCTGAAACCACTGCCATTTAAGAAGCGGTTACATATTGTTTTGTCCCTTACCATGCTGGAAGATGCTATTTTTTTGTCAAAATAAAGGGCACATTGTGACAAAACGTGATCTCTGCTTGTGTTGATTTCGCAAAAATGAATTACCAATATTATGACCCATCTTGGCATTATAGCATTAACACTGTATGTTGTGTCAGATGGGCATTTTGAGTTTTGGCTCTTTTTGAGCGTCTGACAACTGATACTTAACACTCCACCACTCGTTCAAGTATTAGTGTTAGACCCCATTAGTGGAGTCTTCCTGGTAAACTATGCTTAATCTGTTGGTTTAAAATGCCAGTCAGGACTCCGTGGAATAAGCTTTTAATGGGGTGTCCGGACATTCTCGGTGTAATTTGACATGTCATGGATCCAAACAATAAACCCAAAGTTGTTTTGAGGAAAGCTTGATAAGAAAAACCTCATCGAGCTTTGAAATTAAACAAGACTGTTTATTATATAACTACATTCAAGCAGATGAGTTCTGTTTGTTGTCCCCCTACGATGTCAAAGGAAAATTCGTTATTGGTTAGTCACAGAGAACAGCTTTGGCCCTCTCAATGATGTATCATGTTTTTCTTCTGATGCGATGCTCCAATGACTGATGTTTAGTCTTAAAAAAAAAGTTGGATACAATGGGCACATATAAAGAACATTCCAGAAGGCCCTTCCTCCGATTGTGTGATTGGATGTGGCTGTCACAGGGGGCCTTAACCGCCCCCGATCATAGCCACGTAATGGGACCTGGGGTCAGTCACCTAGGTTGCATATAGCACAAGACGCGACAAAGTGATGGGGTTCAACCTGTGGGTTATTAGCCACACTGGAACATTACAACCTGCCGCAATGATGTCTCTGGAGACATCTAACTGCCCAATCTACCTTTTTAAGATTTTCACCCTCAATGGGAACCAGCTGCTGCATCTGGCACCCCAAATGTCAGCCAGCATTGCACAGTGTTTTCCTTGCCCTCTTTTTATTACCTGCATGCTGTGGCCCTGGCCAATGTTTACAGCCAGCTCATTACATCCGGTGCTCAGCCACGCAGCCCTCCTCTCATGTAGGCCCTTGGTCCTGCTTTGATCTGGGCGTTTTTTTTTTTTTTTTACAATGGCTGCTGTTTGCTGGGAAGTGGGGGTTGGGGGTGGGGGGGGGGTGGGGGAGGGTGGGCGAAGTGCCTCAGCGTATCCTGTTTCTGCAAAAAGAAAAAGGGCCGAGAGATGATGGGGCTCCCTTCCTAGCGTGACTGCTTGCCGCGATGGTGTAGGCGCTGTGGAATATTTCCTCGATTATTCTGTCACTTTCCTGTCTTGTCTGATTGATTTAGCTCGCAGTAATCTGCAGATTGCTTCCATATTGCTAATCCGGGGTTTTTCCACGCCAGGTGCTCTCTGCAGCCTGTGATAAAGACAGTCATATGTCAGACTGTGTTCGCTACTCTGAAGTATAAAGGCACGAGGGATACAAAGCTAGGCTCCATTTCTTCTGAGCAAAGTATATTTGGCTCACAAGTCACTTCATATACAATAGAGCCTCAGCAAGGAAGAACTTAAATAGGTATGCACCAATTAACTGAACAGTTTATAAACGCAAACTTTCCATTTTACTTACGCCTTTCCGTCTCAAATTTGCATGCAATAAAAGCAAGCGTTAAACCAAAATGCAACACTTAACACATTTTAAAAACCCAACCTACAGTCACAAACAGTAAAAGGGACATGTCTTGGCACTTTTGCCAAGCAGTAAAACAAAGGAATACTGTAACAAATAACTAAATTATTTAGTGAAGGGCTACATGGCAAAATACCTCGACAAAAAAAATGTTTTAGAAGTATCACAAATATCTTGCCTCTTATCTGACAAAAGTTCAAAATTACTGAAGGTCAATCATCACTGACCAATACAGTTAGCCAATCAGAGCTGTTTAGTAATATGAGTAATTGTGTCATTACCACTCAAATGCCTTGTACATTTCATGTATACAAATGCTTGCTTTGGAAATAAATGATTTCAATTTATGCATTCAACTACCAAGGAATAATTTGACACTGAAAATGAAATAATCATATGGGGACATGGGGGGCCCACTTGGCTCATCCTTGCATTATTTTTTATGTTGTTTGCATCTTGCGGTTTTAAAATGATCAAAGTGTAAAAAACTGGTCAGTAAAACTATGGGTAACTGGACTGTAGTAGTCAATTTTCCTCCTAAAGCGACTTACAACTTCCTGTGACATAGCTATCCTGTCTATGAAGTAAAAAGTAAAAGAATGGGCATAACTTTTCCAAATAATTCAGCAAAGTCTTTTTTTTTGTCTACACTCTGCTCCATTGTGTTTCTTTGAGTAGAATCCAGAAGCAACTTCGGCTGGGTTGAGCCTTATTATGAAAGCCTAATTATGAAAGAAACCTGTTCACAGTGCCTGTGTGTTTTTGAGGCTCCAACTGTACAGAAAATTGACTTGGAGTGTGTCTGCATTTGTCCATCTCTCTCCCCCCCAAAAAAAAGATCACAAAATCCAATTTAAAAAAACTTGAGATTGGTGAACCTTTCTGTGCATTCACATGGAAACGTACAAGTTTGAAACAGCAACTAGTAAAATTATGTTACTGGCTGGTGTACTAGTACTACTACAACTTCATTAAAAAACCGTGCTTTCACTTTTTATCGTGTTCTGTTCGGAGGACTTTCCAAGCATCAAGCTAATGTTAAATGTACTGTTGAGAAAAGTGATTCCGTTAAGCCAGAGTGTTTCTTGAACAGTCTTGACATAAAGTTTGAGCTGTGAATGTCATCTGAATATCATGTTCTTGGAAGCTTATTCTGCCGGAGGTTTTTTGTGGAAATTGGATCAATTCGGAGGCAAAGGAGGGGGGCTTGACATAAGGAAATACAGCTAAATGCATGTTGCCATCAAAATAAGTTCTCAGCGCTACTAGTACTATGCCTCTTAAAATCTACATCACACTGAACCAATGCTTGACATCATAAATGGTTATGAATTATGTCCTTGGTTGAAGTAATGAGCAATGTTGCAAGAACAGCCTTGTTTGGTTCAAGATGAGGACATGATATTTTTGAAGATGGTGGCAGGAGGCAAAACCTGGACAACAGGTTCACTATTGTTTCATTTATACTTGAGTCACACCAAAATATTCCTTCAAAGATAGTACCTGCTGCCATAAATAAAACAAAATGCTATAAATCAGACCAACCGTGAGCTGTGGCCATTCAATAGTATGTTTATATGCATCGAGTTGGAACCTAATATCCTCTGTGAGAGTAGAAAATACTATATCAGAGTTGATTTTGCACTTGCCAATGTGCTACACACCCCTCAGCGCTGGGCAGTAGTATGGGCACATTGTGTATAAAGGCATATGTATTAAGACTCTTCTCAAAATGGAAATGGAAAGAAAAACCAAAATTTACATTTCCTTGTGTGGCATTGAACAGCATTTGAAAAATAAACACTGCAGACCCTTTTAACACAGCTCTGATGATAATTTTGTTGTCAAATACTATTAGTATACTTTCATTTTGTAAAACTGTACAAAAAAATCAACCACAATCCAATACATTAAGCGTTTCATAAATATTAACTAAAAATCCTCACATTTTTGGACCACCCACAGAGGAAATGATTCCACTCTACTAAATACACTTGCAGTGATACATTTCAGAAAAATGGTTGGATGTACTGGGGGGTACTGAAGTCTAGTTATCATGAAAAACACATGTAGTTCAAGGGCAATCAGCCATCTTTTTTAACCATTCAGTATGACTGACTTTTAGAAATTAAAAAATGTGAGTCATTTAGCAGATGCTCTCATGGAAAAAGCCATACAGTTTAACATTTCTATCCACAATCCATTTATAAAGCTGAATATTTACTAAGACAATTAAGGTTGAGAACCTTTCTTAAGGGTGTAATAGCAGTGTCTTTCCTGGGAATTGAACCTGCAACCTTGCAGTGACAAGCCCAGCTTCCCTAACCTTTACACTGCAATATTATCATGAAGTTTTCTTGCTTTGAAAATAAATTAAGGATTAGGCGGTAAACACTCACCAAACTTCAGTGTTGCATTGTTTTGTGGGGACACCTAGCCTCTTGAACACTCATACGACTCACTTTCACACCTGCAGTCATGCCTGCGCGCATACACACATACACACGCGCGCACACACACACACTGGTGAGTGTGGTAAGTGATGGATGGGGGGAAATGAGCACTGTGATACACAGATCGTTTTCACAGTGGGTTGAACAGCAGGAGCATGCTGTGAGCCAGTATAAAACCTGCTGGAGATGGTCATAATTCCAGCTGCCTTGTCTGTCCAAATTCTCCCATCCTTACAGCATACAGTATTCCTTGTGTGGGTATTTATGATGTGCTGCATGTCACCTTGTTAAGTGTGTTTATGTTTTAATGCATTTGGCTATCTTTTTATTTTACCATACCTTGAATTTCAGACAAAGCTAAATATCAAACATCTTAAGTGCTCAGACATCAACATCTTCTTGAATCTTACATGTACACGCATATTAAACACATATGTTTAATATAAAAGTGCATTTAGTACATTCAGGAAACTCATGTTCTTATGGATTTTAACCGTATGCATACTTTTTTTTTTGTTTTTCTTGCGGTTTATTTAGTTTAAATGCAGAACATGTATTTACAGAAGCAGCATGTCAACAGGTTTCTTGGCATTAGAATAAGTTTTCTTTAACGGACAAACCCAACATCTACTACAGAACTTAAAACATTTTCGTAAATCCAGTGCGAGTGTCCCCTACCGCCCCATCCCCGCCTAAATTCAGCCATGAAATCACTGCTCCCTGTAAAGTTATTGGTCCAGCCTGCAGCTACATATCGCAAATTCCGTACCATTGCGAATCCTATGAGATCGCAATCATATGAGCTTTTGCAGTGCACACAGGAAGCACAATCTTTGAAACGCAGATCTCTTGAGCCCTTTAGGCATGAAAAACACCACTCGGCTGTATATCATATTCTGTCAGTTTTACAGCGCGAGGGGTCAGTGCTGGCATTTTTTTTTTAACAATATGTTTATATATTTTGCCACTTACAATGTCACATTAAGACTATGAGAATAGTGTAAAGACATCATATTCATATATTGAATTTGCTAATGTTATTTGTTACGGTTATTTAAATTATTTAGACTTACACAGCGTCTGAGCAAAGTTAAACCTCTTGGGGAAGACACTAGTCTTGACCTCTCAGACAGCGCCAGGATTAGTTAGGGTCAGCTGAGGCTTACGCTATGTTAAGTGGTGACTTTGAGTGATATAGCCTATTTATTTATTTTATTTGTCGAATCACCATAATTTCGCTCCCTGTCGGTACAATCCCAGAGATCCCATAAAAGCCTAATTAGCGCTAGGCATTTTGCCTTCGGACGTAAGCGCTAAATAGTGGGTATATTTTATATGTTATAGCAAGACAATCCTACAGCTAGTCATAAATTGTATCCATGTTGCTCTTCTATGCAGTAGGCTTTCATGTTAAGAATCACCCATAACCTATATTCCACACACTGTTAAATATGTAACATAGAAAATGTTCTGAAAAGAGGATGAATAATTTTTGTGTACCCCTGTCCTTTGCGAGGCTGACCTCCAAAAATGAAATCGCAGGCCCGCGTGGACTTTCCGATTTTTAAAAAAACATTTCTAACACTGTAAAAACACAATTTTACAGAGATTATAAACATGTCTTAACGTCCGATCTATTTTATCGTCACAGACACAAATTAAAACATGTTGCCTGCAGCAAAAAGGCGACGGGTCCGCCGTTTCTTATAGCGGTCCTCAGCACCGTGGATTCCCCATGCGACAGTAACACACCGTTTTGAAAAGACGGCACTGACAGAAGGCGCAATACTCGCAGCAGACAGTATTAGGGGTTTTGCAGCTTCCCCACAGTGGGACGCAGTTAGCTGGGGGTGGCGGTCGCTTGCTTCTGGCGCTGAACTTGTTCTGTAGTAGAGGGAATGGTGGAAGAAGGTACCATTTAAACTTGTTTTTTATTATTTGATTAACAACGGTACATTGCCACAGCACTTAGAGAAAGTACGTTGTAATCTCATAACAAAGTTCATAGTAGTTAACACTGCTTGTAATAAGAGGTTGAAATCATATGGCCTTATTAATGGCCTTTTATTTGCATGTTTATTGTAGTTGTAAAGTGGCCGAAATGTTCTCATTTCCTCGGGCGTTCTTGTTATAATTGTAAGTGTTGTCAGGACTACATCTTTCTTGTAATTTTGACATTCCAAAGATGTGGTATTAGCTTAAACCTACCTCGAAAAAATTTAACACAACTTAAATGAAAAATTTTAAAGTGGAAGAGATATTGAAATCTTTATTTTCGGATTGTAGTGTAGCGTCAGACATTGCAAAATAACATGAAGTGCAAAAAAACTCGATAAATATCTGGTGAGTGTAGAATGTAATTGTACAAAGCGCGAAGTGGCCTTGGAAATGTTGCGTTTTCGAATTGTTTGTTTGAACGGTTCACTGCATAGTTACCGTAGTCACATTTAAAACGTTTATGGTATACTGGCATATATTAATCTTTCTCCAGCATAGCTACCATAACTACGTTCCTGCAGACACTGGCTTTTTGGTGATAACTTGAAGGGTGCATTTGTAATAAAGTGTAATTTCCTGTGGTACTACAGGTCGTTACAAACGTTATTATTAGTAATTTGAGTTTTAGCTTGTCATGAATTTGAGTTTTAAATTTTCTACAAACCTTTCTGGGTTTCTTCTCATCTTTTTTGTTCTTCTTTACTGTTTTTGGCAACTCTGGGGAGAAAAGATGCAACAGATGGTCACGATCTCCTATTTGATTGTTATGATATAACTATGGCATACTCATTGTTACAAGTTTATGATTTGGCAGTTATGTACAATTCAACATTACTTTGTAGAATATAAACAGTAAATAAGCTACTGCAAATGCAAACTAGGGGTGTATTACACAGAAACAATAGAAAGACCTGCAGCATTTAGAAACTTTTGCCAATTATTTGTTGAACTAGTGGATGATGTTAAACAATAAAATTATCTCATCGGGTCCATATGGAGGCCAATAACTGAAAAATAAACACATTTATTATTGTTTCTGATAAGCCTTTATTGCTTGATTAACTTTTCAAATATGTGCTTCAAAGGTATTTGAGATCTTTATGTTTGACAAGAAACATTATCCACAGCCTTCAGCTAAGGTATGCACAGTAAAGATACAAGGTATAGGTCACTGCTAGCAGTGCAACTAACACAAAATGTTATTGCAACTTTACACAATGTTCCAGGATGGCTGTATAAGATTTAGTTGGGGGTTACAAAAACATTTTTGCAACTTTTATTTCTTTAACCACTCCAAACCACAACTTTCAAGGTAGTCACAAATGGGTCCAGATGCCATGTAGACCTTTTTCCACATGATATGAACACAACTTTCCCCAACCTAAAAATGTATAAAAACATTAGTTGGCTTCTTGGGAAGTTGTATAATTTATTGATAGCCCCCCTGGAAAGTAACAGAAATATCATATTACATATTACCCGGTACTTGTTCTCAGACAAAACATTGTATTGCAATGAAAAGGTCATGGCCCCTGTTGTTCCTTATCTGCAGTAATGCTGTCATCTCTGAAAGAACGTCTAAATTTTGAATGGTGTAAAAATGCTGTAGAGGTTTCCTTACACATGTCATATTTAAACGTTACGGTTTAAGGGTAAAGTTTTTAAAGACTGACTCACCCACAATAAGGATGGGCGGAGCATCTGACTGAGTCTTCACTTGTAGGCTGGAGGAAGTGTCATTGGTGGTTACGCGCTCCTCTATCAACATGTGCGTGTAGACCAAGACGAAACCGGCTGAGCTCAGAACCAAACAACACAGCAAAGACTTGGCATTCATATCAAAGTCCTCTCTGTGGGCGGCTGGGACCTGAAAATAAATAAATCACATAAATATAGATGCAATGTATCATTTACATGTTCCAATGAAGCAGTTCCAAAAATGCATATATTGTACACAGACAGCCCCTGCCTGACAGCCTGTTGTTTCCTTACTGCAGAGGTGGTGTGGAAAGGCATGAAATTACTGTCAATTATACTAGGGCTGGTGTAAGCCCTAGCTCTGCTTGGTGCGGAGAGTGTTGTTTACCTTCAAGGAACCACATGGGGAAACAGCATACTGAACAACTGTACAGTACTTTCATATAAAGTTCCCATTTTGTGGTTCAAAATTAATATGCAACCCCTTTACCGTTCTGTATCAACCGATCATGCTACCTGCAACTGAAAACAATGCACAAAACAGTAAGAAGTGACTGCTTTTGACTACTACATTTTTAGCCATGGAATTAGTAGAATGAATTTTCTGGAATGTGCAGTTGTACAAAAATAAACCACCTTGGTTTTCCCTCAATAACACATCACACAATCCTGCTTTGATTTGTTTTCAAACAGCTGGACTATGGAAAATACTGCCTAGATCTTAAATAAGATCAAAATGAATTAAAATATGAATGAGTTGCAAATTTCACAATGATGTTATACATAGCCTTTTTGTTTGTGTATAAATCTTCGTGTGAAAATCTTTGACGTCATTCAATAGTTGTCCAGGGCTAACACGGTAGAGAAGATCTTCATTAGCCTTCCTGGGTAAGTGCCTAAAAACCTAATGCAATTACTTCTTAAGGTTTCAAGCAATCATTTAAGGAAATAAGAATTTTTTGTCATCCCCTAAAGTTTTCATCAGTCTTAGCTTTTACCTATCAATATCTTGCTTAATAATAATAACAATAATAATAATGGCAAAAACAACTGCATCAAGAATAGCAAGAAATTTGGACTTAAATTCTGATCTCCAGTGTTCCATAAAAACTCCCTCTGGGCAGTGGCAGGCACAGTATTTGCTATTTCCTAAACAACAAACTCCCTACAATAAGGAATCGGGTCAAATAATGTACTGTGTAATTACTTCAATCATGTGGACTAATTGGAGCAATGGCAAGAGTTTACCCCCATTTCAGCTGGGGTTTCTGTTAGAAAAACAACATAACTGGAGAATAATTCAATCAAACAGATTGTAAGCCAGCCATATTTTCTTTATGAAAGAATATGCCTCAACATTAAACCTGCCGGAGGATTACATGTGAAAATAGAAAATGTTAAACATACACTTTCCAACAATGGATGTTAAAATCACATTCATTTTAGATGTACAAAGGGTGAATGCTGGAAATCTACAAATATTCTTTGACGATATGGAATCCGTCTCAAACAATATAACATGCTGAATTAGAAAGACTTAAAATCTTCATCACATTAGCCTGCTGTACATTTCAATTACATACAAAGACCTGGTGAAATATATCACTCCTCACAATTCATAGCTCTTCCTTTTCCCTTTATGTTGTATATGTTTCGACAAGAATCTGCCTGAAACTTGAGTTGCCATGCATCAGCTGAAATATGATTGGAGGTATCACCATTTAGCACGCCCCCTGACCCCTCCCCCTCCCCCCGGAAGTACGGGATCCTAACAGAGTCATCTGTAATGGGAGACAGCGTGCCCGCTTTGCTGATGTGAACAAGGCCACAGCCAGGATCAGGAAAAATACACTCAATGCAATATTTTTTTTCACAGCATGCACTCTTACAAAAAGGTAATAAATAGCACCGATAGGGGGTTCTTTTCTCATAGTCATAGAGGAACCTTTTTGGCACAATATAGAACAATCAACAATCCATGATAATCCTTGTGGTACTGTAGAATCATTTATGGTACTATAGTACCAAATTGTTCATTAAGGCTTGTTATATGTTCTGTATAGTGCCAAAAAGGTTTCTCTATGACTGTGAGAGGGGAACTCTGGTAGAACCTTTCTTATGGAGTGTAGACAACATTTTTTTGTTTGTATCTCTGTTCTTTTCATGCATTACTATGGTTCAACCAGTACAAACAGGAGTCAAGGCTGTTGACAAACACCAAGATTTTCAAGGTAGATCTAAGTAAAGATGACTTTTTTATGCCTAGATGTGAATAATAGTTTGTTCACTAACTCTATAAACAAATACTTTTGATGTACACAACATAAACATGATTTATTAAAAATGACAGTTCCTGGAAATAATTACACATTCTTTCAAGAAATGACAAGCTGCTTGGCAGGGAAAAGACTGTCTGAAATTAAGATAATTTTGTTGAAACAATTTGTTTAATTTCACCTTAGGAACTTATGATACTGTGGAGTTACGTCTTTAAAATGATTGGAAAAACTACAAATGTAGTTATGAAGAATACCATAATTCAGGATGCAAACAAAATGTATATCTGCATTTCACTATAGTTCACAAAATAAATCTGGTATTCTTACTTTCCCAAGCCTGGTCAATTACATTACACATCATTTAGGCAACTGTATACTTCATCAACTAAATTCATGTAACATGAAAAAATGCTACTGCCTCCAATAATATTACTAAATAACAGTCAATGCACAAAAAAACAAACTTCCTTTGCTGTAGGAAAACTCTTTTAATCACTAATTTTAAAATGAATTGTAAGTCATGCATGCCTTACACAAAAGTGGGAACAGAAGGTTTTAAGCATGATCGAAAATACAATTCCTGTCAGCTGGATATATTCTTTGCTGAAAAAAGTTGTGGGGAAGGCTGGGGCACACTGACGAAAAAACATTTTATTTTAAATATCTTGTGATTCTATATCTGAATTCACACAGCCAGAAATAAAAACCTATTAAATATGAACATATCCCTGTATGCATATATGCAGGTATTGTTCACATATTTATGAAATATTAGGTCACGGCTGTCTCCTGTGAATCCAGCGCATTCTTATCATTGTTCTCTGTATGAAATTTTCCCTTAACGTGCCAAAATGTGTTTCATCTGCTCTGCAGTGCATGGGGATTGTTTTAGGAAAAGAAGAACTGTTACCTTTCACAGCAGGCTAAGATATATGCTTCAAAAACATGACACCTTTCTTAAATACAACAGTCATATTGAAGCCAGTCAGTACAACTTGATATTACACATTATTTCATTCTTCAATATAAATTTTGCACATTTAAAAAGCAAATACCTGCAAAGAGTATTAAATTTCAGCTGAAGAGTGTGAAAAAACTGAAAGTGACATGATCTTGTTAGCAACAGTAATATATATGTTGTAGATATCACTTTTTCATAAATGCAGTGTGCTTTAAATTTGTTGTGGATATTTTTAGTGTAGTAACATTCTTGAGGCAAACACATTTTAAGGAATATACAATTGTTTAATAATAATTTAGTGAAATATGAATGATATATTAGCTGAGGTCTTTATTTTTTACATAGAAAGTCTGAACATTATTTTTCTTGATCTACATCTCTAAGCAGTGTGATTATACATAATATAGAATAAAAGGGGCATTAAATGCATGTATGTTATGTATTATTCATACATCTGAAACATTAAGAAATAGCCAAGTAACAACTGTTTCTGGCAAGATAATGCTATTTCACAATGATAAAAAAATAGTTTTAAAGATGAACATAGTTTTAGGTTACGAGTGAATTAATTCTAGATGTTTTCTATTCAAATGATATTTTTTTTTTAGAAATGTCACTTCATTAGTGTTAAGGAAAATTTAAAAGGTCACACATTTAGGTTTTTTTTTAGTTTTTCTTAATCGACAAATCAACGCTATGCTTCTGATGAAGTATCAGAAAGCTAAACTGCATTGAACTGGTGTGCGATCACCTTGTGAATCACGGATCAACATGTGGCGTATAAGCCCAAGGTCAGTGTGCCTCATTTTGGAAACAGCATCTAACAGAAAGAAATAACAGAAGCACATTCCATCCTGATTTCTTGAAGTGCATGTTAACCCTGTTATGTTCTGAAATGAATCTTCCTCAGGTTTCGCTCCAAATGATAGCACTCAAAAAGAATGAAGAAATCATTTAACAATTCAAACATACCTTTTTCTAGCTGTTGCTGGATTACTGGGAATGAATTGTGCACGACACTGTTCCCCTTTGTCTCAGGTTTCAAAATCTTGTGCCTCTGTCTGATAATCTAGAGCGAAATATTGAGCAAATCATGTTGTCGTGGAATTTTGAAAAAGAGAAGAAGCACATGCGGGCAGGGGCGGATCCACACATTTTGAAAGGAAAAAAACCGTTTTAAAAAAAGTTGAGTTCGTGCAATGGGTCAGCGTTTTTTGGGAAGGGTTATCTTCAGAATGGGAAATACCTCAGCTCCCATTTGTTTCATTTGAAAATTCCCAGAAAATAGCTGTCTCTTTATTTCTGCAATATGTCTCAAAATCGCAGCATGGATTTGTCGGGGCGCTGTTGTACAGTTCAGCAGCTAAATGTGAGGGGTTTGGCCTTACGAGACACACACACACACACACACACACACACACACGTACACACACATATTCATACTGAAAAACCCTTTACCAGTATATGTAATTCTTATGTTAAACTGCTGAACTGATCAAAGGACTGACTTTTGTAGCTCTGCTGAAACGTCAAAATGATATTTTACATGATGCTAGAGACAAAAAAAACGTAATTATATACCAAGCGTATGTGTTTTTGTCCTACATATTTGTGGTTACATAAAGTTATTCATTTGAAATGTAACATGGAAATGGAAAAAGGATCAGAAATTATTCAAAATTTTTGTGAAGTCAGTTACATAATTATACTATGGCTTGAATGGTCTATTCACAAAAACACTTTCTGCCATATTTTTATCACATATACAAGTACAAAAATATATGTGATTTATGATACCCAGACTGTGTACTGCCCTGTATATTCCTGGTCAATTGTGAGCCTACCAACCTATTTATTTTCATCAGCTGTTTTCAAACATTGTATGTTTGTTTTACATCCTAATGTATGTTCAGTCCTGTTGCTCTCACATATACATATTTTTATGTGTTTGTGTCTTCATTTTGTCTTGTGTGATTGTTCCTGCAGTATTTATGCTTTTGCATTGCTTTAAGCTGTATCCAAATAAAGTGTCATTTTCATCATCTTACCATTATTAAATGAGTAATCTTGCTAGTATTGCTAATATTTTCGCTAGATTACATACTAATTGTTATATTTGCCAATTTTTTTCAAAAAATACCACTTACTTAAAATCAGTAAATATAAACTATACAGTACTATTAAAGTAAACATAAACAATAAAATTTTTTGTAATATCAATGAGTATACATGCTTCTATGTAATTGACCAAAATGCATATTGCCTATGGGAAATATTAAGCCTGAGAGGGGATGTCATCTGTTTATGTTAGCTGTGCTGGTAAACAAGGGGAAACAACTCTGAAAATAACGCTGAAATGTAATGTTATTTGACTCAGTGAAGGCTGAATTCTGTCCTATTGTTAAATGCATTTTATATGTTAAGTCTAAGACAAAATGCACTGGTGACTTATGTGAAAAGGTCAACACTCAGCCCTATATGAACCAACCAAATACTAAACTACACCATCACAGAGGGGCCTTGCTCAACCATTCCATTCCAGCTAAGGATGTTGCTTATTATAATCAACACCAATTATATCACATTATTAACACAAATTATATCTCAGAGACCGTCACTATTGCCTCTAAGTATATGATTCCCACATTTTTGATTTTCAAAATGTTTTATATAGCGCACACATCTGTGCATGTGCCTGAAACATATCCACGAAGGTAACATCAGGAAAAATTTTTCTTTACATTTTATATCAATAATATATTCCCATAACACCTCCAGGAATTGTTTCAATAGATGCAAACAAAACCACAACAATCCTTTTAAAGTGTATTCCTTTGACAACAATTACAATTATGAATGCACACAAGCCATACAAAAAATATTATCCGCACAAGCAATATAAACATCAAACAAGCATCAGTGAAGTTACTGATGTTGGTATTTCATTACTATTTCGAGCAGGCGAAACAAATGTAATGTCACATGATACTGGTCAATACTATGGCCTGTCAATGAAATGTGTGAGTGGCAGAATTCCGCAGGAGGAAGAGGACGCTTCTTAAATCAACTCAATATTTAGTTGATGGACATGGAAAATATGACCTCAGTCGTTGATCCAGAAAATCCCATAAATACTTGACTGGGTTACGATCTGCTGACTGGAAAGGCAATTACATATGAATAGCCTCGATATCATATTCCTCAAACCATTACTTGTGCTCTTTGCACTCACCACAGGGTCACTGTCATTTCTAAATCATGGTGTGCTGATTACTCACTGTCAGTAAGTAATGACTGTCCATGTTTTTAAGACCATGAGTTCACCTATGCTGTGCTGGGAGAACATCCCCCCACTTATGAAACCACAACTCTTAACAATCAGAACAGTGATATTTTCATTTATTTGTTGACAACTACTTAATGTAAAATCTCGGTGAATCAGGCCATACGTTCCCAAGCCTGATTCAGCCAGCCGGCGAGTGGCCAGATAGTAGGCCAGCATTTACAGACAAACCTGTGATCTAAACAAGAGAGAGAGATTAGAATGACAGTGTGTCACAAATTTTGGCACCCAAGACCAGACAATGAAAAGTGTGGCTTAATATGTATAGGACTGAAGTTTTCAACATCGCACAGTCTAAGAATGACCAAAGCAGCATGGGAACATTTAATTTATATCCTGCCTTTCGTAGGCGTACCAAGAGTGTACTAAAACAATTTTTCATGTTCCCTGATTTTTCAAACTGACCTTGAAATATTTTTTCCTGTTTATCTTTTATTCTCTCTGAAAAAAGTCCATTTGCAAAGAGCAGTGCGACAACCTTTAATGTACTGTATAAAAATAAAGATTAATCGATTTATCGACTCACAATTATCAATCTCTCCCAGCAAATAAAGAATCTAACGGACTGAACCCTCGAAATCCCATAGAACTATGATGTTATGGTGATTCTGTTAAAACGTGCTTTTGTCACTTAGCTCACTAGCTTGTTTTCGAGACCGCAGCATATAGCACGTTGCTATATCTTTTTCAATCTTGCACAGCCTATTAGATCATCTTTAGTGGCTAATATTTTGGAGCTGACAGTACATAGAAGCTCTGTAGAATTACCAATGTACACCCTAACATTGCCCTATATTTCAGTTCTGGTTACTGAGACTGTCTGTAGGCCTAAAACATGCTTGTAGAAAATGAATACTTTGGTTCCTTTAGTATTTGGCTGGAAAATAAATGTCTTGATTGCCATGAAACATCTATTTAATATTTCAGCATAAGCATTTGATTGAATTTGGCACCAGTGTATTGGATGTTGTGACACAATATCAAAATAAAGATCCAGTAAAGAATATCACTGAGGAATATAAAGTTGCAGAGCTTTATTTGTAGCAGGCTAAACAAATGAAAACTGCTCTGGAGCTTCATACATCAAAATAGGAGATGAAAAGAGCATGACAAATTGTTTAGTGCTGTAAAATCTACAATGATAGAATAGAATAACGTCTGTGAATCACTAATATGCATGCTCTACTTTGCTTTTTCATGGTGCCATTTGAGAATTAGGCCAATATATCGAATAGGGGGGTTAAATTTTAGGTAAATTTGCTTGGGTTTTCCCCTCTTAAAGTAACAGGCAAGTATTTTGTACGTTAAAGGCTTTTAAATCACAATGATAATTGTACCCTTGGCTTAAGTAACCATTGAACCATTTCCTCATTTTAAGCAATAGATTGTATTAAACGTTTATTCTCTCACAAAACATTTTCATTTCATACCTACGACGCAAACAAGGACAACGTAAATCTTTACATGTATTGCATAGCTGGGCTAAATCGCCTGCTCTCATTATCATATGTTCTTATGGTCTTGCCATATTGACAAAGCAGCTGATGATTGGGTGAGCCTCAGGGTTTGGTGTACAACAGGTTTGATTTAGTCAGAGCATTATAATTGTCGCAAGCACAAACATTAGAGAAGGAGAGGTGGTTTCGATCCTGTTTTTTTCTGGAACATTTTTTCCATTCACTTCTAATCAAATAAGCAGCAGAGCACAACTGCTGTTCTAAACAGGATTTTTGTTGGTTTTCAAAGGAGTTACACCCACGTATCACTGATCAGCTACAGAATGAAACATTACTTGAAATCATATTTATATACCATAATGATTATTCAGCAGTTTATTTATCAGGCTTTGGTCATTTCTGCTGTCTGTGAATATTGAATTCATTGTGTTCTGTGGTAACTGAGAAACTCACTACCTGCTGCAAGCAATTACAAGTTTGCTCAGAAAAAAATCTTCAGGGTTTAAGCTTATCTCATGGTAGGCTGCAGTACTTCAATATAATTGGCCCTTTTTAAAGTTCTGTGCTTTGAGTGCTGTTTCCAATTGGAACCTTACAGCGGTAGAACACAGTGTGGCGAAAAAAGAGTTAAGGCCACATTCTAAGCCCTGCTGTAAAAGGCCATTGTAAAGTAGTATTATAAATGGAAAGAGACCATAGATTAACTTTTAATAGAGGTGTTATCTTCGAACAGCAAATAAAAATTGAAATTATTTTTCTGTACTTTAGTTTTGTCTCACACTGTAAAGTCTATGCATTTACTGTATGCTTTAGACACAGATCAAAGAACTTGCTCTTCACTCAAATTTCAGTTGGGAAAACAATCCATTGATGTGAATGAACCAGCCAGATAATACATAACAGGCAAGCAATTAGTCATGAAATATGTTATTAATAAGTTGGCTCCATTGTGCTTATTTATTCAGCTTTACTGTGTCAATCCGATCTACTTTCTGAAATAAGCATGGCTTATCCAATTTGAACTCAAAGATCTCACTCTGGTTTATCAACAGGTCATGATCAAGTCCCTTTTTATCATTCTGTTTTTCTTTCTAGAAGTAAGTGATCTTTTCTTATTCTAAACCACAGCAGCAAGGTATTATATCTCAGACATTTTCAAGAAATAAAAAGCGAAGCAAAAAAAAAACACAGGTTACACATCCTTTTAGTTTATCACAGATTCATAATTTTAAACCGTATTAAAATAGATAAATACATATTCCTTAATGTAACATTGTTACAGGTTAACATAACAGTCATTTTAATCAAGCACTGCAAACCTACACATTGACAAGAGTTATATTTCACTTATTTCAACAGCTATGGAAGTTAAGAGCTACAGGCTGTGTTGTTGAAATTAGTATTATTTCAACTTTTATAAAAGTATACAAAATTATATAACTCATTAAATGAAATATTTTTACATTTGTCTATTGGGCAGAGACTACAATAAAGACCTGAAGTTTTTAATCCAATTTTTTCTGGACTGCTACGATTATTTTTCATTGTGTGACAAATAATTATTTTTTCATTAATACATGTTGTATTTAAGTTGTATTTAAAATATTTCACACGCAAAACATAAAAAACAGACCTTTCAGACAAGAAAATGCTACTTATAACTCAAACTTCATCTGTGACTTCTTCTTGAGTGTTCGCTCAAATGCTTACATTTCTGGCTGGCTATTCAGACCAGTAATCCTGAATCATGTGAGAATATTTATTGTTTGATTTATATTTTTGAGTTTATGTTTGATTAAAAACAAAGAACAAGATGTTCAGAGTATAGTTGTGATATAATCTCATTTCATATACTTGGTCAGACAACTTTTTGCAAGTTATGGGGGAGCAATGGAAATAGAAAAAGGGAAAAAGATGTTTTCGATATACCATCTTATGGCAGACTACATGCACATTTTGATCACAATAATATATCCATTACCAGTTGAAAATAGGAGACATCAACTTAGCAAGGAAAAAAACTTTTTTTTAGCTATATTAATGTAATGACCTGTATTCCAAAAATATACATCTTAATATAATACATCCCCCTTTCTTCAAATATATAATGATTCACATGCTGAAGCTAAGAGCCAAAAGCTATTATCTGCTGATGTGAAATTATTGTTTTTTGAGGTAGATTTGATACTTCCTCATAATACACAGTATAGAATATTCATGAAACACTAACTAAACTGCCTCAGAGGCTGGTCTTATAGATCTCCAGGGGTAGTATACGAAATCTTCAATCTGCTAAAACACAGGTGCTATGTGCAGTGTGCAACTCAATTTACCAGAATGCTTTTGTACTGTTAGCAACATACAGTATACCGTGCTACAAATTAGAAGTTAATTGCCAGCTGTAGGAAGTGACAGTCACTGCCACTGCTACTTCTCGCTATTTCTGCAGAGAGACTGCTCCTTTTCTTTCTCCAGACATTTCAAGCATCTAATGCATTATATTCAGCAAAATCACAGAACGCTCTTGTTGTTAATTTACTTAGCCAAAGCTCTTATTTAGAGTATTCACATATAATCACTGTATATAGTTGGATAATTTAAATGTAGGCTAACTGCCTTGCGACAAGTATACAACAGCAATGCCTCTTTTTAGATTCAAACCTGCAACATCTAATTCACAATACTGAGTTCTGTACCCATTATTCAACAACTGCTCTCTGCTATTCTTTTACAATTATGAAGAAAGTGTTATGGCTTGCAATAAAATGAGAAATGGAAAATGTAATATAAAACTGCATGTATCTGTAAGTATGCAAAATTTGAATGTAAAAGCTGTAGAATGTAAAAGTTAATGACAAAATACTATGGATGATAACTTGGTAATTGATAAAAAAAGATTTATTTTATTTACTCCAGTACTAAAAACTTCTACTGGCAAATAAGTACATGTTGAACATATCACATTATTTTCTGACCATAGCAAACAGACTGCAAATTTGATCTGCAATTGTCTCATTATTTTTATGAGCCTGGATTCACAGCGTGCCAAACCACTGAAATCTCAGCATAGGGTGATCAGGCATACTATCTTATTTTTCATTATTTTCCCCACATTTCACCTACGTAAAGATGCATATATTTTCATATTGTATTTTACATCAATTTAATTGTAATTATGTTGCGATTTAACAATTCGCTGATATTTATAATATATATTTTGTCTTTTTTGTTTTGATTAAAAGGGACTACACATTGTGACTACATGCTCCGATAGCCCCACATGTTTACCTGCAAAAGTGCATTGTTGATCAATGCTCAACAGATGTCTGTGGCTCTCTACAATGGCTCATTCCTTATAAAATAAGCCAATACGGCAAAATGTTACCACCTGTCATTTTTAGTTTTTTGGACAATACCCAGAAGATATATAAAGAAGCCAGGCACATTTTAAGGCTCCAGTATAAATATCTCATGGTATATCTATATTAGTATAGAGGAGACAATGGCCAGGACCATATCAAACAAACTCACTCTTTAAAGGCATACGAAACTCAATCAAACTTTAGTTTTTTTTTTTAAATCTGGTTCATGCTCAAGGTGCCGGGATAACCAGCAGTGGCTGCTAGATCAGACCAGTGAACTTAACCAGCTTAACGCACAGTCGCAGGGCTCACGTTTATTTCCTGAGTATGAATTTTACCATGTGAGCCTGCAGCTTCAGTCATTTTAGGGGCATACATTATTATAGAATGAAAAGACGGAATGTCAAAGGGCAAGTCAGCTTATATAAAAGCTGGCTCAATATAACATAAAAATATATGATGAAAAGTTTTTGTTCATTGAGTTGCATATGCCCTTAAAGAGAGCGTGTATTTAATTAGATCTCAGCCCAGCAAATGCTCAGGCTCTGCAGGCCACCTTGGATCAAATGGCATAATCAGTACCTATTGCTGTGGCACTACTTACGTGAGTAAAGATATCTCTCCTGTTGCAGTCAAACAGTAGATTTGAAGTTCTATGCACTTTAATACCATCACTGTTAGATCTAAGCTTCAATAAACCATATACAAGTTCAGCAACTAGTTGCACCATTTAACTTTCCCAAATGTAATTCTCAATATTACTAAATACAGCCAACTTAGATGAGACCTTGACAACTGGCAATAGAGATGGTGATCATTCATACATTATTTTATAAACAGTACATGGACAATGCACAATTACAGGGACACAATACTAATTTTTCACCTCAATATCATCTTTCTTATCAAAAAAAAGAGGTGTTAAGATGTGAAAACAGCTTTCCTGGCCATTCTGTATTTCTAAAAGATATGGTTTTGACATTTGGGAAGTAATGATATCTTAGAAAACCACACTGGGAAATCAGGGAGAGGGAGGATGCTTTCAAACCCTTAGCTTCAAAGGATGAAGACATCCACAAAACACAAAACCTAGACAAAACAGTAACCTAAGAGACATTGTTTGTACAAGGGAGCACAATAGTTTCAGTTGTCACATGTCCAGGCAATTAGAGATGTTTTCAATCATACTGAAAAAAAAACAGGAAAAAAACAACCAAGACCAGCTGGCCTGAGAGAACAGAAAACAAACGTGTAAGTTTTTAGCAATGGGCAATATTACTTATCAGCAAGCTGTTAAATTAGTCATAGCGCTAGAATTTTGGAATAAACTTTTGCTATCTATTCATCTACTAAAGCTAAGACCAGCTAAATACCCCTTATTTACCTATTTATATCTGAATAATGTTAAAAATAAAAGCAGTTTGTCTATTAATCAGAACCATATGGCTAGCAAGTTCGTTGTTTTGCTTTATACTCAGAACGGGGAGAATGGGAATACCAGCTGAAACGTTGTATATATAGATAATCAATGAGTAATAACTGATCTATCTACATGGTTAGTTACTCTTCTGCTGGGGCAGTGAGGGATGAAATAACCTGTTCATCAGCTGATCTCATGGAGTACCATAAGAATATGGATGGCACAGCATTGTGCTCCAAACATCACCATTTTTGTCTTCTCATCATTTGAGACATCAAGACTGGCTCATAGCCGACTGTAGCAAAGTGTTCACTACACACTCTGACTTTACCGCATCCATTTATCGGTGTATGTATACCATTCCACTGATGTAGGATCACAGCTAACTGATTTTTGAACTGTGAAAATTCCCTTTTTGGAATTTCGGAATATAATATATGCACTCGGACCCAAATACCTGATAATTTTAAAAACCAGACAGATCAAAACTCCAGTGCCGCTTTTTAATTCTGATGTTTGATGCTTTTGTACTATTCACAAATTTCATTTGGGTACCACCTCATTGAAAAAAATTCAATTAGATGGTGAGTGATTCATTACCAAAACACACTCCTGTAGTCCAAACCCCTTGCCAGTGGGGCTGGTGCATAATAACTACTTATATCTTACGGACTTAACAATTAAGGCAATAAAAAGACATAGAAAGTGACACCAGAATACACTTTCAAAAATCATACTACGTTGACTGAAAGCATTACAAGTGTCACTATATTTTGAACAAGCTACGCTCACTTTGTAGCTACATTAAAATCAAACCAGAAGGAGCTTCTCTTAAGTAGCACATGCTTTCGATACCAAAGTGACCCCATAGCTGATAGCGGTTAGAATTGTGCTTTTTAACAATGAAAACCATTTTGCCTGGAAACATATGAGCAGGGGAAAAATCAGTTTAAATCAATCAGCTCTATTGCAACTATCACAATATTTTAAGGTAATTGATTTTTTTCAAAAGTTAAGTAAACTAAGTTAAGAAAAGTAAACTTAACTTTCAGGTTTTACAATTTAATTTTAGAGTGAGGTGTACTGGCAATCAGAAAATGCTAATGTTACAGCTGACCACCTCCAACAAACAGTTCCAAAAATTGTGTCTTAAACACCGGGGAACTAATTGAGTTTTTACACTAACTGTAGTCAAATTTGCAATACAAATACATTCCACACACATTTGATTCTGTCTGAGACGCACTGGCCAGGTGCAATGCATTCTGTAACTTCTGGTAAATAGATATTCGGGCAATAAGAACTCCTAAATTGAATAGTTCCTATACCTCACAATTTATGACAGAATTTATGACAAAACACCAATATAACTTGTATATGTATATAAACTACAGTTAACAGAAATAGCTGTAAAATATAGAGAAGTACTCACTGGTGATGGGTTGATTTTTTGCAGAATTTCTTATGTGTTCACCAGCTGGACCTGTTCACGCCTACTTAAGTTTAACTACGTCATTTTATCAGCTGTCTATTTTAACTACTGTGGTAACAGACTAAGAAGGTTGCCTGCATCAACTATTGCAAGGGTTCAGGTAGCTCACGGTAATTCAAAACGCACTCGCAATTCCAAATCAGAGAGAACAATCGAAAATTTATTTTGTAACTCAATATAAACATGTCAAATTATAATTTACAATTTTTTTTTGTGACAACGTTGGCGCATGATGGGGCGTACATTCTGTACTCCTGACTACCACTAAAGAAGTAGTTTACAAACTACTGCATCAGAGTTCATGGCTGTTAAATGTGCCACATTAGAGTGTTGTGAGAAGTTATAGACATATGTGAAAATGGCTTTATTGGCCATGGTAGGCACAGCCTGGGACCTAAGGCAATGAAAAGTATTTTACACACATATAAAGGCTATAATTAATATGTGTAACTCTAGCTTTATTAGGCAGCGGGTGTTAACAAAGTTTTTGACACCATGAAGTCTGGCCTGGTACCAAGAGCTTTAACTTAAAGTATGAGAAGACCTAGTGCCTTCTTGGACTAAATGGGAGGAGATGAGAAAAGGCTATTGAAAGTACTGAAATCTGTGACAAAATGTAGCGTGCCACCATGATGTTGACAAAAGTATTTCACAAGACTCTGAAACAGTTTGCAAGTTGCACCAAACATGAAAATATTCAAGCAGTGCTGTGAAAAGCTATGAAAAAACCCCATTTATTTTTAACCATACTGGTTGCAGTTGGGGGCCAAGAGAAAATGGCAAGCTGTCTGTGAATGTGTAAAGTTCATTCCTGAAAAATATGCCAAAATGGGAGATGAAAACATCTCAGTACTATCAATATATTATGACACTGAGAAATGTATTTGGCAGCAATATTAGGTGTGGCTTTGGAACTTGAGCGATGGAAACTATTTTAGCCAGTATTTTATCTGTGCAAAAATAGGCAATTTTGTAAATAGTTTGGAAAGAAAAAACAACAGAAGGAGATTAAGAAAACAATAAAAAGTAAAAATAGGACAAAAATCTTTCAAAATTTCTAATTCCAAACCTTTTCTGATTATGCTTTTTAAACACATGAATGTCAATTTAACACAAATTAAACCCAACATGAAGCTGTAACTGATGTAAAACAAAACACAATCCAATAGGATTTATAGAAAAATGAATAATTCACCAGATAATCTGAAACCATTTCAGATTCAATGTATTTCAAAATGTTTTTGTTGAGGGGTAGATTTCTCCTTCTTACTTCCATTTTTGGAATCATCAATGCTGCTGTTATAGTTACAATAGTCTAACTATAGTATTTACATTTCAAATTTCTGATTTCTCTAGTGGAATTTATGACTTTGTGATGGTACCACTGATGTTTTCTGCTTTAGAGGTCTGCATCTGCAAAACGGCAAAACTATGATGAGAAATGAATGCAATGAAACACGATGAAGGTAGAGCAGAGATACTGAGGGGGCAAAGTATATCTTGCCTTTGATCACAAGCATCACCAGGAGGCATTAGATGATCTAAAATGAATTTCACACACATCAGATTTTCTTCTAAAACTTTTGCTTATAACTGTTTGGACTGAACCAGAAAACAGTGTAGTTTAGTGTACTGCCATATTCATTTTGGAGTAATTTCAACTGTTTTGCTTAGCTTTCATGGTTTGTGTTTTGACAGTCACCTGAGTCTAACCGAAGACTTTAATCCTGAAACAAAATAACAAAATGACTGGTTTGATGTTTTTAATGTTTCTTTTCTATGAATGCTATTTAAATGCATCAATGAAAATATAATGAAATGAAAATGAATTCATGTTTGTCCTTTTGTCAGGAGAACTGTGTGCACTTTGTGTTGGAAGCATTGACTACAGGAGCAGACATGAAGCCAGTGACAAGCATATGGCCCTGCCTTGAGCATGACCAAAAAGTCTACTGTACACTCAAGCTCCATTGTAGAGTATAAACAAACAAGCAACACATACAACAGTTAATACTGTAGTAAAAAAAATCTACATCTTAGATGGAGTGGGGTCAAAATAATAAGCAAAGTAAATTAACATTTACAGATAACATTAAGTCCTGTACTGTGAAACCTCCATCACACAACAGGAAGGTGCAAAAGGGGGTAGAGCATTTAACTACAGATCAAGAGATCCCTATTTCAAATCCTGGTGTCCTTTTCCAAAACTAGCAACAGTCTTTTAACCATGAAAAATGTACAAATGTCAAAAAAGTATCAATCCTGTAATTTCAGAAAAATTGGATCATTCATTGAAACAGAGTTCAAACATTGTGTTTCGGTTTGCCAGTAAAAAAGAACTTCACGTCCAAGTTTCATCTTAAAAATGGGTGTATTTTATCTGCAAATTAGCCCATCTATGAGACTGTGAATGTAAGTAATAGTCAGCCAAGAAGAGCAGAAAGTATAACTCAGTGTCAGAGCATTTGACTGCAGATCAAGAAGTCCCTGGTTCACTTCCTAGTGCCCCCTTTAAAACAGCCTAGCTGTGTTTCAATCCAAAATTTATCTTATGTTCAATTATTTCAAAATTCATGCAATAATTACAAGCAGCGTCATAGCTATTATAGTTATTAGGAAGTGTTTGAGGGCAGATCAGTAAGTTTGCATTTCAGCTTTTCTGTCTCCTTCAAAAATCACTTTCAATTGTTTTTTTTATACTTGGAAAAAATCGCAATTTGACACTTTATATGCTACGCTAATTTGATCAGGGTGCATAGGTTAGTATTTATCTGCTGATCATGAAATTCAGTATCTTGGTTCACCCTAAAAATATACATATTTCTGGTTTTGTGAGTTGTTTGCCACTTGCTTTATGTCTGCTCCTAATATCAATGGTTTTGACATGAGTTGTGCTGACTGCAGTTAAACTTCCTGTGGACAGAAATGCATCTCATCCTTAAAGAAACCTTTTTTCATGTATAATTACATCTGATACATTGAAATACATATTATAAAATAAAAATACAGGGACAAAAACAACAAAATTAACTATCCAAAGGTACATAAACCTTGAACATTGAAAGATTGTCTTCATCTGTCTATAACTCATAGGTCATAGATAGATGGAGACAATATAATGTCCTATAAATATTAGCAAAAGTACCTCCTAAAAACAAGTTATATATTCTGCTGATGTAGTAAATTCCCCCTTTTTATAAAAAGGTCATACAAAATACATGATTAATTTCAACTTAAATGCTGTAGAATAATAAGATACAAAATTGCATTCATAGCTTGGTCTGCAGCTCGTACTTAGCCACCGGTCCAACCAAGTATTCAAACCATAGCTACATATTGCACTTGTATGAGTGTGACTGTTCACATGTTTAAAAAGGTCATTTGTGGGCCTACGACCACAGTAGTTATATGTAAAGGTAGCTACATACTTTACTCGTCTTTCTGTGTGCTAGGACTGTTCTGACATCCAATCCTGGCTGCTCTAGAATTAGGACTTCAAAATAATCATTAAGGAGCTACATAAACTAAAATGCAACGCCAAGTTATCATTGCACTGTGGAACCAACCAAACTCAGTTTACTAAAATGGTTTGTAAAAAATCATAAACTGCTTGCCTTGAACCATTCAAGTTGGGCAACTTGATCTAAGTTAGTAACCTTTGCCCTACTCAAATTTTTCAAGGCAATCTATTCCCAGAAACCGCTGCATCTAAAAGAATGTTTTCAGAAAAAGAATTTTGCTACAGAGGACCATTAGCATCTGGTGCTAAACCTAGCCAGAAGCTACTGACTAAGGACACCAGAGACATTTCATTCAATCCATCAAACAATGGATGTACCACGCTTTCGTCAAGTTTAAGTGGTAAACTGGCATCACAACAGTATTATTAAAAGAAATATGATTAGCAGCTGTTTTGATGAATTACCTTACATTACACTGCAGTCATTTAGCAGACACTCTTATCCAGGGCAACATACAAAGGAGAGAGAACATAAGTGCCACCTAATTAATGCTAGTTTCAGACCTGCCTAACCATGTTTCCAGGCCAGAAAATATATATGCAGCATCACTATGCACCAATGCAAGCTGGCTATGCTACTCCAAGTTATAATACAACTCATCAGCATGAACTCTTGAACTATTGCATTCCATGATAAGACAATACACCAAAAACTAAAATCATAGAATGACAAACCTCAGTTAGGACTTGGGTGCAGGTGAACAGATAAGACATCAGCCCATGTCAGAAGATGGCCAACAATTCTGCTGTCTTGACTTCAGTGGGAAGTTTGTTCCACCGCTGAGTGGCCAGTGCATACAGGCCTTGTGACTAGGAGGTGTGACTATGCAGGGAGTGGGCAGTTAGTTGTTTTATGTCAGCTAAATGGGGAGATCTGGTTGGCGTGTAGATGTTTGAAGATGGAGTCTGACTTAAGTCATGAGGAAGCGGTTCCAATCCCTGCCTTGTAGGCTAGCGCTATGCTTTAAAATGTGATGTGGGCTGTAACAGGTACCCAGTTAGGTGAGATGAGGTAACCAGATACACATGAAATATGATTTTGTGTGTCCCACATTATTTATTTATATTAAAGTGATTTAGTAAAGAATATGTCATGGGTTATAGTCACTGGTACTGGGCTGAGGGGAGGTCAAGGATGCCATTTTGATGGAAATGCTCTGTTTTTCGAGCATGGTATTTTGGCCTTGTTTCCCATGTGAATGCCACAGTTAAACCTCAGCTCAAGCCTTCAGTTTTTCTTTCAAAACTTCCTTGATGACCAGATAGTAAACAAGTTATTAATATTCGTTTGATTGCTTTGATACAAATTCACATTAATTTATCCAAACGAATACGTGAACAAGTTTGTGCAGTTTGTAACTTGTCATTACTGACAGATAAAATTAAGAACACCTAAAACTGGAACTCTCTTACATGTGTTTCCATTTTAAGAAAAAAAAAATAGGTGAAGCCCATTATGTAGTTTTGTTGTACATAAAAAGAAAGAATTTTCCTTTCAATATGTTAAGGATTTAGTTTCAAAACGATCTTATGGTCATGTTACACAAAAAAAGAAAGCAGCATACTTAGGAGATCAACAGAAAAACATTTTATTTTTCCCACAGAAAGGGTAATAACCCTTAATGCCTCCGAATTAAACTGTAAAGCTCCTTTTGTTCTTCCTCTTACACACATTTTTGTTTAAAAAGCCAGGATACAGGTAATTGCAATAGATACCTGATTTTACAACTAATTTTAGATTATTGCACTTGATTCAAAACAGAACCCTCACATGAAAAACACTGATTTTAGTGGCTTTCCACTACACACACTGAATAATCTGGCAGGCTAATTATCAAGGAATTTTAATTCTCACCTCTGAGTAAAAGCACACATGTATGCATGTGTGTGCGCAGGGATGTATTCAGGATTTATTCTTATAGTACGTACACAATAATCCACTGACTATTACCAACTGCCCTCATGGTGGCGCTGGTACAAAAAAAGCTGATGCAGCATGACATGAGACATTAAGACAGCACTGCTAGATTCCCCTCTTAACATGGAATGAACCTTCCTTTGAAACCACCAAGATCCTGTATTTGGAGCATGCACATTGGGGCACCATATTATTTGCAACTTGTCAATTGGCTTACTTGCAGCCATTGTAATGGAGGAGGGAAGTTGCATTGAAACAAAAATGTGAAAATCTATATCAGAAATGTGTTTTATGGAACTGTTGTTATTTAAAAAGCGAAACAAAGAAGAGCAGAAATCGGATTGGCTATTGATGGCCAGTAAACGCCAAAAGTTCCGTAGTGATCAACTTTTTTCTAGGTAGCTGGCTAGATGACTGTCATAACATCAGCTGAGTTCTCCAGATTGCTTAGCCCCATAGGAAATGAATGGACTGTAACAAGCTGACCAACTTGCTTGAAGTTGGAACACAGAATGTAGGGACTGAACTAATCATACTGAGGTAGCTGTGACCAGTAGGAGAGGGTGGTCCTAACTGTATTTGTGGACAGGAAATGAAGGGGGAATTTTCAAATGTCAAGAATGTCCTTTGTGAAGTTATGAAAAATGTTGCATCCAATTATGTGTCCTCAGCATGTTTTACTTTTCATGCATCTGTGCTGTTTCTTATGTGAGTGGTGATCACTGTGCATAGGACATTACGCATCTAGCTCTGCCCAGTGTCAGCAGCTGTACCCTGTCAGGCCGGGCTGACCAGATCTGGTTATGCAAACAAGGGACATTAGACCTAATGATGGGGGGCATCACACAATAAAGGCATGATTGTGATCAGCGCCAGATCGTTGCAATCCAACACATGCAATTTTGCAAAAATGCTATTGCTCAGAATAGCATTATGGTCAAGTACCACACTGATGTCAATTGTCTGACAAAAAATTACCAAATTTTCTAGTCATTTATTGTATTTCCTTATTAATCATGCAGCTTCCAGAAGTACATTTTCCTTCAGTATGTGTTAGTAAAATTGGCAAACCAACATATAGTAATGTTAAAGTCTTTGCCAGACTTAAGTTTTCTTGTAACATTTAAATTTTTATGTTTAATGGGAGATATTATCTCATAAAGTCATATTGTGGGACATTGCCTGCTAATTGATGTGGCACATGCTCAAAATTCTCGACTGTCCCATCAGTGGCATGTCCAATCTATTATAATAGGGGGGCCCAGAATTCAAAATGAATGTGGTGATTGGGCTGTCCTGGCCCAATTTAACCCTTACGTGTTACAATAATAATACCATATTTAAACAACTATTTGTTAAAAGAACATTAAAATATTAAATATTAGGACTATAATAATGCACACAAAACATCTAGCACTTGTACATTTAACACCTGTTCAAAAATATTCCTTGCATCTGGAAAACATACCTGGTTGTCTAGACAATGAAGTAGACAGTAGTGACTGTTCATCGTCGTCATGACTGCGGTCTGAATGTCTATTCTCACTTCATCTTTCACTTGCTGTCTCTTTATCCTTTCCTTTCTTCGTTATGAAGATCGTCTGGATATCTGCTATGATAAACTGTCTTGTCATCTTTTGGCTGCTGATTCCAAAGGTTTGTCATGAGTAAAAACAGAAAAATAGGAAATGAGGAATGAAAATGATGTAAATATTCTCAACCAAATGTAAAACCGTTCCTGAAGAAATAGTGTGGGCTAGCTGAAAGCTGTTGCTTAAAGTTAAAAAAAAAAAAAAATAGCTAAAATATTACAAACAACTGCTCAGTGGTGTCTAATGTGTGTTTTCACGTTGCTATTACTGTATAACTAGATAAAGGAACAGCATCACGGTAATGCCTGTCTTGCATGCTCGCATTTGTTAAATATCCATTCTGACTATCTAGCTACGTTAGCTACAGACGAAACGCCATATTTGCTATATTATAAAAGTGTTGCTGTTCCGTTAACATTACTTGACGTTAACTAATGAGCAGATGGAATGCAAGCTAATACGGTTTACGCTAACTTCGGCAATGATAAAGTAAAACGCTAGTTATGGCAAATTTTATTAACAAAGCCTACCACTTGCCTCGTGGTAACGACTGTACCTAACGTTAACTGCCCCTCAACTAACTTAGCAACCGCAACTGGACACCTGAGGGAATGAACACTACATATCGATAGCTAGCCAACCTATTTTTAACACAACAAACAGTAATATTACATACAACCTTGTAACATTAATGTCACAAGGTTGCTTTACCGATTTTTCTTCCACAGCTCCGAGAGGCGAGGTTCTACTTCGAAATTGACGGTTAAAAATCACGATTGTCTTCGAAGGAGCGCATTCAAATTTATACCGTGTTTATTCATTGGTCAAGAAAATTTCATTTTGACTATCTGACCAATCCAATACCATATTGTTTTGGAATCTGTAACATACAGTTCATAGAGCATGAGAAAACCAATGTATTTTAATTGGAAATGTAGGTCACCACAGCCCCAGCACACCTGCCATACCTGAGGTGTTGATATATGCAGTGCATTCTGCTTTTTTAAAATTTTTTTGGAACAATATAATAAATGATGCATGAGCATCATTGTGTATGTACTATAAGAACAAATCCTGAATACATCCCTGTGCACACACATGCATACATGCATGTTTTCACTCAGAGTTGAGAATTAAAATTCCCTGATAATTAGCCAGCCAAATTATTCAGTGTCTGTCGTGGAAAGCCACTAAAATCAGTGTTTTTCATGTGAGGGTTCTGTTTTGAATCAAGTGCAATAATCTAAAATTGGTTGTAAAATCACCTGTAGCTACCACCACAGCATCCTTTACCATCTTTGGTTGTACTTTACCACTCAGTTTAAAACCCACAAGTGAAAGGTCATGTTGGCCAGCTATGCTATCCTTGCAAAACATGTGGCTTGTGTAAATTTAATTGCTTTTTTTTTTTTTTTTTTCAACAGATATATAAACATGGTGTTGGTGGCATTGAGGTCTAATTTGTAGCATGAGCCAGCAGGAGAGCTTCATTTGGTTTCAGCCACTTAAAAGTACACTACTTGAAATGCACCAAAAACAGCAATTAAAATAAAAAATATAATTGATACTTCATTCTGGTCTGTATGTGGTATAGCTAGATAAAATATTTTAGTTTATACTCCTCACTTGTTAACTAGTGCAGTTGTTTCCTTACATGTAAAGTCAGCTTTCAACAACCATCGTTCACCTGTGCTGAAACTTCTCATTCTACAAAAGAAAAATGACTGAGTATCTTTTCTTTTTTCTGTTTCTATTTTAAGGTTTCAGGATACTTATCACCTGTCACAAACCAAAGATATTGCTCTTTCATAATATTTATCTTCCCTTGGCCTGGCTTAAGAATTTATAATAAAGCATTCCTTGGGCAAAAATAGAATAGAGTTGCTGCAGGAATGTTGACATGACTAAAATATTTTGCAATACAATGTGTTAGATCTAGGCGCCTCATTGATAATATATCTGTTTAATGCTGCCATGCACTGAAATCATAATCATTCAAAGCTTAATTTTGTGGATATAAAACTGGTGTTGCATTGGCAAAAAATACATGTTCTTAGTGGTGCAGTCATGGGAACTGTGACATCACAGTAGCTTTGTAACTGCTTCACTTCCAAGTCAATTCATGCAAAAAATGATGTGTGTATATAAGTATGTTTAACTGGTGACTTTTGTTAATTTAAACTAAAAGTACACAGTATATTCCTCCATACTCAAAAAATGAACAACTACAGTCAGACAGAAGCAGGCAGAAGTTGGAAATCCCTCCTCTTGCCCTGATAATGTTGTGCAATATAAAAGCTTATTATCGTAATTATCTTTTATTTGTATAGGCACACAACTAGTGAATGTATGAAACTGCTACTGTGAACTACTGCAGTATGAATGAATTGTGAGCTTTAAATCCTGCTAGCTGCTGTGGTTAGTGAAGAGGGATCAGTGAATAAGGTAAAGCAGTCAGTTTTGTGCATTTTTAGGCCTCCCTCCCTGTAGAGTTAGGCCTGGATTAAATCAACAGTTGTCCTTAACTTTTACTTGAAATGAAATACGACTTTTATGCTTTTTCCCTAAAAGAAAAGTTGGGTGAGTACATTTTTATGAAGGCTGAACTCACCAAATTATCAAAGCAATTCATGCTGTTGAGTCAGTTCTAACATATCCAATTAAAATACATTGGTTTTCTCGAGCTAACTAAATTATTCCCAGCTATTCTTGGTTGCTAGAACATTCTAAAAAAAATAGGGCAAATGTTTCCAGTATGTCCAGTTTTGTATGTGTTCCTTGGACATTATTTATCTGGAATGTTTTTTGTGACCTTGACAGAACTTGTTTGGAACAAATGTTCCCATTATATAATTATGTAAAACACTAGTGAAAATACGCTCCCCCAATAAAATATGACCAAAATTTTTCTAAATGTTGTGGGAACATTTTCTGTGTTCACATTATGTAATTATATAAAAGACTAGTGAAAATATGCTCCTCCAATAAAATGTGTTTTTTAAAATTAGTTATCTGGGTTACAGACATTCTTCCCATGAAGTATTGCATTATTATCACACTGTTCTCCCTGATACACTCAGCCTCTTAAATATTTGCAGTTGATACAGAATCTCTACCCTTAAGAGGAAATGAAATCACTATCCAGGCCTAACTAGGCTAACTATCCAGGCTAGCTAACTGTGTTTTAATGTTATCAGTTATCACTACCAGTTACTATTCATAACTAGCTAGCTTTGTTTGTTAATGGCAACCAGCATTATGCTATTTAGTGTAAAATAACCAACAAAACATAGCAAACATAGCATAAAGAGACCATCAAGGCAAAGTATTTAAGTCATCATACCAATTAAGGTTAGATTTTGTCTGTTAGTACTTTGGAATGATGAAAATGCTTACAGTTATCTGATTTTTTTTCCCCAAAGCAATTTAAATTTGACTAGACTTAGCTGGGTGTTTCTTTGCACTTTCCTTTATGACCCTTATGTGAAATTCAAAGTTGATGTGGTGGGGCATCACACCAGTCACCCCTTAGCCACTTATTTCCTGGCAGCCTTGAAATAATGTTTTATGTTTCACAATCAAGGTATGTTAGCCATCTACCTAACATTTTTCAACTAATGACATGATTGAACCACTCTGTTCCAGTCTGTAATGTTTGTAACTACTTGGCTGTTTGCTTCAACTGGATTTTAATCATTTATTAAATTGGACTTTTAGCCCAGGATATTGAGTTAAATACATTATGATTATATTGGAGGCCCCAGTACAGCAGTAACTAGGCCATTAACAATGGAAACACCAATGTGGTACGCATCAGAGGGGTAAACACGAAACTAACATTAACTATATGTAATGATTTATGACACCTAGCTGTAAAATATATTACTGAGCACTGAAATTTCACACACATTAATTTGTTCATTCATGAAAACAAACTGGTTCTCTTCTGTTCTGAAAGAAGCCAGAGCTACCAGGTACCCGTGACAGCGTCAAAAGGGGCCGCCCTACAGTTTGACAGAATGTACGCGTACAGCCTCTGAAGGTGTTGATGATGAACAGCATGATCAACTTAATTTGTCACTCTGTTTATATTTGAAGAAGAGTGAAGAGTATCCTTGGGATAGCTATGTACCAGTTCATCCTGAGTGATTTATATAGAAAGACAGGGAATCAAAAAGTACTTGTCCCCTCACTTTATGGAAAACGTCTTTAAGCCGCCATAATCAGTCACCTATTGTTGCCATCTGGACAGAATATCTATCTCAGCTGAACAACCAATCAAGCGCAAATTCACAATAGCTGTGACCAGGCCACTCCCACTGCCATGCCCCCTTTTAGCCAATTGGCATGAACAGAAACACACACCTTCACACACACACACTTGACCTCCATGCCAAATTTCAGCCTCCTAGGGCGAAAACTGTGGCCGCCAAAGGATGGGGAAATTTTTGTGAACCGACTGACCGACCAACCGAACAACCGGCAGAGCGAGCTGTAGAGCTGCTGGTCGCAGCTAAAAATCTGATTTTTACATGGCATGTTTTATATGACACCTCACCAAAAAATATGAAATGAAGACTTTGTTTTGCTGTCAAGAGCAAAAAGAGCTTTTACACACGATGAGGGAATACCCTGAGTTTTATCATCCTCAGCTTGGGATTGCACAAGACCATCTAACTTGCTAAAAAGAAGAAATATCCTGTTTTTGTCTTTGCATTTGCAAAAAAGACTGGAGGCCTTGTTTGCTCTGGAGACGTCACATAATTCATTCATCTCTTATTATTATTAATTTCCACAGCCATGACCCATGGTGCCAGGGTGTGACCCAACTGTGGCTTGGAAACCATGAGCAGATTATTATTATTATTATTATTATCATCATCAATAACAATTATACTAATAATAATATAGTTTTGAGATATTTGTATGTACAAAAAATGCATAATGTGATGATAATAAATATCATATAGAAAACAAATTAAAATAAAGAAAACAATATTTTTACCATATTAATACTGATGCATAATATAAATACAATTAATTTCATTAATATCATTCAACTATTAAGTGCGAATAGATGTGTATGGCTGATTAGCTTGTACTGCAAGCTGATTTTAAGGGATAAACAAACCAAGTTCCTTGAGCACATTTGTATTTTCCCTGTCATTTTATTTTTTTTACATTTCAGGTTTGACCCAGATGATGTTTACATTCTTTTACTTTTCTTTCATCTTCAGATTTATTTTATTAATCAGATATGTTTAGATATATTGGAAAGCTAAGTCTGTCCCTCACAATTTTTTGATCACATTTTCAAAAACAGTGGGTTGCAACTACATTCGATATGCATTTAAAATCGATTAAATTCAAAATATAATAATCCCTATCTTACTCTGCTTCAGTGCACATAAATCAGACATTTATGAGTGTGATTGCAGATAACAATGGTTATTATAATAGTAAATGGTTGGTAACTGTTTTCCCAGGGGTCAGAGTCATACATGTTCAGTAATTCCTTTCTTATTGAGCTAAAATGGTTTTGAATAGTTTTCTGTTGTTTTAATATGTGCGTCCAATGAGGTACATTGCCTAAATGTGCAAACTGGTAAACAGAAATAGCTGTATTTCATCAGAAAAATGATATTTTACACATATTCTGAGGTGACTATGATTCTGTAAGTGAGATAATACTATATTATTTTTCCATATTTGATGCTAAAAAATGTTTTGGCTCAAAATAATAGAAATTTCACTACTAACTGCACCTTAGGTTTAAGCACCATTCATATTTACCATTTAAGTTTTTCATTCAAAGATAAGAGCAAATGGAATACTAACCATCAGTACATATGTCCATGCTTCTGCTTTGGCTGCACGGTGCAAGCAAGAGTCCTATATACACACAATTAACTGCTAGCTGTAAACAAGTAACTTCACAGTAAACAAGACCATAAACATGAAACCTATGGAACAGAAAGGCAGGATTATGTAAATTAGTGTGATTTACTTTATTGCATGGTTTTAGGTATCATCTTTACAGATGGACTACAATAATGCCAATACTAGTGATAATATTATCATAAAACTAAGTCTAAGAAATATTAGCACAATAATAATAGTTTGTTATGCTAAATGTACAACAAAAGTTTTCCATGGGTACTTACCTCCTTGTTTCACTGTACATCAAGTATATATTTAAGTATATAACTGAAATTATTTATTCGTCTTTGGAACTGACCTACAAACCTATAAGCAAAGCATCTTGCCTGCTGACACCCTTGTTAAAATCAACATTCTCACATGACCTAATTTTGTATGGCAGCAAACAAAATATTTCAATGGAGAAAGGCAGAAGAAACGTCCAAATATTTCGGGCACCTTGTTTGATTTAACCTTTCTTCCTTCACTATACACATGGTAAACATTTGCTTTTTGACCCAGAATTAGAGACAGAGCATGATCGAAATCCGTGCATTGGTACTGATAAGCATGCCATTAAGAAATGGGGCTAGATAGTCGTGTCCTTACCTTGTAAAAAATGAAGGAGGAAAACATTTACTTCTTCCCTGCTGTGAATAGCGGAGGTGAATACGAGTTAAATTTACAAGCATATTTTTAATAAGGAGCTGCTGGAGGCCTTGGCACCCACACCAGCAACCCCAAAAAAGGGGATTCAGGGCTGGGAAACTCACTCAAGGGTCATCCTCTCCCGTCCACAACGTTAACTCGTCTTGTGGTATTGATTATAACCGTCCTCTTGACAGGATCTACTTAGTAGCAGGTATGTTTAAATATTTTATTACAGGTTTTTCTTAGTCTGGAAGGATTATTCCCAAATATGCAACAATGAAAAAAAAATATTATATAACTGTTCTGGTCCAATGGAACAGGAAATTAATGCATTGTAATAGGTCTGACTTGTCTGCAGAATAGTGCTTCAGTGTGTCTAAATTTGCTTGGGTATTCTCAAGTACTCTCAGTTTAAACAGTGTCTGTGTGTACGCATTTAGCCATTTGTCAAAGTCTTTACAGACCTTTCATTGAACAGACGAAATATGTCTAGACCTCCAAAATTCTATGCCTATATTTTTAATGGCTAAGCCAACAGAACACCAACAATACTGTGAAAATGGCAAGATGTCCAACACACATTTGTGGCTAAAATAATGTCATTTGATAATACAAAAGTTAGGAAGAAATACTTTTAGACAACCTCTCACTCAATGACCTTTACCTGCCAAACTGATATATCATATTATGTCTCATCTTCCATCATGTTTTGGCATTCCACCCCCCCCCCCCAACCCCAACTTGGACTAATAGCCCAGAAGTAAATTCTGCCATGTATGACATTCTAACATTTTTGACATAACTTTTCAGATTATCTGATGTTCTTTGGTGCCTTGCATTCATATTGCAATTCCAGCCCTCCAATCAAAAGAGAGGCACAACCAGTATCTGCTTCTTGATTGGCAGGAGAGACGTACTGCATGCTGCAGCTCTCATATTAGTGATGAATTCAGCCTGGGCTTAAGGTGAGGGTCTCTCAGACTGAACTATTTTGAGAGTCTTCTAGATTGTTCTCCTCTTTTATTCAGAAAATTCTATTCTGCGGTGCGCATGGAAAAGGGCCTAAGGGTGGAGACAAAACTAATCTGACCGAGTCAAACAGTGTGAAATAATGCCAAACATAGTTATTTAAAGGTTTAGTGGTGCACTGAAATTACATGTGGTAAAAGTTACACCTGGGGTACGAAACTGAAAGTGCACATTGTCAACCAACTGCTGCAATAACTGTGAACTTATGACCTGACTGAATCTGTTTATGCATTGTTCTTTGTCGCTAAGCCATTGTTTCAAACCCCAGTGTGTGGACACTGGGCTGTGATTGGACACCTGACCCTCTGGAAACTATGCAGTGGGCCAAGCTGCGCTGTTGTTGACTGTTGTTGAAAGTTCGCATTGGAGTGATAAAAACCAGTTAACCCTGATTTTATAACAAACAGTACGATTTTTGAAGTTTAACAAAAGACCAGAATTAGGTTACCCAACCTCAGACAGCTTTCAACTGAAAGGTTCATTTTGCACAATTTTCAGGCATTTTTTTTCTATTGTTCATTATAAGTAATTACTTTTTCTGGAATTAATTTATTATATGAAAACATTTTGATGTGGGTATTTATGGGTATTTGTTGATAAACTTTGGTTTGAAACATGTTTTCCATTGTGTTCAGTGGCAAAAGTCATCGACTTCAAGCTCTGCTGAATGCACGAAAGTAAGACTTTCAACCTCATGTGTTATGTCAAGAATGCAGCGGTGTCCTTCATAGCGTGTCTCAGTGTCATGTTTAGCATACCTGATAACAATGTGTCTGTAATGGGTTGCAGCAATAGCGTGGCTGCTTACAGAACTGCACACAATCACCCCATGATCGCAGTCTGTTGTCAACGGAGAACAAAAGCAAAACTCATTTAGCTTGTCTCAACAATACTGAAAACCATCTACAACCAAAAACAAACTGCTTGGTATACAGAAATATAGTGCACTCAGCAACATAACTGTAATCAACATGTGCAATGCTGTGATCATGGTCACAACCCAAAACACACAGGTTAATATGCAGGCTAGTGTGTATGATGATATCTAGGGGGTAGCCTGTAGTTTAGTGGCTAAGGTACATGACTCAGACCACCCTGGTGGTTGGTGGTTCAAGTCCCACCATAGCCATCCCAAGACCACCATTGCTGTTGGGCCCCTGAGCAAGGCCCTCAACCTCACATTGCTCCCAGGGAGGATTGGCCCTTGGTTTGCCCAATGTAATCTCAAGTTCCTGGCCATTTTTTCCACTCTTCTGTGGAATAAGGACACATGTATTTTGGTGTGACCATTGGTTCCCAAGGTCACTGGTACCCCATGCCTGTCAGCTAGCCATTGTATGTCAATTGTGCTTTCATGGGGAGTGGACAGCCCGTTTGCCTGTTACCATAGTCATGTACAATACTTTCAAGACAATTTGAGACTAGCTTCTATTTTCGTTTTTGCTTTTGTTCCCCTTATGTTAACAGAGACCAGGTGTCATTATGAATGCAGTATCCTATGTAATCAAGATAAGTTTTATATCTATGAATGATCATTTGTTAACCTCACCTTGGTGCAATGGGTCCTGTTGACATGGTGTAACCATAGAAACAGAGCTCAAGTAAGTATATTTTCATAAAAACTACACTCTTTCACAAGCTTCCTCCCTTGTTCAGTACCCCATAAATCTGGAAATCTGTGTGGAGTTTCATGGGAACACATACAGTAAAAAGATTGGAATCTGTGCAAAAAATAGTGAAAAAAATGACCATTTTAGCCACTGCCTTTTTAGGAAAACTTCTGAGTGTACATTAAGGATATATTAAGCTAAGATAAGGTTGTTAAAACTGGTTCTGGAATGCCTGAGATAGTAGACTGTCATCATGCTTAACAGTAAATTTCTAATGTTGTGGCCCACCATGACTTTCACCAAGTCGAGCAAGATCAAGTATGAAGGACATTGATTGCTGTAGCTAAATGCTAGCAAGGCTAATTATATATTAAACAAAGGTGCAAAAGCTACCTTTGGTTATTATGTTTACTTTCATATTGTGTCAAGTTCAAGATTAATTAAAAATCTGATATGAGGGTTGTTGTGTTTTAAATACCTTGTATTCTTCTCATTAATCTATTTTTGTGTTCTTAACCTATTAACAGGGCTATATGTTTTCCTTCTGTCTATTAACATTAGCAACATTGTACCATAATTAGGTACATTTAAGTAGGTATTTACCTCATTCGATGAGACTTCACACGAGAATGCTCTCATGGGTCTCCATTGCTAATGGATTGCGTAACGTGTAATGACTGTCAGAACATTTTTGGAGGAGTTACCAAAAGACAGATAAACATGTTGTTAAAAGAAAAACCTTGCACATAACATTTCATAGCTTGGATGTGTTACTTTCCACAGTTCTTTTGATGGAGCGTTGTCCCTTACATCGACATCTCTTAAAAAAGTATATATATTTATATATTCACTAAAATTTGTGGAGATTTCCGACACTTTACAGATGAGGATGTTGAGGAAGTGCAGGCCTCGGCAGTTGAGAATTTGTGGAGAAATGAACACCAGCGGAAAGAGGAGATTTACTTGAGGAGCCACATGTCTGAGAATTTGGAATCCCTCTGCAATTTTGAATAGATTAATAGCAGCCCAAGGGTAGTGGGGTGGGGGGTGGGGGGGTCAAAGCATAAATTCAAAAAAAAAGAGCAAACTGCCTTTGCGCTCTTAATTTTCCAAACTCAAACATACAAGGAAGCAATTAATAAGCCATTCTGGGTAGATGCTGTGTAATCAGTAATCATATTCTTCACACAGATACAAAATAATTAGTACTTCATCCCATATTGCAGATAATGCACAGTGGGTCTTGGTTTTTTTTAGTTTTGTTTTTAATTTGCTTGTAATGTGCTGGAGCTGCTGTCAGTTGCGCTGGAACTCCAGCACTTACTTCCTGTTCTTCGGGGCTCTCGTATGGTGGAATGCGCAGACGACCACTCTGTGGCGGCCCATATCAATTGCCAGAGACGGGGGGCGCGGGTGCAGAAGGTTCATCTGTGGTCATGGTGACAGAAGGAACAGGTTGTTGTACCTGCCCCTCAATGTAGTAGAGGTGTCCTGTCAGCGGGATTGCACATTCAGCTGCATACAGTATACATTATATGGGCATAGTTTGCAAGGGAAAGAATGTGCCCTGTAGGGCATTCCCCTTAGCATAGACACTATCCCACATGAGTGTCCCTGCTACATCCAAGATTGGACAGGGTGAGGGCAGTCAGTCCGTCAGTTCTCTTAGTGGCTCCCAAATATCCCTCCGAGCCATAGTTTTTGGATACACACAACCCAGGTTGATGAATCTGTCATGGGACATGCTGTCTCAGAGGGACAGGTGAATTTGACCTCCGAACCCTGTCATGTGATATCCACGGGTTTTGGCCCTTGAAAGAAAAGCAGTTCTTAGGGATTTCACGCACTATTCAGAGTGCCATGAGCTTCATACGTATGTAGGTTCCACATGCATTGGGTGTTCGAAGGAATATTCTTTCACGGAATGATGATAATGTGTAAATGCCCCAATATGAAGGAAGCCCTCTCTTGACATCAGTGAAATTCAGAATGGCTGGTTTCGGAGTTTGTCCGTATTTGTGTTAAGTTTACCACCACTTGCTATTCTGTATCATGAATGATTAGTCAGAGGTCTTGTCAGCACTACCATAACTTTGGAAAAAAATATGATAATGCTCCTGGCCATTCTTAAAAGCAAATTTTAGCTTCTGCATTATAGAATGAGTAATTTATTGCATAGAGATTACTAGGAGAAATTTATGACACAAAATCTGTCAGTTGGGTTCAAAGTAATAAAATACTCAGAATCGTTATTCTCAGGTTACCTTAGTGGGCCGTCTAGACACCTGCAAGATTAGTTAACAGATCAAATGTCAACATGGTCCTCCACAGGCAATGCGTGATATGTGACTGGAAACTCATCTGCGATGTGAAAAGACGTGAGGGACGGTCTTCATGTAAATTAACAGAGTCGCTTACGCATGGCTTTGCACTGAGTCTGTGGCAGACAGTTGCTCACTAAATCTGATAACAGAGTAGTTGAGTACGGGTGAGGAAAGGTTTGGAAGCATGCAAAAATACAATACAATGTGGTAACCGTGTTTGTATTCAACATAAAATGTATCGTTAAATTTGAATCATTGCTCTTGTTTTAAAAAACATGATCATGAATTTTAATTTGTTAACTATATATATATTATTTATTTACAGGACTAAACAAGTCTTTAAAAGTCATTCATAATATACTGTAGCTAGGATGAAACTGTAGTTTCAATAACTATCTCCCCCACATTGTATTTTCACTAGCCTTGGTGCTGTGGTTTCTGTTCTCTAATCTGACAAACCAATCTCTACAAAGATACCGCTAATATTATCTTGTTTAAAATATAATAAACCCAGCACGATGGATCCAACCATACCATCCCCACAGGGACAAAAAAAACGTCTGAAAATCCATGCTTTTTATTAACCGTAATTTTCTAATCTCGCAGTGTAATTGTGTAAGCCAAAGCAGAGCTCTCCTCTCAGCTCTGTATGCCAAACCAAATGACCACTACTAAAGCGGCTCAGATCTCTTGGGGCCTCATGATTGAGCTCAAGAACACACTCTCATGCTATACATTCCAGCGGGAGAGCGCACATGTGCCTCCTCCCGTACAGTTTTCTCAGCACTTTCTTTTACTCTTTATATTTCAGTACTCGTGACGTTCTTGGACCACCAAGTATAACCCTCTCATTTGGAAACATCTGGAAACTGCACAAAAGTTGTTGTAAGTGAACTTAAGAGAGTAAATGGCAAACTGTTATTATGAGATACATATTTATAAATGTCCCGGTATCATGGTATCACTTTATGCATTGTCTTTGTTGCATTTATCAAGTAAAACTATATATAGTGAGGTCCAAAAGTCAGAGACCACATTATTACGTTCCCGCTTCTCTTCATGTCCTACTGGGAACGAACAATGAAACAAATAATCACTATATTTGAACTGTTGGAAAAAGGGAAAAAGACACCATTGGTGTCCACTAAGTTGGGGAATTTAGGGAGGATAACTGAGAACAAGCTCTCCAACATAAATAGAAAAAAAGGAGAGCATAAGGAGAGGCGAACTTCTCAAGAAATTTAAAAGACACCTCCTTTTTTTCAAACTTTTTTCTTCCCATGGATCAGTTTACACTACTTTTACACAGTAAACACTTACCTCAACTGTTAAATAGATAGGGAGTCTTATAACCACATACTTCAACTGTCCACCAATGAGGTCATACCTGGTTGACCTGGTTAACTGTCTGACCAATCAGACTCAAGATCTCCTCTGCATAGAGTATCAATGAGCCTCAAGTGGTACGTAGGGTGGAAAGATGTCTTACATCTTTCTCATTAATTGTTCTTGAAATTATAAAAAGTGGCATTGAAATTGGATGCTAACGAATTTGATTTTGGTTTTATCGTGGCAGGTGATTTAATTGCTGAAGAGCTGGCATACACAATGAACAAGTAGACTATTTTATAACACATATACATTCTTTCCTTGTCTTCACTGCAGAGCCACATAATAGTGTAGAAAGAAAATGTGCAGTTTTGAAGAAAAATAAGAGAGCTCTTATCCAGATTTTGTTTGAGGATATCACAAGGTCCACGTTGTCAGGAAAGTGTGAGTTTAATGAAAGTAAATATCTCTGAACCCGGCGGCTCTCTTTCAATCAAAACACATTCACTTCACCGTGTGATTCATTTCCTCTTTAGAAATATGATGAAAATTATGTAACAGTTTCAAATAAAGGATTAGAACAAAAACTATTTTGACATCCCTTTCAGTAATCTGCAACTGTCAGTTATCTGAACCACCTGTGGTTCTGAGGGGTTTGGATTACTGATGTACTGCTGAATATTGTTTCTCAGGTTTTTTTTAACCTAAGATCAAAATCTAGTAGTAGTGCCATGAAGCAATAATAATAACAACAAATAGAAGAAGAAGAAGAAGAAGAGGAGGAATGTTGTTAATTGTACTATTATTATTACTCAAATGAAAAACTACAAGAACCATAAAACAGAATACAGTTTGCGCATGCGTACTTCAAAACCGGAAACTTGCGCCTGCGTTTGGCGCACCGATAGCTGATGCAAGAAGTCGCTACCGCGTACCGTTCATGGTGAAATCGCCAAAATAGATATAAATTCCTGAACTGCACGCATCTGAGACGCATATAGCAAACATGTCTGGAGATGAGGTGAGTATCATTTTTTGTTTTTTATTATGTCATCGCGTTATTAAGTGAGAGCTACCGAGAAAGACGAGACGGCTAATAGGGCCTACTTCGGAAGGCGGCTCGGGGTACAGTCCCCATGTGTCAGGCGTGAGCTTCTGGACTATACGATGCTGTTCAGCTAATCTATTAAATACAGTCATACTTGCCTTTGTGAGCTGTTAGTTGGTTGATCTGTACATCACAAGCTCAGCTGTTACGGTGTCATATAAAAAAAAAATCCTATTTTGTATGTAGCTATTTAAGTAACACTGTGGCATTGATCTTCTTTAGGCTTAAAGGCTGAAAAAGTATGAATGACCTGCTCAATAGCAGTGACTAGCAAGCTGTAGTTTTATAGTTAAATGGGTATCTGTGTTTAGTGGCAAACAGCTAGCCAGCCCTGAAACAAGCTATCAGATGAACTAAAGAATGCTGAATTTCAGTGATCAATCGTAATAAAACTACAACTGACGAGCAAACTAGCTGTCTAACATTATGTGAATGCCGCTAGACCAGCTAGCCATGATGTAAGCTAGCCTTACTGTTAAAGTAATGCAGCAGTTTCTAAGATAAATATATCTGACTAACGCCACTTGACTTATCTTAGTTTACCAAATATTCTTTTATTTGTCCGTCGTCTTTATCTTTAGCAAGCTGGTTTTCTAAACAGGGAAACGTCAGAATTCACATTAACCTGTCTTGACAACCACGTTATTGTTCATGCCTACAAACAATTCAGGAAATATCTACGTTAACTTCTATTCGTAAATGATTAAGCTTTCCAGTGTGCAGTTTCTCACCACTTAAACGCTCATCTTTTCGATATCTTGTCTCTCGTACGTAGATGATATTCGACCCCACCATGACCAGGAAAAAGAAGAAGAAGAAGAAGCCTTTTATGTTGGAAGAGGACGGAGGAGATGCTCCGAGTGAGGACAGTCAGCAACCAGAAGCCAAGGATGCAGAACCCGATGGTGGGGATGACAAAGAGATAGACCTGGAAGAGGACGAAGGAAGGAAAAAAGGTGAGAAGAAGCAAGGCAGTGGAACCTGACAGGATACATGGGTTCTCAGGGTACGAGAGGAAACTGTTTACAGAGTTATTTTTAAGCAATTTCTTAAAGTGGTTATAGTGCAGGATGACCAGAATCATGTTGGTGTAATACTATTATGTAAGGAAGTCGACTGTATTGACCCAGGAAATCATAGGCCTGTCTGTTTAACTTGCATTATGTGGAAAATACTGGAATCTTATCAGCAGGGACAAATTGTAACGAATGCTTGAATGGTGTTACTTAAAGTAATAGCCAGCATGGATTTGGTGGAGGTAGGTCCTCTGTAACAAACCACCCAGACTTTCACAAGGAAGCTCCAATGTGTTTTCATTGTAGTTACACTAGAAGGCAATTGCTGAGTGGCTTGTTCTTGTCATTGTGTGTTCGTAAGCCTTTGCTCAAGTGGGCAGAAACTGAGTCATTGCAGATAGTTTTACAGCTTTGGTTAGCTGGAACTTTGCAGTGCTTGTGTTCAGATGCCAAGATTAATTCTCTTTGCTGTAAAGAAATAAATCACTGTGAAAAACTGGCAGTTTATTTTGTGTCCATGCAAATACAAATCGCAAAGAGGAGTGTAGCAGCAGAGGGCGACATAAAAAAATACTTAATTAGCTTCCTGGTGAAATGCGATCTGTGATCTGATCATGACCTACACTTGTTTCCACACCAACCCTTCTTGGATACGATTGGACACCTGAAACAGCATATTGGCCAATGAAATAAGCCCCTTGCTGACATTCAGTGTTACCCTGCAATCTTCCAGAAACCCTGTAGTTGAGCGCCTTTTGTCTAGTGAACAATGTGAAATCTTAACAGCATCATTTTTCTCCAAGATGGGAAGCTTTTAGCAAGTATTTAATATTTTATATTCTTAGAAATACCCAAAAGAAAAAACCTTGACATACAATAGTCTGGGGATGATTGGTCGGTCTAATGCCACTGGGAAGAAAATATGTAAAAATGTGAGACACACACACACATACAAGGTGTGGCTATAAAATAATGAGACTAATGCTCAAGAAAAACACATCTATTTCAAGTGATGCGTAACAGCGAACTGAAGACGTGAGTGAATTGGAACTTTCAGGGGCTGTTTATGCTTGCCCATTGGTCAATGTATACCAGGTGGTTCGCGTATGCGTGCTGTAGTTTGACTTGAATAAGCCTAGTCTCGCTATTTAATAGCCCCACCTCATGTATATATGTGTGTGTGTGTGTGTGTGAATACACACAAAAGAATACAGGTGAAAGTCTATTTTGTAGTGTTTTGTGTTAATGGATGTTGAATTGCAGCAAAAAAATGAGCCAGACATTTCATAACAGGTCTGGGCAACTTCTTGGGGTACACTTAGCTTTGGTGTGCTCATCTAAAAAAAAAAAAAATAAAGGCCCGCCTGTGTGTTTGTGTCTGTGTGTGTGTGTTTGCTTGTGTTTGTGTTATACAACAAAGCAGAATGTCGGCAGTGTAACGAAGATGGCACTCAATGGTTAAATCGCCAACCATTAAATATTGGCCTGCATTTAGTGCGCTTCAGTCCCTCACTTTCGACTCACAATGAAACACGAGTGTTTGTTTTTCTCTGCACAGACAACATGTAGAGTTATTGTGATTGCTCAACCTGCGAAACTGTTTGTGGAGGGAAAAAAACACAAATACTTTGAGAGGACAAACTTGGAATAATTTTGATTCTGAACCTCTTCAATTATACAGCGTTAGGTTGTTTTACCATATTGTAATGTTTAAGAACTTTCAACAGATGCCTGAAAAATGGTTGTTTTATGATTATGATGTAATTGTATTTTGTTTCTTCTATTGTTACATTGTATAATTAAGTTGTTTACTCACATTATGCAGAACCCACAGATGATCTGGATGACTTAAACTTTTTCAACCAGAAGAAAAAGAAAAAGAAACCCAAGAAGAACTTCGACAATGACCTAGAGGAAGGAATGAAGGTTGGTTTTAATTTTAGATAGTTGTTGTTCGTATGCTGCTCACTTTCGGGAAGCTGGATGTTTTTGACATGAAATCGGAGGTGTCTGGATGCAGTCCTAGAGGACCAGTGTGCGAGCTGGTTTTGGCGCTTTTCTGTGGTTTTGTGTTCATACTCATCACAGATTAGACAAAAACTCCATGCTTAAAAGGCCTGGCACGGCTTGTGATTGAAAGGAAAGCAACACTCTATGGCACTCAAGGACTGGAGATTGACATCCCTGTGGTAATTATTGGCTTGTAGAAAGATGTGTATTAGCCTGTTGGGTAAGTAAACCTTAATTAAGGTGTTCGGCAGCTGTCACTAACCATGAGGTCATGAAAAAGAAAATTGTCCATCTTTAGAAATATAACCCCCTGGCACCGATGATAAAATCTGACCATCGTCTTACTGTACAGTCCCACAAATCCGCACATAGTACATGCTGTGCAAATCATGACTTAAAACAAAAGTTTTGAAACACAGGCCCTCCTGTTGGCTCATGTCGTAAGTCATTTGATTCGGAAGCAGACGTGAGTCTTGTCATGGGGGCCTGAGTCCCTTCTGAGCCATGGCTAGTTATGGCTGGAGGTCCATAGTGGCAAGACAATAATAAGCCCAGCCCCACTGGGAAAAGACAGGGGTTAATCCAATTTTCCATCGTTACTCACATCGCACCCTAGCAGCCACTCCTGGCTGACCAGATTCCTGCAGATGCACAAACCGAGTGTGTGCTGACGACATAGACCGTAGTTAATTGGTGGTGCATCTGCAGTGTGGAAGAGACAAGGGCTTATTATGTGAATAATGTGTCTGCTGCATGAGGCTAAACAGTTCAGCTCTGGTGGATAAAGGAGAAAAATCAAAAAAAAAAAAAAAGCTTTTATAGTACGTTCAAAGTTCCAGCCACTACACCTATGTCACTGAACCTGTTATAGCGAACTGTTGTATTTGGTCATTTGTCTGTCTCTTTTTGAGCCTCTTGCCTTCTCACTGCTGTAGGTCTCAGCGTTAGTGTTTCACAAAGCGCATGCAATCCAAACCGCATTTGCCAACCCGCAGTTGGAAAGGTTCTGTTATCAACCGTAGCAGTATTTAACGTAGAGTACAAGTAGGCGTCTGTAGCCTATTCCTCTCGCCAAATGTCTGCTCACGGTCCGTATGTCCGCTGATACCCAATGACTAACGCAGGAGCAAGCGCACACATCTCAAGCTCAGATTTCACTTGTTTGTTGAATCATTTTATTCATTAGTAGCACAGTGTGAAGGTGTAAACGCTTATGCAGGTTTGTACTTCATTATCATTTACTACCCATTTTCATAAGAGCCCGAGTCTACAAATCATTAACCTTTTTAATGTTAAATTGTTGCAAAAATGCCATGAGTTTTTACAAACCTTCTGTAGAGGAAGGGGGTTTGGAAATGTTTCATATTAATGTCATAATATCAGGAATATGTATCCTGCGTCCACCATGGCTAAATAAGATTCATGGTTTACGATTCATACCATGCACAGTATAGACCACAGCATGGGGGTGATATTAAACCTAATTGCGTGATCCAAAACAGGAGTAGTATTTGAGGATTGGCAACAAGTAGTATTTACACAAGTTTATTGGTTTTTTGAAATGTTCAGTATTTATAAACGTTTCCATTTATGGTGAAGTTTGACGTTGAAAAATGCAGATCAACAGAGGGTCCTGGGAGATCAGAGGGATAAAGTTTCATGGTCTTCATGCTTGCCAAACAATGAAATGAAATTAAAGAGGAAAAAAAAACTTGTGAACGTACCTTCATTGTTCGTTATAGCATGGAAAATGACAGGCCTACCAAGCCGCACTGAACATGCCTCTGCCTGCGTGCCAAGTTAGCGGGCTTTTCCATTTTATTTAATTTTTTTCAGGCTAAGTGAGAATTAATATTGGTAGGTCTATTAAAAAATAAACTATGGCGTTATGAACTATGAACTCAATTATGAATTTGAGGTTTTGCAGCCCACCCTTCGAGGAACACTTTCACCCTCAAAAGACAGTCATGTTTGCAAAAAAGGTGAAGAACTGCTGATTTAGTGCTAGTTATGTCACAGTTTGAGTGTAGACGTTCCCAAGAATTACTCGGTTTTGTCCAGGACAGAACATTCCCACAAATTGCCATTAAATGCTTCCTGAAAATGGTAAAGACTTGTTGTTTACGATAATCATACGAGGGTTAAGAATCCTCTGGACCTTCCCGAAAACAAGGAGCCAGACGTAAACTTTTGGCCAGATGTTTGAAGAACATCATTGGCGAGTCAATGCCCAGTACTACAATCTGAAGTATTAATAGACAATTCCACAATTTACATGAACACTAAAATGACAATTAGTGTTCCTGGTGTCAGAGGTGATAGCGCAAGTGAAGCTTATGAAGCTGAACTATGTGAAATAGTTTCTGTGTGTTTTTTTTTTCCCCCAAGAAGACCACCCTTTTAAAACCTGAGGAACTTTGTAACTGTTTCGGTATAATTGGAAGTATTGGCTTGGAAGTGTTTTGACGGTTTACCATGATGCACATAGACTAAAAGTGGGCTCTCTCTATCGTTCCTCTTTCCAGCTGGATCAGCTCATTGGATCTGAATTCCAAGAGCTTATGACTTTGCAGTGATCTCGTAGTTCTGACTTTAAAAAAAGCCCTTTTATTGTAGAGGAAAGTGCCTTGTGTAAAAATTAAACACGAGTAAAGCTTCAAACAGACAAAGAGGGCCACAGACGCTGTACGCATTTTCCTACATGATAAAAGAATGTACTGAATCGCTTCCTTCTCATCTTTTCTCTCCGACTATTAGTTCATCTGCATCCTCCTTTGATGACTTCAGTCTCAAATGACCAATTATCCCTGCTGTAAGCAATCTTATTAACTATCTCCTGTACACGGCTAGGGTAGTATCAATTGTACACTGATTTCAAATGCTTTGGCCCAGATGAAACAGATGTGCAGCAAGGTTTAACTAATTAGTGCATCACTTCCTAATAATGAAGTCTCCACCATTTAGGCAGACGATGAAAACCTCTCATGAATGGCTGCTCTTTGTATGTGCCAGTAATACCTCGTCTCTTATACTGTAACCATTCATGCTGTATTCGGGCTGCAAAAACGTGAGGTGGAGATTAACACAGTAGTTGCTCAGTCTCACACTCGTTGGCGAAACATATTTGGCGAAATTGACTTTTTTTTTTTTTTTTTTTATTAAAATTTGTATAAAAAAACTTTTATGCCGCGTCTCACATAAAATGTAATTACACATACAATGTTTTTTTGTTTCTCCTGTGGCTTTGTAAATAAAATTTTCAGTTTCAAATCCTGAGCAGCCAAATTGGATGAGATTGCTCAGCAATTGCACAGAAAGGTTTTTTTTTTTTTTTTTTTTTTTTCCTCCCCTGCAAGTCATTATAAATTGGACTGTACCGTAGAAAGAGGGTTTCGTCCTCCACCAGCTCTTAAAGGCACTGGTTACACAACAGTTTTCATCTGGGATATCTGTTCATTTCAATAGCCAGTAACAGGATACCCGTCCCTCAGTATAGAGACCGATCTTTGATGTCTTGCTCAATAATGCGTGGCGTACAGCTCTGGATGAAGTGTATCTTAATTTGTACGCTTGCACGTTCCGAGCTTGTTTGTGCCATATTTCATTCAGCCATTTATCACTGTCTGTGTAAACTGCAGGGAAATCTGGACTGCCGATGGTTTCGAGCAAGATTCCAACCCTTTTTGTTATATAATTTAATGGCATGCTAACTCTCTCTCATCAAGGACATTAACAATGTGAATGCTTTGGCTCATAGATTTATTGCCAGTGTGAAAATGCTCGTATTAGATTCTTATTTGTTTCTAAATTAGTTTCGTAGTTTTCTTGTAAGAACAATACAGGGGGTACACAAATAAAGGGGTTCCGAAGATTGATGGTCGTGGTAGAGCTGCCATTTGGAAACCAATAGCAACCAAGGCCAACCGTACTCATAACCTGATGTGAAGAGCATATAAGGAGATCAGAATGGTCTGGCGAGTCTGGTGATGGCGCATAAACTACAGGTGCAGGCGGAAACCTGGAGCAGGGAGAGGACGGGAAGGACAAGGACACAAGGGGGGAGGGAAGAGATGCCTGTGTGCGGTAAAGAATAACTGATTGTATGTAAGGCTGCCGAACGTTGGGTATAACTGAGTGATTGAGCTCTTGGTACTTCCCTCCACAGGAGCTGAAAATTGAGGTGGAGCAGTCAGAACCACTGGACGATGATGACCTGATGTTGCCGGCAAAGAAGAAAAAATCCAAAAAAGTGGATTTCCAGGAGGAAGGAGATACCCAAGACAAAGACGAGGGTATGAGAGCTCATCTACAGTGCAGTGCTTAATGAAAAGTATTAATTTTGCACATTGAATTTGGTCTGATCTTTTTGTAGACTTTAGTAGCATATACAAGTCGAGGCAGAAAAATGCCCTCAATATTTTTTCTCTTTGTATTTGTTTGCATGGTTTATCACCGGTCACACCGATATTCCATTTTTAACGCAGGTAAAGATGTAATTGTTTGCAAACTTCGGCCCTTACCATCTGAGCGAAGTTGTCAGCACAGAGTTTCTAGAGGCACATTGTGCCACAATCAGGGAAAAAAAAACTCCTGAAGACAAAAGTCAGTCAGGAAAGAGCCGCAAACTTGTGAGGCTCCATCGAAGCACAGCCAGAGACGTACTGTCCAAATGGAGGTCAGTCAGGGTCGGTGCTGAACCTTACCTGCCAAACAACTCTCCAAGAGTATGGTGTAAAATCAACCAAGAAGTCATAGTAACCCAAGAATAACATCCAGGATTTGGAAGTTCTCTCTTGCTGTGGCTCTACCATCAGAAAATCGCAAATTGGGATTCATGGCAGGGTAACAAGGAGAAAAACACTGCTCTCTAAGAAGGACATGCATGTTTGTCGCAAGTTTGGTTTAAAAAAACACTTAGACGATACCCTAGAGTTCTCAAACAATGTTCTATTGACAGATGAGTGGTACTTTTTGAGTGGCAAGGCCGTTGTTATGTCTAGCAAAAACCAAGCGCTGCATTCCTAAGTAAGAACCTCATGCCAGCCCCCAAAGGCGGTGGTGAAAGTGTCATGGTTTGAGAATGTAAGTACACATCAGGAAAGCTGAAGAAGAAGACATTTAAAGTTTTGAAATAACTTGGTCGAAGTCCAAACCCAAACCCAATTGAGATGTTATGTCAGGGCCCGAAATGAGCAGCTCATACTCGCAAACCCACAACCGTCAAGAGTGGGAGAGGAGCCGTTTCTCCATAGTGTGGTGACAGACTGGTGAGCATCTGATGGCAGAGCTTGACTATAGTCATTGCTGCTAAGGATGGCTAAGGGGGGTGCTTTGCCTGCCTTTAGCTGAACCGGGATTGAGTGGTTGTAATGAAAGCATCTGTTCTAATGGAAACGGTTTCCCAAGAACACATTGGTTTTTTTATTTCTGTGTTTAACGTTTACATGGCTGGGGTAGCTAACCTTAGCTTTAGACTTTAAATATGCAATTTGGTCTGACGTTTGTCACAATCATGCAGTTGCAACAAGCAATAGCATATACAAACCAATTTATCAGGTGTAGGTAGAGTTCCACAGTATACCGAAACGTTGGTACTTTTTTAGAAGTCATTTTTATGAAAAGGTACGGTATCAGAATTTTCCGACATTCTGTACTTTTTGGTCAAATGTGTCTCCTGTGTTGAGAGGATGAAAGGTGTAGTTTTGCTCCGTGACGGTACTCATGCCTAGCGAGGCAACCTCGTTCGCAACATTCGCATTTGCATTCGTCCTCGATGATACAGCGCAAGCTTCGACTCAGAGTCCAAACAAATGAAATAATTAGGTTAGAGAATAAGCCAGCTGCCTAGCTGGCTAAAATGATGATGATCCACGGTTCAATGATATGAGATACGTTGTCTAACGTTAAAGTTTCTGTATCGTAAATTGCATTCGCAGGCCATGTAGCGTATTTGAAAAGCGTAGCATATTCTTACAAATGACATTTCTTTATACTGCTGAGAAGAATAATTTGAAAAGACTAGTCAGCTAGTTTCCAAATTATACATTTAAAATACTGCCAGATACTTCAGTTGTTTTGGAACAATGGGTGTTGCGGTTTTGGTACCCATGGTTCTGAGTTTATGAGCGCGGAATTCTCACTGGGAAACACAGCAAGGAAAAGCCAGATTTGTTTTAACAGAATGATGCCCAGACCACTCATAGAGCGGTAGTTTTTGAAAGGTCCATTTGTGCGTTTGAAATACCTTTTTAAAGATTCTTTAAAGGTGTGTTGTTTTTGTTTCATTCTGAAACATGTATTTTTATTCTGTTGAATATGGTAGTTCTAATATTACAGGCCTATGCTAAATACCTTGAACAGGCTTCATCTGAAAGGTTATTAATAAACAGTGAATTCAAAGATGTGATCAACCCTTAAGGACATGCCATGTCTGATCTCTTCTGGTGTTTACAGTAGTGTTAGTTACCGATGTTATGTTTGTGTTATTGATTTATCAGTCATATAGCTTCATATGTGAATGGTGTTATTTTTCTTTACAGTTAAATTTGATGACTGCTGAAATCTGCAAATTTTAAAGACAGTAAAAAAAATACTTGGAGTATTTTTGTAAGTCAGTTAAGGACAGAGTTTGAGTGAATCCAGAGCGTAGAAAGATCAAGCGCGAGGGCAAACTATGTTCTCATGTGATCCTACAGCCCTGGAGGATGAAGACGGGAAGAACAACGATGGCATCACGTTCAGCACGCAGTCAGGGCCAGCGTGGGCCGGGACAGAGAGAGACTACACATACGACGAGGTATCGTGATAATCAAGCACCAACGCGCACTCTTCCATATTTAAATCTTGCCCGCTTCGTGTGACTCGTGCGACTGTTTGCACAGATTAAAATGTTCTATTGGTGATAGGAGAGAGAGAGTCAGATTGTTATTGAGGTCTTTGCAGCTTCAAAGCATGAAACGTTTTTGGACTAGTTTTTGTGCGTGACGCTGGACTGTGCTGTACAGCTGCTGAACCGCGTTTTTAACATAATGCGGGAGAAGAACCCTGACATGGTGGCCGGAGAGAAGAGGAAGTTCGTCATGAAGCCACCCCAGGTGGTCCGAGTCGGCACCAAGAAGACGTCGTTCGTCAACTTCACAGACATCTGCAAGCTGTGAGTGCCGATGCTACCTTTCGGCGGCATGCCGGTCAACCCCGCAGTCCTCATTTGACTCAAGAGTTTGATTCTGGCATTAATCTTTTGTGCTCATGCTTTCTTAATTATTTGTATTTCCAGATTGCATCGCCAGCCAAAACATCTTTTAGCCTTCTTGTTGGCTGAGCTTGGTACAAGGTAAGGTTGTTTATTTCCAACGGTGGCAAATGTATATTTTATGGTTTTTCAGACATTTATGTTCCAGCTAATGTTTTTTTTTTTTTAATAATCAATATTACCAAAATGCAAAAAATTCATGTAAAAAATACTGGGCAGCAATATATTCTGACTCCACAGAGCTAGTCCTTGAATTTGTTCATATGCTAATACACACATTGGTAATTGTCAGTCTTATTAGTTTAATATTTAATATTTTAACACATTCTTCCGGATTTAATTGAATATTCTCTTGTCTTTTCACAGTGGCTCCATAGACGGAAATAACCAGCTTGTGATCAAAGGAAGATTCCAACAGAAACAGATAGAGAACGTCTTACGAAGATACATCAGTAAGCGGAACATTTTCAACTTCTCAGAACGTTTTACACACTGACTTGTGGGCTGTTTTAAAATGTAATCATGAATTGGCGAGCTCATGAATATTATTTAAGTATACATTTTCAAAGCTAGAATTTATAGATTAAAAATCCTTATTTGAAATGTAAATTTTGTTTTAATCTTTTGTATAGGAAATATTGTTTGAAGTTTATGACAATGTAAAGCTCAAAAAAATGTTAGCATAGATGGTTGTATTCTATTTTTGTGGATATTGTCTCGTGGACAGATTGTCTCAGATGTTACGTGTGTGCGCTGGCTTGTGTCTCATGGTTATGAACGTCCTGGCCTCACTGTGACCTGTGCACCCGCTTGTTTTCCGCAGAGGAGTATGTCACGTGCCACACCTGCCGGTCCCCCGACACCATCCTGCAGAAGGACACCAGGCTATACTTCCTGCAGTGCGAGACCTGTCACTCCCGGTGCTCGGTGGCCAGCATCAAAACTGGCTTCCAGGCCGTCACAGGCAAGAGAGCACAGCTGCGTGCCAAGGCTAACTGAAACCTCTAACCACGCTGCACAAGGAGACCGGGCCCGGACACTTTTACGAACTGTGGGTGGATTTGTTATTGAAACGTTGCCTATTAAAATGACATCAATAAAGCAAATACAAAGCTGGATGACCGTATGCTGTCTAGCTGTCTAGCTGTTTTGTGACACACTAATTACCCCTTCACTAGGATCCTGTGGCAGTTTTTTTCCCACAATCTTTCTGCCCTCTGGAAAAAATCCATTTCCTTCTGGAGGTAACATGAGACATGGCTATATTTCCTTTTTTATTATTTTTTAGGACTTCAAATTATTCACTGATTAAAACAATATTTAAGGTCATTGTACAAGGCTCCCAGTATAATTTTTTTTTGTCGTGTACACTATTTCCGAGCAAACACTTTACTACACATTCAGGTAACAGCATAAAGCAAGCACTGAGTATTCACGAAAAACTGCTGTTGGTCCTCCATTTCCCTAAACTTACGGGAGCTGAACACCAATAACTACAATATATAGTGTATCTCCTGTACTGAGAAATCAGGTCTAAACAATAAGGGTTTTTTTTCTTGGAAGACATATTTGTTTTTTTACATTTGATAAGGTATTAAAAAATGAAAGGGTAAATATAAGCAAGGAATTTACAAATAGGATGGTAGTATATGCAAAGAGTTTATATTGTTATAACTGAAAGATGAAACCTTTTTCACACCGTTCGGTATCGGATCCATTTTTGCTGACCTCGTACGTCAAGTTTAACATCCGGAAAGTTTCAATATAGTACAGTTTAATGCTTAAGTGATTTATTAAATATATGTAATCGTTGCCCTAATTACAATCCCAGTTAGGTTGTATGCCCGATTTAACTGATCTATATGAGTGGTACAAAAAATGTAATGCTACTGTAAAAACTATTTTCCCGTTTTCACTTATTAAATGTGACTCATCCTGATATTACATTATGGATATTTAAAATGGTTTTGGGGAATGATCTGAAAATTGATGTCGGTGAAGGTATGAGTAGCTGCACCATTAAAGTCAATTTTGAGACTTGCCACAAAAGTGATTTCCCCAGTGCCATGAAATATTTTTTACATATGTTTTTTGAATTACCACTCAAGTTCAAATTTATGAGTTTTTTTTTTTTTTTTAGTAAGATCATTAAATAAGGTTGGTTGGAATGGGCTTTTTCAAATTTCTCAGGTTTTACTGAAAGACCTACAATATCCTCCTCCTATAACAGAATTTTTTACAAATGTGTAAAATTGACTCTTATTTACAGTGATGTAAAAATGGAATGCAAATTTTAAAGTAAAAATTAAGATCACAAATAGAAGTTGTGCTGAAAATGATAAAAATCAGCATTTCTGTGTGTCATCTTAAAAATATGCCTTTCTATTGCCTTGAAGAAAAAAAATTATAAATTTACATGTGTAAATGTGTGACATGGGGCACATTGTTTGTGAAAAGTGTGAAAATTTTCACAGCTAACAGACAAGATGATACAGTCATTTTGCTGAATAATATCAAGGGGTGTCTGAAAAATATGAATAAAGATGTAGTGGAAATAGGATGAAGTTACTTCTCGTTGAATATTTTGAAATTTGTGTGAAGTAGTTTTATGGAGTGTCAAGATATTTTTTTCTCCAGAAGTTCCTGTCCCCCTGGCACTACAAAGGAGCCTCAAGCTTTTGAATGTTTTTATGAGTGTTTCCTCTGATTCTGCTAGCATGCCAAAACTGCCAACACCATACTGTGGATGAACTGTTATGTTTTGTTCTGAAACAAAGCTCATGCTGTCAGGCTAATTTCCCATCATAAGGGCGGTAAAAGAATTTTGGGGAACTGCTTGATGAAAATAGGTAGGTGGAACATGAGAAGAAATTGGAGATATGAGATTAAGTTGATTTTATGAACGTCTTATTACATGGTCTGAGAAGAGTTTCAAATTTTGTATGATGTCATCATGAATTGAAAATACAAGTTTCAAATGGCGGATCACTGGGTGTACGATCACATTAAAGCATGTAGTAGTATGGCACTGGTATAAAAGTAGCAAAACATGTTTCATCTTTCCTCCCTTGGATATCACAGTCAGTGAGTAGACATATGGTTTTGTGGTTAAGATGAACAAAAGGCCAGAGATGAATATAAAACTGCATAAAAGTCCCCTCAGATATGTAACTGCTGCAATGACACTGCCAGACTAAACATGTACATTAATTTTGGCCAACGGGTCACATGTGTTTTCCCCACAATAAAAAGAAAAGCTTTTTCAAGCTCATAGGAGGGCCTAGCCAACAGTGTGGGCTGGGGGGGGGGGGGGGGGGGGGGGGGGGGGTTGTATCTGTTCAACATCACCATTCACCCAATAGGTAAGGTGACACTGGAATGAGTAATGACCACATTTTCTGGCTTGACCCTGCGCTTGCAGCTCAAAAAGCAATTTAGTCGGTTTTGTTTCCACAAAGAGAAGGAATGTTCTTGAAAATTCAGACCTTTTCTCCAAAAACTAAACCCCATCTGCCCCAGAATTCAAATTCTTAGAATTCAGCAGTGAGGATGAAGAAGGAAGTAAATGATGATGGCCAGTCAGTATCAAGTCTGTGAAATAAAGAAAAAAAGCTGAGGGTTGTATCTTCATGCTTGCAATTTTAGTACTGCTAGGATTTGCAGGGTGTCTGGTGGAAACAGAAATAATTTGACTATTTCAGCCACACCATGTGATCAACTACCTTAAATCACAGGCATTTACCAAGACACAACGTGATTAACATTTTCACACACTATCCATATAAACACTTGGATATTTACTGAAGCAATTCAGTTTAAGTGCCTTGTGTAAGGGTGCGACAGCAGTGCCCTACCAGGGAATCAAACCTGCAACCTTTGCATTACCGGTCCTGCTGATTCTCTTACCCATGGGGAACTATGGGAACACTGAGCCGTCGATGAGTGTTAGTACCCTCATACCATCTCAGACACACACCCATCGCTTAAGTACAGCTATCAGTGTAATTGAATGTAGTCCTCCTTCTATGTATGGTGTAAAACCTGTTCACTCTTTAAAATAAGTGTAATAAGTAACCTCTGACACCCGTAATAAATACCTGCTGTGTTTGCAGCCGTACTCAGTGTAGAAGCTCAGGTTGTTTGCTGTGGTGACTGCACATAGATACAGATGGATACATAATTTAGACCAGGATTTGAGTTTGATGGAGGCTGGGCATTATGTAGGACAGGATAAGGGTTTGATGGTGGTTGGACATTATTTATGACTGGATCAAGTTTGGAAAAGAGAAACCAAAAAATCCCACTCAGAAATATGCTTTCTGAGGTAGTGTCTTGAACCTCTTTTTTTTTATTCATCAAAACATATTTTCAAATAAATAAAGCTCTGCTTTGGCGTATTTCTGAGGTGAATGCGCATTCCGGTATTTAAGAGGAATGTGTTTCTGGACAGCTGCTTATATTGACTGCTCATAAATAAAAGATGGAGTGGTAGAGAGGTATGTTATTTATCTAAAATTTTCAATACTGTATGTCTCCCTGTTACCATCTAGCTCATATCTGACTGGACGTTCTTTCTCGGGACATAGATTTACCTGCACTGGTTATTTATTCCATTATTCATAAATTCCTATTATTCCACAGAACCGCAATGCTCGCAACAAGACAGAAGATTAAGCGATCAACTTTGGAATGTGACCACAGATACACTTGTGCTCTCAACTAAACAAATACAAAAAGTTGAAATAAATAAAGAATCTGTATCCAAGGAAAAAAGGATTAGAAGTAGCTTATGACTGATTCAACAATATAAACTTTCCACTCAAAAGACATCCTTGAGACAGACCTTGGATGAAAAAAAACATTTTTCATATATATAAAAGCAGAATCAATGTGAAAGCTTCATAGGTGAACCGGTGGTCACATTAACGTAAGTGAAGTTGTCAGTAGGGTCTTTTTTTGCCATGTTTTATTTGTAGTTTGTGGTTTTTGAAGGGTATTTTGGGGTCATTTGAGGATGCAACAGGTTGAACTGTATGCAGCACCACTGGATCATTTGATTTGCAAACAAGCAGGACGTAGGCAACGTAATCTAACGTTTCTGTCCAATTGCTGCATGTGTGACTATGGCATAAAAAGAACATTTGATCTGTGCAGAATCATTTTTCATTAGTAAAGGAGGTAAGGAGAGCGATTGTGATTGAATTGTAAGGGCCTCGGGCTGCTTTTTTTTGGTTGCGTCACAATGTGGAAACTTGCTACGGCAGAAATATAAGCACTTCTGCTGCAGCCGTCAGATAATACATTGTCCCCAAACCAGTTTTTTTTTCTCTGAGTGGACACTGTGCTGGCCAGAAAACCAGAATTAAAACACATTCCCTGACAAATATATGTCATATTGGTGAAAAAAAACTGTATAATTGTGTTGCTAGTTACCTTATGACAAGAAATAGGATAGATGTATACCATTAGATATCTGGTGGGGGTCATTGGGTCAGATTTTCACTACAAATGTTAGAATTACTGCCAAAGATTACGAAGCCATTTTAGGTAACCATATGCAAACTCCTTCCATGTCTTCTCCATTCACCAGATGTACATATCATTGAAACTTTATGGGAAAATCTAGACAGGACAGTTCAGAGTGGATTTCCTGGTCCTTTGATATCCCACTAGAAACAGTTCATAACTTTAGCACCAGCATTCCAAGAAGGATTTGATCCCCTGTGAAGGCGAAATGTGCCCCAGCTCATTATTTCAATTTTAATATAAAATGTACGTATTGTTTGGTGCTTCCGTTGTTTTGTGGACCTCTGACTACTCTGAACGGGCGGGGAATGTTCATTCATAGGCTAGCTGCTTAGTTTTTAAACAGCACTGACCTTCAATGTGTTAAGCCTTCGGGAAGCAATTACAAGCAATTTGCTGCCCCTCTGGTAATAAGGCAAGCTTTGATGTGGTGATTTGCCACAGATGGAAACTAAATTAATAGAAACATAATTTCATTTATTGATAATTACCAATCTATTAAATTATCCATTTGTTAGCAATCAAAATTAGTTGTCCCAGTACTAGATGTGATAGCAGCTGCCATTAATCAAAATGTTTCTCATTAGCAGGTTTTTTTTTTAAAGAGAACATGTCAAATTTTTCTTCTGCTAATGCTCTTAACGCACACAGCAGATTCAGATTAGTTAAATTCTTTGTGTTGTGGGAAAAGTGTACAACTGGTAAATTTCTGGAGTTTATTTTGGAAAATATAACTTTCTATAAATTATATAAATAATATAACTTCTGTTAAAAATCACATTGGACCAGGCATGGAATTTGGCTGTTAAAATGACCAAAAGTGATATTTTTATCTGTTTTTGGTGAGCGCCACATGTACCCCCAACATCCACACTTTTAAAGTATTGTGTTGCTGTTTGACATTTGCTGTGTACTATGGTTTGACTTGAAATTGTTTCCTTTTGGTCGCACCTCTATCCCATTTTGCATCATACACCTGCAACTGCAATAAGGCCTCCCATTTCAGGCTCATTGGTTTCCATATATGATTACGCAATATTTTCGCTGCTGCAACTTCCTTTCTGAGTGAAAGAGAGTGCAGCCAACCTATAAGTTGCTTGATGTCCGCAGTTTTTTCTTTACATTTTGCCATCCGTCAGTTGAGCTGGCTCAGACATTGACTTAGAGGAAGATACTGACCCCTTTTTGCTATGTTCACACCAGTTATGCTCGTGGGTCAATTTTGACTCACTTGGAGACAATATCGTCTCCAAGCACTCAAATCCATGCTGAACTTCTGGACAAATGTTGACCATTTTCTACAAAGATTTTGGTCTTTGTTCCCTCAAGGTTGAGGAGATGCTGTACAAAATATGAAACGGGGAAAACTCACCTTTTCATGTTTACATGGAGAGGATGTTTGTTTCAGGCTGAAAAAAATTAAGTCAGAAGACACTCCTCTCACGTTAAAAAGGGTACATTTTGACCCTGAACGTGAAAGGGAGGCTAATGAGCAGGTCCTACCCGCTGTGGGCACCTTATTGGCCAGAGGGGGTCTCCAGTATGCGGTGACTCACGAATGCCCCACTAACTTCTCCCTCCCATGGAACAGCTTTGACCAACAATGCACCTCAATGGATAGCATTGAATTTTTCCAAATTTCTGGGTCAGGAGCAGAAAAGCTACAGGAAGCAATTTTTTGACATTTTGACTTCTGATATTTTTCACACAGAATCTGTGGCTATAGGAAAGGGGCTAAAAATACATAGTTTCAATAAAATGGTCTCTATAATAGGCAATACGGTGCTTTTAAATCTAGGGCTTTAAAATGTCAGGGTCTCTCTCTCTCACTAAACTGTTTCTGGATTTGTTTCTGGAAATGCCTACATGAACATAACAGATCATTGTAACACAATCGTAGTGAGCAAGTGAATTATGCAATTCGTCTTCTGCACCGTTTGTTGCTTTGCCCCCTGTTAAAAAAAACAGCAATTAGCCCTACCTGTGAAAAGCCTTCAGGATACCAGAATGACCCACTCAACCTTTCCAGCTGAGAAGTCAAATACAAATGAACACACCCTCTGTGCAGACTCTTCTGAATGGTGTCATAGCCTTTGATGAAATACATAATATATGTTTCCCAAAGGTGTGTTATTTAGCACTGTGTCACTTCATATGATTTGCTATAGTTTATGGCAGATGGTCTAGCTACAATAACTTCAGTGGTCTGGGAGGGGATTACCATGTGAACCCTGTCTCAGCAAAATTTTATCCCACAATTAATGTTTCGATGAATTTATTTATGAGGTGAAATATGGGAACTAAATTAAGTTTAGTTTTTCTTAAATGTATAGCGCACTGCAAATTCACAATTCATCTGCAACCGTAAATCGTCATTTGCGTTTTTTTCACAGTACTTTGAAAGTAAACGTTAAAAATTATTATAATGAAATATCTGAACCCTTTTTGCTCAGCTTGCACATTTTCTCAGTTCACCAGAAGAGGGTGGAAAAACACCTTTCTTCAAATTGGTAATGAAACTATATGAAATTGACATTTGATGAAAATGTATACAGTTTACAGTAGTGCCCATTTCTTTAGTGCAACAGCTAAAAGACAAATAATTGCTAAAATGTAAGTCGGCCATAAAGAAAAACATTCAAAAATGCTGAAAGTCGCTACACAAGAACATATTGTACAGAATATAACTGACTTACACTTATGTTAATGAAAAAAACAATGCAACAACTGTAGCCTAAATATATTATGTTACAAGATCGGCTAAATGTCTGAATGAATGACAGTCAGCTAAATGACTGTAATATTATGGTAATCACAAGAATGCTAAAGGGAAATTAATGTATGCCAATCAGCTACTTGTCAAGGTTTATGACTACATTAAATGGTAAAAATACATGCAGTGACACTCTTCATCTCCACATTTACTTTTTTAAAATTGATTTTAAATGTTTAAAAACCTTTTTTCACTCTATTTTATTTAACATGGACCATTTGCATCATAACTGTTGTGCCAGAGTTAGCCCCAATACTAATTTTCTTCTGTGGTCCCTGGGCAGGGAAAACATTACAGTGCAAATCACAGCACTGATATATAATTCTTATGTATAATTATATATATAATAATTCTTATATTATCTATATAATTAAATAAAAGACAGAAGTATAACTTTGAGAAAAAAAAAAGAAAGAAGAAAACATCACATCACAATGTCCCATTTGATAAACTACAATCCATCCACCTACAGGTTAAATGCTAATGGCAGCTTGTTTTATTTGCCTGAAGCCATTTTTTAGTCAAGCAGAAAACAGCTGAAGCCAGTGCACTCTCTAATGTTGTTTGGAATCGAGTTACACATTCATGTTTTTTTTTTATTGAGGAGGCTGATTGACTAAATGGGTTCATCTGATAGAGTGTTGGCCAGTACCCTCTTGTTACTTACCTTGTCATCCTTGCATTTTCTTTCTCCCAACACACAAATTGCTTTAATGTGCAGTTTGGTACTGAATTCTGTCAATAGGAAAAATATATACTGTGATACCTTACTCATATTTTTAAGATAAAATGGATCAATGTTACTGACTGATGTGGCAAAGCTTGGTTCCTATTGAAAACATGTACTGCTCTGATATACACCTGTATGCATCTGTTACCTACAATAATGTGTTAATCAGAATATCTTGGATTCCATGTACTTTCTATATACCCTGCACTCTCCTGTCAGATTATTTTTCAAAGTTGGCTGAACTGTTCGGTCTCCCACAGAAACCCTATCCCGGAGGAGGCAGCCATAAGCACGTGCCTCCTCTGATTCACACAGCAACAAGCCATTGCATCTTTTCGCACAAATCGAGGATGACAAAGTCAGCGTATACTTGGTTCATACCTACACAGGCAACCCCTACCATTGTCCAGCGATGCTGGGCCAATTGTTGCCACCAATGTGGACCTCTGGCTACAGTCGGCAATGGCACAGCTTGGACTTGATCACCCAGTTGCTGTGCTCATACCGGCTTCCTAAATGAACGTTACCATCAAATCAGGTTAACGTTTGATGTGGGTGTGGAGAAGAGGCATACGACTTCAGCTATTGGTTGGGAGGCTCATCATTCAAACCATGTGGCATATAACTCCAAAACCTCAAGTCTGTTTTTCCAAGTTCAACCATACAGGGTTCTAGGAAGCAAAATTCTACTCATGCATCAGCTAATTCACAGAAAACCTCCTGCCAGTCCAGGAAGATGGGTTTAAGTCTCACCTGCTGTTGTTTACACAATCCACCGCTCACAATATAAATGTCACGGCACTGCAAAACAATGAGCTCAGTTCATTTTTACTTGTACAGTGCTTTTTACAAGGACATTAACACAAGTAAGCTGAACATGGATCCTTGCCTTGACACGACTCAAATGAGACATGGAAATAGAAATTGGAAAGTTGTACTTTTTGACAAGGGGCATTCATTCTTTTCTTCCCAAAACATCTGCAACGGTGATAGTTACAACACAGAGCCCCTAAAAAACAGACGATTCCTTGATAATGAATTGTAAACTGTCGAATCTTATGTTATATATTGCAACACGTACTGGAGCGTGTTACAAAGCAGCCTTCCTCTTACTTTCCAACGATGCAGATGTTCTGGTCACATCAAACTGTTATTGTTTCTCCATTTATATCAGAATTACATATGAAACGTATTATTTGGTAATTGCCTCTGGTCAGCATTAGTAATAGCAATTAGGCTAATGTGTGTGTGGATGCATCAGGTTGCCAGTAAATAATTAACAGCTGTTATTTATATCAACAATATAACTTTGATTTATGACTCTTGGACATGGTCCACATGTTTTTGAGAAGTGTATTGTGTGATAAACACATATTGTGACACCGTGCATGATGATTGGCTGATTGAGGTAACTGTTATTGGCCAGCTTGTTTGTAAATCAATTTTTTCAACTGATATGCTGTTGAGCAACGAAAATTTGACTAACTGGTTGACGATACTCACAATTAATGCTTCGCGCTCTTAAGTGACTGCATTTCTAATACAATGAAATAATGCAGGAGAGTTTTCGAGTAATGTAAAGCAACTGGATGTGATTCTGTTAGAGATGTGTGGTGAAGCATTTGGATAAAGTACAGGTAGTAGTAATAATTTAAATTATTCCTGTGCATTAGTAACACTGAATCTGTCATAAAACCTGCAGAAAGATTATAGGATAGTAAACCTTAGTGTCCCATAAGTGCCTGTGAAAGCATTATGTAATTTTGATAAACTGGAGCTTATTAGCACACTGCAGGGATGTTGCTAGACTTTTAGCACTACAGGGGCGTAGGCCCCCAGCGCCCACATCCTCACACTTGCAATTTATGATACATTTTTAAAAACTAGTTATTTTTCATGGTTATTTACTGGGGCGCAGCAAATAATTACTGGGGCACGTGCCCCAGTAAATAGGGTTTGGTGATGACCCTGGCACACTGCATCATGCCAAAAAGCAGTTTGGTCTTAATCTTGCGTTATATTTAGGAAACACAGAAAATCTACCCAACAGATGGTGCTGGACTATGACTGAATAGACACCAGGCAAGCAGGATTTAGCACGTTTTTTGTCACTAAAATGAGACAAATGTTGTTTGCAGCTGGGTTCAAATCTTGAAAAGATAAAAGAAGATTAAGCACTAAGCAGTGGATGATTTCGCTCTTAACCACACCAAACAAGTGACGATAAGTTAGTTTCAATTACCCCATAAACGTACTTTATTACAATAACACCAAAACAGGGTGGCAGTTTCAAAAGATTTTGGAAAGTGCAAAACAGCACAGCGCCCGTAACTAAAATAGAATATAAAAATACAAAACTTGAGAGAGTACTTAAAGAAGTGTGATGACGAACCTGAGTTCCATCGTTGCGCTGTTAATAAAGGTAGTGATGGACAGCTAACAGGTGCTCATCCTTTCAGAAGAGTCGAGGAAAACGTTCACATTCTTACACAAGAATGCTTTCTGGCAACTGGTTCTCATCCCTGTGCGTCACCACGGTCAGACATCAACCTATCAACGCCAAGAGCAGGAGACCAGGTTTATATTACTGCTGACCATTAAACTTCAAAAGTTAAAGTTTTGTGTCAAGGCCAAAATTTACAGTCGATTTTTCCTAGAAGTGGAGTTTGATATATTATTTGGTGGATGGGAGTGTTTCTGGAGCTCATATGGATGATGAACTTCGACGATTTCGAAACTGGAGAATGTAAAAGTGGCTGATATTTATTGATAATGAAGTATAGAGCATCGGACCAGACAAACTCCTGTTCCTCAGTGTCTGAAATATTTTTAAAACAGGTGGGACCTGACAAAAATATGCACAACAAAAGCTTAGTTAAAAGGGTGTCAGAACTTCAATAGTGTCAAATAGTTAAACTAATATTGAACTAATATCACTAACATTTTTTTCAGGTTTAAGAGGGCTAGATTTACAATACAACAGAGTTAACATGGTTGAAGTTCTGCAAAGGGTTCCACAGTTCTTTCTACGACCTTTAAAGTGTCTTCATTGGTCCTGCTGAGGGAACTCCTTGAAGTCCTTCTTAGATACTGATATCTTTAAGTGGTTCTTTAAGCTGAAACCTTTAAGGGTTTCCCCAGTGGGACACAAAGAACCCTTAAGGAACCCTTAAGGAACCCTAAGGAACCTTTATCTAAGAATTTGCTTTATTTCGAGGAGATGCAGTTTGTAAATGTAAAATCGTCGGACAATGAATGAGCAATCAGAAACTTGGAAGACAATGTTTGTCACAACTATTTTGCTATGAGTGCGGTGGTAAAAATGTTGTTCACTGATTTGGCAACAAATGAAAAGATTGGTGTTAAGAGTTTGGAACGTTCCATTCCTGAAGATCTATCCCCGGCTGAACTGATGGCTGATGGGGAATCTGTCTCAGACAGAGTTAAAAAGGCAAGTTTACTATGAAGCTGGTTTTAATCACTAAGAAAACAACACAACTAAAACACAGTTCCTTTCTGTTTTATTCCACCATTTGAACTTTTCTTTAATGGATTTTCCATTCTTTGTGAGATCCTGTTTTTATAGCAGCTTTTTTTAAAAATCTGTGAGACATTTTATTGAAGCGTTTTTATTGCGCTTATCTTTGGCACGTCTCCTACAAAAACAAATATTAACGATACTATTCAAGCATTTTGGAATTTATTTTTCCCAAACATATTATATTACAGACTTGTACTATTTTTAAAATTAGCTTATCAGGATGAAATAAGGAAATCTTTGCATGTCATATCAAATGACCTCCAAAACATTGAGCCAACACAGATTATGATGTTGAGGACACTAGTGAATGTACGAGAGCTGGTGCTGTGTTTAAATATGCAGCTAAATATGTTAAAAATTAATCTGAAACATTGTCTGGGCTTAGAGTTAAATAATAAATAATCTTTCAGAGGAAAATAAAGTTGAATTATTTGGTATCACATTCATCTGAACTGTCAGCATAATCCGCTTTCAAGGGGGGATATTTGTACTGCCAGCCCCTGCCATATAAAGTTTAGCATTATAAACCGATCCTTTTCAGTTGCGCAAAAGTACTTCAACATAATGCCAAATACAAATATACTAATGTATTGCTATGTAAGGACATGAACGAAGAAACAAACTGAAGGAGGTTTATTCACCTGTAGTGATAAATCTGATACAGGGATGCTGAATGCTGGGAAATGCTTTTCTCGTGTCATTCCTGCTCGTTTTCATTCCTTGCTTGCGTTCCCATCAGCACGCTAATCCAACTGCTGTTGCTGATGTCTACCTTTTGACTGACATGCTGTGTTTCAAGAGAAAGCATGCACTGTCACCGCTGTTAGAAGTATGGAGTTTTGTTGGATGGAAATAGAATGTGACCTCCTCATCCTAAAATGCCCTAGCTCCGACTTCCAGATCTGAGGAATGTTACATCTTGTGTGGCAGAAGAAAGTGATGCTTAATATAATATATCAATATAAACAGATAAAGGTTTTATCTGGAAATTTTAAGTTTAATTACTGTTCAGATAAGAATGTCATTTTGATAGTATTACTGTCTGAAAACTATGAAAGAAATTTTTGGTTCATTCTGTAAGATGTTTTTTCCATCCAGGATCCTGTATATTTTTACACATCCAATCACATTTCAAAATGGTCTCTAAGAAGGGAGCGAGGTCGGTACTATTTGGGCTTTATTCTTTAGGGTTGGCTTTTACTTAGCTGCACTCTTATAATGAAGGAACAGAAAGCAGTATAGTTTGCATCCAAACCAAGGATAGATTTAAATTTCTATTTCTGTTTGTTTCTCATGCAAATAAAAACGTATCCATAAATTCACTGGTTTGGGAACAGACTGCTGTTACTGAGATATATTACTCCGAGTGTGTCGCTACCTTCCCTTGTCCTATTCAATTTAGTTCAGTATTGCTGGAGGGACCCACACAGAGTGCATGTAATGTTTTAACCATGTTAAAAAGAAATGTTAAGATAGTGTGGACACAGTTAACAGGCCACTACCCTGAGGATGCACATATTCCAGTAATAGTACAAATAAACGCTTAAAAACAGAAAAATCCCTCCATACTCCTTGCTTGAATTGTCTTTGACAAATCAGAAGGAATCCAACATAGTGAGTTGGACCACTAAGGCCAAAAAGGACTTCCAGGGTTCAAGAGTGGCTCTGTACTCCAATCCAGATCTGATAATTGCGGACATAGGTGGAGTGGGTCTTTCCACTAGTGACAAACTCTCTAATCATACTTCATGGCCAGAAAATTGTCACACATACTAGAATTCTACTGTGGAAAAATAATGCTTGACTACTTACCAAGTGCTGGAAATTTAACCAAGTGCTAAGACATCATGTATTAGGATGGAAATAACACACTCTGATTACAGATTACACATGAATTTGGATGTCACAGAGTAAGGAAAGGCATGCTTTAGTAACCTGATGGTTTTACTGTTCTGTTCTCCACGGGGTGCGTATGTTATTGCTCAATAAGATGATACCTTCACAGGCCAAAGGAGTCCAGCTGAACAACCCAAAAGGTTTTTTTGACAAGAAACCTACTAAAATCCCTTGGCCGCAGAGGTGATTGGCGAGTTGTCTGTTTTGAGGTGTTGGACAGACCTATGAATAACCATGACCTGTCCTCCCAATAACCTCAGTCGGTAAAACAACAAACATGGACTTTATTTTGGACCTGGGCACGGACTATGATGACGAGTTTGGAATTTTAAATTTTAAAATTTGGTTGTTTTGTAGGCAACCTGTTTAGGAGCCCTCTCTTAGCAATCGTCCCCCTTTTCCGCTAAAATAATGGTCACGTGATCCTGTGGACTGTCGTTAAGTATGGACTACATATAGAATTCCGTGAAAAATATATATCTGAATCCGATATCCACTGTTCCTTTCATGTGTAGAACTTTTGCCTCGCCATGAGTTCAAGTAATAATTAGTTTCAAATGCCACATGCACGTATGCACCAATTGAGTTTTATATTTTACTAAACTCATTGGAAAGACAAATATAATCGATAAAATAATATATGACTAAAATAACAAGTAAAAAGTACCTTTCAGACATTCTGGCAGCAGCACTAATCTGGATAGGTGGGAAACCTGGCTTTATAAAGTAGAAGTGCTGCCATTTTTATTTTATTTTACCCATGTTGTAAATCAGCTGATTTCGCTAATTGACTCTCATACCCAGCTGAAGAGTTGTACCTCTTTGAATCAGCTGGTTCATAGCATGGCTGGAACAATCACATGGCAGAACTTTTACTTTCAGAGGCCAGAATGTTTCCACCTCAGCAGATCTGATTTCAACCATGTTTTTTGAATTTTTGTTAAAAGAAGAATAAGTACTGGAAGACCTAATTTGTACGGGGACAGAGTTCCAAAGTTTGGTGGCTTTTACTGAGAAAGTGGTCTTGGACTTCTTTTTAATTCGCTTGGATAGGATTTCACAATCCTCTAGATACTGATTGAAGAGTTCTGTGGAGGAGCCAAACAGTTTAATATTTTAAAGATGAGGCTCGCAGATTGAAAGAAATTTTCGAACCTGTGAGTTCTATTTTTTTGAGAATATGGCGGTAATGATGGCTCTTAGATTTTTGTGTCCAGAGCCTTAAAAGTTCATTCAAACTGTGCCGTAAAGCAATTTTTCCTGTATCTTTTTCCTATAAGTTGTAGTAGCAGTGAAAAAAAACAAAAAAAAAAACGCTGAGCTTTACTCATATTCAAATGCACGTTTGAGTGATTCAACCACTTACAAACCACCTGCATCATAACTTACGTAGTAGTCTGATGATTATGCATGAATGATATGTAAAGGGCATTACTTTACATTTGAACTTCCCGTGAACTGTGACATAACCATTGCTTACTTCCCTTTTCAGGAGGTACCTTTGGCTGGAGAGGGCATTAAACCTCAACATGACAAATCAAATCATTTGTGACTGTTTGAAGTGATGGGTAGAGATTATTTCAAGAGAAGCATTTTAACTTGGTGAAGTTCAAGTTTCCATAATAGATATAATTGATATTACTATGTAATTACTATTACTTCTGGGTAGAAAACACCAGCTATCTGACTGTGACATCAAGATGTGAGATCAGTTAAGAAATAAACCACGACGGGTGATTCAGTTGTGTGAATATAAACCACAACTGGTCAGATAAAAAAAATGTGACTATGAAATAGGGCCTGTCATTTTGATACAAAATGTAGGTATGTACACATCTGGTAAAATTGCCACTCACTAAACAGAATTAGTTTGTATAAAATGGTGAACTAGCTAGCTAACATTAACAATAACATTACAATGTTAATGTAATGATACCAAAATCAGGAATGAGCATTTAACCAACTAACTGTAACTTATTAACTAACTGTAAGTAAATATTAGAAACATATAAAGTTATTGAGGTATAGCTAGTTCCTGAGTTTACTATTGAGATAGTAGTACAGTAGATGCACATGAGAAAACGTATGACGCTTGTAGACGGATGGGTAGCTAAGATTAGCAAAGACCTAATATTATCTCAGACTTGTTAACCTCTGGAGCTAGCTAATGGTAATATTGCAAGCATATTTTTATTCAATCTTGCCAGTTTTTAGGTCTCTTGACTTAATTATGACACATTTTGATTTTCTATCCTTTGACTAGCTTACCTCTGATCAGGATTTGAGAAGGTTTACTTAATTTGGGTATCAGGTTTTCCCAATTACATAAGAATGATTACTTTACAGAACGCTAACTACAGAAGTAACTTAATAGTTAGCGAGCATGTTAAAATTTCCTGGTGCTTGAGGGTAGATTAAGTCACTCTCTGAAACATTAGAACCAACTTTTCTTGTACCTCAAATGAATACTGGCATAACTCCATGGTGGCCAGTCTTTTCCCAGTCCTGGTGCTGCCAGACCCATATCATGTACTGGGAGCAATTCTGCCAGTTCAGGGTCTTTATCTCTCTTCAGTACAAATATGCCTTTGGGAAGCTTTGCATTTCTTTGTGAGGAAAAAAAAAATTCTATCCCCTTCCCACTCTAAAATGTTGCCTTGGACCAACCGAACAAAAAAATGATTTGTCATCGTGATCATTCATGCTCACACTTTCTCTCTGAGCTTAGTAGAAATCTGGCATCTGTTTTAAAGCAGAAACTAGCATTCATCTAGCGGTGAACACTGAGTGTTAAGATCTTTGTTTATAAACAGTCTGGTTTTTCAGACAAAATCTTTAAGACATTTAGATTCTGCTGAAGAACTTCTAGTTCTCATAGAGAAAATAATATGTTCAGTAACGCTCAATAATATAACTAATAATTAGTGATACACATTTGAGATTTCTTCCAAAATTATTATGCACGTCTTGGGTTAAATTCTGCAGTATTAGGTTTTTTCTCATCAAAATTGCTGAAAAATCGATCGATTAAAAACACATCTGGTTCTACTTGATTTACACAGCGTTGTAAATGTGTCAGTCTCTGAAAAGAGCTAATAAAATGAATTAACTAATGAAAAAAATGTGTACAAAAGAAACAAAAATAAACACTCTCTGCTTAAAATATTTGTAAGTGAATCAGAAATCGTGGTAGGGTTTGATCCAGTTCTACATTGCAAAAGCGATGTAGTGAAATCAAGACAGATTAAACTGAATCAATCAAGACAGAGGGACTCACATTGTTTATATAGTTCACACATGAGCAGGCCACATGTTTACATTTTTTATTTACAACTGTAAAGATATCTTGCAGTCTTGAAAGTGCAAGCACAGAAATATGCACAGGTAATTAAAAATAATGTTTGTATCTGTTCAAGATCAGAATATATAAATAAATCAAAAGAAAGATATTGAAAAACACAAAAGACTGGAGAGAGAGAGAGAGGGAGAGATAGCAAAAGAGAGAGAAAAGGTGGCTGCTATAAAGTGTAATAGCATACAAAATTTAAGTCCTTTCTTTTATTAGATTTCACAAAGTTTGAAACGTTCTTTAGGACATTTTTATTCGGACCCCACAAGCTACTGCGACTTTCACAAATCATATTTTGTGCATCACATACTCCAGGGAGGTCATGATTATTTAACTTGTGGGTGTCAGTCGTTTAACTTGTGGGTGTGGTGGACCAGTAACATTCTATCCTATCCTGCTCCAGGACGGTGGACTCTCCCTCCCTCGTGGTGGAAAGTCTAGCTGTCTGTCTCGTTGAAGGCTGTTGCTGAAGTTTGACGGCACCCCTTGGTTTCAGTGTTTTCCCGCTATGCCTGTGGTACTAAAACAGTTTCCAGTTGACAGTTTTCTTCCAGCTCCCCGCTGACTGTACAAGAAAAGGAAGAGTAGCATTAAGATGTGTCTGCAAGTAGCATGAGAAGGAACATACGAAAAAAAAAAAAACTAAAAAAAGATCATGTTGGATCTCTGTCAATCTTCACATGTGGTTTTATTTTTCTCAATTGCTTTTAAAGCTCAACAGCTATCATGAAATATTTTCCCTTCACTTCGAAGACAACAAAGAAGAAAAAAATTCTTCTCTTTGGCAAAACATAAATCAAAATATAGTGTGACTCATATACACCAAAAATATAATAAATTACTTGGAATTTAAACTATTTATAAATCTAAGAACATATTAGAGACAGAGCAGCCAAAACAACAAATATTTAGCCGAACATCGTTTGGTCATGTTGGACCAATTATTGAGCATAATTCTAAATTAACTTCATTTTTTAATGTCAAAAGTAGAAATCTAGCGTGTTCTATACTTGATTGTGGTTAATCACTAATGTATGGATTAGGAATTCTAGTCTCTTGTAATGAAAAAATATAATTTTACTGAAATTAAACATAAAGAAAACAGTAAAAATAAAATACAATAAACAGAAGTTCTTATGTGTGATGTATTACATTTTATAATACAAGAAAATTAATATTTAAACATTTTACTGAAAATAATGTTTGCTCATAGAAATACAGCTCTATCCAAAAATGAACCTCTTACTTATGAACCAAGTTGCATTGGGCTGCCGGATGGGAGCTCTTAAAAAAGACCACTAGCGCCCCCTGTCTTTCAGAAACCTGTCAATAGGTGAAACTGATACACTGAACTGGCAGAAAAGTGACCAATAAAAACAGGCAACGGGACTGTAAACTTGTAGTTAAAAGTCACGGATCTCAGTTGGGAGCCCACGTAATGAACCAGGGAAATTGGCGGCGCTATGTTTGTATGGCTCTGGTCTCTCGGGACTGGTGCGGGGGGAAAGTTCGGAGCAAACACAGTCTGATGCAAGAGATTTCAAGCCGCACAAAGCGGCCGCATGAACACTGTACCGCTCCACAAACAACACACAGGGGATCACGGGGAATCAGAAACAGATTTCCAACATGGAAGGCGTGTTTGTCTTTTGAAACCCTTTGCGCTATCTCGGCAGCGGAGGAAGGATAAACACGTGAGAAGCAGAGCCGTTCCACCTTGAAACCAGATTCTAAAAAACAATCAGGATAATTTTCCCTATTTTTATAAACTCTTTCCATGTGGGTCAACTATATTACTGACCACTTCCCACAGAGTGCCAGAGTGCGACATACAAAGCTGACACAGCAATGTTCCATGTTTGATTTACCTTCCATTTAATCACTGGACACTGGCATTTATGATATGGCATTTAGAGTAAAGCTCTGATATAGATAATAACAAAACCATTCCACCTTTATGAACACTTTACATAAAAATATGCTACACCACAGTTTAAACACAACCATCTAACTTTATCTAAAAACTGTATCTGTATCGAATAAGAAAATGAAGAGGGTCAGGTGGAAATTCTGGATGATTACATAAAGGATTGGTTCAGTTTCTACAGTTAAAAAAATGATTAACCTCTGCAGAATATCAAGATCCTACAGTTAATATCTTGCATTATGTCTTTCTGAACCCATGTGGGGGACCTTCAATGGTGCTTTTTTAGTCAATGAAATTTATGGCTATTTTCAAACCCTTTTTACTCCATTAATGACAGACATAAAGCCATAAAATTTTCCACATACCTACACATTAATATTGATTTTTAGGTGCCTGTCAATAAGGGATTTTAAAACTAACATGATATTGAATGACGTTCATCAGCGCATGACAAAGCCGCAGACGTTTTGATCAGACATTTTGATGAGTCGCAATTAAGTCAAGCAATAACATGAGAAGTAGTACTATACCGCTGTCATTGTGTACTTCGCTGTCATCAGAAGACATAATGCTATCTCAGTTAATGTTTTGTGATCAAAAGTAACATTGAACCCATACATGTAAACAGAGACTGTAATAGCACGACGGCCTTCCATAACAAGTGTGAGCAGTGCTGTAATTGTTTGATTTAAAACTGCAGCGTAATACAGGTGTGATAGCATATTCATTTATATACTGTGGTTATTGTAATGCTCCAGCATGTCAGCCATAACCCTAACCCTAACCCTAACCCTAAACCCTAACCCTAACCCTAACCCTAACCCTAACCCTAACCCTAACCCTAAACCTAACCCAGCCACCACAAAGCGTGGCTGGAGCTAACAGTTGTATCATATATAATATATAACTGTTATGTATAATGCAGCTAACTGTTATACTTGTCAAGAATAGATATAGTGGATAATGAAGAGGAATGAAGTACTTTTTTCTTTAACGTTTCAATAAGTCGAAAATTATTCATAACTATGACTATTCAAATGGGAACTAAATTAAACTGCAACTAAAATGGGTCCACATATGCACAATTGCAAAGAGGAACAGAAGTGACAAGTCTTTATTTCTAAAGTCGGGCAAATTTTGAATGCAGTGTAACAAAGGGATCTGGATTTATGAATAACTGCTCTGGAACCGAAAACATGCATCCATTAGATGTATAAGTGTCAACCAGGGCTCATAAAATGTTCAAAAGTACTAAATAATTTTATTGCACCTTTAAGTAGGAATTTAAATATTTTTCCATCATTAAACTCGCCTTTTATTGCAGGATGGACTCCATTTCTGATAGGTGATTATTTTCCTAAAAAAAGCAATAAAAAGAAAGAATTAATCAGAGAGAAGGGAGAAAGAATGTGCTTCAAATAAACTTTCTTGGTTGAGAGCATTAATGGAAGCTGTGTGTGGTACCACAAAGACACGCCCCAAAGGCATAGCCCTGCCCCCTCATTACCATATCGTCATCGCACTCGTCCTGCGTGCCGTCCTCCCCGTCCTCCACTTCGCTGTGCTGAGCCTCCTCTGTCAGGTCTTCCGTGTCGGACCCTGAGTCCTCCGGAGAGATCTCGCTCTTGCTCTCGTCGGACTTGCGGGACTCTGCAATAGTTTCAGGTACGACGCCATTTGGTCAAATTAACCAAATCAACCAAGATTGTTTATTTCAACCAAGATAACAAAACAGCAATGGCAAAAAAACTAAAACAACCCAGGACAGAGAAACCCTCATTTAAAATGGTATTTTGTGATGAAATTTGAGTAAAGACTCAAATTGAAACAAGACTAAGTAAAATCATCTGTACTCTTTTTGTGTATTTGTGTTTTTCTCCTACAGATCAGGCATTAAACAAGAAGACTTGAGGCTTTGAGGGTTGAGGTTCAGTGGCTTCTTTGATTTTTCATATCATCGTATATAGGTGCTACAATGCTTGCCTTGATGTGAACCCTTGCTAATTTTGAGAGGATTGTGTGTCCCCATTAACATGAATATTCATGAGATCATATCCTGTTATAATACACATTCACACGAATGTGTCCTTTTGGCTAGCAAGCTAGCATTTGGGGAAATTTGGGTGGTCAAACTGCCAGAAATGACCAGTTCATTTGTATGTTTGCCTTCTTGCTATTTTTGTGCGGGATTTTCTCCCATTTTTCAGTGTCAGCCAAACTTTTTAGTTTCCCGCTGAAAACCTCTCCCCCTGACTCATGGTTTGTGAGCATGTGCTCCCCTCAACTGACGTGACAACAAGCCCACACTGCAGAGCATACACACCACCAATTATGCACTGGCTATGTCACTGGAGGATGATGAAGTCTGAATATGCTTTTGTGTGTGTGTAGGTTCCCAGCTGGCCAGGAGTGGGTGCTAGAGAGCAATGAGACTCAGGATTTTTATAGGCTTAATCCCTGTCATTCCCCTGTGACGCTGGGCCAGTTGTTGCTTCACCACTGACCTCTGGCCGTAGCCAGTAATGGCACAGCTGGGATATGACCAGCCATAAGGGCATATTCCCAATTTCAGTATTATTGACTAATTATGTTATTATTTCAAAGTAGGAACAAAAGTACGAATTATATTTTGGGAAAAGGATGAGCTGTCAAAATCTATTTCATTCAACCAACGCTCAGGGTCTAGGTTAAACATTACAGTCAATTATAAGATATGAGGTCCAGTATTTGATATGACCTCCAGTACACACCATAGCTAAGATTATGAAAAATGATTTCCATTGCAACCCTACTTTAGAGTTTGGATTTGACTCTCTCTTTGCACATTTGTTTGAGAACGGGTTTCATTCTAATATGTTTTCCATAAAAATGCCTTAATCTTTTCTTTCTCTTGCTATCATAGTTCTGTAGTTTTCACTGATGTAAAATGTACACTTCTTTATGAATATTTGGATGTGTTGCTCTGTGCATTGGCAATATCAAAATCAATAATCCTGCCGGCAATCTCGAATTTGATTTTGACAGAGAGAGTCATGCTGAGAGAGACAGCAAGAAAGAAAGAAGCAGAAAGAAGGTAAAGAGAGATAAAATGCACACACGACAACCAAAAGCAGACTAAAACAACCGCAAGTCCTCATTAAATGTGTCACATGAGGATAGAAAAATGATTCTCTTCCCAGCTGAAAATACTGAACTCATTGACCCTCCCTGAGGTGAAACAAATGTGAATCCAGTGAGGAAAGATACTGTAAGAACTGGGCTGCATGTGTGGCTGTACGCCATAGCTGGACAGACAGCAGTTTTCAGAGAAACACTTCCCTACTGATTATGTATTCTACAATTCATTGTAGTCAAAATATACAATGAATGTCAGAGTGCCGTCATAAATAGCAAGATAAATGATACAGTAGTAGTCGCAGCTAATGACATACAATAATTTATTACAAAATGTGCAAACAGTAACTAGCAGCAGTCAGGTAACGGTATTATATATTGTAAAGGTAACTGTATTTGGTCCTATTGTTAATATTGTTACTATCATGTTGCACAACCTTTAACTTGTCTTGAAAGGTAACTGAAATAGATGAAGTGGAATAGCGAGTGGGAATGAAACCGAGGAAAAAGAGGAGACAGTGGAATAGACGGACAGGGGGAGAAACACAGAGTGAAAGAGAGGGATGGTGACACACACAATGGTTGACTGGATTATTCTGGCCTTGAGACTCACGGAGCAGAAAGCTGGATGCCACACGCAAAGCTACACGTGACGGCTCCTGCAGCTGTGTTTGGCGTGCGTTACGCAATTTCGCCCTCAATGTAAACCGTCCTTTTCATTTCCCTCTAACAAAAGAAGCCAAGGACTACTTTTATAGGTTTTAAACATTTCTAAGCCAAAGTTATGAAACAAGGAACACAAAGAACTTTTCCTGCAACCAATTATTATTACTTGTTTGTGTGTCTGTGTGTCTTCTTAGCATTACGCTAGATCTGCACAACTTTATTCACTAGATGACAAAATTACTTGTCCCAAACAGTGAATAAATCTGTCCTTGGAGTATATAAACTCTACGCTGCACCATGGTTCATAAATAGAGTGAAAATTAAATAAAAGTTCAGTCTTCCATGTCTTAGGAACCTAATCCTGTAGATCATTCTGTTCTATTTAAAATGTTCAATTCACAATTTGCACTAACTGGCTAGTTAAATTGAAACGGTTTAACAAGCCGGATGAAATGAGCCGGTTATGTGCCCTGGGTGTGGGACAAGAGCCTGGAGACAGCGTTACGTTCTGAGTGCAGATTTTCGGCAACATTACCTCACCTGGAGGTATTAGCAACAGTGTAACAAATCACAAAACAACGGTCGAACAGCGTGTTCCTTTCGACTATAAAGCAAAGACATCTGCTTATTTTCAGGAGTACTTCCAACGCTGGCTCAGTAGGCCTCTTTTCATAAAGAACGAACGCAGCGAATAAAATTCACAGCTGGCTCTTCCCATTGGGTCATAAAAGCAGTGGGAACACGATCTCTGATAACAGGAGTGATGTTTGGGAGTTTAGTCATCACTTTTCGTGCAGCCATTATTTGTGTGAACTGTGAGCTGGAATCGGCGGGGTTTGCATACCTAAATAAACCGTTTAAATCCAGTACACGGTACAGGAAAAAAAAATTAGGTGTAGTAAGTTTTGTTTTTTCATTACTCAGTGGGTCCAGATGAATGGAGATCAATCTGATACTGCTGCAGTTTCTTATTGAATCTGGCAATACGATTATGCCATCTGCTTGATTATGGAAAACATTTTGCAAAAGATAAGAAATTTATCTAGAGGGAGGCCAGAAGATCTTGCTCAGCCTCCTGTCTAACTCAGGTGTCAGCCTTGGTTTTGAAGTTGGGTATGGGACCAGGCAAGCCAGAGAATGAACACTAACTGAGATTTTATACTGATCTGAAATGGTTTGTGTCGGTATGGGCTTAGATAAAAATCAATACAGTATATATTTTTTGGGCTTTAAATTTGCACTTTTTTCTGAGAAAAAGCAGAAGCAGTACCATACAACACAGTTAGTTTCCAGAAGTACAAACATCTGTAGGGCTGTGGTCAGTTCCATTTCTCTAGGTATTTTCTATGACGATTTTTCAATGAAGGTGGACCCTTGATTCTGAACACTGTTGCTCTGGGTAAAACCCAAGTGAGTCCACGAGAACAGCACATGGTTACGTGGTGATTAGTTCCTCACCTGTGACACTGTGCTTATCCTCTGTGATTTGTTCCAGACGGCCTAGGAGCGCGTCGATGTTGGACTTGATCTGGGTGAGCTCTAACTTAATTGCCTGGAGTTCGTTGGTCTTCATTGCTGAATTTTCCAATAACCGAAAACACATTTCATAATCAGAACACAAATGCGAATGAATTTTTTAAAACTTTGAAATGAACATAAATTTATGTAAATAAATTGCATTTATATTACTTTTTTCAATGACACATTTGAGATAATGAAAAGGCCGATTAAGAACACTAGAAACTAACAGCTAATGGCTAACTAACAGCAGTTATTGCGTGTATAACAAATTTAGGGAATGCTTTAAACGATATTTCTGTTTCAGCACAGAGCCCCCCCCCGAAAAGAGAAAAAACAATGCAAGTACAGCTAAAACTACATGCTAATATTTTCTACTCTGTTCATTACACATTGCTACTGAAATGGATACAACCCTTCATAAAAATGCTGAATCCAGGTTGAATGAGGATAGTAGATACTCAGAAACTTACGCTTTTTGACTGAGCTGTTCGGGATGACAGAGGATCGTGACAGCAGCTTGACCGGTAACGACTTTACCCTGCGAACGAGGGGCAGGGCCACACGGGGGCGCTTCACTGGAACTACCCGAGGAACCGGCGATACCCTTCCTCTGTACTCGAACAGTCTGAGGTAGACAGGGGAGAGGCGGATGGTAACCATATTTACTTTGCATAATGCAGCGATCCAAATCGCCCGAATTGAAACCTTGCTACTGATTTAATGCTTTATGTTAGCATCAAATAGCCATGGTGATTACGCATACAAATCGTGGTTAGCATTTTTAAAAGATGCCAAATACTTCTTAAAACATCATGTACACATTAAATATTTTAATGTTCATTTTTTACAAGTGTTTGAATGATGAAAAAATAAATAGTACACATTTTGGCCATTCATTTTGAAATAAAATGGGAAACATCCCATGCCTGACTTGTGGGATTATGTATGTTAACATGATGTTACCATGATGTTATCGTATTGTGAGGTTCAGTAAAATATAACTGGGGAGAGAACGAAAGACCAAACACCAAAGTTTGGAGTGTCTGTACATTTATTTGGTTTTGAATGAAGTAGGACTTGCAGTCTTAATTTGTGAAAAGGTAAAGACACCCCTACTTAACACAAAAAAAGTGAAGGGATAAATACAGTCGCCTATTTGAGTAGTTTGGTTAATGATCAGGGCAGATTTAGGCCAATCCTGCCCAATTCTAATTGGACTCCGTTACCGGCAGAATTAAGTTGTCAGTGAATAGATTCTCGGCACATGATGACACAGTCAGAAGAAATTGCTTAGGACTTCTAGAACAAAATGTATCT